>OZ012736.1:397424812-398741062 GCA_963859935.3 Lathyrus sativus | reverse complement strand
CATTGAGTGGACACGAATGGATTTAATCAAAATATGCATATTCATTTCATCATCATTATCAATTGAAAACAGACAAGTTTTACAGATAAATTTTCACTTAAAAAGAAAAGAAACTATAAATGCAAAGAAATGACATGATAAAGAGATTTCTAGCTTCGGGGAACTGGGCTTTCAAATTTTAATTTGCTGCTGAACTAGCCATCTTCAGAATTGCTCGTCAAAGTCATTCTGATACTCTTCTGAACCCACATGACTGAATGAAGGAAGATCGTTGATCTGGATTCCTTGAGGTGTGACTGTGAACACATTGGAGTCAAGAAGAGTCTGGATCTTACTCTTAAGCACCTTTCAGTCTTCGGTTGAATGCCCATGTGCCCCAGCATGGTACTCACAGCAGGCGTTGACATCAAAACCTGGCGGATACGGCATAAACTCTAGATTCATCTTCTTCGGCACTATCAACCCACTTCTGATCAAATCTGGGAACATCTGATTGTACGATAACGGCAACTGAGCAATCTGCCTCTCTGGCTTCCTTGGTCTTCGTCGAGAGTGCTGACGCAGCTGATGACGGTATGACTGTTGACTCCGGAGGGGAATAAATACATGATATGTAGACCCAACAGGTTGCTGACTCTGAATACTCGAAGCGTTTGAAAATTGAACCTGAGGTATCGGAGATTTTGGGATACCATCACTTTCTTTCTCCCATTGAGAACTGACCACTGACTCGCCTTCATAAACTGAGGTGTCTGAGATGTCTCGAATCTTTCCATTCTTGAGTCCACTCTCAATACGTTCTCCCACTATCATCAAGTCAGAATATTTTACAGCCCTACTACCAACCATCTTATCAAAGTAGTGGCCTTGCAAAGTACCCATGAATAGGTTAACCAATTCTCTGTCCAGAAGTTATGGTTGAACACGAGTAGCTAACTCTCTCCATCTCTGCACATACTCTCTGAAGGATTCATTGTCCGCCTGAGATAATTCTTGCAACTACATGCGGCTGGGAATCATGTTGAGATTGTAGTTGTACTACTTCACAAAGGCATTGGCTAGATCTGACCACGATCGGATGCAACCACTCTCCAACTGCATATACCAACTCAACGATGCTCCACTCAAACTGTCCTGAAAATAGTGAATCATCAGCTTGTCATTGTCAACATACAAAGTCATTCTTTTGCAGAACATTACCAAATGCTGCTTCGGACGACTATCCCCCTTGTACTTCTCAAAATTTGGCGTCTTAAACTTCGGAGGCATCACAAGGCCTGACACCAAACACATGATCGAAACATTCAAATTAAGAGTATCCCGACTCAACAGGGTGTCAAGCTTTTCATCCAACAGACAATATCTTCTCATAAACTCAACAGTCCATGGATCCTTCGCATTAATCTTCAGAACAACCCTTTGAGAATCTGGCACAAGGAAAGTGAAGCTCTGATAGTCTGATTCATTGAGAGAAGATGGACCTCTATATCAGACAATAGTGCACTCTTGATTGACAGGAATCTGCACAGGCTAAGCTTGAGGAACATTGCTCGTTGGAGTCCTCTGAATATTAGCCTCTCCTCTGGTATAGTTGTCATGGCTTCCATGAGCTGATCCAACTGATTCTTCATCAATTCAAACTCTGCCCTTGTAACAACCAAATTTTTCTCTCCCGAGTTCACGATCCTTCCAAAAGCTTATTCAAGTCCAATGTGAATGTCAGGAAATCAGCTACAGGTTGTACATAAGACGGACAACATTTCTGTTCCGGGCCGAGGATGAACATGCAAACATGAGATGAAAATGCAATGCAATGCAGGATGTTAATGCAACAAATAAAGGATCAAAGCTTCCACAAATCTTTGAACAACTGCTGCGCCACTGACTGGATAAGTTCAAAAGTCCGCTCCGAAGAGAAAACTAGAATACCAGGTTGGTTGAAAGTCAAGTTTCCTGCATAACCCAATCCCTCTCACAGGTATGGACCTAATCTCTGACAAGGTTCGGTATCCTATACGATCGTCAGCGTCACAAAATTTCGACAAACGATGATACGTTCACCATTTCTGGTTTGGCATCATAGTCTAACGAAGCGGCCTCACTTAGATGACTCCCAAGTGATCGGTCTCCAGAGTCGATAGTTTCCTGATCCAACACCCCCTCCCGACCAATGTACGACATAGGATGTCTTCAAAAGGAAACCTCGTCTGAAGGTAGATTTCATGAGGACTAGTGCATGCCTAGCATACAGGTCCTCACTACTCTCCACTCTAATGCTATGTATGTACCTAAGGCTGGGTTTTGACTTTTCTCTCAAAGGAACAACCACCCAACAACACAACAGCAACAGATAATAATAATGTGCAGGAAATGTAATAACAACAATATACAAATACAACACACAAATATATACACACCCAAAGAAAAGCAAACAAACACTAGGATTGACTCGCATAGGGGATGGGAATGGTCCCCAGCAGAGTCGCCAGTTATCGCATCGCTGCAAAAAGGAGAGCAGATAAAGACAGAAGAGTCACCACCGTTCGTTATTTATCCCAAAGAGAGGGAAAGGACAAGATCATAGAAAACCTACGAAAAAGGGAAAAGACATGTCATCGCAACCAAATCTTGGGTTCGGGAGTCGGTTACGCAAGGGGAAGGTATGAGCACCCCTCACATCTGTTATGCTCAATGGGATTCATGCTTGTTGTCTAATCTACGGGTGAAAACTATCTAAAGGTTGCTGCTAAAACAGAGAAAGAACTGACTCGATAGGACATTGCCACCCTATGCCTACGTATTCCCTCGTGCAATGGGAAAGTCAGAGTCAACGTAGTTCGGGAAACTACGAGAGGAGGTTGCTCGCCAAGACATCGCGTCTTGTGCTTACGTATTCTCATCTGGTTTGAGAAATCAGAGAAAAACATAGGCCAAGCTAACTACGGGAAAAGATCTCAATCGCACGGGGGCGATAGAAAAGGGTTCAGAAAAACATGCTGGTCTCGATTGCACGAGGGCAAGACAAAGGGAGATTAGTTGTTAGCGAGAAAGTATCAGTCGCATGAAGGCGAGAGAAAATGGAAATTAGTTGTTAGTGTGCTCGCCAAGACATCGCCGTCTTGTGCCTACGTATTCTCATCTGGCATGAGAAATCCGAGCAACCGTAGTTCAGCTAACTACAGGAAAAAGGGAAAAATGCTCGCTAGGATTATCGCAATCCTATGCCTACGTACTCTCAACAGATATGAGAGATCAGAGCAGCTGTAGTTCGGCCAACTACGAAAAACGGTCTCAATCCTACAGGGGAAAGAGAAAAGGGGAATCTCAATCGCACGAGGGAGAGAGAAAAGGAGTCTCAGTAGCACGGATGCGAGAGAAAAGGGAGATAGGCCTGAAACGCCTAAACAGGAAGGAATTAGACGCACAAGCAAAATCCTAAGACGTAGGAGCGACTGCGTCACATATCGTCCAAAGGACATGTGCTAAACACTCTAGACGAGAGAGAGAGGAAACCTCCCACTCATTATTTCCCATGTATCTATCGCTTACGACTGACAACACCCGGCGGTTGATTAAAAAAGAGTGAATTAGAAAGATGTTACCGAACGGAGTGGTTCCGTTGATCCTTTACATTGCGTGCAAGCTTCCTTTCCAAGCCTCTCCTCCTCTTTGATCCTTGGCTATGATGCTTTGAATCGAGACCAATGTGACGCTGAACCGTT
This sequence comes from Lathyrus sativus, assembly GCA_963859935.3. Classification (NCBI taxonomy): domain Eukaryota; kingdom Viridiplantae; phylum Streptophyta; class Magnoliopsida; order Fabales; family Fabaceae; genus Lathyrus; species Lathyrus sativus. Next base: position 398,737,340 of record OZ012736.1, on the reverse strand, counting down.
GTCATACCCTAAATTTGTCCTACCCATTTTTAAATATTTTCGTTTTTTATTTTTTCTTTCATGTTTTACATGACCCGCTTATTTTCTTGTTATTTAGACATGTCTCCGCTTACAATTGGATGATTTTTTTTTAGAATTTTACCTTTTTGACCAATTAAAGTGTGACACATGGCATAATACCTTTTTGTGAATATTTTTTAGTCTATGAGTTTTAAGTTTGTTTTTATATATATTTGTTAATATTTATTTAATTATATTTGTTAATATTTTACTTATTAGAGATTATATTAGTTTATGTTAGATAATATTTTATTGATGCTAATGATGAATTTATTTTATGTTAATGACTTATTTATCATATTTAGTTCACATTATTATTGTCATTATTTATGTTATTTAATATTAGTATTAGTAAATATTGAAAAGAGTATTAAAAAAAAAGAGGTCAGATTTTTGAGATTGTGAATTAGAAAGCCCACGTTGGAGGCCCATAGGGAGAGATGAGGCTGAAGAAAATTAGGTCAAGAAAAGGGACACGCGGAAGGAGCAGGAAGGGAGAGGGAAGACATAATGAGATATAAAGAGGGGGTTACTTTCATTGAGGAAAAGGGAAAAGCACTGTTCACCGAAAACCCTAAACGGCGCCCCAATTTCAACCGTAAACCTAATTGCGAAATCCCCACCTTCACCATCATCATCAGACCATATCACCACCACCCCTACCATCTTCTTCTTTCTGCCACCCACAGACCTCAAACTTTCTTCTCTATCTGCTCACAAACCCTTCTTCTCCCTCGATACAAATCCTCTTCTGAACCCTCACACGAAACCCTCACCCATATCACATCCTTCGCCGCCGCCTTGGTTTCTCACCATTATCTGTTTCCACACCACAAAACATACTCACTCCGTCATTCATTTTTCCGACGACCCAACAGCTCGCGGTGGCCAACAAAGACGTAATTGGCTATGAAGGTTTTGGGCTCGAGCTAATAATGACAACAACTTGCGATTTCACTTGAGGCGCCGCTCCCCTTTTGGACTTTGATTTGACATTATCGCCATTCAATTTCAGATGTGGGTAATGAAGTTTCTCATTGTTCAAACAATGGCTCTGCAACAAACTTGCGGTTTGATTTGAAGCGACCAAACATAACAAGCTGTCTCAGATTCAAGTGGTGTCAACAACTCGACATTTCAGAGCATATATCGTAGAGAGAGGTTTAGTATGTCATTGATTTCATTGTTCTTCAACTGATGCGGTTTACAGGTTCATGAGCAAGTAACAACAGCAAGATGGTGATATCGTTCCGTGTTTTCGATTCAACTCTGTTTTTTTAAGAGCTCGTGTTATTATTTATGACTGGTTCGATTTGCAGGTTTGAGGTTGAATCTGAGGTTCAGACTCAAGTTTGTTGATTGTTGCAGTTTCGTATCGGAGAGGTTGCGACTTCGAATTTCGGCAGCAGCAACAAATCCATGGATTCAATGACAGCGAGTATGACGCATGTTCTGGCTTGAGTTGTACGGGGGTTAATGATATGCTGTAATAACATATCTTGCTTATGTTCCTACTTTTCCTGGTTGTTGCAAGTCGGGAGTTATCATTGTGGAAGCATGGAAAGGGTTTAAAGCCTTCGTCAATCGAACTTCAATGACCAAAATGTTAGTCGCACTGCAGTTTGATAACAACCACTCTAAACATTACTCGACTTCGAAGCGAGGCTGGCAGCATCGTCTCAGTTGCAACTAATGCCATCGAAGGTCCTGTATTTGCTCGTGCTGGTTTGATAAAGCTAAAAGATAATATGTTGATGATGTGTTAATGGTTCTATGTCACGATAGCATACGAACTCAGTCTCCCTTCTTTCCAACAACACAATGGTGTAACAAGTTACCGCAACTTCAATGACCTGTGACGAGAATCATCCCTGCAACAGATTCCCTTACTATTCAAGGAAGTTTTGTGTTTTTGTTTTGGTTACAATGTTGTTTAATGCTTCTGTTTGGATTTATTTTAAACTTGTTATACACTTGATGATTAAGCTATGTTTTACTACTTGGACAAGTGCATTTGCTAGTTGGTTTTTTCGTGAATTTCTCGCTGTGCAATGTCGAATGTCAGTCCCAAATGCTGTTAGGTATTGTTTATTGTGTTCTCTCTTTGACAGTTTTAGGTCCTTCAGATTCGTCATCATAAGTCAGTAAATGGATAAATGTCGTGGTCATGTCGAGCTGAGGAAGGTGATGATGCAAGCTAAGGGAATTAGCTTGAATTGGTTATTTGATAGGGCACAATCAACAGCAGCAACCATTTGACTTTGCGGCAATACGGTTCATTCTCAGGTTCCGACTTCGAGAAGCTCAAGTCGCAAACGATGCGCATACATTTTCGGTTGGTCTTCTTTTTTTATTTATTTTTAATTATGTTTCAGTAATTGGAGTTGTGGTGATATTGAATCTTAACTGTGCTTTTCTTCCGGAAATTGATTTTGTTTTAATTGGAAAACTTTGTTCAAGTTCAATGATGTTGTTGTCATTATGTTGTATTTACGCCGAATTTTTAGTACAGACTTTTCGCTGTTGTTGTGGTTACGGAATGAAGGATGTCGTTTTGAGATATGTTTTTCATTGTTTCCGTCTTGTCCATTATGAAATTTTGGTTTTAAATTAGGGTGCTGATGTTGCTGTTTCAGGATGCTATTCCATTTACATTTCAGTTTCATAATCTAATGTCATGAATATTAGTGTGGTGCTGCTGTACTTGAGGCTTGTTGTGGTTTTACGACATTCACTTGAACCAAGTATATAGCATATGCGTGAATTTTTGGATTACCTCTTACTACATAATTGTGCTTTTGAATGAAGGTGATAGCAGCTTATAGCAGCAGGTCATATGCATGTTTATGGGATAAAATCGGATGAACATGCAGGAATTTGGGCTATGTGATTGTGGTTTGGGATTGTGGCTGTTCAAGAATGAAGTTCTCATTAAATTAAAATGCTATTTCCAATTAACTTGTTTTTATTTAATTAGTTTATAATTATCTATAAGACTAACTTAGAATTCATACTCAAACCAATTTATTTTAATATACAACATATTTTTCAAACTTATGTTCAAAATTTGAGTAATTATTTTTCTTAGATTCAATTTATTTTTGACATTAAAATTATTTCTTTAAAAATAAATCACGGAAAAAAAAAGAACTTCTAAGGTCTAGCATCTTTTGAGTTCTTGAATAATCACTATTGGGACGTACGCCTTGGGTAGTGACATTCGACATTTTCGTTTCAAAATACGCCCTTTAATTATTTAGACAAGGAAATGTCATTGGAGTCTAGCATTCCACATGATACTCTTGTTGTTTATTCAAATATATTTCATAAATTAAATCAAAATTATTCTTCTATTTATTAAGTAATTTATTTAATAAGACAATTTCAAAATAGATTTTATTTTAAAAAGAAAAAAAACTTTGAGGCAATAATATTTCTTAAGCAAGTTTAATCAAATTGTTTTTAGTTAAATTACGAAAAATTAAACTCTTGAAGTCTAGCACTTCTTGGGTTTTCGAATGGATGTTATTGAGGTGTACACCTTAAATAATGTATTGTTCAAATTTTCGCTCTTTAAACATACTCTTTTTGGACAAAGAAGTATCATAGGAATCTAGCATTCCACGTGATATTTTCGTGTTCATCCAAATATTATCGATTGAAAAGGGTGATGTCGAGATCTAGCATCACGATAATACCCCGATTAATTGGTTGTGAGACCGACGTCTCATTTATCAAATAATCGTCATTTCTCATATACTTTTCAAATCCAATCTCGTATTCTCACCTCTCACAAACTCTTTCCATACCCTCGACTCAATTCAATTCTTTCAAATATCTTTCTCGATTAAAACTTCGAAAGAAGGAGGTTCTTGGAATCTAGCATTCCTTGAATTTTCGAGTGAGTAGTTCTCGAGGCACGCTCTTGAGTTATTATTTACTTAACCTTTCGACTTTTTCAAAATATTATTTTCTCGATTTAAATTCCGAAAGAAGAAGGTTCTTGGAATCTAGCGTTCCTTGAATTTTCGAGGGAATAGTACTCAAGGTAATCTCTTGAGTTGTTATTCACTCAATCTTTCAACTTTTTCAAGCATTTTCAAACATTCCCCTAAGTCGAGCGCTCGTACGCATTCACAATCGTCGACATTTCGCACACACTTCACAACTCCTTTTGGTCTCGATATTAGGGGCACCCTTAGGGACTAATATCGTTTCTCATCATCTTAGCCCTTGACACGTCGTCAAGTCGGTTTTATCTTCTAATCAATTCCTCGACTCGTCGTCGAACCGTTTTCAAACCAACTTCCTTTTGCCTCGCATTCCACTTTCGACTCAATCTTCTTACAAACGTTTTTTCAAACTTACGAAAGAGGGATATTCTTAGAATCTAGCATTCTTTGAATATTCGAATGAGCAACTCTCGAGGCGCGCCCTTGGGTTGTTATTAGTTCATTCCTTCGATTTCAAAACATCCAACTCCTTATCTTCAACCTATTAACCCAATTTCCGAAAGAATCGAGTTCTTGGGATCTCACATTTCTTGAGTTCTTGAGTGACAAGCTCTTGAGGCACGCTCTTGGGTTGCTTGTCAGTCACTCTTTCGTCTTAAACTCAAACTTCAACCCTTTTTAAACATCATCTTTTCGTGGTTGTTACCACGAACTACGACTGCTCTGATTCTTCATTCTCGTCTGAATGTAAGATACGTAGGCACAAGATTGCGATGATCTTGGCGAGCTACCTTCTACCCATTCTTCTGTTTCCCCCCATCCTTTCCTGTGGTCGAACTACGACGCTCTGATTTCTCATTCTCGTCCGAATGAGCATACGTAGGCACAAGGGCTCCAATCCTTGGCGAGCACCCTATCTTCCAACCATCCCCATTTTCCCTTATCATCTTTAACCTTTTATCCTACTAATTCTACCTTTATAATCGAGAAGAAAAACAAGTAAACCTAAACAACACTCTCCACAAATACCTTAAGAGGTTCTCGTCGAGTACGACGGACGTGAGGGGTGCTAATACCTTCCCCTCACGTAACCGACTCCCAAACCCGAAACTTGGTTGCGACAACCCTGTTCCTATCCTTTTCGTTTTAAGAGGTTTTCTCGATATTTTCCTCTCCCGTTTATTCGGGAAAAATAAAGTTCGGTGGCGACTCTATCGAACCACATTTCCGCGCCTTTCGCACGAGGGTCGTTTCTCCGAAATGTCTCCGTGATTTTTCGAGGTGCGACAACCGTCATATCTCGACTTATAAGAGAAGTCAAACTAAAAGAGGTCGCATATTAATATCCGTGCTATGGACAAGATAGAGAAATGATATTGAGGATCATTCTCTAATTGAATCGTGTCGCACAGACCAAAATAGAATGGGATCTCGTCTTACGGATACAAGACTTCATCTATCCAAGAAAGTCAAAATAAAATCGAAAGATGAAGAGAAATAAGGGGAGAAAGAAGTGGTCTTGGATCCAACATTATTCATCAATAATTTGATTGGTAATGAATTACAAAAATGCCGTCATCGACCAAACACGGTGAAAAATGAACAAAGATGGATAAACGGTTGGAAAATGAAAACGAGAAGAGAAAAGTGGTCTCGGGATTGTCGTTTCCATCAATAATTTGACGTATGACAACTTGGAGGTCTCGTCATCGACCAAAACAGGTGTAAATGGGACAAAAAGCCCATTAACAAAAGAGAAATGGAATTTAACTCTAAAAAGATATAAAATGGAATACCAAAAAAAAAATTCTAAAAAAATCTAAAAGAAATGCTAATAAAACTTTTAAATAAAATATATAAAATATAATATAGAAAAAGTTAATTAATAATTAGGGGTGGCAAAATGGATGGATTGGATGGATATGGATTGGATTGCTAATGGATGGATTAAAACAATCCATTAGTCCATTAAAATCCACTAAAATTTTATTAAAATTATCCAATCCGATTCATCCATTAAGAATAAAATCCATCCAATCCATCCATTAACATATTTTTAATGGATGGATATCCATCCATCCAATTTTTTTTTTAATTTCGTAAAAATAAATTGTTTTTTTTCAAAAACAAATTAGTTTTTTATTTTGAAAAAAAAATCGGTTTTTTTTTCGAAAAACAAATCATTTTTTATTCTGAAAAAAACCGATTTTTCAGAGAAAAAAAAAGTCGGTTTTTTTTTCGAAATATTTTTTTTTCGAAAAACAAATCAGTTTTTTATTCTGAAAAAAAAAATTGATTTTTTTCCAAAAAAAAAAGTCGGTTTTTTTTCGAGAAAAAATTTTATTTTTTTTTCAAAAAACAAATCAGTGTTTTATTCTGAAAAAAACCGATTTTTTTCCAAAAAAAAAGTCGGCTTTTTTTTCGAGAAATTTTTTTTTTTCAAGAAAAAAACTGATTTTTTTCCAAAAAAAAAAGTCGGTTTTTTTTTTCGAAAAACAAATCATTTTTTTGTTCTAAAAAAAAATAGATTTTTTTTCAAAAAAATTTAAATTTTTTTTTAGAAAAAAAATATAGTTTTTTAATTATTTTTAAAAAAAAAAATCTAACGAAAATAAAAATAATCCATTGGATCCTTAAAATATGTTGGATGGATTGAATCAATCCATGCATATAAATGGATGGATTTAATCCAATCCATTAACTTATTTTTTGTGTGGTGGATGGATTGGATGGATTTTTTAATGGATGGATTGGATGGATTTTGTCTTAATGGATTTGATTGCCACCTCTATTAATAATATTCTAAAGAAAACAAATCTAAAATAAAAACTGAATATAACATTTATATAATAATATATTTACATAAATAAAACAAAACTATAACATATTACATAGTTAAAAATTAATTTTAAAAAAAACAGGGGAGGGGGTAAGAGAAAAACGGGGGATACGCAAAGAAAAACGGGCCGGAGGCCCATCAACATTCAGCCAAAATAAAGGAAAAAGAACAGCCGGCAATGACCCTCTCCTTCTCACAATTTTGTTCAACACTGTTTATCTCTGTCTAAACTTAATATCACCCCCTCCATTCACTCGCTTTCTTTGTTTTCATTCACGGATTTAAACTCCAATCTCCGTTTCATTCTCGGTTTCATCTTCTCTCATCATTAACCCAATCTTCTCTCTGTTTGTTTGGTTCTAGATTAGATGAGGATGGCTATGTGAAAATGGGTTTGGTTGATGCTTAGATTCGGAGGTAATGGAATTTGAAGCTTTGAATGTGTTTGTTAATCAAGTTGGATGGAAGTTTGTGATTGGAAGGTTCGAAGAGGATGAAAGGGTTTCATTGGTGCGTGAATCTGGGTTGTGTTCGATTCTCTAAACATGGATTTTGATGGGGATTATTGGTTTGAGGATGATGAAGGTATTGGGATTTAATCTGGGTTTCATCTGGGTAGCATAGTGACGATTCTTCTCTTCTTCTTCTCAGAGTTTGTTCTGTTTTGTGGTTTAAAGTTGGGGTTGTTGGCCTGAGGATACGAATGAGGATGGAGGGTGAAGTGAGTCGAGATGATGAAGGATGGGGATGATGAAGATTAAGGACTTGAAGCTTGCGAAGATGGAAGATGGTTGATTTGAGTTTGAAGCTCAGTTTGAAGTGAGGAGTTCTTTTTGAAAAATGGTGAAGGAGATGAGTTGCTCAGTTGATGAAGGTGATGATTGATGTTGGTGAATGGATGATGAAGGTTTGCCAATGGTGGAACTAAACAGTGGGGAAGACGAAGATGATGAACAAGGTAGGTTATGGAGTTGGCGGAGATGGTGAACATGAGCCGCCGCTCCTAGGGTTCTGGTTATAGGGTTGTCTGAAGAAGAACATGAATAGTGCTTAAATAGTCAGACAATCGACACGTGGCGCTGAAGGCTTAATGACTTGCTGATTAATTAATGCAAAGCTTGATTAAATGATTAATGAACATGCTGATGTTGACTAAATGGACCACCATATGCACTGTTAATAAAATGTTGATTCTAATAATTAACAAAAAATGACTATTAAACTAATATTCTAATTAATTTTAAAACTAATTAAATATATTCCTAAACAATTAACCTAATAACAATTAAAATCTAATCTTAATTAAATTCTAAAAAACAAATAGTATTAAAGAATATCCTAAATTCTAATAAAAATACTATCTATTTCTAAAACAATATTAAAAACCTATTTAAACCATTTCCTAAATAAATAAAAATAAAACAAAAATAGCAATAAAAATGCAAATTGTCATGAAAAACCGGGCGTGCGCCGAAATGCGCCAAATTATCAACACAGACTGAATCATCAAGAAGAGAGCGACTTTCGCTCGATTTCAACACTGAACTTCTAATTTGAATTGATTTGAATCGCCTGAAACGCGAGTAAAGCGGCTAAAATCCTGATAAATTCAACCCGACTGATAACACGGGTTAGATGTGACCTAAATGATATATAGATGAAAACGAAACAAAAGCCAATCAAAGCTAGAAAACTGGTGGGCAAATTTTAGGGTGCAACAACAGTACCCTTTCAATCCTCTCTTAGATCCACTCAACATATGGTCCATAGGCTCTACAGTCACCTTTACCCAAAGAGGATTTTCCTCTCCGGTGGATTCTTCCCTAAGCTTTTTCCAATCTGGCCAATGTCTCACTGTCAATTGATCCTGTGAAATACAGAGATTCCTGTATTTCCTCCTCCCTCGGGAGTCATTTTAGAGCATAACCAAATTGCCTGACTGCAAGTGCATGATTAAAATTGATGCCACCCTTCCTTCCTATTAGATTAACATTGGGAAAACTCCCACAGTTGTAGATAATCTCATTGCCAAGTAGGTCTCTATTGAACCAATCAATATTCTGTGATATCAAGCCCATGATCCTCTCCGACCAATCAACTGTGTCTGAGGTATCAACAAAAGGTCCAGCATTAGGAAGATGTGCCATAAACCATCTGTAGAGAAGTGGCACACAACAAGAGACATTTTCCCCTCTTCTGGTCTCATTCTTGTAGTGCACAAAATTGTATACATCTCTTAAGAGAGTGGGCACAGGGTTCTTAGAAGTGAAAATATGGAAGGCGTCCAAATCCACAAAATCTGGGATATTAGGGAACAACACTATGCCATAAATGCAGAGCTCCAAAATTGCATTGAAAACCACCCAACATCCCCCCTAGTAAAGTGTTGGGCTTTACTCAACAAGAATGACAGTGGAAAACCAGGGACTCCATTCCTCCATACCATCTTACCATCCAACTCAGAGATACCCAGATGAAGAGCATTAGCCAGCTTTGTCAAGTCAGGTTCTTCTTTAGAGTGACATAAAGGCACCTGCTCTAGGACTAGAACTCCTATCAACAGAGAAAACTCTTCTAAAGTTGGCATAAAGACATAACCAGGGAAGGTGAAGCAACACATCTGAGGATCATAAAACTGCAGCAGGGTATGGATACCTCCTAACTCATATCTAGAGATCTTGCAGACATAACTCAGAATCTTCCCATAATCCTTCCTGAAGTCTTCCATAACACCATGATCAGCTACAGAAGTGAGACTAAGCAAAGGCCCTATCTCCAACGTTGGGAAATTATAGATGACAGTCCTCTTGAAACTAGGCTCCATACTGACGGTGGATTAAATTACTAGAATCAAAGGGAAAATATGCACCTGAAACACAAATACATGCAAATGTTAACATGCAAATGAAAATGCAGATGCACACAGGGGATCAAGACTGCTGTGCTATTGACTAAGATGAACCACAATTCTGCTTCGGCGAGAAAATACCAGAACATCAGAATATTGAAGCAATAGGAACCCACAGTATCAAGATCAAAGGTTCGCACTAATAAGAATACCAGAAATCCGGGTAGGTTGGTGGTCAATTTTCTTGTATAACCCTTCCACTCACAAGGTATGGACGTAATCGGATAAGGTTCGGCATCCTATGCGGTCGTCAGTGTCACAGACTCTCGAGAAACGATGATACGTTCACCATTTTTGGTTTGGCATCATAGTCAAACGAGGAGGCCTCACTTAACTGAATCCCAAATGATCGGTCTCCAGAGTCGACAATTTTTAGATCCAACATCCTTATCAATTGTCCTAAATAGACTTGACAGGATGTCATCAAAGAAAATCTCATTTGGACGCGAATTTCATGAGAGCTATTGCATGCCAAACATGCAAGCCCTTACTACTCTCCACACTAATGCTATGTATATCCTGAATCCCTGGTATTGGGCTTATCTCTCAATGGAACACCCACCCAACAACACAGTAGCCGATAACAACAATAATAAAGTGCGGGAAAGTCAGAGTCAACGTAGTTCGGGAAACTACGGGTGAAGGGGGGAAAGGTTGGTCAAATTTTGGGGTACAACACATAGGAATCACATATATACTCATAGTAATTCATCATACATTGATTTAATCACATAGGAATCATAGTTACACTCACGGTAATTCATCAGGAAAATCACACCATCGAAACATCAAGACATCACAAAACTAGAACATAATTCGCGAAACTCTGCTACGTTTGCTGGCATGTTCGAAGTGCGGGTCTGGGGCGAGTGTTTTCCTTGCGAAGCATCATTCACTGTGCAAACTCCTGATTATAGCAAATCGCTGCTCCGCAACAATAGCAAAGTCAATCCAAAGGTCCATACGATTTCCTTCCCCAATGGCCCAAAAACATGCCCAAATCATTCCTAAGGTACGATGATAAAGGCACAAAATCTACGACTTATTAGGCCAATCCCGTATCATATTTACGCCTTCAATTCTCATAAAATCCTTACCAATACCCCACAATCATTAAAGTTCTCACAATCACTTACCCTATACGGTTAGACAACCTCAACAACAAATTTGGCCACAAAGGCCTAATTTCCCTTACTCTCAAATCAGCCTCAAACATATCAGACCATCAGTTCAAATCCCGCAAACTCATTAAACTCACCAGAAAGGCAACAACAATTCAATACTCAAAATCCATAAACCCTTAAATCGGCTTTAAACAAATTGAATCACATATTGAAAACAATGAAGGCAATACTCTTCATACTTAAACAACCTCAGAAACATATTTGGCCACGAAGGCCTAATTTCCTCAAACTCAAAAACCTTATATATTCTTAAATCAGCTTTAAATACATTGAATCACATATTGAAAACAATGAAGGCCATACTCCCCATACTTAAACAACCTCAAAAACAGATTGGGCCAAGAAGGCCTAATTTCCTCAAACTCAAAAGCCTCCTAAATCTTTAAATCAACTTTAAATACGTTGAATCACATATTGAAAATAATGAAGGCAAGACTCCCCATACCTTAATTGCCGAATCTAAGCCTTTCTCCTTGATTCTTGGAAACCTCACGAATCTTTTGCCTCAATCCTCTTCCTCAGAGCTCTGGCCTCTATTTCTTCCCTTTTCACGGTCTAGCAAGAATGAATCCTAATTCCCTCAAAATCCCTTTTTGTTAAACGTAACTTTGGACCTTTAAAATGGGCTTTCCAATTTCACCCTCACTAACTCCTCCTCAAATGTCCACTTTTCCCTTAAATTAACTTATATTTATTTAAATTGATAATAATACCAAACATATTCATATTATATACTATTATTTAAATAAATAACTCAAAACTCCATAATCCCCAATATCCACACAAACCATCGAAAATCACCAAAACTACGAATATTCATATTTAAATAAATTAAATAAATATTCCATGAATTTGGGGTGTTACAACTCTCCCCAACTTAAAAGAATTTTTACCCCTGAAAATTACCTCAAGGAACCAGAGCCGAATATGATTCCCTCATCTGACCCTCACGCTCCAAGCCCAACTTTCTCCAACTGGTCCTCCCAAAACTACCTTTACCAAGGAAATCTCATTACCTCGCAGTTGCTTCACTTCTCGTTTATCAATCTGTACTGGCATTGCCTCAACAGTCAAATCATCTCTCACTTGTACATCATCCATCTAAATCACATGTGATGGATCTGGAATGTACTTCCTCAACTGAGACACATGAAACACATCATGCAAATTCGCAAGAGACGACGGTAAAGAAATCCGTATGCTACTCCTCCCACCTTCTGCAAAATTTTATATGGCCCAACAAAACGTGGTGTGAGCTTTCGAGACATCAAAGCTCGACCAACACAGTTACTAGCATAACTCTCAAAAACACGTGATCTCCCTGCTAGAAATCAAGTGCGTTCTTGCTTTTGTCGTAATAACTATTCTGACGACTCTGCAGTGCTCTCATCTTTTCTCGGATCACCTTGATCTTTTCAGCCGTCTCTTACATAATCTCAGGTCCAAGCATAACACTCTCGCATGAATCATACCAACACAAAGGAGTCCTGCATCTCCTACCATAAAATGCCATATACGGTGCCATTCCTATACTAGAATGATAACTGTTGTTGTAGGTAAACTCAGTCAACGACAAATGATTATCCGACGATCCACCTTGATCCAACATACAAGCTCTCAACAAATCCTCTAAACACTGGATTAGTTCTCTCTGTCTGTCCATCCGTTTGCAGATGATAGGCAGAACTCAACCTCAGCTTAGTACCCAAAGCTGTCTGCAAACTCTCCCAGAACCTTGATGTGAACCTCAGATCTCTATCAGACACAATACTTGAAGGAGTACCATGCAGTTTCACAATCTCATAAATATACAATTCGACCAGCATACAAAAACTCACCCACTTCTTTTTTCATCCCTGGCCACTAAAACAATTTCCTCAAATCACGGTACCTCTTCGTAGCACCGGGATGAATACTCAATCTACTTCGATGCCCTTCCTCAAGAATAATCTTTTTCAACTCAAAAATGTCTATAACACAAACTCTATCATGACATCTCATGATACCATTTTCATTAATTCGAAAATCAACTCTTCGTCCTTGATTCATCAAATTCAACCGATCTAACAACTCAAATCAGATTTCTGACCTTCTCGAATCTCATCCAGAATACCACTAGTAAGTTTAAATATACCAAGCTTAACTCCATAAGAAGCCTCTTCATAAACCAAACTCATATCATGAAATTTCTCAATTAGTTCTAACACTTTTACCATCATAATCAGTATATACGAAGATTTCCTACTCAATGCATCAGCTACCCCACTTGCTTTATCCGAATGGTAATTCAAACCAAAACAATAATCCTTCAGAAGTCCAAATCATCTCCTTTGCCTTGCATTCAATTCTTTTTGATCGAAAATATACTTCAAACTCTTATAATCACTAAACACCTCAAATCTCGAACCAAACAAATAATGCCTCTAAAGCTTCGACACAAACACAACAACAACCAACTCTAAATCCTGTGTTAGATAATTCCTGTCATGCACTTTAATTTTCCTTGAAGCATAAGCTAAAACTTACTGATGTTGCATTAACACACCTCCCAATCCCATCAATGAAGCATCACAATATACAACAAATGGTTCTGCCGGATTCGACAAAATTAAAACATGAGGTTCTGTCAGCCTTCTCAAAAGCTCTTGAAACGTTCTTCACACTGCATCTAAAACAAAAGCTTGAACCTTCCCAGTCCACTGCGTCAATGGCAAAGATAACTTGGAAAAATCCTTCAATGAATTTTCGATAATAATTTGCCAACTCAAGAAAACTTCTAATCTCAAAAACTGATTTTGGAGCTTCCCATTACGATACAACTTCAACCTTCGTAGATCAACTGCAATACCTCTACTCGAGATCACATGGCCAAGGAACCTCACTTCTTTCAATCCGAAAATTGCACTTAGAAAGTTTACTATGTAACTGCTTCTCTTTCAACATTGATAACACAATTTTTTGATACTAAGCATGATCCTCTTTACTCTTCAAATATATCAAAATATCATCAATGAACACAACCACAAACTTGTCCAAATAAGGATGGAAAATCCAGTTCATATACTCCATAAATACACATGGTGCATTAGTAACACAAATGGCATCACGAAATACTCATAATGTCTATACCTTGTTTTAAAAGCAGTCTTCTAAATATCTTCAGCCTTCACACGTATCTGATGATACCCATATCTCAAATCTATCTTACTGAACACACTTGCAACAACCAACTGATCCATTAAATCATCAATCATTGGAAGTGGACACTTCTTATTGATAGTCACCTTGTTCAATTGTCTATGATCCACACAAAGCCTCATAAAACCTTCTTTCTTCTTAACTAACAAAATTGGTGCACCCCACGGTGACATAGTTGGACAAAAGAACCTCTACTCAAGCAGATCTTCAAGTTGATTCTTCAACTTCTTCGATTCTGGTGTGGATATATAATATGGAGCAATCGCTACCAAACTAGTTCCAGGAACTAGGTCGATCGTAAAATCCACTTCATGTTCCGGCGGTAAATCACTTATCTCATCAGAAAAAACATTCGGATAATCACAAATAATTGGCACACCACCAACTTCCCCACTTTATTAACACTAAAAGTTTCCATCAAAATAAACATCTCAGCACCATCCTGCACCGAGTCACCAAACCAATCTGTAAGCACTTAGCTTAACTCAAAAAAATTCACTGCACACGCCATCTAAGCTTACAAGACACATCTATCCCATCAATAAGATCGATTCTACACAAGAACTAGAGCACAACAAAATACTTCACATCCACACAATGGGATTGAAGCCACAAGAATCAAACACTAGACCGAAGTCCGAAATGCATATGAATGCATGATTCACATGTTAATATCTTCCTTATAATAATCTCATTAGGTGCATCATTATTCCGCAAAATAATCATAAGAATCACATTGTCACAGAATCATCAAAACCACATGGAATCAATGTCACAAATCATCACAGTTTCTCATGGGGATGCATCATGCAATCAATTATTAATCTCTTAAGAATCAAAATTATACTTATGGGTACTCATCACACGGTCATGTATTAATCACATAGTTTCGCATACTGCGAAAAAGGGGAAGCCGACAAACAAGACAAAAGTGTCGCCACTGGACATTATTTATCCCAAAGAAAGGGAAAGGAAACAATAGAAGAAAACCTAAGAGAAAGGGAAAGAAAAGGTCATCGCAACCAACTCTTGGGTTCGGGAGTCGGTTGCGCAAGGGGAAGGTATGAGCACCCCTCATGTCCGTTGTACATAACGGGATCCGTGCTTGTTGTCTAATCTATGGGTGAAAACTATCTAAAGGTCGGTAAACATGGGTGAAGGAAAAAGAAAAGAGACTCGATAGGACATCATCACCCTATGCCTATGTATTCCCTCGTGCAATGGGAAAGTCAGAGTCTACGTAGTTCGGGAAACTACGGGTGAAGGGGGGAAAGGTTGGTCAAATTTTGGGGTACAACAGCTGCCCCTATTCAAACGGCTTGGACCTGAAGGTATGAAAAGCAACCGCTTTCAAACATTCAAGGTAAAAGATGATTGAATACAAAAGAACCTAGAAATTTTCCAACTGCAAGATAGTAAACTGTAGAAATATCCACCAAAGTGGAATCAGGATAAATGTATCTAGAAGTTGTAAGGAACCCACTACTAACCACATGTTAGAAGGCTTCGACACGGAGTCGGTAAAAGCATCTGTTAAACAAACAGGCTCGACATCCACCGGTAAAAACATCTACTAACATGCAAGCACAATGCTCGGTCGGTAAAACCTCTGCTAATAAGCAGGCTCAGCATCCACCGGTACACACATCTACTAACAAGCAGGCTCGGCATCTGTCAGTAAAAACATCTGCTAACAAGCAGGCTCGACATCCGCGAGTACAAACATCTTCTAACAAGCAGGATCGGCATCTGCCGATAAAAACATCTGCTAACAAGCGGGCACGACGCTCGGTCGGTAAAACATCTTTTAACAAGCAGACTCGACGCTCGATTGGTAAACACATCTAATTAACAATCAGGCATCTGTTAAACAAACAGGCTCGATATCCATCGGTAAAAACATCTGCCAAGCCGAGCAGGAAACGACACTAAGTCGGTAAACATATGCTAACATGGCAGGCATCTGTTAAACAAACAGGCTCGATATCCATCAGTAAAAACATCTATTAAACAAACAGGCTCGGTATCCGCCGGTACACACATCTGCTAACACGCAGGCACAATGCTCGGTCGGTAAAACCTCTGCTAACAAGTAGGCTCGGCATCTGCCGATACAAACCTCTGCTAACAAGCAGGCTCAGCATCTGCCGATAAAAACATTTGCTAACAAGTAGGCTCGGCATCCGCCGGTACAAACATCTACTAACAAGCAGGCACGACGCTCGGTTGGTAAAACATCTGCCAACAAACAGGCTCGATGCTTGGTCGGTAAGCACATCTGATTACCAATCAGGTATCTGTTAAACGGACAGGCTTGATATCCATCAGTAAAAACATCTGCCAAACTAAGAAGGCAATGACACTATGTCGGCTAGGCACTAAGTCGGTAAACATCTGCTAACAAATCAAGCATCTGTTAAACAAACAGGCTCGATATCCATCAGTAAAAACATCTGCTAAACAAAGAAGGCAACGACACTATGTCGGCTCGACACTAAGTCGGTAAACATCTACTAAACAAAGCAGGCTCGGCATCCGCCGGTTATAGAATCCATCGATTCACAATCTGAAAGAAGAAATTCTTTGGGGAAGAATGAACTTAACCAAATATTTTGCTAGGGTCTAGATACCACACAGGCTCATGAAATACACCACTGTCTAATGGAGAGATGATTGGCCATAAAAGGTAACAACCTGGCATATGTTTCGGGTACATATGTCTGAATATGGCGTAATGCTCCATACGGAATGGAAATGCTATGCGTCTGGGAGGATGCTATGCAAAATGCAAATGCAAAGGAACCACTACAGCAAAATAAATGCTGAAGAGACGAAGCCAACTCCATTGGGGATGACTGGGTGTGCCAAGTACGATTGGACTTATGCTAGGAAAACAAGCCCTGGATGGCCTCCTGGAAAAGAACACTCCTGGGGATAGCATTGCTCTCTGTTGAGAACAAATCCACTCTATTGGAGATTAGACCAACTCTGCTAAGGAAAACGCCCTGAACGGCCTTCCAGAATAAAACTCTTATGGCGAACAAAACCACTGTTGAGGAATGACTCCACTCTGCCGGAGATTCCACTGTACTAGAAATTAAATCTGATCTGCTAGGGATTAAGAAATAAGATTTACTGGGAAGATTATCCCAAAATCTCATTCTGGGGATCGAGAATAACATTCTACTAGGGATAAAATTGATAACGCAAAAACATATATTATAAATGTCATGATTATATGCTGTTAATGTTTGGTTTCACCCTGATTTCGGATTGGTCCGAGCTATTTCGTAAAGTGTTTTGCAGGTATATGAAGTTCACACTCCAAATGAGCAAGACAGAGAAATCTCATGATCAAATGCACATAACAGATGAAAAGAGACAAGAAATAGCAGAAATGGGAGACTTTGCTGATGTCACGGTCATTACACCCTTGTGACGCCCGTCACGGACATCACGTCCGTCACAGGCCCATGACGACCGTCACGCTCCTCACGAACGTCACACCCCCTCACGATCGTTATACTGGAAAAAACAAACTAACGTCCAGAAATAAAACGTGCCCACGAAGAATGAGATACTGGTGGAACGTTTTCCCTATATTGTCTCACCATCGACTCCACTTCCTCAGGACTTCACGCAGAGAATCTCAGCTATAAAAGGAGAAGTCCAGGACCAGAAAAGGGAGCCGCATTGAAGGTCAAGAAGTGCTGCCGAGTTTTATTACTGAAGCCAAATATTGTTTCCTTTTACCTTTTCTTTCTTTTATTTCCATTGCCTTGCTTTTATTCCTTTTTCCCGCACGTTTAACTCTCGCCAAAGTAGAATCCTACCGATATTGTGGAAGACTACTCAAGAACTAAGAGCTGAATTATTTACAGGTTTTTATTATTAACTAATTTTCCATTACCGTTATAATGCATGTTTACTTATCATTCTGCCGTTGTTCAATTATGCAAGTTCTAAATCCCATTTCTAGCTAAACTGCATTAATCGGTATTTAATAAATTAGTAGGAAGGGATTTAACAACATCCGGTGTTTTTTCTGCTTTTCAAACATGTTTCTCTTATTATCGTTTTAAAAAAAAGCCTTATAACTTTCTCTTAAATTAGCCTTTCATTCCACACTTACTTACTTGAAACCTTTTTCGACTTAGCTAAACATAGTAACACTCGATAACACTATATTGATTACAAGTCCATGTGGGGTCGATATCTTTATTACTACGCGATAGACTGTGCACTTGCAGTCAGTTCAGTTAGACTCAGAAAGTCACGATCAAGTTTTTGGCACCGTTGTCGGGGATCAAACCCGGGTCACCCGCGTGATAGGTGGGGATTGAGAGAAACAAACATTGGGAATTCACCCTAAAATCTCGCTCTAGAGAACACCAATAACTAGTGGATTCTGCTGCGGATAACAACTTCACTGGGAAATACACAACGAGGGAATCAACATCAACCTCTGCTCGGGGATATGAGAATAAGACTCATAAACATCAACCTCTGCTTGGGGATATGGGTCGATATCATAGACTATATGGAGGAATAACACTGAACTTGCTCTGCTGCTTGGGATAATCCCAAACTCTTAACCTGCTGGGGGATAAGTGTGCACCACTGCCGGGGAAAATCAATCTCAACCTGCTGAGGATGAGTGCACATTATCGCGGGCGGGATACTTCTGATCTGACATCTTTACCTTTTGGGGATAGGGACATGGTGACCTTACTGGGGAAGCACCTCTGAAACTTAGCGGTGAGAGCCTTGCAAATGACAAACAAACAATGTGTCTTGTATGCAATAAAGGATATCTCAGTCATCGTCCATGACATCATTCAAGCAAATCAATGTTTAAATCCTGATTAGTAAAGCCCCAAAAGTTTATATATGCAATGTTTTATCGAAAACATCAAGCGTTTTTTGCAAACAAAACAGTAAAAAGCAAAACAAGAAAGCTTTTTGTGGATAATATACTCATTGATTGAGAATGGCCTGTAAATAGGCAAATTACATCAGATGCAACTCCTAAAAAGAGAAAGCTGCCCAAAAAGTACAGAAATGCAAAACATAAACAAATTTCGGCAATGTGGTATAGACAACCATCATGTGTCGATTTGACTTTGACTCGCATGACTTTGATGCTTCACCAATGTCTCGCTTTCTGAAGAGACTGACTTGTTAACCTTCGGGTCCTCCAAGAATCCACTTTGCTCACGGGATCGGATGCAGACCGCAACCATTTTCTTTTAAATCCCTAACTTTTGCCTGAATTGGCCTTTTGGGTTTTTGATTCACCGGGATACGCATTTTTTCCAAAGTCGCCTTTTCAGGTTTTCAAATTTGCGGGTTCATTCTTTTTCCTTTTTATCTCTAATTTTTACCCGAACCCATTCCTTTTATGGTTCGTCGGGATGCCCCATTTTTTCCTGGATTTTCTTTTTCTTTCCAGCGGGTGTGGTTTAAGCAAAATATTTTCTGACTGCGTCTTCATTCACAGGGGACGTAAAATCTTCATTGTCCATAGTTGATAGTAGTAAGGCTCCTCCAGAGAAAATTTTCTTTACGACATATGGACCTTCATAGTTGGGAGTCCATTTGCCCCTGTGATCTGGTTGTGGAGGGAGGATCCTCTTTAACACTAAATCACCTGCCTGAAAGCTTCAAGGGTGCACCTTCTGATCGAAGGCCTCTTCATTCTGCTTTGATACAATCGGCCATGGGCAATAGCTGCCAATCTTTTTTCGTCAATCAGACTAAGTTGGTTCAACCTAGCCTTCACCCATTCTGCCTCATCGAGCATAACATCAACCAACACCCTCAAGAAAGGAATCTCGACTTCTTATGGTAGGACAGCTTCCATACCATACACTAGCGAGAAAGGAGTTGCCCCAATTGAAGTACTTACCGAAGTACGATATCCATGTAAAGCAAAGGGCAACATCTTGTGCCAATCCTTTTAGGTTACCACCATCTTCTGTACAATCTTCTTGATGTTCTTGTTGGCTGCCTCAACAACACCATTCATCTTTGGGCGGTACGGAGAAGAGTTATGGTGTTCGATCTTGAAACTCTGGCACAGTTCCTTCATTCTCTTGTTGTTCAAATTCGAACCATTTTCAGTAATGATTCATTATGTCACTCCATAATGGCAGATGATGTCCTTCTTGATAAATCGAGCCACTACCTGTCTGGTCACATTGGCGAAAGAAGCCGCTTCTACCCACTTGGTGAAATAATTGATTTCCACCAAGATAAATCGATGTCCGTTTGAAGCAGTCGACTCAATCTTACCGATCATATCAATGCCCTACATAGCAAGGGGCCAAGGAGATGCCAGGACATTCAGAGGACTCGGCGGCACATGCATCTTGTCAGCATAAATCTGGCATTTATAGCACTTCTTGGCGTACTTGAAACAATCTGATTCCATAGTGAATAAAGCACATCGTCTTTGTTCAGATAGAAATTTCCTACAACCTCCTCAGATTCTTCTTATCCTGGTTCAATGCCCCAGGCGGATACTCCTGATTCTTGAGGTAATTTTAGATATCATAATACCACAGCTTCCTATCAGATGCTACCTCTACTGCAAATATGAATGTCGGCCTATTGAGGCAAATGATAGTGATTATTGGAGCTTCATTCCAATAATTCACTTTATACATCGACGATAAGGTTACCAAAGCATCTTCCATCTAGTTCTAGGCCCTCGCCACAAGATGAAACTATACTCTGTCAAAGAAAGGAAGCAATCCCCTTGCATAATTCATGCAAGGAATTAGATTGGGCTGACGAGTTTCACACTCTCCTTTAATTTGGTTGACGACTACAGTTAAATCACTATAGACATCAAGGTTCTTGATTCTCAAATCAATGGCTTCTTCGATACCCGTGATGCATGCTTCATACTCAGCTTCGTTATTGGTGCTGGAAAACGTTAACCTGGCGGTAAACAGTATGTGGGAACCGTGAGGAGTTGTAATGACTGCCCCAATTCTGCTGCCATAAGAGTTAACAACACCGTCAAAAATCATCTTCTACTGGGAGCCTATCTCGGGACCTTCGTCTAGTAGCGGCTCGTCACAATCCTTCATCTTTAGAAACATTATGTCCTCATCAGGAAACTCAAATTTAATCAGTTGATAATCTTCGATCGGCTGCTCTGTTAGATATTCTAAAAAAACACTTCCCTTAATGGCTTTTTGGAAAACATATTGAATATCGTATTCTATCAAGACCATCTGCCACCTTGCAATTCTTTCAAAAAGTGCATGTTTTTCGAACACGTACTTGATTGGATCCATCTTTGATATCAACATGGTTGTGTGATTCAACATATACTGCCTTAGGCGTTTGGTTGCCCAAGCAAGCGTGCAACATGTTTTCTCTACCATTGAGTACCTGGAATCACATTCTGTGAACTTCTTACTCAAATAATAGATGGCATGCTCTTTTCTGCCCATCTCGTCGTGTTGACCGAGTACATAATCCATTGAGTTCTCAAGAACCGTCAAGTACATGATCAAAGGTTTTCCTGCCACTAGAGGCATCAGTATCGAAGGTTCCTGCAAGTATTCTTTTATCTTTTCAAATGCCCTTTGACAATTTTTTTTCCAGAAAACTGCCTAATCTTTCTTTAACAGCTTGAACATTGGTTCACAGGTGGCTGTAAGGTGAGATATGAACCTTGCAATGTAGTTCAATCTCCCTAGAAAACCACGAACTTCTTTTTCTATTTTCGGCGCTGGCATTTCTTGTATTAATCTTCACAGAATCTACCTCAATTCGTCTTTCACTGAAAATGAACCCCAATAGCTTCCCTGACCTTACTCCGAAAGTGCACTTATTCGTATTCAACCTCAATCTGAATTTCCTCAACCTTTCGAACAACTTCAAAAGATTAAGCAGATGTTCTTCCTCCATCTGTGACTGTGCGATCATGTCATCAACATATACATCGATATCATGATGAAACATATCCTGAAATAAAGTCACCACCGCCATCTCATAAGTTACCTCTGCATTTTTCAATCCAAAAGGCATAACTTTATAGCAAAAAGTCCCCCACGGCACGATAAATATTGTTTTCTCCATGTCTTTTGGGGCCATCTTGATTTGATTGTACCCAGAGAAGCCATCCATGAAGGAAAACACAAAATGTTGGGCCGTATTATCAACTAACACGTCAATGTGGGGGAGCGGGAAATCATCTTTCATGCTTGCTGTATTCAAATCTCTATAATCAACACACATCTTGACCTTTCTATCCTTCTTAGGTACAGGAACAATGTTAGCGGCCCATGGAGGATAGTTTGTAACAACAAGAAAACCGGCGCCAAATTGCTTATGGACCTCTTCCGTAATCTTAACTGCCATGTCCGGCCTGGTTCTTCTCAGCTTCTATTTTACAGGTAGACATTCTTCTCGAAGAGGTAGTCAGTGTACCACTATGTCTGTATCGAGTCCTGGCATGTCTTCATATGACCAGGCAAAGACGTCTCTGTACTTAGGGAGCATTTCGACCAGTCTTCTCTTAACATTGTCTTCCAACGCAGCCCCAATTCTGACCTCTTTTCTATCCTCCTCTGTGCCGAGATTAACAACTTCGGTCTCCTCTTGATGAGGAGAATGACCTTCTCCTGTTGTCTCAACAGTCTGGCAAGCTCTTCGGGCAGATCTTCGTCTTCATCAATCTCATCTTCAGCTTGAAAGATGGGACTGTCAAAATCATACCGAGTCATAGACGAATCTGAAGCGGCGTCATCTGTGATGTGAAACCTGCATGATTAATGTTTTATGCTTAAAATGATATGCAAACAAGCACAAACCACATTGACATTTTATTATCAAAAATAAAAGCAGAAAAACAGGGATCAAAACATTTGAATGCATAAAGACGCTTTTCTATTAATGATAAAAAGAGTTCAAACATAAACAAGTAGGGTCTTAGAAAGCAAAGCCACTACGCCCTGGACGGAATGCAGGACCACACATAATCAAAACAAAGATATTACTCTTCAAAGGTAACTTGAACGACTTCCTCGATAGTTTAGTTGCATAAGCTTTGACCAGGAACACGCGGATGAATCCACACGTCCGTATCATAGTCACTGTCTCCTTCGTCTTCTCCCACGACATTGATTCTGTCAAAGAGGACCCCACCGCTAGTGAACTGCACAGATCCTCTGTACCTTGGAGCACTCTGCGAGGAGGAAGATGGGTTGTATCTTAAACCAAATCTGTCTTGCTTATTGGGAATGCTGAGCACTTGACCCCATCTTTGTGAAGAACCAGACTCCACAACAGCACGAGCTTCTTTGAAAGAAGACATTGAAATATCAGGAGCTCTATCCTCAACAGGAGGCTTTTCTTTGATCTAAACAGGTTCGAACACTTGACACGGGGTTTCGTGGATCTATCCATCCACCTCTACATATTTAAAGGATGACAGGTGATTCACCATGATATCCTCTTCACCACACACCATGACAATCCTTACTTCGACCATGTACTTCAGCTTCTAATGCAAGGTTGAAGTAACTGCTCCTGCAGAATGAATCCAAGGTCGACCAAGCAAACAGCTATACGCTGGCTGAATGACTATGATGTAGAAAACAACATCAAAAACTTTCGGGCCCACTTGTATTGGTAGGGTAACTTCACGAAACACCGATCTTCTCGTCCCATCAAAGGCTCTCACGACTAGATCACTAGGAGTACAGATCACACCCTAGGTATCCAATTTCATCAGAGATTTCTTGGGCAACACATTAAGTGAAGACCCAGTATCGACCCAAACATGTGATAAGACAACCCCTCTGCACTCAATGGAGATATGCAGGGCATGGTTATGATTTCTCCCCGCGGGAGTCAAGTCTAGATCTGTGAAACCCAAGCCATTGCCAGCATTCGCATGGGCTACAACCCCTTCAAGCTGATTTACGGAAATCTCCTGTTGTACGTAGGCGGTGTTCAGAATTCTCAACAAGTCATTCCTGTGTGCCTCCGAGCACAATAACAAAGACAAAATGGATATTTTGGAAGGAGTTTGCTACAGATGATCAACAATCTTAGAGTGACTCTTTCAAATAAGATGCATGAACTCTTTGGCGTCTTTGATCAGAGAATCTTTCTCTCCTTTCTATGAACTTTCTTCCACTACAACCTTTCCTTTTCCTTTAACAGACCTCCCCACATTACCCTCTAAAGGTGAAAACATGCTACCGCTTCTGGTTAAACCACCGACTCCAACCAAATTCTCAACGGATGACCCTTCAGACGATGTTCCCATCAACTCTTGCTTCTGTCCGTCACAAAATACCTTTGCCCCATAATTCCATGGGATGGCCTTGGTGCTTTCGTATGGAACTGGTCCGGCTTTAGTGATTATCTTAGGTGTTGGCCTCGGCGGCGCGGATATATTAATTATTCTAAAAAGGATTGAGATCATGGCGATCTCTTCCTGATCACTGTTAATCCTTTTCACATCTTTTTCCTCTATCAGCCTGTCAAACTACAATACACCTTCATTCATCAGACATTGAATATGATTCCTTAGATCCTCACAACCCTCAGGGTGAGTGTGACACCCTTTTCTACCCCAACATTATTAATGCAAAATAACACAAAAATTAGAGTGAATAAATAAATCTCATAAAAAGCCACCAAAAGGGCGTACATTCCTCAATGTCATCAAAATAGGTTCATACTCTGTAACTACGGGTTTTCCCCAAAATACATCAAAACATCATAAAACAACGGAACTCAAAGCATTAATCAAAGTTTTCCTCAAAAAGGGAAATTAATCAAAATAACTTCAATAATATAAAATCAACTCAAAGAACCCAACCCGATGTTACATATCAGAGCAAGACCCTCTAAGCTAACCAAAAGGCTAAAACACTCAAAAACATCAAAAATACTCCTCGACGGCGTCCATGGCTAAACCTGGTCATCTGCACGTTATCCACGTAGAGGCAACATTCAAACAGGCAGGGTGAGTAAAACAGTTCATAATAATCAATGTATAACAATTAATGCATAAACGAAATCATAATTACATTCAACACATTCATATTCGTCAAATATGCCTCAAAGGCCACAACATCATGTGGTACCAATTATCACAGCTCGATGGACACTGGGCCATTAACCCTCCATAGATCCCCATCAATAGGATCGATTCTACTAGAGAACCGGAGCATATCAAAATATTTCACATCCACACAATGGGATTGAAGCCAAAGTAATCGAGGTCCTGAACCAAAGTCCGGATGCACATGAATGCGTGATGCACACATCACGAATCATCCTCATAATAACATCATAGGTGCATCATCATTCATCATATTCATCATCATCAAACGTCATAGCTCATCATCATAATAATCATCATACATCATGTCATCACAGCTCATCATAATAATCATCATCACACATCATAGAAATCGTCATATAATTCATCATAATGATCATCATCACACATCATGGAAATCGTCATATAATCACGTATAAATCACATATTAGCTCACAGTCATCCTCATATTAGCCCATCATATTATCACATATTATCACATATTAATTCATAATACTACCCCATATTATATCATATTAATTCATAATATTATCCCATATTATCTCATATTAATTCATAATATTATCCCATATTATCACATATTAATTCATCAAATTTTACTCGCAGTAATCCTCACACTATCACTTATAAATCACATAATTCCTCATTGTCATACTCATGTTAACTCATCTCAGAAATCTCAGAATCAAACATCAAGGCATCGCTGCACACGATCAACATTCGCGAAACTCTGCTACGTTCACTGGCATGCTCGCTAGGCGAGTCGGGGCAAGTTTCTTCGCTAGGTGAGTCTGGAAAAACATGATCCGCTAGGCGAATCTTTTCTTTGCTAGGCGAACAGCGCGATGACAGCAACATCTGCTATGCAACAGAACTTATTTCTACCCAAAAACTCATACGATTCACACACCCCATGCCTCCAAAACATCCCTAAATCATCTCTAAGGTCATACGGCGATAATGGCACAAAACCTACAGTTTATTTGGCCAATTCCGGGACATATTTACGTCCTAAAAAACTATTTCCTTACAATTACCCAAGGCATCATATTTTCCCATATCAAATCCCTTAAGGGTAAGACTTTTAACATTGCAAGGCTTTGGCCACGAAGGCCTAAGGTTTCCTAATTCCTCATGTTACACATCAAACAGTCACGAATACTAACCACTAGCCATAACCTTAGAGTCTTATCAATTTCCCTAATTTTCCCACAATCAATCCAAAATACCTTAAATCTTCACATCACCATAAACACATCGAAAGGCATACATAGAAAATCATGAAAAGCGATACTCCCCATACCTTAGCCGATTCAAAGCTATCACGATTAACTCTGGGAATCTTCTGCCTCCAACCTTTCCTTCAGAGCTCTGGCCACCCAACTTTTCACGGTTAACACAAAAAAAATTCTAATTTCCCTCAAGAACTCTATTTTGTCAAACCTAGTCTTGGGCCTCACAATTTGAGCTTTTCCCTCATTACCCTTACTAACTCCTTCAAATACCCAATTTACCCTTATTCCTCTTATATTTATTTTAATTCATAATAATATTAATAAATCCATATTACATGCTATTATTCCCTAATAAATACTCCAAAAAGCATAATTCCTCAATAATTCACAAAGCCACCGAAAAACACCGAAATTGAATATTCTCAATTAAATAAATAAATTAAAATATTCTAATTAAAATTTGGGGTGTTACAACTCTCCCCCACTTAAAAGAATTTTCGTCTTCGAAAATTGTCTCAAGAAAACAGAGTCGGATACGACTCCCTCATCTAATCTCCAAGTTCCCAATTCTAACTTTCTCTAGTTTGTCCTCCCAAAACTACCCCTTCCAAGGCAACCTCTTTACCTCATAGTTGCTTCTCGTTCATCAATCCGAACGAGCAATGCCTCATAATCAAATTATCTCTCACTTGTACACCATCCATCTGAATCAATGTACTTCTTAAACTTAGGCACATGAAACACATCATGCAATTTCACAAACGACAACGGTAAAACAGTCTAACATGGTACTTCTCCCACGCATCCGCTGCGCTACTTTGATACTAACCAACAAAACATGGTGTGAGCTTCCGAGACTTCGAAGCCCCACCAACACCAGTTACCAGCGTAACTCTCGAACCCCATCTTTTTTTGGATCCTCTTAATTGTTTCAGTCGTCTCTTGCACAATCTCAGGTCCGAGCACATCACTCTCGCCTGACTCATATCAACACAAATGAGTCCTACACCTCCTACCATAAAAATCCTCATACGGTGCCATTCCGATACTAGAATGGTAATTTTTGTCGTAGGTAAACTCAACCAACAGAAAATAACTATCCCCCGATCAACCTTGATCCAACACACAAGCTCTCAGCAAATTCTCTAAAGACTGGATAGTTCTCTCTGTTTGTCCATCCGTCCGCGGATGATAGGCAGAGTTCAACTTCAACATGGTACCCAAAGCTGTCTGCAAAGTCTCCCAAAATCTCGATGTAAATCTCAGATCTCTATCAGACACAATAATCGATGATATCTCATACAACTTCACAACTTCCTCAATATACATCTCAGCTAGCTTCAACATAGAATGATTAATCCTCATTGGTATAACATGAGTTGATCTATTCGACCTATCCAAAATCACCCAAATCAAATCATATCCCTCTCACAGTCTTCGGCAAACCCGACACAAAATCCATGGAAATACTATCCCATTCCCACTCTGGGATATTAAATAGTTGCATTAGACTCAGCGGCCTCTAATGTTCAATCTTTGACTTTCGACAAGTCTAACCAACACATACAAACTCAACCACTTCTCTCTTCATCCATGGCCATCAAAAAAATTTCCTCAAATCCAATTACATCTTCCTAGCACCGGGATGCATACCCAATCTACCTCAATGTCCCTCTTCAGGAATACTCTTATTCCACTCACAAAATCTGGAACACAAACTCTATCACGATATCTCATGATACCATTTCCATTAACCCGAAAAGCAACTCTTCAACTTTAATCCATCAATGTAACCAATCTACCAACTCAAACTAGATCCCTAACCTTCTCAAATCTCATCAAGAATACCACTAGTAAGGTCCAACATACTAAGCTTAACTCCATAAGAAGTCTCTTCACAACCAAACTCATATCACGAAATTGCTCACTCATTTCGAACTCCTTCACCATCATCATCGGTATATGGAAAGATTTTCAAATCAATGCATCAGCTACCACATCTACTTTACCCGAATGGTAGTTCAACCCAAACCATCATCCTTAAGAAGTCCTAATCGTCTCTTCGTCCTCACAGTCAAATCATTCTGATCAAAGAAGTACTTTGAACTGATACGATCACTAAACATCTCAAATCTCGAACCAAATAAATAAAGCTTCTGAAGCTTTGACAGACTCACAACAACAACCAACTCTAAATCATGCGTTAGATAATTCCTTTTATGTACCTTAAGTTTCGTTAAAGCATAAGCTTAACTCGCTGATGTTGCACTAACATATCTTCCAATCCCATCAACAAAGCATCACAATATACAACAAATAGTTCTTCCGGATTCGGCAAAAATTAAAACGTGAGTTGCCGACAGCCTCCCCAAAAGCTCTTGAAAATTTCTTCACACTTTGCATCCAAAACAAAATCTTGAACATTTCTAGTCCACTGCGTCAAAGGAAAAGATAACTTGGAAAAATCCTCCCATGAATTCCAATAACAATCTGCCAACCCAAGAAAACTTCTAATCTCAAATACAGGTTTTTGGAGCTTCCCATTGCTATATAGCTTCAACCTTCGCCATATCAACCACAAACTTGCCCAAATGAATATGGAAGATCCCGTTCGTACTCTACAAACCCACATGGTGCATTAGTCACACTCAAATGGCACCATGAAATACTCATAATGTCCATACCTTGTTTTAAAAGCAGTCTCCTGAATATCTCCAGCCTCCACACGAATCTAATGATACCTAGTTCTCAAATCTATCTTACTGGACACACTGGCAATAACAAACTGATCCATTAAATCATCAATCCTTGCAAGTGAACACTTATTCTCGATAGTCACCTCGTTCACTTATCTATAATCCACACAGCGCCTCACAAAACCTTCTTTCTTCTTAACCCACAACAATGGCGCACCCTACGGTGACACACTCGAACGAACAAATCTCTTCTCAAGCAAATCTTCGAGTTGACCTTCCAACTCTTTCAATCCCTATGCACACATACAATATGGAGCCCTCAATATCGAACTAATTCCCGCAACTAAGTCGATCACAACCCCACTTCACGTTCTGGCTGTATATCACTATCTCGTCGAGAAAACTTCTAGATAATCACAATTAATTGGCAACCACCAACTTCCCCACTTTCCTTAACACTCAAAGCTTCCATCAAAATAAACATCTCATCACCTTCCTGCACCGACTCATCAAAAAAATTCTTAAGCACTTAGCTTAACTCAAAACAATTCACTGCTCACGCCATCTAAGCTTGCAAACACGTCTATCCCATCCAACACGAATCTGTCCACTATCAACAAGAGATTAAGGGTGATCAGTTCCTCATTTTGTCAATAGACAGCTGAAAATCATGAAGGGAGTATAAACCATCTTTACCAACCTATAAGAGCGTTCAACCACACACTGAGCCGCCACCTCACACTTTCAGCGTCCTGGAGAAGCACAACATCTCCCCCACTTGTTTCATTCCACATCTGCAGGCAAAGGTTAGCAAATAAACATGTACCGATAGTGTTTTCACACACATGTCGCATACAAGGGAACAAATAACATTAGACAACTTGGGCGGACGGACCAACCTGCTCTGATACCACTAATGTAACACCCTTTTCTACCCCAATATTATTAATGCAAAATAACACAAAAATTAGAGTGAATAAATAAATCTCATAAAAAGCCACCAAAAGGGCGTACGTTCCTCAATGTCATCAAAATAGGTCCGTAGTCCGTAATTACGGGTTTTCCCCAAAATACATCAAAACACCATAAAACAATGAAACTCAAAGCATTAATCAAAGTTTTCCTCAAAAAGGGAAATTAATCAAAATAACTTCAACAGTATAAAATCAACTCAAGGAACCCAACCCGATGTTACATATCAGAGCAAGACCCTCTAAGCTAACCAAAAGGCTAAAACACTCAAAAATTTCAAAAATACTCCTCGACGGCGTCCACGGCTAAACCGGGTCATCTGCACGTTAGGCACATGGAGGTAACATTCAAATAGGCAGGTGTCGCTTTCGCGAAAATAAGGTTCCGACACAACAGAAGAGTCGCCACCTTTCGTTATTTATCCCTCAGAGCGGGAAAGGAAACGATCGGAAAAACCTAACGAAAAAGGGTATAAGACAAGGTCGTCGCAACCGTTGTCTGGGTTCGGGAGTCGGTTACGCAAGGGGAAGGTATTAGCACCCCTCACGTCCTTCGTACTCGACGAGATCCACGCTTGTCGTGATTACTGGACGGGATGGTTTTATCTATCTACCTATCAAGGCTGGCTTAAACAGAAAAGAAAAATGACTCGGCAAAGCATCGCACTTTATGCCTACGTATTCTCATCAGAGAACGAGAAATCAGAGTCAACGTAGTTCGACCTACGACGGGTTATGGGGGAAGATAGCTCGCCAATACATCAGTATTGTGCCTACGTACTCTCAACAGGTATGAGAGATCAGAGCTTACGTAGTTCGGGACACTACGGTTTATTTCCTGTCTTTTACGAAAGAAGTGTTTTTTATTGTGTTTGCAATTTCAATCGCACTAGAGACTATGACCTGAGAGTGAATGTGTCGCATGTCACCCAAAGGGTACCATACTAAACATCCAGACTGTGGAAAAGAGACTCTCCTACAATCCTTTCTCAAATAGCTTTAGGCTCGTAACGTATGAAAGAAATCATTCATGATTATTGTATCTTAAACTGTTTGGAGATGAGAAGAGAACAGGCCCAACTAGGAGGGAGACTATCAAGTCCTACTGTTGTCATGCCAATGATTCATCCTATGGTTGAGGTTTGAACAGGGAACTCCTAGAAGTTGTCATGCATAGGTTTCAACCTAAAGTTCTATCATCAATTCCTTATCAAAGGAAATGAGAGTCCTAAGGGATCATGTCAATGATACACAGAAACAGATAAAGCATCAGCTCAAACTGTAAAATGCATGCAATGCAAGTGAGGGAGGAAATTTGTGTGGGGCTTCAGCCTCCACAAGCTCATCTCAACCTCAAGCCAGAATGGATAACAGTAATCATACTGAAATATAAAACATGTTATCAAGCAAAAACAGTAAACTGCAATCATACAGAAGAAAATAAAATCAAATGCCATCAGGAAAGCAAACCACATGGGCAAGGGAGCTGGGCTCTACCAAATACCCGCAAGCAAAGCCACGCAGTAACAATACAAGCAGAGGAAGCAACTCAGCCTCTAGTGCAATCATGCTTCTAGATTCTACTTAGTCTAGATGTGAACTTATTCTAATGCATCAAGCAAGTCAAACAAAACATTTCAATACAGAGAAGAAAAAGATAAGAAAGCAGATCAACTCCTCTCTCAACTCCAATTCCAAGCTTCAGCTCTTCTAGCAGCAACTCAGTCTTCAGACTTCCATTACTCTTGACAAATTGCTTTTCCAGGTTTCAACCCTTCAACATAAGTTTCAACTTATCTTCTTCAAGCTTCAGCTCCTTAATCAGTTCCACCTTCAGGCTTCACTATTAACCACAAGTATCAACTTGGTTTCCTTCAGGATCTCCAAGCTCCAAAGTAAATATCAACTTCCTTTGTTCTTCAAGCTTCAGCTTTTCAGAATCAATCTCAATTGAATCTTCTTCCTAAGTATCAACTTAGTTTTCAAGCTTTCAAGCTCTCTGTGTTTTACCATTCTCAACCTGGTCTTCTCTTCTTGCAAGCTTCAGCTGCTTAGAGTAATCTTCAATCACATAGAAGTATCAACTTCATCCTTCAGTCTTTACCTCATCTTCAGGGGTCTTCAAGTGTCAACCAGCTCTTGTTGCTCTTCAAGCTTCAGCTGGAATGGCAATGCTCAAGGATTCATTCTCTCTCATACTCTTCAATGAAGTCTTCATCTTCACACTCAAGCTCAACATCTCCCAAGATAATCAAACTAGAGGAAATCACTTAACTGGATAAGCTGGGGTGTTAAACTGCTTATTGACCACCAAAGGTGACCTATAAGGGTTCAACATCAAATGAAGGGTTCCCTCAAAAGTTCTACTTCCTAGGTACAATCACTTATCCCTCCAAAGGAGAGAGGTGTATACCATGGAAGGACTTTGAATCATAGGGATGAATGGAGGTGAAAGATACCATCCATGTTTAAGAAAGAAGTTAACTAGGTCTAAACTCTTCCTAATCCCTAACCCTAAGACAACAACAAAACAAACAAGATAAAGCTCTCAAGCTCCTCAATGCTCCTCAATGCTCCTACTATGCTCCTCCTATGCTCCTCAATGCTCCTCAAAGCAATACCAAGCTCTCCAAGCCCACAAAGCAAAGCAAACAAAAATTCAAGCCCACAAGGGCAACACAAACAATCATCAACTACAAAAATCATCTAAAAATAGTATACTACTATATTAAAACCTAATATAATTTCTAGGGTGTAATACCCCAAATTTTACCCTTTCTTTTTTATTTTTATTCTTATTAACTTAATAAATTAACCTTTTTTTTAAATCTTGTTTTTTTTAACTAATAATAATTTAATTAACCTTTTTTATAACTTTACAATGTTTTTTATTAACTTTTTTTTTTTCTATTTAGTTTATTTATTTAAGTCATTATAAGCTTTCTTACTAACTTTTAGGATTTAGATTAAAACTTAACTTTTTTTTTTCTTTTCTTTAAAGAGTAAATTTTTCATAACCTTTTTTAAATTAATTTCTAACACTTTTTTTTAATCAAATTCTAATACTTTTTTTTTAAAATAAAAATCTAATACTTTTTTTTAAATAAAAATCTAATACTTTTTTTTAAAATTAAATCTTTTTTTCTAACTTTTTAAAATTAAATCTTTTTTCTAACCTTTTAAAGCTAAATCCTTTTTTTAAAGTTAAATATTTTTTTCTAACTTTTTTTAAAACTAAATCTTTTTTTTCTAACTTTTTTAAAAGTTAAATATTTTTTTTTCTAACTTTTTTTAAAAACTAAATCTTTTTTTTCTAACTTTTATAAAGTTAAATCTTTTTTTCTAACTTCTTTTTAAAATTAAATCTTTTTCTAACTTTTATAAAGTTAAATCTTTTTTTCTAACTTTTTTAAAAAAATTAAATCTTTTTTCTAACTTTTATAAAATTAAATCTTTTTTTTCTCTAATTTCTTTTTAAAATTAAATCTTTTTTTTTCTAACTATTTTAAAAATTAAATCTCACCTTTGTCACTTTTTTTGTTCTTTATTATTTTTACTCTAAATTTTTCTATCTTTCATTAAAAAATAACAAAAATAGTTTTTTATTATTATTTAATTATTATTTTTGTATTTTAATTAAATCATTTTTTAAAATATTATTTTTTTTCACTTTTTTCTAAATTATTCATAAAAATATCCAAAAAATCATAAAATAAAAAATATTAGAAAAAATTTTGTTCTTTTTATAATATTTTTTATTTTAGGAATCAATAGGATTATTAGTTTTTATTTTAAGTTTATTTTAATTATTTTAAATTATTTAAATTTTATTTTTTCTTAACTAATTATTTAGTTTGGGCTTTAAAATGGGCTTTAGGGACATTATTGACAATTTGGTGTTAACCCTAATTTGTTCCCTATATATACATGTGTTGCCTTGTTGGAAAGGAGGAGAATGAAAAAAAAACCTAAGAGGGGTCAGAAGGTTTTCTTCAGAAAAGAGGAGAGAGAGGGAGAAACAAAGGAGATCCTCAGAGAAGAAAGGCGGTCGTTCCCACAACTCTTAAGAAGGATTGGAGCTCTCCAGTGTTCCCTTATTCAAACCTTTTTCACATTTACCGAAGCAAACCTCCGCTTCGTAGGTTAAATTACTAAACCTTTTGCCTTTTCATGTTTATGTGAATATTTTGCCATGTTAATGTGTTTAGGTCCGTTAAATTACTAAATCCTTTGCATTTTTCATATTTATTTGCATCCTTGCCATGTTAACCTTCATTGTTGTTTAGATCCGTAGATTTTGATCTGTATGAACCATGATTGTGTCGTATAGGATTGTTTGCATGTCCATTAATTGTCTGTTTGCATTTGCAATTCTATTGTTATTTTTTTTTTATCAAAACCTTTTTCAAAATCAAAACCTTTTTTATTAAAACTAAAATATTTTTTCCCAAAAAAAACCTTTTTTTTGTTCCCGTAAACATTTTTTTCCAAAAAAGTCTTTTTTTGTTCCCGTAAACATTTTTTTCCAAAAAAGCTTTTTTTGTTCCCGTAAACATTTTTTTCCAAAAAAAGCCTTTTTTTGTTCCCGTAAACATTTTTTTCTAAAAAAAAACCTTTTTGTTCCCAAAAACATTTTTTTTTATATATAATTTAAACTTAACATTTTTTTTAATTTAAACTTAAATTTTTTTAACTAAGTAATTCCATTTTAAAATTAAAACCTTTTTTTATATATATAATTAAAATATTAAAAAAATTAAAACATTTTTTTACATAATTAAAATATTAAAAAATTAAAACCTTTTCGTAAGGAACTCCTTTGCCGTGTCATTTTGTGTACCTTTTATTTTCTTTATTCCTGCATTTCATTTGCATGCTTGAGGTTGAGATGTGCTTGTGGTGGCCACAGCCCCACACTATTTTCCTCCCTCACTTCATTCTAAGTGTCATTACATATTTTCATATTCTTCATGTTTTCAAAAATGTTTCTTTGTTTCTTTATACCCTCTGCCTTTATTACTTTTCATATTTCTGTACCTTAATTATTCCTCCATATAATGATTTGTCATATTTTCACACATTTTTTACAGTTTTATCCTTCCAAAGGATTAGGTCCAGCCTTTTGGCCGCCGAGTCAATAGCCTTACCCCTTTAATGGATTAAACCCTGTTTTCACAAACGCCTCGCCGCAGGCAAGATTACAATTTTACCCCTAGCATTAGGTCAAAGAGCCGCCGCGCTCATTTTAGGGTTTCCCGCCGCGGAATCCCTAACCTAACCTAATTTAACCCTAATTACAACTTAACAATTTACAACATAGATATTGGAGTTTCTACACTCCGCGTAAGCGTGTCCCTAAGATACGTTTATTCCCCTTGAGACCTTGACCACAGTCAAGAAGTTTCTAACCTCCCTATTGAGGGGAACTACGATTACTCTGATTCCACTCCCGTAAGGATACGTAGGCACAAGATGCGATGTCTTGCCGAGTAAACTTAGAATTAACCCCTTAGGTTTATTTTCTCACTTTTAATCCTTTGTACATATACCTTAAGAATAATAAAGCAAATAGTAAACATCTGAACAAAAGGTTCCTGTAGAGTACTACAGAAGTTTAGGGTGCTAATACCTTCCCTAAATTTAACCAACCCCCGAACCCTAGATCTTTCCCCGCATTGTGTTTACGATGCAAAATAGGTTTTCCCTCTTTTGACCTTTTCCTTCGGATAAATCAAAGAGCGGTTGTGAATTGAATTGCGATTCAAACTCATTAATAGTTTGTGATCCTATTTCCACCGCAACAGAAAATGGCGACTTCACTGGGGACTAACTTTTGAGGGTTATCCCTAACCTGTTCATATTTATTACTATCTGTGTTATTATTCATTTGCATGTATATATTTGCGCTTTGATTGTGGGACTGTTCCTTGTGCTGTGAGATAGGTCCTAACCCGGATCTAGTGTACCTTAGGTAAATGGCAATAGACCAAGGAAACTGTACGACGTATATCGATACGGTTGATCTGGTGGCCATAGTTAGTGCGACTTCTTGGTTGGTGCTTATATTCCTTAAGTCAAGTTGAGGATAATATTGAGGCTGCCATATGTTGTCAATGCACTAACTGACTTTTAGAACCCTAGTTAACTCATCTTGGCCTTTAGAAAGTAGTGAGGTAACCGGCTTTGGTGCAGACTGAAGTTGGTTGACACTCGATACTACGCTCATTGAGATCTTAAACTTGGAGGGTTTTGGTTGGCAAGTAAGTTGCCTTCTGAACAACCACCCTGGTGAAGGATCAATGATATTGAGATCCCTTAGAACCTGGTTACTTTTGTAGGACAGGATGAACCATCTAATTTCAGGGGAGGGTACTTGCCTTTGAACCTCATGCAAGCCTTTAACCTAGGACTTTGTGTGTTTTCATGCATTGCATCCATAAAGCATCTCATTGCATTGTATTTCATGGAGCTCAAACATCATTTATGGATATCGCGGGATACCATAAATAAATAAAAAAATATATAAAATGAAAAAACAAGAAAAAGATTTCCTTGGTACCCCACGACATTAGTAAATGTTTTGAATTCCATAAGACCTTTATTTACATTCACATTTTAGCATTATATTTCTTGCATTGCATGTGTCTCCCGATTTCTCACACTCGGTTCTCTCACCTTCCAGTTTCGTCACCCTGAGTTCTCGGCACCAATACAACACCAGAGCTCAAACTCGGAAAAGAATGGAGGATCAGGCAAAAGAGATTGATCGCCTTAGCAATGAACTTGAAGACCTTCGAGGGGGTATGGGGCGAATGATGGAATTGTTACATGTCATGAATGCTAAGATGGATACCCAGCCCACTGTTGTTTCTGAGATTACCGGCGTTACTGTGGACCCTCCACCAAGTGTGACCGTAGCAAGGGACCCACCTTATGGTCTTGCTCCCGGTTTTGTGCCTCCTCAAGCCACTGTTCCGATTAATCAACCTGTTCAGCAAGCCGTGCCTTATTTTCTGAAGTTTCTATGGGGGCTCCTATCTTTACACCACCTGTTGTACACACTCGTGCGCAACCGTACTTCAATGAGACAGTTTTTGATAATCTTGATGAGAATGTTGAGGGTTATGAGAAACATGATAAGCTTCGTGAGGAAGTAAACACTATCGTCCAGAGATTGAAAAAGGTAGAGGGTGATCAAATTTTTGGGACTGCCGCAAGGGATGTTTGTTTGGTCTCAGGTTTGGTTATTCCCCCGAAGTTCAAAACTCCGAACTTCGATCGCTATGAAGGTGCCACCTGTCCTAAGAGTCATTTGATCATGTATTATCGCAAAATGGCTGCCCATGTTGAGAATGATAAACTGATGATTCATTGCTTCCAAGACAGTTTGAAGGGTGCTTCTTCCAAGTGGTATTTAACTTTGGACCAATCCCGCGTTAAGAGCTTTCAAGATTTATCTGACGCTTTCATCAAACACTACAAGTACAATATGGATCTGGCTCCTGACAGAAGACAATTGCTGAGTATGTCACAAAAGAATTCTGAGTCATTCAAAGAGTATGCTCAAAGGTGGAGAGAGACTGCTTCGCAGGTAGAACCTCCTTTGACCGAGAAAGAGTTAGCTGATTGGTTTGTCGACACAGTCCGTCCAGAATTTTACGAGAGAATGGTGGGTAGTGTGACTTCAAATTTCTCCGACATCGTTGCTGTGGGTGTCAAGATTGAATTGGGTATGAAGAGTGGTAAAATGACAAATAATCATGGCGCTTCTAAGGATCAGCCGAAGAAACCTCCTTATAGCTCCCAGAAAAAGAAGGAGAGTGAGACTAATGCTATATCCTCTGGTAAACCAAGGGAACGCTTTTATCGGCATCTGCAAGGTTATGCTCAACCTCAAGGGTACCCGGTCCAATATGCTCAACAACCCTATGTGGCAGCTATTACACCTTCTTTCAATCAACAGGTTCCCATGTATCAACCTATGCAACAACCTCCTGTTTAGCCGCCTCCTGTCAACTACCTACAGGCACCCAATACTCCTGCTCCTCAACAGCCAAAGAGTCCGGCTCCTCGCCAGAATATGCCAAACAGAAGAACGTATAAACCTTGTCCGCCGATCCCGATGACTTTTACTGAGTTATACCCCCACTTGGTACAACAAGGTCTGATTATCACCCGTGCTTTGGGTCCTCCGTCTAATCCGTTACCTGCAAGTTACAACGCTACCGCTCATTGTTTATTTCATGAGGGTGCGCCCGACCATGATCTAGAGAATTGCTATGCTCTTAAGAAAGTTGTCAGAAATTTGCTAGAAACGAAGAAGTTGTCTTTTGGCGATGCT
Source organism: Lathyrus sativus (assembly GCA_963859935.3). Taxonomy (NCBI): domain Eukaryota; kingdom Viridiplantae; phylum Streptophyta; class Magnoliopsida; order Fabales; family Fabaceae; genus Lathyrus; species Lathyrus sativus. The sequence continues at coordinate 398,698,857 of OZ012736.1, read as the reverse complement.
CAGCTGAAGATCGAGACTCCTTTCGGGGTTCCTCACTCGTCAAGTGCAAATTCTGCAAAGCATGCTACGCCTATCAGCCGAATCCAGTCATTATTCAAAGGCCTAGCCCGCTTCATTTCAGTAACCCTCAAGGTGATATGACCGGGATCAACAAAGGATCTGGGAAATTTATTTTGAAGCAACGACTGAAAACTGTTGAAGATGTGACCAGCATAACTGGGGTAAGCCATGACGACTCACAGTGATCATGAACCAGACGTCCTTTCCATTGAGGCTCCGCCAAAGGAAACTGTTACTCTTGAATGCAAGATTTCATAAACATTTAGAAGGATTTTTCCGACAGTTCATTTGTTTATTTATATGCATTTCTCTTTGATTAAGCATATTTAGCATGCACGAACTTGTTTATCTTTGATGCAACACATATGTTTGTCTTGAATAAATCCATTCGCTTCACTCATTCAAAAACGTTTTCATAAATTATAATGCCAACTTTACCCGATCCCTTGTTCTGATGGAGAATTGGGGGGAGGATGACGAACCCAAAACGTCAGATTTCTTGTCGTATGCTTTCGATTGAAACCCGCTGATGATGTAAGGCATTGTTTCAAATCCCAAACACTGGAGATATAAGGATGTTAATCCCTAGTTAACCTCTTTGAGCCTTGAAGTAGAGTTTTTTCTTTCCTTTTAAGAACCTTTATCCTAACCTGGGGCAGGGTAGGTTTCAGTTAAACCGATCGAGCGCTTAGATCCTCAAAAAGGAAGAACAAACCTTCGAGAATTTATCCTTAGCATCTTAAGAAGTCCAATACAATGGCTATCCCTCGGTTACCTAAGGAGTGGGGCAGTCACGAGCCTTTCAAAAGATTTACACGACTTGTGCATAAAAGAATATTCAAAAAAATAAGAGCCCGCTAAGTCAAAACCTATGAAGGAGACTTAGGCAAAACTGGGGCATCCCGCTGGACTCCAAAGTCAGATTAAAAGACGTTGTCCAGGCAAAAGTTAGGGAATAAGAACAAACCAGCAGTTTTTCTAGGATCCCTATAAAGAACAAAGTCGTGTGACCAATTGCCATTAGAAATAGGTGAGTGACTGCCATGTCCAAAGCCTTGATAAGTTCTCGACCATAGCAAATCCGCTTGAGATATGAGCGTTCGTATCCGGTTAACTGAATTAGGATTGGAGAACATCACGAAGAATGGGTGGGTACAAATATAACTTTGAGCCTTTATCCTTTTGTTTCTTAAACCGTGAACTGAGCCACGATACAACCTTTAAAAGACCTAATTGAAGTAGGACTTCGGTTGAAAGCATACTTGACAAGATCACGTTTCCTGACTCCTACGAGCTATGCTCAGAAAAAAATTCATGATGGCATTATAATTAAAACTTATATCCTGACTAGTGATTTCGGTCACAAGTTGTTGCGATATCTTTTTTTTCAAAACAAAAATTCAAGACAAATATATGTGCACATTGACAAGCTCAGGATAGGCATTTCAGGCATGACAACTTTGCTTGATATCTTAGAGATTTACATATGAACATAACCCGTGGAACTTGAAGATCCTACTGAACAGGGGCAGGCAGTTTCCCAGTTCGCTTACCAACGCGAGTCTGACATTCTTAAAGAGCTATTTCCCAAAGATTTCGTCGTAACACGATTAATTTGTGCCAGTTACGTCGAGACCTGACAAATCTCTCAAAGAGTTTGAGAACAATGGGGCAACCGGACTCGGTGTTCTCTATAAAATCCTCTTGAGATGACCCTACCTCGCAACGCAAGTATCCTGGGGCACCATGTTTTTGAAGAAACAAATGGCGGCTACTATAAGGTCCTGCAAGATCAAAACCATGGGATTTCACAATTTTTTCATGCACCCGATGGATTTTACTCACGGCGGCCTTCGTTCCCCAGTAAATCTCAGTGTTGCAACAGGCTCCCAAACTATTGCCTCATCATAGTCCCCAGAGAGACTATAAGCTGACAACTTTTTCTTGGTTAACTCGAAAGTGTCCCTCAGGTTTTCTTCTCCCCATGTGAAGACGTGATACTGTGCACCCAAGCAGATTACCCTCTCCCCAGAGAATTCAGAACTTTAAAACCAGATGTGGTCCTACCATTGATCTTTCTTACCCATGATCGACGTATTGGTTGCAGAGAACGCAGGGTATTTCCGTCGAGATGTTTATTTCATCTCTCGTCCCGTCTCTAGTCAGCTTCGTCAGTATACGCAAGGGCATAAGCATCACATGCCTATTTCATTTCATATTCATTACATACTCATTACATACTCATTTCATAACATCTTGCATAGTTACATACATAGACATCAACATACATTCATATTAACATATCCATTAACATACGCGATAACATGCACAGGTTCATCGTGTCTCCATCATTGGTCGTTACCACCGAGTAATTGGGGTTTGTCCATTCTCTCCAAATAGATTGTCAGCCCTAAGCATAAAATGCTTACTTGTTTCCAGTTTCCCCACAGAGCTCGATCCTCGTGGATGACGGTTACTTCAGCTATCTTTCCTCGCCAGGATTAAGATATTTACCCTTCGAGATCATTCCCTCGATGGAGTTTTGATTTCCAGTCTTCTTTCTAGCTCGATCCTAGATTGAATCTCAGTCTTGTCGGTCGTCAATCCCAACCGGACGTGCATTTATTTTGCACCATCTAAAATTTTCACCATACATTGGCAGATACGCGACTATCTCGCTTGAGAAGTTTATCACTGTACCCGGACGTGCATTTATTTTGCACTATCTTTCAAGAAAATCAACTACAATCCTTTACAGATACACGCCAGTTCGCGCCTGGAAAATATATCAGTACAACACTTTACAATCCTACATGTTACAACCTTTTACACTTTACATTTTACAGCATCAACATACGACATTTCTCACCTAAGAAGTCGATCATATCCTCGTTATGACTCGCAGCAAATGGCCATCTCCATGGAGCAGTTGGGCTTCCATTTACCTGCCGTCTTGAGGTTTGAACCAAATCGTATTCAGGAGAGCACGATCTTGAGTTACGGGGAGGTTTGAGCAGTTTCATATTCAGGAGAGCACGATTCTGAGTTATGAAGAAGTTCATTTATCCTTTAGTAAAAGAAGGAGCGGAATCATATTCAGGAGAGCACGATTCTGAGTTATGAGGAAGTTCAGTTGGCCGTTTTTCAGGAGAGCACGATTCTGAAGAATGAAGAAATTTCAGGAGCCGAATCATATTCAGGAGAGCACGATTCTGAGTTATGAGGAAGTTCGATTATCCAGTTTCATATTCAGGAGAGCACGATTCTGAAGTATGGAAAAATTCATTTACAACCAAATCATATTCAGGAGAGCACGATTCTGAAATATGAGTAAATTCAGTCATCCAGTTTCATATTCAGGAGAGCACGATTCTGAGGTATGAAGAAATTCAGTCATCCAGTTTCATATTCAGGAGAGCACGATTCTGAAGTATGAGAAAGTTCAGTCAGCCCTTTTCATATTCAGGAGAGCACGATTCTGAAGTATGAAGAATTTCATTTACAAGAAAGAGCCGAATCATATTCAGGAGAGCACGATTCTGACGTATGAGGAAGTTCAGTTAGCCCTTTTCATGTTCAGGAGAACATAATCTTGAAGCATGAAGAAGTTTATTTATCCTTCAGTAAGAGAAGAATCAGAATCGTATTCCAGGCGCCGACCTTAAATGCGAGAAGATTTATTTATCAGATAAGCAGCAGCCTCTTTATTTGAGTGCTTATCCATTTTTTGCACATAAGTCCCTTCCAACGATAAGTGACAGTTCTCCCTCGAGAAGCTTATCAGGGCAATTCCCATCAAAGTCCATTTATTTTGGCATACAGTCGGTCTTTACCCTGTATATTTGCTACGGAGTGCCGAAAAGTCCGTTTGATCCTGTCACGAGGGGTAGTTTACAGAAGCTTGGATGTTATTCCTTGCTCAATGCTCCAGCATTCTGTAATCGATCTTACAATCGTACGTGATCCAGTTTTATTTTTAGATTCCCCAGTGGAGGCCGTCTCATAGGTACCATCTCCATTCGAGGATCTCGTTCCTTTTCTAAAAGTGACAATTGGTCATTCGCACCAGTTGACTATCATTTTTAGAATTCCCCAGTGATGTACTGTGTCTCAGCGCGTCATTTTCCCCAGTGTGTTTCTTCTCGTGGCGTCTGTCTCGGTGTCGTCATGTTTCGTCAGCATTTTCGCATTCATTATTCCAGCATACGCATCATATCATAGTCATGGCATCATCTGCATTAAGTCGTTCCAGTTTTGTCCATAGCATTGCATATCGTCGCATATAAGGGCAAAATTTTCGGTTATCTATATTTAAATCTCTCCACCACGATTCCACGAGTCTCTGTCACTCAAATCGTCCGGTGTAGCCATTTAAATAGGGGCAACTGTAATACCCCAAATTTTACCCTTTCTTTTTTATTTTTATTCTTATTAACTTAATAAATTAACCTTTTTTTTAAATCTTGTTTTTTTTAACTAATAATAATTTAATTAACCTTTTTTATAACTTTACAATGTTTTTTATTAACTTTTTTTTTTCTATTTAGTTTATTTATTTAAGTCATTATAAGCTTTCTTACTAACTTTTAGGATTTAGATTAAAACTTAACTTTTTTTTTTTCTTTTCTTTAAAGAGTAAATTTTTCATAACCTTTTTTAAATTAATTTCTAACACTTTTTTTTAATCAAATTCTAATACTTTTTTTTTAAAATAAAAATCTAATACTTTTTTTTAAATAAAAATCTAATACTTTTTTTTAAAATTAAATCTTTTTTTCTAACTTTTTAAAATTAAATCTTTTTTCTAACCTTTTAAAGCTAAATCCTTTTTTTAAAGTTAAATATTTTTTTCTAACTTTTTTTAAAACTAAATCTTTTTTTTCTAACTTTTTTAAAAGTTAAATATTTTTTTTTCTAACTTTTTTTAAAAACTAAATCTTTTTTTTCTAACTTTTATAAAGTTAAATCTTTTTTTCTAACTTCTTTTTAAAATTAAATCTTTTTCTAACTTTTATAAAGTTAAATCTTTTTTTCTAACTTTTTTAAAAAAATTAAATCTTTTTTCTAACTTTTATAAAATTAAATCTTTTTTTTCTCTAATTTCTTTTTAAAATTAAATCTTTTTTTTTCTAACTATTTTAAAAATTAAATCTCACCTTTGTCACTTTTTTTGTTCTTTATTATTTTTACTCTAAATTTTTCTATCTTTCATTAAAAAATAACAAAAATAGTTTTTTATTATTATTTAATTATTATTTTTGTATTTTAATTAAATCATTTTTTAAAATATTATTTTTTTTCACTTTTTTCTAAATTATTCATAAAAATATCCAAAAAATCATAAAATAAAAAATATTAGAAAAAATTTTGTTCTTTTTATAATATTTTTTATTTTAGGAATCAATAGGATTATTAGTTTTTATTTTAAGTTTATTTTAATTATTTTAAATTATTTAAATTTTATTTTTTCTTAACTAATTATTTAGTTTGGGCTTTAAAATGGGCTTTAGGGACATTATTGACAATTTGGTGTTAACCCTAATTTGTTCCCTATATATACATGTGTTGCCTTGTTGGAAAGGAGGAGAATGAAAAAAAAACCTAAGAGGGGTCAGAAGGTTTTCTTCAGAAAAGAGGAGAGAGAGGGAGAAACAAAGGAGATCCTCAGAGAAGAAAGGCGGTCGTTCCCACAACTCTTAAGAAGGATTGGAGCTCTCCAGTGTTCCCTTATTCAAACCTTTTTCACATTTACCGAAGCAAACCTCCGCTTCGTAGGTTAAATTACTAAACCTTTTGCCTTTTCATGTTTATGTGAATATTTTGCCATGTTAATGTGTTTAGGTCCGTTAAATTACTAAATCCTTTGCATTTTTCATATTTATTTGCATCCTTGCCATGTTAACCTTCATTGTTGTTTAGATCCGTAGATTTTGATCTGTATGAACCATGATTGTGTCGTATAGGATTGTTTGCATGTCCATTAATTGTCTGTTTGCATTTGCAATTCTATTGTTATTTTTTTTTTATCAAAACCTTTTTCAAAATCAAAACCTTTTTTATTAAAACTAAAATATTTTTTCCCAAAAAAAACCTTTTTTTTGTTCCCGTAAACATTTTTTTCCAAAAAAGTCTTTTTTTGTTCCCGTAAACATTTTTTTCCAAAAAAGCTTTTTTTGTTCCCGTAAACATTTTTTTCCAAAAAAAGCCTTTTTTTGTTCCCGTAAACATTTTTTTCTAAAAAAAAACCTTTTTGTTCCCAAAAACATTTTTTTTTATATATAATTTAAACTTAACATTTTTTTTAATTTAAACTTAAATTTTTTTAACTAAGTAATTCCATTTTAAAATTAAAACCTTTTTTTATATATATAATTAAAATATTAAAAAAATTAAAACATTTTTTTACATAATTAAAATATTAAAAAATTAAAACCTTTTCGTAAGGAACTCCTTTGCCGTGTCATTTTGTGTACCTTTTATTTTCTTTATTCCTGCATTTCATTTGCATGCTTGAGGTTGAGATGTGCTTGTGGTGGCCACAGCCCCACACTATTTTCCTCCCTCACTTCATTCTAAGTGTCATTACATATTTTCATATTCTTCATGTTTTCAAAAATGTTTCTTTGTTTCTTTATACCCTCTGCCTTTATTACTTTTCATATTTCTGTACCTTAATTATTCCTCCATATAATGATTTGTCATATTTTCACACATTTTTTACAGTTTTATCCTTCCAAAGGATTAGGTCCAGCCTTTTGGCCGCCGAGTCAATAGCCTTACCCCTTTAATGGATCAAACCCTGTTTTCACAAACGCCTCGCCGCAGGCAAGATTACAATTTTACCCCTAGCATTAGGTCAAAGAGCCGCCGCGCTCATTTTAGGGTTTCCCGCCGCGGAATCCCTAACCTAACCTAATTTAACCCTAATTACAACTTAACAATTTACAACATAGATATTGGAGTTTCTACACTCCGCATAAGCGTGTCCCTAAGATACGTTTATTCCCCTTGAGACCTTGACCACAGTCAAGAAGTTTCTAACCTCCCTATTGAGGGGAACTACGATTACTCTGATTCCACTCCCGTAAGGATACGTAGGCACAAGATGCGATGTCTTGCCGAGTAAACTTAGAATTAACCCCTTAGGTTTATTTTCTCACTTTTAATCCTTTGTACATATACCTTAAGAATAATAAAGCAAATAGTAAACATCTGAACAAAAGGTTCCTGTAGAGTACTACAGAAGTTTAGGGTGCTAATACCTTCCCTAAATTTAACCAACCCCCGAACCCTAGATCTTTCCCCGCATTGTGTTTACGATGCAAAATAGGTTTTCCCTCTTTTGACCTTTTCCTTCGGATAAATCAAAGAGCGGTTGTGAATTGAATTGCGATTCAAACTCATTAATAGTTTGTGATCCTATTTCCACCGCAACATAGGGGATCCTACATATCTACCCTTAATACCCTTATAGGCCCCAATGTCTATCTTGACCTAGAAACCCAAAATTCTAGTGTTATTGTGGACCTATGTTAAGGATTGACCTAATTCTACACAACCTAAAATCATCTAAGCAAAGCTAACCTAAACTTCATCACAAAATTATGGAATAAATCCAAGGGGGAGCTAAGGTTCTAATCTAACTATCCTAAAAAGAATGGCCTAAAAATGTTAAGGGAAATACCTAAACAAAATTCTACAAAACCATGTATCAACATAAAAGAATTAAAAAGCCATTAAAATGGAAAATATACAAAAAATATTAAAAATGCATGAAATGCAAATATTTTTATTTGATAATTTTCTAGACATTATCATGAAATGGGAGAAAAAAATACCCATGCAAAAATCATCATTTTCCTATTTATTATGATTTTTCAAAGATTAATGGAAAATGGGGAAAATGAAATTAAAATATGAAATGATGTGGTGTATTTAGTAACCAGAAGCAGTTCACTATGGATGATGGGCTTAAAGTGGGGTGCGTGCAGCAAAAGCGTTAAGCCCATATTATGATCAGAAAATAAAAGAAAATGGTAAGAAAAATAGACAAAGACGTGGTGCATTTAGTAAGAGAAAACAGTTCATTTTCACGTGGGCCAAGGTTTGGGGGTGTGGATAGGAATCGTTTTACTAAAGCCCAAGAACTTCTTTTAATGAAACGCTACGTTTCATCATGTCTTCAGAATTCCCTTTCAAAACGTGAGGTTATGTCGTGGCCCTTGGATCCGACTTCAGTCAACGAGTCTTTGGGGAATCCAATGGCAGTGGCTTTATCTTCTACCTTGAGACATCAATTGGAGGGAAAACCACCATGAACACAGACTTCAAACATCAACTTCCCCTCCACTCGGGTTCTCTCCATTCTCCATCAAATTTAACAATTCAAAACACTAACATGCTCCATTTTTCATGCTGAATACAACCATAGCCTTAGATTACACTGAAACCTCCTCTAACAACAAACCTGATGGTGAATCCAAAATACACTCAATCCTCGACTTCAACCAACCTTGGATTCCTTGGTACTAAAATGATCACCACACTTCACTGGTGAAAATAAGCTATCAAACATGTATTATATCTCACTATATCATGAGTTCTTGATCATCAAAGAAAAGGTGTCCATAACTCAATCTTCATCAATTTCTCTCTAACTCTCCAGAAATCATCACCTATGTGTCTCTAACCTTTCTACACTAATAAACTAACCTAGCAATGCATAAATTAGGGTGTGGTAGAGAATTTGCAAACCTTGTATTTCTTGATCAACAGATGGTGAAAACCTTCACTTCAAGCCTTGTAATTCTTCAGAAACCTTCCTTGGATGCTAATCTTGCTACTGTTTGCAAAAACTTGGATGGAGAATGCTTGAATCTCAAAATTCGATTCTGACTTGCTACCTTGAAAATCCAATTGCCAATTCCTCAATTCACCATGGATTTGCTCTCAAATTGATCTGCACAGCTTCACTATGATCAATGGAGTGTGTTTAGATGGAAAGAATGAATGGAAATGGTTCAGAATATGGAATTCACTTTCAACTTGCAATGGAGGCAATTGAAATGACCAACTCTCTCTTCTCTCAAATCTTTCACCTACCTTGCATCTGAGAAAGTTCTATAGGTTATATAGAGTGGTTTAGAATCATCTAGAACCATCTAAAACCTTCCCATGAGAAATTGGAAATCTCATGTCATGATCTTATGAATTCACTTCTCCTTATGTGATATCTCATGCCATAGCCCTTGCAACCCTTGTAACTAACTTGAAATTCTCCCCATATGAGATTTATGATGTGTTGAGATGCATAACTAACTTGTTCATTGAGTTTTCTTAAGTTTTGCCTTTGAACCTTAAGATGCAAGCAAGCCATTTCCAAAGCAGCCCCATGATCTAGGCCTCAAATCAAAATTGTGGCTGAACCATTGTTTTTAGAATGTCTTTTAGAGTCAAAATGACCTATTATATGACATGGTTTGGATGTGTAACTTGGGATTTCCAATTTCCAATTTCAACTTATTTAACTTATGCCTCCATTTTAGGTCATTTTTATCACTTTTTGATAAAAGCCTTTTCAACATCTCATGACATCCCTAATAACCTTAAAACATCATTCTAAGAAAGTTTGATGTTGAAGATTTTTCCATTTGAAGCTTGGAAATAGGAGATATGGCCTTATGCTTGAAATGACCTATAATATCCAAATGACCAAAATGCCCTTGACTTGTCAAAGCCATAACTTGAGTTCTACAAATCCTATCAAGGACTTCTAGTACTCTCTAGAAAGCTAAGAAGATGAGGAACAACATTCATGTTGACCAAGAATTCATAGGAATCATCCTTCTTAGGCAAAGGTTGGATGCAAGTTGGGTGACTTTCAAGGACCCAGATTCACATACCTCAGATGACCTGTAACTTGTCAAAGTCATAACTTGAGCTCTACAAATCCTATCAAGGACTTCTAGTACTCAAATTAAAGCTAAGAACAAGCTCTACAACATTCATGTTATGGGGAAGATGATATGACAATCAAATCTTGAGCTACACTGCCTTGAAGATAGGGATCAAACTAGGGGATTTTACACTGTCAAGCCTTAGAAACCCTAGCTTAAAACTTCTCAAACTCCTCAATCATGATGAGTTGGTCTAGGAATCATCCTTATAGAATCTCAATGCATCAATTCATGATCACATGGCTCTTGGGTTAGGTCTCAACCCTCTCCAAATCATCAGTTGACCTAGGGTTGTCCCAGTCAAACCCTAATTCCACCACTCATGGCTGAGTCTTCTGCATTCTTGTACAATGAACTCTCTAGGCTTCATGATGGCTTTCAAGACATCTCATAAGCTCTCTCAAAGCTTAAAATCCATTCTCCTAGTCTCAGAATCATCTGAGGGGCTCCCACAACTCTCAAGTTATGAGGCATACACCCCTGGTTTCAACCAATCTCTCTGAGGATCTCTTGAGTTCTCTGACAAAGATATCAACCTTTGAAAACTTGAACAACCTTCTTGGCTAGCTTCGGAGTCTCATATAACTCTTGCTGGGTAATCATACCTCTTGATCTACTGCACATATGTCAATGAGATGCAGATGATGAATGAGATGAACCACAAGCTAGGTACATAAATGTTGGTCAAATTTTGGGGTGCAACAGCAGGGTGAGTAAAACACTTCATAATAATCAATGTATAACAATTAATGCATAAACAACATCATAATTATATTCAACACATTCATATTCCTCAAATATGCCTCAAAGGCCACAACGTCATAATTTATACAAAAAGACTCATAAATGTAATGCGACGCTACTCAATGCATGTCATACCAATCATCACAGCTCGATGGACACTGGGCCATCAACCCTCCATAGATCCCCATCAATAGGATCGATTCTACTAGAGAACCGGAGCACATTAAAATACTTCACATCCATACAATGGGATTCAAGTCAAAGTAATCGAGGTCCTGAACCGAAGTCCGGATGCACATGAATGCATGATGCACATGTCACAAATCATCCTCATAATAACACCATAGGTGCATCATCATTCATCAAACTCATCATCATCAAACATCATACCTCATTATCATAATCATCATCATACATCATGTCATCACAATTCATCATAATAATCATCATCACACATCATAGAAATCGTCATATAATTCATCATAATAATCATCATCACACACCATGGAAATCGTCATATAATCACGTACAAATCACATATTAGCTTATAGTGATCCTCATATCAGCCCATCATATTATCACATATTAATTCATAATACTACCCCATATTATATCATATTAATTCATAATATTATCCCATATTATCTCATATTAATTCATAATATTATCCCATATTATCACATATTAATTCATCAAATTATACTCGTGGTAATCCTCACACTATCGCCTATCAATCACATAATTCCTCACTTTCATACTCATGTTAACTCATCTCAGAAATCTCAGAATCAAACATCAAGGCATCGCTGCACAAGATCAACATTCGCGAAACTCAGCTACGTTCGCTGGCATGCTTGCTACGCGAGTCGGGGCAAGTTTCTTTGCTAGGCGAGTCTGGGAAAACATGATTCACTAGGCAAATCTTTTCTTCGCTAGGCGAACAGCTCAATGACAGCAAAATCTGCTACACACCATAACTGATTTCTATCCAAAACTCTTACGATTTACACACCCATGCCCCCAAAACATCCCTAAATCATCTCTAAGGTCATACGGCGATAATGGCACAAAACCTACAGTTTATTAGGTCAATTCCGGGACATATTTACATCCTAAAACACTATTTCCCTAAGGCATCATAATTTCCCATATCAAATCCCTTCAGGGTCAGACTTATAACATTGCAAGGCTTTGGCCACGAAGGCCTAAGGTTTCCTAATTCGTCAAGTTACACATCAAACGGTCAGGAATACTAACCTCTAGCCATAACCTCAGAGTCTTATCAATTTCCATAATTTTTGCACAATCAACCCAAAATACCTTAAATCTTAACATCACCATAAACACATCGAAAGGCATACATAGAAAATCATGAAAAGCGATACTCCCCATAACTTAGACAATTCAAAGCTTTCACGATTAACTCTTGGAATCTTCTGCCTCCAACCTTTCCTTCAGATCTCTGGCCACCCAACTTTCCATGGTTAACACAAAACAAATTCTAATTTCCCTTCAGAACTCTATTTTGTCAAACCTAGTCTTGGACCTCACAATTTGGGCTTTTCCCTCATTACCCTTACTAACTCCTTCAAATGCCCAATTTACCTTTATTCCTCTTATATTTATTTTAATTCATAATAATATTAATAAATCCATATTACATACTATTATTCCATAATAAATACTCCAAAAAGCATAATTCCTCAATAATTCACAAAGCCACCGAAAAACACCGAAAATGAATATTCTCATTTAAATCAATTAATTAAAATATTCCAATTAAAATTGGGGTGTTACAGTGAGCAACACAACCTTCACAACCTTCCACACAACCGGGGAAAACTCCTCCTTTCAACAACCTACTTTTTATAAAACTTAACAGTGTCTTCAGCTCTGCGACGTCAGTTACCGGATTCAACTTCTCACCCTCAATGATGGAATTAACTCCGGCTGCCCCATGGTTTGGTTTTTGATTTTGAACCACATTTGGAGTCTCGTTGGTAAAGTTAATTTCCTTGGTGTCAAGAAGATCTTGCACCTTGTGCTTAAAAGCTTTGCAATTGTCTATGTTATGGCCCAGAGCGTCATAATGAAACTCGCACCTAGCTTTGGGATCATAGCCTGGAGGTGGCGCACCTGTAAGTGGTGCCAGATTTCTCTTTTGGATAAGCTGTAGCTGAAGCAAATGTTGTAGAAGTTGAGAATACGTCATAGACGGAGTATCAAACCGCCTATTAACTGCTCTTCCTCGGTCCTGAAACCAGCGCGGTGCATAATTTTGTGGTTATTGCGGTGCTGCTGGAATGGTTATGCTGGCAACCTGTGGCTGTTGTTGAGGCTAAAATTGCTGTTGACATTGAACTTTGTTTATGTTCCCGTTTCTATAAACTATAGCTGTATATGTATCACCTTCCCTCTTCTTAGGATTACCAAAAGTCTTCCTTCCTCCACCGGATGTGGATCCTTCTCTGCCCTGAATCTTACCAAACTTGATTCCGTTTTCTACCCTCTCACCGGTAATAATCAAATCAGAAAAACTTCTAGACATGTTTCCAATCATCTTCTTATAATAAATTCCTGGCAATGTTGCCACGAACATATCAATAAGTTCCCTCTCCACCATCGGAGGCTAAACTCTCGCAACTAGTTCACGCCACCTCTGGGCATACTCTTTAAACGCCTCATTGCTCCTCTGAGACAGGTTATGCAAATGAAATCAGTTCGGCGCTAGGTCACTATTGTACTGATAATGACGGACAAAGGCCTCGTTAACATCCCTCCAACTTCTAATATGAGTCGGCTCTAGAACCATGTAGCATTCTAATGAAGGCCCAAACAAGCTATCTTCGAAAAAGTGCATCAACAACTTTTCATCATCTGAGTAGGCAGACATCTTCCGATAATATGATCTGAGGTGTACGATGGGACGAGTTGTCCCTTTGTACTTATCGAAGTCTAGAACTTTGAACTTAGGCGGAATCTTCAAACCTGGAATCAACCCCAAGTTAGACATATCAAGCCCTAGAGAATTCTGATTCTCCAGATTCTTCGTCTTCTCCTCAACCATTTAAAACCTTTTATCCGTATCAGTCTGGAGACCTACACCCAAATCTCCCATAGAGAAAACAACATCATGTTCATCCTCCTCCCACTGAGGACCTGCTGCCCCATGTGCAACGCCCGCTGCACCTAGTACATGAACTCCTGGTTGATGGCCTCTGCCCAGAGGAATAACAACAGTAGGAATAACATTAGCCTGAGGAGTACTCTTATCAACTAGGGGAGGAACAACAGTTGTCCAACCATGCAAGACCCCACTACCATCCACCCTGGAAATCAAAGGCTGGACTAGTGTTCTGAGCTGCTCTTGACCATAGGCAACCCTATGCATGAGATCCATAAACTGAGCCGACGATCCCTAAACTCTTGCAATATAGCTGAATTTGATCCATAGATTTATGCTGATTCCCTCTGGTCGAGTATCGGTGAACCGTCCGGTCTATTATCTTGAAGCACTGTTGAGAGAAAAACACAGAGAGATGTAAAATGATGTAAAATGATGATGATGATGTAAAATGCAAGCATGTAAATATGATTCAGGGAAATTCTCCCCTTGGTTCTAGTTCCACACACGAACAAGAAACAGAAGAAGCAACAGATGGAGCCATAAAATCCTTCTCATAAATAAGATGAGAGCAACCGTCAGCGGATACAACATATCCATAAATACAATAGAATGATCAATATGACCTTATCCAACAAGCCTGGTGATGGTCTGAATACAAGATAATAACAACAAAAGAGTAGAAGACAATAGAGAAAATTGCATCAAGTAACTCCCTTCAGCCACGGTAGCGAATCTAGAACTCCTCTAACAACGCCTTTTTGTCTGGATGCTTAGGTCCAGAAACTCCCTTCTGCTGATGACATCCTTCAGACCTTGAGCATAATACTCCTAAGCTCCTTCTCCGAAAGCGTCTTCGAGTCTGGGTTTCTTCAATTTCGCTCTCATCTTGTATTCTTCCAACATTGTCAGGGCTTCTCGTAACTTATGATCTTTTTCATAGTGACGAGATAATTCTCCTGAAGCTTTCTCATCTTTAATTTGGAGTTGAGTCTTTAACCTATCAATCAGTTGATGAAGCTCATCCTCTCTTCCCTTATTGGCAGTTAGAGCAACATTCCACTAATTGTTGAATTTGGATATCTCCAAGCACGCTCTTTCCAACTATTTCTTCTTGTCCTTGAGGATATTGCTAGCACTCCTCAGATCTTGACCTACTCGTACTCGGGCACGAATCTCTACAGTCAGTTCTCTCCCCAGCTTGTTCTAGGTCTCTGTCTTAATCATGGACAAGTAGGCTGCTTCGTTCTTTTCACTCCTCAGCTAAATAACCTCCTTTTCTAGCTCTTCATTCACTTTGCGTAGCTCTTCTTTCTCAGCCCACAGCTGGTTATACGTCTGAATGTCAATTGTTGTTGGTTCTTTAGCTACCAAAGGATATAAAGGCTCTCTGACCGGGAATGGTAACAATACCCTTTCAATCCTCTCCTGGATCCACTCAGCATATGGTCCATAGGCTCTACAGTCACCTTTACCCAAAGAAGATTTTCCTCTCCGGTGGATTCTTCCCCAAGCTTTTTCCAATCTGGCCAAAGTTTCACTATCAACTGATCCTGTGAAATACAAAGATTCCTGTATTTCCTCCTCCCTCGAGGGTCCTTTCAGAGCATAACCAAATTGTCTGACTGCAAGAGCAGGATTATAATTGATTCCACCCTTCTTTCCTATTAGAGGAACATTGGGAAAATTCCCACAGCTGTAGATAATCTCCTTGTCAAACAGGTCTTTGTTGAACCAAACAATATTCTCTGACGTCAAGCCCATGATCCTCCCCGACCAATCAACTGTGTCTGAGGTATCAACAAAAGGTCCAGCCTAAAGAAGATATGCCGTAAACCATATGTAGAGAAGTGGCGCACAACAAGAGACATTCTTCCCTCTTCTGTTCTCATTTTTGTAGTGCACAGAATGGTATACATCTCCTAAGAGAGTGGGCATAGGATTCTTAGAAGCGAAAATATGGAAGGGGTCCAAATCTTAGAAATCTGGGATATTAGGGAACAAGACTATGCCATAAATACAAAGCGCTAAAATTGCATTGAAAACCACCCAACAAACCTCCTTAGCAAAGTGTTGGGCTTTACTCACCAAGAACGACAGTGGAAAACCAGGGACTCCATTCCTCCACACCATCTTACCATCCAACTCAGAGATACCTAGATGAAGAGCATTAGCCAGCTTTGTCAAGTCAGGTTCTGCTTCAGAGTGATAGAAAGGCACCTGCTCTAAGACTGGAACTCCTATCAACAAAGCAAACTCTTCCAAAGTTAGCATCGAGATCTAGCCAGGGAAGGTGAAGCAACGCAGCTGAGGATCATAAAACTGCAGCAGAGTATGTATACCTCCTAACTCATACCATGAGATCTTGTAGACATAACTCAGAATCTTCCCATAATCCTTCCTGAAGACTTCCATAACACCATGATCAGCTACAGAAGTGAGACTAAGAAAAGACCCTATCTCCGGCGTCGGGAACTTATAGACGACAATCCTCTTGAAACTAGGCTCCATACTGACGGTGGATTAGATTACTAGAATCAAAGGGAAAATATGTACCTAAAACAAAAATACATGCAAATGTTAAAATGCAAATGTTAAAATGCAAATGAAAATGCAGCTGCACACAGGGGATCAAGACTGCTGTGCTGCTGACTGAGATGAACTACAATTCTGCCTCGGCGAGAAAATACCAGAACATCAGAATATTGAAGCAATAGGAACCCACAGTATCAAGATCAAAGGTCCGCACTGATAAGAAAACCAGAAATCCGGGTAGGTTGGTAGTCAATTTTCCTGCATAACCCTCCCACTCACAAGGTATGGACCTAATCTGATAAGGTTTGGCATCCTATGCGGTCGTCAGCGTCACAAATGTAACACCCCATTTCTATACCCCCAAATAAACACAATTAATCATTTAGGCACGTAATCAATATATCATCAGAGTATAATTACAATCACGGTATAAAAAAGGCATGCCACATTATACAAAAATTCAACATGTACAACACCTGCTCAACAGATATGCAACAACGGGGCAACACCCACAAGGAAAAATATTTAGAACATAGGCGGAAACATCTAAATATTTCATAACCTCCAAAACATGTAATCACATACATATACATCAATTCAAGTTGATTTACAACATCAACGATATAAACAATATTATTCCAACATGTTTCTTCAACATTCATCAGCAGATACATACTTAGATGTATCACAAAAGAATCAAAATAATCCCTAGCTACCCGGTGCTACATATCAGAGCCGACCGACCAAAACGAATGAAGCCACGCTTCACAAAAACTCCAGCAATCTAATCTGCAATGCCTCATAGAGCATTATAAAACAGCAGAAGGGTGAGAAATGATATCATAATACATAATGCATATAAACATATATATATATATATATATATATATATATATATATATATATATATATATATATATATATATATATATATATATATATATATATATATATATATATATATATATATATATATATATATATATATATATATATATATATATATATATATATATATATATATATATATATATATATATATATATATATATATATATATATATATATATACACACACACACACACACACGCACACACATAGCGTCGAATAACGTCTTCCGCGTTCTCACCGCAACTCATCTCACTACACCGTACATCGCAATGTATTCACAGTAAATTATTTACAAATAGAGCACCAAGCATATACAATATGCATCAACAATGTTTATATCAATTCATAAACATACACATATATACATATATATTCACACATCCATGTATCTTCAAGCCTACCATTCATGCCAATTATCAACAATTTACACAAACATCTACATTCATGTTTATTCACCATACACCATGCACAGATGTCAACATGCAACTCATAGAGACCGACACACGACTCTATGCAGATGCAAATGCGGTACCGACTCATTTCAACAAGTTCAATTGAAGAACCAAAATAACCATCGCTCACACCCCACAAGGGCACACGAGGTTTTGCAGATTCTACGCGGAATCAAATATAACCATCGCAACATACAAGGTTCTGCAAATCCACCGAGGGATCAATAAGTAACCATCGCTCACACGCCACAAGGGCACACGAGGTTCTGCAGATTCACTGAGGAATCAATAAATAACCATTGCTCACACCCCACAAGGGCACACGAGGTTCTGCAGATTCACCGAGGAATCAATCAACACCAGAATGCATACCATGATGCTTTACATGCAACATGACTCATGACACTCTTGAAATGCACACATGTTTACAAACATACTCATGCATTCATCACATTCGTCGCATATATTCATTATTCATTCAAAATATATGTATCACAAAGCATATATATATTCATCATCCATTCAAACCAATTTCATACATGGTTCACATTCACAATCAATCTCGCCATGCATTTCTATCCAATTCAAGTAAATGCACAAAATTGCCAAACGGCCACATTTCACACCATACAAATCACAAACTAGGATTCACACCATACGACTACCCACAACGTACATAACAGCATATAATTAGTCATCTCAGATAAGGAATGATCGCAATCAAACAACACAACCAACCAACGGATAGGAAACACAAGAAAAGAAAACATGTTGTCAAGTTCGCTAACCTACGCCTGGCGAAGCCCTCCAGCGAAGGCTTGCTGCCATTCGCCTGGCGAACTTGCTGGCGAAGCCAAACAGAAGCTACTGCCATAGGTTTGCTGCCACGTTCGCTGGGATTCGCCTGGCGAACCCCTTCGGTACCACCTTCGCCTGGCGAACATGGCAGCGAAGACTGATCTTGGCCACTGCCATAGGTTCGCTGCCCACTCGCTGGGCTTTGCCTGGCGAAGCTTCGCTGCCACTCGCCTGGCGAATGCTGGCGAACCTACGAAACCAGAAAATCCCAACTGTCCCAAAATCACCAAAACCTCAAAAATCGACCGGTTAAATCCAAACCAGTTCCAGTAGCATAGCCCACTCATCACCCGACTAAACTACACCTTCTATTCCAAATTCTAACCGATAAAACTCAGTTTCTAATGATTAAACCAACTTCCGACCTAGAAATGGAGACATAGAAAACAATCTAACAAATCCAATCTAGCACATACATGATTACATACATTATCAAGATGATAAAACTTCTCACCCTTACCTAATTAATCGCAAGCTATGGTTGATTCTTGATGATTCTAGGTTGTTCCACTTTCTCTTCTTTTCTCTCCTCCTCTTTCCTTTCTCTTGTTTTCCTCTTAATGTTTCTATCTTTCTCTTTTCTCTCTATATCACATATTCTATTTTCTTTCCTCCCAAATTCTTTCCACACACTTATCAATTAATTCTCACAAAATATCCACTTAATATTATCACTAATGCCCAAAATACCCTCCAACCTATTTTTACCCGAAACTCTCAAAGTCGGCAAAAATAGCTCAATATGTAAACATAACATATTATCACACAAATTCCACATAATTAAAATATTTACTTAAATAAATCCAATAAGGACTCAATAAAAATGGGAATTCAGAATCGGGGCGTTACAACTCTCCCCCACTTTAGAAATTTTCGTCCTAGAAAATATTAACTGATTCAAACAGCTATGGATGCGAGTCACGCATCTTACTCTCCAATTCCCAAGTCATATTGCCTTCCGCAGCACCTCCCCATGCTACTTTCACAAGCGCAATATCCTTGCCTCTGAGCCTCTTAACCTCACGGTCCAAAATCCTAACTGGTAAAACTTTAACTGTAAGATTATCCCTTACCTCAACCTCATCCATAATAATAACATGCGACGAATCCGAAATATACTTCCGAAGTTGCGAAACATGGAACACATCGTGTAAATTCGAAAGGTTCGGAGGCAACGCCACACGATAAGCCACAACACCAACTCGTGCAGTAATCTGATACGGACCAATGAAATGAGAAGTCAACTTCTTCGACTTCAAAGCACGACCCACACCCGTAACCGGTGTAACCCTCAAAAACACACGGTCGCCTTCTTGAAACTCAAGATCCTTTCTTCTCTTATCATGATAACTCTTTTGCCTACTATGAGAAACTCATATCTTTTCCTGAATGAATTTCACCTTCTCCGTCGTTTGTTGTACCATCTCCGGCCCAACTACCGACTTCTCTCCAGTTTCATGCCAACACAAAGGTGTTCGACATCTCCGAACATACAAAGCCTCAAAAGGTGCCATACCAATACTTGAGTGAAAACTATTGTTGTAGGTGAACTCAATTAATGCCAAATAACCATCCCAAGCACCACCTTGCTCGAGCACACAAGCATGCAACAAATCTTCCAATGATTGAATCATCCTTTCAGTTTGACCATTTGTCTGCGGATGATAAGCCGAACTCAATCTCATCTTAGAACCCAAAGCTTTTTGCAAACTTTCCCAAAATCTCGAAGTAAATCTAGGAACCCTATCCGACACAATACTCTTAGGAACCCCATGTAACTTCACAATCACACCAACATAAATCTCGGCTAACTTCTCCAAAGGATAACTAATATCAATCGGAATAAAGTGAGAAGATTTAGTAAGCCTATCAACAATCACTCAAATAGAATTATGACCTCTTTGCATATTTGGCAATCCCGTAACAAAATCCATCGATATACTATCCCATTTCCACTCTGGAATGTCCAACGGTTGCATCAAACCACTAGGCTTCTGATGTTCCACTTTAGACTTATGACAAGTCAAGCACGAATACATAAACTGAGCTACATCCCTCTTCAATCCGGACCACCAAAAGATTTTCTTCAATTCTTGATACATCTTATTCGCCCCCGGGTAAATACTTAAGTTACTCCGGTGTCCTTCCTCCAATATCATCTTTCTCAACTCTACATTATCGGGAATACAAATACGACCACGAAATCTCAAAACTCCAAAATTATCAACCTTGAAGTCCTCATTCTCATTTATCATCAAATCAACAAACTTCAAATCCAACTTTTGCTTTTCGCACACGGTAGCAAGAAAATCATTCGTAACATACAACATACCAAGTTTCACACTACTCGGCGTCATCTCACAAACCAAACTCAAATCTCTAAAACTTTCCAATAATTCCCATTCTCTTACCATCAATGTTGACATATGAACCAACTTTCGACTTAAAGCATCAGCTACCACGTTTCCCTTACCCAGATGGTAATTCAAACCAAAATCATAATCCTTCAAAAACTCTAACCATCTCTTCTGCCTCATGTTCAATTCCTTCTGATCAAATAAATATTTCAAACTCTTGTGATCACTAAAAACTTCAAATCTCGCACCATAAAGATAATGTCTCCAAATTTTCAAAACAAACACCACGGCCGCTAACTCCAAATCATGCGTAAGGTAGTTCTTCTCATGCACTCTCAATTGTCTCGAAGTATAAGCCACAAATTTCCCATGTTGCATTAAAACACCACCTAAACCGGACAAGGAAGCATCACAATAAATCACAAACAATTCCGTCGGATCTGGCAAAATCAAAACCGGCGCCGTTGTCAACCTTCTCTTAAGCTCAACAAAGCTCTTCTCACAATCAATATCCCAAACAAAAGCCTTTTCCTTACAAGTAAATTGAGTCAACTGAAGTGCCAACTTCGAAAATCCTTTAATAAACCTCCGATAATAACCGGTTAATCCCAAAAAGCTTCGAATCTCCGTAACTGACTTAGGAGCTTCCCACTGCATTACCGCATCAATCTTGGACGGATCAACACTAATACCATTACAAGAAATAACATGCCCAAGAAAACTCACTTCCGATAACCAAAACTCACACTTCGACAACTTAGCATATAACTGCTTCTCTTTCAAAATCTACAACACAACTCTCAAATGCTCTACATGCTATCCTTGGGACTTAGAGTAAATCAAAATGTCGTCGATGAACACAACCACAAAATGATCCAACTGATCATGAAAAATACGATTCATGTATTCCATAAACACAACTGGCGCATTCGAAACTCCGAATGGCATCACTGAAAATTCATAATGACCATACCGTGTCCTAAAAGCCGTCTTTTGAGTATCCTCCTCTTTAACATGAATCTGTTGATAACCTGATCTCAAATCAATCTTACTAAAAACACGGGCACCAACCAATTGGTCCAGCAAATCATCAATTCTAGGAAGCGGATACTTGTTCTTAATAGTTACCTTGTTCAACTGCCGATAATCAATACACAACCGCATACTCCCATCTTTCTTCTTAACCAAAAATATTGGTGCACCCCAAGGAGAAACACTCGGCCTAACAAACCTCTTTTCCAACAAATCATTCAATTGTTTTTCAACCCTACCAACTCCGATGCCGACATACGATACGGTGCCATCGAAATCGGACTAGTATCCGGAACTAGATCAATCGAAAACTCAACTTCCCTCTCCGGCGGTACGTCTGTAACGTCCTCCAGAAATACTTATGGAAAGTCGCACACCACTGGAACCACATCCAGTTCAACCTCACTCTCTACCGACAATGATGCAAACAAACAGAACACTTAAGCCTCATCCGCCAAAAGTTTCTTTAACTCTTTAGTAGATAGAAAACTCTCTTCCTCATCCTCCTCCAAAGAAGGAAACCTTACCAACTTGTGATAACAGTTAATACAGACTCTATTATACTGCAACCAATTCATACCCAAGATCACATTTAATCCTTCTAACGACAAACACACCAAGTCCATAATAAATTCCTTTTCATACATGGTCAAAGGACAACTTAAACATACCAAAGACGTAGTTACCGACCCCGAAGTGGGTGTCTCAATAACTATATCACCACCACAAGAAGACAAACACAAATCCAAACGCTTAGTGCACTCAAAAGAAATCAACGAATGAATCGCTCCAGTATCAATAATAGCAACTAAAGGCATATTATTAATAAAGCATGTACCTTTAATCAACCGATCTGCATTAGTAGTGTCTACACCGGCTAATGCAAATACCTTCCCACTTGTTGGAGCCTGCTTTGGCTTAGTACACTTTGTACTAATATGACCAACTTCCCCACAATTGTAACACTTCACCACGTTCCTTCTACAATCAGTTGTAGCATGGCCGATACTTCCACAGTTAGCACACTTCACTCCATCCTTCTTACACTCAAAAGATTTGTGCCCCACTTCACCACACCTATAGCACTTAATGGGACCAGAACTTCCACCTCCGGACTTCTTAACAAAGTGTTCCCTATGCTTGCCTTTATCAGCAGGCGTCACATAAGGTCCACTCATTACCGGTTGCTTTCCTCTCTTCTCATTCAAACTCTTATAGTGAGTAGAACGAGCTTTACTATCCTCTTCAAAAATTCTACAGCATTCGGTCAATTCCAAAAATCTCCTTATCCTCTGATAACCCACCGCTTGCTTGATCTCAGGACGCAAGCCGTTCTCATACTTAACGCACTTGGGAAATTCCGCCGTCACCGCATCATAGTGGGGATGAAACTTCACCTACTCTGTGAACTTAGCCGTGTAGTCTATCACATACATATTGCCTTGTTTCAATTCCAGGAACTCCATTTCCTTCTTTCCCTTCACACTCTCAGGATAATACTTTCTCAAAAATTCGGTGCGAAATAAATCCCAAGTGATTTCCTCATCGTCTACTTCAAGAACTTGTCTCATACCGACCCACCAGTCGTCGACTTCTTCTCTCAGCATGTGAGCCCCAAGTTTCACCTTGTTCCCTTCAGCATAATTCATAACTCTAAAGATCCTCTCGATCTCCTTTAACCAAATCTGAGCACCGTCCGGATCAAACCTTCCCTTCAATACCGGCGGCTGATTCTTTCTAAACTCATCATTAGCGTTCACATTCGGCGCACCCTGCACCGCCCTAGCCATAGCCTCCAATGCAGCAGCCATCACATTGTCATTACGACCAACCATATTCTGATTATTCCCAAAAATAACAACAAGGTTAAACAACCGTTCAACCAAGAAAACAACGAGACAGACACAACTGACTCAACACTGACTCTGATACCACTTAATGTAACACCCCCTTTCTATACCCCCAAATAAACACAATTAATCGTTTAGGCACGTAATCAATATATCATCAGAGTATAATTACAATCACGGTATAAAAGAGGCATGCCACATTAAAAATTCAACATGTATAACACCTGCTCAACAGATATGCAACAACGGGGCAACACCCACAAGGAAAAATATTTAGAACATAGGCGGAAACATATAAATATTTCATAACCTCAAAAACATGTAATCACGTACATATACATCATTCAAGTTGAAGTACAACATCAACGATATAAACAATATTCATCCAGCATGTTTCATCAACATTCATCAGCAGATACAAACATAGATGTATCACAAAAGAATCAAAATAATCCCTAGCTACCCGATGCTACATATCAGAGCCGACCGACCAAAACGAATGAAGCCACGCTTCACAAAAACTCCAGCAATCTAATCTGCAATGCCTCATAGAGCATTATAAAACAGCAGAAGGGTGAGAAACGATATCATAATACATAATGCATATAAACATATATATATATATATATATATATATATATATATATATATATATATATATATATATATATATATATATATATATATATATATATATATATATATATATATATATATATATATATATATATATATATATATATATATATATATATATATATATATATATATATATATATATATATATATATATATATATATATATATATATATATATATATATATATATATATATATATATATATATATATATATATATATATATATATATATATATATATATATATATATATATATATATATATATATATATATATATATATATATATATATATACACACACATAACGTCCAATAACGTATTTCGCGTTCTCACCGCAACTCATCTCACTACACCGTACATCGCAATGTATTCACAATAAATTATTTACAAATAGAGCACCAAGCATATACAATATGCATAAAAAATGTTTATATCAATTCATAAACATACACACATATACATATATATTCACACATACATGTATCTTCAAGCCTTCCATTCATGCCAATTATCAACAATTTACACAAACATCTACATTCATGTTTATTCACCATACATCATGCACAGATGTCAACATGCAACTCATAGAGACCGACACACGACTCTATGCAGATGCAAATGCGGTACCGACTCATTTTAGAAGGTTCAATTGAAGAACCAAAATAACCATCGCTCACACCCCACAAGGGCACATGAGGTTCTGCAGATTCTACGCGGAATCAAATATAACCATCGCAACATACGAGGTTCTGCAAATCCACTGAGGGATCAATAAATAACCATCGCTCACACCCCACAAGGGCACACGAGGTTCTGCAAATTCATCGAGGAATCAATCAACACCAGAATGCATACCATAATGCTTTACATGCAACATGACTCATGACACTCTTGAAATGCACACATGTTTACAAACATACTCATGCATTCATCACATTCGTCGCATATATTCATTATGCATTCAAAATATATGTATCACAAAGCATATATATATTCATCATCCATTCAAACCAATTTCATACATGGTTCACATTCATAATCAATCTCGCCATGCATTTCTATCCAATTCAAGTAAATGCACAAAATTGCCAAACGACCACATTTCACACCTCACAAATCACAAACTAGGATTCACGCCATACGGGTACCTATATCGTACATAACAGCATATAATTAGTCATCTCAGATAAGGAATGATCGCAATCAAACCACACTACCAACCCACGGATAGGAAACACAAGAAAAGAAAACATGTTGTCAAGTTCGCTAACCTTCGCCTGGCAAAGCCCTCCAGCGAAGGCTCGCTGCCATTCGCTTGGAGAACTCGCTAGCGAAGCCAAACAGAAGCTACTGTCATAGGTTCGCTGCCACGTTCGCTGGGATTCGCCTGGCGAACCCCTTCGCTACCACCTTCGCCTGGCGAATATGCCAGCGAAGACTGATCTTGGCCACTGCCATAGGTTCGCTGCCCACTCGCTGGGCTTCGCCTGGCGAAGCTTTGCTGCCACACGCCTGGCGAATGCTGGCGAACCTGTGAAACCAGAAAATCCCAACTGTCCCAAAATCACCAAAACCTCAAAAGTCGACCGATTAAATCCAAACCAGTTCCAGTAGCATAGCTCACTCATCACCCGACTAAACTACACCATCTATTCCATATTCTAACCGATAAAACTCAATTTCTATCGATTAAACCAACTTTCGACCTAGAAATGGAAACATAGAAAACAATCTAACAAATCCAATCTAGCACATACATGATTACATACATTATCAAGATGATAAAACTTCTCACCCTTACCTGATTAATCGCAAGCTAAGGTTGATTCTTGATGATTCTAGGTTGTTCCACTTTCTCTTCTTTTCTCTCCTCCTCTTTTCTTTCTCTTGTTTTCCTTTTAATGTTTCTATCTTTCTCTTTTCTCTCTATATCACATATTCTATTTTCTTTCCTCCCAAATTCTTTCCACACACTTGTCAATTAATTCTCACAAAATATCCACTTAATATTATCACTAATGCCCAAAATACCCTCCAACCTATTTTTACCCGAAACTCTCAAAGTCGGCAAAAATAGCTCAATATGTAAACATAACATATTATCACACAAATTCCACATAAATAAAATAATTACTTAAATAAATCAAATAAGGACTCAATAAAAATGGGAATTCAGAATCGGGGCGTTACAACAAACTCTCGAGAAACGATGATACGTTCACCACTTCTAGTTTGGCATCATAGTCAAACGAGGAGGCCTCACATAACTGACTCCCAAATGATCGGTCTCCAGAGTCGATAATTTTCGGATCCAACATCCTTATCAACTGTCCTAAACAGACTGGACAGGATGTCGTCAAAGAAAATCTCGTCTGAACGCGAATTTCATGAGAGCTATTGCATGCCATACATGCAAGCCCTCACTTCTCTCCACATTAATTCTACGTATATCCTCAAGCCTAGGTATTGGGCTTATCTCTCAATGGAACACCCACCAACAACACAGCAGCAGATAACAACAATAATTAAGTGCGAGAAATAAAATGTAAATGCAAAAATGTATAGATACAACATGCACACATATATACACACCCACAAACAATAAAACACACAAGCTCTAGGATTGACTCGCATATGGAACCAAAAGTCCCCAGCAGAGCCGCCAGCTGTCGCCTACTGCAAAAAAGGGGAAGCCGACAAACAAGATAGAAGAGTCGCCACCGAACGTTATTCATCCCAAAGAAAGGGAAGGAAAAGATCGAAGAAAACCTAAGAGAAAGGGAAAGACAAGGTCATCGCAACCAAATCTTGGGTTCGGGATTCCGTTACGCAAGGGGAAGGTATGAGCACCCCTGACGTCTATTGTACTCAACGGGATCCGTGCTTATTGTCTAATCTGTGGGTGAAAACTATCTAAAGGTCGGTAAACAGCAGTGAAGGAAAAATAAAATAGACTCGATAGGACATTGTCTCCCTATGCTTATGTATTCCCTCGTGCAATGGGAAAGTCAAAGTCAACATAGTTCGGGAAACTACGGGTGAAGGGGGGAAAGGTTGGTCAAATATTAGGGTACAACACATAGGAATCACAGATATACTCATAGTAATTCATCATACATTCATTTAATCACATAGGAATCATAGTTACACTCATGTTAATTCATCAGGAAAATCACACCATCAAAACATCAAGACATCATAGCACTTGAACATAATTCGCAAAACTCTGCTACGTTTGCTGACAAGTTCGCAGTGCGAGTTTGGGGCGAGTGTTTTTTTTGCGAAGCATCATTCACTGTGAGAACTCCTGATTACAGCAAATTGCTGCTCTGCAACAGTAGCAAAGTTAGTCCAAAGGTCCATACGATTTCCTTCCCGAATGCCCCCAAAACATCCCCAAATCATTCCTAAGGTATTACGACGATAAAGGCACAAAATCTACAACCTATTAGGCCAATCCCGTATCATATTTACTCCTTCAATTCTCATAAAATCCTTACAAGTACCCCACGATCATTAAAGTTCTCAGAATCACTTACCCTGGTTAGATAACCTCAACAACAAATTTGGTCACGAAGGCCTAATTTCCCTTACTCTCAAATCAGCCTCAAACATATCAGACCATCAATTCAAATCCCGCAAACTCATTAAACTCACCAGAAAGGAAACAACAATTCAATACTCAAAATCCATAAACCCTTAAATCGGCTTTAAACACATTGAATCACATATTCAAAACAATGAAGGCAATACTCCCCATACTTAAACAACCTCAAAAACAGATTTGGCCACGAAGGCCTAATTTCCTCAAACTCAAAAACCTTCTAAATTCTTAAATTAGCTTTAAATACATTGAATCACGTATTGAAAATAATGAAGGGAATACTCCCAATTCTTAAACAACCTCAAAAACAGATTTGGCCAAGAAGGCCTAATTTGC
Source organism: Lathyrus sativus (assembly GCA_963859935.3). Taxonomy (NCBI): domain Eukaryota; kingdom Viridiplantae; phylum Streptophyta; class Magnoliopsida; order Fabales; family Fabaceae; genus Lathyrus; species Lathyrus sativus. The sequence goes on along the minus strand of OZ012736.1, from coordinate 398,670,415 downwards.
TCAAACTCAAAAACCTCCTAAATCTTTAAATCAGCTTTAAATACGTTGAATCACATATTGAAAACAATGAAGGCAAGACTCCTCATACCTTAACTGCCAACTCTAAGCCTTTCTCCTTGATTCTTGGAAACCTCACGAAGCTTTTGCCTCAATCCTCTTCCTTAGAGCTCTGACCTCTATTTCTTTCCTTTTCACGATTTAATAATAATGAAGCCTAATTCCCTCAAAATTCCTTTTTGTTAAACGTAACATTGGGCCTTTAAAATGGGATTTCCATTTTCACCCTCATTAACTCCTCCTCAAATGTCCACTTTGTCCTTAAATTAACTTATATTTATTTAAATTAATAATACCAAACATATTCATATTATATACTATCATTTAAATAAATAACTAAAAACTCCATAATTCCCAATATTCACACCAACCATCGAAAATCACCAAAAATACGAATATTCATATTTAAATAAATAAAATAAATATTCTATGAATTTGGGATGTTACAACTCTCCCCCACTTAAATAATTTCTGCTCTCGAAAATTACGTCAAGGAAACAGAGCCGAACACGATTCCCTCATTTGATCCTCACGCTCCAAGCCCAACTTTCTCCAACTGGTCCTCCCAAAACTACCTTTACCAAGGAAATCTCATTACCTCGCAGTTGCTCCACTTCTCGTTTATCAATCTGTACTGGCAATGCCTCAACAGTGAAATTATCTCTCACTTGTACATCATCCATCTAAATCACATGTGACGGATCTGGAATGTACTTCCTCAACTTAGACACATGAAACACATCATGCAGATTCACAAGAAACGATGGTAAAGCAATCTGTATGCTACTCCTCCCACCATCTGCAAAATCTGATATTGACCAACAAAACGCGGTGTGAGCTTTCGAGACATCAATGCTCGGCCAACACCAGTTACCAGAGTAACTCTCAAAAACACGTGTCTCCCTGCTAGAGCTCAAGTGTTTTCCTCCTCTTACTCGTGATAACTTTTCTGACGACTCTGCGACGCTCTCATCTTTTCTCAGATCATCTTGATCTTTTCATTCGTCTCTTACAAAATCTTAAGTCCGAGCATAACACTCTAGCTTGACTCATACCAACATAAAGGAGTCCTCATCTCCTACCATACAATGCCTTATACGGTGCCATTTCGATAATAAAATGATAATTGTTGTTGTAGGTAAACTCAATCAACGACAAATAATTATCCCACGATCCACCTTGATCCAACACACAAGCTCTCAACAAATCCTCTAAAGACTAGATATGTTCTCTCTGTCTATCCATCCTTCTGCGGATGATAGGAAGAAATCAACCTCAGCTTCGTACCCAAAGTTGTCTACAAACACTCCCAGAACCTCGATGTGAATCTCAGATCTCTATCAGACACAATACTTAAAGGAATACCATGCAGTTTCACAATCTCATCAATATACAATTCGGCCAGCTTCTGCAACGAATAATTGATCCTCATCGGTATAAAATGAGCCGATTTGGTTAATCTATCAACAATCACCCAAATTAAATCATATCCATTCAAAGTCCCTGGTAGACCTGTCGCAAAATCCATAGAAATGATATGACATTTCCACTCTGGAATATTCAACAGTTCCATCAGACCCAGCGGTCTTTGATGTTCAATCTTTGACTTCTGACAATGTCTAACTAGCATACGCAAACTCACCCACTTCGTTTTTCATCCCTGGCCACCAAAACAATTTCCTCAAATCCTGGTACCTCTTCGTAGCACCGGGATGGATACTCAATCTACTTCGATGCCCTTCCTCAAGAATACTCTTTTTCAACTCAACAATGTCTGGAACACAAACTCTATCATGACATCTCATGATACAATTTTCATTAATTCAAAAATCAGCTCTTCGACCTTGATTCATCAAATTCAACCGATCTACCAACTCAAAGCAGATTTCTGACCTTCTCGAATCTCAATTAGAATACCACTAGTAAGTTTAAACATACCAAGCTTAACTCCATAAGAAGTCTCTTCACATACCAAACTCATATAATGAAATTGCTCAATCAATTCTAACTCTTTTACCATCATCATCAATATATGCAAATATTTCCTACTCAATGCATTAGCTACCACACTTGCTTTATCTGAATGGTAATTTAAACCAAAACCATAAACCTTCAAAAGTCCTAATCATCTCCTTTTCCTTTCATTCAATTCTTTTTTATAGAAGATATACTTCAAACTCTTATGATCACTAAACACCTCAAATCTCGAACTAAACAAATAATGCCTCCAAACCTTCGACACAAACACAACAACAACCAACTGTAAATCCTGTGTTAGATAATTCCTCTCATGCACTTTAATTTTACTTGACGCATAAGCTAAAACATGCTGATGTTGCATTAACACACCTCCCAATCCCATCAATGAAGCATCACAATATATAACAAATGGTTCTTCCGGATTTGACAAAATTAAAACATGAGCTGCTGTCAGCCTTCTCAAAAGCTCTTGAAACTTTCTTCACACTTTGCATCTAAAACAAAAGCTTGAACCTTCCTAGTCCACTGCGTCAATGGCAAAGATAACTTGGAAAAATCCTTCAATGAATTTTTGATAATAATTTTCCAACTCAAGAAAACATCTAATCTCAAAAACAGATTTTGGAGCTTCCCATTACGATACAACTTCAACCTTCGACAGATTAATTGCAATACCTCTACTCGAGATCACATGGCCAAGGAACCTCACTTATTTCAATCCAAAAATTGCACTTAGAAAGTTTAGTATACATCTGCTTCTCTTTCAACATTGATAACACAATTTTTTGATACTCAACATGATCCTCTTTACTCTTTGAATATATCAAAATATCATCAATGAACACAACCACAAACTTATCCAAATAAGGATGGAAAATCCTGTTCATATACATCATAAATACACATGGTGCATTAGTAACACCAAATGGCATCACAAAATACTCATAATGTCCATACCTTGTTTTAAAAGTAGTCTTCTGAATATCTTCAGCCTTTACACGTATCTGATGATACCCATATCTCAAATCTAACTTACTAAACACACTTGCAACAACCAACTGATCCATTAAATCATCAATCCTTGGAATTGGACACTTATTCTTGATAGTCACCTTGTTCAATTGTCTATAATCCATACAAAGCCTCACAAAACCTTCTTTCTTCTTAACTAACAAAATTGGTGCACCCCATGGTGACATACTCGGACAAAAGAACCTCTACTCAAGCAGATCTTCAAGTTGATTCTTCAACTTCTTCGATTCTGGTGTAGATATATGATATGGAGCCATCGCTACCAAACTAGTTCTCGGAACAAGGTCGATCGTAAAATCCACTTCATGTTCCGGCGGTAAATCACTTATCTCATCAGGAAAAACTTTTAGATAATCACAAATAATTGGCACACCACCAACTTCCCCACTTTATTACCACTCAAAGTTTCCATCAAAATAAATATCTCAGCACCATCCTGCACCGACTCACCAAAACAATCTGTAAGCACTTAGCTTAACTCAAAACAATTCACTACACACGCCATCTAAGCTTGCAAGACACGTCTATCCCATCTAACATAACTTTGTCTACTATCAACAAGAGATTAAGGGTGATCAGTTCCTCAATTTGTCAATAGACAGCCGAAAATCATGATGGGGAATAAAGCATCTTTACCAAACCATAAGAGCGTTCATCGACACAATGAGCCACCACTCCACACTTGAAGCATCCTGGAGAAGCACAAGCCATTGCCCCACTTGTTTCATTCCCACTTTTGTAGAAAAAGCTTAGGAAATAAAAGTGTACCAACAGTATTTTCACACACATGTCGCATACTAGAGAACAAATAACATTAGACAACTGGCCGGACAAACCGACATGCTCTGATACCACTAATGTAACACCCTCTTCTACCCCAAAAAAGTAATGGCAAATCATTCACATTTATCAGAGTAATATTTTAATCATAATAAAAATCAACTCAAAGGGCGTACATTTCTCAATAATTCAAATTAAAGTCAATGATCCGTAAACAACGGGTTTTCCCAAATTAATCAATTATTGCTCAAAAATGGTAGCGAAACTCGAAAATTAAAACCCAAAGTTTTATTTTCACTGTAAGGAAATTAACATAACAAACACTCAATAAAATATATTTTGACTCAAGGACCCCAACCCGATGTTACACTATCAGAGAAAGACCCTCTAAGTCAACCAAAAGCCAAAAACCCCAAAAAGTCCACGACAACATCCACGGCTAAACCAGGTCAAGTACACGTTACCCACGTGGAGGTAACATTCAAACAGGTAGGATGAGTAAAACAATTCATAATAATCAATATAGGAATCCATATATAAAATAGCGTCATTTTTGTATTCAACATCATCAAGGAAACATAAAAAAGCCATAATATCATAAATTACACCAATTTGTCACATAAATGCAAATGCAACAAGACTCATGCATGTGGTACCAATTAAACAAAATTCAATGGACACTGGGTCATCAACCCTCCATATATCCCCATCAATAGGATCAATTCTACACAAGAACTAGAGCACAACAAAATACTTCACATCCGCACAATGGGACTGAAGCCATAAGAATCAAACACTAGACCGAAGTCCGAAATGCATCAATATCTTCCTTATAATAATCTCATTAGGTGCATCATCATTCAGAAAAGTAATCATAAGAATCACGTCGTCATAGAATCATCAAAACCTCATGGAATCAACGTCACAAATCATCACAGTTCCTCATGGGGATTCATCATGCAATCATGTATTAATCTCATAAGAATCACAATTATACTCATGGGTACTCATCACACGGTCATGTATTAATCACATAGGAATCACAGCTATACTAATAATAATTTAGTATACATTCATTTAATCACATAGGAATCGCAGTTACACTCATGGTAATTCATCAGGAAAATCACAGCATCAAAACATCAAGATATCACTGAACCAGAACATAATTCACGAAATTCTGCTACGTTCACTGGCAAGTTCGCCGTGCGAATCTGGGGCGAGTGTTCGTCGTGCGTAGCATCATTCGCTGTGCGAACTCACAATTATAGCAAATCACTGTTATGCAACAATAGCAAAGTCAGTCCAAAGGTCCATACGATTTCCTTCCCCAATGCCCCAAAAACATCCCTAAATCATTCCTAAGGCACAAAATCTACGATTTATTAGGCCAATCCCGTATCATATTTACGCCTCCAATTCCCATCAAATCCTTACAAATACCCCACAGTCATTAAAGTTCTCACAATCACTTACCCTATACGGTTAAACAACCTTAACAACAGATTTGTCCATGAAGGCCTAATTTCCCTTACTCTCAAATCAGCCTCAAACCTATCAGACCATAAGTTCAAATCCCTCAAACTCATTAAACTCACCAGAAAGGAAACAACAATTCAATACTCAAAATCCCTAAACCCTGAAATTAACTTTAAACACATTGAATCACATATTGAAAACAATGAAGGCAATACTCCCCATACTTAAACAACCTCAGAAATAGATTTGGCCACGAAGGCCTAATTTCCTCCAACTCAAAAACCTCCTAAATCCTTAAATCAACTTTAAATACATTGAATCACATATTGAAAACAATGAAGGCAATACTGCCCCATACTTAAACAACCTCAAAAACAGATTTGGCTACGAAGGCCTCATTTCCTCAAACTCAAAAATCTCATAAATCCTTAAATCAACTTTAAATACGTAGAATCACATGTTCAAAACAATAAAGGAAAGACTCCCCATACCTTAATTTCTGACTCTAAGCCTTTCTCCTTGATTCTTGGAAATGTATCTTTGGAAAGACTCCCCATAACTTAATTGTCGACTCAGACCTCTGGCCTCTATTTCTTCCCTTTTCACGGTCTAACAAGAATGAATCCTAATTCCCTCAAAATCCCTTTTTATTAAACGTATCTTTGGGCCTTTAAAATGGGCTTTCCAATTTCACCCTCACTAACTCCTCCTCAAATGTCCACTTTGCCCTTAAATTAACTTTTATTTATTTAAGTTAATAATAATACAAAATTTATTCATATTTGATCTGACCTGATCAGAAGGGGATCACGGGCTGGCCACACGCCGTTGGACTGCCACCTATTCACCGGTGATGAAGAGGAGAAAGGGGGGTGTACCTGCAAAACACTCTGATGCCAAAGTGAGGAGTTGGGCAGAGCGAGAGCAAAGTACAGAAAAAAGGGTAAGAGGTGAATTACCTGACCCTCTTGAGGAAGAGGGTATTTATAGAGAGACCCCAGCGCTGGGCCAACGGTCATCTGCGTTGGGCTGGATTGTCAGGCCCAACCCAGCTGACTGCTAGGGCTTACGTGGCGTAGTGAAGACCAGGACGTAGTCTTCGCCCTAGTCCAACTGTCCCGAGATCTTCGGAAAGTGGGTTTGACCTGCTCTTTCGGAGATGGGCAGTTGTTTAGTGACGTGTCCCCGCGGAGGGGAGCACGTGGAGAATGTGTGAAGGACACGTCGTTCTGCCCGACAAGGGGGGGAGGGCCTGCCCGTGGAGGTAAGGTGCTTCCCGCAAAGGGGAGCATACGGGGACGTGTGAGAGCCGCGGGTCTTGCTCGATGGCATGGGAGTACCGCCCGTGGAGGGCGGTGCTTGGTCGCACGTGCAGTTCAATGGCCCGACGTGGTTGGGGCGGTTCTCCCCCGCGGGGGCAGTGTCTGGTCAACGAGCAGTCTTGTGCTCGACACAGATGAGGAAGGTTCTGCCCAACGGGGCAGTGTCTGGTCGACAGAGGGAAGGTTCTTCCCAACAGGGCAGTGTCTGGTCGACGGGAGTCTTGTGCTCGACACAGATGAGGAAGGTTCTGCCCGACGGGGCAGTGTCTGGTCGACGGAGGGAAGGTTCTTCCCAACAGGGCAGTGTCTGGTCGACGGGAGTCTTGTGCTCGACACAGATGAGGAAGGTTCTGCCCGACGGGGCAGTGTCTGGTCGACGGAGGGAAGGTTCTGCCCAACAGGGCAGTGTCTGGTCGACGGGAGTCTTGTGCTCGAGACAGATGAGGAAGGCTCCTTGGGGCCTTCTCCCAAGTGTATGTGGTTGGGCCTTCTCGGTCAGGCCGGGGCCCAGACCAGAACAGGAGCCCCCCAAGTCGTAGCTCCGAGGCGAGGGAGCGATGACTTGATAATGTTGCACTTAGGCTGCCAAGGTCCTGCTCGAAAGAGGTTCTGCTCGACGAAGGAGAGGACAAAGGTTGATTGTTTGGAAGCCAAGGTCCTGCCCGATGAAGGAGAGGGCAGGGGCTGGTTGGCAGCCAAGGTCCTGATCGACGAAGGAGTGGATAAAGGTTGCCTGGTTGGCAGCCAAGGTCCTGCTCGACGAAGGAGAGGACAAAGGTTGGCTGGTTGGAAGCCAAGGTCCTGCTCGACAAAGCTTTTGCCCAACGAAGGAGAGGGCAAGGGCTGGCTGGTTGGCAGCCAAGGTCCTGCTCGACAGTTGGGGGTTATGTCCGTTTATTGTAACATTTTGACTTCTGGGCTTGTGCCCATATTATGGAATTCTTGTTTTCCTTTCTAAGTTTGTGTGTGTGCATGATTGTTATGCTTTGATGTAAAATTTGCTAAGTTGGGGTGTAGCTCGACTTCGTTGACCGGTAGTGCAGGGAACTAACCAGTTGACCGGTGTTGGTACCTGTTCGGAAGAAGGGGTCGGACCGCGGTTGTGGACTCGTCCCCCTGGCGTGAACGACCCATTGCGAGCTGGGTGTTCTGCCGATCTGGTACTACGGTGGCAACTATCGGTCGAGGGGGTAGCCGTCGAGCAGAACACTCTGCCCGCACACACAAGGGTACGCGTTTGCTATCTAGCTAAATTTGAGGAGATGCGGTCGTACCACATCGCGCTTCTCTGGTCGCGAGGATGGTCCTCGCGGGCAGTGTTTAACTGTAGTATATATTTTTTAGCTTCTCAGCGTTCCATGGTCGAGCTATATGGTCCCGTGTATGTTTTCGAGGTAGTAGGCCTAGTGCTTGGTTTTGTTCCGAACACAGTAGGGGCCTTCCTAATTTGCGGCAAGTTTTTTGTCGTGTGAGTCCTTTTGGGTTCTTCGCAAGGCTAAGTCGCCGATTTGGAATTCGCAATTTAGGACTTTGGTATCATAGCGAAGGGTGATTTTTTGTCTCAGCGAGGCCTCAACTGGTTGGCAGCCAGGGTCCTGCCCAACGGAGTCTTCTGCTCGACGAAGGGAGGACAAAGACTGGCTGGTTAGAAGCCATGGTCCTGCCCGTCGGAGTCTTCTGATCGACGAAGGGAGGACGAAGGCCGGCTGGTAGGCAGCCAAGTTCCTGCCCGACGAAGTCTTCTGCTCGACGAAGGAGAGGACAAAGACTGGCTGGTGGGTAGCCAGGGCCCTGCCCGATGGAGTCTCTGCTCGAAGAAGGCGAGAGCAAGGGTTGGCTGGTTGGCATCCAAGGTCCTGCTCGACAGAGCTTCTGCTCGACGAAGGAGAGGACAAAGGTTGGCTGGTTAGCAGCCAGGGTCCTGCTCGACGAAGGAGAGGACAAAGGTTGGCTGGTTGGCAGCCAGTGTCCTGCTCGACAAAGGAGAGGACAAAGGTTGGCTGGTTGGCAGCCAAGGTCCTGCCCGATGAAGGAGAGGACAAAGGCTGGTTGGTTAGCAACCAAGGTCTTGCTCGACAGAGCTTCTGCCGGACGAAGGAGGGGAAAGGGCTGGCTGGTTGGCAGCCAAGGCCCTGCTCGACAAAGCTTCTTCCCGACAAGGGAGAGGCAAGGGCTGGCAGGTTGGCAGCCAAGGCCCTACTCGACGAGGGAGAGGACAAAGGCTGGTGTTGCACCCCAAAATTTGACCAACATTTATTTACCCATCAAGAGTTGTATGAGGCTATGAAGCTAGCCAAGAAGGTTATTCAAGTGTCCAAAGGTTGATACCTTTGTCAGAGAACTCAAGAGATCCTCAGAGGAATTGGTTGAAACCAAGGGTGTGTGTCTCATAACTTGAGAGTTGTGGGAGCTCCTCAGATGATTCTGAGACTATGAGAGTGAATTTCAAGCTTTGAGAAAGATTATGAGATGTCTTGAAAGCCATCATGAAGCCTAGAGAGGTCATTGTACAAGAATTCAGAAGATTCAGCCATGAGTGGTGGAATTAGGGTTTGACTGGGTCAACCCTAGGTCAACTGAAGATTTGGAGAGGGTTTAGACCTAATCCAAGAGCCATGTGATCATGGAATGATGCATTGAAGTGTTATAAGGATGATTCCTATACCAACTCATCATGATTGAGGAGTTTGAGAAGTTTTAAGCTAGGGTTTCTAAGGATTGACAGTATAAAATCCCCTAGTTTGATCCCTATCTTCAAGGCAGTTTAGCTCACGATGTGATTGTCATCTCATCTTCCCCACATCATGAATGTTTTAGAGCTTGTTCTTAGCTTTAATTTGAGTACTAGAAGTCCTTGATAGGATTTATAGAGCTCAAGTTATGACTTTGACAAATTACAGGTCATCTAAGGTATGTGAATCTGGGTCCTTGAAAGTCACCCAACTTGCATCCAACTTTTGCCCTAGTAGGATGATTCCTATGGATTCTTGGTCAACATGAATATTGTATAGAATCTTCTTAGCTTTTTAGAGAGTACTAGAAGTACTTTATAGGATTTGTAGAACTCAACTTATGGCTTTGACAAGTCAAGGGCATTTTGGTCATTTGGAGGTTATAGGTCATTTCAAGCATAAGGCCATATCTCCTACTTCCAAGCTTCAAATGGAAAAATCTTCAACATCAAACTTGCTTAGAATGATTTTTTAAGGCTAGTAGGGAGGTCATGAGATGTTGAAAAGGCTTGTATCAAAAAGTGATAAAAATGGCCTAAAATGGAGGCATAAGTTAATTAAGGTGAAATTGAAAATTGGAAATCACAAGCTATGAATCCAAACCATGTCATATAATAGGTCATTTTGACTCCAAATGACATTCTAAGAACAATGGTTTAGCCAAAATTTTAATTTGGGGCTTAGATCTTAGGGCTGCTTTGGAAATGGCTTACTTGCATATTAAGGTACCAAAGCAAAACTCAACAAAACTCAATAAGCAAGTTGGTTATGCATTGTAACTCATCATAAATCTCATGTGGGGAGAATTTCAAGTCATAATCAAAGGTTACAAGGACCATGGTGTTGCACCCTAAAATTTGCTCAACCTTATTCCTTGGTTTATGTTTCATCATCATTAGCATTTGCATATAGAGTCATGTACATAGACTAACCATCTGCATAGCATAAGCATAGCAAGTTATTCAACAGGGGACCAATCATTACTTCCATCTCTAGAGGCCTAGCAAGAGGTTATTATCCCAATTCAACCTCATTCAAGTCATCAGGAAAGAATTTGAAAGCAAAGAGTTCAGCAGATCAAGCCTTGAGTCCATCTCCTAGCTGAAGATATCTGAGGATCAACAAGAGGGTTGTGAGCTGTGGAGTGAAAGCATGGAGAGCATCTAGACATCTTGAGAGACTTATAAAGTCATTTGGAGAAGAAAACAAGTCATTGATGAAAGCACAAGAGCTATAGTGGAAGACAGTCAACTAGGGTTTCATCTGGGTCAACCCTAGGTCAACCCCAGGTCAATTGACTGACTTAAAAGGGCATTCAAGGTTATTGGAGAGATGTGGGGTTCATAATTTGACATGGAGAAGAAGAATATGGAGATATGACAAGGAGAATTCAAGAAAAATCAAGGAGAAGAGGAGTTGCTAAATTAGGGTTTCTCTGTAAAATCCCCTAGTTTAGGTCAAATTTCCAAGCAAGATAAGTCAAAATGCTAGCTTCAAATGGCTTCTTGGCCAACATGAAACTTGTAGAGGATCTCAAGACCTTTAATTTGAGTGGTGGAAGACCTCAAGGAGATTTATAGAACTCAAGTTATGGTCCTTGCAAGTTACAGGTCATCTGGGGTGTCTGAACTTTTGTCTGTGAAAGTGACTTGACTTCCAAGCTAGTTTTACCCCTCAAGGAGATTTCAAATGAATTCTTGGTCAACATAAGAATTGTTCCTAATTGTCTTAGCTTTCTAGAATGGTATGGCATGCCTTCATATGATGTGGAGAACTCAACTTATGGTCTTGACAAGCAAAGGGTATTTTGGGCATTTGTGAATTACAGGTCATTTTAACCTATACCCAAAACTCATACAAGGAGGCCTCAAATGGAAAAACTTACAACATCAAACTTGCTCCAAATGGGATTTTAAGTCTAGAAAGAAGGTCACAAGTTATTGGAGAAGCTCATAGCATGGAGTTGCATGATAGGTCAAAATATGAACTAAAAAGGCTTATAAAGTGAATAATTTCAAGTTGGAAAATGGTTTGGGAGATTTACAAGTCCAAATGGAGACTTCCAATATATGATTTTGAATGGAAAAATAATTCTAAGAACAATGGTTCACCCACTTTTTTGAGTTTAGAAGGAAAAAATGAAGTTATCCATGGTTGCTTATCATTTAAGAAACATAATCAAAAATGAGCCAAAGTTTGAAAACAAGGGAATGTGCAAGATGGATCTAGAATGTTCATTTGGGGTCTATATATTCATGAAAGGAGAATTTGGCAAGGGTTGGCCTCATTTGCACCAAGAATTCCACATAATTTCTCACACTTTTTCATTGGAGTTTCATCACAATTCTCTCAAAACCTTCATCAACTTTCATCAAAATCAACTCAATCTGACTCCATCATCATCATAGATCATAATTGAAGCAAAGTTTTGGTGTGAATCATCCATTTTCGAGCACTTTTGTTCAAGAGCATCAAGATTGAAGTTGCAAGTGGACAGCAAAATTCAAGCAAGGAATCACCAGAATACTGCATACAGAATCACATACACCAAGGATAGATCAAGATCCAACACCTAGAAGCTTCAGATCCACATCTTCCATAGCTGTTTTTCAAGATTTCTCACTAGGTAAGTTTTCATTCAAATTGCTCGATCTAGTTAGTTTGGCATGATGTTGTTAGTTTAGATGCAATCTAGGTGGTTAGGAGATTAGTTTAGATGAATTTGGAGAGGTTTGGTGATGGTTGTGAGCAGGTGCAATGAACTGTTAGGGTGAAGATCTCTTAGGTTAAGCCATTAGAATGTTAGTTGGATAGCTCAGGTTAATCTCCATTATGTGTAGATTAGTTTAGGTTAAGTTTGATTGAGAATTGTGATGATGCTTATCAGTGTATATCCATGGTGATCAGAATTTGCCTCGATCGGGTTGAGAGTTTTATTGAGTTTCAGATTGATCTAAGGTCATAGGATTGAAGAGGGAGAGGTTTAGAGCAACTTTCATGTTTATAGCATGGTGATTCGTGGCCTGGATAAGGAGAACAGTTGAGTTGAACTTGCTCGTGCATGGAGGTTTCATGGTGAAACCCTAGTTTCTAACAGAGCCATTGGGGAAGACATAATCGTGGCCATACATCTTGCCTTGGACCCTTGACTTGGAGAGCCATCGTGTGGCTATTATTTGATTTCAGATTTGGAGGGAATTGACTGGGTGCCAAACGCACCGTTTCATTAATTGAAACGGGCGGGCCTCAGATTCTGTTGCTAATCCCACCCCCAGTAATAGGCCCATTTCCAATTTGAGCGTGTTTTCGCTGCTTTTCTCACCCCCAACGCTCCTCTTTTATTCCATGGATTCAGAGTGGTATTGGGCTTAAGCCAGAAGCGCTACCAGCACCCCCCTTTTATGAGGCCCATCCTGATTTGAACTGAGCGAAGTTCTATTCATACCCCTCTGGCTCATTTAATTCATTTCATTTTTTTTAATTTCATTTTAATTTTTACTAATCTTTGAAAATTCATAAATAATTCATAAAAAATGCTTTTTAATTCATTCTTTTTACCATGTTTTCATTAAAATGTCTAGAATATTATAGGAAAATAAATTTTCATTTTTAGTTTTATTTCATATTTTTTTTCATATTTTCTAAATAAATGTCATAATAAATAGATTCATTTCATGCATTATTTTTATGATTTTTGTTCTCTCACATGCTTTAATATTTTTTGATCACTCTTTTCATATTGTTTAGATGAGATATTAGGCTTATAGAAATATTTTAGTTCCCTTTTTTAGGAGTTAATTTTAGGTGATTAATAAATGCTTGAACATCATGAACAAAACTAGGGTTTTTTGGTGACAACTTAGGAAGTTCAATTTTCTCCCTTAGGACTTAGGGTTTGAATAGATTAGTTATGGGACTATAGGGGCTATGGGTAGCTATTAGATCCCTTAGAAAGAGTTAGGATTCCCCTACTGCTATTATTACTGTCTGTATATCTGCTGTCTGGTGTGGTGTGCCCTCTGGGGTTTATTGATTGTTTGTTTGGGTATTGGGTTTGTCTGGGGCCCTGGGGAAGCTGAAGATTTGTGGAGATGAAGACTATTGGAGATTCAAAGATTGAAGATCAACTGTCAGAGTTGGGGAGGAGTTTCTTGCTAGCAGTTGCTGAGTAGACTAGGGTTTAGGAGCTAGGCAGAGCTCTAGATTAGAAAGTTTGTTTCTCAAACATGGATTGCCTTGTCTGCATCCATTCTTCTCTGTGATTCAGAGTCTCTCTAAGATACTCACCCCCTTCCTTTGGAAGGCTTGGTGATGGTGTCTATGAGATAGAACTCTTGAGAGAAAATGTCTCCTGTGTTAGAAGCAGTCTGTTCACCACCCTTGGTAGTCAGCTGATTGCTTAACACTCAATTCACTCTTGTGACTAATCCCTCATCCTGGAGGTTTGAGCTTGAAGAAAAGCCATTGCAGATAGAAGACTGATGATCAAAGCCCTTGCCTGAAGGCCATGAAGATGGAGATTGATGCTTGTTGAAGCTTGTGAATGATTGGAGATTGCTTGAAGCTAGTTGTTGATTCAGAGCTGCTGATGCTGTTGCTTCTGCTGTATTTCATTTGTTGGTGTATTGATTGGTTTTCTGAACTGTATTGTTTGCTGTTTACCCTGCTGGGTTGAAAGTGAAGCCTGTTCACTTTCGCCTATTGTTTTCTAGGTTCGAGGTTGAGTGGGACTCCCTTGCCTCGCTTGTATTGCTGCATCCATGCATTTTACTGTTTTACTGTATATATCTGATATTGTTTCTGTTTCTGCCTATCCCTTAGGATCTCTGTTTCTCTCTGCGCAAGAGAGGAGCATGATAGACACTAGGTCTCAACCCATGCATGATAACATTAGGATAGTTTGTTTCCCTTCGCAACCGTAGTTTAGAGTTATGTCTCTTTCTTTCTCAAAACAAACAGAAAAACACATAAAGATTTCAAACACAATAAAAGACACTTCTTCCGTAAAAGAACGTGAACTCATCAAGACGTCATTTTTGTCCTCTTGGACTGTTAATCAGAAAAACCTTTTTCAGAAGGAATAAAATCAATCAAGACAGACTTGTGTCTTCCGTGGCCCGAACTACGTTTGCTCTGATCTTTCATGCCGTGTGAAAGTACGTAGGCATAGGATGCGATATCCTAGCGAGCAACCTTCCCCTCCTTTCCCGTAGGTAGGCGAACTACGTTGACTCTGATTTCTCGTTCCAGACGGGAATACGTAGGCATAAAGTGCGATACTTTGCCGAGTCATTTTTATTTCCATTTTATTTTCTTTTTAACCCTTGACCTATAGTTTAGATAGAATAACAATCCATACCCGAAAACAAGCGTGGATCCCGTCGAGTACGACGGACGTGAGGGGTGCTAATACCTTCCCCTTGCGTAACCGACTCCCGAATCCAGGTTTTGGTTGCGATGACCATACCTTTCCCGTGTTGTGCGAGGTTTACTCTGAGCGTTTCCTTTCCCTCCCGTGGGATAAATAACGCACGGTGGCGACTCTTCTGTTCAGCCGGCGCCGATTTTCGCAGTAGCGACAGCTGGCGACTCTGCTGGGGATCCAACGTCCCCTGGCTGCTAAGGACTGCGATGGTTCTTATGCATTTGGGATCCAACGTCCCTTGAGAGAGTCAATCCTAACGCTTGTTTTCCCGTCGAGGATTTTGTATGGAGTTATTGTATATTTCTAACCCTGTATTTTTCAGCTTTATATATACTGTTTATTATTGCTGTATCTGGGGGTGACGGGTGTTCTGATATTGAGAGATAAGCCGGACCTGGGCTTGAGTGCACCTAGAATTAGAGTAGAAATTAGTGGGCGCCCGCTTGCTTTGCTTGCTTTGGTGTCCCATGAAATCTACACTCAGACGAGGTTCCTCTGGTTGGCCTCCTGCCCCTTCCTTTGGTTGGCGTGGGTTGCTGGTTAGTTGGATTGTCGACTCTGGGGACCGATCATTTGGAAGTTGGCTGAGTGAGGCCTCTTCAGGATTTGATGATGCCACTCCTTCTGGGAATCGTATCATCAACCCTGAAAGTCTGTGACGCCGACGACCGCATAGGATGCCGTACCTTGTGCCAGTTATAGGGCCACCCACCTGTGAGGGAATTCAGGGTTATGCAGGTAACTAGACCTCCAGATTACCGGTTATTTCTTGATCAGAGATCCGGGTTATTTATGGAGAGTTCTGAGGTCTGTCAGAGACCATTTGGAGATTTATTCTGAGGTCTGTCAGAGACCATTGGGAGAGCTTTGAGGTCTGTCAGAGACCATTTGGAGATGTATTCTGAGGTCTGTCAGAGACCATTTGAGAGGTGTTTTGAGGTCTGTCAGAGACCAATTATGGATGTGATTTGAGGTCTATCAGAGACCAGTGAGTTATGGTTTGAGGTCTGTCAGAGGCCAGTGTTGGAGTTCTATTTTAGGTCTATCTGAGACCAGGGTTTGATGACTTCTGGATGGTCTATCTGAGACCTTTCTTGATTGGGTTTAGGCTATGCAGTTGCAGCTTTGGTCCCTGTTGAATGTTACTTGCATTGCATCCCTGCATATACATTATCATTTGCATTTCACTAACGTGTGTCTGTGCTGCAGGTGCATTTGCATTTCCCTAGTTCTAGTGCCCAGACTTCTGAGTGTTTTGATCATGACTAGCCTACGGAGAACAGTTGCTTACAAATTGCCTACGCCTGATATTGTTCCTCTACTGGGGTTGATCTCTCTTGCTGATGAGGGTGTTCGTAGGAGTTTCCGGATGAGCTATGGTAGATTATTGAGATTGGTGTGCAAACCTACAGAGGTAGAGTTAGATGGGCTGTATGCTTTGATGCAATTCTATGACCCTGCTTTGAGGTGTTTTACGTTCTCTGATTTTATTATGGGACCGACGCTGGAGGAATACGCTGAGTATGTTGAGCTGCCTGTGCAGAACCAGGTTCCGTTCATTCATTATGATGCCAAGCCTAAGCCGGAGGAATTGGCAAAAGCCTTGCATGTTGATGCTTCTGAACTTGTGACTACTGTTTCCCGGGGAGTTCCAGGCTTCTCATTTCAGTTCTTAGTGGGTAAAGCCCAAGAGTACGCCAAGAATGGGTGCTGGGTTGCTTTCAATGCTGTGTTAGCCTTGTGCATTTATGGCATAGTACTATTCCCCAATATACCGGATTTTGTGGATTTCGATGCTTTCTACTTGTTTGCCGCTGGTAATCCTGTACCTACCTTACTCGGAGATCTCTACCATTCACTGCATTACAAGAATGAGAAGGGAAGAGGGAAGAATGTTCATCTTTGTGTACCCTTATTGAGTATGTGGTTTGAGAGTCACCTTCCTAAGAGAGGATCTGCTGCAGAGACTACAATTCCAGTTGGTTGGCCAGAGCGTCTGATGAGGCTATCGTCGGAAGATATGGAGTGGTTTGATAGAGATTTGCTGGGATCTGAGCTCCTCTTTAGCTGTGCTGGTTACCCTAATGTGCCATTGATTGGAAGAAAAGGGTGTATTAATTACAACCCTTCTCTATTCATTCGCCAGTTCGGATATGCGCTGAAGAATTCACCTCAGGAGGAAGAAGTACAGGAATCTCTGTACTTCACCGGTGACGTGAAGGGGGAGTTATTAGCCAAGTTGCGACATGCTTGGACGCGTATTAACCGCAAAGGGAAGCCGTTGTTAGGAAAGAATGACTGTCAGGCCTATGCACCTTATAGAGCTTGGATTCAGGAGAGGGCTAGTCAGTTGAAGATGCCGTTTCCAGAGGCACCAATTCTTGATCCTATTCCGGTAGAAGAACCGACTACTGTTTCTAGAGAAGCATATGAACAGGTTGTGAGGGAGAAAGAAGCCTTAATGAAGATTAATGAAGGGTTAGAGCAAGAGCTAGCCCAGGCACGCAGTGAGAAGAACAAGGCCGTATATGCTTTCCAACAACAGATTGAGCTGGTAAACAGGTTAGGAGCTGAGTTGACCGAGGAAAAGAAAAAGCGCGAACGTCTGGGGCAAGAGTTCAGAAGTTCCCATGACATGCTGGAAGCCAAAAAGAAGGCGCTTGACGCAGCACACCGAGAGATATCTTCTTGCAACAAGACTTGGAATGCTACACTCACTAACAACAAGCAGAGGGAAGATAAGCTAAAGCAGCAAATTTCCGACCTCGAGGAGAAGTTGAAGTCTAGCATCAAGAAGTGTGAGGAGGAAGTGATGAACCGGTATAGTGTCCAGCATGCACTGAACAAGGCAATCAAATCCAGAGATGAAGCAGTGTCCCAGAAGCGAAAGCTAGAAGATTGCTTCGGAGAAGCGGCATGGGAAGAAACTGCTGAAGACGTACGCCGTGTCCTTAAGAAGAGAAACCAGCTTGTTGAAGGGCTGCTTGATCGACCAAGCCATCCGGAGACCAAGAAGTTGATAGAGGAGTACCAGACTTTTGGGAGGATCTGACCTGATCATTCCATTATTTGTATGCTTTATTTGCATAGTGCTGACCATCACCAGGATTGTTGGTTGAGGTTATGCCATCTTTGTACTCTCAGTGATATTGTACCCTGGGCTTATTGATTCTCTCTGCTATATATGAGGCTTTCTATGATTCAGCTCCGATATTCCTATTGTCAACACTGTCATTGCACCGGCACCTTCGCACTAGAACTGGGGGAATGAACTTCCCTAATGCACAGACACATTGCATTGCATTCATATTCATCTTGCATAACAGGTAATCTTTGAATGGTGTCTTATCTCCTGCTCTGTACCAGGTACTTAACAGGATTCCAGATCAACATCCACACCGCTATTCTACACGATCCAACTGTCGGAAAGTCATGGACCAGATTCAGAATGAGATGCAGGATGTACGCGAGAAGCTCGCCCTCTTCATGCAGACCATGGAGGCTATAGCAAAAGGGCAAGAGAATTTGCAGGCCATGGTCCAGCCTCTATTGGCTCGCAACGCTGGTCATGGTAACGAAGATCATCAGTCTGTCCGGGTTGATACTGCTCATGGAGATGGCACTCCAACGCCAGTGGCTCCGCCTGTCGTCAATGTGAATGCTGCTAACGTCAACAACGCTACCGCTGCTGTGAATGGTAACGTCGGAGGTGGAAATGAAACTGCTGTCCATAACGCTGGGCTGGGTGATGTCAATGTGGGAGATAATCTCGGAGGTAATGGCTTTGTCAATACTGGGTTCGGATTCAACGATCAGGGATTCGACAATACTGGCAAGTATGGCTTTAATGCTCAAGGCTTTGGGCAAGATGGTTATGGTATGGTCAATCAGGGCTACGGAGGTTTTGGAAACGGAAACGGTGCTGGTTTTATGGCTGGTGGTCCTGCTGGAGGTGTTCAAGGGTATGGCAACAGAGGCCGAGTTCCGGGGACGAATCAGGTCAGAGCTGGACGTAATAATGCGTATGATGGATACGGGGCTGGAAACGGTATGTGGCAAGAGGATCAACAGGAAGACGCCTTCTCTGGAGGAGGCTTTGAAGGGCCGATGGATGATTCTCAAAAGATTAGAATGCTGGAAGAGCAAATGAAGGGAGTCCTAAACCAGAGTGCTGTGGGTCTGGACATGGCAACTATGGGCTTGGTACCTGGCTTGAGGGTGCCCATTAAATTCAAAGCGCCTGCGTTCGATAAGTACAAAGGAGATACATGTCCGAAGGTTCATGTACGGGCTTATTACAGAAAGATGTCTGCATACTCCACTGACGAAAGAATGCTCATGCATTTCTTTCAGGATAGCCTATCGGGTCCTTCCTTAGAGTGGTACATGGGGTTGGAGCCCACTGATATCAAGACTTGGAAGCAATTAGCAGAGGCGTTCGTAGCCCATTACAAATATAACAGTGACCTGGCACCCAATCGGGTCCAGTTGGCCGGGCTTTCGCAGAAGAAGGGGGAGAGTTTTAAAGAATACGCGCAAAGGTGGCGCGATATGGCTGCCAGGGTCCGTCCTCCTGTGGAAGATAAAGAAATGAACGATATGTTTGTCGGCACATTCACCGGGCTGTTTCATGATATGTTGTTTCATACGTCTCTGGCTAGTTTTTCAGACCTGATTTTGATGGGTGAAAAGATTGAGCGGAACATTAAGCAAGGAAAGTTCCAAGTTGACGAGTCAGCTGCATCTGGCAGTAATAGGAAAGCTTATGGTGGGCGCCGTCAGGGCGAAGCTAGTGCTGTATTTGGAGGCCGAGGCCGAGGCCGAGGCAGGGGAAGAAATCAATATCGTCAGCAGCAGCAAGTGTCGAGTGTCACTATTCCTTATCAGCAGCAGCCAATCCAGCAACAACAACAGGTTCAGCAGCAACCAATGCCACAGCAGCAGCAGCCTCAGCAGGGGGCACAGCAAGCTCAGAGAAGATTCCAGGGTGGTAAGCCGAGAAGGGTGTTCGAGAAGCCTCCCTCTAACTATGCTGATCTATTGCAGACCTTGTTGGGATTGAATCTGGTGGAGAAAAGAACCTTGGCACCGATAACGGGAACTCCCCCGTTCGGCTATGATGCAAATAGGCGCTGCGAGTTTCATTCTGGGGCCCCGGGCCATGATATAGAAGGTTGTCATGCTTTTAAGCACGTCGTGCAGGATCTCTTGGACAACAAGTCTATCAACTTCGGAACGACCGGTGCGAATATAGTCCAGAAACCCATGCCTAATCATGGGGCCAACGCCGTGCTGACCGAGGAAGGGCTGAATCTGATTATGAATGTTGAGGACTTAAAGACGCCGTTGAGCGAGATCAAAAGTCGACTGTTGCAGGGGGGTGTTTACCCGGGTTGTAATGAGTACTGCTTAGATTGTTGGGCCCTGTCTGGGGGGTGTGAGGATTTGAAGAAAGGCATCCAGGCCTTAATTGATGAAGGTGTATTGCAGTTCGATAGAGCAGCAACTGAGGAGCCGGCAGGGGCAGTAGTGGATAATCGGAGTGATGTTGCCACAGTGACAGTTCCTAGGAAGACGATCACCATTTCAGCACCAGCTCAGCGACCACCGATTACTATAACTAAAGCCGGGCCAATCCCGTATGAGAGCACGAAAGCGGTCCCATGGTCCTATGGGCTAGAGGTGTATTGTGACGGGATTAAAATCGATGTTAACAAGCAGTCAGCAGAGGTTGTGGATAAGGTTGTGGGCTCAGGAGGCATGACAAGAAGCGGCAGGATCTTTATATCTCCTGAAGTGGAAGCCGAAAGGCTAGCGAAAGGAAAAGGGAAAGCGGTTGAAAATGTTCCGATACAAGCAAATGAAAAAGAAGCAGCATCTAAGGATGTCGAAGAATTCATGCGCTTAATTCGGAAGAGCGACTATAAAATCGTGGAGCATCTGCAGCAAACGCCATCCAAAATATCTATTCTGTCATTGCTGTTGTGTTCGGAAGCCCACAGGAATGCTTTGCTGAAAGTCCTGGACACTTCTTTTGTACCACAGGATGTCTCCGTGAACCAGCTAGAAGGAGTATTGGCACACGTAAATGCGGGCCACAGTCTGGGCTTTACTGATTTTGACCTGACTCCGAAAGGGAGGGACCATAATATGGCATTACATGTATCTGTTGAGTGCAGAGGGTCGACAATGTCGCACGTATTGGTTGACACTGGATCGTCTTTGAATGTGCTGCCTAAGAAGGCTATGATGAAGCTGGATGTTCGAGGAATTTTGTGCACACCAAGTGATTTGGTAGTCAGAGCGTTTGACGGCACGCGTAGAACAGTCTTCGGATCGATCACATTGCCTCTGCAAGTGGGTCCGGAAGTGTTTGCAACGGAGTTTTATATCATGGATATACAGCCTGCGTACAGCTGCTTGCTGGGAAGACCTTGGATTCACGGAGCAGGGGCAGTTACGTCAACCCTGCATCAGAAGTTAAAGTATATGGTCGGAGACAGTGTAGTCACCGTGTGCGGAGAAGAAGACATCCTGGTCAGCCATCTTTCTTCGTTTAAATATGTGGAAGTCGACGGGGAGATCCACGAGACGCCATGCCAGGCATTCGAAGGTTTGCGCATTAAGGACAAGAGTCCCGGGCCAAGCAAAGTGCCGGAGATAGCTGTTTCTTCGTATAAAGAGGCTCAAGCGCTAGTGAATGCAGGAGAAGCCACGGGCTGGGGCAAAGTATTGGACATTCCTGTGAAAATGGACCGGTTCGGACTGGGGTACCGACCGTCGTCATCAACTCCTTCTGTGGGGGCCCCTCATTTCAGAAAGTCAATCACCATCTCTGCCAGTGGAGTATGCCATGAATCTGTCAATGCTGCTTCAGAATCCGATGAAGGGGACAGCGACTGTGATATGGATGCCTGGATTCAGCCAAGCACGCCAGGACAAGGACTATGCAACTGGTCCATTCAGGAGCTTGTTCCTGTGACTTTTAAACAGTAATGCTTTGCTTTATTAATTGTTGAATAATCTGATGTCTTGCCCGGGGCATCAGGATTTGCTTAGGGCTGTGTTGTTATAAACATTGCTTTGTTAATCATTAAATAAATGGCGTTTTTTCATGTGTAAATACTGTAATCCCTGTTTTTCTTGTTTTGTATTTTTCAATAAAATGGCAACGTGGTTATCCGCTTTATACGCATTTTGAAGCACTTAACCCTTTCTTTTGCAGGATAACATTTTCAGATGACATCCTTGAACCATCCATGACTCGTCCCGACTTCGAGCACCCGGTATTCCAGACCGAAGAGGAGGTTGTCGAAGATAGCGATGTTCCTGAAGAACTGTCTTGGTTAGTGAAGCAAGAGGAAAGAGCCATTCTGCCTCACGACGAGGTCATCGAAATTATCAATTTGGGGTCGGAAGGGGTTGAGAAAAATATTCGTATCGGAGCCGCACTGCAGAATGATATCAAGCGAAAACTGGTTGAAATGCTCCGAGAGTATAATGATGTATTCGCTTGGTCGTATCAAGATATGCCAGGGCTCGATACAGATATGGTTGTGCATCGTCTGCCACTGAAAGAAGATTGCCCGCCGGTCAAACAAAAGCTTCGCAGAACGCGACCAGATATGGCAATGAAGATCAAAGAGGAGGTTCAGAAACAGTGGGACGCTGGGTTCCTGGCTGTAACGAAGTATCCCTCATGGGTTGCTAACATCGTACCAGTGCCAAAGAAAGATGGCAAGGTTCGAATGTGCGTGGATTATAGAGATTTGAATAAAGCAAGCCCAAAAGACGATTTTCCACTTCCTCATATTGACGTGTTAGTTGATAATACTGCTCAATACTCTGTATTCTCCTTCATGGATGGCTTTTCAGGCTATAATCAAATTAAAATGGCGCCAGAGGATATGGAGAAGACTACTTTCATAACGCCTTGGGGAACATTTTGCTATAAAGTGATGCCCTTTGGTTTGAAAAATGCTGGGGCAACGTATCAGCGTGCGATGACAACTCTCTTTCATGACATGATGCATAAAGAGATTGAAGTTTATGTTGACGATATGATTGCTAAATCCCAGACAGAGGAAGAGCATCTGGTGAATCTGTTGAAGTTGTTTAAAAGGCTTAGGAAGTTCAGGCTGAGGCTGAACCCTAACAAATGCACCTTCGGGGTGAGATCGGGTAAGCTCCTGGGGTTCATAGTAAGCGAAAGAGGAATAGAGGTCGATCCTGCTAAAATAAAAGCGATTCAAGAAATGCCGACGCCTAAAACAGAGAAAGAGGTGCGCGGGTTTTTAGGGAGATTGAACTACATTGCCCGGTTCATATCTCACCTGACTGCTACGTGCGAACCATTATTCAAACTCTTGAAGAAAGATCAAGCTGTAACGTGGAACGAAAATTGTCAAAAGGCGTTCGATAGAATAAAGAAGTACTTGCAGGAGCCTCCTATTTTGATACCCCCAGTGGCAGGGAGACCCTTGATAATGTATTTGACGGTTCTTGAGGGAAGCATGGGTTGCGTTCTCGGTCAACACGACGAGACGGGGAGAAAAGAGCATGCAATCTATTATTTGAGTAAGAAATTTACGGACTGTGAATCTCGATACTCAATGCTGGAGAAAACTTGTTGCGCGCTAGCCTGGGCCGCCAAGCGTTTGAGGCAGTACATGCTGAATCATACAACCATGCTCATCTCGAAGATGGATCCGATCAAATATATATTCGAAAAGCAGGCGTTGTCAGGTAGGATTGCCAGGTGGCAGATGATCTTGACCGAATATGATATTCAATATGTCTCGCAAAAGGCAATAAAGGGGAGTGTGTTGTCTGAGTATCTGGCGGAGCAGCCTATTGAAGAGTATCAATCGATGAGATTTGACTTTCCTGACGAGGATATCATGTATCTCAAGATGAAGGATTGTGAAGAGCCGTTACCAGACGAAGGACCAGAGCCGGGGTCCAAATGGCAGATGATATTTGATGGAGCTGTGAATGCTTACGGTAGCGGAATAGGGGCAATTATCACTACGCCGCACGGGTCGCACATCCCGTTTACTGCCCGATTGACCTTTGCCGTTACCAACAATGAGGCCGAATACGAAGCTTGTATAATGGGGCTTGAAGAAGCCATTGATTTGCGAATCAAACATTTAGACGTATACGGAGACTCAGCTCTGGTGGTGAATCAGATCAAAGGGGAATGGGAGACACGGCAGCCCAATTTGATACATTATATGAATTATGCAAGGAGATTGTTGCCTTTCTTTGACAAAGTTGAATTGCATCATGTGCCGCGGGCAGAAAATCAAATGGCTGACGCCCTTGCCACTTTGTCTTCCATGTACAAGGTCAATTTCTGGAACGAAGCTCCCCAGATCACTATCTCTCGGTTGGACAGGCCAGCTTATGTATTTGCTATTGATGAAGCGTCTGATGACAAACCGTGGTATTTTGATATCCTTAATTTCCTGAAGAATAAAGAGTATCCGGCTGGGGCATCCAGTCAAGATCAGAAGACTCTCAGGAGATTAGCGGGTAATTTCTATTTGAACCCGGATGGCGTCTTGTACAGAAAAAACCACGACTTGGTGTTGTTGCGTTGTGTGGACGAGAAGGAGGCAAAGCTTCTCATGGAGGAAATTCACGAAGGTGCCTTTGGTACGCATGCTGGCGGGCATGCTATGACAAGAAAGCTGCTGCGGGCAGGTTATTTTTGGCTGACGATGGAAACTGATTGTTTCAAGTTCGCAAGGAAGTGCCACAAGTGCCAAATTTATGCTGACAAAATACATGTGCCTCCGAGTCCTCTAAATGTGATGTCATCTCCATGGCCATTCTCAATGTGGGGAATCGATATGATTGGAAAGATTGAGCCGACGGCTTCTAACGGGCATCGGTTCATCCTCGTAGCAATCGATTATTTCACCAAATGGGTGGAAGCAGCGTCTTACGCCAATGTAACGAAGCAAGTGGTGGCTAGATTCATCAAGAGAGATATCATTTTCCGATATGGAATTCCCGAGCGGATAATCACGGATAATGGTTCTAATCTGAATAACAAAATGATGAAGGAGCTCTGTCAGAATTTCAAGATTGAACATCACAACTCCTCCCCTTACCGACCCAAGATGAATGGCGCTGTCGAAGCGGCCAATAAGAATATCAAGAAGATCGTCCAGAAAATGGTGGTGACGTATAAAGATTGGCATGAAATGCTACCTTTCGCTTTGCACGGTTATCGTACGACGGTACGCACATCAACCGGGGCAACTCCGTTCTCGTTGGTATACGGAATGGAAGCGGTGTTACCATTGGAGGTGGAGATCCCTTCTCTGAGGGTATTGCGAGACGTTCAGCTGGACGAGGCAGAATGGGTAACGAACAGATTGAACCAACTGAGTTTGATGGATGAGAAGAGGCTAGCTTCTCTGGCATACGGTCGTTTGTACCAGAGACGAATGAAGAAAGCGTATGACAAGAAAATACTTCCGCGAAGTTTTCAGACGGGCGACCTTGTGCTGAAAAGGATTCTCCCGCCGCAAGCAGATCACAGGGGCAAGTGGACCCCCAACTACGAAGGGCCATACGTTGTCAGTAAGGTCTTTTCAGGAGGAGCGTTGTTGTTGTCCACCATGGACGGAGAAGACTTTGCGTCACCTGTGAATTCGGACGCAGTTAAAAAATACTTTGCTTAAAATAGACCCGCTGGACAAAAAAAGAGAGTCCAGGCAAAAATGGGGCATCCTGGCGAACCAAAAACAGAATGAAAGGTTCGGGCAAAAGTTAGGGATAAAATCGAAAAAATGTACACCCGCGAAGTTGAAAACCTACACTGGGCGGCTTCGGCAAAAAGGGGTATCCCGGTGAACTGAAAACCCGTAAAGGGCGGTTCACGCAAAAGTTAGGGATGTGAAAAGCAAATGACTGCGGTCCGAATTTGATTTTTCACTGAGCATCAATGCGGGAGAATATGTTTGAGGAGTCAGTTATCGGATACAACCTCTTCAGAAGTGGGGATACCGGGAAAGTATTAGAGTCGGACGAGTCATGGGAGGATCAGTTCGTGGTGTTCATCTCCATCCAGTTGCCGACATGTGTACAAAATTTAAGTTGTCAATATTTATGCTTCTTGTGAATACTTGCATACTTGTATATTTGCTTTGTGTAGCTTCCTCTTTTCAGGAGTTACATCCCGTGTACAAAAACTCCGCCCATTCAGGGGCCCAATCAATGAAAATGTGTTATTCAGTACTTGATGCCTGTTCTTTACTGTTTTGCGCATGATAAAACGCCTAAGTTTATTGAAGCTAGCATGAGTATAACACCACTGGCCCTTGCCAACAATTGTTAAAGCTTTGAATTAACTGAGTGTAACGTCACTAACCTGAATCGATTTGGATTGCATAGGCTTGTCGTGTCTTGTTTGTGTTGTTGCAGGTTTCATAACCGTACGAGGAAGGTGATCAAAAGATTGCAATAGTGAAGGGCTTGATCCCCACGCAGGTCATGCATGTTCTTCCTGAAGAAGGATAGAATTCTCTAGCTAGCCGTAGCTTATCCAAAGGACGTGCTCCAGAGAAGTTACTCGTCCTCAGCAGAATTTGGTGATTCCGGGATCGTAAGGCTGTATTCAGACAGGTTCATCTCCCCCCGCAGGGTCCTGCATTCTCCCCCGGCGGAGTCAGTAAATTTTCCCCAAGAGAATCCAGCCATCCCCAGCGGAGTTCTCTTTTCAGCAAGTGTTCTTTCTTTCCAGTGGAACTCGAAGACTAAGACTCTCCCAGGCAGAGTCGATGGTGGTTCCTGTCACTTATTTTGTCAGAGATACCGTGTGATATTAGTGCACTCTCTAGCAGAGGCTCAATCATACCAGGCGCATCTGCTATTCCCCAGCAGGGGGTTACCTCCGCAAGGTATTTGGTTTGAGTTATATTCCCCGGCAGGGGGTTACTTCAACAAGACGGGTGGTTTGAGTTCCCAAATTCCCAGCAGGGTCGACTTCATCCTATCAGCATTTATTTTGCTGGAATAATTTTGTAGCATCAGGCTATCCCCGGCGAGTCGGCGTTACCCTTCCAGCATTTATTTTGCTGAAGTAGTTTCTGTACTCCAGTAGTTCAGGTGGAGAGAGCTCTTGCTCAAATAAATCACCAAACGCTCAGGATCTCGGCATGAGATATTCAATAATAATGTCAGTTTCGGCGGTATTCCCCCACAGAGTTATCGTGATAAGACTCTCTTTGTCTCCAGCAGAGTCATTCATGCAAATGTATCTTATTTTCCCCAGCCAGGGTGGCCAGGATAAGTGTCTTCTTATCCCCAAGCAGAGTTTGTTTGTCATCAACGGGTCGCATGAATCAGAATTTCAGAGGCCACCGCCGGTTATCAGAGCAGGCGTCCGATAGTTGGTTTTCAGACATCCCTAGTAGAGTTCATCTCAAAGTCGCTGTCGCGTCAGCGCTAAGAAGTTTGTGGGTGAGGATCATTGAAGAACTAAGTCCTGGCGTGGACAATTTACTCCTAGAATGACGGGATTTCTTCAGAAGTGGGCGTCCTAACGTGGACAGGTTTGTCTTACTGGATTGGTAAGGCGTGTTAATCTTGACGTGGATAGATTCGGTCTCTCGAAATTTGGAGAAAGGGAGGTCATGACGTTGACAAAAGATTGGTTACTCTTCGTGTTGGTGTCCTGACGTGGATCATTTGTTTCCAGCAGATATCTGTATTCGTAATGGTGAAATGTGCGTCCTGACGTGGACAAGTTTGTAGTTCTTTGTGATGACAAGATACAAGAATCCTGACGTGGACAAATTTATCCTTCTTCGTGTTGTTGACAAAGGGTAAGTCCCAACGCGGATATTTCCCCAGCAAGTCGAAGGTGTGAGTCCTTACGTGGACAAATCTTATTTCCTCAGCGAGTCGAAGACGCCTGAGTCCTAACGTGGACGAATCAAGACGAGATCAGTGTCCTAACGCGGACAGAGCAAAGAGATTATTATTCATAACGCGGAAAAGATGTAGTCCATACACGGACGTATCAGAAGTGATTCCTAACGTGGAAATAACAGTATTCCTAACGTGGAAAAAAGAGAGTCCTTACGTGGACAGGTTAAGATGGCATTCCTTACGTGGAAAAATGAGTCCTGACGGGGACAAATTCAGAAATAGTTGGTATTCCTTACGTGGAAAGATCAGAGTCCTTACGCGGACATATCAAGATTGATTCCTGACGTGGAAAGAAATGGATTATTCCTGACGTGGAAAGAGAGTTTAGTCCTGACGCGGACAGATCATATCAAGATATTCCTAACGTGGAAGAAGAAGTTTATTCCTTACGCGGAGAAATTGGGGTCCTGACATGGACAGATTCGAGAAGTTGAGTCCTGACGTGGACAGGTTCAGTACCAAAGTTGTATTCCTTACGTGGAAAGATCGGAGTCCTGACGCGGGCATGTCAAATGGCATTGGAGTCCTTACGTGGACAGATTGATGTAAGAAGATTGCTTCCTAACGTGGAAAGATAAAAGCGTTACTCCTAACGTGGACGATGTGATTCCTAACGTGGACAGGTGTTACTCCTAACGTGGAAGAGTTTTTCCTAACGTGGGCGATTCAATTTACGGAAATGTAGACGAAGTATCCCCAGCGGAGTTGCCGAGATTTTTCTGGGTTAACAGCAAGTGGAGTCCTAACGTGGACAAGTTTTAGTTGAGATTTCTTCGTGTCGACGACAGACAGAGTCCTCACGTGGACAAGCAAGCAATCTGTTATGACAGAATCCTCTTCAGAACGATGAAGACCAATCCCCAGCACGGTCGTGCGAGATCAGTGGGTTATTGTAACAGTCAAATTCAGCTGACGAATGTTATTCCTCAAGCAGGAGCGCAGTTTATTTCTGCAGTTGGCAAATTTCTGGTTTCACTAGTATTCAACCGTCTCGTACCGCGAATGTCTGAAGGCTCCGGGCTCTTCACCCAATCGGGTCCAAGTCGCTTGAATAGGGGCAGCTGTTGCACCCTAAAATTTGCTCAACCTTATTCCTTGGTTTATGTTTCATCATCATTAGCATTTGCATATAGAGTCATGTACATAGACTAACCATCTGCATAGCATAAGCATAGCAAGTTATTCAACAGGGGACCAATCATTACTTCCATCTCTAGAGGCCTAGCAAGAGGTTATTATCCCAATTCAACCTCATTCAAGTCATCAGGAAAGAATTTGAAAGCAAAGAGTTCAGCAGATCAAGCCTTGAGTCCATCTCCTAGCTGAAGATATCTGAGGATCAACAAGAGGGTTGTGAGCTGTGGAGTGAAAGCATGGAGAGCATCTAGACATCTTGAGAGACTTATAAAGTCATTTGGAGAAGAAAACAAGTCATTGATGAAAGCACAAGAGCTATAGTGGAAGACAGTCAACTAGGGTTTCATCTGGGTCAACCCTAGGTCAACCCCAGGTCAATTGACTGACTTAAAAGGGCATTCAAGGTTATTGGAGAGATGTGGGGTTCATAATTTGACATGGAGAAGAAGAATATGGAGATATGACAAGGAGAATTCAAGAAAAATCAAGGAGAAGAGGAGTTGCTAAATTAGGGTTTCTCTGTAAAATCCCCTAGTTTAGGTCAAATTTCCAAGCAAGATAAGTCAAAATGCTAGCTTCAAATGGCTTCTTGGCCAACATGAAACTTGTAGAGGATCTCAAGACCTTTAATTTGAGTGGTGGAAGACCTCAAGGAGATTTATAGAACTCAAGTTATGGTCCTTGCAAGTTACAGGTCATCTGGGGTGTCTGAACTTTTGTCTGTGAAAGTGACTTGACTTCCAAGCTAGTTTTACCCCTCAAGGAGATTTCAAATGAATTCTTGGTCAACATAAGAATTGTTCCTCATTGTCTTAGCTTTCTAGAATGGTATGGCATGCCTTCATATGATGTGGAGAACTCAACTTATGGTCTTGACAAGCAAAGGGTATTTTGGGCATTTGTGAATTACAGGTCATTTTAACCTATACCCAAAACTCATACAAGGAGGCCTCAAATGGAAAAACTTACAACATCAAACTTGCTCCAAATGGGATTTTAAGTCTAGAAAGAAGGTCACAAGTTATTGGAGAAGCTCATAGCATGGAGTTGCATGATAGGTCAAAATATGAACTAAAAAGGCTTATAAAGTGAATAATTTCAAGTTGGAAAATGGTTTGGGAGATTTACAAGTCCAAATGGAGACTTCCAATATATGATTTTGAATGGAAAAATAATTCTAAGAACAATGGTTCACCCACTTTTTTGAGTTTAGAAGGAAAAAATGAAGTTATCCATGGTTGCTTATCATTTAAGAAACATAATCAAAAATGAGCCAAAGTTTGAAAACAAGGGAATGTGCAAGATGGATCTAGAATGTTCATTTGGGGTCTATATATTCATGAAAGGAGAATTTGGCAAGGGTTGGCCTCATTTGCACCAAGAATTCCACATAATTTCTCACACTTTTTCATTGGAGTTTCATCACAATTCTCTCAAAACCTTCATCAACTTTCATCAAAATCAACTCAATCTGACTCCATCATCATCATAGATCATAATTGAAGCAAAGTTTTGGTGTGAATCATCCATTTTCGAGCACTTTTGTTCAAGAGCATCAAGATTGAAGTTGCAAGTGGACAGCAAAATTCAAGCAAGGAATCACCAGAATACTGCATACAGAATCACATACACCAAGGATAGATCAAGATCCAACACCTAGAAGCTTCAGATCCACATCTTCCATAGCTGTTTTTCAAGATTTCTCACTAGGTAAGTTTTCATTCAAATTGCTCGATCTAGTTAGTTTGGCATGATGTTGTTAGTTTAGATGCAATCTAGGTGGTTAGGAGATTAGTTTAGATGAATTTGGAGAGGTTTGGTGATGGTTGTGAGCAGGTGCAATGAACTGTTAGGGTGAAGATCTCTTAGGTTAAGCCATTAGAATGTTAGTTGGATAGCTCAGGTTAATCTCCATTATGTGTAGATTAGTTTAGGTTAAGTTTGATTGAGAATTGTGATGATGCTTATCAGTGTATATCCATGGTGATCAGAATTTGCCTCGATCGGGTTGAGAGTTTTATTGAGTTTCAGATTGATCTAAGGTCATAGGATTGAAGAGGGAGAGGTTTAGAGCAACTTTCATGTTTATAGCATGGTGATTCGTGGCCTGGATAAGGAGAACAGTTGAGTTGAACTTGCTCGTGCATGGAGGTTTCATGGTGAAACCCTAGTTTCTAACAGAGCCATTGGGGAAGACATAATCGTGGCCATACATCTTGCCTTGGACCCTTGACTTGGAGAGCCATCGTGTGGCTATTATTTGATTTCAGATTTGGAGGGAATTGACTGGGTGCCAAACGCACCGTTTCATTAATTGAAACGGGCGGGCCTCAGATTCTGTTGCTAATCCCACCCCCAGTAATAGGCCCATTTCCAATTTGAGCGTGTTTTCGCTGCTTTTCTCACCCCCAACGCTCCTCTTTTATTCCATGGATTCAGAGTGGTATTGGGCTTAAGCCAGAAGCGCTACCAGCACCCCCCTTTTATGAGGCCCATCCTGATTTGAACTGAGCGAAGTTCTATTCATACCCCTCTGGCTCATTTAATTCATTTCATTTTTTTTAATTTCATTTTAATTTTTACTAATCTTTGAAAATTCATAAATAATTCATAAAAAATGCTTTTTAATTCATTCTTTTTACCATGTTTTCATTAAAATGTCTAGAATATTATAGGAAAATAAATTTTCATTTTTAGTTTTATTTCATATTTTTTTCATATTTTCTAAATAAATGTCATAATAAATAGATTCATTTCATGCATTATTTTTATGATTTTTGTTCTCTCACATGCTTTAATATTTTTTGATCACTCTTTTCATATTGTTTAGATGAGATATTAGGCTTATAGAAATATTTTAGTTCCCTTTTTTAGGAGTTAATTTTAGGTGATTAATAAATGCTTGAACATCATGAACAAAACTAGGGTTTTTTGGTGACAACTTAGGAAGTTCAATTTTCTCCCTTAGGACTTAGGGTTTGAATAGATTAGTTATGGGAATATAGGGGCTATGGGTAGCTATTAGATCCCTTAGAAAGAGTTAGGATTCCCCTACTGCTATTATTACTGTCTGTATATCTGCTGTCTGGTGTGGTGTGCCCTCTGGGGTTTATTGATTGTTTGTTTGGGTATTGGGTTTGTCTGGGGCCCTGGGGAAGCTGAAGATTTGTGGAGATGAAGACTATTGGAGATTCAAAGATTGAAGATCAACTGTCAGAGTTGGGGAGGAGTTTCTTGCTAGCAGTTGCTGAGTAGACTAGGGTTTAGGAGCTAGGCAGAGCTCTAGATTAGAAAGTTTGTTTCTCAAACATGGATTGCCTTGTCTGCATCCATTCTTCTCTGTGATTCAGAGTCTCTCTAAGATACTCACCCCCTTCCTTTGGAAGGCTTGGTGATGGTGTCTATGAGATAGAACTCTTGAGAGAAAATGTCTCCTGTGTTAGAAGCAGTCTGTTCACCACCCTTGGTAGTCAGCTGATTGCTTAACACTCAATTCACTCTTGTGACTAATCCCTCATCCTGGAGGTTTGAGCTTGAAGAAAAGCCATTGCAGATAGAAGACTGATGATCAAAGCCCTTGCCTGAAGGCCATGAAGATGGAGATTGATGCTTGTTGAAGCTTGTGAATGATTGGAGATTGCTTGAAGCTAGTTGTTGATTCAGAGCTGCTGATGCTGTTGCTTCTGCTGTATTTCATTTGTTGGTGTATTGATTGGTTTTCTGAACTGTATTGTTTGCTGTTTACCCTGCTGGGTTGAAAGTGAAGCCTGTTCACTTTCGCCTATTGTTTTCTAGGTTCGAGGTTGAGTGGGACTCCCTTGCCTCGCTTGTATTGCTGCATCCATGCATTTTACTGTTTTACTGTATATATCTGATATTGTTTCTGTTTCTGCCTATCCCTTAGGATCTCTGTTTCTCTCTGCGCAAGAGAGGAGCATGATAGACACTAGGTCTCAACCCATGCATGATAACATTAGGATAGTTTGTTTCCCTTCGCAACCGTAGTTTAGAGTTATGTCTCTTTCTTTCTCAAAACAAACAGAAAAACACATAAAGATTTCAAACACAATAAAAGACACTTCTTCCGTAAAAGAACGTGAACTCATCAAGACGTCATTTTTGTCCTCTTGGACTGTTAATCAGAAAAACCTTTTTCAGAAGGAATAAAATCAATCAAGACAGACTTGTGTCTTCCGTGGCCCGAACTACGTTTGCTCTGATCTTTCATGCCGTGTGAAAGTACGTAGGCATAGGATGCGATATCCTAGCGAGCAACCTTCCCCTCCTTTCCCGTAGGTAGGCGAACTACGTTGACTCTGATTTCTCGTTCCAGACGGGAATACGTAGGCATAAAGTGCGATACTTTGCCGAGTCATTTTTATTTCCATTTTATTTTCTTTTTAACCCTTGACCTATAGTTTAGATAGAATAACAATCCATACCCGAAAACAAGCGTGGATCCCGTCGAGTACGACGGACGTGAGGGGTGCTAATACCTTCCCCTTGCGTAACCGACTCCCGAATCCAGGTTTTGGTTGCGATGACCATACCTTTCCCGTGTTGTGCGAGGTTTACTCTGAGCGTTTCCTTTCCCTCCCGTGGGATAAATAACGCACGGTGGCGACTCTTCTGTTCAGCCGGCGCCGATTTTCGCAGTAGCGACACATGGCATGAGATAGCATGTAAGGAGAATTGAAATCAAAATGTCATGACATGAGAAGTTCAAATACTCATTGGATGATCCTAGATGGTTCTAGATGATTCTAAACCACTCTATATAACATGTATGGCTTGCTCAGATGCAAGGTTGGTGAGAATTGGTGCAGAGAAGAGAGAGTGAGATCAAGAATCTTCCATTGCAAGTCAAGTTTCATTTCTTCATTCTTCTTCATTTCCATTCATTCTTTTCATTCAAACACATCCTATACATCATAGTGAAGCTGTGCAGATCAAATTGAGGGCCATTCCATTGATGAATCGTGCATAAGCTTTTGGATTTTCACCTCTGTAATTCAAGATCGGTTTCCAAGAATCAAGCTGTTTCAACCATTCTTTTTGCATACAGAAGCTAGAATACTACTCAATGAAGGAATTGGGAAAGATTGAAGCATTGATTTGAGGGATTTCTTCATCTGTTCACTCGATTTTACCAGGTTTGCAATTTCCTTTGTGCACCTTAATTTATGCATGATTAATTAGATTTGATAGGTTAGAATGGTTAGAAATCACTAGGAGATCATTTCTAGAAAGTTTGAAGAGAATTGGTGATGGTTTTGTTGTTGACAAGATTTCTGTTTGGACCAAGAACTACCTGAATCTTGAGTGATAATCTTAGTTCTTTAGTGGAGGATGATCAGTGATAGGAGGTGAACATTTTAGTGTAAGCAATTCCAAGAATGGTGAGTTTTGATTTCTGAGCAAATCTTGAGGTTTGATTCATGTTTTAAGCTAGATGATGATTCAGGATTTGAGAGTGCCATGGTTGGATTCAGTGTGGAATTTAGAGCATGTTAGGGTTTTACATTTTGGATTTTGATGAGGTTTTAAGGGTATTCGAATGAGGAGAAAGGAGGAGTTGAAGCTCTGCTTTAATGGAGGTCTCCCTCCAGAAATTTGAAATTGGAGAAGACGATGTTGTGACCCTAGGATCAGAGGAGACTTTTGACTGGAATCTTGATCTAACGGCCATCCACGCGTTTCAGTTTGTGAAGAGATTGAAACATAAGGAAACGCAACATTTCATTTAAAGGGATATGGGCTGGATTGCTTCCCACACCCACTTCATAAGGCCCAATCAATTTTGCATTGAAAACCGCTTCTATTTGCACCGTGTATTTTTCATTTTCTATATGATTTATCATTTGATTTTCTGAGTGGATTATGGGCTTAGCGCCTTGCTTTTGGTACCCCCCAGTCTGGGCCCATGTGTGAATTGAACTGCATCTGTTTGCTAGCTGCACCCCATCCCTTCATATTTTGATTTTATTTGCTCCATTTTATTTCAATATTTGAAAAATCATATCAATTTGAAAATTAAAGATTTTTTAATGGGAATTTTTGCTCCCATTTCATATTGTTGTCTAGAAAAATATAAAATAAAAATATTTTCCTTTCATGCATTATTAGTATTTTTTGTGTATTTTCTACTTGTATTGCATTTTATTTCTTTTATGTTGACCCTTGAGTTTGTAGAATTTTGTTTAGGTAGTTCCCTTAGCATTTTTAGACCATTATTTTTATTATAGTTAGATATATGTTTTAGCTTCCCCCTGAATTTATGCCATAATTTTGTGATGAATTTTAGGTTTGTTTTGATTAGATGACATTAGGTTGTGTAGAATTAGGTCAAACTTCAACATAGGTTCATAATAACACTAGAATTTTGGGTTTTTAGGACAAATTAGACTATGGGACATATAGGGCATCAAGGGTAGGTATGCAGGATCCCTTAGAAATTATATTAGGTTTTAATATAGTAATATACTATTTTTAGATGATTTTCGTATATGATGACTGTTTGTGTTGCCTTTGTGGGCTTGTATTTTTGTTTGCTTTGCTTGGTGAGCTTGGAGAGCTTGGTATTGTTCTAAGGAGCATGGAGGAGCATAGTAGAAGATTTAAAGATGCATTAAGGAGCTTGAGAGCTTGGTCTTATTTGTTTTCTTGTTTGTTTTAGGGTTAGGGATTAGGAAGAGTTTAGACTTAGATAACTTCTTTCCTAAACATGGATGGTATCTTTCACCTCCATTCCTCCCTATGATTCAAAGTCCTTCCATGGTATACACCTATCTCCTTTGGAGGGACAAGTGATTATACCTAGGAAGTAGAACTTTTGAGGGAACCATTCCTTTGATGTTGAACCCTTACAGGTCACCTTTGGTGGTCAGTAAGCAGTTCAATATCCCTCAGCTTATCCAGTAAGTGATTTCCTCTGGTTTGATTATCTTGAGAGATGTTGAGCTTGAGCTTGAAGATGAAGACTTCATTGAAGTATATAGAAGAGGATGAATCCTTGAGTATTTCCATTCCAGCTGAAGCTTGAAGAGCAACAAGAGCAAGTTGATACTTGAAGACCCCTGAAGATGAAGTAAAGACTGAAGGATGAAGTTGACACTTCTAAGTTATTGAGATTGATTCTGAAGAGCTGAAGCTTGAAGAACAAAGGAAGTTGATACTTACTTTGATACCTGGAGATCCTGAAGGAGCCAAGTTGATACTCATGATTGATAGTGAAGCCTGAAGGTGGAGCTGATCAAGAAGCTGAAGCTTAAAGGAGAAGATAAGTTGAGACTTATGTTGAAGGGTTGAAACCTGGAAAAGCAAATTGATATTTGTCAAGGGTGATTGAAGTCTGAAGACTGAATTGCTGTTGGAAGAGCTGAAGCTTGGAGTTGAATGAGGAGTTGATCTGCTTTTCTTTTTCTTTACTGTATTGATGTGTTTTGTTTGACTTGCTTGATGCATTAGAATAAGTCCATATCTAGAATAGGTAGAATCTAGGAACATGATTGCACTAGAGGTTGAGTTGCTCCCTCTGCTTGTATTGTTACTGTGTGGCTTTGCTTGCGGGTATTCGGTAGAGCCCAGCTCCTTTATCCATGTGGTTTGTTTTCCTGATGGCATGTTATTTCATTTTATCTGTATGATTGCAGTTTACTGTTATTGCTTGATAGCATGTTGTTTATATTTCAGTATGATTACTGTTATCCATTCTGGCTTGAGGTTGAGATGAGCTTGTGGAGGCTGATGCCCCACACACATTTCCTCCCTCACTTGCATTGCATGCATTTTACTGTTAAGCTGATGCTTTGTCTGTTTTGGTGTATCATTTACATGATCCCTTAGGACTCTCATTTCCTTTGATAAGGAATTGATGATAGAATTTTAGGTTGAAACCTATGCATGACAACTTCTAGGAGTTCCCTGTTTAAACCTCAACCATAGGATGAATCCATGGCATGACAACAGTAGGACTTGATAGTCTCCCTCCTAGTTGGGCCTGTTCTCTTCTCATCTCAACAGTTTAAGATACAGTAATCATGAATGACTTCTTTCGTACGTTACGAGCCTTAAGCTATCTGAGAAAGGATTGTGGGAGAGTTTCTTTTCCACAGTCTGGATGTTTAGTATGGTACCCTTTGGGTGACATGCGACGCATTCACTCTCAGGTCATAGTCTCTAGTGCGATTGAAATCGCAAACACAATAAAAAACACTTCTTTCGTAAAAGACAGGAAATAAACCGTAGTTTCCCGAACTACGTGAGCTCTGATCTCTCATGCCTATTGAGAGTACGTAGGCACAAGATGGCGATGTCTTAGAGAGCTACCTTCCCCCATAACTCGTCGTAGGTCGAACTACGTTGACTCTGATTTCTCATTCTCTGATGAGAATACGTAGGCATAAAGTGCGACGCTTTGCCGAGTCATTTTTCTTTTCTTTTTTAACCAGCCTTGATAGGTAGATAGAATAAAACCAAACCGTCCAAGTAAACACAAAAAGCGAGGATCCTGTCGAGTACGACGGACGTGAGGGGTGCTAATACCTTCCCCTTGCGTAACCGAGTCCCGAATCCAGACAATGGTTGCGACGACCTTGTCTTACCCTTTTTCGTCAGGTTTTTCCGATCGTTTCCTTTCCCGCTCTGAGGGATAAATAACGAAAGGTGGCGACTCTTCTGTTGTGCCGACACCTTATTTTCGCGCAAGCGACAACTGGCGACTCTGCTGGGGACACTAAGTGTTCCCTGTGAGAGTCAATCCTAACGCTTGTGTGTTTACTTGTTGGGTTGCGTTTATTTATCGCATTTTACTTCTCGCACTTTATTTCCCGCATTTTATTTTCAGTATAATATGATTATATATGCTGTTGTGGGATGGGAGTTCTGATGAGTGAGAAGCCAGACCCAGGCTTGAGTGCACTATAGACATAGAGTGGAAATTAGTGGGCGCGTGCTTGCTTTGCAGGCACTAGTGTCTCATGAAATCCACGCTCAGACGAGGTTCATCCGGTTGGCTTCTCTTTCAACCCTTTGGGTTGAGACGGTTGCTGGTTTGGTGGATTGTCGACTCTGGGGACCGATCATTTGTGATTCAGCCGAGTGAGGCCGCTTCATGAGCTGGTGATGCCACACCTTCTGGGTATCGTATCACCCCTCTTGAATGTCTGTGACGCTGATGAACGCATAGGATGCCGTACCTTGAGTCAGTTTAGGTCCATACCTGTGAGCAGGGTTGGGTTTATTGCATGAAACCATGACCTTCAGACTACCTGGTTTTCTTGACAGTGAATCAGTTTTGTTGGTACCGGGGTTTCTCAGTTGTAAATTTGTCTGTTCTTGATAGAGCAGGTTTTGATCAGAGGATCTTATCATCAGGTGTATGTTTGTTCTTGATAGAGTAGGTTTTGATCAGAGGATCTCATCATCAGATGTTGTTTGTTCTTGATAGAGCAAATTTTTGGGGTCTGAAGATCTCATCAGCAGATGTTGTTTATTCTTGATAGAGCAGATTTTTGATCGGTGTCTGAAGATCTCGTCAGCAGATGTTGTTTGTTCTTGATAGAGCAGATTTTTGAGTGGGGTCTGAAGATCTCATCAGCAGCTGTATGTTTGTTCTTGATAGGGCAGATTTTTAATTTGGGGTCTGAAGACCTCATCAGCAGATATTTCTTGGTCATACATCAGAGGTCCTTATCATCAGACATTTGTTCTTGACAGAGCAGAATTATGATCCTATGTATATGGTCCTATCAGATGGTTGGTCTTGACAGGTCAGATTTGTGGTCCTACACCGGGGTTCT
Source organism: Lathyrus sativus (assembly GCA_963859935.3). NCBI lineage: Eukaryota > Viridiplantae > Streptophyta > Magnoliopsida > Fabales > Fabaceae > Lathyrus > Lathyrus sativus. Next base: position 398,631,723 of record OZ012736.1, on the reverse strand, counting down.
CGTATTATCAGATGCAGTGGTTGTCCTTGACAGAGCAGCGTCATGGTTTTGTTGATGCAGAATCTCAGCAGCACCAGTTGCCCTGACCTCTTATTGCGTGATTGCATTTTGCATTAGTTTGCATATTCATTTGCATTTCATTAACGTGTGTCTGTGTTGCAGGTACCGTTTTCCCCGATCCAGGATTTCTTGCCTCCTACTGTATTGTTATGGGCTTTCTGAGGAAGACCGTGGCTTACAAGTTCCCTACCCCTGATGTGGTTAAGTTGACTGGTTTGATAGCTCTAGCAGATGATTCTGTGAGGGATGAGTTCAGGAAATCTTACGGCAGGTTGCTCAGTTTGGTTTGTAAGCCTTCTGTGTTCGAGTTGAACGGGTTGCACGCTCTGCTGTAGTTCTACGACCCTCCGCTGAGATGTTTCACTTTTCAGGATTTTGTTCTCGCACCTACGCTGGAAGAGTATGCTGATTTTCTAGGTGTGTCTATCAAGAGGCAGATGCCTTTTGTTCACATGGATGCTGAGCCTGATCTGGTTGGTTTAGCTCCTTCACTTCATTTGGACGCCTCCGAGTTAGTATTGACTAGTTGGAACAAGGTTCCTGGGTTCTCCTTGCAGTTTCTGGTGGGTAAGGCTCAGCAGTGTGCCAAGGACGGATGTTGGGACGCGTTCAATGCCATCCTCGCTTTATGCATATATGGTATCATCCTATTCCCCAATATGCCCGATTTTGTAGACTTTGATGCGTTTCACATCTTTGCTTCAGGGAATCCAGTCCCTACTTTGATAGGAGATGTCTATCACTCAGTCCACTACAAAAACGAGAACAGGAGGGGGAAGAATGTCTCATGCTGCGTACCCTTGCTGTATGGATGGCTTGATAGTCATCTGCCCAAGAGGGGTGCTTTTGTCTTGTCTGCAGCCACAGCCGAGTGGCCTGAGCGTCTGATGAGTTTATCTGCAGAGGATATTGACTGGTTCGACAGAGATAGGTTGGGTACTGAGGTGATCTTCAGTTGCAGCGGGTTTCCAAATGTACCTTTGATAGGTAGGAAGGGTTGTATAAACTACAATCCGTCGTTGCTGGTTCGACAGTTCGTGTATGCTTTGAGAACTCCGCCGAAGGAGGAAGAGGTACAGGAATCTCTGTACCTCATTGGTATTCTAGAGGTGGATTTGTTGTCCACGCTTCAGCGCGCGTGGAATGGTATCAGTAAGCGAGGGAAGCCATTGCTGGGAAAAAGCAATAATCAAGCCTACCCTCCGTATTTGACTTGGATCAGAGCCAGGGCCAATGCTATAAGGATGCCGTTTCCTCATGCCAAGCCAGAAAGTCCTCCAATGATCGAAGAGCCTACTACTGTGCCCATTCATCAGCATAACCAGGTATTAGCCGAGCGGGATGAATTGAAGCGGGCAAACGAAGAACTGGAGAAGGAATTAGCTCAGCTCCGAAGTGAGAGGAACGAAGCCGTCCATTCTTTCAAAAGGCAGACAGAGTTGGTGAACCAGCTAGGTACAAACCTGACTAAGCAAATAGCCGAGCATGAACGCATGGGTCGAGACTTCAAAGCTGTCAACGACGTACTGGCTACGAAGAAGCAGCACTTGGACGAGGCATATCGGAGGATATCCAAGTTCAACCAGCACTGGAAGGCTTCCCTGGCCACCAGGAAAGAGCGGGAGGATAAGCTGATGCTGCAGATCTCCAAGCTGGAAGCCCAGGTGAAGGACAGTGAGCAGAGGTTTGATGAACAAACCGCCCGCAGATACGCCGTCGAAGGCCAGCTCAACAAAGCTCTTGCTAACCTGAAGGAGCGCAAGCTGACGTTTGAGTCCAAAAAGTGGAAATTAGAAGATTGCTTCGGCGAAGGAGCATGGGAAGGTTCGATCGAAGGACTTCAGTATACCATTGTGCAGAGGGAATTGCTCGTCGAGGGGTTGCTCACTCTGCCAGATCATCCAGAGACGAAGGAGTTGTTAGAAGAGTATCGCACCCGTGGCCGTACTTGACTATTTGTATTCCTTTTGTTTTGATCATTGTTGTATGCTGACCATCACCAGGCTTGTTGGCTGAGGTCACGCTGTTGATTCGTCTTGTACTTGCTGATGCTATGTACTGCCTTGATAGGCTTTCTTTATATATTAGATTGTTGTCTCCATGATTGGGCTCGAACTTCTTCTTCTTATTATTATCAGCACTGGCACTCAGGCACTAGGATCGGGGAAAATCTCCCAAACACACAGACACACGCATGCATTTGCATGACGAGCATTTTGTTGTTTTTCCTAACCCTTTAGTGTTTACAGGTTTTTCAGGTTTACAGGTGTCCCAGGCTGTTCCCGGTGACTCCAGGATTGATCAGAGACTAATTCACCGTTATCCAACTAGAGCTAATCAGACCAGGATCATGGACCAAGTGCAAACCGATGTTCAGGAGCTTCGCGAGAGGATGGATCGCTTCATGGAACTCATGCAAGTGGTCGCCAATGGTCAGGACCAGCTCAGGACTTTGGTTCAACCTTTGATCTCCAGGGTTGATAGCAACGACATACTCCATGGCAGGGCTATGCCTACTCCTCCACCAGTTGATACTCCACAGAATGGTGTCCCCGTGGCCGGGGGCAACGGCAGTGCTAATGGAAATGTGATGGCCAACATCGGACTCAATACGACGGGCGTCGGTAATGGGAGTCTGGGAGCTAATGTCAACGTCGGGCCGAGCAACGGCAATGCAGGCGTCGGGAATCTATTGGTGCCTCAACCATGGCTTGAGGATCATCAGGATGATGTGTTCTCTCAAAGAGGTGCTGAAGGGGAGCTGAATGCTGAAGCGCGGCTCAGATTCAAAGCACTTGAAGACAAAATGAGAGATATTGAGAATCAGAATACTTTGGGCGTTGATATGTCCAAGCTGGGATTAATTGTTGATTTCAAGGTACCTCCTAAGTTCAGGGTGCCTGACTTTGAGAAATATAAGGGCACCACTTGCCCTCGTGTCCACCTGCGATCGTACTACAGGAAGATGTCTGCCTATTCCGAAGACGAGAAGTTGCTGATGCACTTCTTCCAAGATAGTCTTTCCGGGCCGTCCCTCGAGTGGTACATGGCTCTGGAGCCCACTAGCGTGCGCACATGGAAGGATCTCGCTGAAGCGTTTGTCCACCATTATCAGTACAATAGCGACTTGGCCCCGAACCGAGTTCAGCTGCAGAATCTGTCGCAGAGGAATAATGAAGGGTTTAAGGAATACGCCCAGCGGTGGCGTGAGTTGGCAGCCCGGGTTCAGACGCCGATGGTTGAACGCGAGCTCGTGCAGATGTTTGTTGCCACCCTCCCAGGGGTCTACTATGAAAAGTTAGTCAGCGGTATGTCTGGGACGTTCTCAGCTCTCATTATCATGGGCGAGCATGTCGAGAATGGAATCAAGATCGGGAAAATTCAAGGTGAGTCATCCTCAGCGGGAGGAGGTGGAAAGAAACCTTATGCTGGTAAACGACGAGAAGGAGATGCGAGCGCTGTGACCAACGCTCGAAGGAAGGGAAAAGGCCCTCAGCAGCAGGTAGCCAGTATAAATATCCCAGCGGCTCCGCAACCGCAGCAGCAGCAGCAACCGAATCAGCAGGGATATAGAAAGTACCAGAATCGGGCACCTTTGGCAAACCGTCACTTCGAGGCACCGCCCATGTCGTACGCACAACTCTTGCAGACCTTGCTTCAGCTTCAGTTTGTCCAGAAGAGGACGATGGCTCCCTTGACAGGGGCACCTCCACCAGGGTACGACGCAAATGCCACTTGCGATTTCCACTCAGGGGCACCAGGCCACACAATCGAGAACTACAAAGCCTTTAAGCACAAGGTACAGGACCTGGTAGATGCCAAGATTATCAACTTCTCCGACAATGTGCCCAATGTCACGAAGAATCCCATGCCAAATCATAGCAGAGGCGGAGTGAACGCCATTATCAAAGAAGAGAGTGCAGATCTGTTGACTGATGTCAGAGACCTAAAGACGCTGCTTAGCTTCGTTAAAGCTAAATTGCTGAAAAAAGGGTTCTTTCCAGGGTGCGGAGAACTATGCATGGACTGTGCTACACGTTCTGATGGATGTGAGCAGTTGGTAGAAGGAATTCAAAGTCTGATGACTGAGGGGATTCTGCAGTTCAGCCGGAGGGCTGAAAGTGTATCAGGAGAGGTAGTGTTGAAGCAGGCCGATGAAGTCGCCACCATCACCATCCCTCGCCAACCAATAACTATTTCTGCGCCCAGACCGCCTACAATCACTATTACCAAAGCTAGGCCGATACCATTCGAGAGCACTAACACCGTTTCGTGGCATTATGGGGCTGAAGTCTATTGCAACGGTCAGAAGTTGGAGCTAGAGCCGTACGGGTCGACTGTAGAGAACCTCGCAGGAATCAGTGGTATTACTCGCAGCGGAAGAGTATTTGCACCGCCAGAGGTCGTGGCAGAGAAAGCGGTCAGAGCTGATGCGGCCGATAAGGGTAAAAGCAAAGTCGTCGAAGAGGTCCCGTGTGGGGCAGAAAAAGACTTTCTTGTCAAAGATGCCGAGGAGTTTATGCGGTTGATCAAAAAGAGTGACTACAAGATTGTAGACCATCTCCATCAGACGCCTTCGAAGATTTCTATTCTCAACCTGTTGTTGTGTTCTGTAGCACACCGCAACGCGCTGCTAAAGGTGTTGAATGCCGCCTACGTACTGCAAGAGATATCGGTGAATCATCTAGAAGAGGTGGTAGCCCACGTTAATGCTGGCAATGGGCTAGGTTTCACAGATTTAGAGCTGACGCCTAAAGGGAGAAATCACAATAGCGCCCTACACATCTCGATAGAGTGTAGGGGCACAATCATGTCGCACGTCCTGGTGGACACGGGTTCGTCACTGAATGTTCTTCCGAAGAAGGCATTAATGAAGTTGGACACTCGCGGATTGCTCTGCACACCCAGTGATCTGGTGGTAAAGGCGTTCGACGGAACTAAACGCCACGTTTTTGGAGAGGTAACCCTGCCAATCCAAGTCGGTCCGGAAACGTTCGACACATTCTTCTATATCATGGACATCATGCCTGCCTACAGTTGTCTCTTGGGCCGACCGTGGATCCATGCTGCTGGTGCCGTGACCTCCACGTTGCACCAAAAGCTCAAATATGCTGTCGGAGGAAGCATAGTAACCGTGTGTGGCGAGGAGGACATAATGGTGAGCCATTTGTCATCCTTTAAGTATGTGGAAATGAATGGCGAAATCCATGAAACTCTTTGCCAGGCGTTCGAGGCTGTCAAAGTGAAAGAGGTAGCTCCTGTAGTCACAGAAAAGCCAGAGATGAATCTCTCCTCATTCAAAGAAGCTCGGGCCGTCATCCAAGTTGGGTCTACCCCAGGCTGGGGGCATATTTTGGAGATACCGAACAAGCAGGATAAGTTTGGATTGGGGTATTCTCCTGAAGCTGAAGCTTCTTCTTCTTCGTCTAGCAGTGCGTCACGGGGTAAGGGGCCGATCCTATTTACCAGTGGCGGAGTGATTTTCGAAAGCATCAACGCGGCCTGTGAAGACAGCGGGGATAGCGATTGTGATCTCGACTCTTGGATTCAGCCAAGCAAGCCAGGCGAGGGCCTCAACAATTGGACCATCAAGGATATCATCCCGCTAACAAGTGAAGAGTAATGATTTACTTTTTCCAATCATTGTACAACCCTATGTCCTACCCGGGGCATAACGGTTTTATTGTCAGGGCCTTGTTGGATTATGTACATGCATTTTGTTAATAAATCAAAGGCGTTTTCTTCGTATTCAAATATTGTGATCTCTGTTATTCCTGTTTTATATTTGTTTTGAAAAACAGTAAAATGGCAATGGGGTTTATGCTAACCTGCATATTCTTGTTTTAAACTTAACCCTTGTTATTGCAGGATCCACAAAACAGATGACATCGACTCTGGACCTTCTACGGCTCACTTCGACTTCGATTGCCCGATCTATCAAGCCGAAGAAGAGATTGATGAAGACGAAGACCTTCCTAAAGAGTTGGCCCGCTTGTTGAAACAAGAGGAAAAGGTTATTCTGCCTCATGAGGAGGAGATTGAGATCGTGAACCTGGGTTCTGAAGAGTTCGTCAGAAATGTCAGGATAGGGGCTGCGTTGCAGAGTGATGTCAAGCAGAGATTGGTCGAGATGCTTCGAGAGTATAGTGACGTCTTTGCTTGGTCATACGAAGATATGCCCGGACTTGACACGGACATCGTGGTCCACCACTTGCCGCTACGAGAAGATTGCCCTCCCGTTAAGCAGAAGCTTAGGAGGACAAGACCAGATATGGCCGTTAAAATCAAAGAAGAAGTGCAGAAACAGCTTGATGCTGGCTTCTTAGCGGTCACCACTTACCCTCCGTGGGTCGCCAACATAGTGCCTGTACCGAAGAAGGATGGTAAGGTACGCATGTGCGTCGATTATCGGGATTTGAATAGGGCGAGCCCTAAAGATGATTTCCCGTTGCCTCATATCGATGTGTTGGTCGACAACACAACCCAGTTCTCCGTGTTTTCATTCATGGATGGCTTCTCCGGTTACAATCAGATCAAGATGGCGCCGGAGGACATGGAGAAAACGATGTTTATCACCCCTTGGGGAACCTTTTGCTATAAGGTAATGCCCTTCGGTCTGAAGAACGCAGGGGCCACTTACCAACGAGCAATGGTAACTTTGTTTCATGACATGATTCATCATGAGATCGAGGTCTATGTTGATGACATGATTGTGAAGTCCCAAACGGAGAAAGAGCATCCGGTCAACTTATTGAAGCTTTTTGAGAGGCTTAGGAAGTTCAGGTTGAGGCTGAATCCTAACAAATGTACTTTCGGAGTACGGTCCAGAAAGTTACTGGGGTTTATCGTTAGCGAACGAGGCATCGAGGTTGATCCTGCGAAAATAAAAGCCATTCAAGAAATGCCAGCGCCGAAAACAGAAAAAGAAGTTCGTGGTTTCTTGGGCCGAATAAACTACATTGCAAGGTTTATTTCTCAGCTCACGGCCACCTGTGAACCGATGTTCAAGCTTTTAAAGAAAGATCAGGCGATTACTTGGAATGAGGATTGCCAGAAGGCATTTGACAAGATAAAGCAGTATCTTCAAGAACCTCCAATCTTGATACCCCTAGTGGCTGGACGGCCATTAATCATGTACTTGACAGTTCTGGAGAATAGTATGAGGTGTGTTCTCGGTCAGCACGACGAGACGGGCAGAAAAGAGCATGCCATTTACTACTTGAGTAAAAAGTTCACGGACTGTGAATCTCGCTACTCGATGCTGGAAAAGACGTGTTGTGCACTAGCCTGGGCTGCCAAACGTTTACGACAGTACATGCTCAATCACACCACCATGCTAATTTCGAAGATGGATCCGATCAAGTACGTCTTCGAGAAGCAGGCTCTTTCGGGCCGGATTGCTAGATGGCAAATGGTGTTAACAGAATATGATATTCAGTACGTTTCCCAGAAGGCCATCAAGGGAAGCGTATTGTCTGATTACCTTGCCGAACAGCCGATCGAGGATTACCAGCCGATGAAATTTGAATTCCCGGACGAGGATATTATGTTTCTCAAAGCGAAGGATTGCGATGAGTCGTTGCCCGACGAGGGGCCAGATAGGAAATCCCAGTGGAAATTGATATTCGATGGGGCGGTTAATTCCTATGGAAGTGGCATCGGGGCGATCATCACGACTCCCCACGGATCCCACATCCCGTTTACTACGAGACTGGCGTTTCCAGTCACCAATAATGAGGCGGAGTACGAAGCATGCATCATGGGTCTAGAGGAGGAAATTGATTTGAGAATCAAGGACCTAGACGTATATGGTGACTCAGCGCTTATGATCAACCAAATTAAAGGGGAGTGGGAGACTCGTCAATCGAATTTGGTGTCGTACATGAATTATGCCAGAAGGCTACTTCCGTTCTTTGATCGAGTGGAACTCCATCATGTGCCCAGGGCCGAAAATCAGATGGCTGATGCCTTAGCCACATTGGCTTCAATGTATAAAGTCAATTTTTGGAATGAGGCTCCAAGAATTGTCCTTTCGCGTCTTGATAGACTGGCATTTGTCTTTGCAATCGAGGAAGCCGCCGACGGCAGGCCATGGTTCCATGACATCCAGACTTTCCTTATGACTAAGGAGTATCCTGCGGGTGCGTCAACCCAGGATAAGAAGACTCTGAGGAGGGTGTCTGGAAATTTTTATCTCAATCCTGATGGAGTTCTGTATAAGAGAAACCACGATCTCGTGCTACTCAGATGTGTAGATGAGAAAGAGGCGAGTATGCTCATGGAAGAAGTCCATGAAGGCACATTTGGTACGCACGCCGGAAGGCATGCTATGACGAGAAAGATCCTGAGAGCAGGATACTACTGGCTGACAATGGAGTTGGATTGCTTCAGATTCGCGAAGAGATATCATAAATGCCAGATTTATGCTGATAAAGTTCATGTGCCACCGTGCCCGTTAAATGTCATATCCTCTCCGTGGCCGTTCTCCATGTGGGGCATCGACATGATAGGCAAGATCGAGCCTACTGCATCTAACGGTCATCGCTTCATTCTGGTAGCTATCGACTACTTCACCAAGTGGGTGGAGGCAGCCTCGTATGCTAATGTGACCAAGCAGGTGGTGGCTAAATTCATAAAGAGGGACATCATCTGTCGTTACGGAATTCCCGAGCGGATCATTACTGATAATGGTTCGAACCTGAATAACAAGATGATGAAGGAGTTGTGCCAGAGTTTCAAGATTGAACACCACAACTCATCTCCTTACCGGCCGAAGATGAATGGCGCCATTGAAGCGGCCAACAAGAACATAAAGAAGATTGTTCAGAAGATGGTTGTGACCTACAAAGATTGGCACGAGATGCTGCCATTTGCATTGCACAGTTATCGTACGACGGTACGTACGTCAACCGGGGCAACTCCTTTCTCCTTGGTGTACGGTATGGAAGCAGTCCTACCGTTAGAAGTGGAGATCCCTTCTTTGCGAGTTTTGGTTGATGTGAAACTCGACGAGGCAGAATGGATTACGAATCGACTGAACCAACTCAGCCTGATGGACGAGAAGAGGTTAGCATCGATTCCATTTGGTCGTCTGTACCAAAGCCGAATGAAGAAAGCTTATGATAAGAAGGTGCGTCCTAGAAGCTTTCAGACGGGTGATCTCGTCCTGAAGAAGATTCTTCCTCCACACTCCGATCACCGGGGCAAGTGGACTCCGAATTACGAAGGTCCGTACATCGTCAGCAAGGTCTTCTCGGGAGGAGCTTTGTTGTTATCCACGATGGATGGTGAAGATTTTGCATCCCCGGTGAACGCGGACGCAGTTAAAAAATACTTTGCTTGAAAGCGACCCGCTGGACAAAAAAAGAGAGTCCAGGCAAAAAAGGGGCATCCCGGCGAACCAAAAACAAAATAAAAAGGTTCGGGCAAAAATTAGGGATATAAATTGAAAAATGTACACCCGCGAAGTCGAAAACCTACACTGGGCGGCTTCGGCAAAAAAGGGTATCCCAGTGAACTGAAAACCCGCAAAGGGCGGTTCACGCAAAAGTTAGGGATTTGAAAAAGCAAATGACTGCATTCCGCGTGTGGACTTTCATTGTTAGTGGTTTGAAGGACCTGAGGGCCGTTTATCCGACTCAATCTCTTCCGAAGCTGAAGCGTCGGAGTAGTATCCAAGTCGAGTGGGTCATAGAGGGATCAACTCATGGTGTTCGTCTACGCCTCGTTGCCGACATTTGTTTATACTGATGTATATTTATGTTTTATTTTTTTGTGCGGCTTCCTCATTCCAGGAGCTTGCATCTGTTGTAAAACATTTTTACCTATTCAGGGGTTCGTTATCAATAAAGTGCATATTATTCAGCAATTTTGTTTGCCTGTTTAGCATTTATCTATTTTGTTTGCGAAAAAGAACGCCGATGTTTTTGATAAAATGCGCATACATAAACTTACTGGCCTAGGCTGCTGATTGTTGAAACAATTAATTGCTTGAATATTGTCACGAGATAATAACCTTGATAGGTCCCTTTGAAAAGGGTATCTTATCTGTTTGTTTGTGTTGTTACAGGTGTAGCATATTCCAAACAGTGCGTCGTGCGCATCCCTGAAGCAGGATGATTCCTCTTTCTCCAGCAGACTTCAGTAGCCTCTCCCCGCAGAGTCTGAACACGGGATCATGAGCATTGATATGTCTCCCCATGAAGAGATGATTCTCTCCCCAATCCGATGTATCCTAAAGGAACGGCATCTCCTCAGCTGAGTCAGGCGATGAAGCGCGTGTTCACCCCCCAGCACCGGGTCACAAGTGCAGGTTTCGTAGGAAACTATTCGCTCACTGAAGTGTGCGGCAACTGATAGGCCAGACTGAAGTCTCCAGCGGAATTGAAATTCATCATCAGAGTCGTACTCTCCCCCGAAGTCAGATGATTCCTTCTTCCCCAGCGGAATTGAGATTCCCCACCAGAGTTGTACTCTCTCCAGCGAAGCAGAATGATTTCTCCTTCCTCAGCCGAGTCTGCAGATCCCCAAGAGAGCCGAATCCTTGGAAGCTGCTCAAGCCATGATTGGTTTTCCCCAGTGGAGTGTTGATCAACTGAAGTTGTTTCCCCACAGAGCCGTCATCTCCAGAGAAGTAGCCATGAAGGCCACGCAGTTTATTCTTGCGATTGACATCGCTTTCCCTCAGCAGGTCTAAGTTCTCGTAGAGCTTCATTCCCCTGCAGTAATCAACTGAAGTTGTTTCCCCCGCAACAGTCAACTGAAGTCGCGTCCCCTGCGGAGTCCAATTGATGTTGGCGAGACCATGTTCTCCTCAGCAGGATGATTCCTCTATTTGAGTAGTTCTTCCCCCTTGACAGGAGGATTCCCCTTCGGCATTTATTTTGCTGATAGGATCACATCATTGTACATGATTGCATAGCATTTATCATAAACGCATAGCATCTCCACCGTGTGGAGCATTGCGCCGCAGAACTGATTGCCCAGGATGATTCCTGACATTCTCCCCAACGAAGTCGCTTGCTCAAGATGATTCTTGAGATCCCCAGTGAAGTCTTCGGTTCAAGATGATTCTTGAATTCCTCAGCAGGGTCATTTGCTTAAGATGATTCTTAAGACCCCAGTGCAGTCTCCAGAGTTGGTTGCTCAAGCTGATGCTTAGAGTCCCCAGTGAAGGTTGCCCAGGATGATTCCTGAAATCCCCAACAAAGTGTTCGCTCAGGATGATTCCTGAAATCTCCAGGTTGGTTATCGGTTCAAGATGATTCTTGAAAGTCCCCGACGGGGTTATCTGTCCAAGATGATTCTTGAAGCCCTCAGCAGAGTTGATTTATTCAGAATGATTTCTGGACCCTCAGAGCGGAGTTACTTGATAGTTCTCCAGAATCCCCAGCGGCGAAGCGTCCTCCCCAGCAGGTTTTCTAACGGCGAAGTTGAAATCTCCCTTGAAGACTCCATGATTGAAGTCTGACCGTGTTAATGAAGCAGTTCTCTCAGCTGATGCGGAGTGCCTGATGGCAGCGGTTTAGATATTCCCAGTTGGCTCATGATTTACCAAGAATTCTATTCCTGACTTGCTGATGAAGTCCGGCTGATGCCCGACAAGTTATTTGAATGCCTGATGGCATGATCAACCTGATGGTTGAAGTCCGGCTGATGCCCGACAGTGTTCTTTGAATGCCTGATGGCATGATTGACTACGTATTACCGGTCACCGTGTGACCAATTCCCCAATGGATTTTTTTCACCCTGACGGCGAGGTCAGACAATGTTGAGAGTTGACGGCGAAGTCAGATTATGTTGAGTACAAGACGTCGATGTCGGATGTCTCTCAGAGTTATAGCTGGTTGACGGCGATGTTAGGTGATTCAGTTCTCCAGCGGCGATGTTGGATGTTTGTTTCTGGCGGCGATGTCAAGTTGATTTAGTTCTCCAGCAGCGATGTTGGGTGTGTTGTGTCCGACGGCGATGTCAGATTCTTTAGTTCTCCAGCGGCGATGTTGGGTGTTTTGGTTGTCTGACGGTGATGTCAAATTCTTTAGTTCTCCAGCGGCGATGTTGGGTATGTTTGTTTCCGACGGCGAGGTCATATTATTTTGAGTTCTCCAGCGGCGATGTTGGTTGTTTGTTTCTGGCGGCGATGTCAAGTTGATTTAGTTCTCCAGCGGCGATGTTGGATGTTTGTTTCCGACGGCGAGGTCAGATTCTTTAGTTCTCCAGCGGCGATGTTAGGTGTTTTGGTTGTCCGACGGCGAGGTCAGATTCTTTAGTTCTCCAGCGGCGATGTTGGGTGTTTTGGTCGTCCGACGGCGAGGTCAGATTCTTTAGTTTTCCAGCGGTGATGTTGGGTGTGTTGGTTGTCCGACGGTGATGTCAGACGCTTTATTTTCATGAATGCCTGACGGCGAGGTCAGATGTCTGATGACAATGTCAGAGGAATTTAATGTGGATAACTGACGACAAGGTTCAGATCAGTATGTCCCCAGCTAGTTGCCGTGCAGCTATTATTTCAGTGTTCGAAGATTCGTTCCCGCTGGAGTACCGTGTACTTGAGCAGTTGGCAAATTTCCAAGTTTATCGGTATTCAACCGTCTCGCACCCGGATTGGCTGAGAGCCATTCGCTCTTCACCCAGTCAGGTTCAAGCCGTTTGAATAGGGGCAGCGGTTGCACCCCTAAATTTGACCAACATTTATTTACCCATCAAGATTTGTATGAGGCTATGAAGCTAGCCAATAAGGTTATTCAAGTACCAATGGTTGATACCTTTGTCAGAGAACTCAAGAGATCCTCAGAGGAATTGGTTGAAACCAAGGGTGTGTGTCTCATAACTTGAGAGTTGTGGGAGCTCCTCAGATGATTTTGAGACTATGAGAGTGAACTTCAAGCTTTGAGAAAGCTTATGATATGTCTTGAAAGCCATCATGAAGCCTAGATAGGTCATTTTACAAGAATTCAGAAGATTCAACCATGAGTGGTGGAATTAGGGTTTGACTGGGTCAACCCTAGGTCAACTGAAGATTTGGAGAGGGTTGAGACCTAATCCAAGAGCCATGTGATCATGGAATGATGCATTGAAGTGTTATAAGGATGATTCCTAGACCAACTCATCATGATTGAGGAGTTTGAGAAGTTTTAAGCTAGGGTTTCTAAGGATTGACAGTGTAAAATCCCCTAGTTTGATCCCTATCTTCAAGGCAGTTTAGCTCAAGATGTGATTGTCATCTCATCTTCCCTACAACATTAATGTTGTAGATCTTGTTCTTAGCTTTAATTTGAGTACTAGAAGTCCTTGATAGGATTTATAGAGCTCAAGTTATGACTTTGACAAATTATAGGTCATCCGAGGTATGTGAATCTGGGTCCTTGAAAGTCACCCAACTTGCATCCAACGTTTGCCCTAGTAGGATGATTCCTATGGATTCTTGGTCAACATGAATGTTGTATAGCATCTTCTTAGCTTTCTAGAGAGTACTATAAGTCCTTGATAGGATTTGTAGAACTCAACTTATGGCTTTGACAAGTCAAGGGCATTTTGGTCATTTGGAGGTTATAGGTCATTTCAAGCATAAGGCCATATCTCCTACTTCCAAGCTTGAAATGGAAAAATCTTCAACATCAAAATTGCTTAGAATGATGTTTTAAGGCTAATAGGGAGGTCATGAGATGTTGAAAAGGCTTGTATCAAAAAGTGATAAAAATGGCCTAAAATGGAGGTATAAGTTAATTAAGGTGAAATTGAAAATTGGAAATCACAAGCTATAAATCCAAACCATGTCATATAATAGGTCATTTTGACTCCAAATGACATTCTAAGAACAATGGTTCAGCCACAATTTTAATTTGGCGCTTAGATCTTAGGGCTGCTTTGGAAATGGCTTACTTGCATATTAAGGTACCAAAGCAAAACTCAACAAAACTCAATAAGAAAGTTGGTTATGCATTGTAACTCATCATAAATCTCATGTGTGGAGAATTTCAAGTCAGAATCAAAGGTTACAAGGACCATGGCATGAGATAGCATGTAAGGAGAATTGAAATCAAAATGTCATGACATGAGAAGTTCAAATACTCATTGGATGATCCTAGATGGTTCTAGATGATTCTAAACCACTCTATATAACATGTATGACTTGCTCAGATGCAAGTTTGGTGAGAATTGGTGCAGAGAAGAGAGAGTGAGATCAAGAATCTTCCATTGCAAGTCAAGTTTCATTTCTTCATTCTTCTTCATTTCCATTCATTTTTTCCATTCAAACACATCCTATACATCATAGTGAAGCTGTGCAGATCAAATTGAGGGCCATTCCATTGATGAATCGTGCATGAGCTTTTGGATTTTCACCTCTGCAATTCAAGATCGGTTTCCAAGAATCAAGCTGTTTCAACCATTCTTTTTGCATACAGAAGCTAGAATACTACTCAGTGACGGAATTGGGAAAGATTGAAGCATTGATTTGAGGGATTTCTTCATCTGTTCACTCGATTTTACCAGGTTTGCAATTTCCTTCGTGCACCTTAATTTATGCATGGTTGATTATATTTGATAGGTTAGAATGGTTAGAAATCACTAGGAGATCATTTCTGGAAAGTTTGAAGAGAATTGGTGAGGGTTTTGTTGTTGACAAGATTTCTGTTTGGACCAAGAACTACCTGAATCTTAAGTGATAATCTTAGTTCTTTAGTGGAGGATGATCAGTGATAGGAGGTGAACATTTTAGTGTAAGCAATTCCAAGAATGGTGAGTTTTGATTTCTGAGCAAATCTTGAGGTTTGATTCGTGTTTTAAGCTAGATGATGATTCAGGATTTGAGAGTGCCATGGTTGGATTCAGTGTGGAATTTAGAGCATGTTAGGGTTTTACATTTTGGATTTTGATGAGGTTTTGAGGGTATTCGAATGAGGAGAAAGGAGCAGTTGAAGCTCTGCTTTAACGGAGGTCTCCCTCTAGAAATTTGAAATTGGAGAAGACGATGTTGTGACCCTAGGATCAGAGGAGACTTTTGACTGGAATCTTGATCTAACGGCCATCCACGCGTTTCAGTTTGTGAAGAGATTGAAACATAAGGAAACGCAGCGTTTCATTTAAAGGGATATGGGATGGATTGCTTCCCACACCCCCTTCATGAGGCCCAATCAATTTTGCACTGAAAACCGCTTCTATTTGCACCGTGTATTTTTCATTTTCTATATGATTTATCATTTGATTTTATGAGTGGATTATGGGCTTAGCGCCTTGCTTTTGGTACCCCCCAGTCTGGGCCCATGTGTGAATTGAACTGCATCTGTTTGCTAGCTGCACCCCATCCCTTCATATTTTGATTTTATTTGCTCCATTTTATTTCAATATTTGAAAAATCATATCAATTTGAAAATTAAAGATTTTTTAATGGTAATTTTTGCTCCCATTTCATATTGTTGTCTAAAAAAATATAAAATAAAAATATTTTCCTTTCATGCATTATTAGTATTTTTTTGTGTATTTTCTACTTGTATTGCATTTTATTTCTTTTATGTTGACCCTTGAATTTGTAGAATTTTTTTTAGGTAGTTCCCTTAGCAGTTTTAGACCATTTGTTTTAGGATAGTTAGATATACGTTTTAGCTTCCCCCTGGATTTATGCCATAATTTTGTGATGAATTTTAGGTTAGTTTTGATTAGATGACATTAGGTTGTGTAGAATTAGGTCAAACTTCAACATAGGTCCATAATAACACTAGAATTTTGGGTTTTTAGGACAAATTAGACTATGGTACATATAGGGCATCAAGGGTAGGTATGTAGGATCCCTTAGAAATTATATTACGTTTTAATATAGTAATATACTATTTTTAGATGATTTTTGTATATGATGACTGTTTGTGTTGCCTTTGTGGGCTTGTATTTTTGTTTGCTTTGCTTGGTGAGCTTGGAGAGCTTGGTATTGTTCTAAGGAGCATAGTAGAAGATTTGAAGATGCATTAAGGAGCTTGAGAGCTTGGTCTTATTTGTTTTCTTGTTTGTTTTAGGGTTAGGGATTAGGAAGAGTTTAGACTTAGATAACTTCTTTCCTAAACATGGATGGTATCTTTCACCTCCATTCCTCCCTATGATTCAAAGTCCTTCCATGGTATACACCTCTCTCCTTTGGAGGGACAAGTGATTATACCTAGGAAGTAGAACTTTTGAGGGAACCATTCCTTTGATGTTGAACCCTTACAGGTCACCTTTGGTGGTCAGTAAGCAGTTCAATATCCCTCAGCTTATCCAGTAAGTGATTTCCTCTGGTTTGATTATCTTGAGAGATGCTGAGCTTGAGCTTGAAGATGAAGACTTCATTGAAGTATATAGAAGAGGATGAATCCTTGAGTATTGCCATTCCAGCTGAAGCTTGAAGAGCAACAAGAGCAAGTTGATACTTGAAGACCCCTGAAGATGAAGTAAAGACTGAAGGATGAAGTTGACACTTCTAAGTGATTGAGATTGATTCTGAAGAGCTGAAACTTGAAGAACAAAGGAAGTTGATACTTACTTTGATACCTGGAGATCCTGAAGGAGCCAAGTTGATACTCATGATTGATAGTGAAGCCTGAAGGTGGAGCTGATCAAGAAGCTGAAGCTTAAAGGAGAAGATAAGTTGAGACTTATGTTGAAGGGTTGAAACCTGGAAAAGCAAATTGATATTTGTCAAGGGTGATTGAAGTATGAGGACTGAATTGCTGTTGGAAGAGCTGAAGCTTGGAGTTGAATGAGGAGTTGATCTGCTTTTCTTTTTCTTTACTGTATTGATGTGTTTTGTTTGACTTGCTTGATGCATTAGAATAAGTCCATATCTAGAATAGGTAGAATATAGGAGCATGATTGCACTAGAAGTTGAGTTGCTCCCTCTGCTTGTATTGTTACTGTGTGGCTTTGCTTGCGGGTATTCGGTAGAGCCCAACTCCTTTATCCATGTGGTTTGTTTGCCTGATGGCATGTTATTTCATTTTATCTGTATGATTGTGTTGCACCCCAAAATTTGACCAACATTTATTTATCCATAAAATGTTTGAAAGTTGATACCTTCACCAGACAGTTCAAGAGATCCTCAGAGGAATTGGTTGAAACCAGGGTTGTGTGCTTCATAGCTTGAGAGTTGTGGGTGCTCCTCAGATGATTCTGAGACTTTGAGAATGAACTTGATGCTTTGAGAAAGTGTATGAGATGTCTTGATAGCCATCATGAAGCCCAGAGAAGTCATTGTGCAAGGATTCAGGAGATTCAACCATGAATGGTAGAATTAGGGTTATGACTGGGTCAGCCCTAGGGTAACTGAAGATTTGGAGAAGGTTGAGACCTAATCCAAGGGCCATGGGATCATGAAATGATGTATGGATATGTTACAAAGATGATTCCTGGGCCAACTCATCAGGATTGAGGAGTTTGAGAAGTTTTGAGTTAGGGTTTCTGAGGATTGGCAGTGAAAAAACCCTAATTTGATCCTTATCTTCCAGGCAGTTTTAGCTCAAGATGTGATTGATATCTCATCTTCCCCACTACATGAATGTTGTAGAGCTTGTTCTTAGCTTTAATTTAGGTGGTGGAAGTCCTTGATAGGAGTTGCAGAGCTCAAGTTATGGTTTTGACAAATTACAGGTCAGCTGAGGTGTGTGAATCTGAGTCCTTGAAAGTCACCCAACTTGCAGACAACTTATGCCCTAGTAGGATGATTCCTATGATCTCTTGGTAAACATGAATGTTGAAGATCATCTTCTTAGCTTTAATTTGAGTGGTAGAAGTCCTTGATAGGATTTGTGGAACTCAACTTATGGTTTGAACAAGACAGGGGTATTTTGGTTATTTGGCAGTTATAGGTCATCTTAACCAATGCCTAAAACTCCTACTTCCATGCTTCAAATGGAAAAATGTCCAACATGAAAGTTGTTCAAAATGGCATTTTAAGGCTAAGTAAGAGGTCTTGGGAGTTTGGAAATGGCTAGAACAAGGATTGGTCAAAAGTAGCAAAAATGAACTAAAAAAGGCATATAAGTTAATTCAAGTGAATTTGAAAATTGGTTTGGAAGATCTAGGAATCCAAAATAGGTCATCCAATATATCATTTTGATTGGAAACATCATTTTGAAGACAATGGTTTTAACACATTTTTCATTTGAGGTTCAAAAATGGGATATGCTTTGTAATATTGAAACTTGCATTATAAGGCACCTTTGGAAATTTTAACACAAGGCAAGAAAAAGGCTTGTAATTGCTCATATCTTCTCAATATCTCTTATGATGAGATTTTAAAGCCAATTTGCAAGGCATAAGGCATGATACATGAGATTTTCAATTTACCATCACATGAGATTCCAAGCATTTTCTAGCACTTTCTAGATGAATCTAGAAGTTTCCAATGAGCATTATTTAAAGAGGGCATTGTGGTGAATCAAAGGGTTGGTCAAGAAGAGAGAATTCAGTGGAGAGAGTGAGGGAGAGAGTGAGGGTTTCAAGCTTTCTTCAAGATCAAGCAAGACTCGTGTGAGGCACTACAAGCTTTCTTCTTCAAAGCTTTTGCAAACAGAAAGATCCTCTCCATTAGAGGAGTGTTTGGCATCAATTGCAAGCTCTGCAACCACTCATAGCATCACTCACCATCACCATTCGACAGGTTCTTTCTTCCCCATATATCTCCTAATTTATATGCTTTCTGTTAGGCTTGTAGGTATAGAATGAACATGCTAGGTTAGTTGATTAGTTCCCTAGAGTCTCAGAGGGTTTTGTGAGGATTGATAGCAGGTGCAAGAATCTTTCATGATCAAGAATAAGCTGGATGTTAGGTTTTAATGCACGATTGATAGTTCATTGTGATGAGCATAACATGTAGAACAAGATTGGGCCATTAATTGAGAGTTTTGATAAGGTTGATCTCAGTGCAATCATGGTGGTACCAAGGTTTCGAGCACTCTGTTTGAGCATTATAGGAAGATTCAAGGGAAGCTACGCATATGGTTGTAATCCTCATGTTTCGTGGAGAATTTTTGGCTTTGGAATTTTTAAAAACCATTGAGAGATGAGAGAGCAAGAGATGATGGAAGAATCGTGCATGGAGTTCATGGATGCTGAAACCCTAATTCATTTTGGGGACGATGGCTATCCATCGTTGGATCCAGCCAGGATGTTTGACCACAAGACCCATCTAACGGCCAGCATTCAAACTTAAAAAACGGAGGGAACCCTAGCATCTAAACGCGGCGTTTAGTTAAATGAGAAACCCTGGGCCTAGCTTCAGATTGCTATACACACACCCTACTGGGGCCCAATGTGAAAATGAACATAAATTTGTTGCTAACTACACCGCGCTTTTCATCTTTTTCCTTGTATTTTTTGTTTTAATTTCTGATTGAAACTTGGGCCTATCACTTTCGCTCTCCACACCCCCGCTTCCTGGCCCACAACAAATAACAACTGGGGCGCTCTTCTATTCACACCCCCTCCCCTTTATTTGATTTCTTTTATTTTTTTAATTCCATTTATATTTCTTGCATTTATAAAATTCATAAAAAATAGAAAATTAAATATTTTTTAATTCTTGTTTTTTCTATAGGTTAATGAATTTGTCCAGAAAAATATAAATAAATAAATTTCCATTTTATTTTCTTTTAATATTTTTAGAGTATTTTTCTTTTAAATAGCTTTTTAATATGTTTAGTTTGGTATCCAATTTTGTAGAATTTCTTGTAGGACCTTCTCTTAGTCTTTTTAATTCATTCTTTTTGGTGTGATTAGATATTGAATCATAGTTCCCCATAGGATTTAATTCTTGATTTTTAGATTAAAATTTGATTAGTTTAATCAGGTTAGCATTAGGGTATCATAATTAGGGTTTATGTTATGCATAGGTAAGGAAATTCATTTTCTTTAGAGAGTTTTGTCTTGATTCTTGGGTAGGGGCATATGTGGATGTTATGGATAGATGTTGTAGACCCTTGTGAATAATTGATAGATTTTTCCCCCTTGTTTTAGTATTTTTAGGCATTTTCTGAAGTTGACTGATGATTTTGTCTGCCTCTGGGGTTTATTTTGGGGAATTTGTTGTGGGGCTTAGTTTGTTTTGAAGATCTTGTTGAAGAGCATGATGGAGGAGAAGATTGTAGATCAAGGCTCAGAGACCCAGAGCTTGGGGATTATTCCCTATCTGTGAGGTTTGAGATCCTGAAGTTTGAAGGAAGTTCATGGTACTTTCATGAGGAAGGCACTATGAATGACTTTCATTCTTTCTTCTCACCTCTTTCTTAAGTATCCAATGATGTTGGAGCCAACTTGTGAGTTTAATTTCTCCTGAGGAGGAATGTAAACTAATCATAGTTGTTGAGCCACATAGGATACAACTCCTAAGTGGAAGCCTCCTAGTACTTTCCTGAGGAAGGTCCTATGGGTCTATTCACTTAGTTCCATTAGTTTATCTAGGATTTCTTAAGTATCCAATGATGTAGGAGCCAACTTGTGAGTTTAATTTCTCCTGAGGAGGACTGTAAACTGATCACAGTTGTTGAGCCACATAGGATACAACTCCTAAGTGGAAGCCTCCTAGTACTTTCCTGAGGAAGGTCCTATGAGTCTGTTCATTTAGTTCCACTAGTTCAGATAGGATTTCCTGAGTATCCAGTGATGTTGGAGCCTGCTGGTGAGTTTAGTTTCTCCTGAGGAGGAATGTAAACTGATCACAGTGGTTGAGCCACATAGGATATGATTCCTGAGTACACACCTCCTAGTGCTTTCCTGAGGAAGACACTATGAGTCTGCTTACTTAGCTCCTTTTCTTTGGTAAGCTTGTTCTGAAGCTTGAAGACTGGGATTGATTTCTTTTGGTTAGGTTTTGCTTTAGGGCTTTGCTTAGATTTGATCAAGATTCTGTGTTAGGGTTAGGATTAGAGAGTAGATGATTCTTTCTCAAGCATGTGTTTTGTTTGCCTGATGGCACTTCATTTCTTTTATCTGTTATTGCTTGATAGCTTGTTGTTTACGTTTCAGTATGATTACTGTTATTTCATGACTGGCTTGAGGTCGAGACGAGCTTGTGGAGGCTGAAGCCCCATACATATTTCCTCCCTCACTTGCATTGCATGCATTTTACTGTTAAGCTGATGCTTTGTCTGTTTTTGTGTATCATTGACATGATCCCTTAGGACTCTCATTTCCTTTGATAAGGATTTGATGATAGACTTTTAGGTTGAAACCTATGCATGACAACATCTAGGAGTTCCCTGTTCAAACCTCAACCATAGGATGAATCCATGGCATGATAACAGTAGGACTTGATAGTCTCCTTCCTAGTGGGGCCTGTTCTCTTCTCATCTCGAAGCAGTTTAAAATACAGTAATCATGAATGATTTCTTTCGTACGTTACGAGCCTTAAGCTATCTGAGAAAGGACGCATTCCCTCTCAGGTCATAGTCTCTAGTGCGGTTGAGATCGCAAACACAATAAAAAACACTTCTTTCAGGAGATAAGCCGTAGTGTCCCGAACTACGTTTGCTCTGATCTTCCATACTATGTGGAAGTACGTAGGCATAGGATGCGACGTCCTAGCGAGCAACCTTCAACCTTTCCCCCGTAATCCTTCGTAGGCCGAACTACGTTGACTCTGATTTCTCATTCTCTGATGAGAATACGTAGGCATAAAGTGCGATGCTTTGCCGAGTCATTTTTCTTTTCTTTTTTCAGCCAGCCTTGATAGGTAGATAGATTATAACCAACCCGTCCAAGTAAACAAACAAGCGAGGATCCCGTCGAGTACGACGGACGTGAGGGGTGCTAATACCTTCCCCTTGCGTAACCGACTCCCGAACCCAGACAATGGTTGCGATGACCTTGTCTTACCCTTTTTCGTCAGGTTTTTCTGATCGTTTCCTTTCCCGCTCTGAGGGATAAATAACGAAAGGTGGCGACTCTTCTGTCATGCCGGCACCTTATTTTCGCGCAAGCGACATCTGGCGACTCTGCTGGGGATCGAACCCAGAATCTCTGGTTCTCCGGTTCCCTATGAGAGTCAATCCTATCGTTTGTGTGTTTGCTTGTTGGGTTGTGTTTATTTATCGCATTTTTACTTCCCGCACTTTATTTCCCGCATGTTATTTCCAGTTTGATATGATTATCTGTGCTGCTGTGGGAGAGGGATGTTACTATGAGTGAGAAGTCGGACCTGGGCTTGAGTGTACACCTAGACATAGTTGCGGAGAAGTAGTAGACGAACCTGTCTGCTGAGCAGGCACAGTTCCCTACGAAAATCTGCGCTCAGACGAGATTCTTGCAGAGGTGCTCCTTTCCGGTCCTGAGGATCTGAGGGGAGTCCAGACGTGAGGATTGTCGACTTTGGGGACCGATCATTTGGAAGTCATCTAAGTGAGGCCTCTTCATGACTTGATGATGCCACTCCTTCTGGGAATCGTATCGTCACTCATGAAAGTCTGTGACGCTGATGACCGCATAGGATGTCGTACCTTTGTCCGTGGATTAGGTCCATACCTGTGAGTGGGGTTGGGATATTGCAGGAAACTTTGACCTCCAGACTACCTGGTTTTCTTGACAGTGAATCAGTTATGTTGGTACCAAAGTTCTCAGTTGCTGATTTGACTGTTCTTGACAGAGCGAGTTTCTGATCAAAGGATTTTATCATCGGGTGCATGTTTGTTCTTGATAGAGCAGGTTTCGATCAGAGTATTGTCTTCAGAGGTTTGTCCTGGATGGAGCAGATTTTGAGTGGGGTCTGAAGATCCCATCAGCAGCTGTGTGTTTGTTCTGGATAGGGCAGATTTTTGATTTGGGGTCTGAAGACTTCATCAGCGGACGTTTTCTGACCATACATCCCGGGTCCTTATTATCAGGCACTTATTCTCGACAGAGCAGAATTTTGATCTCGATCCTATCAGATGGTTATTCTCAGCAGATCAGATCAGTGGTCTTGCACCGGGGTTTCCTTCTCATCAGTGACTGTCGATACCGAATCTCCACAGCAGCCACCTGGATATATTGTTGCATACCTGCATTTTGCATTAGTTGCATAATCATTCGCATTCCATTGACGTGTGTCTGTGACAGGTACTGTTTCCCCAATCCAGGATCTCTCGCCTCTTATTGTGTTACTACAGCCTCTCTCAGAAAGACTGTTGCATACGAGTTCTCGATCCCTGATGTGTCGAAGTTGGCTATCACTGGTACTATGTATATGTAAGATTGTTGTTTCCATGATTGGGCCCAGATTCCCCTCCTTATTATTGTCAGCACTGGTACTACGGCGCCAGGATCGGGGGAAACCTCTCAAGCACACAGACACACGCATACATCTGCATAAAGCATTTTGCATGACATACATTTTGTGGCTTTTCCTAACCTTTAATTTCGACAGGTTTTTCAGGTACACAGGTTCCGAGCTGCTTTCGATCTCCAGGATTGATCAAAAACTCATCCACCGCTACTCAACTCGCGCTAATCAGACAAGGATAATGGACCAGGTACAGTCAGATGTTCAAGAGCTCCGTGAACGGATGGATCGTTTTATGGAGATGATGCAAGTAGTCGCGAATGGTCAGGACCAGCTTCGCACTTTGGTTCAACCTCTGATCTCCAGGGTTGACAGTAATGGCATACTTCACGGTGGGGCCGTGCCCACTCCTCCTCCAGTGGATGCTCCACAGAATGTTGTTCCTGTTGCCGGGGGCAACGGCAGTGCTAACGGCAATCTGATGACTAATCTCGGACTCAATGCGGCAGGCGTCGGCAATGGTAGTTTGGGAGCCAATGTTAACATAGGGCCAGTCAACGGCAATGCTGGTGCAGGAAATCTGTTGGTGCCTCAACCGTGGCTGGAGGACCATCAGGATGACGTATTTTCTCAGAGAGGTGTAGAAGCAGAGTTGAATGCTGAAGCTCGACTCAGGTTCAAAGCGCTGGAAGACAAGATGAGAGACATTGAAAATCAGAACACATTGGGCGTTGATATGTCCAAGCTTGGGCTGATTGCTGATTTTAAGGTGCCTCATAAGTTCAAGGTGCCTACCTTTGAGAAGTATAAGGGTACTACTTGCCCCCGGGTCCACCTCCGATCTTATTATAGAAAGATGTCCGCCTATTCTGACGATGAGAAGCTGCTGATGCACTTCTTTCAGGATAGCCTTTCTGGTCCATCACTCGAATGGTATATGGGCCTGGAGCCCGCTACTGTGCGCACTTGGAAAGACCTCGCAGAAGCGTTCGTCCTCCACTATCAATACAATAGCGACTTGGCTCCCAACCGAGTTCAGCTTCAGAATCTCTCACAGAGGAACAATGAAAGCTTTAAAGAGTACGCCCAGCGGTGGCGTGAATTGGCTGCCCGGGTTCAACCGCCGATGGTTGAGCGTGAGCTAGTGCAAATGTTCGTGGCTACCCTTCCTGGAATCTACTATGAAAAGCTGGTCAGTGGCATGTCTGGAACATTCTCGGCTCTCATCACTATGGGCGAGCATGTTGAGAACGATATAAAGATCGGAAAAATTCAGGGCGAATCATCCTCAGCTGGAGGAAGTAGCAAGAAACCTTACGCTGGCAAGCGTCGAGAGGGAGATGCCAGCGCTGTCACTAATGCTCGGAGAAAGGGCAAGGGACCTCAGCCTCAGATTGCTAGCATAAATATCCCAGCCGCTCCACCGTAGCTGCAGCAGCAGCAGCAGCAGCAGCCTCAGCAGCAGAATCAGCAGGGGTATAGAAGATATCAGAATCGGGCTCCTCTGTTAAATCGTCATTTTGAAACTCCACCTATGTCGTATGCACAGCTTCTGCAAACGTTGCTTCAGCTCCAATTAGTTCAAAAGAGGAAAATGGCTCCCTTAACAGGGGCACCACCACCGGGGTATGATGCCAGTGCTACTTGTGAGTTCCATACTGGGGCACCAGGCCATACGATTGAGAATTGTAAAGCTTTTAAGCACAAAGTCCAGGACTTGGTGGACGCCAAGGTTATTAACTTTTCTGACAATGTGCCCAACGTTACCAAGAACCCCATGCCTCATCATAAAGGGGGCGGAGTGAATGCCGTTATCACCGAGGAAAGTGCGGACTTGCTGACTGATGTCAAAGATTTGAAGACGCCGCTGAGTTTTGTCAAGGCTAAGTTGCTGAAGAAGGGCTTTTTCCCTGTATGCGGAGAGTTATGTATGGCTTGTGCTACACTTCCTGATGGGTGTGAGCAACTGATCGAAGGTATCCAAAGTCTGATGTCCGAGGGTATTTTGCAGTTCAGCCAGAGCGTTGAAAGTGCATCAGGAGAAGTCGTGCTGAAGCAGGCAGACGAAGTTGCTACCGTTACTATTCCTCGTCACCCTATTACTATTTCTGTGCCCCGTCCGCCTACTATCACTATCACCAGGGCCGGACCGATCCCATTCGAAAGCACTAATGCCGTTCCATGGCATTACGGCGCCGAAGTTTATTGTAATGGTCAGAAGTTAGAGCTCGAGCCGTTCGGATCAACGGTGCAGAATCTTGCCGGGGTCAGTGGCATTACTAGAAGCGGTAGAGTGTTCGCACCAGCAGAGATTGCAGCAGAGAAAGTGGTCCGAGCTGACGCTGTAGATAAGGGTAAAGGTAAAACTGTCGAAGAGATCCATTATGGGGCAGAGAAGGACTTGCTGGTTAAAGATGCTGAAGAGTTCATGCGATTAATCAAGAAGAGTGACTACAAGATTGTAGATCATCTTCATCAGACTCCGTCAAAGATCTCGATTCTTAACTTGTTGATGTGTTCTGAGGCGCACCGCAACGCCTAGCTAAAGGTATTGAATGCTGCATATGTGCCGCAGGAGATATCAGTAAATCAGCTGGAAGAGGTGGTAGCCCATGTTAATGCTGGTAATGGGCTGGGATTCACAGATCTAGAGCTGACTCCTAAAGGAAGAGACCACAACAGCGCCTTGCACGTCTCAATAGAGTGCAGAGGCACTATTATGTCGCATGTCCTGGTAGATACGGGTTCGTCGCTTAATGTGCTTCCTAAGAAAGCACTAATGAAGTTGGATACCCGTGGGTTGCTTTGCACGCCCAGTGACCTGGTGGTAAAAGCCTTTGATGGGACTAAGCGCCACGTCTTCGGAGAGTTGACCCTGCCAATCCAAGTTGGTCCAGAGACGTTTAATACGGTTTTCTATATCATGGATATCATGCCTGCCTACAGTTGCCTCTTAGGTCGGCCATGGATCCATGCTGCTGGTGCCGTGACGTCCACGCTGCATCAAAAGCTTAAATATGCTGTCGGGGGCAGCATAGTAACCGTCTGTGGTGAGAAGGACATTATGGTGAGCCACTTGTCGTCCTTTAAATATGTGGAAATGGATGGCGAGATCCATGAAACTCTCTGCCAGGCATTTGAAACCGTCAAGGTGAAAGAGGTAGCTCCTGTCGTCGTAGAGAAGCAAGAGATGAATCTCTCCTCGTTTAAGGAAGCTCGGGCCGTTGTCGAAGCCGGTTCCACCCCAGGCTGGGGGCATGTTTTGGATATACCAATCAAGCAGGATAAGTTTGGATTGGGATATTCTCCTGAAGCTGAAGCTTCATCTTCTTCTAGCAGTTCGTCTCGTGGGAAAGGGCCGATCCTATTCACCAAGGGGGGAGTAATTTTTGAAAGCATCAACGCAGCGTCTGAGGACAGCGGGGATAGTGATTGTGATCTTGACGCCTGGATTCGACCGAGCAAGCCGGGCGAGCGCCTCAGCAATTGGACCATCAAGGAGATTATCAAGCTGACAAGTGAAGAGTAATGATTTGCTTTTTACAATCTTTGTACAACCCTATGTCCTGCCCGGGGCATAGTGGTTTTACTGTCAGGGCCTTGTTGGATTATGTGTATGCATTTTGTTAATAAATAAAAGGCGTTTTCTTCGTACTCAAATATTGTGTTCTCTGTTATTCCTGTTTTATGTTTATTTCGAAAAACAGTAAAATGGCAACGAGGTTTGTGCTAACCTGCATATTCTTGCTTTAAACTTAACCCTTGTTATTGCAGGATCCACGTAACAGATGACATCGACTCTGGACCCTCTACGGCTCACTACGACTTTGATTGCCCGATTTATCAAGCCGAGGATGAGATTGATGAAGACGAGGACCTTCCGGAAGAGTTGGCCCGCTTGTTAAGACAAGAGGAGAAGGTTATTCTGCCTCACGAGGAGGATATTGAGATTGTAAATCTGGGTTCTGAGGAGCTCGTCAGAAATGTCAGAGTAGGGGCTGCGCTGCAGAGTGATGTCAAGCATAGACTGGTCGAGATGCTTCGAGAGTATAGTGACGTCTTTGCTTGGTCATATGAGGATATGCCCGGACTTGACACTGACATCATGGTTCATCGCTTGCCGTTGCGAGAAGATTGCCCTCCAGTCAAGCAGAAGCTCAGGAGGACGAGACCAGACATGGCTGTAAAAATCAAAGAAGAAGTCCAGAAGCAGTTGGACGCAGGATTTCTAGCCGTTACCACTTACCCTCCGTGGGTCGCCAACATAGTGCCTGTACCGAAGAAGGATGGTAAGGTACGCATGTGCGTCGATTATCGGGATTTGAATAGGGCAAGCCCTAAGGATGATTTCCCGTTGCCTCATATCGATGTGTTTGTCGACAACACAGCCCAGTTTTCCGTGTTTTCGTTCATGGATGGCTTCTCCGGTTACAATCATATTAAGATGGCACCGGAGGACATGGAGAAAACGACGTTTATCACCCCCTGGGAACATTTTGCTATAAGGTAATGCCCTTCGGTCTGAAGAATGCAGGGGCCACTTACCAGCGAGCAATGGTAACTTTGTTTCATGATATGATTCATCATGAGATCGATGTCTATGTTGATGACATGATTGCAAAGTCCCAAACGGAGGAAGAGCATCTGGTCAACTTATTAAAGCTGTTTGAGAGACTTAGGAAGTTCAGGCTGAGGCTGAATCCTAACAAGTGCACCTTCGGAGTGCGGTCCGGAAAGTTATTGGGGTTTATCGTTAGTGAACGAGGTATTGAAGTTGATCCTGCGAAAATAAAAGCTATCCAAGAAATGCCAGCGCCGAAAACAGAAAAGGAAGTTCGTGGTTTCTTGGGCCGAATAAACTATATTGCAAGGTTTATCTCTCAGCTCACGGCCACTTGTGAACCAATGTTCAAGCTTTTAAAGAAAGATCAGGCGATTACTTGGAATGAGGATTGCCAGAAGGCATTCGACAAAATAAAGCAGTATCTTCAAGAACCTCCAATCTTGATACCCCCAGTGGCTGGACGACCATTAATCATGTACCTGACGGTTCTGGAGAATAGTATGGGGTGTGTTCTCGGTCAGCACGACGAGACGGGCAGAAAGGAGCATGCCATTTATTATTTGAGTAAAAAGTTCACTGAGTGTGAATCTCGATACTCGATGCTGGAGAAGACATGTTGTGCATTAGCTTGGGCCGCCAAACGTCTACGACAGTATATGCTCAATCACACCACTATGCTAATTTCGAAGATGGATCCGATCAAGTACGTCTTCGAGAAGCAGGCTCTTTCGGGCAGGATTGCCAGATGGCAAATGGTGTTAACAGAATATGATATTCAGTACGTCTCTCAGAAAGCCATTAAGGGAAGCGTATTGTCTGATTACCTTTCCGAGCAGCCAATCGAAGACTACCAGCCGATGAAGTTCGAATTCCCTGATGAGGATATTATGTTTCTCAAAGCGAAGGATTGCGATGAGCCATTGCCCGATGAGGGGCCAGATAGGAAGTCTCAGTGGAAGTTGATATTCGACGGAGCGGTTAATTCCTACGGAAGTGGTATCGGGGCTATCATCACGACTCCTCACGGATCCCACATCCCGTTTACTGCGAGACTGACGTTTCCAGTTACCAACAATGAAGCAGAGTATGAAGCATGTATTATGGGTCTAGAAGAGGCAATTGATTTGAGAATCAAGAATCTAGACATATATGGTGACTCAGCGCTTGTAATCAATCAGATTAAAGGGGAGTGGGAAACTCGTCAAGCGAATTTAGTGTCGTACATGAATTATGCCAGGAGGCTGCTTCCATTCTTCGATCGAGTGGAACTTCATCATGTACCCAGGGCTGAAAATCAGATGGCTGATGCCTTAGCCACGTTGGCTTCAATGTATAAAGTCAATTATTGGAATGAGGCTCCAAGAATTGTACTTTCGCGTCTTGACAGACCGGCATTTGTCTTTGTAATCGAGGATGCCGCCGACGGCAAGCCATGGTTCCACGACATCCAGACCTTCCTCATGACTAAGGAGTATCCTGCGGGTGCGTCAACCCAGGATAAGAAGACTCTAAGGAGGCTATCTGGAAACTTTTATCTCAATCCTGATGGAGTGCTGTATAAGAGAAACCACGATCTCGTGCTACTCAGATGTGTAGATGAGAAAGAGGCAAGTATGCTCATGGAAGAAGTCCATGAGGGCACATTTGGTACGCACGCCGGCGGGCATGCCATGACGAGAAAGATCCTGAGAGCAGGGTATTACTGGCTGACTATGGAGTCGGATTGCTTCAGATTCGCGAAGAAATGTCATAAATGCCAGATTTATGCTGATAGAGTTCATGTGCCGCCGTGCCCATTGAATGTCATGTCCTCCCCTTGGCCGTTCTCCATGTGGGGCATCGACATGATAGGCAAGATCGAGCCCACTGCATCCAATGGTCATCGTTTCATTCTGGTAGCCATCGACTACTTCACCAAATGGGTGGAGGCAGCCTCGTACGCTAATGTGACCAAGCAGGTGGTAGCTAAATTCATAAAGAGGGACATCATCTGTCGCTACGGAATTCCCGAGCGGATCATTACTGATAATGGTTCGAACCTGAATAACAAGATGATGAAGGAGCTGTGCCAGAGCTTCAAGATTGAACACCACAACTCATCTCCTTATCGGCCAAAGATGAATGGCGCTGTTGAGGCCGCCAACAAGAACATCAAGAAGATTGTTCAGAAGATGGTTGTGACGTACAAAGATTGGCACGAGATGCTGCCGTTTGCCTTGCACGGTTACCGTACGACGGTGCGTACGTCGACCGGGGCAACTCCTTTCTCCTTGGTGTACGGTATGGAAGCTGTCCTACCGTTAGAAGTGGAGATTCCTTCTTTGCGAGTTTTGGTTGATGTGAAACTCGACGAGGCAGAATGGATTACGAATCGTTTGAACCAACTCAGCCTGATGGACGAGAAGAGGTTAGCATCAATTGCGTATGGTCGTCTGTACCAAAGCCGAATGAAGAAAGCTTATGATAAGAAGGTGCGTCCTAGAAGCTTTCAGACAGGTGATCTCGTCCTGAAGAAGATTCTTCCGCCACACTCCGATCACCGGGGCAAGTGGACTCCGAATTACGAAGGGCCGTATGTCGTCAGCAAGGTCTTCTCAGGAGGAGCTTTGTTGTTATCCACGATGGATGGTGAAGATTTTGCATCCCCGGTGAACGCGGACGCAGTTAAAAAATACTTTGCTTGAAAGAGACCCGCTGGACAAAAAAGAAAGAGTCCAGGCAAAAAAGGGGCATCCCGGCGAACCAAAAACAGAATAAAGGGTTCGGGAAAAATTAGGGATATATTGAAAAAATGTACACCCGCGAAGTCGAAAACCTACACTGGGCGGCTTCGGCAAAAAAGGGTATCCCGGTGAACTGAAAACCCGTAAAGGGCGGTTCACGCAAAAGTTAGGGATTTGAATAAGCAAATGACTGCGTTCCGCGTGTGGACTTTCATTGTTTAGTGGTTTGGAGGACCTGAGGGCCGTTTATCTGAATCAATCTCTTCCGAAGCTGAAGCGTCGGAGAAGTATCGAAGTCGAGTGGGTCTTAGAGGGATCAACTCATGGTGTTCGACTACGCCTCGTTGCCGACATTTGCATATACTGATGTATATTTATGTTTTCCTTTTGCGCGGCTTCCTCATTCCAGGAGCTTGCCTCTGTTGTAAAACATTTTTGCCCATTCAGGGGTTCATCATCAATAAAATGCACATTATTCAGCAATTCTGCTTGTCTGTTTAGCATTTATCTGTTTTGTTTGCGAATGAAAGCGCTGATGTTTTTGATAAAATGTGCATACATAAACTTACGGGCCTAGGCCCATTGATTGTTGAAACAATTAATTAACTGAATATTGTCACGAGATAATAACCTGGATAGGCCCCTTTGAGGAGAGTATCTTGTCTGTTTGTTTGTGTTGTTGCATGTGTAGCGCCTTCCAGAAGACGTGCCGTGCGCATCCCCGAAGCAGGGCGAGTCCTCCTTCTCCAGTAGAGTTCAGTAGTCTCTCCTCCGCAGAATCTGAACGCAAGATGGTGAGCATTGATATGTCTCCCCTGGCAGAGACGATTCTCTTCCCCAAGCAGACGCATCCTGAAGGAACGTCACCTCATCAGCTGAGTCAAGTCGCCGAAGCTCGTATGCCCCCCAGCACCGGGTTACAAGTGCAGATTTCATAGAAATGTTCGGGTGTCGAAGCTCGTGTGTCCCCAGTAAAGTCGCCGAAGCAGGTGTCCCCCCAGCACCGGGTCACAAGTGCAAGTCTTGTAGGAGGCTGTTCGTATGCCGAAGGATGCAGTAACTGATGGTGCCAGACTGAAGTCTCCCGCGGAATTGAGATTCCCCACCAGAGCCGTACTCTCCCCCGAAGTCAGATGATTCTTTCTTCCCTAGCGAAATTGAAATTCCTCATCAGAGGCGTACTCTCCAGTGAAATAGAATGATTTCTCTTTCCCCGGCTGAGTCCGCAAACCTCCAGGAAAGCAGAATCCTTGGAAGCAGGTGGGACCTTGAGTGGATTTTCCCTAGCAGTTGTTGAGCAGCTGATGATGTATCTCTCCAGAGTCGTACTCTCTCCAGCGAAGCAGAATGACTTCTCCTTCCTCAGCCAAGTTTGCAGATGTCCAAGAGAGCCGAGTCCTTGGAAGTTGATCAGACCATGTTTTCCCCAGCGGAGTGTGGAGCAGCTGAAGTTGTTTCCCCGCAGAGTTATTATCCCCAGAAAAGTAGCCGAGACAGCCGCGCAGTTCACTCTCGCGATTGATATCAGCAAGTCTGGTTTCTCGTAGAGCTTCGTCCCCTGCAGTAATCAACTGAAGTTGTTTTCCATGCAGCAGTCCGCGGAAGATCAGTTCCCCAGATAGAGTCCGATTGATGTTGGTGTGTCCACGTTCTCCTCAGCAGGATGATTCCTCTACCTGAGTAGTTCTTTTCTCCTTGACAGAAGGATTTCCTCCCCCCAGCATTTATTTTGCGGACGGGATCGCATCATTGTGCATGATTGCATAGCATTGTGCATGATTGCATAGCATTGCGCACGACTGCATAGCATTTAACACTGCATAGCATTTAACGTTGCATAGCATTGTGCATGATTGCACAACATTTAGCATAAACGCATATCATTCCCACCGTGTGGGGCATGGCGCAGAAGCATACGCATCATAAGCATGATCTAGGTTACTATCATCCTTGTTTTACAGGTGTTCCACCGAAGGACCAGTCGCTCAGGACGATTCCTGACATTCTCCCCAACAAGGTTGCTTCCTTAAGATGATTCTTAAAGACCCCGGTGTAATCCCCATAGTCGCTCGCTCAAGATGATTTTTGAGATCCCCAGCGAAGTCTTCAGTTCGAGATGATTCTTGAATTTCTCAGCGGGGCCGGTTTGCTTAAGATGATTCTTAAGACCTCAGCGCAATTTCCCGAGTTGTTCGCCTAGTATGATTCTTGAGCTCCCCAGTAGCGTCCCCAGCAAGAGTTGCCTAGGAGGATTCCTGGAATACCCAGCAGAATAAAGTCTCCAGAATGGTTATCGGTTCAGGATGATTCTTGAAGGTGCCCGACGGAGTTGTTTGTTTAAGATGATTCTTGAAGACCTTAGCAGCGTGATATGTCTGCTCCAACAGTGATGTCTAATCCAAAGATTGACTTCGTAAACGCCTGAAGGCGGTACCAGAATGTTCCTGTGGATTCAGGTTTCAGTGCTGATGAATCAGCGCTTATCTGAAGACAGAGTTCAAGAGTTCGTAGATCCAGCTTGTGTATGCAAGGTGATCCGTATTGGCCTGAAGACCAAGTCAGTTGCCCTGAGGTGATGATTGATCGCGATCAAGTGAATAGTGTTTCTTCTGACTGAAGTCGGAGATGTTTCTCCAGCTGAAGCGGAGTTTTGCCTGAAGGCAAAGTGTTTGAATCCCCATAGAGTCATGAATGGCTCAGGATACCATTTCTTTGACTGAAGTCACAGATTTCCCAAGTTGAAGCGAAGGTGCCTAAGGGCAAGGTTATCCCCTAAGGTCATGAATGACCTAGGATTCATTTTTCGGACTGAAGGCCGAAGTATATCCCTGACTGAAGTCACAGATGCTCTATAGCAGAGGTGGAGTTTCCTGAAGGCAGATCCATGTATCCTTGAAGGCCAAGGACCATTTCTTCAGACTGAAGTCGAAGATACCTCCTGCAGAGTTGCTGACGGGCAAAGTTTACATCCTTGAAGGTCAAGGATGTTTATCTTCAGAAGTACTTGAAGATCTTTTCTAGCTGAAGCTGGAATCGCCGACGGGCAAGGTTTATATCCCTGAAGGCCAAGGATGCTTATCTTCAGAAGTACTTGAAGATTTTTCTAGATGAAGCTGGAAGTGGCCAGGGGCCAGGGTTTCAAATATCTTTAATGTTGAAGTTCTACGGCGGGCAGTGTGCAGTAGTATGCCGATGTTCGTTATGGTTCTGAGGGTGAACCCCAAATCAGAGTGTGCTCGGTTAGGTCTCTCATTCCCAGCGGAGTAGTTTCAAATACGCAAGTATGCCTTTTGTTCCATTTACCAGGGGTGAACCCCAGGTTAGATTTGTTCAGATTATATTTTGTCCAGCGGCAAGGTTGGATGTTTGTCTGGCGGCGAGGTTGGATGTTTGTTCGACGGCGAGGTTGAATGTTCGTTTTCAGATTATATTTTGTCCGGCGGCGAGGTTGGATGTTTGTTCGACGGCGAGGTTGGATGTTTGTTCGACGGCGATGTTGAATGTGTTCGACGGCGAGGTTGAATGTTTGTTTCGACGGCGAGGTCAGACTTTGTAAATCCCCAGCAGAGATGATGTTTGTACGACGGCAACGTCGAGTGTCTCTCAGAGCGATGTTTGTTTCCGACGGCGATGTCAGATTCAGTTTTCCAGCGGCGATGTTGGGCATGTCAAGTTGATCCAGTCTTCTGACGGCGATGTTAGGTGATGCAGATCCTTTAGTTCTCCAGCGGCGATGTTGGGTATTTTGGTGATTCGGGTTCGTTAGTTTTCCAGCGGCGATGCGGGGTATTTTGACAGATTTAGTTCTCCAGCGGCGATGCGGGGTATGTTGATTGCCCGACGGCGATGTCAGATGTAGTTCTCCAGCGGCGATGCGGGGTATTTTGTTCAGTATTGTATTTTCTCCAGCGGCGATGTTGGGTATTTTGGTGATTCGGGTTCGTTAGTTCTCCAGCGGCGATGTTGGATGTATTGTTTGTTTCCGACGGCGATGTCAAATCCAGGTCTCCGACGGCGATGTCAGATCAGTATTTCTACAGACAGTTGCCGTGCAGCTAGTATTGCAGTATTCGAAGATTTGTTCCCCACAGAGTATCGTGTGCGCGTGCAGTTGGCAAATTTTCGGGTTTACCGGTATTCAACCGTCTCGCACCTTGATTGGCTGAGAGCCGTTCGCTTCTCACCCAGTCAGGTTCAAGCCGTTTGAATAGGGGCAACTGTTGCACCCCAAAATTTGACCAACAATTATTTATCCATCAAATGTTTGAAAGTTGATACCTTCACCAGACAGTTCAAGAGATCCTCAGAGGAATTGGTTGAAACCAGGGTTGTGTGCTTCATAGCTTGAGAGTTGTGGGTGCTCCTTTGATGATTTTGAGACTTTGAGAATGAACTTGATGCTTTGAGAAAGTGTATGAGATGTATTGATAGCCATAATGAAGCCCAGAGAAGTCATTGTGCAAGGATTAAGGAGATTCAACCATGAATGGTAGAATTAGGGTTATGACTGGGTCAGCCCTAGGGTAACTGAAGATTTGGAGAAGGTTGAGACCTAATCCAAGGGCCATGGGATCATGAAATGATGTATGGATATGTTATAAAGATGATTCCTAGGCCAACTCATCAGGATTGAGGTGTTTGAGAAGTTTTGAGTTAGGGTTTCTGAGGATTGGCAGTGAAAAAACCTAATTTGATCCTTATCTTCCAGGCAGTTTTAGCTCAAGATGTGATTGATATATCATCTTCCCCACAACATGAATGTTGTAGAGCTTGTTCTTAGCTTTAATTTGAGTGGTGGAAGTCCTTGATAGGAGTTGCAGAGCTCAAGTTATGGTTTTGACAAATTACAGGTCAGCTGAGGTGTGTGAATCTGAGTCCTTGAAAGTCACCCAACTTGCAAACAACTTTTGCCCTAGTAGGATGATTCCTATGATCTCTTGGTCAACATGAATGTTGAAGAGCATCTTCTTAGCTTTAATTTGAGTGGTAGAAGTCCTTGATAGGATTTGTGGAACTCAACTTATGGTTTGAACAAGACAGGGGTATTTTGGTCATTTGGCAGTTATAGGTCATCTTAACCAATGCCTAAAACTCCTACTTCCAAGCTTCAAATGGAAAAATGTCCAACATGAAAGTTGTTCAAAATGGAATTTTAAGGCTAAGTAAGAGGTCTTGGGAGTTTGGAAATGGATAGAACAAGGATTGGTCAAAAGTAGCAAAAATGAACTAAAAAAGGCATATAAGTTAATTCAAGTGAATTTGAAAATTGGTTTGGAAGATCTAGGAATCCAAAATAGGTCATCCAATATATCATTTTGATTGGAAACATCATTTTGAAGACAATGGTTTTAACACATTTTTCATTTGAGGTTTAAAAATGGGATATGCTTTGTAATATTGAAACTTGCATTATAAGGCACCTTTGGAAATTTTAACACAAGGCAAGAAAAAGGCTTGTAATTGCTCATATCTTCTCAATATCTCTTATGCTGAGATTTTAAAGCCAATTTGAAAGGCATAAGGCATGATACATGAGATTTTCAATTTACCATCACATGAGATTCCAAGCATTTTCTAGCACTTTCTAGATGAATCTAGAAGTTTCCAATGAGCATTATTTAAAGAGGGCATTGTGGTGAATCAAAGGGTTGGTCAAGAAGAGAGAATTCAGTGGAGAGAGTGAGGGAGAGAGTGAGGGTTTCAAGCTTTCTTCAAGATCAAGCAAGACTCGTGTGAGGCACTACAAGCTTTCTTCTTCAAAGCTTTTGCAAACAGAAAGATCCTCTCCATTAGAGGAGTGTTTGGCATCAATTGCAAGCTCTGCAACCACTCATAGCATCACTCACCATCACCATTCGACAGGTTCTTTCTTCCCCATATATCTCCTAATTTATATGCTTTCTGTTAGGCTTGTAGGTATAGAATGAACATGCTAGGTTAGTTGATTAGTTCCCTAGAGTCTCAGAGGGTTTTGTGAGGATTGATAGCAGGTGCAAGAATCTTTCATGATCAAGAATAAGCTGGATGTTAGGTTTTAATGCACGATTGATAGTTCATTGTGATGAGCATAACATGTAGAACAAGATTGGGCCATTAATTGAGAGTTTTGATAAGGTTGATCTCAGTGCAATCATGGTGGTACCAAGGTTTCGAGCACTCTGTTTGAGCATTATAGGAAGATTCAAGGGAAGCTACGCATATGGTTGTAATCCTCATGTTTCGTGGAGCATTTTTGGCTTTGGAATTTTTAAAAACCATTGAGAGATGAGAGAGCAAGAGATGATGGAAGAATCGTGCATGGAGTTCATGGATGCTGAAACCCTAATTCATTTTGGGGACGATGGCTATCCATCGTTGGATCCAGCCAGGATGTTTGACCACAAGACCCATCTAACGGCCAGCATTCAAACTTAAAAAACGGAGGGAACCCTAGCATCTAAACGCGGCGTTTAGTTAAATGAGAAACCCTGGGCCTAGCTTCAGATTGCTATACACACACCCTACTGGGGCCCAATGTGAAAATGAACATAAATTTGTTGCTAACTACACCGCACTTTTCATCTTTTTCCTTGTATTTTTTGTTTTAATTTCTGATTGAAACTTGGGCCTATCACTTTCGCTCTCCACACCCCCGCTTCCTGGCCCACAACAAATAACAACTGGGGCGCTCTTCTATTCACACCCCCTCCCCTTTATTTGATTTCTTTTATTTTTTTAATTCCATTTATATTTCTTGCATTTATAAAATTCATAAAAAATAGAAAATTAAATATTTTTTAATTCTTGTTTTTTCTATAGGTTAATGAATTTGTCCAGAAAAATATAAATAAATAAATTTCCATTTTATTTTCTTTTAATATTTTTAGAGTATTTTTCTTTTAAATAGCTTTTTAATATGTTTAGTTTGGTATCCAATTTTGTAGAATTTCTTGTAGGACCTTCTCTTAGTCTTTTTAATTCATTCTTTTTGGTGTGATTAGATATTGAATCATAGTTCCCCATAGGATTTAATTCTTGATTTTTAGATTAAAATTTGATTAGTTTAATCAGGTTAGCATTAGGGTATCATAATTAGGGTTTATGTTATGCATAGGTAAGGAAATTCATTTTCTTTAGAGAGTTTTGTCTTGATTCTTGGGTAGGGGCATATGTGGATGTTATGGATAGATGTTGTAGACCCTTGTGAATAATTGATAGATTTTTCCCCCTTATTTTAGTATTTTTAGGCATTTTCTGAAGTTGACTGATGATTTTGTCTGCCTCTGGGGTTTATTTTGGGGAATTTGTTGTGGGGCTTAGTTTGTTTTGAAGATCTTGTTGAAGAGCATGATGGAGGAGAAGATTGTAGATCAAGGCTCAGAGACCCAGAGCTTGGGGATTATTCCATGTCTGTGAGGTTTGAGATCCTGAAGTTTGAAGGAAGTTCATGGTACTTTCCTGAGGAAGGCACTATGAATGACTTTCATTCTTTCTTCTCACCTCTTTCTTAAGTATCCAATGATGTTGGAGCCAACTTGTGAGTTTAATTTCTCCTGAGGAGGAATGTAAACTGATCACAGTTGTTGAGCCACATAGGATACAACTCCTAAGTGGAAGCCTCCTAGTACTTTCTTGAGGAAGGTCCTATGGGTCTATTCACTTAGTTCCATTAGTTTATCTAGGATTTCTTAAGTATCCAATGATGTAGGAGCCAACTTGTGAGTTTAATTTCTCCTGAGGAGGACTGTAAACTGATCAATTTGTTGAGCCACATAGGATACAACTCCTAAGTGGAAGCCTCCTAGTACTTTCCTGAGGAAGGTCCTATGAGTCTGTTCATTTAGTTCCACTAGTTCAGATAGGATTTCCTGAGTATCTAGTGATGTTGGAGCCTGCTGGTGAGTTTAGTTTCTCCTGAGGAGGAATGTAAACTGATCACAGTGGTTGAGCCACATAGGATATGATTCCTGAGTACACACCTCCTAGTGCTTTCCTGAGGAAGACACTATGAGTCTGCTTACTTAGCTCCCTTTCTTTGGTAAGCTTGTTCTGAAGCTTGAAGACTGGGATTGATTTCTTTTGGTTAGGTTTTGCTACAGGCCTTTGCTTAGATTTGATCAAGATTCTGTGTTAGGGTTAGGATTAGAGAGTAGATGATTCTTTCTCAAGCATGTGTTTTGTTTGCCTGATGGCACTTCATTTCTTTTATCTGTTATTGCTTGATAGCATGTTGTTTATGTTTCAGTATGATTACTGTTATTTCATGACTGGCTTGAGGTCGAGACGAGCTTGTGGAGGCTGAAGCCCCACACATATTTCCTCCCTCACTTGCATTGCATGCATTTTACTGTTAAGCTGATGCTTTGTCTGTTTTGGTGTATCATTGACATGATCCCTTAGGACTCTCATTTCCTTTGATAAGGATTTGATGATAGACTTTTAGGTTGAAACCTATGCATGACAACATCTAGGAGTTCCCTGTTCAAACCTCAACCATAGGATGAATCCATGGCATGATAACAGTAGGACTTGATAGTCTCCTTCCTAGTGGGGCCTGTTCTCTTCTCATCTCGAAGCAGTTTAAAATACAGTAATCATGAATGATTTCTTTCGTACGTTACGAGCCTTAAGCTATCTGAGAAAGGACGCATTCCCTCTCAGGTCATAGTCTCTAGTGCGGTTGAGATCGCAAACACAATAAAAAACACTTCTTTCAGGAGATAAGCCGTAGTGTCCCGAACTACGTTTGCTCTGATCTTCCATACTGTGTGGAAGTACGTAGGCATAGGATGCGACGTCCTAGAGAGCAACCTTCAACCTTTCCCCCGTAATCCTTCGTAGGTCGAACTACGTTGACTCTGATTTCTCATTCTCTGATGAGAATACGTAGGCATAAAGTGCGATGCTTTGCCGAGTCATTTTTCTTTTCTTTTTTCAGCCAGCCTTGATAGGTAGATAGATTATAACCAACCCGTCCAAGTAAACAAACAAGCGAGGATCCCGTCGAGTACGACGGACGTGAGGGGTGCTAATACCTTCCCCTTGCGTAACCGACTCCCAAACCCAGACAATGGTTGCGATGACCTTGTCTTACCCTTTTTCGTCAGGTTTTTCCGATCGTTTCCTTTCCCGCTCTGAGGGATAAATAACGAAAGGTGGCGACTCTTTTGTCATGTCGGCACCTTATTTTCGCGCAAGCGACAGATTGCAGTTTACTGTTATTGCTTGATAGCATGTTGTTTATATTTCAGTATGATTACTGTTATCCATTCTGGCTTGAGGTTGAGATGAGCTTGTGGAGGCTGATGCCCCACACACATTTCCTCCCTCACTTGCATTGCATGCATTTTACTGTTAAGCTGATGCTTTGTCTGTTTTGGTGTATCATTGACATGATCCCTTAGGACTCTCATTTCCTTTGATAAGGAATTGATGATAGAATTTTAGGTTGAAACCTATGCATGACAACTTCTAGGAGTTCCCTGTTCAAACCTCAACCATAGGATGAATCCATGGCATGAAAACAGTAGGACTTGATAGTCTCCCTCCTAGTTGGGCATGTTCTCTTCTCATCTCAAAACAGTTTAAGATACAGTAATCATGAATGACTTCTTTCGTACATTACGAGCCTTAAGCTATCTGAGAAAGGATTGTGGGAGAGTTTCTTTTCCACAGTCTGGATGTTTAGTATGGTACCGTTTGGGTGACATGCGACACATTCACTCTCAGGTCATAGTCTCTAGTGCGATTGAAATCGCAAACACAATAAAAAACACTTCTTTCGTAAAAGACAGGAAATAAACCGTAGTTTCCCGAACTACGTGAGCTCTGATCTCTCATGCCTGTTGAGAGTACGTAGGCACAAGATGGCGATGTCTTGGCGAGCTACCTTCCCCCATAACCCGTCGTAGGCCGAACTACGTTGACTCTGATTTCTCATTCACTGATGAGAATACGTAGGCATAAAGTGCGACGCTTTGCCGAGTCATTTTTCTTTTCTTTTTTAACCAGCCTTGATAGGTAGATAGAATAAAACCAACCCATCCAAGTAAACACAACAAGCGAGGATCCCGTCGAGTACGACGGACGTGAGGGGTGCTAATACCTTCCCTTTGCGTAACCGACTCCTGAATCCAGACAATGGTTGCGACGACCTTGTCTTACC
This sequence comes from Lathyrus sativus, assembly GCA_963859935.3. Classification (NCBI taxonomy): domain Eukaryota; kingdom Viridiplantae; phylum Streptophyta; class Magnoliopsida; order Fabales; family Fabaceae; genus Lathyrus; species Lathyrus sativus. The sequence goes on along the minus strand of OZ012736.1, from coordinate 398,591,014 downwards.
CTTTTTCGTCAGGTTTTTCCGATCGTTTCCTTTCCCGTTCTGAGGGATAAATAACGAAAGGTGGCGACTCTTCTGTTGTGTCGGCACCTTATTTTCGCGCGAGCGACAGCTGGCTAGTTGGCAGCCAAGGTCCTGCTCGACAGAGGTTCTGCCCGACAAGGGAGAGGCAAGGGCTGGCTGGTTGACAGCCAAGGTCCTGCCCGACGAAGGAGAGGGCAAGGGCTGTCTGGTTTGCAGCGAGGGTCCTGCCCCTCTTTGCAGAGTTGATATGTCCCCACCTGACTGTCGCCGTTGGTGACGGGGACGTGGTCGGAGTTGTGAACAACGTCGCCATGGCGTGGGATAGTCCTGATCCTGAAGTTGAGAGATGAAGCTTTGGTTCTCTGCTCGGAGGAACGGGGAAACTTAGTTTCCCACAGACGGCGCCACTGATCTGACCTGATCAGAAGGGGATCACGGGCTGGCCACACGCTATTGGACTGCCACCTGTTCACCGGTGATGAAGAGGAGAAAGGGGAGTATACCTGCAAAACACTCCGATGCCAAAGTGAGGAGTTGGGCAGAGCGAGAGCAAAGTACAGAAAAAAGGGTAAGAGGTGAATTACCTTACCCTCTTGAGGAAGAGGGTATTTATAGAGAGACCCCAGCGCTGGGCCAACGGTCATCTGTGTTGGGCTAGATTATCAGGCCCAACCCTGGTGACTGCTAGGGCTTACGTGGCGTAGTGAAGACCAGGACGTGGTCTTCGCCCTAGTCCAACTGTCCCAAGATCTCTGGAAAATGGGTTTGACCTGCTCTTTCGGAGGTGGGCAGTTGTTTGGTGACGTGTCCCCGCGGAGGGGAGCACGTGGAGAACGTGTGAAGGACATGGCGTTCTGCCCGACAAGGGGGGAAGGGCCTGCCCGTGGAGGTAAGGTGCTGCCCGTAGAGGGGAGCATACAGGGACGTGTGAGAGCCGCGGGTCTTGCTCGATGGCATGGGAGTACCGCCCGCGGAGGGCGGTGCTTGGTCGCACGTGCGATTCAATGGCCCGGCGTGGTTGGGGCGGTTCTCCCCCGCGGGGGCAGTGTCTGGTCGACGAGCAGTCTTGTGCTCGACACAGATGAGGAAGGTTATGCCCGACGGGGCAGTGTCTGGTCGACGGAGGGAAGGTTCTGCCCAACGGGGCAGTGTCTGGTCGATGGGAGTCTTGTGCTCGACACAGATGAGGAAGGTTCTGCCCGACGGGGCAGTGTCTAGTCGACGGAGGGAAGGTTCTGCCCAACGGGGCAGTGTCTGGTTGAGGGGGGGTCTTGTGCTCGACACAGATGAGGAAGGTTCCTTTGGGCCTTCTCCCAAGTGTATGTAGTTGGGCTTTCCCGGTCAGGTCGGGGCCCAAACCAGAACAATATTATATACTATTATTTAAATAAATAACTCAAAACTCCATAATTCCCAATATTCACCAAAAATACGAATATTCATATTTAAATAAATTAAATAAATATTCCAAGAATTTGGGGCGTTACATGAAACATAAAGGTATGTGATGTTAGCTTGCAAATTATGGTTAGTAGCTCGGTCGATGCCATTAAAAATACTGCTTCAAGATGTATTGCCATAAACTTGCTTGTGGAAACACCAACTACACAAACACCATAGGTGCACTCTGAAAATTTATTTGGATGGTTCTCACGTGACTCTGCTGGGAAGAGAGATATTGCGAGTTTGTAACAAAACCTAAACAAAAACTCTGTGATTGAGGTGGCCCCATGTTAAGACTCTTCTTGTTGACTAATACCCATGCCACGACCCCACCTACCAGCTTCGGACTGCCTCTTTTGATTAGCAACTTAGTTTTGGTAGCAAATATTGTCTTGTGCTGGGTCATGGTATTTTAGACCTAATTTCGTTCATGGCCTTGTTGTTTTTATTTCTTGAAACTAAAAAAACTTGTGGAATTTTTATGTAAAACTTGTACTATTTTTGTGACAATTTTCCTTGTAACATGGACTTATATGATGGAAATAGATATATATTTGAAATTTGAACATGAAGTATATTAGAACTTGAGATTTTGTCATTGAAATTGTAACCTGTATTTTAAATGGAAAATTGAAACTTTGTTTTGAATTTGAATTCTTGAATTACATTTGAAATTTTCTAATGGACATAGATTTGGAAATTTAAAAAAAAAATCTTGGAATTGAATTTTGAATTTGGGATAAATTTGAAATGTGGTTTGAAACTTGAATAAGATGTAGATGAATAGAAATTAGAATTTGAATGGAAATTGAAATCTTGAATTTAGAACTTGAATTTGAATAAAATTGGAAAAGTATTGAAAATTGAATTTTATTTGAGTTGAAAAGAAATTGGATGAAATTATGAATTGAAATTGGAAATAAATTTGAATCTTAGATTTAACTTGAAATTTGGTCATGACTTGAAATTCTAAGATGAACTTGGAATGGGAGAATTGGATGAATTTGAACTTGAATGAAAATCTTGAATGACATGGAACATGAAATTAAAATTGAAATTGAACTAGAATTGAGATGAGATTAAGACTCGAATTTTGGATTGAAATGTGAACTTGAAACTTGAACATGAATTGAAATTAGAAGGATATAATTGGAAACAAAATAGAAATAGAAATTGAATTGGTTCTTGAATTAGAATTGAATTTTGAATTTGAAACTTGCATTAGAACTTGAGATTGAATTTGCTTGTATTAGAATTGATTTTTAATTGAAATGAAATTGGTCCTTGAACTTGAATTAGATGGCATATGAATTGAAACTTGGAATTTGAACTTGATATTATTCTCTTGTATTTGGACTTTGATGAGATGGTTCAACTTGATTGAATTGTCCAAAGTTCTTTGAGTTAACTTCAAGCAAAACCACTTGAAACCATTCTTAACCATCTCTGAATCCATATGGAAATCAACTAAAATCTCAATTCAAATCTTTAAAAAAAATGAACCACTCAAAATAAATCTTGAACAAGGGACATTCCTGACTTGGCTCAACAACCATCTTTGGAACTGATTTTCTGCATCTTGCACTTTTCATTAAAATCATACCAGAAAGATATTGAAATCCTAAATTAATTCCATGAGAAACAACACCACATCTCGATTCCAACTTGAAATGAACCTGAATTGTACAGAAAGCTTGAATATTCCTTTAAAAAGAAAAATGAACCACATAATCAGGACTTGAAGTACTGACTAAATTCCTTGAATTTTGATGGCTCTTACAGCTTGACTTTATCAGATAAACGTGAGTTTTGCACAAAACCCTAATCCTGATCCTCAAAGTCAAGTACTTAAATTCAACCCATAATTATCTCCAAATTAGTCACTAACACAAATGACCCAAGACATAAACGGTGCTGCCACTGCACCAAAACCCTAGTTTAAATTAACTGATCCCGATGATTATCCACCTTGAAATAAAATACCAGTGTCACGGCCCATTAATTTGATAATTGAATTCGCTGGCCTCAAATGAAACTAAACTGAATGAAACTTGCTCATTTTAAACACAAAGGCTGAGAAACCCTAATCTCTGCCTTGAATGTACACTGATGAAACACTGGTTTACTGAGAACCAAATGCCCGATTCATAATCTTTGCCACAACCTGATAACCTAATACTGAAGAAAATCATCTGTTTGATAAAAAAATAGGTCAAACTTCCATTGAATTTCAACCAAGATTGCACACGTACTTGACTTGAACTTTGCCTGATCCTTGATTCGATATTGCAAAGCTTGAGCTTAGACAGCACAAAAACAAAAGGTACATATTCTATAATCACAATGGTTAGATGATATGAATGATGTTGAAATGATGAAAATTCTATGATATGCATGGTTTGGAAATTCAGGATAAAAATTAGGGGGTAATAGTTGCCCCTATTTAAATATCTTCAACCAGAGAGTATGAAGAAGGTTATTCTTCATATGATCACAGTGGGAGATAGTTAAATATCAAGAAGACTCGAATTTTGATCCTGAATGCATATGACATGTTATGCTATAGACAAAAGAAAACTATGTAATGCTGACATGCAATGAACTCTGTTATGATGATAATTATTGGATGGTGCACGCAAGATGCATTCAAGAACAAAAGTAAAATAGAGATAAAAGTCAACACAATGAGTAATGAACTCACTAAAGAGATGACCAAACACCGAGGAACAGAAGTAATTAGGGAAATCTAAAGTTATTGATCAAGAGGTTTAGGCATGACCGGTTGACACTCTAGGACAAAAGGGAAAGCAGGATCCTTATACCAATAGGATCATGCAAGAAAATGTTGGAGTTTTCAAACAAGAAAGAACATCCAAGCTTCTAGAAATTCCTTAAGTGAAGAGATCAAACGGGATCTTTAGGAAACATCAGGAAAGATATAGGGTAATTAAACTCTTTTGTATGTTAAAATAATTGGACTTCACGGGGAAACGACCTTTCGATAAGCTTCTCAAAAGAGGCTGCCACTTATCATTGTAAAAGGACTTACGCACCACCAAGAATGGATAAGCTTCTCGAAAGAGACTTCCACTTATCATTGAAAAAGGATAAGCTTCTTGAAAGAGATTGCCACTTATCATGATAGCAAAATAAGCTTCTCAATGAGACTATAACTTGTTGGAAAAAAAGGTAAAAGGAAACAAGCTTCTCAAAAGAGACTGCCACTTTTTGGAAAAGAGGGATAAGCTTCTTAAAAGAGATTGCCACTTATCATAATAGCGAAACAAGCTTATCAAAGAGACTGCCACATGTTGACAAAAATGGATAAGCTTCTCAAATGAGATTGCCACTTATCATAATATAAAAATAAGCTCCTCAAAGAGACTGCCACTTGTTGAAAATAAAGTAAAAGGAAACAAGCTTCTCAAGGGAGACTTCCACTTTTTTACAAAAATGGATAAACTTCTCGGAAGAGATTGCCACTTATCGAAAAAAAGGTAAAAGGAAACAAGCTTCTCATGGGAGACTGCCACATGTTGACAAAAATGGATAAGCTTATCGAAAGAGATTGCCACTTATCGAAAAAAGGTAAAAAGAAACAAGATTCTCAAGAGAGATTGCCACTTGTCTTACAAAAGATAAAAGGAAACAAGCTTCTCAAGAGAGATTTCCACTTGTTGGGAAAAAGGGTAAGCTTCTAAAAAGAGATTTCCACTTATCATTGAAATATCAAAATGGATAAACTTCTCAAAGGAGAGACTGTCACTTATCCACAATGGGGATTTGTAAAAGATTCTTCCTGTGAGACACAGTGCAAAATAAATGCACGTTCAAACTAGGTTCGACGACCTAATCAAATTCAAAAGCAACATTTTCCAGGGACCAGAGTTCAACCTAGTAACAAAGCTAGAAAGAAACGGTCAAAAAGACTCCAACTATTGAGGAATGAACTCGAATGAAGGTTTATCTTATCCAAACATGGAGAAGATAACGGAAGAAAACATCGTCCATGAGGATCAAACTCTATGGAGTATTTAGAAATGGCGTGCCCTTTATGCTTAAAGCTGACGAATCTACTTGGAGAGAGACGACAAACCCAACCACTTGAGGAATAAACACCCAAAGTGAATAAAACAAGTAAACGCTAGAATGGTAGAAAAAATGCTCGGATGCCATGCATACGAGACTCTATGCTATTTAGGGAACCCAATTAGTAAACACTAAAATGAATTTCTTTTTATAGTCATAATTCTTCCCAATTAGCAAAGTCCCCTAAACCCAAAAAGGTCACGTATGATTATACGATGCATATCAATTACTGTGTATCATCATGATTTAGCCCATTCAATATATTGTTTTTAAACTTTAAACTTTATATTTTGAAAATCAATATTCATAAAGAAAATATAAATGTTGTTATGATATTTTCAACAACAACTTCATCTTCTTTCCCCTAACCTATAGAACTACCCACATTCAACTTCTTCTTCCGCAATTGTAAAATGACCACAAAAACAATCTTCTTCCAAAGTGTTTATAACGAAAACACGTACCATCTTCTTCTTTCGCCATTGTAAAATGAATTTTCTTCCCAACATTGTACAACCATTGATACTTTAATATTCTCCTACACAACCGCTCCTGAAACACTTTGCAGGTGTTCATATTTTCTCCTATACAGTCGCTCCTCGCACAGTCTATTAGTGTTCGTATTGATAGCAAATTTGCCAAGGTATTTAGGTTTAAAATTTAATGATTTCAATTTGGGAATTAGGTTTTATGATTGATGTCAATATCTATATTTGGATTTCAAATTTAAGGATTCTGATTTTCAATATGTTACTTGTTCATTACGTTAGATAAATTTTATTTCAATTGGGGAATTAGGTTTTATAATTGATATCATTATCTGTATTTGGATCTAAAGTTTAGGTATTTTGAATTTGAATTTGTTAGTTATTCAATATTTTGGTTAGTATTTCATTTCAATTTGGGAACTGGGTTTTATGATTAAATTTGTCTTATGTTATGGTATATATTGGTTGATTCCAGATGGACAACTATGATGATTCTCTTGGTGTTGAGTTGAACAATGTTCATTACACAAATTCATTTAATGCTGAATATAATGGTGATGAAGATGTTAATGATGTTGTATCTAGTGGACATCAAAGTACAGATGATGAACATGATGCTAATAATGTCGATGATGTGGAATAGATTATAGCAGAGTAGCCAAATAGCCAAGCGGCTATAGATCAGAGATTGATAAGTATTAATTACATTACTTCAAATGAGATTTGTGTTATGGAATTTGGAACTATGAGTGACACTTTTGAATTTTATTATAGGTTTGGAAAATGTAAAGGATTTTTCATTAGGAAAAATGATGTTAGGAGAAAAGAGCCCAAAGGCAGTGAAATAATATTGATGAGGCAGTATTGATCCAACGTCTGGCATGTACTAGATGCGCAGTTAGGCTCTATATGCACTACAAAGGAAAAGAGGGAAAATATGTAGTGTCAATTTGTGAAGAGACTTAAAACTATTAATTAACCCGATCAAAGGTTGTGAATTTACACCCCATTTATCGTCAAATTTTTGAAGCAGGTAGAGCTCAAATTGTCCGTCTTCCTCCACTTAGAATCAGAACGTGTCATATAATGGGATACATGGTTTCTCAAAATGGTGGATAAAATGATGTTTTATTACAAAGAAAGACTTGTACAATTATTTTGATTAAACAAATGTGTGTTGTTATTAAAGATTGTGATGTTGATGCTACTTTAAATTTACTCAATGTGAAATCATCTGTGGATCCTATGTCATATGAAGAATATTCTTCCAATAGTGATAGAAGATTGAAATCACATGTTTTGGTAAATAGCATTGGTAGATCGAACTATTTTGTTTTGGAGATTTTGTTATGTTTGACACAACTTACAAAAAGAAAAAAAATAAAATTATCTATTGGTTATGTTTTTTGAGTGCAACCACCACTCAAAGACTCTTATTTTCATTGAAGCATTAGTGTCAGATGAAACAACTGAGACATATAAGTGGTTGTTGAGGTGTTTCTTATAGTGCATGAAAAATAAATATCCAAAGGCAATAGTAACCTATGGAGATAGGTCTATGAAGGAGACTATAAAACAAAATTTTCCTGATGCGATCTACCGATTGTGTGCTTGGTATTTGAACATGAATACAATGGAAAGTGTAAAGAAGTCGTCATTTTTGGATGCTTTTAAACAAGAAATGAACTTAAATTTTACACTTATTCAATTTAAATAATTTTGGTTAGAGATAGTTAATGAGAATGAAGTCGAAGCAAATGCTTGGGTGGCAAAAGATATGAAAACAAGTTACTTTAGGAAATTTCATATCTATGCGACAAATTTTTTGGTCGTATAAGAACTACTTCTCAATCTGAAGCTGTCAATTCAATAATTAAGACTTATGTAAGGAATAAAGGGTGCTTTTTTGAATTTATGCATCATTTTGAACAATTTTTGAAAGAGTGTAGAAATAATGAACTTGTTGATGATTTTAAATCAAAGTTTTTAGATCCTAAGTTGACAACTCATCTGCATGTGATTAAGAGGGATATTGCTAAAACTTATACAACAAAGATTTTTAAAGTAGTAAAAGAAGAAATTATGAAAGATGGTGCTTATTTGTAAAGGAATGATTATCAGAAGAGGAAACAAAATTTTTTACAGTGACAAAATATTGTAAGTATGGTTTTGAAAGTGAAGTTGTATATGCCAAGGAAAAGAATATCAATCACACTCCTACTAGTATGATTTTGTCGCATTGGACAAAGGATGCCAAAATTGAGTTTTTGTACATGGATTCTAATGGGGAAGTAGATTTAAATATATTGAACTCATTCGTTTTGGTGCTTATGGGGATGTAATGAATCTACAGAAAAAAGCATTGTAAATATGACGCTCCTATTAGGACCAAAAAGTAATCTATAGGTAATCCAATGTCCGTTAAGAGCAAAGGTGCTCCAAAGAAAGAGATAATCACTAGTGGAAAAAAGGCTTTTTAAGTCGGTTAAAATTGACTTTTTAAGTCGGGTCCGAGCCCGACCTAAGAACTGCTGACATAAGATGTTTTGACTTCTTAAGTCGGTTGTGGACCTGACTTAACAAACTGTTATTAGGTCGGTTAGGCAGTACCCGACTTAATAAGTCTAGCCTGCAGAAACCATTTATACCCGACCTAAGAACTTACTTTCTTAAATCGGGTATAACTTAACCGACATAAGAAGTTTATTTTTTTGTGGATAATCACACAAATCAAATGCAGTTTTTCCATTTAATAATTTACCCCCAAATCAGACTATCCAACTCAATCAAAAAATTACACAAAAAAAACACACAACACAGATCACAGTAAAACTCCTAATTATCAAATAAAATATACCAACAACTATAAACACAATTACGTATATTAATAATACTAATACACAAACAAACAGGTGCATGTTAATTCTAAAGCACCAAGTACGTACTTATCAAAACATAATCAAAATAAGAAACCTTAAATATTGGCCTTAAAAAATCATATCATCTTCTGAACAGCCAACAACCAAAATTCAGCACAGAATTGAACCTAATTTATATCATTGTCTGTACTTTCTTCAATATGTTCCAATATCATGTTTGCACAAAGTTCTTGAACATTTTTAACTTCTTCTTTTTGTAATGGATTTGAATCCTGAAATATCTAAATAAATAAACATTGACATAAAATTAAATTAATATATCAACATAATTTTTTTTAATTAATTGATACAACTTGATAAAAATATTATATTACTTACATGTGTCCATGAACCAACAACAGTAGCAGATATAATGTTCAACATGTGAGCCATGATGTAATAGCCGCAATCATAACTAACTTGTTGCTTTTGACTCTAAAATTTATTATCAAATGTGAACGTCTAGTCAATAGATATTACTCAAAAATTGTTATAGAATATATATATATATATATATATATATATATATATATATATATATATATATATATATATATATATATATATATATATATATATATATATATATATATATATATATATATATATATATATATATATATATATATATATATATATATATATATATATATATATATATATATATATATATATATATATATATATATATATATATATATATATATATATATATATATATATATATATATATATATATATATATATATATATATATATATATATATATATATATATATATATATATATATATATATATATATGGAATTATTCATTTATATGTAAAGTAAACAATTACTTACAGTGGGATAAAACCATTCTACCTTCTTCTGCTTTCTCACACGTTGTAACTTATTATAAGCTCCCAAAGCTCTGCAATTATTTATAATTAACAAAATAAATAAGATACTTACATTTGTTTTAGAACCATAAATCATTTGATAAATTTGCAACAGAAACAAGAAACTAAAAATCATACTATAATAATATTACTACTTCACTTTTATACTATTTACTTACAAGTTGAATCAATTGACAAGTGTAGTATAGACTTACAATTCAATAACGTCATAAATTTTTTTATCTGGCTTCTTTCCCAAAGAACATAGAAAGGCTACTTCAAACTTCTTAGGATTAATGATGAACAACTGCCAATGATGACTACAAGAACAAAATACAATAAGTGATTGACTATAAGTGATTGACATACAGTCGTTTTGCCTATAACAAGAGAAAATTCTTACTTGTTAAAATAAGGAGTAAGGTAACATTCTTTTGTATCATCACACATCTTCTTTTGTATGTAGGACTAAACACTACCACGCTCATTTTGACTATGAGTGAAACCCGGATCAATAAATCCATAAACATTATTGTTGCCCAATTCCATACAGAGGCGGTGTAGATATATATAACATATTGAAAGTTATTTGCATTATAAATGAAATTAAGTAAATGATAAATTATTAAATTTACAAATAAAATATACTTACATGAGCCACACTTGTAAGATAGTGATGCCTAATTCTTTTGTACCCATGCACAAGTCTACAATATCTTCCCTTAGGAGCTCAATAGAGGCATATGTCCAACCGAATTCACCGTTAAACTTCAAAGTTTGATCCATATACATTGCCTTTACTACCAACTTTTGACAGATAGGTTCTGACCTTTTTGGTGGAACATCATATTTCTTAGACCGAACCTGTGAAATATAATAAAATATTAGACAACATATTAAAAAGGTCTCAATTGTGTAAAACGAAAATAATAAATATAATGAATACCTTATTAGAAGTAAGTTGCAAAAGTCTTTTTGGCCATTGAATGAAAGTATTGGAGGCCTCACCAACCGTTGTAACCTCATCTGTGGGCACTGGTACTTTAGCATTTTCATTTATCACCTTGGTAACAACCACTCTCACCATATCATTACTCAGCACCTGATTGTGTATATTAGGCCCCAACTTATACACATTAGCATATGCCACTAAATGAGTGTTTCCATCAACATACAATTCACATTCTTCAGGAATATCCTCTTGATCATCATTTGGCATATGTGACACCCTTGAACAACTACCCTTTGTGCTTGCATATTGTAAATTGGTATTAGGAGAACAAACAGGGTCATTTGGGTATTTTTGAGAAAAAGCTGGCAAAGATGATATATCCCGCATCACTTGCTCTCTAATCTCCTTCGTAAGCTCGGCCTTTATGGTCTCTATTTGGTCGTTATTCAAAATAGGCGGGGTACTAAAATGTTTACGAGAATGGGATCCAAAGAATTGTCGAATCCTCACACCTCGACCAACAGCACGAACACGATCGGGGTGCTCACCTCGCCCTGTGGCTTCTGTCAGAATATCTTGTCATCCTTGTGGGATAAAGTTCCCTTCCGACACCAGAGTATCCTACAAATATCATCAATTCAAGTTAGCAAATAGAGAGTTAAAAAGAGAGTTCAAAAAATATAACAGAACAGAAATCAAAAGAAAAAGAAAAAGGCATTAATTGCTTTATCAGAACAGAAATCAAAAGGAATTAATTGCTTTATCCTACAAATTGTGTATTGTTTATCATCAAGTTAGCAAATAGAGAGTTCAAAAAATATAACAGAACAGAAATATCATTAGTTCATTCTTAAGTTCAAGTAGGTTGAGATTAATCTGAATAAGGTACACCCAATACTGTCACAATACAGGATAGCATCCAAAAACAATTTTTGTTCCACTGTTATCAGAACAGAACAGAAAGAAAAATTGAGACTAATGATTTTTGTTCCACTGTTATGCTGTTCATCTTGACAGCATCTTTAATCTTCAATTTAACCTTCAATTTTAGACCAAAAACAAGACAGCATCTTGACAACACAAATCACATGATAGCATAAACAAGATAGCATAAAGAACGTTAATAGATCACCGATGTCGATACAATAAGGAAACTGGATCGACAGAGTTGTAACCGTAAAAAAATGATGTTTTGTCACCATGGCAGAGTTGTAAAAGTAAATATGCATATGTAACACTACTTACAATTTTTTCTGCAACAAGACGTGTGTCTTCTGATGTATACTCTCCTGATGGTTTTAGTCGGGCTCTCTTCCACCTCTCATGTCGTTATGGTGGAGATGGAGGTGGAACCTCTGAACTTCCAGCTGCTGCTTGTCTTTCTTTTAACTTATCTGCCATCATATTTTTCTCAAGCAAAGCATATCCCCCTTGGGACAACCTATGGGGATATTTATTATAAGACTGAGTCTCTTGTCCCTTCTTTCTTTTCTCCTATTATATTGCACGTTGATTCATTAAGTTGTACTAAAAATAAGTTGATTCATTAACTAAATAATAATGCCAACTAACCTGAAAGGAAGGGTCCTCTCGCGATTTAACAAAATCCTTCCACGTTTCTTCATCAATATAAGGGTAATCATCAGTGGGAGACACTCCACTCTTAATTCCATTATTTAAATATCTACTTGTTAAGCTGTTTTTAAAGGACCTCCAACGCTCACCCGCATATACCATCATTTTCTTATCAACAACATCATTTTTAGAAATGTCCCATATTTGCTATGTTACACAACAAATAAAAGAGTTAGTACATATCAAAATATTAAAGTTATGTATAATTGTGACAAATGCAATTAAAATTACCTCAAGTCCTTTCCAAATTTCTTTCCTGTTTTCACTACCAACCTTATCCCATTCATCAATCAGAATACTGATTTTCTCTCGAGCGAGACAAGCAACATGATACATGAAATCTTTTGCAAGTTCCCCTATAGGATGTCCATCTGAATTGAAATCAATTGGTATTCTCTCATCCCGTGCAGTCAAAAGTTGCAACTTTTTCATCCTGGTGAACCTCTTCCTTTTGTTTTGGTTGATAGAGTATTCAACCCACTTTGCGAAGGAGCTGATGCATCACCCATGTGTCTGTTTAGAGAAAAAAAAACATAATAATTCAAGCTCAATAATATGAAATTATATGACAAATATATTGTACATGAGACATTAAAAAAATACATAAAATCTACATATTTAGATAAAAATTCACCATTTCTTAACAAATTGTGTATTGTTTGAATATTTTCCCATATCCCTTCTTGATGATCTTCACGAGTGGCATACACCTCGTCACCAATAGTATCTTCAACTAACGTTGGCACCCGTTGAGAAAAAGAAGGAGTCTCATAAATATCTAGCATTGCACGCTCACTATCATTAGGGTTGTGGTTGCTTTTACCTTGGAGAACCACTGACCATTTTTTGTTAGAATGGTCTCTAACATAAAACACTTGTTTTGCTTGAGATGCCATAATAAAAGGTTCATCCATATAGGCTATCTTTTCAAGGTCCACCAATGTAAAACCAAATTCATCAGTCTTAACACTATTTTTTGTGTCAACCCATTTACATTTAAATAGAGGTACTTTAAATGTAGTGAAATTGATATCCCAAATATCTTCTATGACCCCATAGTAAGCTATTGATGCCATAACAGGATTTTTATCTTTTGAACTAGAGAAGTGCATGGACTCAGCTACAACCATAACCCCACTATTTTGCACACTACTAGTGTCATCTTGGGTCTTTGTATAAAATGTAAAATTATTTATATCATAGCCAGTCCATGTTATGCATCAAATTTAGGCGCCCTTGCTAGACATTTCAATGTCTCACGACATGTATTATCTGCTAAAATGGTTTTTTTAAACCACTTTAAAAAATTCTTGTTATGCTCATTCAACACCCATTTTTCATTCATTCGAGGAAATGTTTCCTTGACAATGTTTTTGTGAGTAGAAATGTAAGGTTAAACTTCATCAGTATTATTCAATATATACATTTGTGCTCGAAGTACTTCCGCTCGGGCTATGCTCTTAAGTTTTAAACCTCAAATACCTCCACATCTTCCACCATGACGAGACTTAGGAATTCCTATAGCATCTGCTTCAGACATGTATTCGGAGCAAAACTCAATAGCTTCTTCTGCAATGTACCTCTCAACAATAGATGCTTCAGAATGATATTGATTCTTCACATACCCTTTTAAGATCTTCTTGTATCGCTCAACTGGATACATCCACCTCAAATAAACAGGACCACACAATCTAATCTTCCTCACTAGATGAATAATCAGGTGCACCATGATATCAAAAAAAGAAGGGGGGAAATACATCTCTAGTTGGCATAAGATAACAGCTGCTTCATTTTCTAACTCATCTAATTTTTTAGGATCAATGACTTTGCTACAAATAGCATTGAAGAATAAGCAAAGCCTAGTTAAGACAACTCTAACCTTTTTAGGCAATATGCCACGACTAGCAACTGGTAGTAGTTGTTGCATCAATACGTGACAATCATGAGACTTTAGGCCAACCAATTTCAAATCTTTCATTGAGGCAAGAATCTTTATATTTGAAGAGTAACCATGAGGCACTTTTATGCTACGTAGACACTCACAAAAGCTTATCTTCTCATTTTTTGACAAAGTATGACAAGCTGGAGGCAAATATGTCCGCTTACTAGCTGATTGTGGAGCTAATTGTTGTCGTATACCCATATCAACCATATCTAAATGAGCATTTGCATTATCCTTTGTTTTTCCATGAATGTTGAGAAGTGTTCCGATTACACTATCACACACATTTTTCTCCACATGCATCACATCAATACAATGTCTAACATCTAAATTGCACCAGTAAGGTAGATCAAAGAACACCGACCTCTTCTTCCTTATATTTGTATAAGTGGTTTTTTTTTTGGTTCTTTCCAAATAGAACATTGACATCCTTCACCCGTCCATAAACCTCCTTTCCAGTTAATGCTCTTGGAGCAATTCCATTCTCCTGGTCTCCATTAAACGCTTTTCTCAACCTACGATATAGGTGATTAGGTTTAAGAAATCTCTTATGCCCAAGGTACACTATCTTCTTTCCATGTTTTAATTGTTTGAAGCATGTGTTATCTTCACATATAGGACACGCCTTATGTCCTTTAACACTATAACCGCACAAGTTCCCATATGCGGGAAAATCATTGATAGTGCAAAATAACATTGCACGCATCTTGAAATTCTCGTGGGAATAGCCATCAAACACATCAACACCTTCCTCCCAGAGCATTCTCAAATCCTCAATCAAAGGACTTAGATAAACATCTATATCATTTCCTGGCTGCCTTGGGCCCGAAATCATCATGGATAACATAATATATTTTTGTTTCATACAAATTGAAGGAGACAAATTGTAGATGATTAATAGAACAGGCCATGAACTATGATTACTACTTAAGTTTCCATATGGATTCATTCCATCGGTAGAAAGTGCAAGCCTAAGGTTTCTTGCCTCATTACCGAAATCCGGATACAAATCATCAACTTTCTTCCATTGCAAAGAATCAGCTGGATGACGAAGTTGTCCATCACGTTCTCTCTCAATCGCATGCGATATAATATTCTTTGCATCTTTTGAATTAGCGAATAATCTTTTGAACCTTGGAATTATTGGAAGATACCACAACACCTTTGCAGGAAGTCGCTTTGTGTTTTCATCACTATTCAAATCACCATCTTTCACTTTGAAACGTGATTGCCCACATGTGGGACACTCCTTCAACTCTTCATACTCATTTCGGTATAATATGCAATCATTAGGACATGCGTGTATTTTCTTATACTCCATACCCATCGGACACAATATCTTCTTTGCCTCGTAATTATGATTTGCCAATCTATTTCCTTCAGGAAGCATTTCACACAACAACTCAAGTAGTTCGGTAAAACTTTTATCCGTCCATCCATTTCTTGCCTTCAAGTTGAACAATCGCAACATCGCATATAACCGTGTGAAGTTAGTGCATCCCGAATACAATGACTCTTCATTGTCACTGCACAAAGTATCGTACATATGAGAATGCTGAAAAGACTCGGGTCCAATAGCATTGATCATGTCCTCTAGCCGATTGTCCATATCTACATCAACTACCTCTCGTTCTGACACACTTGACGTATTGTTTGACGGTTCACCGTGCCATATCCAATTGGTATAACTTTGGCAAATGCCCTCACAAAAAAGATGATTTCTTATTTCATCTATTAAAAGTGGCGGCTCTCTATTCAAACAATTAACACATGGACAATAAAACTTATTATTATTAGGAAGTTTTTCACGAGCATATTGAAAAAATGCTTCCATTCCTTTATCTTATTCTGCACCTAAACGATTAGCTTTCATCCAACTACGATCCATGACTATTTCTGAAAAAGAAAAAAAATTGAAAGAAGTAAGGTACAACTAAAAATAAGTGAGCTTGCTGATAGGGCTATGTCATGGTGGTAAGAAGTGAGCTTACTAAAAATAAGGTACAGCTAAATCATTATACTGTTTCATTGATAGAAACTAGTTTAATGGTTAAAGGACAGTACTAGTATATGGTTACAGGATAGTACTAGTTTAATGGTTTCATTGTACTGTTTGATTGATAAAAATAAGGTACACCCAATACTGTCACAATACAGGACAGTAGTGATGCGATGCCCACCATGGCGGCACCGTAGGCTGTAATGTATTTTCTTTAACTTTCTGTCTCTTTTTACTTCTCTTGGCAAGTTTTGCAGGCTTGGATGGAGAATAGTCACGGTGCGGAGGCCCAGAAGAAGCATCAGAAACAATGGACGAGTCCTCTTGTTCATCATATTGAACCTTTATGTGTTTAGTTTGGTCAAGAGAAGGTGTATGTGATTGTGAGGAGGTATGGAAAGAGTGGTCAAGGTATAGAGTCCAACCAGACTCACAACCACTACTGCATTCTGAACCTAATGCATCCATATGATATGAGTTGGAGTAGATAGGATTCTCTAATTTATGTTGAAATGAAAGAGTTACGGTAAAAAAGAGTTCAACTAGTATATAGTAATTAACTAACATGTATGTATCAAACTCTCACATGACCATATCCTAGTATATAGAAATTAAAAAACAAAAACAAATCCGATATTTATCGATAAAGCATAAATATTTCAATTGCGTGAAAGCATGATTCTCTAGACTAGGGAATTAAATTTGACAATGCAACATGTTAGACAGCAATGCAATATGTACCCTATCTAACAAAACGTCCATTTCTCATTCTATTAAACTGTAGCATGGAAACCACATACATAAATGACTCTGATTTAGCCTCAAATGTGGAAAGAAAAAAATGGACATAAACAACACACATCAGTGACCTCTTTTCCTTTTCTGTGCCCATCATGTGTCAATATTAAAGAATCACAAAATGCACTTTAATTTTATAGTTACTTTGTACACTAGTAACATTTATTTAGATCAAAATGTGCCCCTTGTTTTTTACTGTTACACACTCCAAATAAAAAAAGAGAGATTCTCAAACAAACAACTCCCTAAATATAAGCTTATACATTCAGAGTTCCCTAAACAGAGTTCATATTGAGATTCCTCTGTGATGAGGACCAGGACAAATTTGCATTCAGAATATTTAGCAACTTCCAATTATTCAACAGTATGTGTAAGGATAAAAATCCAAATAAATGATTTTGCAATGAAAATAATTAAATTGTTGTAATTCAATATCCCTATATTTTAAATCTCCAAAGTTATTGAAAACACAAATTTAAGATGAAGACAGAATGCCACGCTACCATGCCTTTATCCATAGTGTGATCTCAAAGAATCCATTCAAAAAATGAAGATAACCTAGCTGAGCTCTAAAACCAATGATGAATTTGCACCGATAAAGTGGGTCGGTTCTGGTTTTCCAAAGACCACCGGGGATCTTCGATTAGGCAAGCGTGTAATCAGCAGCACTCTAAATTCTTTCTCTCATAGGGTCAAGTGGACAAAAGGTCCCAAAGGAATTTTCCATGTATATCCAAAGAAAGGGGAGGTTTGGGCTTTATATCAGAACTGGTCCCCTGATTGGGATGAACTTACTAAAGATAATGTCATACATCAATATGAAATGGTGGAAGTGCTTGACGACTACAGTGAAGAGCACGGTCTGAATGTTGCTCCACTTTCCAAGGTTGCAGGTTTCAAGACAGTGTTCCGTCAGAATGCTGACCCGAGAAAAGTCAGGAACATTCCAAGGGAAGAGATGTTTCGCTTTTCACACCAGGTACCTTCATACTTGCTTACCGGAGAAGAAGGTGAAAATGCTCCTAAAGGTTTCCTGGAGTTGGATCCTGCTCCTACACCTATGGAACTTCTTCAGCTAATCACTGATCCTCCAACCCAAGAAATAAAGGAAATGCCAGTTGAAAATTCTTCAAAAGATGACTCGAAGCACAAGGACAATTCTGGCATGAGTAAGAAGGCGGCTGGAGCACAGGCAGGGAAGGTTTGGCCTGAGAATTTGCTGGTATACAAGCGGAAGCGGTTTAAGGTAAAGAGGGATCAGTGAAGTGAAGTGACTAGTAGTTGTGAATAACAGAATTGAATTGAAGAGATTGTGTTCCATTTAGATAGAGATAGCCTATTCAATTCAAATACTCTTGCAAAACCATAGTTTATAATTACTAAATTACTTTTGTTATTATTGTTGTATATTTGGCCATCCTACAATTTTGCTTTTGGTGGTTACATCTGTAGGGTTCTTTGAAATGCCAATGTATGCCAGTTACTAGCTTTTTAAGTCAATAAAATTCAGCATAATTTTATTCATATACTTAATTATTTTGTTCCTTTGCCTATTTTGGACAGGTTTTGTAGTTTGGTGAAATAGGCATAGTAGCGTGGCATACCAAGACACTCTCTACGTCCACTCCCTCCGCCAATTCTACCGCGAATGCGATGTTTATGGCACGGTAGACTTCATCTTTAGCAACGCAGCCGTAGTTTTTCAAAACGGCAACCTATACGCGCGCAAACCCGATCCAAACCAAAAGAACCTATTCACTGCTCAGGGCAGAGAAGATCCTAACCAAAACACAGGAATTTAAATCCTGAACTGTAAGGTTGCGGCCGCTGCGGATTTGATTCCTGAAAACCATATTATGGTGTGCTTTGTCTTGCTAACACTATCAAAACTCAAGCAGCAGAATAGAGGAAAAACTATACCAGTTAGAAAACCTACCCAAACTAAAATTCAAATCAATTCCATCTTCAATTTAACAACAACATTTCATCAATACTCCATCAAACATTCAAAGAAACTGAACCACCATATATGAATAATCATGAAAACATACCTAATCTGCAGAGTTCAAAGCCTTTGCTAGTATCACCAAAACCTCCAACAATTTAGTATCACATAAACCCTGCTTCAAATTTGAAAACACGAAATATTATTTACAATGTATTCATTGAAAATTCAAAACCTAACATTTCAAAACGCAGAGAGGAGAGAACCTGGAGAAAGTGAGTATGGTGACAGTGGCGATTGGTGAAAGATTGAGAGAATGGTCAAATCTGAAAACGAAAGTTGTGGTGAAAGATTGAGAGAACAAGAAGTTGTGGTGAAAATTTTCGCGGTATCAAAAACTTAGTGAAGAAAGCTGCGCGCAGAAAGAGAAAGAGAAAGAGAAAGGTCACTGTGTTATCAGAAATTATTTTAATTAAAATTTATTAACTAAGTATTAAATAATGTTTACTTCACTAGAATGTATTAGGTAAGAATTGAATCGGAGTCTTGTAAGACCTTCTTAGGTCAGGTAATAAACACCTGACTTAATAAATAAAATTCTTAAGTCATTTCAGTAAAAGAACCGACTTAAGAAATTTAATGAAAATTATATTTTTTTTATTTAATCTTTGTAGGTCGGTTAAACGTAGACCCGACATAACAAAGTTTCAAATATTTACGAATTTGCCACCGTGTGGTTTCTTAAGTCGGGTAATTGATGAACTGACTTAAAAACCTCTGCTAAGAAAGTATTTTTCCACTAGTGAACGAATGAAATCAAAACAATCAGACATTCTAAATACTGAAATATAACAACTCATGATGTGAGGAATTGTTCGGTAATACATCCCTTCCTTACGATCTTAATCTTATTCTTAGTATATATTTTCTTTAAATGTTATATTTTATCTATTTTAGTATATTTTCCAAAACACACAAGAGAGAACAACAAAACAAAATGTTGAGTTCAATTCATTGTTGTTATCTAAATAGAATGTTGAGTTCGATTCAAAGGTATATTTTGTATTTACATTTGTTTTGAAATATTAATTGAATCTTTATATATAGAAAAATAAAATGAAATTGAGTTGTAATGTTAGTAGTGTTAGGCAAAAAACTTAATAACTACCACAAAGTCAATATGGATGTGTTACTGTAACATCCTAAATATCCCCCGTGTAATTTATAATAATTATCAGAGTAAATTTAAAACATAAACATTTAGGATGCCACATTCACCATAAACTTTCTCATGTAATCAGATATGTAGCACATATCTCCTTTTTTTTAAAATTAATAATAATAATAACAATAAAGCATGTTTGAAAAGTCAACATATATTGCAGCGGAAACATCAACAACTTGACAATTTAATGATTCAAAGCATCAACTTGTTTTAAAGTAAAAATAATAAACATCAACTTAAGAGATATCCAAATAATATCCAACAAACATAAATGACGTAAAAGCGTTTCATTTCCAGGTGTTACACATCAGAGCAGACGCCGACTCTAAAAATAAAAGAAGACACCATCTTCCACTTACATTGACGCTTCTACTGTGGATTATCATTAAGATGCCCATGTAAAGGCAACATTCAAATATAAGGGGTGAGATATCATGATTATATAAAGAAATTCATAATAATAAGCAAGCAACAGATTATTACATGCACATCACCCATTCTACAACACACCTCCACACAATCTACATAACAATCATTCAACATAATAACAATACAACCAATATGAAATGCAATGAGACCCACAAATTGACTCAAAGCACGTAATACCAATACGCTTCACTAATTCCT
Organism: Lathyrus sativus; assembly: GCA_963859935.3. Taxonomy (NCBI): domain Eukaryota; kingdom Viridiplantae; phylum Streptophyta; class Magnoliopsida; order Fabales; family Fabaceae; genus Lathyrus; species Lathyrus sativus. The sequence continues at coordinate 398,570,052 of OZ012736.1, read as the reverse complement.
TCACCTCTGAATCCAGATACTCGTACCCAATCCCCTCCACCTAGGTTCGAGGCTCACCAAAAATGGACCATCATCCAACACCATGAATACATGCAACATACAACATGCAACAACAACACCATGCACAATGGTCGTCACTACCATATTCAATGTACTTCTCCAATACTGGCCACATGCACCAAACACATGCTATAACATTCTGCAACAACGACACAATGATATAACAAGCAACCACAATGCATTTAAGATTATGTCACACCATAACATAAAAACTATAATGAATTTAACCCAATCACACAACAAATTCTTAATTTTCAAGTACAAAAACCAATTTTAAAATAGAGCTCGTCGTGTCAGCTTCCTAACACTTCGAACATCACCAGAACCGGACACCCAGAACTGAAGTTATGAATTTTAGAAGTTTTTCAAAAGCATCTCCTAGAGTAACTGATTACACCAAATGAGGTAACTAGTTACACCCCTTGTAACCAACCCAGCTACGCAAAATACATTTAGTGTAACCGGTTACCCAAATCTCGATAAGTGATTACACCCTCAAAAATTGCCCAAAAAACGCAGTTTTAAAGCAGTATAACCGGTTACGCCAATCTTGGTAACCAATTACACTGTGTGTAGAATCACTTTTTCTGCAACTTTTCAAACAAAAATTAATTTCAAGCCATTCCAAAACCCCATTTTTCTTACAAATCGTCTATCTCATATTTTAACACAAAAAATCACTTTTCAAAAGTCTCCAAACCCTAATTCTTTCCAAAAAACATTCACAACTTAAGTTCTGACTCAGACTCGCAACCCCAACCAACACACAACATCTACCATCAATAATTCTATCAAATACATAATTCCATTAACAACATTACATAATTCACCATTCGCTTATCAATCATAACATCACCATATGACATTCTAACACATATAAATCATCAAAATAACATATAATTGCATGATCCACCCAAATTAATCTGACACCAACATACATCATGTTCATACAATTCTTCATCATCCAATTTCAACCAAGCTCATCAATAAAACAGAATCATACAATTGCAATATTTAAAGCATATGAGAGGAATACTTTCTAGCAAAGAAATCAATCCGTACCCACAAATAATTATACAGGCCCTTAGATAATTAGAACTCCACCCTTACCTTAGAGTTCTTGCAAAGTTTCTTCAACCTTTAGTAATGGGGATTCTTCCTAGCTTCTCCTTCCTTGCCCTAGCTCTCTTATTTATTTCTCTTGTTTTCACGATTTGACAAATTTATCCCTCAACTTCCATTATTTCTTTATTTTATTATATTATTATTATAACTTAATTCAACTAATTAAATAATAATAATAATACTAATTTTCATCAATCATTTAATTTAAACAATACTCACATAATATAACTTAATTAAATAATTATGAACTAATATAATTCAATTAGTCTTACTTACCACACCATTAAGTTCTACACTTTTGCTCACACACTCTCAACACCTTTATTTTATTCTTAAGGCCACTCCCCCACACCAAGGGTAGCTCAAACACACTAAAACACCAATCAACACATATAATTACACATCATCATTATTAAATTACGAAAAATAATTTAAAATAAACCGGGGCATTAAAATTCTCTTCCACTTAGAATATTTTCATCCTCGAAAGTTTACCTGATACGAAGAACTCTAGATATAACTCTCGCATCCTACTCTCCAATTCCAAAGTCATGTTCTCTCCGACAGCACCTCCCCACACTACCTTCACGAGAGAAATCTCATTGCCTCTAAACTGCTTCATTTCACGATCATCAATTCTCACAGGCAAAGCCTCAACTGTATGGTTACCCCTTACTTGAACATCATGCATCAGAATCATATGGGATAGATTTGGAACATACTTCCAAAGCTACAAAACATTGAACACATCATGCAAATTCGACAAATTTGGTGGCAACGCGACTCTATAAACTACAACTCCAACCCTCTTTGACATCTAATTTAGACCAATAATCTAAGGAGTAAGCTTCCTCGACTTCAAAGAAAATCCAACACCGGTCATCATAGTGACTCTGAAGAATACACGGTCACCCTCTTAAAACTTAAGATCCTTCCTCCTCTTATCACGATAACTCTTATGCCTACTCTGAAACAATAACCCATATGGCATCATTCCGTCTCGATGTATTTGGTAACCCAATCACAAAATCCATATAAATGCTATCCCATTTCCACTATGAAACATCCAACAGTTGCATTAACCCTACAGGTTACTGATGCTCAACTTTTGACTTCTAACAAGTCAAACAAGCATACACAAACTGGGCCACATCACATTTCAATCCAGGCCACCAAAATATATTTTTCAAATCCTGATACATCTTTGTAGCTCATGGATGGATACTCAAGCTACTCAATAGACTTTCTTCCAAAATCATCTTTTTAGACTTAGAATCATCAAGAATACATATTATGTCTCAGAATCTCACCAAACCTTGCCCACTCTAAAATCACTAAACTCAGTCTGATTACTTCCAACTGTCATGTCCACCAACTTCACATCCAACTTCTGACTCTCTTTAATATTGTCATAACATAATTTTTAACCCTAAGATCCCATATATCATTTGCATTGTTGCCCACAAACAAGATTATATGCTTAGTTCTTCCTTCCCTCTTATCCTTTGGGGTTTACCCTTGCAGAGGTCACCAAACACCGTTTTTGTATGTTTATCTTTATGTCTTATTTCTTTAAGTTTTGTGCATGGTAGAGTATTTCATCAAGAGCACCATGCTTGGTTCCTCAAATATAGTTGTGTCCTCTCAAGGAAAATTGTGGGCATATTGATTCTTAAGAGCTTTTATCTTAAAGCATGGCTTTTAATCTCAATATTTATGGTCATCAAACATCTCTCAATACCATTTGGATCAAGAATACATCAAAGTTTTGTAGCTTGTTTCTCAAGAAAGTCAAAGGTTTGTGCGTTTATTTCCACGCTTTCTTCAATAATTTATTTCAAGATTTGATCATTTTAATCAAATTACATTAAAGGACATCTTATTTTGAGTTCATAAGATCATTCATGAACCTTGAAATGTGTTGCAGTGAGAATAGGATATAAAATTATCGATTAATTTGAATCACAATCTTGATTCATAATCAGTCTTGGATTTATTCGAAGGAAAGGTTAATGAAAAAAAAAAACCTATTTTGCATTGTAAACACAATGCAGGGAGAGATCTAGGGTACGAGGGTTAGTTAAGCTTAGGGAAGTTATTAGCATCCTAAACTTCTGTAGTACTTTATAGGAACCTCTTGTTTAAAATGTGCTATTGCTAATAGTTATCTGCTTATGGTAATGCTAAGGGTTAAAGGGTAAAGAGAAGGACCTAAAGGGTTACTCCTAAGTATACTCGCCAAGACTCTCATCTTGTGCCTTTGTATCTGACGTAGGGGATGGAATTAGAGTATTCGTAGTGCCCCTCAAAGAGGAGGAAGAGGAACTTCTTGAACGCGGTCAAGGTTTCAGGGGGAAGTAAACGTTCATATGGAAGCACTTACATGGAGTGCGGCGACTCCTATTCTATGTTATAGAGTTGAATTGAAAAGGGTAAAGTAAGTATTCCACGGCGGGGACTTACATGGAGTGCGACGACTCCTGATCCTAAGGCTAGGATAAGGGGATGGATGTCCACGGCGGGACGCCTAAGCATGAGTACGGCGACTCAAATCCTAAGGTCAGGAAAGGGTGAAGCTATGTCCACGGCAGGACGCCTAAGCATGAGTACGACGACTCGGATCCTAAGGCTAGGATGGGGTGAGGGTGAAGGCATTGACGTGGCGTTCAAACGGAAAACCTTTCCTTCGGAGGGTGAAACGAAAATGTAAAGCAGTGGATAATACAAGTGATCGCAATGATATGTAAATATGTACAACGTAGTGAAATGTTAAGTTGGAATGGAGAATGAGAAAAAATTAGATATGGATAATGAAATGTGATTAATGGAATTGGTGATCTGGAATTAAATAAATTATAAATTAATTAAAAAAGAGCAGATGAATTGTTTTTAATTGTTTTTGAGAATTTTATTTAATTAAAAATAAAGTTAAACAAGATGTTAGAATTAATTATTTTTATGGCTTTTTGTGAGAAAAATTAAGATTAAGTGAAAATATGAAAAAAGGTTAATTAAGCTTGAGTTATTTTGAAATTGAGATTTTTAGGTTAATTTAAAAAAGAGTTTTTATTTTATTTTTATTATGGAAAACCTAAATTAACAATTAAAATTAATATTTTTAATGTTTTAAAATTAAAATTCTTTTTTATTCTTTTTTTTAATTTCAAATTTTTATTAATTTAATGAATAAGTTAGTGAGTTAGTGTTAGTTTAATATTAATTTACAATATTATAAAAAACAAAATAAAAACTAAAAAAAATTGCAAAAATAAAATGGGTTGGGGCCTGGGTCATAACCTCCCAGGACTCGAACCCGGTTGTCTTAAAAGGAAAGGGGAAATGGGTTTCATAATGAAACCCTAGTTCCACACGAGAGGCGCCGTTTGTTTGTTTCTCTGAACTTTTTTCTCTCTTCTCCTCTGATCTCTCTTTCGCATTGTAGCACGCTAATTTTTGACCTTAAGATTTTACCTCCTTGTTTTATTTCTTTTCTCCCATGTTATCTTTTACTTTTGTGTGTGACTAACAAGTTTGCGCATGTACATAAATTTCGAAGATAAAGTACTGGTTCTCTCAGCTAGCAATACTTAAGTGTGTTGTGAAGGCCCAGCTATGATTCCAGGTTATATCCAAGTATTTTCTCAAAAGAGTGATGTGTCTTACTGCGAGTTATGAGTATGGTCACAATTATCAAGGATTTCTTGCTCGGAGGAACCCTGATATAATTTCTTTTTTCATATGATTAAATCCAAGAACTAGTCAAGGTCAACGTTATTGATTTCGAGAATTTAATCCCACTCTGATTCTTGAAGGAGCGTGTTTGCTACGAGTTCATTGGAAGGAATTAGTTAGTTTGGTGTTATATGAAGGCATTACAACTTGTCTTTATTTAAAAAATCAACAACTAACCTACGAGCAATACACTTTAATTTGGAATGTTAAGAGCTTTGGGAGATGCCATACAACATGTAAATCTCGAAATTCAGATATTTCTGTTTGGCTAATCAAAACAATTGTTGCGAGGTCTCTTTGTTAAGTTCACGCTACCGCCATTTTCTTTTCACGATTTGAAAGTCAACCACTTTTAATTAAGTATTGTTACTGTGAGCGTTATCATCATTTTCTGTTACTACATTGGTCAGAGGGGGTCCACTTTCTCTTTGGTGCCTAATTAATTAACTAGCATCCTAATATTTCGACTTTGATCCATCTTATCTAAGTTTATCCAAGAAGATTCACACTTTCATAACCACATGACTGCCCATTGAATTTCGACTGGATGGAATTAATTTAATAAACCTGTTGTGTAAAAATAAGAGAAACACCATAAAATTCAAGGCATGTCAAATTGTTGTAATCAAATTAACACACAGTACACATAAGTGTTTGTCATGATACACGACATTATCCATCAAATTCTTGTAGCATCGGTTCCTAGCTGACAAAATCATTAACCTATCTTAAGGCAGGATAACCAATATTTGGTGTTCAAACAGGTGTTCTAACATAAAAAAAAGGTTGGTGCCTTCGTGCAAGTAGTTCCCAAATAGTCTTCTTGCCTCAGACTGTGGCGACAGCGCACGGTTTTTGGTCTTCGGCTGCAAGTCAGACTACGGCAAGATAATTCCCTGCAGAACATAAAAAAAATATCAAGTGTTACGTGAAGACCGTAGTGATTTTCGGCGCGTGATTCAATTCGAAATGGTCTCGCTCCAGACTTAGGCTATGTTGTCAAAATTCAAACAATTTCTTTACCTCATAACCTTCAAGGGAAGGTTCAAGAGATTCAAGCATAAGAACATGAATTCCAAGAAGTTAAAAGCAGCTACAGATGTTAGAACACATATTGGTTCTTAGTTATATCTCTATGTTTTGATGATAACTCTTACGAAATTTTGTATTAAGAAATTATACACTCTAAATTTGTTCAAGAATTTTTGCTGCAGATATTTAATTTAATATTCTTCTGAAAGCAAAAATGCATCTGAACGTGGAACTATGCAAGGCTCTGAACCGTCAGAAGCATCTATTAGAAGAATCTGAATGCTGCCTACAGAAGACTTTGAGCGCTACCTACGGAAGGATCTGATGCAGAAGCTACAGAAGCATCTGAAGCATAGTCTGAAGACTTTTGTATGAAGAGTTTCAAGCACAGTTTTTCAGAAGACTCTGATAGTATTATACGCTGCAAGTACTGAGGATCTGATCCCTAAACACTGCTCTGAGTAATCTCACGCTAAAGCACACTTGCTGCAACACTCTGATACAGCAAATTCTGAAGACATCAAGACTCTGATCACTCAAGGCTCTGATGTGAATTGCTGGGAATTAGAAACTTGTTGAAGACGAATTCAAAGTTATATCCGTTGATAAATGTCAAACGACTCTTTCCTCTTTTATGCTAGACACAAGAACACAGGAAAACGGGATTTCTCTGAATGTTCTACTTCTAGGAAAGGTCAAGTGATGTGAAGATAAAAAGGTTACAACTCTTTTCAGTACACAGTCTTCAAAGTGCAAACGTCTTGAACTTGTGTGCCTATAAAATCAAGACTTCAACATCTTTCTCAAGTTGACGATTATTGAAAGAAATTCATTGAAAATCTCTCATACAAATTATTCTCTTTGTTGAATTTATTTCATACGTTCTTAAACTTAAGTGTAAATCACAATTGTGATATAGCTTTCTTAGAAGCATTCAAACACTTGTTTAGTTTTACATTTGATTGTAAAAGTTCCTTGAGAAGACCAATTGTGGTCAGTAGTTTTTGAGAAGACTAAGAACAGTTGTTCTTAATGGATGCTATTGTAATCAGTTTGATTAATAGTGGATTAAGTCCTTGTAGAGAAAGGCAAATCACTCTTGATAGGGTGGACTAGAGTAGTTGAGTTCAACGAACCAGGATAAAAATCTTTGAGTTTTTATTGCCATAATATTTTCTATATACTTATTCAACCCCCCCTTCTAAGTATTTTCTCACCTTCAGTTGGCATTAGAGCTCCGATTATGTGTGTGCTATCACTTCACCGTGAACAAAAATGATCCAGTGAGAAAACTTTGATATATATTCTTGGTTGTTATTATGGCTGAAGCTACAACATCTAACAGCAACAACATATATGAAGAAAGGGATAGAATCAGCACAAAACCCCCTATGTTTGATGGGAAGAAATTTGACTATTGGAAGGACAGAATATAGCGTTTCTTCCTTGGTTATGATGCTGATTTATGGGACTTAGTCATTGATGGGTATGTTCACCCCACTGATGGGGATGGGAAGAAAATTGATAGAAAATCTATGAAGAAGGAGTTCAGAAATCATCACAAAGCTAGAACAATCTTGTTAAATGCAATATCTCATACTGAGTATGAGAAGATCACCAACAGAGAAACTGCACTTGACTTGTTTGAGTCTTTGAAGATGACACACGAAGTAAACTCACAAGTTAAAGAGACCAAGGCTCTGGCGCTAATACAGAAGTATGAAGTGTTCGAAATGGAAATATATAGAAACTATGTTCTCTAGATTCCAGATCCTCATAGCTGGTTTAAAAGTGCTGGACAAAGGCTATTCAACTGCTGATCATGTGATGAAGATCATCAGAAGCTTCCCCATCAGATGGGGAACCATGTTCACTGCTCTGAAGCTAGCAAAGGATCTGAACAAGATCACATTGGAAGAACTAATCAGCTCACTAAGGAGCCATGAAATTGAACTTGAAGAAGACGAGCCTCAAAAGAAAGGTATGTCAATTGCTTTAAAATCTAACAAATCTGTTAAAGCATTGCAGGTGTTAGAAGAGAGTTCTGAAGAGTCTTCTTCTGAAGAAGAAGATGAATTGTCCTTGCTCTCCAGAAGAATCAACAAACTCTGAAAGCACAAACAGAGGAAGTTCAAGAACTTCAAGAAGCCAGATCAACACAAAGAGTCCTCTGGACATAAAAGATCTGGAAAGAAGGAGGTTGTTTGCTATGAATGCAAGGAACCTGGACATTACAAGAATGAATGTCCAAAGCTTCAGAAGGAAAAGCCTAGAAGGAAGCCTGAGCATAAGAAGAAAGTTCTGATGGCTACATGGGATGATTCAGATGCATCTGAATCTTCATCAGAGTCAGAAGAAGAATGCACCAACATGGCATTGATGGTTGGAATAGAAGATTAGGATGAAGGATCATCTGGATCTGAATCTGACTTAGAAGAGGTACTTTCTGATCTCTCTAAGGAAGAACTTATTAAAGTTTTATCAGAAATCCTGAAAAACTATAATCAGATTAAGCTCAAATGCAAGAAGCTTAAATGCAATCTTGAATCTTAGAATAATCTGTTCAAGTTAGAAGTTGATGAGCTCAAAGAAAACAATTTGAAAATGAAAATTTTTTTTGAAAAAGCTTAACAAGACTCTGAATCTGAAACTAATTCAAAGTGCAAAAACATTTTAGAAGAATATGACTTCAGGTTTCAGAAGTTTCTGGCTAAAAGCATAGATATAAGCAAGATGGCTTCAATGATCTATGGAGTTAGCAGAAACAACAGGAAAGGAATTAGATATGAATCTTCCTCTGGAAAGGATTTAAATCCAATGCCTGTTGATAAACTTATCATTAAGAAGACTCCCTTATACTCTCATTTTATGTTTGGTCACCTGAATGATATTAAACACACACGTTCTGATTAGAACGTTCCTGTGTTAAAGCCAAAAGTCAGTCAGAATAAAACTGTTGTAAAAAGACAGAAGTTCTGACAAACTTTCAAGGCAACTAACCCAAAAGGACCCAAAAATATCCGGGTACCTAAGGATAAGATAATCCCTGTTGTAGATGTATTTAGCAGAAAAGTCAAGACGCCAGTCATGGTACCTGGACTCTGGCTGCTCACGTCACATGACGGGAGAAAGGTTTATGTTCCAAAGCCTGGAGCTTAAATCTGGAGGAGACGTGAAGTTTGGAGGGAATCAGAAGGGCAAGATTATTGGCTCTGGTACTATTGGGAATGGTAACCTTCCCTCTATATCTAATGTTTTACTTGTAGAAGGATTAAAGCATAATCTATTGTCCATAAGTCAATTAAGTGACAATGGTTATGACATAATCTGTAATCAATAATGTTGCAAAGCTGTTAGACAGAAGGATGGCTCAATCCTATTTAATGGAAAGAGGAAGAACAACATTTACAAAATCAATCTTTCAGAACTTAAGGTTCAAAATGTTAAATGCATTATGTATGTTAATGATGAGCAATGGATCTGACACAGAAGATTGGGGCATATTAATATGAGACGTATATCTCAGATTAATAAACTCAATCTGGTCAGACGACTTCCTAAGTTGAAGTTCAACTCAGATGCTCTTTGTGAAGCATGTCAAAAAGGAAAGTTTTCAAAATCTTCTTTTAAAACTAAGAATGTTGTCTCAACTTCAAGACCATTAGAATTACTTCACATTGATCTGTTTGGACCAGTGAAAACTGCATCCATCAGAGGCAAGAAGTACGGATTAGTCATTGTTGATGACTATAGTAGATGGACATGGGTGAAATTCCTAAAACACAAGGATGAGTCACATTCTGTGTTCTTTGACTTCTGCAAACAAGTCTAGAATGAAAAAGATTTTAAAATTGTTAAAGTCAGAAGTGATCATGGTGGCGAATTTGAAAACGAATATTTTGAAAAATATTTTAATGAAAATGGCATTGCTCATGATTTCTCCTGCCCTAGAACTCCACAACAGAATGGAGTTGTAGAGAGGAAAAATAGAACTCTGCAAGAAATGGCCAGAACCATGATCAACGAGACTAATCTGGAAAAACACTTTTGGGAAGAAGAAATAAACACAACGTGTTATATTCAGAATAGAGTGTCTGTAAGACCTCTTCTGGAAAAGACTCTCTATGAATTATGGAGGAACAGAAAGCCCAACATTTCGTATTTTCATCCTTTTGGATGTATGTGTTATATGTTGAACACTAAAGAGAATCTTAACAAGTTTGATTCTAAAGTACAGAAGTGTTTCATGCTTGGCTATTCTGAACGCTCTAAAGGCTACAGAGTATACAATACTGAAACACAGATTGTGGAGGAATCTATACATGTTAGATTTGATGATAAGCTTGGCATTGAAAAGCCAAAGCAGTTTGAAAGTTCTCCAGATAGAGAAGTAATTCTCACAGACTCTGAAGGCTCAGAGGCAGAAAAGGTTCAAGTGAAAGAGCCAGAAGCAACGCCAGATGCAGTTCCTTTAGCTTCTCAAATGAACAACTTCAATATTTCTGAAGAATCAAATGTTAGAGGATCATCTTCCAGAATCAAGGGCTCTCACCCAGAGAATGTGATCATTGGAAAGAAGGATGACCCAATAAGAACAAGATCCTACCTCAGATCATCTGAAGCGTCATTATTTGGGTTGGTGTCAGTTATTGAACCAACTACTGTGGATGAAGCTCAGCAAGACAATGACTGGATAATTGCCATGCAAGAAGACGTTTGGGATTTGGTTCCAAGACCAAAAGGATTTAACATAATTGGAACTAAATGGGTCTTCAGAAACAAGTTGAATGAAAAAGGAGAAGTTGAAAGAAATAAAGCAAGGCTTGTTGCTGAAGGTTATAGCCAGCAAGAAGGAATTGATTACACAGAGACTTATGCTCCTGTGGCCAAGTTAGAATCTATTTGTTTACTCATTTCTTTTGCTGCACAAAATAACATCACTCTATATCAGATGGATGTTAAGAGTGCCTTTCTAAATGGAATTATAGAAGAAGAAGTCTATGTTCACCAACCTCCTGGTTTTGAAAGTGAAAAATTTCCAGAATATGTTTTTAAACTTAAGAAATCTCTTTATGGTTTAAAACAAGCTCCCAGAGCTTGGTATGAGAGATTAAGTAACTTTCTTCTGGAGAAAAATTTTATCAGAGGCAAAGTGGACACAACCCTCTTCTGTAAAAAATTTAAGAAAGATCTGTTAATTTGTCAAATATACGTGGACGATATTATATTTGGATCTACAAATGTTACGCTAGGAAAGGAGTTTGCTCAATGTATGCAGGCTGAATTTGGGATAAGCATGATGGGAGAATTGAGATTCTTTTTGGGAATTCAAGTCAACCAGACTCAAGATTGCACTTACATTCATCAGACCAAATATGTTAAAGAGCTTCTGAAGAAGTTCAACATGACTGATAGTAAGATGGAAAAGACTCATATGCATCCAACAAGTACTCTTGGTAAGGAAAAGGTAAGTAAGAAAGTAGATCAGAAACTCTACAGAGGGATGATAGGATCTCTTCTCTACTTAACTGCTTCTAGACCTGACATTTTATTTAGTGTGTGCTTGTGTGCAATATTCTAATCAAATCCTATAGAATCACACTTAACAGCTGTTAAGAGGATTCTAAGGTATCTGAAAGGTACTTCTAATGTGGTTTTGTGTTACAAAAAATCTAATGATTTTAAATTAGTTGGATTCTGTGATGCTGATTACGCTGGAGACAAAGTGGAAAGAAAAAGTACTTCTGGAAGTTGTCAATTTCTAGGAAGAAATTTAATCTCCTGGTACAGCAAGAAACAACCTACAATTGCACTATCAACTACAGAAGCAGAATATGTTGCTGCTGCTGGATGTAGCACGCAGATGCTCTGGATGAAAAGTCAACTAGAAGACTATCAAATCTTTGAGAGCAATATTTCTATATTATGTGATAATACTTCTGCTATATGTTTGTCTAAAAACCCCATTTCACACTCTAAGGCAAAACATATAGAAATTAAACATCACTTCATCAGAGACTATGTTCATAAGGGTATTATAAAATTAGACTTTGTTGATACAGATCATCAATGGGATGATATTTTCGCAAAACCCCTTGCTGAAGATAGGTTCAAGTTTATTCTGAAAAATATTGGTATGGAATTTTGTCCAGAATAATATTTATTAGAAGCAAACTTCTCAGATGCAAAATGTTTAAAACTCTGAAGTATTTCATCTGTCAGTTATTTGATTTCTTGATTTATTATTATTTGTGTGTATCTGAACTAACCAATCTTAGAGGATCTGAATGTTAGCTAACGTTTCATTTCTCAAGAGAATTCAGAAGCACATGCAAGCAAACACGTGTCACTCTGAATCTGAAAAGATGGCGTGCACAATACTGAAGAGACATTTGAGGTAACTTTTGAATAGTTAAAATTCTTGATTTTCCCCCCAATTGTCAGAATCAATTAACGTTTTGAAATGATTATTATTCTTTTCATTAAATGCCATTAATTTCTAATTGCGAACGTGATGAATGTGTCTGTTTGTATGCCCTAATTTTTCTTTATAAATACCACAAATCACACCATTTCACACTTTTCACTTTACAAACATGTATATGCATTTCTGTTTGCTCTTTGGCCTTCATCAAAACCCTAAACCTTCATCTAAACCTTCTTCATCCTCAACAATGGCTACCTCATCTTCAACCTCAGCTCAGTTTCAATCATCAATGGCTGCAGTTGCATCATCAAACATGGGTGCTGCTCCGTTTAAGGAACCTGAGAGAACCTTGTTAACACATGTTGATAAGCTTGAAGTTCTATGTGAATCTATGGTGGAATTTGATTCTTTGGCTGACAATGGCTTTGATTTGCGTTCTATTATTGATGCTCAAGGCTAGGTAAAGTATTTTGATAGATTATTTGGACCAGTTTATCCACACTTAGTGAAGGAATTTTGGATTCACGCACTAGTTTACCCAAAGTTCATCCTCTCTTCTGTTCTGGGAAAAGAGATTATAATCACTGAAGATCTTATCAGAAAACTCATTGGGTATAAGGAAACTGATGGAGTTTCTCATCTGCCAGTTGGGCGTGTTGATATGGAAGAAGTGTATGCTAAAGTGATTTCTTCTGGACAAGCTTCCAATAAGTTCAAGGATCTGAAACCTGATTACAAAATCTGGGCAAAGATTTTTCTGGGCTGCGTCAACCACAGAAAATCCATAAACTCTCCAGATTATGTGAACAATGAACAGATTTACTTCATGTACTACTTAAGTCAGAGTACTAAAGTGTATCTGCCACACATTCTCTTCATGCATCTATGGAATCACATTAATGCATCCAGAGAATCTACTGAGACTAAGGGTCAGAAGATCAGGACGTGGATTCCTTTTGGAAGATTAATATCAGACATGCTGACAGAGAATGGTCTGGTAGCTGCTCTACATGAAGCTGGAGTTAAAGAAGAGCTTGAGTCAATAGTTGGAAAACCTTTAAATGGAAAGAGTCTCGAAAGACTAAAAGTTGTGGATGAACTCACAACTGCTCCTAAAAAGCTGAACATTGCTGAAGTAAGTCAGAGAAGGATTCCAGTTCAAGACTTTCCTATCTTTGGTACTGAAGAACCTAGAGATATTATTATTAGGTACATTGATTTGTGCAAGGCAGATGGAACATCGGTTCCTGCTGATATTCTGATACGTGCAAGAGAACCTATTCCAGATGTTTATGAGGAAAACATGAAGAAAAGAAGACAGTTAGAGGCAGAAGAAGTTGTTGTTCAAAAGAAACAGAAAGTTGCTGATAAACCACAGAAGAAGATTAAGAGAAAAGCTTCTTGAGAAGTTCCTCCTATTCCTGCAAAATGCATCAAGATAAGAGGTACTAAAAAATCTTCACCTTCTATTTCTAAAATTGCAGTAGATGTATCAACAGTTAGTTCTATACCTGAACCTCCTCCCACTCAAACTCAAACAATTCCTGTTCCATCTCAAACATCTGAACCACCTACAATTCCTACTTCACAAATTCCATCTGATCCTGTTGCCATAACACCATTACAATCATCTGACATTCCTCAATCAGAACCACAAATAACAAAACCAGCAGAACAAACTCCAACACAACAACCTGAAATTCAACAAACTTCTGTACCTGAACCAATACAATCTGAACCAGTTGTATCTGAACCACCAAAATCCACACCTTCTAATCCTCAACCAGATCAACCCAAACCTACTTAATCAAATGTATCTGATTCTGAGGTTCTGGACGTCCAACCTCTTAAAATCATGTTTGACATATCTTCTACATCTTGTCACTCATCCACTTCATCTGATTCATCTGAATTTGATGTTCATCCAGATGTTAGCTCACCCCCTCTCTCAGAGGATATGAACCAAAACAACCAGATCCACCTATTGCATATGATGCTATCAATCCTGAACCCACTCCAACACCTAAACCTAGGACATCCGAGTTTGCTTCAGTTGCATCCTTTAAACCACTTCCCTCTGATACCCTTCCTTCTGGTTTAAAGATTAAACATTTTTATACCAGAATAGAACCATATGACACAATCACTCCATACAAACCCAATCCTTCAACCACTCTTCCATCTGAACTTCAAACCCAATTTGCACAACTACTAAATATCATTTTATCAGAATCTCTGTTGTCTGATAAATCTGTTTTCATTCCCTACACTTTCACTACATTTGATGTCGTTCCCTCTGCATCACGTGTAAAACCATTTCTTGTTCATGCCTTATCCAGATCCAAAACTGATACATCATCTGACCATCCATCTTTTCCTTCCTACCCTCGTACTTTGTTCATCATCCCACCTTTCACCATACCAACTCCACCAAAACCAATCAAACCATCAACCCTTGAAGCCTTTCTTAAACCAAAACCTAGGCTAAATGTTGATATTCTATTTGCAAATTTTATGAAAGAGATCAAGATGAATTTAGGCTTTGTGAAGAAAAGATGCTTGTCAACCATGAAAGCAGATGAATCTGATGCTATTTGGAATAGCTTCATCTCCAGATTCAATACTGTTGCTTCCAATCTGAAGAGTGTATGCTCTGATGATGCGAAGATCAGATTCTCTGAGACTACCAAAACCATGTTATGGAACATGAAACGATATGCACCTTTGCTCCTTGAGGATGTACCTTCATCTTTTGAAGTATCTGCTACAGAAACCTTTGCAGGATCTGCTTCTGAAGAAAATCCTTTGGCTCTGACAACTGTGGACAAACCTTCTGCATCTGTGGCTCCAGACTCTGCAACTCCAATGGTTATTGACTTTGCTCCTGCATCAGAATCTGCCCCATCTACTTCTTCTGAGATCAAGAAAGAGAACCCAGAATTAGAAGATAAGATTGATGTGTTAGAAGCTGGTCAATCTGAGATCAAGTCCTGGATGGCTAAACAAGATCAGAAGAATAAGAACATGGAGAAATGAATGTCAAAGCAAAAACAATCTTTATCTGAGATCACTCAACTTCTGAAGATGATTCTTTCCAAACAAACCTAGTTTTATGTTTTCTGTATCTGATGTTTGTGCACTTGTACTTGCATTTTCTATCTGATGTTTTTGTTCTATCTGAGTACTTTTGAATGAATGAATCTGATATGTACTCTACATGAATGTATCTTTTTTCTCTGTTTCCTTTTATTTGTCTTAAAAAGTTTTCTTTTTGATTATGACAAAAAGGGGGAGAAAATGAAATTCTGACTGTTCAAATAAATTTTACCTGAACGGAATTAAGACATATCAATTATAACTAACGTAAACTTTTAGTGTTTCAGAACTTATGAAAAATCTGACTAATTCTTTTAAGTAGCTCTGAGATCCCCAGATCAAGTTTTAAACCAATCAGGCTCTGATTCTGAAACGTTCATCCAAATCAAGCTTTCTTTTGGAACAATCAGACTCTGATTCTGAAAAGAATACTCATGCAAAAAGGGAAGTTTCTACTCTTCTAAGTATTCAATTCAGGGGGAGACTCATTATCTCAGGGGGAGTTATAATTATCTTTTTATTGAACAAAATTTCTTATGTTTATGTCATCATTAAAAAAGGGGAGATTGTTAGAACACAGATTGGTTTTTAGTTATATCTCTATGTTTTGATGATAACTCTTACGAAATTTTGTATTAAGAAATAATATACTCTAAATTTGTTCAAGAATTTTTGCTGCAGATATTTAATTTAATATTCTTCTAAAAGCAAAAATGCATCTGAACGTGGAACTATGCAAAGCTCTGAAGCGTCAGAAGCATCTATTAGAAGAATCTTAACGCTGCCTACAGAAGACTCTGAGCGCTGCCTGCAGAAGGATCTGATGCAGAAGCTACAAAAGCATCTGAAGCATAGTCTGAAGACTTTTGTATGAAGAGTTTCAAGCACAGTTTTTCAGAAGATTCTGATAGTACTGTATGCTGCAAGTACTGAGGATCTGATCCCTAAACTCTGCTCTGAGTAATCTCACGCTAAAGCACACTTGCTGCAACACTCTAATACAACAAATTTTGAAGACATCAAGACTCTGATCACTCAAGGCGTTGATGTGAATTGCTAGGAATTAGAAACTTGTTGAAGAAGAATTCAAAGTTATATCCATTGATAAATGCCAAACGACTCTTTCCTCTTTTATGCTAGACACAAGAACACAGGCAAAAAGGATTTCTCTGAACGTTCTACTTCTAGGAAAGGTTAAGTGATGTGAAGACAAAAATGCTACAACTCTTTTCAGTACACAGTCTTCAAAGTGCAAACGTCTTGGACTTGTGTGCCTATAAAAGTAAGACTTCAAAATCTTTCTCAAGTTGACGATTATTGAAAGAAATTCATTGAAAAGCTCTCATACAAATTATTCTCTTTGCTGAATTTATTTCATACGTTCTTAAACTTAAGTGTAAATCACAGTTGTGATATAACTTTCTTAGAAGCATTCAAACACTTGTTTAGTTTTCCATTTGATTGTAAAAGTTCCTTGGGAAGACCAAGTTGTGGTCAGTAGTTCTTGAGAAGACTAAGAACAGTTTTTCTTAGTGGATGCTATTGTAATTAGTTTGATTAATAGTGGATTAAGTCCTTGTAGAGAAAGGCAAATCACTCTTGATAGGGTAGACTGGAGTAGTTTAGTTCAACGAACCAGGATAAAAATCTTTGAGTTATTATTGCCATAATATTTTCTATATACTTAATCAACCCCACCCCCCCTTCTAAGTATTTTCTCACCTTCAACAGAGCTGTAGCAACTCGAACACAGAGGTTCACCGTCAGTTTCGTGATTAACCTGCATCATAGTAGAAGAAACTAGGATTAACAAGAATGCCACACATTGTTGGTACATACTTGCAAGACAAAATCTGGTTTGAATGGAATCAAAGAATAACCTCTTAAAGTTGATTTGTTGGTCACTGTTTACGACCTTTTTCGAGCCACAAGTTTTACGGGCAATCCCCTTCATCGATGACACCCCTCTCCTTTGATGTTAACTTGACCAATCCCGCTGCGCATTTCGAACGATATCGGGGGCATCCTTTATTTGCACCAAAGTGACGAAATTTGAAGCAAATCGTCGAGTCGTGGTCATTATTTTCTGCAAAACAACAGAAGAAACCGGTCGTGAATACTTGCTATCTCAACCAGCAGTTCCGAAACCATCAAATATCTCCGAAGCCACCCAAGTTGCTCACCTGTGAATAACAATCGTAAAAGGGCCCATTTAGTCAAAAGAAGTGATGGCAAAGGCACTTTTAAGAGAACGAATCCAAACTAACCAAATATCTTCGACTAAAACAGAAGGCACCATCGCCATTTGGCCTTCAAACACTTCGTGTTTTGCAAGCAATGGTTATTTGAACCTTTAGCAGTAGCAGGAGCCTCCATATCAACGGCAACATCGCAGCCACGTGTGTTTTGCTCCACTAGTATATAGAAAGAATGACAACTGGCACAAAGATCATAAATCTCATTGGCTTTGATTTCAAACCGGATGTAATTTGAGAAGAGCACTCACATAATCACAAACTATCAAAATAAATCTTCACAGATACAAAATGGAAAGGAAATTACCAGTTTTCAGACCTGTTAAAATATATTCAATTTCCTCCCGACCCTCCTAAACATTGACATCAGCAGCCATTGTTCGATTTGACATCCTGCAAAAGGAAACATCAAGTTATCGTTAGAGTTAACAACTTTTAAGTGAAAATCAAGGAAATATCAGGAGAATTGTAAAGAGCCAATAAACACGAGTCTTCTATTAGCACAGTTATTAACAGAACAAATCTTGATGAAACTATTTTTGGCTATACTCGATCCATTACAAGAATAAGCAAAGAATGAAAGGTTCTGAATCAGGCAACCATGTGTTTATCAGATAAGATCAATGGTCATCAAGAATGAACAAACCAAAATGGAAACAAAATCATCTTAAATCATACGAATAAAGCGGGAAAATCACAGCTCGTAACAACAGTTTCTTTTCATTCCAAAATCGGTTCGCATATACAATTAACCCAATTAATGTGGAAAATTAAGACCCATTCATTATCACAACAGGAATTCATCACAAAAATCACATATTCATGGGCAGAAATCAGCAAGCCATTAATTTCTTTCCAGAAATATGAAATTACAATCTCAACATTCAATTCATGATCAAATCATATTTTGCCTATAAAAAGACAACACACCAGCAAGAGAAAGGGGAGATTCACGAACGAATTTCACAAGGGACAATACACGGTAATCCATTCACAAACAGAAACACCCAGAAAAGAATCCCTAAGGAGGAAACCCTCAAAATACGAAAATAGAGAGAGAGAGAGAGAGAGAGAGAGAGAGAGAGAGAGAGAGAGAGAGAGAGAGAGAGAGTGTGTGAGAGTGCTGTAAACTTATCTCTTCTGTTGCCTTCACCATGAACCCACCACCTTCCAACGTCATCCTCCACAAAGCCCCCTTGACGTTATTTCCCTGATCTCTCCGTTACCTGCTAGCCGCCATCGCAACCCTTGAGCCATTCTAGAACCACAAACACAGAAATTCGAAACATCAGAAATCCAGAGGAAAATTCCCTACACAAAATCCCAAATCATAAAAAACCCTAAAACGCTAAGTTCATGAAAAGAGAAATCAAGAACTTATCCCATGGTTGTTCCGTCGCACGGTCGCGACCCAGCCTTTGAAATCACCATCTCAACCCCTCAAATTAGTGTCACTACCTTCGCTGCTGGGAACCGCCATGACATGCCTCCCTTTGCCTCGATGCTTTCGAACGCCATCCTAAGCCACCATGCTTTCTCTTTCATTGCGACGACACCTTCAAAAGGGCCGCTACCACAAGTTTTTGCATTAATCATTTCTGGTGTGTTTTTTTTTTCTCTTTTTAGCTTTGAAGAAGAAGAGGTTGCGAAGGAGAAGAAGTCAAAGGAAGAGAGGAGAGGGAAGAAAGAAAGAGAACAAAGACGACGGAAGAATCGAGAGAAGAAAGAGGAGATGAGAGAGACGACGAGGAAATCGGGGGAGAGAAGAGGATCCAATTTAGGATTTAGGGTTCTCTGTTATTTTGTTTTTTTTAATTTTCTTGATGTTCTAATTGCACACACACACTCACTATAACTTCTGTGCACATCACGATCACAACCGTTGATCTCATCGCATAAGTAAATCACCAGATCACACCATCCATACGGAATCATCCACCCCACTTTCTAATTAATCTCTAACTAATCACTAATTAACTCGTTAACTAATCATTAACCTAAACCTAATTAATTAATTTAATTAATCAATCATTAATCAGACATTTTTTATATATTATTATTTGGTTTGATTTTTATGTTTAGTTAAATTAAAAATAAATTTAGAATTAAAATTTCAATAAATAAAAAAAACATAGATTTAGATTTTTATTTAACCTTTTTTTTTCTTTCTTTTTTCTTAATAATAACGTAAAAAAAACCAAAAAGATATTTTCACTTAAAAATACAAAAAAATAATAAAACTTTTTTCCAAACTCAAAAATTAATATTGTTATTCTCTATTCCAACTTAATCAATTTTAACGTCTCTTTTTACTTAGACCTAATTTTAACTCGATAATATTCTCAAAAAAATCATAAAAACAATTTATCCTATCAATATCCATAAACAACCATCGTGCATGCTGACGTCTTCGCTTTCACAATTCACTCACTTGTATGTTTTAGCGCTTTCATGCGTTTGTATGTTTTACTTCATCAGCAATCTAATTTTATCGTTATTTATTTTTTATCGCATTGCATTATGTCCAAAGGTAGAACTTGCGCGTAACGTAAAACGTGTGCGTATTCATATCATTTGCATCATAATCCCTGTTGATCCTTGATCCCATTCAAGTCGATCTTTTAAGATAGATCCTACCCATAGGAGGACCTTTGTCTTTTATTTTACAACTTGGATGAACAATCTTTAAACAAAGCAATCTAACTTTTCTACTATAACCAATCAATCAACAAACCTTTGGAACTTTGACCAACAGTCAAAAAGTTCCTATTCAACCCTTTAGGGGAACTACAGATACTCCGATTCCACTCCCGTAAGGATATGTAGGCATAAGATGCGATATCTTATCAAGTATACTTAGAAATAAACCTCTAGGTCTTTCAACCTTAAGCAGATAAACCCTTAGCAATAAACAACATAAAACAAGAGGTTCTTGTAGAGTACTACAAAAACTTAGGATGCTAGCACCTTCCCTAAGTTTAATCAACCCCCGAACCTATAACTCTCTAGCTTGCATTTGCATTTCATTGTGGGTATTTTGATCTTTTTTCCCTTCCTTTGGACGAATCAAAGTTTGGTTGCAAATGAATTAGATTCAAGTTCATCAATAGCTTGGTATCCAAATTTCACCGCGACACGCATGCAATCTCTTTTCCTTCTTTCTTCGACCACGATAACTTCTTCTCTTCATTAATCTCTTCCTCTTCTTTTATTCTGAACAACAATGAAAGAAACCAAAAAGTTTAATGTGGTGCTTATGGTATTTTGTTGTTATTCGGCAATGATGAACACCATTCTGAGCCGGTTTTGCTTGCGATGGAGTTGTGATGATTGTTGTGTTCTGGGTTTTTGGACGATGATGGTTTTGTTATTTTTTGATGCTTTCGGTTATGGTTTGTTGATTTTGTGACGGTGCTGGCGTTCAGATTCTCTTCTGGGTTTTTCGGCTTTTGTTTCGTTTATGGTTTTCCGATTTTGCGATTTTTCGTGAAAACTTGGGTTTATCTTAACCTGTGATGATATTTTCTAAGGTCCCTTTGATGCTTCCTCTTCTTTATCTTTTATAGCTGGAGTTAAAAATTATTTGAGGAGCTTTTTAAAAATCTTTCCTTTTTCAATTTGATATTGTCTGAAACATGTTTTGGAGAGTTTTTACTAATTTTCCAAATTCGTTTTTGTGACATTGATGGTATTCCGTTTTCGGATTTGGCTGTTTATTGTTGATGAAAATCTATTTTCGGATTTCTTGCTTATTTCTACTTTCGAATTTGTTTGCCTTTGATGGTTTTCTACTTCCATTTATGGCCATTGATGGAAAGTTTTCATTTTTTCGTGATTTGCTGATTTTTCTGAGAAAATCCATTTTTGGATTTTAGGGCTGTTGGAACTCTGTTGGATCTTTGAACCGCGTTTGGAAAAAAACATTTTTCTAATTACCGTGTTTGGAAACAAATCCTTTTTCTTCAATTTTCTTCTTTCATGGACTGAACAGATTATTGCCTTGGTTCTCTTGCTTGATGCTATTGGGAATGGAAGTTGGTAGCAACTCCATTGTTGCCCTTACGAAATGCCCAATAATGATTCTTTAATTTCTGAGGGCCAAAAATTAAATTCAAAGTCCTTAAAATTTTTTATGATTGTAACCTTCTAACATCGTTTCATTGTTTTGCAGGTCTTAAGAAATTTATGGAGCTTGAAGATAGAACTTTGAAGATGGTCTAGGATTTAGGATTAAGACTTGTAACATGAATCCAAAAAAGTTGTAATCTTGAATATTATTTGTGCAGACTTGGATTTTGTATGTAAAAGAATTCAGACTTGAAATAGAAATGTGAACTCAGAATCTCTAAATGGAAATGTGAACTTAATTAATCCTGAACCATCTTTAATTGCAAAACAATCCTATTAAGAACAAGGTTGGACTTTGAAACTCAAATTTGAAGAATCTTGTGATTACTCACAACCATAAATCAGAACCTTGCTTGAATTTGCATAGAAAATGCACCTTGAACGTTTATCCAACCGGTAAAATTAAGAAATCAAATGGCCTAGCTCTTGCACTTAATATGGATAAATTTAGAAGCTCAACGTGAAAGGAATATGGACATGAACGTCTTAGAAATTGAATTCCTCTTAATAACTTGAATACTAAACTATGTCAAAAATTTCTCCAACACTCTTTGATGACTGGCAAGAGCTTTAGAAATGAACTCTTAAATCAACAGTTGGACCTGAGTAAATTAACAACTTGAAATGTGGCCAAATGGTGTTCCTGAAAACGACCAACAATATTCTGAACCTCCAAATTAACAACCTGGTCCTGTCTTCACAAAACAAAACAACAAATTGGTTATCTGTTTAGCTAAAACAAAAGATGATCTAAATGAAATATAAATGATCAGTGAATCTAAGGGTAAAGTTTTGGGTGCGACAGTTTCCCCTATTTAAATAACTTCACCGGATGATTTGAGCGATGAAGCTCGAGAAATCATGGTGAAAGGGATTTAAATATAGATAACAAAAATTTTTGCCCTTAGATGTAGTGATATGCAATGCTATGGACAAACATATTAAACTAAGATGCTGACAATGCCATGAACTCTAATATGATGCATATGATGAAAATGATAAATGCAGCAATGCAGACGAAACGATGACGCAGAGGAAAAACGCAATGAGTGACCGCTCATTGGGGATGATAATGCACTGGGGAACATAACGAAACTGGGGAAATCTAAAGTGATGGACCAACAGGTTCAGGCACGACCAGTGGACACTTTAGAAAGAAAGAAAAAAGAGATCCTCAATGGAGATGGTACCGGCAAGACTGCCTCCACTGGGGAAATATCCAGACTAGTTGCTCAACAAGTTCAGGCATGACCGGCTGACACTCTACGAAGAAAAACAAAAAGAGATCCTCAATGGAGATGGCACCGGCAAGACGACCTCCACTAGGGAGATATCCAGAGTAGCAGCTCAAAATGTTAAAAGATGACCGGCTGACACTCTAGGATAAAAGGGTAACACGATGTAGATGTTCTTGATTGGCTGCATTTTATGGTAAAACATTGTTATGTATGTAGATGTCTTGACTGATGTCATGACATAATTGTGTAGTGTTCTACAGGATATGTTTGGTTAGTTGATACAGAGTTTATTGGATGTCAAGCTGAATGTTGTGACATGAGGTATTTGCCAACATGGGCGTTGTTTTGTTTTCTGTTAGGTTTCCTAATTTATCTCAGGCTATATTTTAGGAAACGCCTATGGCCTATTATTTACCACCTTGAATTATGGAGATTGGATTAACTTGGTTAAACCTAATTTATGCTACCTAGGCCCAAGGCTCATGCGCTGCATATAAAGAAGAGTGGAAATGCTTACTAAAGACTCAGATATTTTGGTGTGAAGAATTCTGTATGGGTGTTTATATCTTCACGTGTGTTTTGCCTTAGGTTTTCTTGTGAGCCAAGCAATTATCACCTAGATGATTGTATTAGACTAGTGTGGTTTTTGAGTGGGGTTTTGGTTGTGTCACTCTAAGCTTTTAAGCAAGAATTTTATGTCTCTCGATTGAAACTTTTAAGCAAGATCAAGATTTATTTGAAGTGTGTCTTCCTTTTGAATTTGTTTTGTATTTGATTGATATCACTGCTGTGATTGAGGGGGAGTGAGTAGGAACTCAGGTCTAGAGTTAGATTGAAATTGCATTGGGTATATCTTAAGTGAAGAGTGAAAACTGGTAGTTTAGCTCTGAATTAACACTGCTTATAGTGGATTTACTCCCTGGCTTTGTAGCCCCCAGAGTAGGTGTGATTTGCACCGAACTGGGTAAGCAATTTCCTGTGCTCTTTACTGCTTTCATAACTTGTTTACTGCTAAGTTTAGTAATATGTTCAGAAGCGGATGTCATAACATCCGATATAACATCGACTGTCTTTACAAGAATTTCAATTGGCATTAGAGCAGACACCCTGCCTGTTATTTTATGGGTGAGATCTAGGGACGATATATTCTAGTACTATGGACAAGGATGTAGGATTTGCGAATAGACTACCCATTCTGGATGGATCTAATTATGACTACTGGAAACCTCAGATGATAGCCTTCTTGAAATCTCTGGATATCAAGGCCTGAAGAGCAGCTAACTCAGGATGGAAACATCAAGTGAAGATAGGGAAAGACGGATCAATTGTACTAGTACTTGAAGAAGAGTGGAGTAAAGAGAAAGAAGCTTTGGCTCTTGGAAATTCTAAGGCCTTGAACGCTCTATTCAATGGGATATATAAGAATATCTTCAGACTTGTGCATCACTGTGAACTGGCCAAAGTGGTTTGGGATACTCTCAAAACAACTCATGAAGGTACCCCCAAGGTCAAGATGTCTAGACTATAGATGATGACTACTAAGTTTGAGAATCAATGGATGAAAGAGGATGAGACCATTCATGATTTCTACATGAATATTCTTGAGATTGCCAATACCTCATGAGCCTTAGGAGAGAAAATGTCTGAAGAAAAACTTGTAAGAAAGATTCTCAGGTCATTGCCCAAGAGATTTGCTATGAAGGTTACTGCTATAGAAGAGGCTAAAGATATCAGCAACATGAAGGTTGATGAACTCATTGGCTCCCTCCAAACCTTTGAGATGGGAATGTGTGAAAATGCTGAAAAGAAGAACAAAAGCATAACTTTTGTATCAAATTCTAAAGAGGACTCAAATGAAGGCAATGGTGGAAGTGAGGAAAATCTATCAGAAGCTATAGCTATGCTTGGAAGACAATTCAACAGATTGATAAGAAGAATAGATCAGAAGACCAGACCTAATGTCAAGAACATCCCCTCTGACACCAGCAGAAGAGTTGAATATGAAGAAAAGTCCAACCAAGGCAAAGCAATTCAGTGTCATGGATGTGAAGGCTATGGTCACATTAGAGCCGAATGTCCCACTTACCTCAAGAAGAAAAAGAAAGGTTTATCTGTCACCTGGTCTGATGGAGATTCTGAGAGTGGATCATAAGAAGAATCTGCAAAACATGTCAATGCACTAACTAGTGTATGTGTATCTGATGATGATTCAAGTGAAGATGAGATGACTTTTGATGAACTTGCAGCCTCATATAAAAAGTTGTGTATCAGAAGTTTAGAAGTGTGCCAACAAGGGGAGAAGCAAAAGAAACTCAAAAAGAAGTTGGAGGTTGAGAAGAAAGAGCATCTTGCAACCATAGACTCACTCAAAAGTGAGATCAGTTTGTTGAATTCCAAACTTGATTAGATGTCAAAGTCTATCAGGATGTTAAACAATGTAACTGACACTCTAGAAGAAATTCTACAAGTTGGTCAAAAAACAAGAGACATGTCTGGAATAGGTTTTGTTGGTGAACAGGGACCCACCTTGGGGTTCAAAAGGTCAAAACCTGAAGATCATATGTCAAACTAGATGTCAAGACCGATTTTCCAACATCATGGGAACAGAAGCATGAACCAGCCAAAGAGAAAGTTCCAAAGGTGGAGGTGTCACTATCATGGAAGATTTGGACACATAAAGCCTTTTTGCTTCAGGCTGTATGGATTTCCCAGCCATACTCATCAAGTCAAACCCAAACAGGATTCTCTTATCAAGAACCAACAATGGCTTGCTAAGGATGTTGCTCTAATAGCTCATACCTCTCTAAGGGTATCAACCAAAGAAGACTGGTATTTCGATAGTGGCTGCTTAAAACATATGACTGGAATAAAGAACTTATTGGTGGACATCAAACCTCATTCCACTAGTTATGTGACCTTTGGTGATGAAGCTAAAGGGGAAATCAAAGGTGTTGGAAAACTAGACTGTCCTGGAGTTCCAGACCTAGATAATGTTTTGTTGGTGAAAGGACTGACTGCAAACCTTATTAGTATCAGCTAGCTATGTGATCAAGGATTCAATGTCATATTCACTAAAGAAGAATGTGTTGTGACCAATGGAGAAAATGAGGAAGTCATGAGGGGATCTAGATCTAAAGACAATTACTACTTATGGGATCCTATAGTCTTAAATAACTCCACTGTTTGTTCTATTGTCAAAGAAGAAAAGGAGGTTAAACTGTGGTATCAAAAACTTAGACATCTTCATCTAAGAGGGATGAAAAAGATCATATCCAAGGAAGCAGTGAGAGGAATTCCAAAGCTAACAATTGATGAAGGAAAAGTCTGTGGTGAATGTCAGGATGTCAATGTCACTCAGGATGTCATGACATTATACTGTAACCCAATTCAGCATAGCAGAATCAAGCATATTGATATCATACATTACTCCATAAGAGATCTTGTGGAAGACAAAGTGTTTACCCTGGAGCATGTGGCCACTGAACTACAACTTGCTGACAATTTTACAAAAGCTCTAGATGCTACTCAATTTGAGAATTTAAGAAGCAAGTTGGGAATTTGTCTCTATGAGGAGTTATAGCAATTAATGTTATTTGGGAATTATATTTTGTACAGTTTAATATTAATCATCTGTTGATTGGTCAAAATTTCAAGTTCCATCTCCTTTTGCAATCATATCACTTTAGCACCTATAGACGATACCTCTGCTTAATTTGTTGTACATACCACACCTTCATCTTTCATACTATACTCAACAACCACAGAAAAATCTCACTCATATTGTCGAAGTTATCCGAAATGTCTCAACAACCGGACTCTCTCTCTCCAAACAAAATATCTTCTACTTTTGATCCTAACTCTGTTCCAAGAACTGACCCTATCAACCCTAATCAGGTTCTTGATGTTGCATCTCTGTGAATGGTGAACCCAGAAGATCTAAATGTGAAGAAGCGACGAACTCCACATGCAAGAAGACCTAAAGAATAGTATCGCGTAAGGCTTCTCACACTTCATCTTCCACCCCTCATGAGGACACAACTGGGGAAGGCTCTAGGTATGTTGATAATGTTATTGCAAACTTGTTGTGAAATCTTTAGCAGTCTGCACGAAAACGATCATAACTGGAGTTCCGGGAATCCTTTTGAGGCATTCTAAAAACCGCCGGAAAGCTAAGAGAGAGAGCTACGACTTTCGTGTTGGAGTCGAAGTCAGATTCGAAATAGGGGTGCAACATGGGTGCCCGTGTTGTGTGACACGACCCGTGTTGCAAGATGTGCTCAGAAAAGGCGATTTTTGGAGAAAAAACAGTGGCACAACACGGGTGCCCATTTCGTGTGACACGGCCTGTGTTGTGACACCTGGGACTTGTAAATTTCAAGCGAAAAATGCATCAGGAAGCCAACACGGGCATCCGTGTTGCCTGACACGGCCCGTGTTGCAGGAAGCGCTTTTTTCCCTATTTTTCTTGTATTTTTGACTCTTGTGATCCCCGAGGGTATTGGGGGTATTTCCCTAGTGATGAGTTTGAATTGAGACTATTTGATACGTGTTTGGAGAAAGAATAAGGGGCTTTTGGACAGAAAATAATTTCACGATCAAGTTTGCAGCAACCAAGGATTGGGGGAAACTGAAGGGTCTCATGAGCGGAAGCTATTGAAGATCAAGGCACCCCTATTATCTATAATGTTGAATCTAGTTGTTGATTTTATTTTTATTATTATGAGTAGCTAAACCCCCCAATGCTAGGGGGGTGTCCCTGATTTGACTATGTAATGACCTTGACCTTAATAATGGATTTCTCTGCTCTCTAATCATCGTTGTTATCGTATTTTGTTTTATGGCTTTTCTTATCTAACAAATGAGAATATGAATTACGGTTAACCTTAGGTTTGGAAAAACAATTGTTAACGCGTTTATACGATATTACTATAGTAGATATTGCCTAGGAATGAGGATACCTTATAGTAACCGTAATGTTTTAGATAATGTAAATTGCTTGGGATTATTCCTATACTGCCAAGGAATTGGGGTATAGGGAGAATACCAAAGGGTTTTCTGCTAAGGAATTAGAGTCAACTAATCTTTAAAACCGGTCACGATTAAATTGAGCAAATATTTCTAAAAACTTAGGATTGAGGTTGTTACAAGGTTATTTCATACACCCTACTCTAGCATGCTTCTCATAACTGTCTAAAACCTTTATTTTACTGCTTTTGCCTTTTGGCCTTTAAAATTGTAAGAAATAAACCAAAACCCCTATGAATTTTTGTTCAATTGTATTATTTTAGAACTTGTGTTCATACGCAATCCGCGAGATCGATATTCGGGGAATTTCCCTTATTACTACATCGGTACAATTAGTACACTTGCTAATTTACCGATCAAGTTTTTGGCGCCGTTGCCGGGGACTGCCAGAATATAAGTTAGATCATAATTCAATTGAAATTTTGTTGCTCTGCAACCAAAATTTAATCTTCAGTTTTATTTTTTTTTATTTTTATTATTTTGTTACTACTAATTTGCGTCTAACATTTTCATGCGAGGAGACCCCTTAGCTAATTTTTCTTTGGACGTAGAAATTGAAAGGACTCTACGCGAAAGATGTAGACAAGCGAGATTGTTAGCTTCAGAAGAAGAAATAATTTTTATTCATTCAGATTCAGGTTTGGAACCAGAAGGAGACACTGAAGTTATGGCGGATCCCCCACCAGCGGAGAGACTTCTTGGAGACTATGGAGGGGCCCATGCTCAACCTCACCGGATGACCATCGTAAATCAACCGGTGAATGTGGCACATTTTCAGCTACATCCGTCTACCATTCGCCAGTTGGAGAGCAAGCCTTTCTCTGGAAGAATCAATGAAGATGCAAACAAGAATCTACAGAGATTCCAAACAAGTACCACATCTTTGAAGATAGAAGGCCATTCTGAAGAGGCCAAGAGACTTGTTATGTTTCTGTTCACACTGACTGATGATGCGGAAGAATGGTTCTACTCACTTCCAGCTGGGAGTATCACAACATGGCAAGAAATGGAGAACGCATTCCTCAACGAGTATTTCCCTGCTTCAGTGTTTATTCGAAAAAGATACGACATTGTCAATTTCAAACAAAAAGAAGGGGAATCTCTGGGAGATGCATACAAGAGGTTTAAGAGGTGTCTGACTGCATGCCCAACTCATAACATGGATGCCATAGAGCAGATGCAGAATTTTGTGAATGGTTTGAGAATCAAGACAAAACAGCTTATTGATACTGTTGCCGGTGGCTCAACTAATTTCTCAACAACCACTGGTATCAAGAGGATCATAGAAGCAATTGCCGCCAATGAGCATCTTGAGTTGTATGATCGCACTGTGAACCAACCAGAGGGTAAGATTGATTTGAAACTAGCAGAACAAGTGGTGAACATGGAAGATAGAATCAAGGCTGAAGTGGAAAGAAGGCTTAAAGGGATGAATATGAGTACTGAAACTGTAGCTCAAGTTCAACTTGTCCAAGCTATTAGTTGTGAGGTTTGTAATGGTCCCTATTATACTGTGCATTATCTTGCAACTACTCAACAAGTTGAAGAGATAAAATTTTTGAGGCAAAACAATCCTTATTCCAATACATATAATCCAGCATGGAAGAATCATCCTAACTTTTCCTGGAAAGACCCAAATCAACCCCCATATCCGTAACTGCAACAACAACAGGCTCCTCAAAAAGCAGAATGGGAGTTAGCCATTGAAAGAATGGCTGTTAGAACATAGATTGGTTCTTAATAATATCTCTTTGTTTTGATGATAACTATTAGAAAGTTTTGTATTTAAGAATTATATATTCTAAAATTTGCTTGAGAGTTTTTACTGCAGATAGTAAAGAAATTAACACTCCAGAAGCAAATCAGAATTGAATACAAGAAATTAACTAGAATCTGTAGCGTCAAATGCATACATTAGAAGATTCTGATTGCTGCTAACAGAAGATCCTGAGCGTAGCCTCCAGAAGGATCTGAGGCAAGAAGTTGTAGAAGATTCTAAAGCAGAAGCTCCAGAAGAATCTGAAGCAAGCAGAAGCATCTGAAGCAATTCAGAAGCATCTGAAGCAAAGAAGAATATTGTATGAAGAGTTTTTCAAAGCATAGTTTCTACAGAAGATTCTGAAAGTACTAAAGCTTCCAGTACTGAAGTTCTGTTTCAAATATGCTCTGATGTTTAACACGCTGAAAGCACACATGCTGCAGAAGATTCTGATCCAGCAAAGTTCTGATCATCATTAGAAGACTCTGACCCAATCAGACTCTGATGAACTTGCTGAAAACTGAAGAAGAAATATTCAAAGACTATATCCGTTGGAGTAAATCAAACGTCTCTTTCCTTATTTGTGCTAGACACAAGAACACAGACAAAAAGGATTTTTCTGTGCTTTCTTCTTCTAGGAAAGGTCACTTGATGTGAATACAAAAAGGCTCAGACCTTTTGGGACACTCTTCTCAACGTGCAGCTCACCTTGGATCAGCTGCCTATAAAAGCAAGTCTCCACCAAATTCTTTAGTTAGACGTTTTTGCTGAAAAGAAATTAAATCATTCAAGCTCTCATACTTTCATATTCATTCTTAGAATCAATTTCATTATACTTAAACTTAAGAGAAATATCACTGTTGTGATTAAAGCTTTTTAGAAGCATTCTTACTCTTGTATTAGATTTACATTGATTGTAAATGATTTCCTTAAGATGATTCAGTTGGAATCAGTAGCTCTTGAGAAGACTAAGAACAGTTGTTCTTAGGTGTTACTATTGTAATCTATTTGATTAAATAGTGGATTAAGTCCTTGTTTGAGAAAGGCAAATCACTCTAGGAAGGGTGGACTGGAGTAGTTGAGTTCAACGAACCAGGATAAAAATACTTGTGTTTTAATTCTAAGTTTTAATCTTTCATACTTATTCAACCCCCCTTCTAAGTATTATCTCACCTTCAGTTGGCATCAGAGCTCCGGTTCTGTGTGTGCTACCACTTAACAGTGTCAGTAAAGATCCAGAGAGAAATACTTTGATATATGTTTAGTTGTTACTATGGCTGATAATACAATATCCAACATTAACAATAAATATGAAGAAAGGGACAGAATCAACACCAAACCCCCTATGTTTGATGGGGAGAAATTTGATTACTGGAAAGACAGAATTGAAAGTTTTTTCCTTGGATATGATGCTGATTTATGGGATCTAGTCATAGATGGATATGTTCATCCCACATATGGGAATGGCAAGAAGATAGATAGAAAATCTATGACAAATGCTCAGAAGAAAGATTTTAGGAATAATCACAAAGCCAGAACAATATTATTGAATGCAATTTCCCATACTGAGTATGAAAAGATTACAAACAGGGAAACTGCTTTTGATATGTTTGAATCCTTAAAGATGACTCATGAGGGAAACTCTCAAGTCAAGGAAACAAAAGCTATGGCTCTGATCCAGAAGTATGAGGCCTTCAAGATGGAAGACTATGAATCTGTTGAAGCTATGTTCTCCAGATTTCAGATCCTCACAGCTGGGCTAAAGGTTTTGGACAAGGGATACTCCACATCAGATCATGTAAAGAAAATCATCAGAAGTCTACCTACCAGATGGAGACCAATGGTGACTGCCTTGAAGATGGCTAAAGATCTGAACAAGATCTCTTTAGAAGAACTCATCAGCTCACTAAGGAGCCATGAAGTTGAGCTTGAGCAAGATGAACCTCAGAAGAAAGAAAAAGGTAAATCTGTTGCCTTAAAATCTAATAAATCTGCTAAAGCTTTGCAGGTTATTGAAGAAAGCTCTGAAGAATCTTCTTTTGAAGAAGAAGATGAATTATCCATGCTGTCCAGAAGGATCAACAGACTCTGGAAGCACAAGGGAAAGAAGTTCAACAACTTCAGAAGATCTGATCATAGAAAGGAATCTTCTGGGCACAGAAGATCTGGCAAGAAAGAAGTTGTATGCTATGAGTGCAAAGAACCTGGGCATTACAAGAATGATTGCCCCAAACTTCAAAAAGAAAAACCCAAGAAGAAGTTTAACAAAAAGAAGAAGGTTCTGATGGCAACATGGGATGACTCAGATGAATCTGAATCATCTTCTGAATCAGAAGAAGAATGTGCTAATGTTGCACTGATGGCCAGCACAGAAGATCAGGAGGAAGGAACCTCAGGATATGAATTAGATTCTAAATCTGATGATGACGCTGAAGAGGTAATGGCTAAACTTACTAAAGAAGAACTTATAAAAGTTTTATCAAAAGTTCTTAAAAGTTATAACAATATCAAACTCAAATACAAGAAGCTGAAAAGCAATCTTGAATCTGAGATTGATCTTCTAAAGACAGAACTTGTTGAGCAAAAAGAAATAAATCTGAAAATCAAAAATGACTTTGAAATAACTCAACAAGAATCTGAATCTGAGACTAAGTCATGTGAAAACATTTTAGAAAAATATGACTCTAGCTTTCAGAGATTCCTTACTAAGAGCATAGACAGAAGCAAGATGGCTTCTATGATCTATGGTGTTAGTGGGAACAACAGAAGAGGTATTGGATATGAATCTTCATTTGGAAGTAATCCAAAATTTGTTGACAAACTTTTAATCAAGAAGACACCTCTGTATTCTCAATTTAAATTTGGTCACTTTAATGACATTAAACACACAAGCTCTGAGAAGAATACTTATGTGTTTAAACCCAAGGCAAGTCAGAATAAACATTATGTTGTAAAACAGAACTTTAGACAAACCTACAAACCAACTAATCCCAAAGGACCCAAGAAGATCTGGGTACCTAAAAATAAAATAATTCCTGTTGCAGATGTTCTTAGCAGCAAGGTCAGGACACCAATCATGGTACCTGGACTCTGGATGCTCACGACACATGACATGAGAAAAGTCTATGTTCCAAAGCCTGGAACTTAGATCTGGAGGTGATGTGAAGTTTGGAGGGAACCAGAAGGGCAAGATCATTGGATCTGGCACTATTGGAAATGGTAAACTTCCCTCTATTACTAATGTTTTACTTGTTGAAGGGTTAAAGCATAACTTATTGTCCATAAGTCAATTAAGTGACAATGGTTATGATATCACCTTTAATCAAAAATGTTGTAAAGCTATTAGTCAAAAGGATGGCTCTATCCTATTTAGTGGTAAGAGGAAAAACAACATTTATAAAATAAATCTTTCAGAACTTAAAGTTCAAAATGTTAAATGCCTCTTGTCTGTTAATGAAGAGCAATGGGTCTGGCACAGAAGATTGGGCCATATTAATATGAGACGTATATCTCAAATTAATAAACTTAATCTTGTCAGAGGACTCCCTAATCTGAAGTTCACTTCAGATGCTCTTTGTGAAGCATGCCAAAAAGGGAAGTTTTCAAAATCTTCATTTAAATAAAAAAATGTTGTTTCTACTTCCAAACCACTATAATTACTTCATATTGATCTGTTTGGACCAGTGAAAACTGCATCCATCAGAGGCAAGAAGTATGGATTAGTCATTGTTGATGACTATAGTAGATGGACATGGGTAAAGTTCTTAAAACACAAGGATGAGTCACATTCTGTGTTCTTTAACTTCTGCAAGCAAGTCCAGAATGAAAAGGATTTCAAAATTATAAAAGTCAGAAGTGATCATGGTGTTGAATTTGAAAATAAATATTTTGAAAAATATTTTTCTGAAAATGGCATTGCTCATGATTTTTCCTGTCCTAGAACTCCACAACAGAATGGAGTTGTAGAGAGGAAAAACAAAACTCTGCAAGAAATGGCCAGAACCATGATCAATGAGACAAATCTGGCAAAACACTTTTGGGCAGAAGCAATCAACACAGCCTGTTACATTCAGAAAAGAGTGTCTGTAAGACCTCTTCTGAAGAAGACTCCATATGAACTGTGGAAGAACAAAATGCCCAACATTTCATATTTTCATCCTTTTGGATGTATTTGCTATATGTTAAACACTAAGGAAAATCTGAACAAGTTTGATTCTAAAGCACAGAAGTGTTCCATGCTTGGATATTCTGAACGCTCTAAAGGCTACAGAGTATACAACACTGAGACACAGATTGTGGAAGAATCCATTCATGTCAGGTTTGATGATAAGCTTGGCTCTGAAAAGCCAAAGCAGTCTGAAAACTCTGCAGATAGAGAAGTAGTCTTCATTGACTTTGAAGTCCCAGAAGCAGACAAAATTCAAGTGAAGGAACCAGAAGCAACGCCAGATGCTATTCCTTTAACTTCTCAGATGAATAATCTAAACATTTCTGAAGAATCAACTATTAGAGGATCATCATCTAGAATTAAAGCTTCTCATCCAGAGGATGTCATTATTGGAAAGAAAGATGATCCCATCAGAACAAGATCCTTTCTAAGATCATCTGAAGCATCACTATTTAGACTGGTGTCAGAAATTGAACCATCTTCTGTAGATGAAGCTCTGCAAGACAATGATTGGATTATTGCTATGCAAGAAGAGCTAAATCAATTTACCAGAAATGATGTATGGGATCTAGTTCAAAGACCACAAGGATTCAATATAATTGGTACAAAATGGGTCTTCAGAAATAAGCTAAATGAGAAAGGAGAAGTTGAAAGGAATAAGGCAAGGCTTGTAGCTCAAGGGTACAGTCAACAAGAAGGTATTGATTACACTGAGACATGAGCTCCAGTGGCAAGGTTAGAATCTATACGCCTTCTTATTTCATTTGCTGCACAAAATAACATCACTCTGTATCAGATGGATGTTAAAAGTGCCTTTCTTAATGGTATTATAGAAGAAGAAGTTTATGTCCACCAACCTCCTGGTTTTGAAAATGAAAAATTTCCAGATCATGTTTTCAAACTAAAGAAATCTCTATATGGTTTAAAACAAGCTCCCAGAGCTTGGTATGAGAGATTGAGCAATTTTCTTCTAGAGAAAAAATTCATCAGAGGCAAAGTGGATACAACACTCTTTTGTAATTAAATTAAGAAAGATCTTCTAATTTGTCAAATTTATGTAGATGATATTATTTTTGGATCAACAAATATTATGCTTGGAAAGGAGTTTGCTACATGTATGCAGGCAGAATTTGAAATGAGCATGATGGGAGAACTCCGATTCTTTCTAGGAATCCAAGTTAATCAAACTCCAGAGTGCACTTACATACATCAGACAAAATATGTTAAAGAACTTCTGAAGAAATTTAACATGACTGATAGTAAGCTGGCAAAGACTCCCATGTATCCTACTAGCTCACATGGCAAGGAAGAGGTAAGTAAGAAAGTAGACCAGAAGCTCTACAGAGGTATGATTGGTTCTCTTCTTTATCTAACTGCTTCTAGACCTGACATATTCTTCAGTGTTTGCCTGTGTGCTAGATTCCAATCAGATCCTAGAGAATCACACTTGACAGCTGTCAAGAGGATTCTAAGGCATCTGAAAGGTACTTCTAATGTGGGTTTGTGTTACAGAAAATCTGATGATTTCAAATTAGTTGGATTCTGTGATGCTGACTACGCTGGAGACAAAGTGGAAAGGAAAAGTACTTTTGGAAGTTGTCAATTTCTAGGAAGAAATCTAATCTCCTGGTACAGCAAGAAGCAACCCACAATTGCACTTTCAACCACAGAGGCAGAATACATTGCTGCTGCTGGATGTAGCACGCAGATGCTCTGGATGAAAAGTCAACTAGAAGATTATAAAATTTTTGAAAGTAACATTTCTATCTTTTGTGATAATACTTCTGCTATATGTTTGTCTAAAAACCCTATTTTACACTCTAAGGCAAAACATATAGAAATTAAGCATCATTTCATCAGAGACTATGTTCAGAAGGGAATCATAAATTTAGCCTTTGTTGATACAGATCATCAATGGGCAGATATTTTTACAAAACCCCTTGTTGAAGATACATTCAAATTTATTCTGAAAAATATTGGTATGGATTTTTGTCCAGAATAATATTTGTCAGAAGCAAATTTTTACAGATGCAAAAATGCCTAATGCTCTGAAGTATTTCTTCTAATTGCTTACTTATTTTTCTTAATAATTTTTTTTGTGAAACTCTGAACTAACAATCCTTAGAAGATCTGAATGTTGACTAACGTTTCATTTCTCAAAAGAATTCAGAACACATGCAAGCAAACACGTGTCACACCAAATCTGCAGAGGTGGCGTGTACATTATTGAAGAGACGTTTGAGGTGAAGTTTGAATAGTGAAAATCTTGATTTTCCCCCCAATTTGTCAGAAGCAATAAATGTTTGAAATGATTATTATTCTTTGCATTTAATGCTTGCTCAAACGTGCAAAAAA
Organism: Lathyrus sativus; assembly: GCA_963859935.3. NCBI lineage: Eukaryota > Viridiplantae > Streptophyta > Magnoliopsida > Fabales > Fabaceae > Lathyrus > Lathyrus sativus. Next base: position 398,533,652 of record OZ012736.1, on the reverse strand, counting down.
TTATGACTAATGGTATGCCTAAATGTTTTAGTATAAATACTTGACCTATCTTCACTTTCACACTTTTCACAATCTCAGAAAAAATTTATGCATTTTCATCTTCTCTTCTCTCTGCATAAAAACCCTAAGCGTGTGACAAAACAATCTTCAATGGCAACTTCATCTTCAACAGCTGCTCAATTCCAATCTTCAATGGCTGCAGTTACTTCTGCAAACATGGGTGTTGCTCCTTATTCTCCTCCCAAAAGAACTCTTTTAACCCCTGTTGAGAAGTTGGAGGTTTTGTGTGAATCAATGGTAGAATTTGATTCACTTGCAGAAAATGGCTTTGAGTTTCGTTCTATCATTGGTGCTCAAGGATGGGTAAAGTACTTTGATAGACTCTTTGGACCAGTTTATCCCCTCCTTGTGAAAGAGTTCTGGATCCGTGCCTCAGTTTACCCTAAGTTCATCCTATCTTCTGTACTGGGAAAAGAAATCATTATAACAGAAGATCTGATCAGAAAGTTAATTGGATATGAAGAAACAAATGGTGTTTCCCACTTGCCAGCTGGGCATGTGGATATGGATGACGTGTATGAAGAAGTGATGACTGCTGGTCAAGCTTCTAACAAATTCAAAGATCTGAAGCCTGACTACAAGATCTGGGCTAAGATCTTCATGGGATGCATTCATCATAGGAAGTCAACCAACTCTCCAGACTATGTCAATAATGAACAACTCTATTTCATGTATTGCCTCAGTCAGAGCACCAAGGTAGATCTTCCATATATTCTTTTTATGCATCTGTGGAACCATATAAATGCATCTAGAGAGTATGTGAAAGAAAAAGGACAGAAGATCAGAACCTGGATCCCTTTTGGAAGGTTGATCTCAAATCTTCTAACTGAAAATGGATTGGTCACTGCTCTATACACTGCTGGAGTTACAGAGGAATTGGAATTCATAATGGGAAAGCCTCTGAATGCCAAAAGTCTTCAGAGACTCAAAATAGTTGATGAACTCACAACAGCTCCCAAGAAGCTGAATGTGTATGAACTGAGTAAGAAGAGGATTCCCGTAGATGACTTTCCACTGTTCTTTGCTGAAGAGCCAAGACACATTGTTGTTATGTACATTGATGAATGTAAGAAAGAAGGAAAGCCTGTTCCTGGAAACGTAATATAGCTAGCAAGACAACCCCTACCTGATGTTGAAGAAGAAGAAGAAGAAGAACAACTCCAAAGAAAGAGGACTCAGCCAGAAGTAGAAGCTGCACCTGCTCAGAAGAAGGTCAAGATTGCTGAGAAGCCACAGAAGCTCTTGAAGAGAAAAGAATCTGGAGACACTTCTTCTGTACCAGCCAAGAGGATCAAGATAAAAGGTACTAAATCTTCTGTATCTTCTGCAAATACAATTGCTTTAAATGATTCTAATATTAAGTCTGTTCCAAAACCACCCTTTACACAAACTACTTCTGTTACTGCTCCAAGTTCAAAATCACCATAAAAACAAACTTCTGTTCTAACACCAACAACAACAAAAACCATTCAAACACCAAAAGTCTCTGTACCACAATCATCTCAACCAAATATCCAAATCAAATAGTTTGTTCCATAAAAACAATCTTCATAGAAACAATCATCAGAACAACAACCTACAGAACAACAACCTACAGAACAACAACCACAACCTTCTTTACAACAAAAATCCTCTGAACAATCTAAACAAAAGCAATCTGAACAACAAAAGAACCCACAAGAAAAACAACCAGAAAAACCACAAGAATCTCAACCAGAAAAAGCCTCTGAAAATCAACCACCATCAAATAATCCACCATCAAAATCATCTGAACCCACTGCATCTGAACCTACAAAAATAACACCTGTTCCAATTTCATCAGAACCAATCACAATTCCATCTGATTCACCTACCTCAGAACAACCAACAAAACCCTCTGAAATTCCTTCAGAACCAACCAACACTTCTGAACCTCACATTCCTGAGACAGAAGTTCTTGATGTCACACCTTTAAAAATTGTGTTTCAAGTATCTTCTACTTCCTGGACACCAACCACCTCCTCAAACTCCTCAGAATCAGACATCCACCCAGACTTTCTAGTCTCTCCATCTCACAGAGACTCTGAGGTAAACCAACCTGAACCCATTATACCTTCAAAAGCTCCCATTCCAGATCCTATTCCCACACCTGCACCATCATCTGAAATATTGATCCCAAATTCAAACCCAAGATCATCTATATCTTGTGCCCAAGTATCATCTCTATTTCATAATCTGGCTTATGGTTTCAAACTCAAAGACTTTTATGACAGAGTTGAACCATCTGACCCTATCAACCTTCTGAAACCAAAACTCACCATGACCCTTCCATCTGTGATTCTTGACTATATAAAATCCATGTCAGATGTAGGATCCTTAGCAACTATATCCTGTTCTACAAAATCTGATAAAGTTGTTGCTTCAGCTCTACCAATTACATCTGATAACAATGTTGCATCTGATGAACCCCCCAAATATGCCTTCCAAACCTACTCAAATAAACCTTTTGATGTAGTTACCCTTCACACTAGAGCAAAACCTCATCTGTTAAATGCCTTAATCAGATCCAAAGAAAAAGCTCCTGAAATACCTTTCATTCCATACTATCCTTCTCCTCTGATCTCTATTCAGAAATCTCTTTTTTCCACCAACTCCCCAACCAAAACCTGTAACTCTGGAAACTCTGTTACATCCTAAGCCCAGACTTAATATTAATCCTTTATTTCAATCATTTTTGCAAGAAATAAAGTTGTATTTAGGTACTGTACAGAAGAAATGCTCAGCAACAATGGATGCCAAAGAATCTGACATCATCTGGAATGGATTCATCAACAGATTCAACTCTATGGCCTCAAATCTGAAGAACATATGTTCTGATGATGCGAAGCTCAGATTTGCTGAGGCTGCAAGAACTCTATTCTAGATGGTCAAGAAATCTGATCCTCTGCTCCTTACAAATGCTCCTCCACCTTCAGCAGAATCTACTGACATTGCATCTGAGGAAAATCCATTGGCTATGACTCTGGTAGACCCTCCTTCTAACTCCAATGCTCCAGACTCCATAGAACCAATGGAAATTGACTCTGTTCAAGCTCCAGAACCTGATCATACTTCTTCATCTGAGATAAAGAAAGAACATCCAGATTTTGAAGATAAGATTGCTGCTCTGGAAGCTGGCCAGTCAGAGATCAAGTCCTGGATGGCAAAATAGGATAAGAAGTCTGAGGATATAACAGAATGGATCTCAAAGCAAGATCAAAAGAATGAAACTATGGCTAAGTGGATGTCCAAGCAAGAGCAATCCTCCTCTGAGATTACAGATCTATTGAAGATGCTTTTGTCCAAACACTCTTAGATATTTTTTTTCATTCTAATGTTTTTGCATCTGATGTTTTCCTATGTACTTTATTGATATATCTTCTGATGCATGTACTCTTGATCTATTGAATGAATCAAAGTTTTCTCCACTGAATTATCTTATTTACTATTCCCTTTTATTTGTCTTTTTAAAGCTTTACTTTTTGCTTATGACAAAAAAAGGGGAGAAAATATAGATCTGAACTGTTTAATATAACTTCACCAGAATGAAACTTTAGACATATTTATTCTATCTAACATTTAATCTGACTATTTCAGAACATTTGATAAGTACATTTGATAAGTACATTCTATAAAAGAAACTCTGAGTCTCTCAGATCATTTGACCTTTATCAAACTCCGAATATTAAATCTGCAAGACATTCTGACTTTCAAATGTTAAAAGAACAAACAAGACCTAACTCTGAAGATTACTCAAGACAAAAGGGAAGTTTCTATTCCTTTTCTGTATTTAACTCAGGGGGAGATTCATCATCTCATAGGGAGTTATAATTTTAATATTTTCAATTAAACAAAATTTTTGATGTTTTTGTCATCATCAAAAAGGGGGAGATTGTTAGAACACAGATTGGTTCTTAATAATATCTCTTTGTTTTGATGATAACAATTAGGAAATTTTGTATTTAAGAATTATATACTCTAAAATTTGCTTGAGAGTTTTTACTACAGATAGTAAAGAAATTAACACTCCAGAAGCAAATCAGAATTGAATACAAGAAATTAACTAGAATCTGTAGCGCCAGATGCATACATTAGAAGATTCTGATTGCTACTAATAGAAGATCCTAAGCGTAGCCTCTAGAAGGATATGAGGCAAGAAGTTCCAGAAGATTCTAAACCAGAAGCTCCAGAAGAATCTGAAGCAAGCAGAAGCATCTGAAGCAAGTCAGAAGCATCTGAAGCAAATAAAAATATTGTATGAAGAGTTTTTCAAAGCATAGTTTCTACAGAAGATTCTGAAAGTACTAAAGCTGCCAGTACTGAAGTTCTATTTCAAATATGCTCTGATGTTTAACACGCTGAAAGCACACATGCTGCAGAAGATTCTGATCCAGCAAAGTTCTGATCATCATTAGAAGACTCTGACCCAATCAGACTCTGATGAACTTGCTGAAAATTGAAGAAGAAATATTCAAAGATTATATCCGTTTGAGTAAATCAAACGTCTCTTTCCTTATTTGTGCTAGACACAAGAACACAGACAAAAAGGATTTTTATGTGCTTTCTTCTTCTAGGAAAGGTCACTTGATGTGAAGAAAAAAAGGCTCAGACCTTTTGGGACACTCTTCTCAACGTGCAGCTCACCTTGGATCAGCTGCCTATAAAAGCAAGTCTCCACCAAATTCTTCAGTTAGACGTTTTTGCTGAAAAGAAATTAAATCATTCAAGCTCTCATACTTTCATATTCATTCTTAGAATCAATTTCATTGTACTTAAACTTAAGAGAAATATCACTGTTGTGATTAAAGCTTTTTAGAAGCATTCTTACTCTTGTATTAGATTTACATTGATTGTAAAGGATTTCCTTAAGAGGATTCAGTTGGAATCAGTAGCTCTTGAGAAGACTAAGAACAGTTGTTCTTAGGTGTTACTATTGTAATCTGTTTGATTAAATAGTGGATTAAGTCCTTGTTTGAGAAAGGCAAATCACTCAAAGGAACAACACAGCTTCCATCAAAAACCTTGAGTCGCAAATGGGACAGATAGCCCAACACCTCTCAACACACGCTCAAGGAACCCTCCCGAGTGCAACAGATAGCCCAACACCTCTCACCTTCAATGTCACAACAAGAAATCAGAAAGTGATAGAAGAGGAGGAAACAAAGGAGGATGAATGCATAGAGGTGGAACTTGAGGTAAAAGAAAAAATAAAAGAACCAGAAGAAATTGTACTATCTGAAAAGTCAACTGGGGAGAAAAAGAAAGAGGAGATCAAACCGAAAATCAAATTACCGTTCCCTCAGAGAGTTACAAAGAAGGATCAGAACGAGAAAGACTTCAGAAGGTTCAGTGCAATGTTCAACAAATTGGAAATCAACATGCCGTTCTTTGAAGCACTTGAGCAAATTCCTTTATACAATAAATTCATGAAAGAGGTTATAGGCCAAAAAAGACCAATGGATGAAGAACCAAAGACCACAACTGAGCAATGCAAGGAAATATCACTAGAAAGGAAAATACCCATCTAGATGAAGGATCCTGGACCAGTTGTAATCCCTTGTACTATAAAGGATCGAACTTTTAAGAAAGTCCTAATTGATTCAGGTGCTAGTGTGAGTCTCATGCCGTTATGAATTTTCAAAAAGCTGGATATTAGAAAAGTGAGTGATACGGGAACAAGCTTGAAGTTTGCCGACCACACAACTAAGAGGGCATATGGGCTAGCAGAGGATGTTCTAGTGACAATTGATAACTTCACTTACCCAGTTGATTTTCAAATCATGGATATACCCGAGGATGAAGAAACTTTGATCATACTTGGCCGACCGTTCTTGCTTACTAGTGTTGCACCCTAAAATTTGCTCAACCTTATTCACTTGGTTTATGTTTCAATACTATTAGCATTTGCATATAGAGTTATGTACATAGGTTACTCATCTGCATAGCATAAGCATAACAAGTCGTTCAACAGGGAACCAATCATTATCCTCATCTCTGGAAGCCTATCAAGAGGTTCTTATCCTAATTCAATCTCATTCAAGTCATCAAGAAAGAATTTGAAAGCAGGGAGTTCAGTGGATCAAGCACTGAGTATATCTCCTAACTGAGGGTGTCTGAGGATCAACAAGGGAATTATGAGTTGTGAATTGAGAGTATGGGGAGTATCTGGACATCTTGGAGGACTTAGAAAGTCATTTGGAGAAGGAGACAAGTCATTGGTGAAGTCACAAGAATTGCAGTTGAAGACAGTCAACTAGGGTTTCATCTGGGTCAACCCTAGGTCAATTGATTGATTTAAAGGCATTAAGGGCTATTGGAGAGATGCGGGGTTCATCATTTGACATGAAGAATGAGGATATCTTGTCATGCTAAGAAGAAATCAAGAGAATTCAAGGAGAAGAGGAGTTTCTAAATTAGGGTTTCTATGTAAAATCCCCTAGTTTAGGTCAAATTTCCAAGCAAGATAAGTCAAAATGCAAGCTTCAAATGGCTTCTTGGCCAACATGGAACTTGTAGAGGATCTCAAGACCTTTAATTTGAGTGGTGGAAGACATCAAGGAGATTTATAGAACTCAAGTTATGGTCCTTGCAAGTTACAGGTCATCTGAGGTATCTGAAATTTTGTCTGTGAAAGTGACTTGACTTCCAAGCAACTTTTACCCCTCAAGGAAATTTCAAATGAATTTCTGGTCAACATAAGAATTGTTCCTCATTGTCTTAGCTTTCTAGAATGGTATAGTATGCCTTCATATGATGTGTGGAACTCAACTTATGGTCTTGGCAAGCAAAGGGTATTTTGGTCATTTGTGAATTACAGGTCATTTTAACCTATGTCCAAAACTCATACAAGGAGGCCTCGAATGGAAAAACTCATAACATCAAACTTGCTCCAAATGACATTTTGAGTCTATAAAAGTGACCATGAGAGATTGGAAAAGCTCATAGCACAAGGTTCCAAAATTGTTGAATTTAATGAAGAAAAATGGCTTAAAAAATGAGATTTTTCATATCTTGGCCAAATGATGCAAAATTATAGGTCATTTTGAATGGAAAGGGCATTTTAAAGACATTGGCTAAAGTGTAATTTTGAGTTTAGTTCATAATTTTAGAGTTATTCATGGTTGCTTGAATTGAAAGTTACATAAACCAAATTGAAAGGGAAAAGTGTAAGGGAAACTTCTCCAAGCTTCTAGGAGGTTCTAATGCAACCTATATATTCATGCAAGTTGGTTCATGCAAGGGTTGGTGCTCCCATTTGTTCAAAAACCTCAATTTTCATCCATTTTCTCATTCTTGCATAAACTACTCAAACTCCCTCAAATCTTGATCATTTTGCAAAATTCTTGATCCCATCATTCTCTACAATCATCATATAACTAGTTTCAAGCAAGATCCAGTGAAAATAGTTCCAAATTCGTGTGTTGTAAGTTCATTCTCAAAAGTGCAAGAAGAATCCATTACAAGAATTCAGAGTGTTTGGGCAAGAGTAGATGCATACAGAATCAAGATCCAAGCACATTGATCAAGTTTAAGACATTGCTGAGCTCGAAGTGAAGGATTCATCATTCTGTTTTCAAGATTATACCAGGTACATTCTCCATTCAAATTGGCCTGATTTAGTTAGCATGACATAGGTTTGTTAGGATAATAGTGACCTAGGTGGTTAGAGGAGTAATCCTGAAGCTTTTAGTGTGAATTGATGAAGATTCTTGCATGAGCCATAAAACTGTTTTGATCCATAACTAGGAGATTAGTGAGTGGTAGCTCATTTGGATTAGTGTAGCATGATCAGTGATGCTTGATGAGTGTTCTGTTAGCAAGAAATTAGGGTTTAGTGAAGGTCAGAATTGAGGCAGCCATGGAAGGGAAGCTATCGTGTTTAGTGATTGGGCGAAGTTTAACAAGAACTGATGATGTAGTTGCATTCTACGTAGAAAATAAAGCAAGTTTGGTGTTTGTAGTTTTGATTTTCATGAGGAGATGAGGGAGAACCGAGTGCTTGAAGATGGAATCGTGCATGGGGGATATCTGAAACCCTAGGGAGTCTAAGGTTGATGATGACTCCAACACCGTAGGATGCACGTTTGACCTTGGACTGGAGTGTGGCATCGGACGGTCCACGCGTAGCCTGAGTTTTGGTGGGAAGTTTCAAAAGTTAAAACGCACCGTTTCACTAATTGGGGGGATTGGGCTCAGACAGCTATTCGCACCCCCCAATTTAGTAAGCCCAACGCGCTGAACTTGGGTTTCCTGCTATTCTCACCCCCTTCAACTATTTCTTTATATTTTCTCTTTATTTTCTTTTCATTTTTCATTCATTTTTAAAAATTCATAATAAATAGAAAAATCATTATTTTTAATTCATTCTTTTTGCATATTTTTCTTTAGGATGTCTAGAAAATTATAAAAAATAAAAATTGCATTTTATTTTTTATTTGATATTTTTCTCATATTTTCTAAATAAATAACATTTTAATGGTTTCATTTCATACATAATTTTGTTATTTTTTGTTCTACTAATTGCTTCAATATTTTTTGCCCATTCTTTTTAGGTTGTTTATTTTAAACATTGAACTTATAGATACAATTTAGTTCCCATTTTTAGAAATTAATTTTAGGTGCTTAATGTAGGTGTGAACAACATGAATAAAGCTAGGGTTTTAAGTGATGACTTAGGAGATTTGATTCTTTTCCCTTAGGACTTAGGGCTTGACTAGTTTAGTTATGGGACTATAGGGGCTATGGGTATTTATTAGATCCCTTAGAAAAAGTCAGGGTCCCCCTACTGCTATTAATATACTGTATATCTGATTGACTGGTGTGGTGTGCCCTCTGGGGATTATTGCTTGCTTGTTGTGGGTATTGGGATTGTCTGGGGACTTGGGGGAGCTGAAGACTTGAGGAGATGAAAGCCATTGAAGATCCAGAGATTGAAGATCAATTGCCAGAGCTGAAGAGGAGATTCTTGCTAGCAGATGCTGAGGAGACTAGGGTTTAGGAGCTAGGCAGAGCTCTAGATTAGAAAGTTTGTTTTTCAAACATGGATTGCCTTGTCTGCATCCATTCTTCTCTGTGATTCAGAGTCTCTCTAAGACACTCACCCCCTTCCTTTGGAAGGCTTGGTGATAGTGTCTGAGAGATAGAACTCTTGAGAGAAAATGTCTTTTGTGTTAGAAGCAGTTGGTTTACCACCATTGGTAGTCAACTAATTGTTTAACACCCAATCCACTCTTGTGACTGATCCCTCATCCTGGAGGTTTGAGCTTGAAGAAAAGCCCTTGCAGATAGAAGACTGATGATCAAAAGCCCTTGCCTGAAGATCATGAAGATGGATATTAATGCTTGTTGAAGTCTGTAACTGATTGGAGATTACTTGAAGCCAGAGGCTGATTCAGAGCTATTGATGCTGTTGCTTTTGCTGTTATATTTCATTTCTGATGTATTGATTGGTTTTCCTGATTGTATTGTTTGCTGGTTACCCTTGTTGGGTTGAAAGTGAAGTCTGTTCACTTTTGCCTATTGTTTTCTAGGTTCGAGGTTGAGTGGGACTCCCTTGCCTCGCTTGTACTGTTGCATCCATGCATTTTACTGTATTACTGTATATATCTGATATTGTTTCTGTTTCTGCCTATCCCTTAGGATCTCTGTTTCTCTCTGTGCAAGAGAGGAGCATGATAGACACTAGGTCTTAACCCATGCATGATAACATTAGGTTAGTCTGTTTCCCTTCGCATCCGTAGGTTAGAGTTCTGTCTCTTCTTTCTCAAAACAAACAGAAAAAACACATAAAGATTTCAAACACAATAAAAGACACTTCTTCCGTAAAAGAATGTGAACTCATCAAAGCGTCATTTTTGTCCGCTGGGACTGTTGATCAGAAAACCTTTTTCAGAAGGGATAAAATCAATCAAGACAAGCTTGTGTCGTACGTGGCCCGAACTACGTTTGCTCTGATCTTCCACGCTGTGTGGAAGTACGTAGGCATAGGATGCGATATCCTAGCGAGCAACCTTCCCCTCCTTTCCCGTAGGTAGGCGAACTACGTTGACTCTGATTTCTCGTTCCAGACGGGAATACGTAGGCATAAAGTGCGATACTTTGCCGAGTCATTTTTATTTCCATTTTATTTTCTTTTAACCCCTGACCTTTAGAGTAGATAGAATAACAATCCGTACCCGAAAACAAGCGTGGATCCCGTCGAGTACGACGGACGTGAGGGGTGCTAATACCTTCCCCTTGCGTAACCGACTCCCGAATCCAGGTTTTGGTTGCGACGACCATACCTTTCCCGTGTTGTGCGAGGTTTACTCTGAGCGTTTCCTTTCCCTCCCGTGGGATAAATAACGCACGGTGGCGACTCTTCTGTTCAGCCGGCGCTGATTTTCGCAGTAGCGACAGCTGGCGACTCTGTTGGGGATCCAACGTCCCCTGGCTGCTAAGGACTGCGATAGTTCTTATGCATTTGGGATCCAACGTCCCTTAAGAGAGTCAATCCTAACGCTTGTTTTCCCGTCGAGGGTTTTGTATGGAGTTATTTTATATTTCTAACCTTGTATTTTCAGCATTATATATATTGACTATTGTTGCTGTATCTGGGGTGTGACGGGTGTTCTGATATTGAGTGAGAAGCCGGACCCGGGCTTGAGTGCACCTTAGACTTAGAGTAGAGATTAGTGGGCGCGCACATGCTTTGCATGTCCTAGTGTCCCGCGAAATCTACACTCAGACGAGGTTCTTCTGGTTGGCCTCCTGTCCTGCCCTTTGGGTGGCTTGGGTTGCTGGTTAGTTGGATTGTCGACTCTGGGGACCGATCATTTGGAAGTTGGCTAAGTGAGGCCTCTTCAGGAATTGATGATGCCACTCCTTCTGGGAATCGTATCGTCAACCCTGAAAGTCTGTGACACCGACGACCGCATAGGATGTCGTACCTTGTGCCAGTTATAGGGCCACCCACCTGTGAGGGGATTCAGGGTTATGCAGGTAACTAGACCTTCAGACCACCGGTTTGTTTCTTGATCAGGGTCCTGGATATTTATGGAGGGTTCTAAGGTCTGGCAGAGACCAGTTGGTGTGTTCCGAGGTCTGTCAGAGACTATTTGGAGATGTGTTCTGAGGTCTGTCAGAGACCAAGGGGATATATGATTTGAGGTCTGCCAGAGGCCATTCAGGTTGTGATTATGGGGTCTATCAGAGGCCAGTATTGGAGCTTTGTTTTAGGTCTATCTGGGACCAGGGTTTGAGGACTTCTAAAGAGTCTATCTGAGACTTTGTGATATGGTTCAGGCCGTTCAGCTATGGCAGTTGGTCCCTGTTGCATGTTATTTGCATTGCATTGTTTGCATACTCATTATCATTGCATCCCACTAACGTGTGTCTGTGCTGCAGGTGTATTTGCATTCCCCCGGTTCTAGTGTCTGGACTCCCAAGTATTTGATCATGGCTGGTTTGAGGATGACCGTTGCGTATAAGCTACCTGTCCCCGATATTACGCCACTCCTGGGTCTGATTTCTCTTGCAAATGAGGATGTCCGTAGAAGCTTCAGGCAGAGTTACGGACGGTTGTTGGGTTTAGTGCGCAGGTCTACTGAGGATGAATTGAATGGGCTGTACACATTAATGCAATTCTATGACCCGGCTTTGAGATGCTTCACGTTTGCGGACTTTATCTTGGGGCCCACCATGGAGGAGTATGTAGAGTTTACTGAGCTGCCAGTTCAGAATGCAGTTCCTTTTATTCACTCAGCCGCTGAGCCCAATTTGGAGGATTTAGCCAAGGCCCTGCATATGAATGCTTCTGACTTGTTGATGACTGCATGGCGAGGGGTTCCGGGTTTTTCTCTTCAGTTTCTGGTTGGTAAGGCTCAAGAGTATGCCAAGAATGGGTGTTGGGTGGTCTTTAACGCTATTTTGGCCCTCTGCATTTATGGGATAGTGTTGTTCCCTAACTTCCCAAACTTCGTGGACATGGATGCATTTCATCTATTTGCTGCCAGTAACCCAGTACCAACACTGATCGGGGACTTTTACCATTCGATGCACTACAGGAATGAAAACAGGAGAGGCAAGAATGTCTCCTGTTGCGTACCTTTGCTGTATATGTGGTTCAAGAGCCATTTTCCATCGAGGGGACCTTTCATGGATAACGCAATTACGCCCGACTGGCCAGAGCATATGATGAGGTTAACTTCCGAAGACATTGATTGGTTTGACAGAGATCTGCTGGGATCCGAGCTTATCTTCAGTTGTTCTGGTTACCCTAATGTTCCGCTGATAGGAAGAAAAGGGTGTATCAATTACAACCCTTCTCTGTTCATTCGCCAATTCGGATATGCGTTGAAGAACCCACCAAAGGAGGAAGAAGTACAGGAATCTCTGTACTTCACCGGTGACGTGAAGGGGGAGTTACTAGCCAAGCTGCAGCATGCCTGGACGCGTATTATCCGAAGAGGGAAGCCGTTGTTAGGAAAGAATGACTGTCAAGCCTATGCACCTTATAGAGTTTGGATTCAGGAGAGAGCCAGTCAGTTGGGGATGCCATTTCCAGATGCACCAATTCTTGTTCCTATTCCGGTAGCAGAGCCCAATACTGTTTCTAGGGAAGCCTACGAGCAGGTTGTGAGAGAAAAAGAAGCCTTGTTGAAGATCAACGAAGGGTTAGAGCAGGAGCTAGCCCAGATATGCAGCGAGAAAAACAAGGCCGTTCATGCTTTCCAACAGCAGATTGAGATGTTAAACAAGTTAGGGGCTGAGTTGACTGAGGAGAGGAAAAAGCGCGAACGTCTGGGGCAAGAGTTCAGAAGCTCCCATGACATGCTGGAATCTAAAAAGAAGGCGCTCGACGCAGCACACCGAGAAATCTCCTCTTGCAATAAGACTTGGAATGCTACACTCACCAACAATAAGAAGAGGGAAGATAAGCTGAAGCAGCAAATCTCCGACCTCGAAGAGAAGTTGAAGTCTAGCATCAAGAAGTGTGAGGAAGAAGTGATGACCCGGTATAGTGTCCAGAATACACTGAACAAGGCAATCAAATGCAGAGATGAAGCTGTGTCTCAAAAACGAAAGCTAGAAGATTGCTTCGGGGAAGCAACATGGGAAGAAACTGCTGGAGACGTGCGTCGTGTTCTTAAGAGAAGGAATCAGTTGGTAGAAGGACTGCTCACCCGACCAGGTCACCCAGAGACCAAGAAGTTGATAGAAGAATACCAGACTTTTGGGAGGATTTGATCATTTCATGTAGTAATTTGTATGCTTTATTTGCATAGTGCTGACCATCACCAGGATTGTTGGTTGAGGTCATGCCTTCTTATTGTACTCTCAGTGATATTGTACTCTGGGCTTATTGATTTTCCCTACAATATATGAGGCTTTCTGTGATTCAGCTCCGATATTCCTATTGTCAACACTGTCACTGCACTGGCACCTCCACACTAGAATCGGGGAATGAATATTCCCCAATGCACAGACACACATTGCATTGCATTCATATTCATATTGCATTACAGGTAACCTTTGGATGGTGTCTTATTTCCTGCTCTGTACCAGGTACTTTTCAGGATTGCAGATCAGCACCCGCACCGCTATTCTACCCGCACCAACTGTCGAAGAATCATGGATCAAATGCAGAACGAGATGCAGGATGTGCGCGAGAAGCTCGCTCTCTTTATGCAGACCATGGAAGCTATTGCAAAGGGTCAGGAGAATTTGCAGGCCATGGTCCAGCCTCTGTTGGCCCGAAATGCTGGTCACGGTAATGAGGATCATCAGTCCGTACGGGTCGATACTGTTCATGGAGACGGCACTCCCACGCCAGTGGCTCCACCTGTAGTCAATATACCTGCTGCTAATGTCAACAACGCTACCGCTGCTGTGAATGGTAACGTCGGAGTTGGGAATGAGACTGCTGTCCATAATGTTGGGCTGGGTGATGTCAATTTGGGAGATAATATGGGAGGCAACGGCTTTGTCAATACTGGATTCGGGTTCAACGATCAGGGATTCGATAACACTGGGAAGTATGGCTTTAATGCTCAAGGCTTTGGGCAGGATGGTTATGGTGCGACCAATCAGGGTTACGGAGGTTTCGGGAATGGAAACGGCGCAGGGTTTATGGCTTTTGGCCCTGCTGGAGGTGTTCAAGGGTACGGCAACAGAGGCCGAGGTCCGGGGATGAATCAGATCAGAGCTGGACGTAATAATGGATATGATGGGTATGGGGCTGGAAATGGTATGTGGCAAGAAGATCAGCAGGAGGACGCTTTCTCCGGAGGAGGTTTCGAAGGGCCGATGGATGACTCCCAGAAGATCAGAATGCTGGAAGAGCAGATGAGGGGAGTCCTAAACCAAAGTGCTGTGGGTTTGGACATGGCAACAATGGGTTTGGTACCTGGTTTGAGGGTGCCAATCAAATTCAAAGCTCCTGCGTTTGATAAGTATAAAGGGGACACATGTCCAAAAGTGCATGTACGAGCTTATTACAGAAAGATGTCTGCATACTCAACTGATGAAAGAATGCTAATGCATTTCTTTCAAGATAGTCTGTCGGGTCCTTCCCTAGAATGGTACATGGGGTTGGAGCCAACTGATATCAAGACATGGAAGCAATTAGCAGAGGCATTTGTAGCTCACTACAAGTATAACAGCGACTTGGCACCCAATCGGGTCCAGTTGGCGGGACTGTCGCAGAAGAAGGGGGAGAGCTTTAAAGAGTACGCGCAAAGGTGGCGCGATATGGCTGCCAGGGTCCGTCCTCCGGTGGAAGATAAGGAAATGAATGACATGTTTGTCGGCACATTCACAGGTTTGTTTCATGATATGCTGTTTCACACGTCTCTGGCCAGTTTTTCAGACTTGATTCTGATGGGAGAAAAGATTGAACGTAACATTAAGCAAGGAAAATTCCAGGTTGAGGAATCGACTGCAGCTGGCAGTAATAGGAAGGCTTTTGGTGGGCGCCGTCAGGGCGAGGCAAGCGCAGTATTTGGAGGCCGAGGCCGAGGCCGAGGCAGGGGACGAGGTCAATATCGTCAGCCGCAGCAGGTGGCGAGTGTTATTATCCTGTATCAACAGCAACCACTCCAGCAACAACAACCGGTTCATCAACAGCCAATGCAACAGCAACAGCAGCCTCAGCAGGGGGCACAGCAGGCTCAGCGAAGATTCCAGGGTAGTAAACCAAGAAGAGTGTTTGAGAAGCCTCCCTCAACCTATGCAGATTTGTTGCAGACATTGTTGGGATTGAACTTGGTAGAGAAAAGAACTCTGGCACCGATAACGGGAGCTCCCCCGTTTGGTTACGATGCAAGCAGGCACTGTGAGTTTCATTCTGGGGCTCCGGGTCACGATATAGAAGGTTGCCATGCTTTTAAGCACGTGGTGCAGGATCTTTTGGACAATAAGACTATCAATTTCGGAACGGCAGGTCCGAATATAGTGCAGAAACCCATGCCTAATCACGGGGCTAACGCCATCCTGACTGAGGAAGGGTTAAATCTGATTATGAATGTCGATGATTTAAAGACGCCGCTGAGCGAGATAAAGAGCCGACTGTTACAAGGGGGTGTTTACCCGGGATGTGACGAGTATTGCTTAGACTGTTGGACCCTAGCTGGGGGGTGTGATGATTTGAAGAAGGGCATTCAGGCTTTAATTGATGAAGGCATATTGCAGTTTGACCAAGCAGCAACTGAAGAGCCCGCAGGGGCAGTAGCAGATGATCAGAATGATGTGGCCACTGTAACGATTCCTCGGAAGACAATCACTATCGCAGCACCAGCTCAGCGACCAC
Organism: Lathyrus sativus; assembly: GCA_963859935.3. Classification (NCBI taxonomy): domain Eukaryota; kingdom Viridiplantae; phylum Streptophyta; class Magnoliopsida; order Fabales; family Fabaceae; genus Lathyrus; species Lathyrus sativus. The sequence goes on along the minus strand of OZ012736.1, from coordinate 398,517,787 downwards.
CGATCACCATAACTAAGGCCGGGCCGATTCCGTACGAGAACACGAAGGCAGTCCCATGGTCATATGGGTTGGAGGTGTATTGTGACGGGATAAAGATTGATGTTAACAAGCAGCCAGCTGAGACTGTGGATAATGTTGCTGGTTCAGGAGGTATGACAAGGAGTGGTAGGATCTTTATATCCCCTGAAGTGGAGGCCGAAAGACTAGCTAAAGGAAAAGGGAAAGCAGTTGAGAATGTCCCAGCGCAAGCAAGTGACAAAGAATCGGCATCGAAAGACGTAGAAGAGTTCATGCGCTTGATTCGAAAAAGTGATTATAAGATTGTGGAGCATCTGCAGCAGACGTCGTCCAAAATATCTATCCTGTCATTGCTGTTGTGTTCGGAAGCTCACAGAAATGCTTTGCTGAAAGTCCTGGATACTTCTTTTGTACCCCAAGACGTCTCCGTGAATCAGCTGGAAGGAGTGTTGGCACATGTGAATGCAGGCCACAGCCTGGGATTTACTGATTTCGACTTGACTCCGAAAGGGAGAGATCATAATATGGCGCTGCACGTATCTGTTGAGTGTAGAGGATCAGTAATGTCACACGTATTGGTTGACACCGGGTCATCTTTGAATGTGCTGCCCAAGAAGGCGATGATGAAGTTGGATGTTAGAGGAATCTTGTGCACGCCCAGCGACTTGGTAGTCAGAGCGTTTGACGGCACGCGGAGAACAGTCTTTGGATCAATTACATTGCCTCTACAGGTGGGGCCAGAGGTGTTTGCAACTGAGTTTTATATCATGGATATACAACCTGCGTACAGCTGCTTGCTTGGAAGACCTTGGATTCATGGGGCGGGGGCAGTCACGTCTACCCTACATCAGAAGTTAAAATATATGGTCGGAGACAGCGTAGTCACTGTATGCGGAGAAGAAGACATCCTGGTCAGCCATCTATCGTCATTTAAATATGTGGAAGTCGACGGAGAGATCCACGAAACACCCTGCCAGGCATTTGAAGGGTTGTGCATCAAGAACAAAGGTCCCGGGCCGAGCAAAGTGCCAGAGATAGCCGTCTCATCGTACAAAGAGGCTCAAGCCCTAGTAGAAGCAGGAGAAGCAAAGGGCTGGGGCAAAGTGCTGGACATTCCTGTGAAGATGGACCGGTTCGGGCTGGGATACCGGCCGTCGTCATCAACTCCTTCCATAGGGGCACCCCGTTTCAGAGGGCCAGTCACCATCCTTGCCAGTGGAGTATGTCATGAAACCGTCAATGCTGCTTCGGAGTCTGACGAAGGAGACAGCGACTGTGATATGGATGCCTGGATTCAGCCAAGCGCACCAGGACAAGGACTGTGCAACTGGTCTATTCAAGAGCTTGTTCCTGTGACTTTTAAACATTAATGCTTTGCTTTATTAATTGATGAATAATCTGATGTCCTGCCCGGGGCATCAGGATTTGCTTAGGGTTGTGTTGTTATGAACATTGCGTGTCAATCATTAAATAAATGGCGTTTTTTTCATGTGCAAATACTGTAATCCCTGTCTTTCTTGTTTTATATTTTATATTTTTTTATTTTTCAATAAAATGGCAACGTGGTTGTTCGCTTTATACGCATTTTGAAGCGCTTAACCATTCCTTTCGCAGGACAACATTTTCAGATGACATCCTTGAACCACCTATGACTCGTCCCGACTTCGAGCACCCGGTATTCCAGGCTGAAGAAGAGGTCGTTGAAGATAGCGATGTTCCTGAAGAACTGTCTTGGTTAGTGAAGCAAGAGGAAAGATCCATTCTGCCTCACGATGAGGTCATCGAAATTATCAACTTGGGGTCGGAAGGGGTTGAGAAGAATATTCGTATCGGAGCCGCACTACAGAGTGATATCAAGCGAAGACTGGTTGAAATGCTCCGAGAGTATAGTGATGTATTCGCTTGGTCGTATGAAGATATGCCAGGGCTCGATACAGACATGGTTGTGCATCGCCTGCCCCTGAAAGAAGATTGCCCGCCGGTCAAACAAAAGCTTCGCAGAACTCGACCAGATATGGCAATGAAGATCAAAGAGGAAGTTCAAAAACAGTGGGACGCTGGTTTCCTGGCTGTGACGAAGTATCCTTCATGGGTTGCCAACATCGTACCAGTGCCAAAGAAAGATGGCAAGGTTCGAATGTGCGTGGATTATCGAGATTTGAATAAAGCAAGCCCAAAAGACGATTTTCCACTTCCTCATATTAACGTGTTAGTTGATAATACCGCTCAATACTCCGTATTCTCCTTCATGGATGGCTTTTCGGGCTACAACCAAATTAAAATGGCGCCAGAGGATATGGAGAAGACTACTTTCATAACGCCTTGGGGAACATTTTGCTACAAAGTGATGCCCTTTGGTTTGAAAAATGCTGGGGCAACATATCAGCGTGCGATGACGACTCTTTTCCATGACATGATGCATAAAGAGATCGAAGTATATGTTGACGATATGATTGCCAAATCCCAGACGGAGGAAGAGCATCTGGTAAATCTGCTGAAGTTGTTTAAAAGGCTTAGGAAGTTCAGGCTGAGGCTGAACCCTAATAAATGCACCTTCGGGGTGAGATCGGGTAAGCTGCTGGGGTTTATCGTAAGTGAAAGAGGAATAGAGGTCGATCCTGCTAAAATAAAAGCAATTCAAGAAATGCCGACGCCTAAAACAGAGAAAGAGGTGCGCGGGTTTTTAGGGAGGTTGAACTACATTGCTCGGTTCATATCTCACCTAACGGCCACGTGTGAACCATTATTCAAGCTGTTGAAGAAAGATCAAGCAGTAACGTGGAACGAAAATTGTCAAAAGGCGTTCGATAAAATAAAGCAGTATTTGCAGGAGCCTCCCATTCTGATACCCCCAGTGGCAGGTAGACCCTTGATAATGTATTTGACGGTTCTTGAGGGAAGCATGGGTTGTGTTCTCGGTCAGCACGACGAGACAGGGAGAAAAGAGCATGCGATCTATTACTTGAGTAAGAAATTTACAGATTGTGAATCTCGATATTCAATGCTGGAAAAAACTTGTTGCGCGCTAGCCTGGGCCGCCAAGCGTTTGAGGCAGTACATGCTGAATCATACAACCATGCTCATCTCGAAGATGGATCCTATCAAATATGTATTTGAAAAGCAGGCGTTGTCAGGAAGAATTGCCCGTTGGCAGATGGTCTTGACTGAATATGATATTCAATACGTCTCGCAAAAGGCTATAAAAGGGAGTGTGTTGTCTGAGTATCTGGCGGAGCAGCCTATTGAAGAGTACCAATCGATGAGGTTTGATTTTCCTGACGAGGATATCATGTACCTAAAGATGAAAGATTGTGAAGAGCCGTTGCCAGGCGAAGGACCAGAGTTGGGTTCCAAATGGAAAATGATATTTGACGGAGCTGTGAATGCTTACGGTAGTGGAATAGGGGCAATCATCACTACGCCACACGGGTCGCACATCTCGTTTACTGCCCGATTGACCTTTGCTGTTACCAATAATGAGGCCGAATACGAAGCTTGTATAATGGGGCTTGAAGAAGCCATTGATTTGCGAATCAAGAACTTAGACGTATATGGAGACTCAGCTCTGGTAGTGAATCAGATCAAAGGGGAATGGGAGACACGGCAGCCCAATTTGATATATTACATGAATTATGCAAGGAGATTGTTGCCCTTCTTTGACAAGGTTGAATTGCATCACGTACCGCGGGCAGAAAATCAAATGGCTGACGCCCTGGCCACTCTGTCTTCCATGTACAAAGTCAACTTCTGGAATGAGGCTCCCCGAATCGTCATCTCTCGGCTTGACAGGCCAGCTTATGTATTTGCTATTGATGAAGCATCTGATGGCAAACCATGGTATTTCGATATCCTTAATTTCCTGAAGAATAAAGAGTATCCGGCTGGGGCATCCAGTCAAGATCAGAAGACTCTCAGGAGGTTAGCAGACAGTTTCTATTTGAACCCGGATGGCGTATTATACAGAAGAAACCACGATTTGGTGCTGTTGCGTTGTGTAGACGAGAAAGAGGCAAAGCTGCTCATGGAGGAAATTCACGAAGGTACCTTTGGTACGCATGCTGGTGGGCATGCTATGATGAGAAAGCTGCTGAGGGCAGGTTACTTTTGGCTGACGATGGAAACTGATTGTTTCAAGTTTGCGAGGAAGTGCCACAAGTGCCAAATCTATGCTGACAAGATACATGTGCCTCCGAGTCCTCTAAATGTGATGTCATCTCCATGGCCATTCTCGATGTGGGGAATCGATATGATTGGAAAGATCGAGCCGACAGCTTCTAACGGGCATCGGTTCATCCTAGTAGCAATCGATTATTTCACCAAGTGGGTGGAAGCGGCGTCTTACGCAAATGTAACGAAGCAAGTGGTGGCCAGATTCATCAAAAGAGATATCATTTGCCGATATGGGATTCCCGAGCGGATAATCACGGATAATGGTTCAAACCTGAACAACAAAATGATGAAGGAACTCTGTCAGAATTTCAAGATCGAACATCACAACTCCTCACCTTACCGACCCAAGATGAATGGCGCTGTAGAGGCGGCCAATAAGAATATCAAGAAGATTGTTCAGAAAATGGTCGTGACCTATAAGGATTGGCATGAGATGCTACCTTTTGCTCTGCACGGTTATCGTACGACGGTACGCACATCAACCGGGGCAACTCCGTTCTCGTTGGTATACGGAATGGAAGCGGTGCTACCATTAGAAGTCGAGATCCCTTCTCTGAGGGTATTGCGAGACGTTCAGCTGGACGAGGCAGAATGGGTGAAAGACAGGTTGAATCAACTGAGTTTGATGGATGAGAAGAGGCTAGCTTCTCTAGCATACGGTCGTTTGTACCAGAGCCGAATGAAGAAAGCGTACGACAAGAAGATACATCCGCGAAGCTTTCAGACGGGCGACCTTGTGCTGAAAAGGATTCTCCCGCCGCAAGCAGATCACAGGGGCAAGTGGACCCCCAACTACGAAGGGCCATACGTTGTCAGGAAAGTATTTTCAGGAGGAGCGTTGTTGTTGTCCACTATGGACGGTGAAGACTTCACGTCGCCTGTGAATTCGGACGCAGTTAAAAAATACTTTGCTTAAAATAGACCCGCTGGACAGAAAAAAGAGAGTCCAGGCAAAAATGGGGCATCCTGGCAAACCAAAAACAGAATGAAAGGTTCGGGCAAAAATTAGGGATAAAATTGAAAAAATGTACACCCGCGAAGTTGAAAACCTACGCTGTGCGACTTTGGCAAAAAGGGGTATCCCGGTGAACTGAAAACCCGTAAAGGGCGGTTCACGCAAAAGTTAGGGATTTGAAAAGCAAATGACTGCGGTTCGAATTTGATAATTGCAATGAGCATCAATGTGGGAGAATACATTTGAGGAGTCAGTTATCTGATACAATCTCTTCAGAAGTGGGGATACCGGGAAAGCATTAGAGTCGGGCGAGTCATGGGAGGATCAGTTCGTGGTGTTCACCTGCATCCCTCTGCCGACATGCGTACAAATTTAAGTTGTCAATATTTATGCTTCTTGGGCATACTTGTATACTTGTATATTTGCTTTTTGTAGCTTCCTCTTTTCAGGAGTTACATCCCGTGTACAAAAATTCCGCCCATTCAGGGGCCCAATCAATAAAATACGTTATTCAGTACTTGACATTGTTCTTTACTGTTTTGTGCACGATTAACGCCTAAGTTTGATGAAACTAGCATGTGTATAACGGCACTGGCCCTTACCAACAGTTGCTAAAGCTTTGAATTAACTGAAAATAACGTCACTAACCTGAATTGATTTGGTTGCATAGGCTTGTCTTGTCTTGCTTGTGTTGTTGCAGGTTTCATAACCGTACGAGGAAGATGACCAAAAGATTGCAATAACGAAAGACTCAGCCCTCACGCAGGTCATGCAGGTTCTTCCGGAAGGAGGATCGAACTCTCCAGCTAGTCGTAGCTTGTGCAAAAGGATTATCCAGCAGAGTCGTTTACCCTCAACAGAATTGACGATTCCAAGATCGTAAGGCTGTATTCAGATAGTGTATCTCAAGCAGAGTGGTTTAGCCGCAAAGGATTAATAGTTGTGAGCTGTATCCAGACAAGTTCATCCTTCCTCGCAGGGTCATTTACCCTCTCCCGGCGGAGTCAGTTGGTTTTTCCCCAAGAGAATCATCCCATCCCCGGCAGAGTCCTCTCTTTTCAGCAAGTGTTCTTTCCTCCCAGTGGAACTCAAAGATCAAGACTCTCCCTAGCAGAGTTGGCGGTGGGTCCTGTCATTTATTTTGTCAGGGATACCGTGTAATATCAGTTCACTATCCAGCAGAAAGTCCGATCATACTGTGCACATCTGCTATTCCCCAGCAGGGGGGTTACCTCAACAGGGTGCTTGGCTTGAGTTCCCAATTTCCCAGCAGGGTTGACTTCGCCCTTCCAGCATTTATTTTGCTGGAATAATTCTGTAGCACCTGGCTATCTCCAGCAGAGTTGGCATTATCTTCAGCATTTAGGGTCGTACTTGCATCCACCAAGTAAAGTGTAGTATTTCCATGTCGAATGGAACATTGCATCGCCGTCAAACATGCACATTTTTTTTGAAACATAAACCAGGTATTGTTTCTCATGCAGGTAGAGAGAGCCCTTGCTCAAGTGAATTATCAAGCAGTCAAGATCTCGACATAAGACATCCCACGAGGTGTCAGCCTTGACACTACTCCCCACAGAGTTGACAAGATGAAGTTTCTCTGTGTCTCCGAACAAAGTTATTTATGAATTTCTTGTGTTGTCCCTGCCAGAGTCAGCAGAATAAGTTTCTCCTTACCCCCAAGCGGGGTTGTTCGTCATCAAAGGATTCATGAATCAGAACTTTAGACGCTACCGCCGGTTATCAGAACAGGCGTCCAAAAGTTTGGTTTCCACATGTCCCCAGTAGAGCCAGCCTCAAAGTTGCTGTAACGTCAGTGATAAGAAATTGGTGGAAGAAGGAGTCCTAACGTGGACAATTTTATTGACAGGTTTCTTTGTGCTAAAGAAGATTGTGGGAATGTGGAGTCCTAACGTGGACATTTTCTCAAATTGACGATGTGTGTTAGTCCTAACGTGGACCGGTTCGGGTTATCGGTATTAATTGAGTGTGGGGTCCTGACGTGGACAAGTCTTATTTCACAAGCAAGTTGAAGACGCACAAGTCCGGACACGGACAAGATGTATTTTCTCAGCAGAAAAGATGTAGTCCTTACGTGGACAAATCAAGACGAAACATGGGTCCTGACGTGGACGAATCTATTCCTTACGTGGAAAAAGAGGTTTCAGTTCCTTACGTGGAAGAGCAAGTTCATTCCTTACGTGGAAAGATGAGATTCCTTACGTGGAAAAGAATGGGTTTCCTTACGTGGACAGATTGAGTCCTTACGCGGACAAATCAAAGAAGTTATTCCTAACGCGGAAGAAGAAGATAGATTCCTTACGTGGAAAAATTTAGTCCTGACGTGGACGGATTCAGAAGAAGAAGTATGCCTAACGTGGAAAGAAGGCGTGTTCCTTACGTGGAAGAGAAAGAGAAACTTCAGGTCCTTACGTGGAAAGAGGGGAGTCCTTACGTGGACAAGTCAGAAAAATGGTTCCTTACGGGGAAAGGAGATCGTGTTCCTTACGTGGAAAAGATTGAGTCCTTACGCGGACACATAGGAGGAGGATCCCTTACGGGGAAAGAGCGGAGTCCTTACGTGGACAGATTAAGATGGCATTCTTTACGTGAAAAAATGTAGTCATGACGCGGACAAATCGGAAAGAGTTGGTTTCCTTACGTGGAGAGATTGGGGTCCTTACGTGGACAGATTCAAGAAAAGTTGATTCCTGACATGGAAGAATGATGTATTCCTTACGTGGAAAGGTGAGTCCTAACGTGGACAGGTTCAGAACCAAAGTTGTATTCCTTACGCGGAAAGATTGGAGTCCTGACGCAGACATATCGAGTTGTACTGGAGTCCTTACGTGGACAGATTGATACGGTTCTCCTTACGTGGAAAAAGAAGATTGCATCCTGACATGGAAAGATGGAAAGTTTAGTCCTGACGTGGACAGATGCAGAAGAGATGATTCCTTACGTGGATGGTGTTATTCCTAACGTGGAAGAGTCTATTCCTAACGTGGACGATTTATTGGAATATCCCCCAGCGGAGTCGCCGAGATTTTTCTAGGTTAACAGCATGTGGAGTCCTAACGTGGGCAGGTTCTAGTTGAGATTTCTTTGTATTGATGACAGACAGAGTCCTAATGTGGACAAGCAAGCAATCTGTTATCCCCAGCGTGGTCGTTACGAGATCAGTGAGCGGCTGCAAACAGTCAGATCCAGGCAGTGGATGTCGTTACCCAAACAGGGGTGCAGTTTATTTCTGCGGTTGGCAAATTTCCGGGTTTCTTAGTATTCAACCGTCTCGTACCTCGAATGTTTGAAGGCCGTTCGCTCTTCACCCAATCGGGTCCAAGTCGCTTGAATAGGGGCAGCTGTTGCACCCTAAAATTTGCTCAACCTTATTCACTTGGTTTATGTTTCAATACTATTAGCATTTGCATATAGAGTTATGTACATAGGTTACTCATCTGCATAGCATAAGCATAACAAGTCGTTCAACAGGGAACCAATCATTATCCTCATCTCTGGAAGCCTATCAAGAGGTTCTTATCCTAATTCAATCTCATTCAAGTCATCAAGAAAGAATTTGAAAGCAGGGAGTTCAGTGGATCAAGCACTGAGTATATCTCCTAACTGAGGGTGTCTGAGGATCAACAAGGGAATTATGAGTTGTGAATTGAGAGTATGGGGAGTATCTGGACATCTTGGAGGACTTAGAAATTCATTCAGAGAAGGAGACAAGTCATTGGTGAAGTCACAAGAATTGCAGTTGAAGACAGTCAACTAGGGTTTCATCTGGGTCAACCCTAGGTCAACCCTAGGTCAATTGATTGATTTAAAGGCATTAAGGGCTATTGGAGAGATGTGGGGTTCATCATTTGACATGAAGAATGAGGATATGTTGTCATGCTAAGAAGAAATCAAGAGAATTCAAGGAGAAGAGGAGTTTCTAAATTAGGGTTTCTATGTAAAATCCCCTAGTTTAGGTCAAATTTCCAAGCAAGATAAGTCAAAATGCAAGCTTCAAATGGCTTCTTGGCCAACATGGAACTTGTAGAGGATCTCAAGACCTTTAATTTGAGTGGTGGAAGACATCAAGGAGATTTATAGAACTCAAGTTATGGTCCTTGCAAGTTACAGGTCATCTGAGGTATCTGAAATTTTGTCTGTGAAAGTGACTTGACTTCCAAGCAACTTTTACCCCTCAAGGAAATTTCAAATGAATTTCTGGTCAACATAATAATTGTTCCTCATTGTATTAGCTTTCTATAATGGTATAGTATGCCTTCATATGATGTGTGGAACTCAACTTATGGTCTTGGCAAGCAAAGGGTATTTTGGTCATTTGTGAATTACAGGTCATTTTAACCTATGTCCAAAACTCATACAAGGAGGCCTCAAATGGAAAAACTCACAACATCAAACTTGCTCCAAATGACATTTTGAGTCTAGACAAGTGACCATGAGAGATTGGAAAAGTTCATAGCACAAGGTTCCAAAATTGTTGAATTTAATGAAGAAAAATGGCTTAAAAAATGAGATTTTTCATATCTTGGCCAAATGATGCAAAATTATAGGTCATTTTGAATGGAAAGGGCATTTTAAAGACATTGGCTAAAGTGGAATTTTGAGTTTAGTTCATAATTTGAGAGTTATTCATGGTTGCTTGAATTGAAAGTTACATAAACCAAATTGAAAGGGAAAAGTGTAAGGGAAACTTCTCCAAGCTTCTAGGAGGTTCTAATGCAACCTATATATTCATGCAAGTTGGTTCATGCAAGGGTTGGTGCTCCCATTTGTTCAAAAACCTCAATTTTCATCCATTTTCTCATTCTTGCGTAAACTACTCAAACTCCCTCAAATCTTGATCATTTTGCAAAATTCTTGATCCCATCATTCTCTACAATCATCATATAACCAGTTTCAAGCAAGATCCAGTGAAAATAGTTCCAAATTCGTGTGTTGTAAGTTCATTCTCAAAAGTGCAAGAAGAATCCATTACAAGAATTCAGAGTGTTTGGGCAAGAGTAGATGCATACAGAATCAAGATCCAAGCACATTGATCAAGTTTAAGACATTGCTGAGCTCGAAGTGAAGGATTCATCATTCTGTTTTCAAGATTATACCAGGTACATTCTCCATTCAAATTGGCCTGATTTAGTTAGCATGACATAGGTTTGTTAGGATAATAGTGACCTAGGTGGTTAGAGGAGTAATCCTGAAGCTTTTAGTGTGAATTGATGAAGATTCTTGCATGAGCCATAAAACTGTTTTGATCCATAACTAGGAGATTAGTGAGTGGTAGCTCATTTGGATTAGTGTAGCATGATCAGTGATGCTTGATGAGTGTTCTGTTAGCAAGAAATTAGGGTTTAGTGAAGGTCAGAATTGAGGCAGCCATGGAAGGGAAGCTATCGTGTTTAGTGATTGGGCGAAGTTTAACAAGAACTAATGATGTAGTTGCATTCTACGTAGAAAATGAAGCAAGTTTGGTGTTTGTAGTTTTGATTTTCATGAGGAGATGAGGGAGAACCGAGTGCTTGAAGATGGAATCGTGCATGGGGGATATCTGAAACCCTAGGGAGTCCAAGGTTGATGATGACTCCAACACCGTAGGATGCACGTTTGACCTTGGACTGGAGTGTGGCATCGGACGGTCCACGCGTAGCCTGAGTTTTGGTGGGAAGTTTCAAAAGTTAAAACGCACCGTTTCACTAATTGGGGGGATTGGGCTCAGACAGCTATTCGCACCCCCCAATTTAGTAAGCCCAACGCGCTGAACTTGGGTTTCCTGCTATTCTCACCCCCTTCAACTATTTCTTTATATTTTCTCTTTATTTTCTTTTCATTTTTCATTCATTTTTAAAAATTCATAATAAATAGAAAAATCATTATTTTTAATTCATTCTTTTTGCATATTTTTCTTTAGGATGTCTAGAAAATTATAAAAAATAAAAATTGCATTTTATTTTTTATTTGATATTTTTCTCATATTTTCTAAATAAATAACATTTTAATGGTTTCATTTCATACATAATTTTGTTATTTTTTGTTCTACTAATTGCTTCAATATTTTTTGCCCATTCTTTTTAGGTTGTTTAGTTTAGACATTGAACTTGTAGATACAATTTAGTTCCCATTTTTAGAAATTAATTTTAGGTGCTTAATGTAGGTGTGAACAACATGAATAAAGCTAGGGTTTTAAGTGATGACTTAGGAGATTTGATTCTTTTCCCTTAGGACTTAGGGCTTGACTAGTTTAGTTATGGGACTATAGGGGCTATGGGTAGTTATTAGATCCCTTAGAAAAAGTCAGGGTCCCCCTACTGCTATTAATATACTGTATATCTGATTGACTGGTGTGGTGTGCCCTCTGGGGATTATTGCTTGCTTGTGTGGGTATTGGGATTGTCTGGGGACTTGGGGGAGCTGAAGACTTGAGGAGATGAAAGCCATTGAAGATCCATAGATTGAAGATCAATTGCCAGAGCTGAAGAGGAGATTCTTGCTAGCAGATGCTGAGGAGACTAGGGTTTAGGAGCTAGGCAGAGCTCTAGATTAGAAAGTTTGTTTTTCAAACATGGATTGCCTTGTCTGCATCCATTCTTCTCTGTGATTCAGAGTCTCTCTAAGACACTCACCCCCTTCCTTTGGAAGGCTTGGTGATAGTGTCTGAGAGATAGAACTCTTGAGAGAAAATGTCTTTTGTGTTAGAAGCAGTTGGTTTACCACCATTGGTAGTCAACTAATTGTTTAACACCCAATCCACTCTTGTGACTGATCCCTCATCCTGGAGGTTTGAGCTTGAAGAAAAGCCCTTGCAGATAGAAGACTGATGATCAAAAGCCCTTGCCTGAAGATCATGAAGATGGAGATTAATGCTTGTTGAAGCCTGTAACTGATTGGAGATTACTTGAAGCCAGAGGCTGATTCAGAGCTATTGATGCTGTTGCTTTTGCTGTTATATTTCATTTCTGATGTATTGATTGGTTTTCCTGATTGTATTGTTTGCTGGTTACCCTTGTTGGGTTGAAAGTGAAGTCTGTTCACTTTTGCCTATTGTTTTCTAGGTTCGAGGTTGAGTGGGACTCCCTTGCCTCGCTTGTACTGTTGCATCCATGCATTTTACTGTATTACTGTATATATCTGATATTGTTTCTGTTTCTGCCTATCCCTTAGGATCTCTGTTTCTCTCTGTGCAAGAGAGGAGCATGATAGACACTAGGTCTTAACCCATGCATGATAACATTAGGTTAGTTTGTTTCCCTTCGCATCCGTAGGTTAGAGTTCTGTCTCTTCTTTCTCAAAACAAACAGAAAAAACACATAAAGATTTCAAACACAATAAAAGACACTTCTTCCGTAAAAGAATGTGAACTCATCAAAGCGTCATTTTTGTCCGCTGGGACTGTTGATCAGAAAACCTTTTTCAGAAGGGATAAAATCAATCAAGACAAGCTTGTGTCGTACGTGGCCCGAACTACGTTTGCTCTGATCTTCCATGCTGTGTGGAAGTACGTAGGCATAGGATGCGATATCCTAGCGAGCAACCTTCCCCTCCTTTCCCGTAGGTAGGCGAACTACGTTGACTCTGATTTCTCGTTCCAGACGGGAATACGTAGGCATAAAGTGCGATACTTTGCCGAGTCATTTTTATTTCCATTTTATTTTCTTTTAACCCCTGACCTTTAGAGTAGATAGAATAACAATCCGTACCCGAAAACAAGCGTGGATCCCGTCGAGTACGACGGACGTGAGGGGTGCTAATACCTTCCCCTTGCGTAACCGACTCCCGAATCCAGGTTTTGGTTGCGACGATCATACCTTTCCCGTGTTGTGCGAGGTTTACTCTGAGTGTTTCCTTTCCCTCCCATGGGATAAATAACGCACGGTGGCGACTCTTCTGTTCAGCCGGCGCCGATTTTCGCAGTAGCGACAACTAGTCGGTGCAATATTGATGTGGAAAAAAGTACGCTCACTTTGAAATTTTTTGATGAGAAAATCACCTTAAAAGCTCAAGAGGTTCGAAAGAAAGGTAAGGAGAAAGATGTCAAACCTTCAGTTGGGAAGATCAACACAACTAAGAAGGGAAAACAATCGAAACCATTTCAAGTTGCTCTTATTTTTTAACCAGCACAATACTCTGCTGCGAAGAAGTCGAGCAATAGAGTTTGGAGGCAGAAGTACCCCCTATAATAATGGGGAGTCGATCGTTGAGCCATGTGACGTTAAACGAAGCGCTGCATGGGAGGCAACCCACGGTTTTATGAATTGATGTTGTTTCTTTTGTTGTTATTGTTTTTGCAGGAATAAACGAGATTTTACAAGGGAAAACGTGGAAGCAGCGAAGAGGTACTGCATTACTTGTCGACCCCTCTGTGAGGATCTCTGTGAGTACACCTCTTCTTCTCTTGATTATTGAACATTGAGACAATGTTTAGTTCATGTTTGGGGGAGGTTTTACTGTTTTGAATTGTCTATTTAAACATCTTTTTATTTTTAAATTCGGTAAAAATCACATCGAATTCGCCCATATGGAGACCGTAAATTTTGTTCTTGTGATTAGTAGGTGTGTAAGGTAGTCAAGAAAGTATTTAGAGTTCAAGGGAAGTGGAGTTTGAACTAAGGAACTTGGGAAAGTTTGGAAATTGAGGTATAACTTGAACACCCTAGGTTCCCCAGAGTAAGGAAACGAGTCCAACGTGTAGATTTGTGCCATAGTACTTGTATTTGAAAAGTATACCTCGATTAGTTCATTGTGATAGTCCTGCATAAAAAAAAATTGTTTTGAGAATGATGTGTGGCACCAAAAAAAAGAGTTGAATAATGACGGTAAAGACAACCTGTCCTTCTAAGTTGGGTAACCCTCACCCGGTTATTTAGCCTAACAACGGTTGAATCTCTATAGTCGTCCCAAAGTGGACTAATAAACGTCTATGAGCGAGAAAAAGAATAAAGGTGCCACAGAAAAAAAATCTCGAGCAAAAATGTGCATGCCTTAATCTGATTATCCGAATGAAAGGGGTAGAAAATCGAAGAAAAGACTTAAGCCCAAAGCATAGTTGGAGAGGTGGCCGAAAGGGAGATTTAGGTCCGTAAGTTTACTGCGGTATGTATTTATGTAATGCCTTCGTTAACGGATGAGTACCGAAAGAGCTGGTTTGAGCCGATCGGAACTAAGACTCACGTATGAGTATCGATACGCCTTACACCCTGAACCCTTCACTTGATGTGCTGTTTGACTTGAAATTTATTTATCCAAGCTTTAAAACCGGTCACGATTGAATTGAGCAAATATTTCTAAAAACTTAGGATTGAGATTGTTACAAGGTTATTTCATACACCCTACTCTAGCATGCTTCTCATAACTGTCTAAAACCTTTATTTTACTGCTTTTGCCTTTTGGCCTTTAAAATTGTAAGAAACAAACCAAAACCCCTATGACTTTTTGTTCGACTGTATTATTTTAGAACTTGTGTTCATACGCAGTCCGCGAGATCGATTTTCAGGGAATTTCCCCTTATTACTACATCGGTACAATTAGTACACTTGCTAATTTACCGGTCAACTACTCAGATAATGAACTGATAGCATCTATCAAACCTAGCATAGCCAAAAGGCACATGACTAGGAAAGGAAAGAAGGCTGCTACTCAAAGTCCTCCCAAGAAGAAAACTGTGGCAAAAAATACTTCTGTTGGCCCTACAAAATCTTGGAGCAAAGTGTTTCCAAAGAAAAGAAAGGCTAAAATAATTGCTGAATCTGAATCAGATCTGATATTGCTCGTGATGTCACTGACATCCCTCCCAAGAAGAAGCCAACAACTAGCAAGCTTGCTGCTAGTGTGCCTGAGGTACCTATTGATAATATCTCTTTTCATTATCCTTCTAGTGTCAACAGGTGGAAGTATGTTTACCAGAAGAGGTTGGCCTTGGAAAGGGAGTTGGCTCAGAATGCTCTTGAGTGTAAGAAAATCATGAATCTTATTCATGAAGTTGGGTTAATGAAGATTGTTACCCATTTTTCTTGGTGTTATGAAATTCCGGTGAAGGAGTTCATTGTGAATCTATCAGAAGACTGTGCTAATAGAAAAGTGTATGTGAGAGGAAAGTGTGTCACCTTCTCCTCAACTATTATCAACAATTATCTAGGAAGATCTGATGAAGCTCAACCTGATCTTGCTGCTTCTGACAACAAAGTCCGTCAAGTCATCACTGCCAACCAGGTCAAAAGGTGGCCCTTAAAAAGGAAATTGGTTGCTAGTAAGCTAAGTGTGAAGTATGCAATGTTGCATAAGATTGGAGCTGCAAATTGGGTGCCCACAAACCACAAAACCACTATTACTACTGTCCTGGGAGAATTCATATATGCTGTTGGAGCCAAGATAAAGTTTGATTATGGCTCCTACATCTTTGATCAAACAATGAAGCATGCAGGAAGTTACAGTGTGAAAGGCCCTATTGCTTTCCCATCTATTATATGTGGTATCATATTGAACCAGTATCCTAATATTCTAAATGACAATGACTCTGTGTGCAAGAGAGAAAGTCCTCTTTCCTTTCACCACAAGCTGTTTCAAGGAGCTCATGTTCCTGACATTGTCATGGCTTCTGTTGAGACATCCAAGGGGAGCTCAAAAATAGGTAAAACTGAAGTCATTGTTATGCTCAAGGAGACATGCAAGGAGCTGGATAAAAGAAAGCTGACTCTTGAAAAGTTGATCAGCTCACTTGAGATGGATGAAGATGCTGAGCTTGTTGACAACAATGAGGATGAGCAGGATGATGGTTATCAGGAAGGTAATAACAATGAAGCTAAATCAGACAAAGAAGAAGCAACTGCCAGTCCTAATGATGGCACTGATGAAGAAAATGATGGTGATGGTGCTGGTGATGGCTCTAAGTATGATGACTAGAGCCCTTATGATAATTTTATTTTTATTTTTGATCATGGTCTGCACTTAATCTGAATTTCATAGTTGCTTTGGCAACATTTATGGGAAACAGGGGGAGTAGGATGCACCCAAGAACAATTTCTTATCCCAGAACAAATCTTATGTGATAAGCTATTATGTTTTGATATGTTGTGTTCATGTTCTTGAAGTTGTGTGTGATGGTAGTATAGCTGTTTCTGATATGGTTATTGTTGCATCGCTGCGAAGAGAGACCAACAAGGACAGAAGATTTGCCACCGTTAGTTATGTATCCCAGAAGAGGGAAAGGAAACGACCATAGAAAACCTACGGAAAAGGGAAAAGACAGGTTATCGCAACCAAATTTTGGGTTCGGGAGTCGGTTACGCAATGGGAAGGTATTAGCACCCCTCACGTTCGTCGTACTCGATGGGATCCATGCTTGTTGTCTATCTAAAAGGGTGTTTATCTATCTAAGCTACAGGCCACAGGACAAAAGAAAAGAAAAGAGACTCGATAGAGCATCGCAACTCTATGCCTACGTACTCCCTCGTGCAATGGGAAAGTCAGAGTCAACGTAGTTCTGAAAACTACGGGTGAAGGTGGGGGAAGGTTGCTCACCAAGACATCGCTGTCTTGTGCCTACGTATCCTCGTCTTGTACGAGAAATCAGAGCAAACGTAGTTCGGGCTAATAAGACCACAGGTTGGTTCAAGTGTTTTTACCCGAGTAGGGTTAAACCTTAGTTCTAGCAGTTAGGTGTATGCAGCTCGACTATTGGAGACTTAGGCGTTACCTGTTTGCGGTAGAACCAAGAGTTAACAAAACTCTCTTTATGAAAAAGGTTTCCAATTAAATCCCGAAGGATAAAAAGATTTGATGTTTGTTTTAGAAGTCTTTTAAGAAACAAGTGAATTGAATTTGGTTTGTAATTCATGTTGCACTAAAGACTATGACTTAGGAGCGAATGCGTCGCATATTGTCCAAAGGACATACGCTAAACACTCTAGAAAATTGAGAGGAGCCCCCCCCCCCCAATCATCATTTCCCAAATGCTTAAGGCTCGTAGCATACAACACACATTATCCATTATTAAGTGGTGTGAAGAAGTTTGAAGATGAGAAGAGAGAGACACACTAAAAGGGAGACTAAACTCAACCTAATGTTCGCATGCAAAGTACACCTATGATTGGGATGAAAAGGGAAATATACCCAAATGTTATCATACATGGGTTCAAGCCTAAGGTCTATCATAATCAATCTTGAAAAATAAAGATTAGAGGGCCTAAGGGAACATGGCAAATAAGAAAGAAGAAGGAAAAGAAAGCATAAGATGAAAGAAAGAAATAAGATGCAAGCATATAATGCTCAACAAACATGAAGAAAGGAGGGAGGAACAAAGTGTGGGGCAGTAGCCTCCACAAGCACATCTCAACCTCAAGCATGCAAATGAAAGATGCAAGACAAAATGGAAGTGCACACAAAAGAAACTAGACAAGTCCACACCAAAAGAAAGTTCTCAAAGTGGCCTCTCATCCAAGTCAAACTCAAAGTGCAACCAAGAGGCACCAAATCAACTTCGATGAGTCCCCAAAGTCCTAGGACAGAAGTGAGAGCAAGAGAAGAGGATAGGCAAATGCAAGAAATAAGCAAGCCAACACAATTTGCAATAAAAGGCATGGTAAAGAACCTAAGTTCTAAACACTCTCAACATTTGAAATCAAATGGAAAGCCTAAAAAGAATTCAACTTAGCACAAGAACCAAACAACTTTATGACCTATAACTTGGCATACAACAACTTCAACATGTTATGAATGTGGATCAAAAAGAGTTGGAAGCTTAACGGATCCACAAGGGTCATTTCCCATCAAAACTAGGTCATGTGTGTGTGTGAACCATCCTTAGAAGTAGCTTGACTAGCAAGGTACCTCAAAAATATGAAAAAGGTTCAAATAAATCCAAATAAAATGCTCAAAGCACAAGAGGATGTTGGCAACCAGAGGCCAAAAGCACACAACCATTGTCCATTCAAAGCATCACCATAGGAATTGATCCACTTGGGTGCTCCACTTTGAAGGAGGGTTATCGAGGGTCAAAAGAAAGCTCACAAAAGTCAACCAAAAATAAGTCAAAAAAGTCCACAAACCAGCCTTAAATACCTCTCAACTAATCATTGAAATTAGGAATGAGTCTCATTCATAGGTGGTGAGGATTGGATCAAGAACAAGCAAGAAACACAAAGGAACAAGTGAAAAATCCATTTAAAAACACCCCCAATCTTTAATTCCAATTTTAATTGAGAAATAAAAGAAAAATGAAAATAAAAAATATCAAAAATTATTAACACATTAAAGTGTCCTAAAATATTTTTTGTGGAATTTTATCAAAATTGGAGCTATTTTTAAATGATTTAAAACAAAACATAAAACAAACAGAATAAAATGAAACAATTAAGTAATGAATGGTGCAAATAGTAGGAAAACCAGTTCAAATCATTGGGCTCAGTTAGGAGGGGGTGTCATTAGCACATTAAGCCCAATACCACACAGCTCAGCTCACTTAGCGAAACGCTCGTTTCACTAATTGACGTGGCTGGTCCAATAAACACGCAAGTAAGTTAAAACAATCACCACCATCCATCTGATCAAGTCAAAGGTTCAACCAAGCACACATCATCACGCCTGAGTCTCGAACCAGACGCCGGAGCTCTAGCTCCGGTCGTCTTCTTCGGTGAAGTGGCCAGAGTTCAGGGTTCCAAAACTCACCAAATCTCATCAAATTTTACACCAAATTAAACGTCATGTCACTTAGGTTCCAAAT
Organism: Lathyrus sativus; assembly: GCA_963859935.3. Classification (NCBI taxonomy): domain Eukaryota; kingdom Viridiplantae; phylum Streptophyta; class Magnoliopsida; order Fabales; family Fabaceae; genus Lathyrus; species Lathyrus sativus. The sequence goes on along the minus strand of OZ012736.1, from coordinate 398,498,921 downwards.
CCGGTGCTCAAATTCATTTATCACGCATAAATAATGAGATTCGAACGAGAAAAGTTTTGAGCACACAACTGAAAAACTCATCACACATCACAATTAAGTATGCAAACATTTCCAACAAGATGTAGGACTCTAGATGCGCCAACAATGACCTAGATTCAGTGCCTAACATGAGAGAAAATTGGAAGAGAAAGTTACCTAACGGAGACACTTCGTTGGTGCTTCAATTGAGGTTGAGCTTGATCCAAAACGTGCAGATCCACTCTATTTCACTTGAGGAAGATGAATAATGCTTCAATTTGCCTTGAAATTCCTTGGATCTTGAATCACGATTTTGAATTTTGCTCTCACTTTCCAAATCTGCGTTTGCTCTTCCCTCCACAAATTTCACCTTCTGAGGTCTCAAACTTGATTCTAAACTTATATATTATGGATATGTGATGGATTGGAGGCCCAATGAAGCTTGACTCATTTGAATTTTTGAAATGCCCAATTAAGAAACCACTCTCATGCACATGTGAATATGGCAGTGTACAGACTTGAATTTGGCATGGTCTTGCAGCTGGGAGTGTGAACTTCACATGTGGATTGAATTTGGGCCTTGATATGATCCAATTAAGGAGTTTTGATGTGAAACTTTTTCATGAAGTAAGCTTCAATTCCACGAGTTTTTCACTTCATACACCAAAAGAAATTGGCACATTTTGTTTGTTGGTACATTGTGAATCATTTTGAATACAAACATGGTATGAAATGGTCTTAAAACCAATTCAATTGATTTCACCTTTTAAAACTCATTTTCTCTTGAAATTTCTTCACAAATGTCCATAACAATGAATAATTCACACCAATCATGAGTTTCATGATGAAATTGAAGTTATCTGGAGAAACTTTCATGTTGGTGAAAGTTCCACTTGAAGTGCACAAGTGTATGTAAATGACCCATAATCAAAATGACATATAATCAAAGTTTCCCAAAACACCTCTGCCTTGCAAGCTTCATAAATTGAGTTCCACATATGAGATGAAGGACTTATAGGACTTTTTGGAAAGCTAAGATCATAAGGAAAAACCTTCATGTTCATCAAAAGTTGAGGAGAAATATGATTCTAGGTCAAAAGTGCCTTGGAAGTGAGTTGACTTTTGTTGACTGAAAAATATGTTCCTCTGAGACCTCTAACTTGATGGAATCATAACTTGAGTTCCACGAACTCAATGGATGCGTTCTAGTACTCAAAAGAAATTTAAGAACATGCACTACAAGTCTCATGTTTATAAGAAAATGAGATTCAACTTGTATCTTGAGATATGTGGTCTTGAAGTTAGGCACTAAATAGGGGATTTTACACTGACAACCCTCTGAAACCCTAATTTAGTAACTTCTTGTTAGAACACAGATTGGTTCTTAATAATATATCTATGTTTTGATGATAACTATTATGAAATTTTGTATTAAAGAATTATATACTCTAAAATTTGTTTGAGAATGTTTGTTGCAGATGTTAAAGTGAATATTACTCCAGAAGCAAATTAGATATGAACATAAGAAATATGCAAGGCTCTGAAGCATCAGAAGCATCTCTTAGGAGATTCTGAACGCTGCCTCCAGAAGTTTCTGAGCGCTGCCTCCAGAAGAATCTGAAGCAGGAGCTACAGAAGAATCTGAAGCAGAAGCTACAGAAGAATCTGAAGCAGAAGCCAGAAGCATCTGAAGCAATGAGGAATTTTGTATGAAGAGTTTCAAGCACAGTTACTTCAGAATACTCTGATAGTACTAACGCTGCCAGTACTGAAGATCTGATCCAAAACTCTGCTCTGAACATATACACGCTAAAAGCAGACTTGCTGCAAAGACTCTGATTCAGCAAACTCTGATGAATATTAGAAGGCTCTGATCTGTCAAAGCACTAACACTTTGCTGAAACTTATTGAAGAAGAATTCAAAGATTATGTCCATTGGAATAACCAAATGACTCTTTCCTTATTTATGCTAGACACAAGAACACAGACAAGAAGGATTTTTCTATGCATTCTTCTTCTAGGAAAGGTCATATGATGTGAAGACAAAAAGGCTCAGACCTTTTTTGTACACTGTTCTCAACGTGAAAAGCTCTTGGATCTATGTGCCTATAAAAGCAAGACTCCATTCATCTCCTTTAGTTGACGATATACTTGAAAGAATTCATTACAAGCTCTCATACAACTTATACATACTTGCTGAACTTATTTCATTGTTCTTCATCTTAAGTGAAAAATCACAGTTGTGATAAAGCTTTATTAGAAGCATTTTTAACACTTGTATTATTTATACATTTGATTGTAAGAGAACCTTAAGAAGATCTAGCTAAGATCAGTAGTTCTTGAGAAGACTTTGAACAGTTGTTCTTAGTGCTTACTATTGTAATCAGTTGATTAAATAGTGGATTAAGTCCTTGGTTGAGAAAGGCAAATCACTCTTGTTAGGGTGGACTGGAGTAGTTGAGTTCAACGAACCAGGATAAAAATCCTTGAGTTTTTATTTCTAAGTTTTATCTTCATACTTATTCAACCCCCCTTCTAAGTATTTTCTCACCTTCAGTTGGCATCAGAGCTCCGGTTCTGTGTGTGCTAGCACTTCACAGTGATAGAAAAGATCCAGTGAGAAAAACTTTGATATATAAATTTGGTTGTTATTATGGCTGATGCTTCAACATCCAACAGATATGAAGAAAAAGACAGAATCAGTACAAAACCCCCTATGTTTGATGGGGAGAAATTTGATTATTGGAAAGACAGGATAGAAAGTTTTTCCTTGGTTATGATGCTGATTTGTGGGACTTGGTCATAGATGGGTATGTTCATCCCACTGATGGGAATGGGAAGAAAGTAGACAGAAAATCTATGACAGAAGCCCAAAAGAAGGAGTTTAGAAATCACCACAAGGCTAGAACAATATTGTTAAATGCAATATCTCACACTGAGTATGAAAAGATCACAAATAGAGAAACTGCATTTGACATGTTTGAGTCTTTGAAAATGACTCATGAAGGAAACCTTCAAGTAAGAGAGACCAAGGCTCTGGCGTTAATACAAAAGTATGAAGCGTTCAAGATGGAAGAATCTGAGTCCATAGAAGCTATGTTCTCTAGATTCCAGATTCTTACAGCTGGTCTAAAAGTTCTGGAAAAAGGCTACTCAACTGCTGATCATGTGAAGAAGATCATCAGAAGCTTGCCTATCAGATGGAGACCTATGGTCACTGCTCTAAAGCTTACCAAGGATCTGAACAAGATCACTCTGGAGGAGCTAATAAGCTCACTAAGGAGTCATGAAATTGAACTTGAGGAAGATGAGCCTCAAAAGAAAGGTAAGTCTATTGCCTTAAAATATAACAAATCTGTGAAAGCCTTGCAGGTGTTAGAGGAAAGCTCTGAAGAATCTTTTTCTGAAGAAGAAGATGAACTATCCTTGCTGTCCAGAAGAATCAACAAACTCTGGAAGCACAAGCAAAGGAAGTTTAAGAACTTCAAAAGACCAGATCAGTGCAAGGAGTCCTCTGGACCAAAAAGATCTGGAAAGAAGGAAGTTGTCTACTTTGAATGCAAAGAACCTGGCCATTACAAGAGTGAATGTCCAAAGCTTCTTAAAGAAAAGCCAAAGAGAAAGTTTGACAAGAAGGTTCTAATGGCACCTTGGGATGACTCTGATGAATCTGGATCCTCATCAGAATCTGAAGATGAATGCGCCAACATGGTTCTGATGGCAGGCATTGAAGATCAGAATGAAGAATCATCTGGATCTAAGTCTGATTCAAAATCTGACTCAGAAGAGTTACTTTCTGATCTCACTATGGAAGAGCTTATAAAAGTCTTATCTAAATTCCTGAAAAATTATAATCAGATTAAGCTCAAATGCAAGAAGCTTAAGTGCAATCTTGGCTCTGAGAATAATCTGTTAAAATCAGAAATTGCTGAGCTAAAAGAAAACAATTTAAAAATGAAAGCTGATTTTGAAATAGCTCAAAAAAACTCTGAATCAGAAAGTAAGTCTAAATACAAAAACATTTTAGAAGAATATGACTTTAGCTTTCAGAAATTTCTTGCCAAAAGCATAGACAGAAGCAAGATGGCTTCTATGATCTATGGGGTTAGCACAAATAACAGGAAAGGAATTGGATATGAATCCTCCTCTAGAAAGGATTTAAATCCAATGCCTGTTGATAAACTTGTTATCAAGAAAACTCCCTTGTACTCTAACTTCAAGTTTGGTCATCTGAATGACATTAAACACACACGTTCTGATCAGAACGTTCCTGTGTTTAAGCCAAAAGTAAGTCAGAACAATACTATTAAAAAATGATAGAAGTTCAAACCAACTTTCATGGCAGCTAACCAAAAAGGACCCAAAAAGATCTGGGTACCTAAGGATAAGATTATCCCTGTTGCAGATGTTTTTAGCAGAAAAGTCAAGACGCCAGTCATGGTACCTGGACTCTGGCTGTCACGTCACATGATGGCAGAAAGGTTTATGTTCCAAAGCCTGGAGCTTAAATCTGGAGGAGAAGTTAAGTTTGGAGGGAATCAGAAGGGAAAGATCATTGGCTCTGGTACTATTGGGAATGGTAACCTTCCCTCTATATCTAATGTTCTTCTTGTAGAAGGATTAAAGCATAATCTATTGTCCATAAGTCAATTAAGTGACAATGGTTATGATATAATCTTTAATCAAATATGTTGTAAAGCTGTTAGTCAGAAGGATGGCTCAATCCTATTTAATGGAAAGAGTAAGAACAACATTTACAAAATAAATCTTTTAGAACTTAAAGTTCAAAATGTTAAATGCTTTTTGTCTGTTAATGATGAGCAATGGGTCTGGCACAGAAGCAGGGGCATATTAATATGAGACGTATATCTCATATTAATAAACTCAATCTGCTCAGAGGACTTCCTAAGGTGAAGTTCAACTCAGATGCTCTTTGTGAAGCATGTCAAAAGGGAAAGTTTTCAAAATCTTCTTTTAAATCTAAAAATGTTCTTTCAACCTCAAGACCATTAGAATTACTTCATGTTGATCTGTTTGGACCAGTGAAAACTGCATCCATCAGAGGCAAGAAGTATGGACTAGTCATTATTGATGACTACAGCAGATGGACATGGGTAAAGTTCCTAAAACACAAGGATGAGTCACATTCTGTGTTTTTTGACTTCTGTAAACAAGTCTAGAATGAAAAAGATTTCAAAATTATTAAAGTCAAAAGTGGTCATGGTGGTAAATTTGAAAACAAATATTTTGAAAAATATTTTAATGAAAATGGCATTGCTCATAATTTTTCCTGTCCTAGAACTCCACAACAGAATGGTGTTGTAGAGAGGAAAAATAGAACTCTGCAAGAAATGGCTAGAACCATGATCAATGAGACTAATCTGGAAAAGCATTTTTGGGTAGAAGCAAAAAACACAGCATGTTACATTCAGAACAGAGTGTCTGTAAGACCTCTTCTAGAAAAGACTCCCTATGAATTGTGGAGGAACAAAAAGCCCAACATTTCATATTTTCATCCTTTTGGATGTATTTGCTATATGTTGAATACTAAAGAGAATTTGAACAAGTTTGATTCTAAAGCACAAAAGTGTTTCATTCTTGGGTATTTTGAACGCTCTAAAGGCTACAGAGTATACAATACTGAACACAGATTGTGGAAGAATCTATTCATGTTAGATTTGATGATAAGCTTGGCATTGAAAAGCCAAAGCAGTTTGAAAGCTCTGCAGATAGAGAAGTAATTCTCACAGACTCTGAAGGATCAGAGGCATACAAAGCTCAAGTGAAGGAACCTGAAGCAACGCCAGATGCAATTCCTTTAGATTCTCAGATGAACAACTTAAACATTTCTGAAGAATCAACTGTTAGAGGATCATCTTCCAGAATCAAAGCCTCTCATCCAGAGGATGTGATCATTGGAAAGAAGGATGACCCTATCAGAACAAGATCCTTCCTCAGATCATCTGAAGCATCATTATTTGGGTTGGTGTCAGTAATTGAACCAACTTATGTGGATGAAGCTCTACAAGACAATGACTGGATTATTGCCATGTAAGAGGAGCTTAATCAATTCACAAGAAATGATGTGTGGGATTTAGTTCCAAGACCAAAAGGATTCAACATAATTGGAACTAAATGGGTCTTCAGAAACAAGCATAATGAGAAAGGAGAAGTTGAAAGAAATAAGGCAAGGCTTGTTGCTCAAGGTTATAGTCAGCAAGAAGGAATTGATTATACAGAGACTTACGCTCCTGTAGCAAGGGTAGAGTCTATTTGTTTACTCATTTCTTTTGCTGCACAGTTTAACATCACTCTATATCAGATGGATGTTAAAAGTGTCTTTCTAAATGGTATTATAGAAGAAGAAGTTTATGTTCACCAACCTCCTGGTTTTGAAAGTGAAAAATTTCCAGAACATGTTTTCAAACTAAAGAAATCTCTCTATGGTTTAAAACAAGCTCCCAGAGCTTGGTATGAGAGATTAAGCAATTTTCTTCTAGAGAAAAATTTCATTAGAGGCAAAGTGGACACAACACTCTTCTGTAAAACATTTAAGAAAGATCTTCTAATTTGTCAAATTTATGTGGATGATATTATATTTGGATCTACCAATGTTATGCTGGGAAAGGAGTTTGCTCAATGTATGCAGGCAGAATTTGAAATGAGCATGATGCGAGAATTGAGATTCTTTCTGGGAATTCAAGTCAACCAAACTCCAGAGTGCACTTACATTCATCAGACCAAATATGTTAAAGAGCTTCTGAAGAAGTTTAACATGACTGATAGTAAGATGGCAAAGACTCATATGCATCCAACTAGTACACTAGGTAAGGAAGAAGTAAGTAAGAAAGTAGATCAAAAACTCTACAGAGAAAATCTAATGATTTCAAATTAGTTGGATTTTGTGATGCTGATTACGCTGGAGACAGAGTGGAAAGAAAAAGCACTTCTGGAAGTTGTCAATTTCTAGGAAGAAATCTAATCTCTTGGTACAGCAAGAAGTAACCCACAATTGCACTGTCAACTACAAAGGCAGAATATATTCCTGCTGCTGGATGTAGCACGCAGATGCTCTGGATGAAAAGTCAGCTAGAAGACTATCAGATTTTTGAAAGTAATATTTCTATATTCTGTGATAATACTTTTGCTATATGTTTGTCTAAAAACCCTATTTTACACTCTAAGGCAAAACATATAGAAATTAAACATCATTTCATCAGAGACTATGTTCAGAAGGGAATTATAAACTTAGCCTTTGTTGATACAGATCATCAATGGGCAGATATTTTCACAAAACCCCTTGCTGAAGATAGGTTCAAATTTATTCTGAAAAATATTGGTATGGATTCTTGTCCAGAATGATATTTATCAGAAGCAAATTTCTCAGATGCAAAATGTTTAAAACTCTGAAGTATTTCATCTGTTATTTATTTGATTTATTCAATTATTATTTGTGTGTATCTGAACTAATCAATCTTAGAGGATCTGAACATTGGCTAACGTTTCATTTCTCGAGAGAATTCAGAAGCACATGCAAGCAAACAAGTTTCACTCTGAATATGAAAAGATAGCGTGTACACTACTGAAGAGACATTTGAGGTATGGTTTGAATAGTGAATATCTTGGCTTTCCCCCCAATTTGTCAGAATCAATTAATGTTTGAAATGATTTTTATTCTCTTTCATTAATTGTCATTTAATGCTATGTGAGAACGTGATATGTGTGTCTATTGATTGCCCTAATTGCTTTCTCTATAAATACCACATTTCACACCATTTTCACACTTTTCACATCACAAACAAGTTTATGCATTTCTGTCTTCTCTTGTCTCTTCACAAAAACCCTAAACCTTCCTCCAAATCATCTTCATCCTCTTCAATGGCAACTTCATCTTCTACAGCAGCTCAATTTCAATCAACTATGGCTGCAGTTACTTCTGCAAATATGGGTGTGACTCCATTCACAGTACCTAAAAGGACATTGTTAACCCCTGTGGACAAACTTGAAGTTCTCTGTGAATCAATGGTGGAATTTGATTCTTTAGCTGAAAATGGATTTGAATTTCGTTCTATAATTGATGCATAAGGCTGGGTTAAATATTTTGACAGATTATTTGGACCAGTTTACCCTCATCTAGTGAAGGATTTCTGGATACATGCATATGTTTATCCAAAATTCATTTTATCTTCTGCTCTGGGAAAGGAGATCATTATAACTGAAGATCTCATCAGAAAACTCATAGGGTATGAGGAGACTAATGGAGTATGTCATCTGCCATCTGGGCGTGTGGACATGGAGGAAGTTTATGAGGAAGTCATCACTTCTGGACAGGCCTCTAACAAATTTAAGGATCTGAAGCCTGACTACAAAATCTCCAGATTATGTGAACAATGAACAGCTCTACTTCATGTACTGTTTGAGTCAGAGTACAAAGGTAGATCTTCCTTACATTCTATTTATGCATTTATAGAACCATATCAATGCCTCAAGAGAATCTGTAAAGGATAAGGGACAGAAGATTAGGACATGGATCCCCTTTGGAAGGTTGATTTCAGACATTCTGACAGATAATGGTCTGGTGACTGCTCTGTATGAAGCTGGAGTTAAGGATGAACTTGAATCCATTGTTGGAAAACCTCTGAATGCAAAGTGTCTTCAGAGACTAAAAATTGTAGATGAACTCACAACTGCACCTAAGAAGCTGAATATTTCTGAAATCAGTCAGAAGAGGATTCCAGTTGAAAATTTTCCACTGTTTGGTGCTGAAGAACCAAGGGATATCATTGTGAGATATATTGATTCATGCAAAGTAGATGGAACGCCCATTCCTGCAGATATTCTGAAAAGAGCAAGAGAACAAATGCCAGATGTATATAATGAGAACACGAGGAAAAGAAGTCAATCAGAGGCAGAAGAAGTTGCTGCTCAGAAGAAGCCAAAAGTTGCTGACAAGCCACAGAAGCAGATCAAGAGAAAAGCTTATGGAGAAGTTCCCTTTGTTCCCACCAAGCGTATCAAGACTAAAGGTACTAAAACATATGTATCTTCTTTCTCTAAAATTGTTATAAATGAATCAACATTTTGTTCTATTCCAAAACCACCTCCCACTCAAAAACAATATATTCCTGCTCCATCTCAAAAATCTGAACCATCAAAAGTTCCTTCCCCATAAAAATCATCTGATCCTATTTCCACTACTCCACTAAAAACTTCTGTTACTTGTTGCACCCCAAAATTTGCCCAACTTTTTCATCACTTGGTTTATATTTCATTGCATTAGCATAGCATAGTTCTAGCATTTGCATAGCATAACATCCTTCATTTACCAGGGGATCAAGTGTGATACATGTCAAGAGAATCCTAACCAGAGGTATTATTCAAGTTTAAGAAGTTATTAGGGTCATCAGACAGAGGTTTGAGTTATTGAGAAGTTTGAGTGCTTGTATGGGGCTCATCTCCTCACTTAGAACCAGTTGTAGATCAGCAGTGGATTGTAAGGCCTTAATTAAGGAGAGAATGGGTGGGTAGAGCTCATTGAAGTACCTTGATGGTCATGTTGGAGCTCAATCAAGTCATTTTATCAAGGGCAAGAGCCACAGTTGATGTGGATGCAACTAGGGTTTCATCTGGTTAACCCTAGGTCAAGGAGAGCAATTGAAGAAGATCAAATCCTACTTCTAGGTCATTGAAATCATGAAATGAGATGTCGAGGCATATGATAGATTGTTTCAAGATCAAGTTGAGAAGAATCAAGAGTGGTTGAAGTTGCTAAGTTAGGGTTCCCAGGGTAAAATCCCCTGTTTAGTGCCAAACTTCCAAGACATATAAGTCAAGATACAAGTCTCATATGACTTTGGCCTCCACATGAATGTTGTAGAGTATGCTCTTAGCTTTAATTTGAGTACTATAAGTCCTCCATTGGATTTATAGAACTCAAGTTATGGTCCAGACAAGTTACAGGTCCTCAGATGCCTCTGAAATTTGTCTATGAAAATCATCTGACTTCCAAGCTATTTTTGACCTAGAAGGAGGTTTCACCTGAACTTTTGGCCAACATGAAAGTTGTTCCTCATGATATTAGCTTTCCAAATTCTATTAGAAGTCTTCCATCTTATTTGTAGAACTCAAGTTATGAGGTTTACAAGTTAGGGGTATTTTGGGAAAGTGAGATTATAGGCCATTTTTGTTCAACATGGAACTTGTTCAAAATGTGGTTTTTAGGTTGACTAAAGTCTCATGGTGAATTGGTTTGGCTCATATCAAATATTGGTGTGAAGTAGTTTGAAGAAAGAAGAAATTCAAAGGCATTTTTGGTGGGAAATGGAAATAAATGGTTATGTGCACAAAACAAGTCAAATGACCACTCATTTTAATCAGAATTATGTTTTGAGAAGATTGAAAATTTTAGAATTTTGTTTTGACCTATGTTTCATGAGCTTTTAACACTTTTATTCACAAATAAGTAACATCACACAATTCCTTCACAAAGGCAATTTGGAGACTCCTTTTGGGCTGAATTCATTCTAAATGAGATATGCAAGTCATCCAAAGCTTCCAATGCAAGCTATGAAGCCAAATTCGTGCATGGCCATATTGAATTTTTGAGAGCTTTTTGATTTTTGGATCTTCCAAATTGGGCCTGGGCTGAACCTCTAGAAGGTTCCATGGTGTTCTATAAATGATCAGAAATGAGATTAGGCAAGGGTTGGTGGTGGATTCGTGCTGAGCAGAGAGAGAAAGCCATTGGAGATTTGGAGCATTCAACTCAAATTCGGTTTTGGGATTCAATCAAGTTTCTGATCAAATTGAAGGTGCTAAAGGCTTCTATCATCATCCTTGAGTGAATCTGGAAGATCTGGGAGCAAGATTTGAGTCAGAAACACTTCCATTCGAAGCTTGAAACCAGGTTGGTAGAATTCAACTTTCCACTTAATCTAGCACGATGTAGTTAGAAATGAGTATGTGGTTAGGATCTATATGCAATGTAGAACGTTTTAGGATCGATTTGGTAGCAATTGGTGATGTTTGATCATGAGATGGAATTTCTGTTTGGATTCGGTTAGGAGTGATCTTAAGGAATTAATGCAATTGTGATAACTTAGGGTGATCAGGGAAGCATGAGGATCATTCTCGTATCATTAATTTAGGCTTTGGTGAGAATCAAGATCATGACACATTTTAAGATTTGGCTTCGGTTTTTAAAATCCATAAGGTTTCAGGAAATTTGGAGTTCATTTTTGAAATCAGTGTGAAATTCTGAGTGAAATTGATATAAGGTTTGCTAGATTTGGTCACCTGTAATTAACCTCTCACTGGAGAAGACGGTGGCACCACCGTCTGGGCCACCTTCTGTGTTTTGGACCCTCACCTGAGCTCAAGGTTAAAGATGAGTTCGTGGCCATTGGATTTAGCTGGACAGAAGACCTGGTAGGATCATCGTGTGGACAAGATTCAAAGTTGGGATTTGCCTCCAAGGGATGAAACAATGTGTTTCATTAATCCTAGTCAGCTGGTGACTGGGACGCTCACGTGGACACGCACTATGCCCTTGGATCTGCTTACCAAGTCCCTCCATCTTGTGCCTCTCATAATTCCCTGAATATTATTTAGTTTAATTCTTTTTTTGATTTCTTTTATTCCTTTTTCTTTCTAAATTCATTTTTAAATTCATCTTTGATCAGAAAAATAAACAAAAAATATCCCCATGATCCTCTGTTGAATTGTGATTTTTCTAGGGTGTTAGATTTAATTTTTGTTGATTTTCCAATTTAATCCATATTTTCTCATTTTAGGTATTTCTTTAATTTTGCATAATTGACACCTCTGTTTGTTGATTTTTGTTCTATTAATTGGTATGGAATTTTGATTTGAGCTTTTGATAGATGTTAGGTTAGACATGTATGCTCCCATAGATGTTTTCTCACATTTTTTTAACAACCATAGCTTCTGATTTAGAGGTAGGTTTGGGCCTTTCCCCATTAATGGTTTCCCTTGACACGTTTCAACTTAGGATTTATTTAGAGGACTTAGAAATTGAATTAGGTCCTGATTTTCGAACCGTAGAAAAATAATTGGATTTTTAGGATGTGTTTTGATATTTTAGTTAGAATATTCAAGTTGTTTGTTCATTTAGCGCTTCAATTTTGGTGGTTGTTTGGATTGGACTCGACGAGGCAGAATGGATTAAGAACCGACTAAACCAGCTTAGCCTGATGGACAAGAAGAGGTTAGCATCGATTGCGTATGGTCGTCTGTACCAAAGCCGAATGAAGAAAGCTTATGATAAGAAGGTGCGTCCTAGAAGCTTTCAGACGGGTGATCTCATCCTGAAGAAGATTCTTCCCCCACACTCCGATCACCGGGGTAAGTGGACTCCCAATTACGAAGGTCCGTATGTCGTTAGCAAGGTCTTCTCGGGAGGAGCTTTATTGTTATCCACGATGGATGGTGAAAATTTTGCATCCCCGGTGAACGCAGACGCAGTTAAAAAATACTTTGCTTAAAAATGACCCGCTGGAAAGAAAAAGAGTATCCAGGCAAAAATGGGGCATCCCGGCGAACCATTAAAAAGGAAAAAGGTTCGGGCAAAAATTAGGGATATAAATTGAAAAAATGTACACCCGCAAAGTCGAAAACCCGGATGGGCGACTTTGGCAAAAAAGGGTATCCCGGTGAAATGAAAACCCGCAAAGGGCGGTTCACGCAAAAGTTAGGGATTTGAAAAAGCAAATGAATGTGTTCCGCGTGTGGACTTTCATTGTTTAGTGGTTTGGAAGACCTAGGGGCCGTTTATCTGAATCAATCTCTTCTGAAGCGGAAGCGTCGGAGAAATATCGAAGTCGAGTGGGTCATAGAGGGATCAACTCATGGTGTTCGTCTACGCCTCGTTGCCGACATTTGTATATACTGATGTATATTTATGTTTTTACTTTTTTTGTGCAGCTTCCTCATTCCAGGAGCTTGCATCTGTTGTAAAACATTTTTACCCATTCAGGGGTTCGCTATCAATAAAATGTATACTATTCAGCAATTCTGTTTGTCTGTTTAGCATTTATCTGTTTTGTTTGCGGAAAAGAACGCCGATGTTTTTGACAAAATGCGTATACATAAACTTACTGGCCTAGGCCACTGATTGTTGAAACAATGAACTACTTGAACATTTTCACAAGATGATAACCTTGATAGGCCCCTTTGAGAAGGGTATCTTTCCTGTTTGTTTGTGTTGTTACAGGTGTAGCATATTCCAGGCAGTACGCCGTACGCGTCCCCAAGCAGGATGATTCCTCCTTCTCCAGCAAGGTTCAGCAGTCTCTCCCCACAGAGTCCGAACGTGAGATCGTAAGCGTTGATACGTCCCCCAGGCAGAGAAGATTCTCTCCCCAACCAGGTGCATCCTGAAGGAGCGGCATCTCCCCAGCCAAGTCATATACTGAAGTGTGCAGTAATTGGTAGGTCCCGACTGAAGTCCCCAGCGGAATTGAGATTCCCCACAGAGTTGTACTCTCCCTAGCAAGCAGGATGATTCCTTCTTCCCCAACCGAGTTTGCAGAACCCCAAGTGAGCCGAGTCCTTGGAAGCAGTTGGGACCATGATTGGTTGTCCCCAGTAGAGTGTTGAATAGCTGATGCTGTATTTCCCCACCGGAGTCGTTGTCTCCAGGAGGGTTAGCCGTGAAGGCCATGCAGTTTATTTCCGCGATTGACATCGCTCTCCTCAGCATGTCCGAGTTCTCGCAGAGCTTCATCCCCTTGTAGCAGTCAACTGAAGTTTGCTTCCCCATGCAGGGTCCGATTGAGATCGATGTGACCTTTTCTCAACCAGGGTGGTTCTTCCTCCTTGACAGGAGGACTCTCCCTTCGGCATTTATTTTGCTGACGGAGCCGTAGCATTTTGGATGATTGCATAGCATCTATCATAAACGCGTAGCATTTCCGCCGTGTGGAGCATTGCGCCATTGTCAAAGCATACGCATACCAAACATGAGCTAGGTCGTTACTGTTCTTGTTTTGCAGGTGTTCCTCCGCAGAGTCGTGTGCCCAAGATGATTCTTGAATTCCCCAGCAAGGTCGTTTGTTTAAGATGATTCTTAACATCCCCGGTGCAGTCTCCAGAGTTGGTTGCTCAAGTTGATGCTTAGAGTCCCCGGAAGAGCATCTGCTCAGGATGATTCCTGAAACCTCTAGCAGAGTTATCGGTTCAGGATGATTCTTGAAGTCTCCACGGAGTTATTTGTTCAAGATGATTCTTGCAGTCCTCGGCAGAGTTGACCTGCCCAGAATGATTTCTGGATCCCCGAAGCAGAGTTACTTGATGGTCCTCCAGAATCCCCAGCGGAGATGTGTCATCCCCAACAGGTTTCTGAGCAGCGAAGTTGAAACTTCCTTCGAAGACTTGATGATTGAAGTCCAACTGTATCGACGAAGCAGTTCTCTCAGCTGAAGCGGAGTGCCTGATGGCAGAAGTTTGGATATCCCCAATTGGTTCATGATTGACCGAGAATTCTATTCTCGACTTACTGATGAAGTCCGGCTGACACCCAAAGATTTCTTCGAATGCCCGACGGCATGGTTAACTTGATGCCTAACGGCATGATCGACCATGTATTACCGGTTACCGTGTGACCAATTCCCCAGCCAGTTGTCGTGCAACTAATATTTCAGTTTCCGAAGATTTGTTCCCATCTGAGTACCGTGTACTTGTGCAGTTGGAAAATTTCTGGGTTTTTTGGTATTCAACCGTCTTTTACCTTGATTGGTTGAGAGTCGTTCGCTCCTCACCTAGTCAGGTCCAAGCAGTTTTAATAGGGGCAGTTGTTACACCCCAAAATTTGACCAACATTTCTTTACCTAGCTTGTGTTGCATTTCATTCACATTAGCATTATCATTTGCATTCCATTGACATGTATGCAGGAGATCAAGAGGTATGATTACCAATCAAGAGCTATAAAAGACTATGAAGCTAGCAAAGAATACTATTCAAGTGTTCAAGGGTTGATACCTTTGTCAGAGAAGTCAAAAGATTCTCAGAGGAAGTGGTTGAAACCAAAAAGGTGTGCCTCCTAACTTGAGAGTTGTGGAAAGACCTCAGATGATTCTGAAGCCAAGAATGTGAACTTGAGGCCTTGAGAGAGCTTAGGATATGTCTTGAAAGCCATCATGAGGCCTAGATAGGTCATTATGCAAGATTAAGAAGACTCAGTCATGAGTGGTGTAATTAGGGTTTGACTGGGTCAACCCTAGGTCAACTGATGATTTGGAGAGGGTTGAGACCTAATCCAAGAGCCATGTGATCATGGATTGATGCATTAAGATGCTATAAGGATGATTCCAAGGTCAAATCATCATGATTGAAGAGTTTGAGAAGTTTCAAGCTAGGGTTTCTAAGGCTTGACAGTGTAAAATCCCCTAGTTTGACCCCTATCTTCAAGGCAGTTTAACTCAAGATGTGATTGTCATATCATCTTACCCCCAACATGAATGTTGTAGAGCTTGCTCTTAGCTTTAATTTGAGTACTAGAAGTCCTTGATAGGATCTGTAGAGCTCAAGTTATGACTTTGACAAGTTACAGGTCATCTGAGGTATGTGAATCTGGGGCTTTGAAAGTCACCCAACTTGCATCAAACGTTTGCCCAAGAAGGATGATTCCTATGAACTTTTGGTCAACATGAATGTTGTTCCTTATCTTCTTATCTTTCTATAGAGTACTAGAAGTCCTTGATAGGATTTGTAGAAATCAAATTATGGCTTTGACAAGTCAAGGGCGTTTTGGTCATTTGGAGATTACAGGTCATTTCAAGCATAAGGCCATAACTCCTATTTCCAAGCTTCAAACGGAAAAATATTCAACATAAAACTTTCTTAAAATGATGTTTTAAGGCTAGTAAGGAGGTCATGAGATGGTGTAAAGGCTTGTAGCTCAAAGTTGCAAAAATTACCTAAAATAAGGACATAAGTTAAATAAGCCAAAGTTGGAAATTGATATTTTTGACCTACACATCCAAACCATGGCATGTAATATATCATTTTGACTCTAGAAGACATTTTAAAAACATTGGTTTAGCCACATTTTTTATTTGAGGTCTAAATTATGGACTTGCTTTGAAAAGCACTTACTTGCATATTAAGCCACATTTGCAAAACTCAAAATTAAGGCATGGGCAAGGGTTTTGCAAGCTAAACACCTCTAATATATCATTAGGGGAGAAATTAAGAGTGAATGGGATGAATTCCAAGCTGTTTGCAAGGGTTGTACATGTCATGATAAGTGATTCAAAATCTCATGACATGAGAAGTGTAAAATCTCATTGGAAGGATCTAGAGGGTCCTAGATCATCCCAACTCCATCTATATATTGAGTAGAATGGATCCATGGCTGAGGTTGGTGATCATTGAAGGATTGAGCTTAGTTTGAGAGTGAATTTTCTTGGATTGCAATTGAAATCGGTTTCACCAAATTCCTCAATTTCCATTCATTTTCTTGCTTGATTCTTCTTCCATGAGTGTCAAGGAGTGATTTCAGATCAATTTCAAGAAGAATTGGTGGCTAGATCGTGTAGGAGCAAGTGGTTTTCAGCACCTGCAACTCATCATCGTGTTTCAAGATTGAAGCACTTTCCATTGATTCTTTTGCATACAGAAGCAAGAAGAAGGTTCAGTGATCGTGTCCAGAAGATTTGAGAGCTTGATTTGGAGGATTCGTGCATTTGTTATTCAAGAATTTCCAGGTTGGTAACCTTCTTCCTATAGCATGATTTAGGTAGAATTAGGTTGAATTAGGGTGCTATTTTGATTGTAGAATGGCCTAGGATGGATTTCAGATGGTTAATTGATCAATTAGAGGCAAATTAGGAGAATTGTCATTTTCGGTTGAGATTGGGAGATGATGATTCTTGAGGTTTCAGAAGAAACTAATGGTATGGTTGAATTCGTGGCAAGATTTGGAATGAGTTTCATGTTCTGACCTCTTGGATTGGAGGCCTCTAGGAAGAACTAGGGTTGAAGGGGATGATCGGAGCTCCATCGGCGGTGGCCGGAGCTGGGCGCGAAGCTCTGGCGTTTGAGATGGAGAAGATGAAGTTTTCACCATTAGATCATGGTCTGACCATTGACTAGAAGCTGATCCAGCGGCTGTGTTTTAAAGTTGAGTTGTGAAGGGTCCTGAGGCAAGAAACGCTGCGTTTCATTTATTTGATGTTTTGGGCTTAGTGATCTGAGTGCTATTCACACCCCCCAGCGAGCCCAACCCAGTTTTTAAACTGAAAATGATTACTTCTTGCACCGTGTGTTTAATCTTTTTGTTGGATTTTCATTTAATTTTTCATTTAATTCATGATTCTTGTAAAAATCATAACTAATTGAATATTAATCCAATCAAACCCATTCTTTTTGCATATTAATCATGATTGAGTCTATTAGTTTTTAGAGAAAAAATATTTTCATTTCATGTAATTTCTGATTTAATTCGAATTTTATATTTTAGTTGATATTAAAATAGTTATGTTTGATGCATATTTTTGTGGATTTTTGTGTGATCTAATGGTGATGATTCTTGGCCTAAGTTTTTGTGTGTGATTAGGTTAGACATGTATGATACCATAGAATTTTTCTCACATTTTTATGATGAAAATAGGTGTGCTTTCTAGATTGATATTTAGAGGCTTCCTTTTAGGGTTTTAGGTTTGATACCTTGTAATGTAGAATTTAGTTCTAAGTCCAATTTGATGATTTGATCTCTGGAATTAATGTGGTAGAGTCATGATTGACCTAGGTTCCCATAGTAATTTTTGTAGGATTTTACAATTTATTTTAGTATTTTAGCTAGGACTAACTTTAGTACTAGGTTTTAGGTGATCCTAATTTACTAATTCAACTAGTTTAACTTCCCTAGTTCCCTTAGATTAGGGTTTGTGCTTGGTTTGCCTGTGGTTGAGGTTGAAGACAAGTTGAATACAAGAGGAGGATGCTTAAAGTTGATTGAAGTTTCTTGGAGCTTTGGAGTTGTTGGTGCCTGAAGGTGTCTAATGAAGATTAGAAGATAGGACATAGGGAGAGCCTTGTAGTTAGAATGATTTCTTTCACAAACATGGAAAGCATTTGGTGCTTCCATTCCTCCCAATGACTAAAAGTCCTTCTCAGAGATTCACATGCATCCTTTGGAAGGATGAGTGGCTTTATCTGGGGAGTAGCACTTTGAGGGAACCAGTCTCTCATAACGATGAACCCTTACAGGCTTCCTTTGGTTGTTAGTAAGCTATTTAGCATTTCTTCTCATCCTGTTAAATCAATTATCTTCTAGTTTGAGTATCTTGAGAGATATTGGACTTGAGTTTGTGGTAGAGGATGATTCCTTGAGCATGGCCATTACAGCTGAAGCTTGAAGAGCAAGAAGAGCAGGTTGATACTTGAAGATCCAATAAAGACTGAATGAAGAGCTGAGGCTTGAAAGAGAATTGAAGGATGAATTTGACATTTCCAGATGATTGAGGACTACTCTGGGAAGCTGAGGCTTGTACGAGAAGAAGACCAAGTTGAGACTGGTAAAGCAAAGAGAGCTGAAGCTTGAAGAATAAGTTGATACTTATGAAAAGGATTCAATTGAGATTGAATGTGGAGCTGAGGCTTGAGGAATAAAAGATAAGTTGATACTTACACTGCATTGAGAGCCTGAAGGAATCAAATTGATACTTGTGGTTAAGAGCAAAGCCTGAGGGTGGAACTGACTGTAAAGCTAAAGCTTGGAGAAGTGAAGATTAAGTTGAAACTTATGTTGAGGGGATGAAACCTGGAAAAGCAAATTGATACTTGTCATGAGAGATGATAGCCTTGAAGGGTGATTGAAGTCTGATGACTGGATTGATGTTAGAAGAGCTGAAGCTTGGGGTAGCAAGAGAAGGGTTGATTTGCTTTCTTGTTTGTTTTCTTTTCTGTGCTGATGTGCCTTGTTTGACTTGTTTGATGCATTAGAATAAGTCCATGATTAGACTGACTTTAATCTAGGAGCATGATTGCACTAGAGGTTGAGTTACTCCCTATGCTTGTATTGTTACTGTATGGCTTTGCTTGCGGGTATTCGGTAGAGCCCTGCTCCCTTGCCCATGTGGTTTATTTTGCTTGATAACATTCCATTTTCTTCTGTATGATTACAGTCTCTTATATCCTGCTTGATAGCATGTTGTTATTATTGCAGTATGATCACTGTTATTCATTCTGGCTTGAGGTTGAGATGAGCTTGTGGAGGCTGCTTCCCCACACCCATTTCCTCCCTCACTTGCATTGCATGCATTTTACAGTCGTTTACTGTTTACTGTTTACTGTTTAAGCTGATGCTTTATCTATTTCTGTTTATCATTGATATGATCCCTTAGGACTCTCATTTCCTTTGATAAGGAAATGATGATAGAACTTTAGGTTGAAACCTATGCATGGTAACTTCTAGGAGTTCCCTGTTTCAAACCTCAACTATAGGATGAATCCTTGGCATGACAACTGTAGGACTTGATAGTCTCCCTTTAGTTGAACATGTCCGTTCTCTCTTCTCATCTTAAAACAGCTTAAAATACAATAATCATGAATGATTTCTTTCGTACGTTACGAGCCTTAAGCTATCTGAGAAAGGATTGTTGGAGAGCTTATTTTCAACAGTATGGATGTTTAGTATGGTACCCTTTGGGTGACATGCGACACATTCACTCTCAGGTCATAGTCTTTAGTGCGATTGAAATTGCAAACAAAATAAAAAACACTTCTTCCGTAAAAGACAGAAAACAAACTTCAAACCTTTTTTCCCCGTGGGCCCATAATTCAAAGGAAGCTTTTCTGAAGAAAAGAGTGTCGTTAAACTTCAGCGCCAACGCAAACAGGCTTTGTCCTTAACTGCTGGAACTGCTGTTTAACCCTACTCGATAAAACAGATGAATCTGAATCCCCGTAATCCGTATTATCCCGAACTACGTAAGCTCTGATCTCTCATATCTGTTGAGAGTACGTAGGCACAATACTGATGTATTGGCGAGCCACCTTCCCCATAACCCGTAGTAGGTCGAACTACGTTGACTCTGATTTCTCATTCTCTGATGAGAATACGTAGGCATAAAGCGCGACGCTTTGCCGAGTCATTTTTCTTTTCTGTTTAAGCCAGCCTTGATAGGTAGATAGATAAACCAAATCGTCCAGTAAACATAACAAGCGTGGATCCCATCGAGTACGATGGACGTGAGGGGTGCTAATACCTTCCCCTTGTGTAACCGACTCCCGAACCCAGACAACGGTTGCGATGACCTTGTCTTATACCTTTTCGTCAGGTTTTTCCGATCGTTTCCTTTCCCGCTCCGAGGGATAAATAACGAAAGGTGGCGACTCTTTTGTTTTTCCGGCACCTTATTTTCGCGGAAGCGACAACTGGCGACTCTGCTGGGGACTTGATAGTTTCCTGGGATCCAACGTCCCGTATGCGAGTCAGTTTGGGGATCCGACGTCCCCTGCGAGAGACAATCCTATCGCTTGTATGATTATTTGTAGGTTGTGTTTATTTATCGCATTTTATTTCCCGCATTTTATTTTCAGTATGATATGATTATCTGTGCTATTGTGGGAGGGGCATTCTGATGAGTGAGAAGCCAGACCCAGGCTTGAGTGAACATAGCATTAGTTGTGGAAATTAGTGGGCGCGTGCTTGCTTGGCAGACACTAGTTTCTCATGAAATCCACGCTCAGACGAGGTTCTCCCGGTTGGCTTCTTTTTCAACCCTTTGGGTTGGGGGGTTGTTGGTTTGGAGGATTGTCGACTCTGGGGACCGATCATTTGTGATTCAGCCGAGTGAGGCCGCTTCATGAGCTGGTGATGCCACACCTTCTGGGTATCGTATCACCCCTCTTGAATGTCTGTGACGCTGATGAACGCATAGGATGCCGAACATGAGTCAGTTTAGGTCCATACCTGTGAGCAGGGTTGGGTTTATTGCAGGAAACTTTGACCTTCAGACCACCTGGTTTTCTTAACAGTGAATCAGTTTTGTTGGTACCAGAGGTTCTCATCATCAGACATATGATTGTTCTTGACAGAGCAGGTTTATGATTGGATCTGAGGATCTCATCAGCAGATGTGTATGTTTGTTCTTGACACAGCAGGTTTATGATTGGATCTGAGGATCTCATCAGCAGATGTATGATTGTTCTTGACAGAGCAGGTTTTTGATTGGGATCAGAGGATCTCTTCATCAGATGTGTGTTCTTGACAGAGCAGATTTTTTGGTCTTGTATCAGAGGTCCTTATCATCAGATGTGTGTTCTCGACAGAGCAGATTTTTTGGTCCTGTATCAGAGGTCCTTATCATCAGATGTGTGTTCTTGACAGAGCAGATTTTTTGGTCCTGTATCAGAGGTCCTTATTATCAGATGGTTGTTCTTGACAGAGAAGACTTATGGTCCTATATGTGTGTGTTCTTGACAGAGCAGATTTGTGGTCCGATACCAGGGTTTCTTCTTATCAGAGACAGTGGTTGCTCTTGACAGAGCAGTATCATGGTTTTGTTGATACAGAATCTCCACAGCACAGTTGCCTTGATCTCCTGCTGCATGATTGCATTTTACATTGCTTTGCATACTCATTTGCATTTCATTAACGTGTGTCTGCGTTGCAAGTACCGTTTCCCCCTGATCCAGGATTTCTTGCCTCCTATTGTATTGTTATGGGTTCTCTGAGGAAGACCGTGGCTTACAAGCTCCCTGCCCCTGATGTGGTTCAGCTGACTGGTTTGATTGCTTTAGCAGATGATTCTGTGAGAGATGAATTCAGAAAGTCTTACGGCAAATTGCTCAGTTTGGTTCGTAAACCTTCTGCGTTTGAGTTGAATGGGTTGCACGCCTTGCTGCAGTTCTACGATCCTCCGTTGAGATGCTTTACTTTCCAGGATTTTGTTCTCGCACCCACGCTGGAAGAATATGCTGATTTGTTCATATGGATGCTGAGCCTGATTTGGCTAGTCTAGCTCCTTCACTTCATCTGGATGCCTCCGAGTTGATATTGTCTAGTTGGAACAAGGTTCCTGGTTTCTCCTTGCAGTTCCTAGTGGGAAAAGCTCAGCAGTGCGCCAAAGACGGATGTTGGGTTGTGTTCAACGCCATTCTCGCTCTGTGCATATATGGCATCATTTTGTTCCCCAATATGCCCGATTTTGTAGACTTCGACGCCTTTCGCATCTTCTACCATTCCATCCACTACAAAAACGAGAACAGAAGGGGCAAGAATGTCTCGTGTTGTGTGCCCTTGCTTTATAAATGACTTGATAGTCATCTGCCCAAGAGGGGTCCCTTTGTTTCGTCTGCAGCCACAGCTGAGTGGTCCGAGCGTTTGATGAGTCTATCAGCGGAGGATATTGACTGGTTTGACAGAGATAGGTTGGGTACCGAGATTATCTTCAGCTGCAGCGGGTTTCCGAACGTGCCTTTGATAGGCAGGAAGGGCTGTATAAACTATAATCCGTCTTTGCTGGTCCGACAGTTTGCTTACGCTTTGAGAGCTCCGCCGAAGGATGAAGAGGTGCAGGAATCTCTGTACCTCACTGGTCTTCTAGAGGGGGATCTGTTATCTAAGCTTCAGCGCGCCTGGAATGGTATAAGTAAGAGGGGAAAACCATTGCTGGGGAGAAGCAATAATCAAGCCTACCCTCCGTATATGACTTGGATCAGAGCCAGAGCAGAGGCTATAGGGATGTCGTTTCTTCCTGCCAAGCCAGAAAGCCCTCCAATGATTGGGGAGCCTACTACCGTGCCCATTCAGCAACATAATCAGGTGTTAGGTGAGAGATATGAATTGAAGAGGGCAAATGAAGAACTGGAGAAAGAATTGGCTCAGCTTCGGAGCGAGAGAAACGAAGTTGTTCATTCCTTCAAGAAGCAGACAGAGCTGGTGAACCGGCTAGGTACAGACTTGACTAAGCAGATAGCTGAGCGTGAGCGCATGGGTCAAGACTTCAAAGCTGTCAACGATGTACTGGCCACGAAGAAGCAGCACTTGGACGAAGCATATCGGAGGATATCCAAGTTCAACCAGCACTGGAAGGCCTCCCTAGCCACCAGGAAAGAGCGGGAGGACAAGCTGATGCTACAGATCTCCAAGTTGGAAGCCCAGGTGAAGGCTAGTGAGAAGAGGGTTGATGATGAAATCGCTCGTAGATACGCCACCGAAGGCCAGCTCAACAGAGCTCTCGCTAACCTGAAGGAGCGCAAACTGATGTTTGAGTCCAAGAAGCGAAAGATAGAAGATTGTTTCGGCGAAGGAGCATGGGAAGATTCGGTCGAAGGTCTTCAATACACCATTGTGCAGAGGGAGTTGCTCGTCGAGGGGTTGCTCACTCGGCCTGATCATCCAGAAACGAAGGGGTTGTTAGAAGAGTTTCGCGCCCGTGGCCGTGCTTGACTATTTGTATTCCTTTTGTTTGATCATTGTTGTATGCTGACCATCACCAGGCTTGTTGGCTGGGGTCACGCTGTTGATTCATCTTGTACTCGCTGATGTTGTGTACTGCCTTGATGGGCTTTTTTCTTTATATATGAGATTGTTATTTCCATGACTGGACTCAGACTTCTTATTATCAGCACTGGCACTCAGGTACTAGGATCGGGGGACATCTCCCTAACGCACAGACACACGTTTGCATGTGCATGAAACATTTGCATAACGAGCACTTTGTCGTTTTTCCTAACCCTTTTGTGTTTCCAGGTTGTTTCAGGTTGTTCCAGGATTGATCAGAGACCTATTCACCGCTATCCGACCAGAGCAAATCAAACCAGAATCATGGAGCAAGTGCAAACTGATGTTCAGGAACTCCGCGAAAGAATGGATCGCTTTATGGGGCTCATGCAAGCGGTCGCCAATGGCCAGGATCAGCTCAGAACCTTGGTCTAGCCTCTGATTTCAAGGGTCGATAGCAATGGCGTACTCCATGGTGGGACCGTGCCTACTCCTCCACCAGTTGAAACTCCGTAGAATGGCGTCCCCGTGACCGGGGGGAATGGCAGTGCCAACGGTAATGTGATGGCCAACATGGGACTCAATGGTAATACGACGGGCGTCGGTAATAAGAGTCTGGAAGCTAACGTCAATGTTGGGCTGGGCAACGGCAATGCAGGTGTTGGGAATCTGTTTGGGCCTCAGCCGTGGTTACAAGATCGTCAGGACGATGTGTTCTCTCAGAGAGGTGTTGAAGGAGAGCTGAATGCTGAAGCACGTCTAAGGTTCAAGGCACTCGAGGATAAGATGAGGAATATCGAGAATCAGAACACCCTGGGTGTTGATATGTCCAAGTTGGGATTAATTGCTGATTTCAAGGTGCCTCCCAAGTTCAAGGTACCTGACTTTGAAAAGTATAAGCGCACCACTTGCCCTCGCGTCCACCTGAGATCATATTACCGGAAAATGTCCGCTCATTCTGAGGACGAGAAGTTGCTAATGCACTTCTTTCAGGACAGTCTGTCCGGACCCTCCCTCGAATGGTACATGAGTCTGGAGCCTACCAGTGTGCGCACGTGGAAGGACCTTGCTGAAGCATTTGTGCACCACTACCAATACAACAGTGACTTGGCCCCGAACCGAGTCCAACTGCAGAATCTGTCGCAAAGGAGCAATGAAGGTTTCAAGGAATACGCCCAGCGGTGGCGTGAATTGGCAGCCAGGGTTCAGCCGCCGATGGTTGAACGTGAGCTTGTGCAGATGTTCGTAGCCACCCTCCCAGGGGTTTACCATGAGAAATTGGTCAGCGGTATGTCTGGAACCTTCTCAGATCTCATTATCACGGGTGAGCACATTGAAAATGGGATCAAACTCGGGAAAATTCAAGGTGATTCATCCTCAGCCGGAGGAGGAGGAAAGAAACCTTATGGTGGCAAGAGACGAGAAGAAGAAACGAGCGCCGTGACCAATGCTCGAAGGAAGGGTAAAGGCCTTCACCAGCAGGTGGCCAGTATAACTATCCCATCCGTTCAACAGCCACAGCAGCAGCAGCAAGGGTACAGAAAGTATCAGAATAGGGCACCTCTGTCGAGCCGCCACCTCGAGACACCGCCCATGTCGTACGCGCAAATATTGCAGACTTTGCTTCAGCTACAGTTGATCCAAAAGAGAACCTTGGCTCCCTTGACAGGGGCACCTCCGCCAGGCTATGACGCGAATGCAACTTGTGAATTTCACTCAGGGGCACCAGGCCACACAATAGAGAACTGCAAAGCCTTCAAGCATAAGGTGCAGGACATGGTGGACGCTAAGATCATCAACTTCTCCGATAATGTGCCAAATGTCACGAAAAACCCTATGCCGAATCATAGGGGAGGTGGAGTAAACGCCATTATCGAAGACGAGAGTTTGGATTTGTTGACTGACGTTAGAGATCTGAAGACGCCGCTTAGCTTCGTTAAAGCTAAGTTGATGAAAAGGGGTTTCTTTCCAGGATGCGGAGAGTTATGTATGGGCTGTGCTACTAGTCCTGATGGATGTGAATAGCTGATAGAAGGAATTCAAAGTCTGATGGCTGAAGGGATTTTACAGTTTAGCCGGAGGGCCGAAAGCGGATCAGGAGAGGTAGTGCTGAAGCAAGATGATGAGGTCGCCACCATCACCATCCCTCGCCAGACGATAACTATTTCTGCACCCAGACCGCCTACGATTACCATCACCAAAGCTGGGCCGATACCGTTCGAAAGCACTAATGTTGTCCCATGGCATTATGGTGCTGAAGTCTACTGCAACGGACAAAAGCTGGAATTAGAACCGTTTGGGTCGTCTGTGGAGAACCTTGCGGGAATCACTGGTATTACTCGCAGTGGAAGAGTGTTCGCACCACCTGAGGTCGTGGCGGATAAACCGGACAGAGCTGATGCAACTGATAAAGGTAAAAGTAAAATCGTTGAAGAGATCCCTCGTGGGGCAGAAAAAGACTTACTTGTTAAAGACGCCGAGGAGTTTATGCGGTTGATTAAAAAGAGTGACTACAAGATTGTGGATCATCTCTATCAGACGCCCTCGAAGATTTCCATCTTGAATCTGTTGCTGTGTTCTGAAGCACACCGCAACGCGCTGCTGAAGGTGTTGAACACCGCATATGTACCGTAGGAAATATCAGTAAACCAGTTAGAAGAGGTCGTAGCCCACGTGAATGCTGGAAATGGGTTAGGGTTCACTGACCTAGAGCTGACGCCGAAAGGGAGGAATCACAATAGAGCCCTGCACATCTCGATAGAGTGTAGGGGAGCAATCATGTCACACGTGTTGGTGGACACGGGTTCGTCACTCAATGTTCTTCCGAAGAAGGCATTAATGAAGTTAGATACTCGTGGAGTGATTTGCACACCCAGTGATCTGGTTGTGAAGGAGTTTGATGGAACTAAACGCCATGTTTTCGGGGAGGTGACCCTGCCAATTCAAGTCGGACCGGAAACATTTGATGCGGTCTTTTACATTATGGACATCATGCCTGCCTACAGCTGTCTCTTGGGCCGGCCGTGGATCCATGCTGCTGGTGCCGTGACCTCCATGTTGCACCAGAAACTCAAATATGTTGTCGGAGGTAGCATCGTAACTGTTTGTGGCGAGGAAGACATAATGGTGAGCCATTTGTCGTCCTTCAAGTATGTTGAGATGGATGGGGAAATCCACGAAACTCAATGCCAAGCGTTTGAAGCTGTTAAAGTCAAGGATGTAGCTCCTGCAATCACTGAAAAGCCAGAGATGACTCTCTCTTCCTTCAAGGAAGCCTGAGCCGTTGTCCAAGCCGGATCTACCCCAGGCTGGGGGCGAATTTTGGAGATACATAACAAGCAAGACAAGTTTGGATTGGGATACTCTCCTGGAGCTGAAGCCTCCTCTTCTAGCAGTGCGTCTCGAGGTAAAGGGCTGATCCAGTTTACTAGTGGCGGGGTGATTTTTGAAAGCGTCAACACAGTGTCTGAAGACAGCGGAGATAGCGACTGTGACTTAGACTCTTGGATCCAGCCAAGCAAGCCAGGCGAGAGCCTCAACAACTGGTCCGTCAAGGATATCATCCAGATGACAAGCGAAGAGTAATGATTTACCTTTTCCAATCATTGTACAACCCTATGTCCTACCCGAGACATAGTGGTTTTATTGTCATGGCCTTGTTGGATTATGTACATGCATTTTATCAATAAATCAAAAGGCGTTTTTCTTCGTATTCAAATATTGTGATATCTGTTATTCCTGTTTTATATTTGTTTTGAAAAAGAATAAAATGGCAATGAGGTTTGTGCTAACCTGCACATCCTTGTTTTAAACTTAACCCTTGTTATTGCAGGATCCACATAGCAGATGACATCAACTCTGGACCTTCTACGACTCACTTCGACTTTGATTGCCCGATCTATCAAGCCGAAGAAGAGATTGATGAAGACGAAGACCTTCCTGAAGAGTTGGCCCGCTTGTTGAAACAAGAAGAGAAAGTTATTCTGCCTCATGAGGAAGAGATTGAGATCGTGAATCTAGGTTCTGAAGAACTAGTGAGGAACGTCAGGATAGGGGCTGCATTGCTGAGTGACGTCTTTGCTTGGTCATACGAAGATATGCCCGGACTTGACACTGACATTGTGGTCCACCACTTGCCGTTGCGAGAAGATTGTCCTCCCGTCAAGCAGAAGCTTAGGAGGACACGACCAGATATGGCCGTTAAGATCAAAGAAGAAGTGCAGAAGCAGCTTGACGCTGGCTTCTTAGCGGTCACCACTTACCCCCCGTGGGTCGCCAACATAGTGCCTATACCGAAGAAGGACGGTAAGGTACACATGTGCGTCGATTATCGGGATTTGAATAGGGAGAGCCCTAAAGATGATTTCCCGCTGCCTCATATTGATGTGTTGCTCGACAATACAACCCAGTTCTCCGTATTTTCGTTCATGGATGGCTTCTCCGGCTACAATCAGATCAAGATGGCGCCGGAGGACATGGAGAAAACAACGTTTATCACTCCATGGGGAACGTTTTGCTATAAAGTAATGCCTTTCGGTCTGAAGAACGCAGGGGCCACTTACCAACGAGCAATGGTTACTTTGTTTCATGATATGATTCATCATGAGATTGAAGTCTATGTTGATGACATGATTGCGAAGTCCCAAATGGAGGAGGGACATCTGGTCAATTTGCTGAAGCTTTTTGAGAGGCTTAGGAAGTTCAGGTTGAGGCTGAATCCTAACAAGTGTACTTTCGGAGTACGGTCCGGAAAGTTACTGGGGTTTATCGTGAGTGAAAGAGGCATCGAGGTTGATCCTGCGAAGATTAAAGCGATACAAGAAATGCCAGTGCCAAAAACAGAAAAAGAAGTTCGTGGTTTCCTGGGCAGAATAAACTACATTGCAAGGTTTATCTCTCAGCTTACGGCCACATGTGAACCGATGTTCAAGCTTTTAAAGAAGGATCAGGCGATTATCTGGAAAGAGGATTTCCAGAAGGCATTCGATAAGATAAAGTAGTATCTGCAGGAACCTCCAATCTTGATACCCCCAGTGGCTGGACGACCACTAATCATGTATGATCGCGACTTTCTATGTCTAATACAACCTAACTGCAAGTGCACAGTCTATCGCGTAGTAATAATAGATATCGATCCCACAGGGACTCGTAATCAAACTAGTGTTCTCGGGAGTTACTATGTTTAGCTAGGTAGAATATGTTTAAGGGAATAAGATTGTCACTAAAAGGGAACTAAGAATACTATTTGGCTTATAATTGATCGAATCGATACGTAGTAATTGTGTTCTTCAGGTATTTGATAAGTTACTGGTGTATGAAATAATTTTCAAAGTTTATTTAAGCAGAAAATGGTGATTTGAAGACTCTCGCCTCATGATGGTTATTGACGCTAATCATAATCCTAAGGGCCAAACGTACACTTTCGTATCCCGTTCGGGGTTAAAATTACTTTTTGGAAATCTCTAAGTTCTAATTCATTTTAAAGTGCTTTCGCTGTTATTAAAATGAATGACTAGTGTTTACTATCTGACCTTACGGCAACTTTTGCTTGTTGGTTCGTATCTTAATTAATTTCCCACTTTCGTGGCAAAACTACTTTTAAATAAGTTCTCGCTTTCGCGACGAAGTTTATTTAGTAAATCAATTTTAAACACTCAGACCATAAATTACTTTTTTGAAAAGAAAGTTTTTCAACCAGTTATTATCAAATCCCATTCGAATTATTACTACATATCGATTACCTAAGTTTAGCTAGACATGGATTTGGGAAAGATAAAATATAAATAAAAACAATAAATAATGATTTGCATTATAATAAAACTGGAATCGATCAAAATGAAAACCTGTAAATATTCCAATTGGCCTTTGGGCAGATCCTCCACAGATGTTGGCAGGATTCTGATCTCTAATGCCAAATTGATCGTACAATAAAATAGAAATTATAGAAGAATGGAAAAAGCAATACAGGAAAGGTAAAGAGAAACAAATAAGAATATTGCTGGAAAATATGCTCTGGAAAGTAAATTCGGCAGCACTTCGTGGTATGAATGCAACACACTTTCTGAAGTCCCCTGCTTCCCTTTTTATAGAAGTGGAATCCCAACGGTTATCACTGAAGATGATGGACCTTGAGGCAGATAATTTAGGGAGTAGTGGTCCACTCTGTGGGAATTGGAACTGATTCTTTAACGTGTAATCTGAGTGGGGCGTTTTTGCCTGCATGACGGTCGTCACAAGGTGTGACGGTCGTCACCCATGTGACGGTCGTCATGAAGCTGTGACGGTCGTCACATCAGCAAAAACAGCTTGTTGCGCTTTTCATTGTGTTTTCACTCCTTTTTCGTCCATATTTCATCTGAGATTGCTTCTTTTCTTCATGTTGCCTTGTTTAGACGTGATCGTTGAATACCTGCAAAACATCAGACAAATACACGGAAATAACCCGAAATCGGATCGAAAACGGTTAGACTTTAGTTAAATTATGCATAAAAATATCTATATGATTTCGTGTTATCAAACTTCCCTAACCTTGAATCTTTGCTTGTCCTCAAGTAAAACATGGAAAAGTCGGCAAGCACGAGGCAGCTTCTTCGTTCGCAGAGTTTGGAAAAACCGGGATTCTTGGTAGGAACAAGACGAGTATCATGACGACACTGGACTACAAGTCTTCGGAGGTCTCCTTTTTATGCAAATCGGTCTCAGTCATGCTACTGTAGCTTGGTGTCAAGGTTCTCGCGGCAAGTTCACCCTGTTTGTTCTAGCGCAATCACATTAAGCCCGTTGTCCGCACACTTTCATGGCAAGTCGACCTGTTAGTGAATATGATCTCATTTCTGTTTTTGATCTTCTTCATTGATCATATGCTTATGTCATTGATTTTTCAATGAGTTTTTCGTGCCGTTGGGCTAAATGCTCGGGTGAGGAGCATCTAACTTAGAAGGAAACGTGTCTTATATTTTTGGGCTATTTAGCTCTCTTTTCATGATTTTTCATCTTTTTGGAGATCATACACTTATTTGCATCGGTCGCTCGCTTAGAAGAGTTTTAGGATGGTGTTGACTGCTAGTATAAACTACTTGGGGTTGAGTTTGCGTAGACACTTGAGACTTTGGTACACGTAGGTAGTGAAACCGACTCGCATAAACTAGAAATCTAAGGTATCTGGACGATACTGGTTTTGTTAGAACTGTCGTTTCCTCAGAGTTTCAAAACTTGTTTTGAACTCAGGTGCATTTTCGTGGTGCTTTTGCTTTTGAGAAACGAACTAAAAAATTTTTGTTTACGTTGAATAATGTGGGGATGTTTGCGTAACGGGAAAAATATATAGACGAGCTTTATTTTCTAGAAATAGAAAGTGTTAAAATAGAAATTACTAAAATTCAAAGTGCAGTGAAGTGGAAATAAAGGAAATGAAGGAAATTCAGAGTACAGTGGAATGGAAATAAGGCTCCGCTCCCACACTATCTCGATCAGTGTCCTCACTGATTCTTGAAGCATGCGAGAGGGAGATACAACTGAAATGAAAGTACAAATAAACTGGAAATATAGTAAACAATGAAGGAAAAAAATGGAAATCTAGTCACGGCCTCTGTCACGTCCGCGCTGGCGTCCTCTGGCTCTGGCAAGGGCTACTCTGTCCTCATAACTCATAGCTCTGGTGTGGTAGACGGTGTCTCGGAGTCCTTCGACCTGCAAAGTCAGATTCGCCAGGTTCTCAGTGATAGTAGCTTGGCCGGTGTGAAGTTGTTGCATTTGAGTCCGGTGCCAAGCTTCGAACTGGTCAGCTCGCTGATTCTGCTACTGCAGCATCGTGAGTATCTGTGTCTGCTGGTCTAGGGAGTGGCGGAGGTCCTCTTCTGTGTAGTCTGGCACGGGATGATGGCGGCGGCGGCGAGAGGATGTGCCTTCTAGAGGAGGAGGTTGCGATGCCTCTGGCTGCTCGGAGCTGTCCAACTCAGCTTGGATTTCATCGTCAAAACCGTGAGTGTGATCCTGAGTAGGAACAGCGGCAGCAGGAGGGCAATGAGGTCGAACAACCAGTTGGTACGGTCCTCCGGGTGTGTGCGGGTGCGGGACGGAAGGATGATGCTTCGGACGGTCTTGCCACGCACTACCGGATGGTATTTGCCGTCAGCTCTGGAGCGGATAAGATGAGAGGCTCTGCAGTGGTCGGTGTCTAGGAACACCGAGGGGATGGAATGGAGGTGCTGGAGGCGGTCGCCAAGGTTCAGCCCAAGTGCAATAGCGGTGACAATCCCGCCAAAGTAGAATGGCTTCGAGCCACGGTTGCAGTTGGCCTGAATGTGAGCCAGCAGAAATGGAGCAGCGTTGATAGGCTCATTGTTGAAGACGCAATGAAGAAAGAAGAGCTCTTTCGAGTTCACTTTGTGGTTGCTGTCTCTGGCGAAAATAGTGTTGCTCAGCGCTCTGTGAAAGTACCGGATGGTTGGGTTATGGATATGAGTGGCGTGTAGGGAGTCCCAACCATCGACATTGATGCCGGTCAACTGATACCACAGCGCGAATGCTTCGTGCTGGAACTGATCGGTGATGCGGCGGTGAGCGTTGTCGCCGCGAGGTAGCTGTAGAATGCTGGCAATCTGATTTTGGTGCATCTGGTAGTTGACGCCAAACATCCGGAAGCAAGCGGCACCTGAATGCTGGTTAAGTTCGCCGCTGCTTGTGACGTAAGTGAACGAACTCAAGAACTCAAGAGTGAGTTGTTCGTACGTTGGCTGTGGGTTGGTGCAGAGGTTCCAGATGCCTGCTCTTTGAAGCATCCAGGTTACACCTTCAAGGAGTCCGAGCTCCGTAAGCGATGGAAGGTGCGGATAATGAGTCGGCTGGAGCGACCTCTGATGAAATGCGATGTAGTTTGCTCGTTGTCTTTCGCCTAAGTCTCCTTCACTGAAGGTAATGTTGCTGATATCTGGGGTTTCTGCATTCCTTGCCATTGTTGGAAGATGGAGAGGTTTCTGAAGATTGGGGTTTTTCTGCAGAGAGGAAAGAACTGACAGAAGTGTGGTTTGGAGGTTGAGTTTGGAGTTGAAATATATAGTTCAATGTGGGGAGGACGAAGATTTGTAGTGGGGCAGGGGTTAGGATGATTGGAAGTGGTAATGGGGGTAGTGGAAGAGAACACGAACCCTGTTTTATCAGATATCAGTTTTTGACTGCGTGACGGTCGTCACGTAGGTGTGACGGTCGTCACAGCAGCAAAATCTGCAGAACGCAGAATTTTGCTCTGAGGGCGTACTCGTAGTGACTTTAAGGCTTAGTATTGATACGGTGATGTGATATAATAGCCAACAAATAACAAATAATGCGAAAACAGAATAATTGAATAAAAACTAGAATTGAAATAACATAAAATTGAAATGATTGTATGTAGTACATAAAGAAAACTAACAATGCGAAAAATCCAAATGATTAAATGAAACTAAACTAGACTAAACTAAACTGAAACTACTGCTAAGAACTAGTAACTAGTCTTTTTGTGTCTTCAACTCATCGAACTTCCGTGCGTAGTAGTCGAGTTGGTCGCAGACTAAATCCATGAAGCCTACCAGTTCGCTGTGCATGCCTGCGATGTCAGCTTTTACATTAGTCAGAGTTGTATCAATGTCGTCCAATCTGAGTAAAACGGTATCCATTTTGTCGTTGGTCTCCTCAGGGATAGGCTCAGGATAAGTGTTGTAGTGCGGAGGAGTCGTAAGGTCTACTTCAGTTTCAGATACAGCGTCCTCATAGTACATATAGTCGTGTGCCTCAGAGATGTGGTCACTGTCATACATATAGTTCTGTGGTGTTGACTGTGGTGAAGGAGGTCCCATAGGCTCATCCAATTCAAAGAGCCAGTTATCCTTGTTGTGGATGCTTGTCATCAGATGATCAGGCAGTGTGAATAGCTGTACTGGTTTTTCGTTAATGAGGTACTCATACGGTCCAGGTCCCATAGTTCCTAAAATGCACCTGTTAAAGCAGAATTGTATGTTCATGGGTCGGATAGTGCCAAAATGAGTGCTTGCATTTAGGTGGAATCTAAGGCCAAGCTAGTGGGTAATCATTGTTACTAGGCCTCCTATAAGGATAGGTGTCTGAGGTTCCAGCGTTAGGCGTTTGAAAGATCTCATCATGAAAGGCACTGCATTTACTGTCCGTCCCTGAGAAGCACAGAACATGATGAATAACTCCTCTTTAGATACTGCAGTAATATTTTCTTCTTTTCCAAACAAGGTGTGAGCTAGTATCTTATGGAAGTATCTGAAGGCTGGGTTGTGAATGTCACCATTATACATTCTGTCTGGTTCAGGGTGATAGTCGCCTGTGATTCTACCCAAGAATTGATCTAGTTGAAAATCAATATCGTCATCTTCTGCACTGATGAACACATGCGGTCCGCTAGGGAATCCTAGGAGGTTAGCTAGTGACATCCGGCTATGGGTTTGGTCCATTCCAAACAATCGGAAGGTAATCAGCTCTGTGCTGGATCCAAAACCATAATTGGGTATGTATCTGAAAGAACTAAGGAATTCATAGGTAAGATCCTTATAGGTAGCAAAACGTGTTTTCAGAGCAGTGTTCTCCCAACCCAGTTGATTGAACAGGTATTGAATGCTATCTGTGATTCCTAGTTTATCCATAGTAGCCTTATCATAATACAGTGTTAAGGCGAATTCTCTTTCGGTCAGTGCTGCAAATCTTGCCTTTTGAGCTAGTCCTCGGAAGTGAACCTTTGTGAAGTCGTATTCGGCCATACTCGCAGGTAATTTGGAGAAAACAGAAGGAATGTTTTGAAGGCTTTTTAAAAAAATCCTGAAAAGTTTAAAACAGGAAATTGAAGTAAGGATTTTAGACGAAAAGCGGTGGAAACAAAAGACAAAAGAGAAAAAAAAAATGAAAACAAACGAAAGTAGAAAGTAGTAGTAATTATAAGTTTAGAATTTTTGTTGGATTTTCAAAGTAAAATTTTTAAGAAAAATGAAATACAATAACGAGGGAAATTTGGGTTGCCTCCCAGTAAGCGCTGTTTTTAACGTCTAAAGCCTGACGATAGCTTGGTGAGAAGCTATTCGGGTGTTTGAGCTGGAAGCTCAAGCAATGCTATACTGCTGACTTGAGGACTGTTGTCGTTCTTATTATAATGTTTTAGACGTTGCCCGTTTACGATAAATGGTGCATTTGTCTTATCGGTAATTTCAACAACTCCACTCTGAAGTACTTTAGTCACTTCGTAGGGTCCATACCACCTAGATTTTAGTTTACCTGGGAAGAGTTTTAATCGTGAGTTAAAGAGCAATACGATGTCTCCCACACTGAATTGTTTCCTGATTGAATGTTTATCATGCCACTTTTTAGTTCGTTCTTTGTAGATACGGGTATTTTCGTAAGCGTCTAATCGAAGTTCTTCTAACTCGTGTAAGTTCAAGATTCGCTTTTCTCCTGCCTCGGTGTAGTTGAAGTTGAGTGTCTTAATGGCCCAAAAGGCCTTATGCTCTAACTCTACAGGGAGATGGCAGGATTTACCGTAAACTAATTTGTAGGGGGTGGTTCCTATTGGTGTCTTAAAAGCGGTCCTATAAGCCCATAAAGCTTCTTGTAGCTTCGACGACCAATCTTTCCTTGAGGTAGCGACAGTCTTTTCCAAGATCTGTTTTATTTCTCTGTTCGAGACCTCTACTTGTCCGCTAGTTTGCGGATGATAGGGTGTAGCTACTCGGTGGCGGACTCCATATTTAGAGAGAAGTTTATCGAATATTCGTGATATGAAGTGAGATCCGCCGTCACTAATGACGAGTCTTGGTACACCGAATCTAGGAAAGATTGTGTTTTTGAAGAGTTTGATTACTACTCGTGCATCGTTTGTTGGAGCAGCTATGGCTTCTATCCATTTAGACACGTAATCGACAGCGACGAGTATGTAGTTATTTCCAAAAGAAGGTGGAAATGGTCCCATGAAATCTATTCCCCAGACGTCGAAGATTTCTACCTCTAAGATTCCTTTCTGAGGCATTTCATCGCGTCGTGAGATGTTGCCAGTTCGTTGGCATCTATCACACTTTTGCACAGCAATGTGAACGTCTTTCCAGACATTAGGCCAGAATAAGCCGGCTTGGAGAATCTTAGCGCACGTCTTGGATGTACTAGCATGACCACCATATGGTGCTGAGTGGCATCGGGAAATGATATTTTCTATTTCTTCCTCTGGGACACAGCGACGATATATGTTGTCGTCCCCTCTTTTGAAGAGTAGAGGTTCGTCCCAATAATAGTGTTTCAAATCGTGGAAGAATTTCTTCTTTTGCTGATAAGTAAGATCCGGTGGAAGCACGCCCGCAGCGAGGTAATTAACGATGTCAGCATACTAAGGTAATGTGACTTGGGCATAGACGGCTTCTACGGCTTTTTCGAATTCTGGATCTTCCGAGATTGAATTGGGTGTGTTACTTTCTAATTTGGCTATCAGACGTTCGTACGGGAAATCGTCATTTATCGGTACTGGTTCATGTCTGATACCTTCTATTCGGGATAAGTGATCTGCAACAACGTTCTCGGTTCCTTTCTTATCTTTGATTTCTAAGTCAAACTCTTGTAATAACAGGATCCATCTCAATAATCTTGGTTTGGCATCCTTTTTGCTTATTAGGTACCTTATGGCAGTGTGGTCTGTGTATATGATAATTTTTGCTCCTACTAAGTAAGAACGGAATTTATCAAGCGCAAATATAACTGCTAGAAGTTCCTTTTCTGTGGTAGCGTAGTTCATTTGGGCAGGATCTAAGGTTCTACTGGCATAGTAGATGGCATGGAGTTTCTTGTCCTTCCTTTGTCCTAGAACTGTGCCTATAGCGTAATCACTCGCATCGCACATGATTTCAAACGGTAGTCGCCAATCGGGTGGTTGCATGATTGGTGCGGTGATAAGGGCTGATTTCAATGTTTCGAATGCTTTTAGACAGTCGTCGTCGAAGACGAACTCAACATCTTTCATTAACAAGCCGGTCATAGGTTTTGTGATTTTCGAGAAATCTTTTATAAATCTTTTGTAGAAACCGGCGTGTCCTAGAAAACTCCGTATTTCTCGTACAGATTTTGCAGGTTGGAGATCTTTTATAATCTCTATTTTAGCTTTGTCTACCTCAATTCCTTTATCTGATATGACATGTCCTAGAACTATTCCTTGTCGGACCATAAAATGGCATTTTTCCCAATTTAGGACGAGGTTTACTTTTACGCAATGTTCTAATACCATTTCTAAGTTCTGTAGGCATCCTTCGAAACTTTGTCCACATACCGAGAAATCGTCCATAAACACTTCCATGATGTTGTCTATGAAATCTGCAAAGATTTCCATCATGCATCTTTGGAAGGTTGCTGGAGCATTGCAGAGTCCGAACGGCATTCGGCGGTAAGCAAAAGTACCATAAGGACAGGTGAATGTAGTCTTTTCTTGGTCATCAGGATGGATGGGAATTTGAAAGAATCCTGAGTAACCATCTAGATAGCAGAAATATGAATGTTTGGCTAATCTTTCCAACATTTGGTCTATGAAGGGTAACGGGAAGTGAT
Organism: Lathyrus sativus; assembly: GCA_963859935.3. Taxonomy (NCBI): domain Eukaryota; kingdom Viridiplantae; phylum Streptophyta; class Magnoliopsida; order Fabales; family Fabaceae; genus Lathyrus; species Lathyrus sativus. The sequence goes on along the minus strand of OZ012736.1, from coordinate 398,461,863 downwards.
CTTTGCGTGTAGCCTTGTTAAGCTTTCTATAATCAATGCACATCCTGCTTCCAGTCACGACTCTTTTTGTTATTGATTCGCCTTTTTCGTCTTTAACTACTGTGACTCCTCCTTTCTTTGGTACGACATGAACTGGGCTGACCCATTCACTATCGGAGATCGGATAGATGATTCCTGCATCTAGCAATTTCTTTACTTCATCTCTGACTACAGTGCTCAGGATGGGGTTCAGTCTTCTCTGATGCTCTCGAGAGGTTTTAGAGTCTTCCTCTATTGTAATTCGATGCATACAGATCGAAGGGCTTATACCTTTTAAATCGCTTATGTTATAGCCTAACGCGGTGGGGTACTTCTTTAGGACTTCTAATAGCTTTTCGGTTTCTGGTTGTCCTAAGTCGGAGTTGACTATCACTGGTCTTTTTAGTTCATCGTCTAGAAATTCATATCTGAGGTTTTTGGGTAGTGTTTTGAGTTCTAAAGATGGGTTCTTCGGACCTGGCATATGGTTTGGGGTCAGTGCTAAGCTTTCACTTAGGCTGTCTTCTTTATACGGTTTACGCCAATCGTCGTCTTCAGAAATATTGGGTATTTGAATCTTTATTATTTCTAAATACGTGGTCTCTTCATTTTCAAGTTCTCTTATGCATTCGTCAATTTCGTCTACTAAATAGCAGGTATCGTCTATTGCTGGTGCTTGTAAGAACTTGGTGAGAATGAACTCTATCTTTTCTTCTCCTACTTCGAATGTTAGCCTTCCTTTCTTCACGTCTATAATCGCTCCGGCTGTAGCTAGGAACGGTCTTCCTAGGATAATTGGGGTTACAGTGTCCTCCTTGATGTCCATGATTATGAAGTCGGTTGGAATGTAGAATTGTCCTATGCGTACTGGAACATTTTCCAGTATTCCGACGGGGTATTTTACTGATCGGTCAGCTAATTGAACGAACATTTTGGTTGGTCTGAGGTCTCCCATATTCAGCTTTTTGCATATAGATAAGGGCATAACATTGATACTGGCTCCTAAATCGCATAGAGCTTTGTCTATTACGAACTTTCCTATGACGCAGGGTATGGAGAAATTACCTGGGTCTTTTAATTTAGGAGGCATGCGGTTTTGAATAATAGCGCTACACTCTGCAGTAAGTGTAACTGTTTCATTATCCTCGATCTTTCTCTTATTCGACAGGATTTCTTTGAGAAATTTAGCGTATGACGGCATTTGAGTTATCGCTTCTATAAAAGGGATAGTAATATTCAGCTGTTTAAGGAGCTCTACAAATTTCCTAAACTGTCCTGAAGTTTTGGAGTTTATTAGTCTTTGAGGATAAGGAATAGGTGGTTTATATGGCGCTGGAGGTGCTTGAGTTTTTTCACTTGCGGCATCCTCCTTCTCGTTGTCTTCCTTCTTCTCTAACTCAAATTCCTTTTCTGCTTGTTCAGTTGGTTTTTGTTGCATGGCTGAGTTTTCGGTCCTCGGATCGATCGGTTCGTCCAATTCTTTTCCACTTCTTAGTATTACAGCATTTGCTTGGCCTTTTGGATTCTGTTCGGGTTGTCCAGGAAGTGTGCCAGCAGGTGCGGCAGCAGAGGCTTGTTGTTGAGCCACTTGTGATATCTGAGTTTCTAACATTTTGTTGTGGGTGGCTAAAGCGTCTACTTTTCCTGTCAACTGTTTAATTTGCTCGCTAGTGTGTATGTTTTGATTCAGGAATTCTTTGTTTGTTTGAGCTTGAGTTGCTATGAACTTTTCCATCATCAACTCGAGGTTTGATTTCCTAGGTGCATTCTGAGCAGCTGGTTTCTGATATCCTGGCGGAGCAGTAGGCATTTGCAATGCATTTTCGCTTTTGTAAGAAAAGTTTGGATGATTTCGCCAACCTGGGTTGTAGGTATTTGCGTAGGGATTTCCTTGAGCATAATTTACCTGGTCTGGTGGGATTCCGGCTAGCAATGGGCATTCGGGTGCATTATGACTGGTGCTTCCGCATAACTCGCAATTTGGAGTTACTGCAGCGACAGTTGCAGTGGGGTTAACGGTCAGACTATCTATCTTCTGTGCTAGAGCATCTACTTTAGCGTTGAACTTTTCAAGGCTGCTGATTTCGTACATCCCACCTTTCGCTGTGGTTTTCTCAGTTGGAGTGCGTTCACCTCCCCATTGGCAATGGTTTTGTGACATGTTTTCTATCAGTTGATAGGCTTCATCGTATGGCTTATCCATAAGTGCACCGCCCGCGGCAGCGTCTATTGTCAATCAGGTATTGTATAGAAGCCCATTATAGAAAGTATGGATTGTCACCCAGTCTTCTAGACCGTGGTGAGGACATGTTCTCATCATATCTTTGAATCGTTCCCATGCTTCGTAAAGAGATTCAGTATCTTTCTGTCGAAATCCGTTGATTTGAGCTCTAAGCATAGCAGTTTTACTTGGCAGAAAATATCTCGCTAAGAAGACGTTCTTCAATTGCTCCCACGTTGTAACGGAGTTGGATGGTAACGATTGTAACCATGTCCACGCTCTGTCTCTAAGAGAGAATGGGAAAAGACGAAGTCTTATCGCGTCTGGAGTTACTCCATTTGCTTTCACTGTGTCCGCGTATTGTACAAACTTCGTTAGATGTTCGTTCGGATCCTCAGTTGCGTTTCCTAAGAATTGGTTTTGTTGCACAACCGACAGCAATGATGGTTTCAGCTCAAAATCGTTTCAGGTAATTGTTGGGGCAGTAATGCTACTTCTAGGCTCCATCTGAGATGGTGTAGCATATGCCTTCAGCGGTTTGTTTGGAGGTCCTTCAGCCATCTCCGGTTCTTCTTCTTCTGATTTGGGAATGGGAGTGAGAGGTTCGGGAGTGTTATGTTTGAGTTGTTTGAGTTGGTACTCAATGATTCTACTTCTTAAATGTAAGAAACGTTCTAGTTCTGCGACTGAAGGTTTTACGATATCGCTTTGCGGGCGATTTCTTGGCATACAATCGACAGAACTAGTAAAGGAAAAAATGAAAATTGTTAACCTAGTCTATACGGCGTAACAGAAGGTTACACTATTGACTAAACGGGTCCCCGGCAACGGCGCCAAAAAGTTGATCGCGACTTTCTATGTCTAATACAACCTAACTGCAAGTGCACAGTCTATCGCGTAGTAATAATAGATATCGATCCCACAGGGACTCGTAATCAAACTAGTGTTCTCGAGAGTTACTATGTTTAGCTAGGTAGAATATGTTTAAGGGAATAAGATTGTCACTAAAAGGGAACTAAGAATACTATTTGGCTTATAATTGATCGAATCGATACGTAGTAATTGTGTTCTTCAGGGATTTGATAAGTTACTGGTGTATGAAATAATTTTCAAAGTTTATTTAAGCAGAAAATGGTGATTTGAAGACTCTCGCCTCACGATGGTTATTGACGCTAATCATAATCCTAAGGGCCAAACGTACACTTTCGTATCCCGTTCGGGGTTAAAATTACTTTTTGGAAATCTCTAAGTTCTAATTCATTTTAAAGTGCTTTCGCTGTTATTAAAATGAATGACTAGTGTTTACTATCTGACCTTACGGCAGCTTTTGCTTGTTGGTTCGTATCTTAATTAATTTCCCACTTTCGTGGCAAAACTACTTTTAAATAAGTTCTCGCTTTCGCGACGAAGTTTATTTAGTAAATCAATTTTAAACACTCAGACCATAAATTACTTTTTTGAAAAGAAAGTTTTTCAACCAGTTATTATCAAATCCCATTCGAATTATTACTACATATCGATTACCTAAGTTTAGCTAGACATGGATTTGGGAAAGATAAAATATAAATAAAAACAATAAATAATGATTTGCATTATAATAAAACTGGAATCGATCAAAATGAAAACCTGTAAATATTCCAATTGGCCTTTGGGCAGATCCTCCACAGATGTTGGCAGGATTCTGATCTCTAATGCCAAATTGATCGTACAATAAAATAGAAGTTATAGAAGAATGGAAAAAGCAATACAAGAAAGGTAAAGAGGAACAAATAAGAATATTGCTGGAAAATATGCTCTGGAAAGTAAATTCGGCAGCACTTCGTGGTATGAATGCATCACACTTTCTGAAGTCCCCTGCTTCCCTTTTTATAGAAGTGGAATCCCAACGGTTATCACTGAAGATGATGGACCTTGAGGCAGATAATTTAGGGAGTAGTGGTCCACTCTGTGGGAATTGGAACTGATTCTTTAACGTGTAATCTGAGTGGGGCGTTTTTGCCTGCATGACGGTCGTCACAAGGTGTGACGGTCGTCACCCGTGTGACGGTCGTCATGAAGCTGTGACGGTCGTCACATCAGCAAAAACAGCTTGCTGCGCTTTTCATTGTGTTTTCACTCCTTTTTCGTCCATATTTCATCTGAGATTGCTTCTTTTCTTCATGTTGCCTTGTTTAGACGTGATCGTTGAATACCTGCAAAACATTAGACAAATACACGGAAATAACCCGAAATCGGATCGAAAACGGTTAGACTTTAGTTGAATTATGCATAAAAATATCTATATGATTTCGTGTTATCAATGTACTTGACAGTTCTTGAGAATAGTATGGGGTGTGTTCTCAGTCAACACGACGAGACGGGCAGAAAGGAGCATGCCATTTACTACTTGAGTAAGAAGTTCACAGACTGTGAATCTCGTTACTCGATGCTGGAGAAGACGTGTTGTGCACTAGCCTGGGCTGCCAAACATTTACGACAATACATGCTCAATCACACCACCATGCTAATTTCGAAGATGGATCCGATCAAGTACGTCTTTGAGAAGCAAGTGCTTTCGGGCAGGATTGCCAGATGGCAAATGGTGTTAAAGGAATATGACATTCAGTACGTTTCCCAGAAGGCCATCAAGGGAAGCGTATTATCTGAGTACCTTGCCCAACAGCCGATCGAAGATTATCAGCCGATGAGATTTGAATTCCCTGACGAGGATATTATGTTTCTCAAAGCGAAAGATTGCGATGAGTCGTTGCCCGACGAGGGGCCAGATAGGTGTTGCACCCCAAAATTTGCCCTCACAATACAAGACTTTGTGTTCCAAGAAGGTTCACAAGGTTCACAAAATTCACAATTGGTCAGAAGAGTTGACAATTCCCTCAGACAATGCACCTCCTAAGCAGTGCATCCAAAACTAGGGTTTTGACTTTAATCAGGCTAAATGGACTTCCAAGACTTCAAGTGAGCTTCATAACATCTTATATGTGTATAAGAACCCCCATGTCAAGTTTCAAGACTTTTCTCAAAAGTTTGCTCAGTCAGATGATCAGATAAGTCAAAAGCAGTCAATGCAGTTAAAAGGTCAAACTGAGGTCAACTGTGGTCAAACCAAAGTCAAACTTCATGATTTTTTTTGCCAACATCAAAGAGAGGTTGGGTGAGAAATATTATCATAATAACTGTAATACCCCAAATTTTGCCCTAAGATTTGTCGTCGCATTTCATTGCATTTAATCAATTACTAACAAATTTGTGTAGTCGTTTGACTTTTTGCAGGTAAATATCATATGGCATGCATTTTTTTTCTAAAAAGTAAAAATGGCACAATTGGCAGGAGGACATGTGTAAGGAGTTATGAGTGTGAGAGGTTGAGAGTTCGAATCTCACCTTTGTCATTTTTTTTGTTTTTTATTATTTTTACTCTAAATTTTTCTATCTTTCATTAAAAAAATAACAAAAATAGTTTTTTATTATTATTTAATTATTATTTTCGTATTTTAATTAAATCATTTTTTAAAATATTATTTTTTTCACTTTTTTCTAAATTATTCATAAAAATATCCAAAAAATCATAAAATAAAAAATATTGAAAAAAATTTTGTTCTTTTTATAATATTTTTTATTTTAGGAATCAATAGGATTATTAGTTTTTATTTTAAGTTTATTTTAATTATTTTAAATTATTTAAATTTTATTTTTTCTTAACTAATTATTTAGTTTGGGCTTTAAAATGGGCTTTAGGGACATTATTGACAATTTGGTGTTAACCCTAATTTGTTCCCTATATATACATGTGTTGCCTTGTTGGAAAAAAGGGGAGAGAATGAAAAAAACCTAAGAGGAGTGAGTGCCGTTTGCCGTTATTTAGTTTTCTTCTTCATCCATTACTATTGTTTCTTTTTCTTCATCGTTTACCGTTATTTCTTTTCCTTCATCTATTACTATTGTTTCTTTTTCTTCATCGTTTACCGTTATTTCTTTTCCTTCATCTATTACTGTTGTTTCTTTTTCTTCATCTTTTACCGTTATTTCTTTTTTTTCATCTATTACCGTTATTTCTTTTTCTTTATCTATTACTGTTACGTTTATATATATATAATTTTTAAATTGTTAGAGTTTATATATATAAGATTTTTGATCGAATTATGTCGATACGATGTTTGCACATTTGTGTGCATGACGCGTGACATTTGTGTTAGTTCGATCTGGTTGCGATGATCGCATTTTTGTGTGAGCAATAATACTATTTTTTGCTTAATTTCTTTTTTTTTTGCGATAAATTTTGTTTCGTCCGATTTAGATCTGGTTGCGATGAGCGCATTTCTGCGTTAGCAACATTGTTGGGTTATTTGGCACATTTAAAATTCATTATTGCTTTATTATTATTATTATTATTATTATTATTATTATTATTATTATCATTATTTATTATTATTATCATTATTATTACCATTATTATTATTATTGTTATCATTAATTTATTAAAATTTGTTATAATATAAAAATCTGTTTTTTAAAATAAATAACATTAACATCTTTTCCAAATTAATATGAAAACCTATTATTTTTAAGAAAAACTTTTTTTTAGATAAATTTAAAATAATAACTAAAATCTTTTTTTAAAATAATAACTAGAACCGTTATTTATTTTATTTTATTATTGTTCAATTCAAATTTCATTATCATATTGTATCTGCTCCTCTCATGTAACCTCGCGAACTTAACAATCGCTCTTTAAATTCTGCCTTTAAATTTCTGCTTGCATGGTTTAAATTATGACATTATCTCTCTGTTTGCATGATTCAATTATCTCACGCGTTTACTATTATTTCTGTCACATTGCACACATCCGAAGGTTAGGTCTAACTGTTTGGCCGCCGCGCCAATAGTCCGTAAAACTTCACACATTCAATTTCAAATCCTCAAAACTACAAACTACAAACCCTAATTTTCACAAATGCCTCGCCGCAGGCAAAATTACAATTTTACCCTTAGCATTAGGTCAAAGAGCCGCTGCGCTCATTTTAGGGTTTCCCGCCGTGGAATCCCTAATTTAACCCTAATTACAACTTAACATTTCAACGTAGAGATTTGGAGTTTCTACACTCCACGTAAGCGTGTCCTTAAGATGCGTTTATTCCCCTTGAGACCTTGACCACAGTCAAGAAGTTTCTAACCTCCCTATTGAGGGGAACTACGATTACTCTGATTCCACTCCCGTAAGGATACGTAGGCACAAGATGCGATGTCTTGCCGAGTAAACTTAGAATTAACCCCCTTTATTATTTATTATTGCTTATTTATATTTTATTTATCTTTGCTATTTAATTATTTTGCTTATTATTTTGTAATTGTTTCTTGGATGTAAAGTTGTTTAATTATTTAATTGTTATTATGGTTAGTAATTAGGGAGTGTAACAACATGTATGTAATATTAAAATAAATTTAGATCACTTTTAAATAAAGATAATTAAAATAAACACGTCACACACGTAAGTCGATTTTAATCGCCGTCTCACTTCCTAAGGATATCCCTCAAGTTGCCTATGAATATTGGTTAAGTGGGGTGTATAAAGCAAGTCCCTCAAAAAGAAAATCATCAAAGTCCCTTATGGTTGCCTTTACGAATCGAGTCCCTTTCGAAAAATGATGATAGTCCCTCCAGTTTGCTTATTACACCCCACAATGGCCTTCAAAAATCCAATTGCCCCTCACATGTCCCTTAACATCCAAAGTAAGGACTACCTACTCCATTATAGTAGGGATAGTCTTACTAAGGAAAGGATAAAGAATAAGAAAGACCTTAAAACATTAGGGTAGGCTATTCCTAGATACTTGCTCACTTCAAAACTTTTTCACACTTAAACCAATTTCCAACAAAATTTTCAAACAAGTTTTTTTCACATCCATACACGGATTATTATTAAACTATTCTGAAATTTTTTGCTATTCACACACTACACTTTCAAAACAATTCAAAAGTGAGCTTAAGTACCTAAGAGCCCATGGATAACCATGGATGAAAAGGGTGCTAACACCTTCCCTTTTCATAACCTACCCCCCGGACCCAAAATATTCTCTAAGGTCTTTCCTGTTCTTTTATAACCTTTCCTTATGGATAAAATAAAAGTCGGTGGCGACTCTTGCTATCCGCAACATTGTTTAAAGTCAGTTCTCCCACCGTGTTACAGAACTGGCGACTCTGCTGGGGATATATTTAAGAGGGGTACCCTTAGGAATTAAGATCACTTTAAATTGTTTGCCTTGTTTGCTTTATTATTATATTGTTGGGGTGCTCTTATGTGTGAAAGGTCCTAACCCGGATCTAGTGTACCTTAGGTAAATGGCAATAGACCAAGGAAACTGTACGACGTATATCGATACGGTTGATCTGGTGGCCATAGTTAGTGCGACTTCTTGGTTGGTGCTTATATTCCTTAAGTCAAGTTGAGGATAATATTGAGGCTGCCATATGTTGTCAATGCACTAACTGACTTTTAGAACCCTAGTTAACTCATCTTGGCCTTTAGAAAGTAGTGAGGTAACCGGCTTTGGTGCAGACTGAAGTTGGTTGACACTCGATACTACGCTCATTGAGATCTTAAACTTGGAGGGTTTTGGTTGGCAAGTAAGTTGCCTTCTGAACAACCACCCTTGTGAAGGATCAATGATATTGAGATCCCTTAGAACCTGGTTACTTTTGTAGGACAGGATGAACCATCTAACTTCAGGGGAGGGTACTTGCCTTTGAACCTCATGCAAGCCTTTAAACCTAGGGCTATGGTGTGACTTGTTTGTGTGTGCCACATGTTTGTGATTGAGCATGACATCATGACATCATCATGCATCATAAGCATATCATTTTCCCTAACCATTTCAAGGACCAAAGGATTTATCTTTGTTCTTTGTTGCAGGTCATGGCTTCTGCTCGTAGAAACACCATCAGGATCAACTTTGTAGGGATACCTGCTAAGCTCAAGGAGTTGGTTTCCCTAGTGCCTGATCATTCCCAGTTCAACAAGAGACATGGTCACTTATTGGACCTAGTTACTTCAGGGTTCAGTGAAGACATGATGAGTGTGCTGTTTCAGTTCTTTGACCCTAAGCACCATTGCTTTACATTTCCTGATTATCAGCTGGTTCCAACCATGGAGGAGTTCTCTAAACTTCTGGGTATACCTGTTCTTGATCAGAAGCCATTCACAGGCTTAGAGAAGGAGCTTAAACCAGAAGTTATTGCTGCAGCTCTACATCTGAAGAAGTCTGACATTGTTCTAGAGACGAGAAGTGGAGTTAAAGGTATTCTTGCCAAGGTATTAGTGGATAAAGCTCAAATGTTCTTGAAAGCTATGAGCTACGATGCTTTTGAGGAGATCTTAGCCTTATTGATTTATGGCTTAGTGTTGTTCCCCAATCCTGATCAGTTCATAGACGTTCATGCCATCAACATATTCCTGAGTCACAATCCAGTGCCTACCTTACTTGGAGACATCCTACATTCTCTTCACACCCGTACTACAAGGGCAAGAGGAACTTTGATGTGCTGCATACCTTTACTTTCTAGGTGGTTTATTTCTCACCTTCCTCGCTCAGTAATGAAGAATGAGCAAGGGTTCAGATGGTCCAAGAGGATCATGTCACTTTCTCACTCAGACATCCATTGGTGCTCCAGATCTATGGAGAATGTCACCATCATTGACCGTTGTGGGGAGTTTCCTAATGTACCACTTCTAGGCATAAGAGGAGGCATCACCTACAACCCATCTCTAGCTTTACGACAGTTTGGTTACGCCCGGAGCGATGGTCCACATGACATGTTGATTCAGGGCATTGTGTTTGACTACGACAACGATCTTCAGGGTTACCGTCAGAGATTCATAAGAGCTTGGGGAAAGGTAAACAGGATTGACAGCAAGACACTGGAGCCTAAGTACACCATTCCTATGGAGGCTTATCTCAGATGGGTACGATTTCGTGCTCAGACACTCATGATGCCATATCCTGCCATCCTACCAGTTACCATGGAACCTGTTGCTGAAGGAGACACAACTTATACCATCCTTCACCCAGACATGCCTACTGATGTGGAAGACTTGCAGAGATCATGGATCCAACTGAAAGAGCAAAGGGATACTTTCGAGGCTCATTACAAAGCAAGCCAAGCAAGGATCCTAGAGCTAACAAAGCTACTTCATGAGGAACGAAACCTCAACTCATACCTCAACACAAAGAGGAAACGTCCATGGGAGACTTAAAACCCCATCTTTTGTACTTATTTCGTTTTCATTTTTTGTAAAGCCTAAAAGGCAAAACAAGTTATTACTAATAAAAAGTTACTTTCTTGTTTGTTTAAGCAAATTTAAATCCTGCGGTCCTTGAAAACATTGCATACGCATTCCCATATCATTGCATCACAGGTTTATAATTGTACACAGGTTTCTCATCTTCTCGCTGTTTATTTCAGCAATGGCTCTTGAACAATCAGTTAAGGATCTCCAGGCACAGAATGCACAGTTCCAAGAGCTGATCCTGAACCTATCCAAGGGGCAGGATGAATTGAAGACACTGCTGGCCAAGAAGACTAAGAAGGCTAGAAGGTCTGCTGGGTTGCTCAACATGGGAAGAAGGTTCAAAGGTCTTGTCAAGACCAAGGAACATGTTGAAGACTATGAATCTGAAGAATCTGAGCAGGAGAGAGGCAGTCTCCACAACACTATGGGGGACTCTGATTCTGAGGCTAACTACTACCATGAGCCTAACGAAGACAAATTCAAGATGCTGGTGGATAGAATGGATGCTATGGAATTACAGAAATCATCTGGGCTGGATTTTGAGGATTTGAGCTTGATATCTGGGGTGGTCATACCCATTGGGTTCAAAGTTCCTACATTTGTTGTCTATGATGGGGTCTCTTGTCCCAAATTGCATCTGAGGTCTTATGTCAGAAGAATGCAACCCCACACTGCTGATAAAAAGTTGTGGATCCATTTCTTTCAAGAGAGTTTATCTGGAGCTCAGCTAGAGTGGTATTATCAGTTGGAGAGTGTCAACATCAGAGATTGGAATGACCTTGCTGAAGCTTTCTATAAGCAGTATCAATACAATGCTGACTTAGCCCCCACTCGCATGCAGCTTCAAAGCATGTCTATGGGTGCCAAAGAAATCTTTAAGGAGTATGCTCAGAAGTGGAGAGACTTAGCTGGAAGAGTTCAACCCCCTTTGACTGATAGGGAGTTGGTTGATATGTTCATGTGTACGCTGAATGGTCCGTTTTACAGTCATCTCATTGGAAGCTCATCATCTGGCTTCACTGAGTTGATCATGACAGGAGAGCGAGTAGAGAATGGTATCAAGAGTGGTAAGATCCAAGTGGGCACTTCTTCATCAGGTGCTGCAAAGAAGCCTCCCACTGGGAAGAAAGAATCTAATGCTGTGTATGGTCAGCCTGATCGTAACAGAAGGCATCAGTCTGTTAGTGCAGTTCATATTTCAAATCCAACTCCTGCAACAACAGAGCAGCCTCAAGGCAACCAACAGAGGGCTAGAAGACAGTTCACGAAGATCAACATGTCAATGGCTCAGGCATTGCAACACTTGTTGAAGGCTGAACTTATTACCCTGAGGGAGGCTCCTCAGAATCCCAATGTTACCTCTCCCAAGTACAATCCCAATGCACGATGTGCATATCATTCAAACTGTCCAGGACATGATACTAATAACTGCTGGGTCTTGAAGAACAAAATTCAGGATATGATTGATGCTGGAGAAATTGAGTTTGATCCACCAGGTACTCCAAATGTGATTACAGCTCCAATGCCAAATCACGAGAAGACTGTCAACGCCATTGATGAAGATATTGATGAAGATCTGCATGTCTATTCAGTTATGGAGTTGAGCACACCATTGTCTGTTATCAAAAAGAGGTTAGTACAAGCTGGGATCTTTCCAGGTTGTCATGAAGATTGTCTATATTGTACCTATAAGCCGGATAGTTGCTTCATTTTGAGAGATGGGATTCAACGTCTCATGGATAAATATACTATAGTGTTTGAAAGAAGACCAGCATCTGTAGAAAGTATGGTGGATCATCTGACTCAGGGTAAGAAGATTGAAGAGGTTGACATGGTTGACAAAGTACCACTAAGAATCACTTCAAAGGGTCCCATTAAAATCACTCATCAGGGCCCAATCAAGATTACTGCTGAAGGTCCTGTGAAAGTTGTTGCTGAAGCCAGAGTAGCTCCTCTGATCATTACCACTCCTGGTCCTATTCCTTATACATCTGACAAAACTGTGCCTTGGCACTATGGGTCTGATGTTTACATCCATGGTGTCAAGCAGGAGCCTTTACCTGATATGCCTGTTGACATTGATAATATTGCTGGATCTAGCAAGATCACTCGTAGTGGAAGAGTCTTCTCTCCTCCAGTTGCTTCTAAGAGTGCAGTTACTCCTGCTGTTACTTCCACCACTAATGCTCGGGGCAAGGGTCCTGTTATTGAGCCTGTATCTACTGATGTGCCAGCTGCTGATGACCTCTCTAAGCAGATGGAAGAAGTATTGAAAATCATTCGCAAGAGTGATTATGATATTGTTGATCAGCTGGGGCATACTCCCTCAAAGATTTCTATGCTCTCCCTGTTATTATGTTCTGAGGCTCATGCCAAGTCATTGATCAAGTTCCTAAAGATGGCTCATGTACCCAGTGCAATTTCTGTGGACCAGTTTGAGAATTGTGTTGCTCACCTGACCTATGACAACGGGTTAGGATTTTCTGATGCTGACTTGACCCCTGCCAAGAGGGATCATAACAGGGCCTTGCATATTTCAATTGAATGGAGGGGCACTACCCTGTCTCATGTGCTGATAGACAATGGTTCCTCTCTGAATGTGTTGCCTAAGGAAGTCCTGAACAAGCTGAGTCCTGAAGATACGGTATTGAAGCCCAGTAATATTGTGGTAAAGGCTTTTGATGGTTCTAGAAGAGTAGTGCATGGGGAAATTGATCTTCCAATCAAGGTTGGCTCTCAGGTGTTTACTGCTACATTCTATGTGATGGATATTCGTCCTTCGTACTCATGTCTGCTTGGTCGTCCCTGGATCCATGGGGCAGGTGCGGTGACCTCCACATTACATCAAAAGTTGAGATATCCGGTGAATGGAAAAGTTGTTACTGTCTTTGGAGAGGAAGAATACTTTGTCAGCCATGTAAACACTTTCAAGTATCTGGAAGTAGAAGGTGAATACATTGAAACTCCATGTCAGTCATTTGAAGTGGTTCCCTGGGCTGTTAAGGATTGTGTGACTCCTCCTGCTGTGAAGAAGGTTCCTATGGTCATCAGAAACCCTCCAACAATGGCAATGGCCTCCCTCAATGATGCAAAAGCTATGGTGGAAGAAGGTGGTTGTACTATTTGGGGTCAGCTTCCTGATATTCCATACAAGTCTGACAAGTTTGGTTTGGGTTTCACTGCAGAGTCCCAGAAGGCTGTTCGTCGTGCTCGTGCTGTTCGTATCACCAATCAAGGGGTTATCAATGCTGTGGGAGATCAAGATGAAGACCACAACTTGGAGGCATGGATTTTTCCTACTGTGGGTGCTGGACTCAATAATTGGACAGCTGAAGATGTTATCCCTATCTCCTTTAGTCAGGAGTAAATACTATTACTGTGTTATGTTTTTAAATTTATAATTTCTGGAACAATTAAAACTTTCAAGCCATGTGCCTTACCCGGGGCACAATGGTGTGCTTGTTACGGGTTGTCATTTCATTTGCATACTTCATTCAATAAAATCAGTGGACGTTTCGTTTTCGTAAATATTGTGTTCCTTGTCTTTCTTTTTCTTTTATTTTTGCTTTATCAGCTATGTGTTCTTACACACACCCACGTCACTAAAATGCAGATCCTCATCCACTCTGGATCCAGTTGATAACAGTTCTACTATTGCCAATTACAATTTCGAGAATCCGATCTATCAAACTGAAGACGGAAACGAGGACGATTGTGAAATACCTGTAGAGCTTGCTAGGTTGTTACAACAAAAAGTGAAAGCTATACGAGAGATGCCAGCTCCCCGTACTGAGAAGGAGGTTAGAGGTTTCTTGGGACGATTGAACTACATTGCAAGATTTATTTCCCAATTAACTACCATCTGTGAGCCAATCTTCAAGTTGTTGAAGAAAGATCAGGTGATGGAATGGAATGATGAGTGCCAGACTGCCTTTGATGAAATCAAGAGATATTTGCTAGAACCTCCAATTTTAATGCCACCAGTTGACGGAAGACCCTTGATTATGTATTTAACAGTATTAGACAACTCAATGGGGTGTGTATTGGGGCAACATGACGAGTCTGGTCGAAAAGAGCAGGCAATATACTACCTTAGCAAAAAGTTTACCGACTGTGAAACAAGATACTCACTGCTCGAGAAAACTTGCTGCGCTTTGGCATGGGCTGCTCGCCGACTAAGACAGTATATGTTGACCCATACTACCTTGTTGATTTCGAAGATGGATCCAATCAAGTACATATTTGAGAAACCTGCTCTCTCCGGAAGAGTTGCAAGATGGCAAATGATCTTGACGGAATATGATATACAGTATACTACTCAGAAGGCCATTAAGGGGAGTGTTGTTGCTGATCATTTGGCTCATCAAGCAGTAGATGATTACCAGTCAATGAATTTTGAGTTCCCTGATGAAGACATTATGTCTGTTACCAAAGAACCTGGACAATATGACGGACCTGAACAAGGATCCCGATGGACTATGGTTTTTGATGGAGCCTCCAATGCACATGGTAATGGTGTTGGTGTTGTGATTAGTTCCCCTGAAGGTTGTCATACCCCGATTACTGCCAGACTTTGTTTCTATTGTACCAATAACATGGCTGAGTATGAGGCATGTATCATGGGTATGCAAGTTGCTATTGATATGAAGATTCAGTTCCTTGAGGTGTATGGAGATTCAGCTCTGGTAGTAAGTCAGATTAAAGGAGATTGGGATACAAAGCATGATAATCTCATTCCTTACAGAGAACATGTGTTGTCTTTGATCCCACATTTCAAAGAGATTACTTTTGGACATATTCCACGAAGAGAGAATCAGTTGGCAGACGCATTGGCCACCATGGCATCTATGTTTGAGATCAGCTGGGATGATGAAGCTCCCAAGATTACCATTGATAGATTTGAGAAGCCTGCATACTGCAATGAGATTGACACTGAAGGGGCAGAGGAGAAGCCTTGGTTCTATGAAGTGAAAAACTATCTTGAAGCTCAGGAGTTCCCTGAAGGGGCATCTGTCAAAGATAGGAAGTTCCTGAGAAGGTTTTCTGCTAAGTTCTTTCTGAGTAATGGCATTCTGTATAAACGTAATCATGATTCAACTATGCTTCGTTGTGTGGATAAGAAGGAAGCTACAGAAATTATGGAAGAGATGCATGATGGGACCTTTGGCACTCATTCTAGTGGTCATACCATGGCAAAGAAGATTTTGAGAGCAGGTTACTATTGGTCTACCATGGAAGCTGATTGCTATCAACACTCCAGAACATGTCACAAATGTCAAATCTATGCTGATAAAGTACATGTACCTCCATCTCCATTGAATGTGTTGACTACTCCTTGGCCCTTTGCCATGTGGGGCATTGATATGATTGGTGAGATCAAGCCTACTGCTTCTAATGGGCATCGTTTCGTCCTGGTTGCTATTGATTACTTCACGAAGTGGGTAGAGGCAGCTTCATTTGCATCTGTGACTAAGAATGTTGTGGCTCGGTTCATTAAGAATAATCTCATATGTAGGTATGGTATCCCTGAAAGGATTATCACTGACAATGGCTCTAATCTGAACAACACTATGATTACTGATCTCTGTACGCAGTTCAAGATTAAGCATCACAACTCTTCTCCGTATCGTCCAAAGATGAATGGGGCAGTTGAAGCTGCTAATAAGAACATTAAGAAGATTGTACAGAAGATGACTGTTACTTACAAGGATTGGCACGAGATGTTACCATTTGCTCTGCATGGTTATCGTACTACAATACGTACTTCAACAGGGGCAACCCCATTCTCCTTAGTCTATGGTATGGAAGCAGTTCTGCCTATTGAAGTTCAGATCCCCTCCTTGAGAATTATGAAGGATGCAGGCTTGGATGAAGATGAGTGGATTCAGACTCGACTTGACCAGATAAATTTGATTGATGAGAAAAGGTTAGCAGCAGTTTGCCATGGCCAGATGTACCAGAAACGGATGATCAAAGCTTTTAACAAGAAGGTTAAGCCAAAGGTATATCAGGCTGGTGACTTGGTAATCAAGCGTATCATATTACCACAGGGTGATCCTAGGGGCAAGTGGACTCCAACATATGAGGGACCATTTGTAGTCAAGACAGTGTTCTCAGGAGGTGCCATGATACTGACTACAATGGATGGTGAAGACTTCCCACAACCTGTAAACGCAGACATAGTTAAAAAATACTACGCATAAAAAGAGACCCGCTAGGTTGACAGGCCTAGGCAAAAATAAGGGCATCCCGGCAAACCAAAAGGGTTTGGGCAAAAATTAGGGATATATATATAAAAAGATGTACACCCGACAAGTCGAAAACCTGAAAAGGCGGCTTGGGCAAAAAAGGGTATCCCGGTGGATTGAAAACCTGAAAGGGCAATCCAGGCAAAAGTTAGGGATTAAAGCGTATGACTATGTCTCGTTTGGATCACTCATGAAACTGCAACCAGTTGTACTACTTACTCAAGCTCAAACAGATAAAGCTCAATCCAATCGTTTCCGTCTCAACAGCAAGAAGATGAGATACTTGAGTGGCAATAGTAGAATTGAAACTCAATAGGATTATTTCCCACATAGCTGATTCTTTTTGTAAAACTTCATGACAAAATTCTCTTACTAGGGTTTATGTCTCCTTGTACAAACTTACCCGTGTATGGGTCACTTTTGATATAAATAAATTCCATCTTTTGAATCCAGATTCACTTTTACCCTATTTACATAAGCGAAACGTCCATTGGTTGTGTTTGAATGTATGTATGCCTTTGAATATGATTGATGTTTACCAGAAACGCATGTATGCTTTTAATATGATTGATGTTTACCAGAAATGCATGAAAATGCAGTAATAGTATTTACTAAGGACGAACGAGGGAAGGATTTCAACGAAGCTTCGCCGGTTCATCTTTACAAGACAGTTACAAACCATCAGTAGGACTAATCCATTTTCACAAAGTCTAATCTCCCCTGGAATTTATATCCATCTCTTTTATCCTCATACGGATATACGGGAAATTACTTTCCAATAAGGGCACGATGAACGAAGACGGGATGTTATACTTATCCTACTATCAAACAAAAACGAAGGTTATCTATACGCTACTATCCCCAACAACGGGAGGTTATCTATACCTTGTTATCCCCAACAACGGGAGGTTATCTATACCTTGTTATCCCCAGCAGACGGAGGGTTATATATTCTTCAACAACGAATCGGGATTTATTTTCCTTGGCCAGCAGTTGTTATACAAGGATATCCAGACACTTCCAGCAGTGTCATAGCATACATACATCATTTACATCATACCATAACATATATGTCTATAGTACATTACCTAAGTGCATCATGTCATACATGCATACATAAAGCATAAACTAATGTTGTTATACAGAATGCTACCTTGTTTTCAGGTTAATTATCCAACAAACAATCTTATGATCTTTGGGACTGCTTTATTGTAACCTCAGGGTTACTTTATCCTCCTGATGAGCTTCTTATTACTTTGGGACTGCTTTATTGTAACCTCAGGGTTATTTTATCCTCCTGATAGCCTCTCATGACTTCAAGACTGCTTTAGAGCTACTGATTGCTCTATCCTCCTGAAATCATCCTATTACTTCAAGACTGCTTTAGAGCTATTCATTGCTCTATCCTCATGAGGTCATATTACTACTTCAAGACTGCTTTAGAGCTATTCATTGCTCTATCCTCCTGAAGCCATCTAATTATTTCAAGACTGCTTTAGAGTTATCCATTGCTCTATCCTCCTGAAATTACATTATTATTTCAAGACTGCTTTAGAGCTATCCATTGCTCTATCCTCCTGAAATCATTACTTCAAGACTGCTTTAGAGCTATTGATTGCTCTATCCTCCTGAAGACATATCACATTATTATTTCAAGACTGCTTTAGAGCTGTTGATTGCTCTATCCTACTGAAGCCATTCTATTACTTCAAGACTGCTTTAGAGCTATTGATTGCTCTATCCTCCTGAAGCCATTATTACTTCAAGACTGCTTTAGAGCTATTGATTGCTCTATCCTCCTGAGGTCAGATTTATCACTTCAAGACTGCTTTAGGGTTATCATTATTGATTGCTCTATCCTCATGAAGACATGCTGTTACATCAGTATTACTCCAGACTCCTGACAGTTCTCATTATACTACTGAAGAACTTTCCCCTAGTGGCATCTTTAAGCCCACTCAATCATGTTCAACCAACCATCAATATCACTCCATGCACTGGTGAGTGCAAATTTTTGGGCTTTTGTGTTCAATCCCCTTCAACCTTCCAGGTTACGACTGGCAAATATACCAATCTAACCCCTCAGGTTTCAGAAAATTGAACAGGGGCAGCTGTTGCACCCCAAAATTTGCCCTCACAATACAAGACTTTGTGTTCCAAGAAGGTTCACAAGGTTCACAAAATTCACAATTGGTCAGAAGAGTTGACAATTCCCTCAGACAATGCACCTCCTAAGCAGTGCATCCAAAACTAGGGTTTTGACTTTAATCAGGCTAAATGGACTTCCAAGACTTCAAGTGAGCTTCATAACATCTTATATGTGTATAAGAACCCCCATGTCAAGTTTCAAGACTTTTCTCAAAAGTTTGCTCAGTCAGATGATCAGATAAGTCAAAAGCAGTCAATGCAGTTAAAAGGTCAAACTGAGGTCAACTGTGGTCAAACCAAAGTCAAACTTCATGATTTTTTTTGCCAACATCAAAGAGAGGTTGGGTGAGAAATATTATCATAATAACTGTAATACCCCAAATTTTGCCCTAAGATTTGTCGTCGCATTTCATTGCATTTAATCAATTACTAACAAATTTGTGTAGTCGTTTGACTTTTTGCAGGTAAATATCATATGGCATGCATTTTTTTTCTAAAAAGTAAAAATGGCACAATTGGCAGGAGGACATGTGTAAGGAGTTATGAGTGTGAGAGGTTGAGAGTTCGAATCTCACCTTTGTCATTTTTTTTGTTTTTTATTATTTTTACTCTAAATTTTTCTATCTTTCATTAAAAAAATAACAAAAATAGTTTTTTATTATTATTTAATTATTATTTTCGTATTTTAATTAAATCATTTTTTAAAATATTATTTTTTTCACTTTTTTCTAAATTATTCATAAAAATATCCAAAAAATCATAAAATAAAAAATATTGAAAAAAATTTTGTTCTTTTTATAATATTTTTTATTTTAGGAATCAATAGGATTATTAGTTTTTATTTTAAGTTTATTTTAATTATTTTAAATTATTTAAATTTTATTTTTTCTTAACTAATTATTTAGTTTGGGCTTTAAAATGGGCTTTAGGGACATTATTGACAATTTGGTGTTAACCCTAATTTGTTCCCTATATATACATGTGTTGCCTTGTTGGAAAAAAGGGGAGAGAATGAAAAAAACCTAAGAGGAGTGAGTGCCGTTTGCCGTTATTTAGTTTTCTTCTTCATCCATTACTATTGTTTCTTTTTCTTCATCGTTTACCGTTATTTCTTTTCCTTCATCTATTACTATTGTTTCTTTTTCTTCATCGTTTACCGTTATTTCTTTTCCTTCATCTATTACTGTTGTTTCTTTTTCTTCATCTTTTACCGTTATTTCTTTTTTTTCATCTATTACCGTTATTTCTTTTTCTTTATCTATTACTGTTACGTTTATATATATATAATTTTTAAATTGTTAGAGTTTATATATATAAGATTTTTGATCGAATTATGTCGATACGATGTTTGCACATTTGTGTGCATGACGCGTGACATTTGTGTTAGTTCGATCTGGTTGCGATGATCGCATTTTTGTGTGAGCAATAATACTATTTTTTGCTTAATTTCTTTTTTTTTTGCGATAAATTTTGTTTCGTCCGATTTAGATCTGGTTGCGATGAGCGCATTTCTGCGTTAGCAACATTGTTGGGTTATTTGGCACATTTAAAATTCATTATTGCTTTATTATTATTATTATTATTATTATTATTATTATTATTATCATTATTTATTATTATTATCATTATTATTACCATTATTATTATTATTGTTATCATTAATTTATTAAAATTTGTTATAATATAAAAATCTGTTTTTTAAAATAAATAACATTAACATCTTTTCCAAATTAATATGAAAACCTATTATTTTTAAGAAAAACTTTTTTTTAGATAAATTTAAAATAATAACTAAAATCTTTTTTTAAAATAATAACTAGAACCGTTATTTATTTTATTTTATTATTGTTCAATTCAAATTTCATTATCATATTGTATCTGCTCCTCTCATGTAACCTCGCGAACTTAACAATCGCTCTTTAAATTCTGCCTTTAAATTTCTGCTTGCATGGTTTAAATTATGACATTATCTCTCTGTTTGCATGATTCAATTATCTCACGCGTTTACTATTATTTCTGTCACATTGCACACATCCGAAGGTTAGGTCTAACTGTTTGGCCGCCGCGCCAATAGTCCGTAAAACTTCACACATTCAATTTCAAATCCTCAAAACTACAAACTACAAACCCTAATTTTCACAAATGCCTCGCCGCAGGCAAAATTACAATTTTACCCTTAGCATTAGGTCAAAGAGCCGCTGCGCTCATTTTAGGGTTTCCCGCCGTGGAATCCCTAATTTAACCCTAATTACAACTTAACATTTCAACGTAGAGATTTGGAGTTTCTACACTCCACGTAAGCGTGTCCTTAAGATGCGTTTATTCCCCTTGAGACCTTGACCACAGTCAAGAAGTTTCTAACCTCCCTATTGAGGGGAACTACGATTACTCTGATTCCACTCCCGTAAGGATACGTAGGCACAAGATGCGATGTCTTGCCGAGTAAACTTAGAATTAACCCCCTTTATTATTTATTATTGCTTATTTATATTTTATTTATCTTTGCTATTTAATTATTTTGCTTATTATTTTGTAATTGTTTCTTGGATGTAAAGTTGTTTAATTATTTAATTGTTATTATGGTTAGTAATTAGGGAGTGTAACAACATGTATGTAATATTAAAATAAATTTAGATCACTTTTAAATAAAGATAATTAAAATAAACACGTCACACACGTAAGTCGATTTTAATCGCCGTCTCACTTCCTAAGGATATCCCTCAAGTTGCCTATGAATATTGGTTAAGTGGGGTGTATAAAGCAAGTCCCTCAAAAAGAAAATCATCAAAGTCCCTTATGGTTGCCTTTACGAATCGAGTCCCTTTCGAAAAATGATGATAGTCCCTCCAGTTTGCTTATTACACCCCACAATGGCCTTCAAAAATCCAATTGCCCCTCACATGTCCCTTAACATCCAAAGTAAGGACTACCTACTCCATTATAGTAGGGATAGTCTTACTAAGGAAAGGATAAAGAATAAGAAAGACCTTAAAACATTAGGGTAGGCTATTCCTAGATACTTGCTCACTTCAAAACTTTTTCACACTTAAACCAATTTCCAACAAAATTTTCAAACAAGTTTTTTTCACATCCATACACGGATTATTATTAAACTATTCTGAAATTTTTTGCTATTCACACACTACACTTTCAAAACAATTCAAAAGTGAGCTTAAGTACCTAAGAGCCCATGGATAACCATGGATGAAAAGGGTGCTAACACCTTCCCTTTTCATAACCTACCCCCCGGACCCAAAATATTCTCTAAGGTCTTTCCTGTTCTTTTATAACCTTTCCTTATGGATAAAATAAAAGTCGGTGGCGACTCTTGCTATCCGCAACATTGTTTAAAGTCAGTTCTCCCACCGTGTTACAATAGGAAATCCCAGTGGAAATTGATATTTGACGGGGCGGTTAACTCTTATGGAAGTGGCATTGGGGCGGTCATCACGACTCCCCACGGATCCCACATCCCGTTTACTGCGAGACTGACGTTTCCAGTCACCAATAATGAATCGGAGTACGAAGCATGCATCATGGGTCTAGAAGACGCAATTGATTTGAGAGTCAAGAACCTAGACGTATATGGTGACTCAGCGCTTGTGATTAACCAGATTAAAGGGGAGTGGGAGACCCGCCGACCGAATTTGGTGCCGTAGATGAACTATGCCAGAAGGCTGCTTCCGTTCTTTGATCGAGTGGAACTTCATCATGTGCCCAGAGCAGAAAATCAGATGGCTGATGCCTTAGCCACGTTGGCCTCGATGTATAAAGTTAATTTTTGGAATGAAGCTCCAAGAATTGTCCTGTCTCGTCTTGATAGACCTGCATTCGTCTTTGCGATCGAGGAAGCCTCCAACGGCAAGCCGTGGTTCCATGACATCCAGACCTTCCTTATGATTAAGGAGTATCCTGCAGGAGCGTCAACCCAGGATAAGAAGACTCTGAGGAGGTTGTCTGGAAATTTTTATCTCAATCCTGATGGAGTTTTGTATAAGAGAAATCACGATCTCGTGCTACTCAGATGTGTAGATGAGAAAGAGGCGAGTATGCTCATGGAAGAGGTCCATGAAGGCACATTTGGTACGCACGTCGGCGGGCATGCTATGACGAGAAAGATCCTGAGAGCAGGGTATTACTGGTTGACGATGGAGTCTGATTGCTTTAAATTTGTGAAGAGATGTCATAAATGCCAGATTTATGCTGATAAAGTTCATGTGTCGCCGTGCCCGTTAAAGTTCATGTCCTCCCCATGGCCGTTCTCCATGTGGGGCATCGACATGATAGGAAAGATCGAGCCCACTGCATCTAACGGTCATCGCTTCATTCTAGTAGCTATCGACTACTTCACCAAGTGGGTGGAGGCAGCCTCATATGCTAATGTGACCAACCTGGTGGTGGCTAAATTCATAAAGAGGGACATCATCTGCCGTTATGGAATTCCCGAGCGGATCATTACCGATAATGGTTCGAATCTGAATAACAAGATGATGAAGGAGCTGTGCCAGAGTTTCAAGATTGAACACCATAACTCATCTCCTTACTGGCCGAAGATGAATGGCGCCGTTGAAGTGGCCAATAAGAATATCAAGAGGATTGTTCAGAAGATGGTTGTGAGCTACAAAGATTGGCACGAGATGCTGCCGTTTGCACTGCACGGTTATCGTACAACGGTACGTACGTCAATCGGGGCAACTCCTTTCTCCTTAGTGTACGGTATGGAAGTTGTCCTGCCGTTAGAAGTGGAGATCCCTTCTTTGCGAGTTTTGGTTGATGTTAAACTCGACGAGGCAAAATGGATTAAGAAGCGACTAAACCAGCTCAGCCTGATGGACGAGAAGAGGTTAGCATCGATTGCGTATGGTCGTATGTACCAAAGCCGAATGAAGAAAGCTTATGATAAAAAGATTCTTCCCCCACACTCCGATCACCGGGGCAAGTGGACTCCCAATTACGAAGGTCCGTATGTCATCAGCAAGGTCTTCTCAGGAGGAGTTTTGTTGTTATCCACGATGGATGGTGAAGATTTTGCATCCCCGGTGAACGCGGACGCAGTTAAAAAATACTTTGCTTAAAAATGACCCGCTGGAAAGAAAAAGAGTATCCAGGCAAAAATGGGGCATCCCGGCGAACCATAAAAAAGGAAAAAGGTTCGGGCAAAAATTAGGGATATAAATTGAAAAAATGTACACCCGCAAAGTCGAAAACCCGAATGGGCGACTTTGGCAAAAAAGGGTATCCCGGTGAACTGAAAACCCGCAAAGGGCGGTTCACGCAAAAGTTAGGGATTTGAAAAAGCAAATGACTGTGTTCCGCGTGTGGACTTTCATTGTTTAGTGGTTTGGAAGACCTAGGGGCCGTTTATCTGAATCAATCTCTTCTGAAGCGGAAGCGTCGGAGAAATATCGAAGTCGAGTGGGTCATAGAGGGATCAACTCATGGTGTTCGTCTACGCCTCGTTGCCGACATTTGTATATACTGATGTATATTTATGTTTTTACTTTTTTTGCGCAGCTTCCTCATTCCAGGAGCTTGCATCTGTTGTAAAACATTTTTACCCATTCAGGGGTTCGCTATCAATAAAATGTATACTATTCAGCAATTTTGTTTGTCTGTTTAGCATTTATCTGTTTTGTTTGCGGAAAAGAACGCCGATGTTTTTGACAAAATGCGTATACATAAACTTACTGGCCTAGGCCACTGATTGTTGAAACAATGAACTACTTGAACATTGTCACAAGATGATAACCTTGATAGGCCCCTTTGAGAAGGGTATCTTGCCTGTTTGTTTGTGTTGTTACAGGTGTAGCATATTCCAGGCAGTACGCCGTACGCGTCCCCAAGCAGGATGATTCCTCCTTCTCCAACAAGGTTCAGCAGTCTCTCCTCGCAGAGTCCGAACGTGAGATTATAAGCGTTGATACGTCCCCCAGGCAGAGAAGATTCTCTCCCCAACCAGGTGCATCCTGAAGGAGCGGCATCTCCCCAGCCAAGTCATATATTGAAGTGTGCAGCAATTGGTAGGTCCCGACTGAAGTCCCCAGCGGAATTGAGATTCCCCACAGAGTTGTACTCTCCCTAGCAAGCAGGATGATTCCTTCTTCCCCAGCCGAGTTTGCAGAACCCCAAGTGAGCCGAGTCCTTGGAAGCAGTTGGGACCATGATTGGTTGTCCCCAGTAGAGTGTTGAATAGCTGATGCTGTATTTCCCCACCGGAGTCGTTGTCTCCAGGAGGGTTAGCCGTGAAGGCCATGCAGTTTATTCCCGCGATTGACATCGCTCTCCTCAGCATGTCCGGGTTCTCGCAGAGCTTCATCCCCCTGTAGCAGTCAACTGAAGTTTGCTTCTCCATGCAGGGTCCGATTGAGATCGATGTGACCTTTTCTCCACCAGGGTGGTTCTTCCTCCTTGACAGGAGGACTCTCCCTTCGGCATTTATTTTGCTGACGAAGCCGTAGCATTTTGCATGATTGTATAGCATCTATCATAAACGCGTAGCATTTCCGCCGTGTGGAGCATTGCGCCATTGTCAAAGCATACGCATACCAAACATGAGCTAGGTCGTTACTGCTCTTGTTTTGCAGGTGTTCCTTCGCAGAGTCGTGTGCCTAAGATGATTCTTGAATTTCCCAGCAAGGTCGTTTGTTTAAGATGATTCTTAACATCCCCGGTGCAGCCTCCAGAGTTGGTTGCTCAAGTTGATGCTTAGAGTCCCCGACAGAGCATCTGCTCAGGATGATTCCTGAAATCTCCAGCAGAGTTATCGGTTCAGGATGATTCTTGAAGTCTCCACGGAGTTATTTGTTCAAGATGATTCTTGCAGTCCTCAGCAGAGTTGACCTACCCAGAATGATTTCAGGATCCCCGAAGCAGAGTTACTTGATGGTCCTCCAGAATCCCCAGCGGAGATGTGTCATCCCCAGCAGGTTTCTGAGCAGCGAAGTTGAAACTTCCTTCGAAGACTTGATGATTGAAGTCCAACTATATCGACGAAGCAGTTCTCTCAACTGAAGCGGAGTGCCTGATGGCAGAAGTTTGGATATCCCCAATTGGTTCATGATTGACCGATAATTCTATTCCCGACTTACTGATGAAGTCCGGCTGACGCCCAAAGATTTCTTCGAATGCCCGACGACATGGTTAACTTAATGCCTGACGGCATGATCGACCATGTATTACCGGTTACCGTGTGACCAATTCCCCAGCCAGTTGCCGTGCAACTAATATTTCAGTTTCCGAAGATTTGTTCCCATCTGAGTACCGTGTACTTGTGTAGTTGGAAAATTTCCGGGTTTTTTGGTATTCAACCGTCTTTTACCTTGATTGGTTGAGAGCCGTTCGCTCCTCACCCAGTCAGGTCTAAGCCGTTTGAATAGGGGCAGCTGTTGCACCCCAAAATTTGACCAACATTTCTTTACCTAGCTTGTGTTGCATTTCATTCACATTAGCATTATCATTTGCATTCCATTGACATGTATGTAGGAGATCAAGAGGTATGATTACCAATCAAGAGCTATACAAGACTATGAAGCTAGCAAAGAAGACTATTCAAGTTTTCAAGGGTTGATACCTTTGTAAGAGAAGTCAAAAGATTCTCAGAGGAAGTGGTTGAAACCAAAAAGGTGTGCCTCATAACTTGAGAGTTGTGGAAAGACCTCAGATGATTCTGAAGCCAAGAATGTGAACTTGAGGCCTTGAGAGAGCTTAGGAGATGTCTTGAAAGCCCTCATTAGGCCTAGATAGGTCATTATGCAAGATTAAGAAGACTCAGCCATGAGTGGTGTAATTAGGGTTTGATTGGGTTAACCCTAGGTCAACTGATGATTTGGAGAGGGTTGAGACCTAATCCAAGAGCCATGTGATCATGGATTGATGCATTGAGATTCTATAAGGATGATTCCAAGGTCAACTCATCATGATTGAAGAGTTTGAGAAGTTTCAAGCTAGGGTTTCTAAGGCTTGACAGTGTAAAATCCCCTAGTTTGACCCCTATCTTCAAGGCAGTTTAGCTCAAGATGTGATTGTCATCTCATCTTACCCCAAACCTGAATGTTGTAGAGCTTGCTCTTAGCTTTAATTTGAGTACTAGAAGTCCTTGATAGGATTTGTAGAGCTCAAGTTATGACTTTGACAAGTTACAGGTCATCTGAGGTATGTGAATCTGGGGCTTTGAAAGTCACCCAACTTGCATCAAACGTTTGCCCAAGAAGGATGATTCCTATGAACTTTTGGTCAACATGAATGTTGTTCCTTATCTTCTTATATTTCTAGAGAGTATTAGAAGTCCTTGATAGGCTTTGTAGAACTCAACTTATGGCTTTGACAAGTCAAGGGCATTTTGGTCATTTGGAGATTACAGGTCATTTCAAGCATAAGGCCATAACTCCTATTTCCAAGCTTCAAATGGAAAAATATTCAACATAAAACTTTCTTAAAATGATGTTTTAAGTCTAGTAAGGAGGTCATGAGATGATGGAAAGGCTTGTAGCTCAAAGTTGCAAAAATGACCTAAAATAAGGACATAAGTTAAATAAGCCAAAGTTGGAAATTGATATTTTTGACCTACACATCCAAACCATGGCATGTAATATATCATTTTGACTCTAGAAGACATTTTAAAAACATTGGTTTAGCCACATTTTTTATTTGAGGTCTAAATTATGGACTTGCTTTGAAAAGCACTTACTTGCATATTAAGCCACATTTGCAAAACTCAAAATTAAGGCATGGGCAAGGGTTTTGCAAGCTAAACACCTCTAATATCTCATTAGGGGAGAAATTAAGAGTGAATGGGATGAATTCCAAGCTGTTTGCAAGGGTTGTACATGTCATGATAAGTGATTCAAAATCTCATGACATGAGAAGTGTAAAATCTCATTGGAAGGATCTAGAGGGTCCTAGATCATCCCAACTCCATCTATATATTGAGTAGAATGGATCCATGGCTGAGGTTGGTGATCATTGAAGGATTGAGCTTAGTTTGAGAGTGAATTTTCTTGGATTGCAATTGAAATCGGTTTCACCAAATTCCTCAATTTCCATTCATTTTCTTGCTTGATTCTTCTTCCATGAGTGTCAAGGAGTGATTTCAGATCAATTTCAAGAAGAATTGGTGGCTAGATCGTGTAGGAGCAAGTGGTTTTCAGCACCTGCAACTCATCATCGTGTTTCAAGATTGAAGCACTTTCCATTGATTCTTTTGCATACAGAAGCAAGAAGAAGGTTCAGTGATCGTGTCCAGAAGATTTGAGAGCTTGATTTGGAGGATTCGTGCATTTGTTATTCAAGAATTTCCAGGTTGGTAACCTTCTTCCTATAGCATGATTTGGGTAGAATTAGGTTGAATTAGGGTGCTATATTGATTGGAGAATGGCCTAGGATGGATTTCAGATGGTTAATGGATCAATTAGAGACAAATTAGGAGAATTGCCATTTTCGGTTGAGATTGGGAGATGATGATTCTTGAGGTTTCAAAAGAAACTAATGGTATGGTTGAATTCGTGGCAAGATTTGGAATGAGTTTCATGTTCTGTCCTCTTGGATTGGAGGCCTCTAGGAAGAACTAGGGTTGAAGGGGATGATCAGAGCTCCATCGGCGGTGGCCAGAGCTGGGCGCGAAGCTCAGGCGTTTGAGATGGAGAAGATGAAGTTTTCACCATTAGATCATGGTCTGACCATTGACTAGAAGCTGATCCAGCGGTTGTGTTTTAAAGTTGAGTTGTGAAGGGTCCTGAGGCAAGAAACGTTGCGTTTCGTTTATTTGATGTTTTGGGCTTAGTGATCTGAGTGCTATTCACACCCCTAGCGAGCCCAACCCAGTTTTTTAACTGAAAATGATTACTTCTTGCACCGTGTGTTTAATCTTTTTGTTGGATTTTCATTTAATTTTTCATTTAATTCATGATTCTTGTAAAAATCATAACTAATTGAATATTAATCCAATCAAA
The DNA here is from genome assembly GCA_963859935.3 of Lathyrus sativus. NCBI lineage: Eukaryota > Viridiplantae > Streptophyta > Magnoliopsida > Fabales > Fabaceae > Lathyrus > Lathyrus sativus. The sequence goes on along the minus strand of OZ012736.1, from coordinate 398,432,996 downwards.
CCCATTCTTTTTGCATATTAATCATGATTGATTCTATTATTTTTTAGAGAAAAAATATTTTCATTTCATGTAATTTCTGATTAAATTGGAATTTTATATTTTAATTGATATTAAAATAGTTATGTTGATGCATATTTTTGTGGATTTTTGTGTGATCTAATGGTGATGATTCTTGGCCTAATTTTTTGTGTGTGATTAGGTTAGGCATGTATGATCCCATAGAAATTTTCTCACATTTTTGTGATGAAAATAGGTGTGCTTTCTAGATTGATATTTAGAGGCTTCCTTTTAGGGTTTTAGGTTTGATACCTTGTAATGTAGAATTTAGTTCTAAGTCCAATTTGATGATTTGATCTCTGGAATTAATGTGGTAGAGTCATGATTGACCTAGGTTCCCATAGTAATTTTTGTAGGATTTTACAATTGATTTTAGTATTTTAGCTAGGAATAACTTTAGTACTAGGTTTTAGGTGATCCTAATTTACTAATTCAACTAGTTTAACTTCCCTAGTTCCCTTAGATTAGGGTTTGTGCTTGGTTTTCCTGTGGTTGAGGTTGAAGACAAGTTGAAGACAAGAGGAGGATGCTTAAAGTTGCTTGAAGTTTCTTGGAGCTTTGGAGTTGTTGGTGCCTGAAGGTGTCTGATGAAGATTAGGAGATAGGACATAGGGAGAGCCTTGTAGTTAGAATGATTTCTTTCACAAACATGGAAAGCATTTGGTGCTTCCATTCCTCCCAATGACTAAAAGTCCTTCTCAGAGATTCACATCCCTCCTTTGGAAGGATGAGTGGCTTTATCTGGGGAGTAGAACTTTGAGGGAACCAGTCTCTCATAATGATGAACCCTTACAGACTTCCTTTGCTTGTCAGTAAGCTGTTTAGCATTTCTTCTCATCCTGTTAAATCAATTATCTGCTAGTTTGAGTATCTTGAGAGATGTTGGACTTGAGTTTGTTGTAGAGGATGATTCCTTGAGCATGGCCATTACAGCTGAAGCTTGAAGAGCAAGAAGAGCAGGTTGATACTTGAAGATCCAATAAAGACTGAATGAAGAGTTGAGGCTTGAAAGAGAATTGAAGGATGAAGTTGACATTTCCATATGATTGAGGACTACTCTGGGAAGCTGAGGCTTGTAGGAGAAGAAGACCAAGTTGAGACTAGTAAAGCAAAGAGAGCTGAAGCTTGAAGACTAAGTTGATACTTATGAAGAGGATTCAATTGAGATTGAATGTGGAGCTGACGCTTGAGGAATAAAAGATAAGTTGATACTTACACTGCATTGAGAGCCTGAAGGAATCAAATTGATACTTGTGGTTAAGAGCAAAGCCTGAGGGTGGAACTGACTGTAAAGCTGAAGCTTGGAGAAGTGAAGATTAAGTTGAAACTTATGTTGAAGGGATGAAACCTGGAAAAGCAAATTGATACTTGTCATGAGAGATGATAGCCTTGAAGGGTGATTGAAGTCTGATGACTGGATTGATGTCAGAAGAGCTGAAGCTTGGGGTAGCAAGAGAAGGGTTGATTTGCTTTCTTGTTTGTTTTCTTTTCTGTGCTGATGTGCCTTGTTTGACTTGTTTGATGCATTAGAATAAGTCCATGATTAGACTGACTTTAATCTAGGAGCATGATTGCACTAGAGGTTGAGTTACTCCCTATGCTTGTATTGTTACTGTATGGCTTTGCTTGCGGGTATTCGGTAGAGCCCTGCTCCCTTGCCCATGTGGTTTATTTTGCTTGATAGCATTCCATTTTCTTCTGTATGATTACAGTCTCTTATATCCTGCTTGATAGCATGTTGTTATTATTGCAGTATGATCAATGTTATTCATTCTGGCTTGAGGTTGAGATGAGCTTGTGGAGGCTGCTGCCCCACACACATTTCCTCCCTCACTTGCATTGCATGCATTTTACAGTCATTTACTGTTTACTGTTTACTGTTTACTGTTTAAGCTGATGCTTTATCTATTTCTGTTTATCATTGATATGATCCCTTAGGACTCTCATTTCCTTTGATAAGGAAATGATGATAGAACTTTAGGTTGAAACCTATGCATGGTAACTTCTAGGAGTTCCCTGTTTCAAACCTCAACTATAGGATGAATCCTTGGCATGACAACAGTAGGACTTGATAGTCTCCCTTTAGTTGAACCTGTTCGTTCTCTCTTCTCATCTCAAAACAGCTTAAAATACAGTAATCATGAATGATTTCTTTCGTACGTTACGAGCCTTAAGCTATCTGAGAAAGGATTGTTGGAGAGCTTCTTTTCAACAGTCTGGATGTTTAGTATGGTACCCTTTGGGTGACATGCGACACATTCACTCTCAGGTCATAGTCTTTAGTGCGATTGAAATTGCAAACAAAATAAAAAACACTTCTTCCGTAAAAGACAGAAAACAAACTTCAAACCTTTTTGCCCCGTTGGCCCATAATTCAAAGGATGCTTTTCTGAAGAAAAGAGTGTCGTTAAACTTCAGCGCCAACGCAAACAGGCTTTGTCCCTAACTGCTGGAACTGCTGTTTAACCCTACTCGGTAAAACAGATGAATCTGAATCCCCGTAATCCGTATTATCCCAAACTATGTAAGCTCTGATCTCTCATATCTGTTGAGAGTACGTAGGCACAATACTGATGTATTGGCGAGCCACCTTCCCCATAACCCGTAGTAGGTCGAACTACGTTGACTCTGATTTCTCATTCTCTGATGAGAATACGTAGGCATAAAGCGCGACGCTTTGCCGAGTCATTTTTATTTTCTGTTTAAGCCATCCTTGATAGGTAGATAGATAAACCAACTCGTCCAGTAAACATAACAAGCGTGGATTCCGTCGAGTACGATGGACGTGAGGGGTGCTAATACCTTCCCCTTGCGTAACCGACTCCCGAACCCAGACAACGGTTGCGATGACCTTATCTTATACCTTTTCGTCAGGTTTTTCCGATCGTTTCCTTTCCCGCTCCGAAGGATAAATAACGAAAGGTGGCGACTCTTCTGTTTTGCCAGCAACTTATTTTCGTGGAAGCGACAAATGTCAGATGGGATTCCTTTGGTTTCCTGTCTGCTTCCCATTATCAAATACTCATCTTGTTGATTCTCTTTATTCTTGGTGGAGTGCATTGTTAGAGCTTGAAAATGGAGTATCCCTTTCTTTCTCTTGAAGATGGTGGACTTGAAGAGCAGTTACAGACTTTGGATTGGATTGCTGTCAGAAGATTGCTCTGCTGTGGAGTTTGCTGGCTTGTTTTCCCTGTTTGTTTGTTTTCTTCTTGTTCAACTGTATTGATATGACTTGATTTGTGTGATGCATTTAGATTAGGTCATATAGTTGAATAAGCCTAAGAGCATCCTAAGGGTTGAGCTTCTCCCCTTGCTTGTATTGCATTAGAGGTTGAGTTTCTCCCTCTGCTTGTATTTTTACTGTGTGGCTTTGCTTGCTGGTATTCGGTAGAGCTCAACTCCATTGCCTATGTGGTGTGTGGCCTTTGCGCCTTGTTTGATTAGAAGTTGAGCTTGGCTCCTTCTTCTTGGTTGTTGCATACATGCATTTTATTTACAGCAATTTGATTACAGTAATCTTTCTTGTACAGTTTTTCTGTTTACTGTTGTTTCCATTGCCATGTTCCCCTAGGAACTCTGACTTCTCTTATTCAAGAGAAGTTATGACAGACATTAGGATTCTAACCATGCATGATAACATTAGTTAGCTTCCCTTTTAACCACAACCGTAGGACGAATATTGCATGATAACTGTAGGATCGAGTCAGTGTCCCTGTAGAGAGTCTGTTTCTCTTCTCATCTTCAAATATAGTTAAAACACTTAATAAAGGATAACACGTGTTGTGCGTTACGAGCCTTAAGCTACTTGAGAAAGAGTTGTGGGAGGTTTTCCCTCACATAACCCGAGTGTTTAGTGTGGTACCCTTTGGGTGACATGCGGCGCATTCACTCTCAAGTCCAAGTCTTTAGTGCAGTACGAGTTGCAAACATAACTCAATTCACTTCTTTCGTAAAAGTCTTAAAAACAAACATTCAAATCCTTTTTGTCCTCTTGGACTTCTTAATCAGGAAACCCTTTTCTTAAAGGAGAGTTCTGTTAACTTTTAGTTCTACCGCAAACGGTAACGCATAAGTCTCCAAGGATCGAGCTGCAAACACCAACTGTTGGAACTGGTTGTTAACTTTACTTGGATAAAATATGTTGAACAAACCTGTGTTCTCCGTAGCCCGAACTACGTTTGCTCTGATCTTTCATGCCGTATGAAAGTACGTAGGCACGAGATGCGATATCTCGGCGAGCAACCTTCCCCCCCCCCCTTTAACCTGTAGTTAGGCGAACTACGTTGACTCTGATTTCTCGTTCTAGACGGGAATATGTAGGCATAAAGTGCGATACTTTGCCGAGTCATTTTCTTTTCTTTTTTAGACCCGACCCTTAGCGTAGATAGATTTAACAAACCCGTCAGATAAACACAACAAGCGTGGATCCCATCGAGTACAATAGACGTGAGGGGTGTTAATACCTTCCCCTTGCGTAACCGACTCCCAAATCCAGACAATGGTTGCGATGACCTTGTCTTATACCTCTGCGTCAGGTTTCTCTGATCGTTTCCTTTCCCGTTCTGAGGGATAAATAACGAAAGGTGGCGACTCTTCTGTCATTGCCGGCACCTTGATTTTCGCAGTAGCGACAGCTGGCGACTCTGCTGGGGACTCCAACGGTTCCCTGTGCGAGTCATTCCTAGCGCTTATGTGTTTACTTGTTGGGGTTTTATTTATCGCATTTACTTTCTGCATTTTATTTTCAGTATGATTATTATTGTGCTGTTGTGAGAAAGGGATTTGATGAGCGAGAAGCCAGACCCAGGCTTGAGTGTACTTAGCATTAGTTGTGGAAATTAGTGGACGTGTGCTTGCTTTGCAGGCACTAGTGTCTCATGAAATCCACGCTCAGACGAGGTTCTCCCGGTTGACTTCTTTTCCAGCCCTTTGGGTCTGAGGGGTTGTTGGTTTGGAGGATTGTCGACTCTGGGGTCCGATCATTTGTGACTCAGCAAAGTGAGGCCACTTTAAGAGATGATGATGCCACACCTTCTGGGTATCGTATCATCGCTCTTGAAAGTCTGTGACGCTGGGAAACGCATAGGATGCCATACCTTGTCTGTGATTAGGTCCATACCTATGAGCAGGGTCGGGTTATTGTAGGAAACTTTAACCTTCAGACTACCTGGTTTTCTTGTCAGTAAATCAGTGTTGTTGGGTTCAGAGGTTCTTATCGTCAGAGATGTGGTTGTTCTCGACAGTGTGTATCTATTGGTCCTCTTCAGGGTTGTGCTATCAGAGCAGAGTTTTGATTGTGTTGGATCAGAGCTTTGGTCTTCTCAGCAGCCACCTTGATCCCCTGTTGCATGTTTGCATTTTGCATTTGGCATACTCATTTGCATATCATTAACGTGTGTCTGTGTTGCAGGTACACTATTCCCCAGTTCCGGTATTTTCTTGCCTGCTGTTGTGCTATTATGGGTTCTCTGAGGAAGACTGTGGCCTATAAGCTCCCCACTCCAGATGTTGCTCAGTTGTCCGGTTTGATTGCATTAGCAGATGATGCTATGAGAGGTGAATTCAGAAAGTCTTATGGGAAGCTGCTCGGTTTGGTCCGTAAACCTTCTGGGTTTGAGTTGAATGGGTTGTACGCCTTGTTGTAGTTCTATGATCCTCCTTTGAGATGCTTTACTTTCCCGGACTTCATTTTGGCACCTACATTAGAGGAGTATGATGTATTGTTAGGTGTGCCTATCCAGAGTCAGATGTCATTTGTTCATATGGATGCCGAGCCTAATCTAGCTAATCTAGCTCTTTCTTTTCATCTGGATGCCTCTGAGTTGATCTTGTCCCGTTGGAACGGGGTTCCTAGTTTCTCTTTGCAGTTCTTATTTGGGAAATCCCAACAATGTGCCAAAGACGGTTGTTGGATTGTGTTCAACGCCATTCTTGCTCTCTGCATATATGGTATCATTCTGTTTCCTAATATGCCTGATTTTATGGACTTAGATGCCTTTCATATCTTTGCATCAGGGAATCCTGTCCCTACCTTGATTGGCAATGTGTATCATTCTATCCATTACAAGAACGAGAATAGAAGGGGTAAGAATTTATCATGTTGTGTGCCCTTGTTCTATAGATGGTTTGATAGTCACCTACCCAAGAAATGTCTCTTTGCTTCATCTGCAGCCACAGCTGAGTGGTCCGAGCGATTGATGAGTTTATCCGCAGAGATTATCGTGTGGTTTGATAGAGATATGTTGGGTACTGAGGTTATATTCAGCTGCCGTGGGTTTCTGAATGTGCCTTTGATTGGAAGAAAGGGTTGTATCAACTATAATCCATCTCTACTTGTCAGACAGTTTGCTTATGCTTTGAGAGCTCCGCCAAAGGATGAAGAGGTGCAGGAGTCTCTGTACCTCACCGGTCTTCTAGAGGGGGACATGTTATCTAAGCTTCAGCATGCCTGGAATGATGTCAGTAGATGAGGGAAGTCATTGTTGGGGAAAAGTAATAGCCGAGCCTACACTCCGTATGTGACTTGGGTCAAGAGCCGAGCAGAGACCATAGGGATGCCATTTCCACCTGCTAAGCAGGAATGCCCTCCAGTGGTAGAAGAGCCTACTACCGTGCCTATTCAGCAGTATAATCAGGTGTTAGATGAGAGAGAAGAGCTAAAGAAGGCGAATGAAGAGTTAGAGAGAGAGTTGGCACATATCAGAGGCGAGAGAAGTGAAGTTGTCCACTCCTTCAAGAGGCAAACTGAGTTGGTGAACAGGTTAGGTGCAGATTTGACTAAGCAGATGGTTGAACGTGAGCGTTTGGGGTAGGGAATTTAAATCTGCGAACGATGTACTGGCTACCAAGAAGCAGCACTTGGATGAAGCGTACAGAAGAATATCCAAGTTCAATCAGCAGTCGGATGCCACTATAGCCAACAACAAAGAGAGGAAGGATAAACTGAAACAACAGATCTCCAACCTGAAGGCTTAGGTGAAGGCTAGTGAGGAAAGGTTCGATGAGGAAACTGCTCGCCGATATGCCACTAAAGCCAGGCTCAACAAAGCCCTTGCTAACCTGAAGAATCACAAGCAGGTGTTCGAGTCCAAGAAGCAGAAGTTAGAGGAGTGCTTTGGCCAGGGAGCATGGGAAGATCCGGTTGAGGGTCTCCAATGTACTATTATGCAGAGAGAGTTGCTCGTCGAAGGGTTACTCACTCGTCCTGACCACCCAAAGACAAAAGAGCTGCATTAGGAGTTTCGTGCCTGCTGTCGCACTTGATTATCTTTGTAACCTTTTGTATTCTTTATGATTTCTGCTGTAGGCTGACCATCACCAGGCTTGTTGGTTGAGGTCATGCTAATGATATCCCATGTATTCGTTAACTTTGTACTGCTGCCTTGTTGGCCCATATATATGAGATGTTGCTTCAGTGACTAGACCCGGACTTCTTGCTATCGGCACTGACACTATGGCACTCGAACCGGGGAAAAATCGCCCTAACGCACAGACACACGTTTGCATTTGCATAAGTCATTTGCATAGCCAGTGCCTTGTACTGTGTTTCCTAATCCTCTGTTGATGCAGGTTCCAGGATTGCCGAACACCGAACTCACCGTTACTCAACCCGAAGTAAATGTAAGAAAGTCATGGACCAGATGTAGTCAGAGATGTAGGAGATGCGTGACCGCATGACTCAGTTTATGTAGGTGATGGAGATCGTGGCTAAAGGCCAGGAACAGCTCCAGACTCACGTGCAGGCCTTGATTGCACGAGTTGATAACAATGGTGTGCTACATGGGGGTACAGATGCTAATCGTCCTCATGGTGAAAATCCTCAGGCTGGTGATGCTATACCAGGGGTCGGTCTTGACGCTGGTGAGAAAGTTCTCGTGGCTGGTAATGGGAATGCTGGTAATAGGAACGGTAACTTGGAAACCAATGGGAACGTTGTTGGCAATGTTAATGCTGGTCTCAACGCTGGTGCTGCGAATACCAGTGTGCATATGGTCAACGGCAATACAGGCTTTGCTGGTGTGAATGTGGGCTTCGGTAACGCTGGTGGTGCCAATGCTGGATTTGGTAATCAGGGTTTTCGAACTATGAGTAACAATGGTTACGGAATGGGAGCCTACAATACTGGCTTTGGGACAGCGGTTGCTAATCATGAGCTCGGTAATCTGAGGTATGACCCCAAGTTTTTCCAGAATGGTCATGGTCGCAACGCTGCGTACGCTGGGTACGACAATGAGGGTCCGTATTGGGGTGAAGACCGCCAAGAAGATGCTTTTTCTGGTCAAGGCATGGGTTATGAGAGGCCTACTGAAAATAATCGCAGGATCAAGATGCTAGAAGAGCAGATAAAAGGGATAGCCAACCAGAATTCAGTGGGATTGGATATGGCGAACATGGGATTGGTTCCTGGGCTGGGGGTGCCATTCAAGTTTAAGGCCCCTGCGTTTGACAAATACAAGGGAGACACGTGTCCCAAAGTACACGTGCAATCTTATTACAGAAGAATGTCTGCTTACTCCAACGATGAAAAGATGTTAATGGACTTTTTTCAAGATAGTCTGTCCGGGCCGTCCTTGGAATGGTACATGGGTTTGGAACCTACTCAAATTGGACGTTGGAAAGAACTGGCAGAAGCTTTCGTGAGACACTACCATTATAACAGTGATCTTGCTCCAAATCGGGTTCAACTGCAGAATCTCTCTCAGAAGACTGGTGAAAGTTTCAAAGAATATGCCCAGAGATGGCGCGAGTTGGCTGCAAGGGTACAACCACCCATGGTGGAGAGAGAGTTGATAGATATCTTCGTGGGTACGTTTTCAGGGCTGTATTACGATAAACTTCTTAATTGTTTGATGAGCAATTTCTCTGACTTGATTCTGATAGGTGAGCGAGTTGAGAATGGAATTAAGATTGGTAAAATTCAGACTGACGAATCAACCTCAGCTGGAGGTGGCAAGAAGGCCTTTGGAGGTAAAAAACAAGGAGACACTAACTCAGTGTATAACGCTCGAAGGAAGAATAGGAGTCAAAGCTGGCGTATGCAGCAACAAGTTACTAGTGTGACAATCCCTGCACCGCAACAACTGCAGCAACAACCTCAGCAGCAGTCGAGGCAGCAGAATACTAATCAGCGAAGAGTTTAGAATCCAAGGCCGAAAAGGATATTTGATGTACCTCCAGTATCATATGCTGAACTTCTTCAGACTTTGTTGAGATTACAATTGGTGGAGAAAAGGACCTTGGCTCCACCGACGGGCACACCTCCGTATGGGTATGACGTCAATGAGCATTGTGAATTTCATTCCGGGGTGCCCGGTCATAATATTGAAAATTGTCAGGCTTTCAAGCACAAGGTGCATGATTTACTTGATAGCACTACTATAAACTTCGGTACGGAAGGACCCAATATTGTACAACAACCAATGCCAAAGCATGGGGCAGCAGGAGCGAACGCCATTTTGACAGGTGCAGAGTTAGATCTGGTTGTGAATGTGGAGGAACTAAAGACACCTCTGGGTTACGTGAAAAGCCGTTTGTTGAAAGGGGGAGTCTACCCCGGATGTGATGAGGGCTGTGTAGATTGTTCAACTAGGCCTGAGGGTTGCGATAGTTTGAAAAGCGGAATTCAGAGTCTGATTGATGAGGGTACGTTACAATTTGACCGCACTGCTACCGAAGAAAAGCCTGTCGAGGCAATGGTTGAGGAGCAGGGTGAGATTGCCACTGTTACGATACCATTCAAGTCTGTCACGATATCGGCGCCTGCCAAGCGGCCGACTATCACGATCACTAAAGCAAAACCCATTCCGTATGAGAGCACCAAGGCCGTCCCTTGGAGTTATGGAGCAGAAGTGTATTGTAATGGTGAGAGAATTAATCTGGATGATTTGCCGGTGGGATTAATTGATAATTTAGTAGGAGCGGGCGGTATGACCCGTAGTGGATGAATCTTTACTTTGCCAGAAGTAGAAGCAGAAAGAATTGCGAAGGATAAAAGCAAGGTGAGTGAGGGTGGACCTTCGCTGGAGAAGGAGAAAGAACCATTGAATAAAGACGTGGAGGAGTTTATGAGGCTAATTCGAAAGAGTGATTACAAGATCGTTGATCATCTACAACAAACTCCTTCAAAAATCTCAATTTTGTCTTTATTGTTGTGTTTTGAGGCTCACCGGAACGCCCTATTAAAAGTGCTTGAGACGTCCTTCGTATCCCAGGAGATTTATGTTAATCAACTTGAGGGGGTAATGGCCCATGTGAATGCGGGGCACGGCTTGGGGTTTACTGATTTTGACTTGACACCTAGAGGTCGCGACCACAATAATGCTTTGCACATTTCAGTTGAGTGCAGGGGCACCGTCATGTCCCATGTTCTTGTTGATACCGGGTCATCCCTAAATATGTTACCTAAGAAGGCACTGTTGAAATTGGACAATCGAGGAATAATTTGCACGCCCAGTGATCTGGTCGTAAGAGCGTTTGATGGAACCCAAAGGTCTGTATTTGGGGCACTGACGTTGCCAATACAAGTGGGTCCAAAAGTATTTGACACCGTGTTCTATATTATGGATATCCAACCTGCATACAGTTGTCTACTTGGAAGACCGTGGATTCATTCCGCCGGGGCTGTAACATCCACGCTTCACCAAAAGCTGAAATATATGGTTGATGGCAGTATTGTTACTGTGTGTGGTGAAGAGGACATTCTGGTCAGTCATTTATCATCCTTCAAATACGTTGAAGTGGACGGAGAAATCCACGAGATGTTGTGCCAAGCCTTCGAAGGAGTGAAGGTTAAGGATGAAGCTCCTGTGAGCAGCAAAGGGCCGAAAGTGGCCATGTCTTCGTATAAAGAAGCCCAGGCAGTGGTGCAGACCGGAGAGACCCAGAGGTGGGGTCAAGTCCTGGATATTCCTGTCAAGCAGGACAAATTTGGGTTGGGGTACCGCCCATCATCGTCATCTTCCTCACAAAGCACACCGAGATTCAGAGGGCCAGTGATATTTACTCCTGGAGGAGTCAGCTACGAGAGGATCAATGATGTGTCCGATGCTGAAGACGGAGACATCGACTGCGATATGGATGCTTGGATCAGACCCAGCGTACCAGGGCAGAGCTTATACAACTAGTCAATCCAGGATGTTATCCGAGTGACAACGAAACAGTAATGCTTTGTTTTCCAATTATTGTACAATCCTATGTCTTACCCGGGGCATGGAGATTTTATTTCAGGGCCTGTTTGCTTATGTGTATGTTTTGGTTAATCATTAAATAAAGGTGTTTTCTCCTTAAAAATTTTGTGATCCTTGTCTTTCTGTTTTTTATCTTTAGCAATAAAATGGCAACGTGGTTATGTGCTTTGTTTGCATATCATTTAAAGCGTTTAACCACTTTTCTCGCAGGACTCACATAATTTCAGATGACACCAACCAGGAACTTCCTATGACTCGCTTCGACTTTGAGCACCCGATCTTTCAAGCCGAAGAAGAGATTGTTGAGGATAATGACTTATCAGAAGAGCTAACTCGGTTGTTGAAGCAAGAAGAGAGGGTTATTCTGCCTCATCAGGAGGAAATTAAAGTCACTAACTTGGGGTCTGAGGAATGTGTCAGGAATATTCGTATAGGGGCTGCACTGCAGAGTGATATCAAGCAAAGGCTTATCGAGATACTTCGAGAGTATAGTGATATCTTTGCTTGGTCTTACGAGGATATGCCTGGGTTGGATACTGATATGGTGGTTCATTGTTTGTCGTTGCAAGAAGAATGCCCGCTGATTAAATAGAAGCTCAGAAGAACTCGACCAGATATGGCTGTGAAAATTAAGGAGGAAGTACGGAAACAGTGGGACGCTGGTTTTCTTGTTGTGACGACGTATCCTTCTTGGGTCGCCAATATCGTACCTGTATCGAAGAAAGACGGTAAGGTGCGGATGTGCGTTGATTATAGAGATCTGAACAAGGCGAGCCCAAAGGATGATTTCCCTCTTCCTCACATTGATGTGTTGGTTGATAATACAACTCAATTTTCAGTGTTTTCCTTCATGGACGGCTTTTTGGGCTATAATCAGATAAAGATGGCGCCAGAGGATATGGAGAAAACGACTTTCATTACCCCGTGGGGGACGTTCTGCTATAAAGTGATGCCCTTTGGTTTGAAGAACGCCGGGGCAACATATCAGCGAGCTATGACAACACTCTTTCATGACATGATGCATAAAGAGATCGAAGTCTATGTTGACGATATGATTGCCAAATCCCAGACGGAGGAAGAGCATCTGGTCAATCTTCTGAAATTATTCAAGAGGCTTAGGAATATTCAGGCTGAGGCTGAATCCTAGCAAGTGCACCTTCGGGGTGAGGTCTGGTAAGCTATTGGGGATCATTGTTAGCGAAAAAGGAATTGAGGTTGATCCTGCAAAGATAAAGGCGATACAAGAAATGCCAGCACCGAAAACAGAGAAAGAGGTTCGTGGTTTTTTGGGGAGGTTGAACTACATTGCCCGGTTCATATCTCACCTAACTGCCACGTGTGAGCCAATGTTTAAATTGCTGAAAAAATATCAAGCGGTGGTCTGGAATGAGAATTACTAAAGGGCATTTGAGAGAATAAAAAAGTATTTGCAGGAACCTCCAGTTTTAATACCCCGAGTAGCCGGGAGACCATTGATTATGTATTTGACGGTTCTTGAGAACAGTATGGGTTGTGTTCTCGGTCAACATGACGAGACTGGACGGAAAGAGCATGCGATTTAGTATTTGAGTAAAAAATTCACGGATTGTGAGTCTCGATACTCTGTGCTCGAAAAGACGTGTTGTGCACTTGCTTGGGCTGTCAAACGTCCAAGACAATACATGCTGAATCATACAACCATGCTGATTTCGAAGATGGATCCAATCAAATACGTCTTTGAAAAAAAAGCACTTTCTGGAAGGATTGCCCGATGGCAGATGGTACTGACTGAGTACGATATACAGTATGTCTCTCAAAAAGCTATCAAAGGTAGCATACTGTCAGAGTACCTGGCTAAGCAGCCAATTGATGATTACCAACCGATGAAGTTTGATTTTCCTGACGAGGATATCATGTACTTAAAGATGAAAGATTGCGACGAGCCATTGCATGGTGAAGGTCCTGAGCGGAGTTCCCAATGGCAATTAATTTTTGACGGCGCTGTGAATTCATATGGAAGTGGAATTGGGGCAATCATCACGACTCCCCATGGGACACACATCCCGTTCACTGCCAGATTGACCTTCCTAGTTACTAATAACGAAGCCGAATATGAGGCGTGCATCATGGGTCTCGAGGAGGCTATTGATTTGAGGATTAAAAACCTTGATGTGTATGGAGACTCCGCGCTAGTCGTAAACCAGATCAAGGGTGAATGGGACACCCGTTAGCCCAATCTGATACCGTATATGAATTATGCAAGGAGACTGTTGCCTTTCGTTGATAGGGTAGAGTTTCATCATGTGCCACGGGCAGAAAATCAGATGGCTGACGCTGTCGCGACGTTGTCTTCCATGTACAAAGTTAACTTCTGGAATGAGGCTCCCAGAATAGTTATCTCTCGCCTTGACAGGCCTGCCTTCATATTCGCCATTGAGGAAGCTTCCGATGGCAAGTTGTGGTATTTTGATATCCAAAATTTCCTAAAGAACCAAGAGTATCCAACTGGGGCATCCAGCCGCGATAAGAAAACTCTTAGGAGATTGGCTGGAAATTTCTACTTGAATCCGGATGGTGTTCTGTATAGGAGAAACCACGATTTGGTGCTGTTGCAATGTGTTGATGAGAAAGAGGCTAATTTACTCATGGAAGAGGTCCACGAGGGAACCTTTGGCACGCACGCTGGCGGACATGCTATGTCTCGGAAATTATTACAGGCAGGATATTATTGGATGACAATGGAACAAGACTGTTTCAAATTTGCAAAGAAGTGCCACAAATGCCAAATTTATGCAGACAAGATCCAGGTGCCACCGAGCCCTTTGAACGTTATGGCGTCCCCGTGGCCTTTCTCCATGTGGGGCATCGATATGATTGGCAAAATTGAGCCCACCGCATCCAATGGACACTGGTTCATCTTGGTAGCTATTGATTACTTCACCAAATGGGTTGAAGCAGCGTCTTAGACTAATGTTACCAAGCAAGTGGTAGCCCGGTTTATCAAAAAGGACATCATTTGTCGCTACGGCATTCCTGAAAGAATCATTACTGACAATGGTTCGAACCTGAATAACAAAATGATGAAGGAATTGTGCTAGAATTTCAAGATTGAGCATTGCAATTCATCTCCCTATCGACCCAAGATGAATGACGCTGTTGAGGCGGCCAATAAGAACATCAAGAAGATAGTTCAGAAGATGGTTGTGACATACAAAGACTGGCACGAGATGTTGCCCTTCGCATTGCACGGTTATCGTACGACGGTACGCACATCAACCGGGGCAACACCTTTCTCACTGGTGTATGGTATGGAGGTTGTCCTACCATTAGAAGTTGAGATTCCTTCCTTGAGAGTATTGCTCGATGTCCAACTAGATGAGGCAGAATGGGTGCGAAATAGGTTGAATCAGCTCAGTTTGATGGATGAGAAGAGACTTGCATCTATCGCATATGGTAAGTTATACCAGAGCCGGATGAAGAAAGCTTTCGACAAGAAGGTGCGCCCTCGAAGCTTTCAGATGGGCGATCTTGTGCTGAAGAAGATTCTCCCACCACAGTCAGATCACGGGGGCAAATGGACTCCTAATTATGAAGGTCCATACATTGTGCGAAAGGTCTTCTCTGGAGGAGCCTTACTGTTGTCCACCATGGATGGCGAAGATTTTTCATCCCCTGTGAACTCGGATGCAGTTAAAAAATACTTTGCTTAAAGAGACCCGCTGGATAGAAAAAAGAGAGTGCAGGCAAAAATGGGGCATCCCGGCGAACCAAGAAAATAGAAAAAGGTTCGGGAAAAAGTTAGGGATAAAATTTAAAAGATTCACACCCGCGAAGTCGAAAACCTGAGAAAGCGACTTCGGCAAAAAAAAAGAAGGTATCCCGGTGAATTGAAAACCCGCAAAGGGCAATTCAGGAAAAAGTTAGGGATTGAAAAGAAAATGACTGTGGTCCGAGTTTGACACTGCATGGCTTAGTGGTTTGGTAGTACCTGAGGGTTGATTATCCAAAACAATCTCTTCCGAGGACGGAGCATCGGGAAAGCGTCAGAGTCAGGCGAGTCATAGGAGGATCAGCTCATGGTGTTCGTCTGTACCACGTTGCCGACATGTATACAATTTTCTCTTTTGTATTTTTGTACATAGTTGCATTTGATTTTGCGTAATTTCCTCTTTTTAGGAGTTGCATCCGATGTACGAACGTTGCCTATTTATAGGTTGTTATCAATAAAACATACTATTCAGTACTTGATGTTTAATTCTTGTTTTAACTTTTACTATTTTGTTTGTGGAAAACGCCGATGTTTTTGATAAACTTACGTGTGCATAAGCTTGCAGGCCTCGGCCAATGATTGTTAAAACTTTGAATTAACTGAATAGTTGTCACAGATACTAACCAGAATAAGTCCTTTTGTGTAGAATGTCTTGTGTTCGTTCGTGTGTTGCAGGGTTGTCACCTTTGCAGCAGATATCCAAGGGAGGGTGTTCCCCAGCCAGAGCGGGATTCATGTGAAACCTTATTCCTCCCTAGCAGACGGAATTTGCTTTTCCTCCCCGGCAGATGGAAGTCGAAGTTTTTATTCCCAGAAGAGTTGGGATTGCATCATAACAGGATCAAATTATCCTCAGCAATTCAAGATCGACTTATTTGGTAGGATAAAGTCATTCCCAGCAAGGCGAGATCGATATACCCAACGGATTGTGAATTCCTGGTGGTTGGTTATGAGCATGTTTACTCCCCAGAGAGTCCTTGCAGAGTACAATTAGAGTATGCAAATTGATTCCCAGCTGAGTATCCCCAGCAGGATGTTTAACCCCCACAGAGCCCGATCAGGTCAGTGGTTTGAAAGGATCAGCTCTGCGCAGGACCGTCTTTTATGTTCTCCAGCAGGTTGTTTTTCCTCAGACAGGATGATCATCCTCAGCAGAGTTCGCAAATTAGGGCTTGTGAGCTATTCCCCAGCAGGATGGTTATCCCCTGCAGAGTTGGTCTCACCCTTCCAACATTGGTTTTGCTGGAATATGCCCGTGATACCTGGTCATCCCCAGCGGATTCGGCTTTGTCTTCAGAATTTATTTTGCTGGAGTACCTCTTTGCATTTGCATATATCATCATATTTGCATCTATCCAAACGCATAGCATTTCCATGATGTATGGAGCATTACGCCATTGTCAGACATATGCATTTTGAAACATAAGCCAGGTGGGTTACCTCCTTGTTTCAGGTGTTTTTCCCTGCAGATAATTGAGATTATTGTTCAGGAAGGTGTCCAGATATTCAGATTTGTGGCGCGAGATATGCGACGAGAACGTTCGTCCTATCGTATGCTCCCCTAGTAGAGTCGCTTGGTTAAGTTTCTCTTCTCACCCCAGTGGAGTTCTTCTCAGGTTGCTGTTACGTCAGCATTAAAAGATTTCATGGTTTAAACTTTCGGAGTTGTTACTCGGGATTTCCCCAGTAGAGTTTTCCCCCACCGAGTTGCTTGGTTAGGTTTCTCGCCTTCCCCAGCGGAATTTCCTTCAGGCTGCCGTACATCAGTTTTGAAAATCTTGAAGTTGTTACCTGTTGTCGAAATAGGTGTTTCGCGGCTGTCGTCAAAATTTCCCCGCAGAGTTGTTTGTTCAAGTCTTCGGATGCCCGACTCGCTTTTATTTAGTGTATTCTTGTTTCCTTGTAAACGAAAGGTTGACGTGATGGTTCAACAGTCGACGTGATGGTTCAACAACACTCACTTCTATTTAGCGTATGCTCGTTTCCTCGTAAACAAAAGGTTGACGTGATGGTTCAACAGTCGACGTGATGGTTCAACAACACTCGCTTTTATTTAGTGTATGCTCGTTTCCTCATAAACGAAAGGTTGACGTGATGGTTCAACAGTCGACGTGATGTTTCGACAACACTCGCTTCTATTTATCATATGCTCGTTTCCTTGTGAACGAAAGGTTGACATGATGGTTCAACAATCGACGTGATGGTTCGACAACACTCGCTTTTATTTAGCGTATGCTCGTTTCCTCACAAACGAAAGGTTGACGTGATGGTTCAACAGTTAACATGATGGTTCGACAACACTTGCTTCTATTTAGCGTATGCTCCTTTCCTTGTGAACGAAAAGTTGACGTGATGGTTCAACAGTCAACGTGATGGTTCGACAACACTCGCTTTTATTAAGCGTATGCTCGTTTCCTCGTAAACTAAAGGTTGACATGATGGTTCAACAGTCGACGTGATGGTTCGAGGACACTCGCTTTTATTTAGCGTATGCTCATTTCCTTGTGAACGAAAGGTTGACGTGATGGTTCAACAGTCGACGTGATGGTTCGACAGTTTGCGCTTCGGTCGACGTGATGGTTCGACGGTTCGTGCGTTTGAATGGAAGGTCGAGGACGGTATTTAGATATAGTATTTGGGCAGTGTTGCTTATTGTGATATATTTCGGGAGGATTGAGGGTGTTAATCCTGTTGGTTGATTCAATGCCTGTGGCGTCACGCAGGTGATTGATGATTGAAATTAAGTCAGTTTTATCAGATGATTGATCAGTTGTCGCCGTGACAACCATATTCAGTCTTCTGGATATTGCTTCCCAAGAAGTTTTGCAGTTTATTTCTTTGGTTAGCAAATTTCCGGGTTCTCTGGTATTCAACCGTCTTCTACGGCGATTGCCTGAAAGCCGTTCGCTTTTCATCCAGTCGGGTCCAAGCCGCTTGAATAGGGGCAGCTGTTGCACCCCAAAATTTGCCCAACTTTTTCATCACATGGTTTATGTTTCATTGCATTAGCATAGCATAGTTCTAGCATTTGCATAGCATAGCATAGTTCTAGCATTTGCATAGCATAGCATCCTTCATTTACAAGGGGATTAAGTGTGATACATGTCAAGAGAAGCCTAACCAGAGGTATTATTCATGTTTAAGAAGTTATTAGGGTCATCAGACAGAGGTTTGAGTTATTGAGAAGTTTGAGTGCTTGTATGGGGCTCATCTCCTCACTTGGAACCAGTTGTAGATCAACAGTGGATTGTAAGGCCTTGATTAAGGAGAGAATGGGTGGGTAGATCTCATTGAAGTACCTTGAAGGTCATGTTGGAGCTCAATCAAGTCATTTTATCAAGGGCAAGAGCCACAGTTGAAGTGGATGCAACTAGGGTTTCATCTGGTTAACCCTAGGTCAAGGAGTGCAATTGAAGAAGATCAAAGCCTACTTCTAGGTCATTGAAATCATGAAATGAGATGTTGAGGCATATGAGAGATTGTTTCAAGATCAAGTTGAGAAGAATCAAGAGTGGTTGAAGTTGCTAAGTTAGGGTTCCCACGGTAAAATCCCCTATTTAGTGCCAAACTTCCAAGCCATGTAAGTCAAAATAAAGTCTCATATGACTTTGGCCTCCACATGAATGTTGTAGAGGATGCTCTTAGCTTTAATTTTAGTACTATAATTCTTCCATTGGATTTATAGAACTCAGGTTATGGTCCAGACAAGTTACAGGTCCTTAGATGCCTCTGAAATTTATCTATGAAAATCATCTGACTTCCAAGCTATTTTTGACCTTGAATGAAGTTTCACCTGAACTTTTGGCCAACATTAAAGTTTTTCCTCATGATCTTATCTTTCCAAATTGTATTAGAAGTCTTCCATCTGATTTGTAGAACTCAAGTTATGAGGTTTACAAGTTAGGGGTATTTTGGGAAAGTGAGATTATAGGCCATTTTCAATCATAGGTCAAAATCTCCAACTTGCACATGTCAAATGGATTTTTTTTCAACATGGAACTTTTTCAAAATGTGGTTTTTAGGTTGAATAATGGCTCATGGTGAATTGCTTTGGCTCATATCAAGGATTGGTGTGAAGTAGTTTGAAGAAAGAAGAAATTCAAAGGCATTTTTGGTGGGAAATGGAA
Source organism: Lathyrus sativus (assembly GCA_963859935.3). Taxonomy (NCBI): domain Eukaryota; kingdom Viridiplantae; phylum Streptophyta; class Magnoliopsida; order Fabales; family Fabaceae; genus Lathyrus; species Lathyrus sativus. The sequence continues at coordinate 398,413,878 of OZ012736.1, read as the reverse complement.
ATAAATGGTTATGTGCACAAAACAAGTCAAATGACCACTCATTTTAATCAGAAATTATGTTTTGAAAAGATTGACAATTTTAGAATATTGTTTTGACCTATGTTTCATGCGCTTTTAACACTTTTCTTCACAAATAAGTAACATCACACAATTCCTTCACAAAGGCAATTTGGAGACTCCTTTTGGGCTGAATTCATTCTAAATGAGATATGCAAGTCATCCAAAGCTTCCAATGCAAGCTATGAAGCCAAATTCGTGCATGGCCATATTGAATTTTTGAGAGTTTTTTTATTTTTGGATCTTCCAAATTGGGTCTGGGCTGAACCTCTAGAAGGTTCCATGGTGTTCTATAAATGATCAGAAATGAGATTGGGCAAGGGTTGGTGGTGGATTCATGTTGAGCAGATAGAGAGAGAGCCATTGGAAATTTGGAGCATTCAACTCAAATTCGGTTATGGGATTCAAGCAAGTTTCTGATCAAATTGAAGGTGCTAAAGGCTTCTATCATCATCCTTGAGTGAATCTGGAAGATCTGGGAGCAAGATCTGAGTCAGAAACACTTCAATTCGAAGCTTGAAACCAGGTTGGTAGAATTCAACTTTCCACTTAATCTAGCACGATGTAGTTAGAAATGAGTATGTGGTTAGGATCTATGTGTAATGTAGAATGTTTTAGGATTGATTTGGTAGCAATTGGTGATGGTTAATCATGAGATGGAATTTCTGTTTGAATTCGGTTAGGAGTGATCTTGAGGAATTAATGCAATTGTGATAGCTTAGGGTGATCAGGGAAGCATGAGGATCATTCTCGTAACATTAATTTAGGCTTTGGTGAGAATCAAGATCATGACACATTTCAAGATTTGGCTTCGGTTTTTAAAATCCATAAGGTTTCAGGAAATTTGGAGTTCATTTTTGAAATCAGTGTGAAATTCTGAGTGAAATTGATATAAGGTTCGCTGGATTTAGTCACCTGTAATTAACCTCTCACCGGAGAAGATGGTGGCGCCACCGTCTGGGCCACCGTCTGTGTTTTGGACCCTCACCTGAGCTCAAGGTTGAAGATGAGTTCGTGGCCATTGGTTTTAGCTGGACAGAAGACCTGGTAGGATCATCGTGTGGACAAGATTCAAAGTTGGGATTTGCCTCCAAGGGATGAAACGATGCGTTTCATTAATCCCAGTCAGCTGGTGATTGGGACGCTCACGTGGACACGCGCTATGACGTTGGATCTGCTTACCAAGTCCCTCCATCTTGTGGCTCTCATAATTCCCTAAATATTATTTAGTTTAATTCTTTTTTTGATTTCTTTTATTCCTTTTTCTTTCTAAATTCATTTTTAAATTCATCTTTGATCAGAAAAATACACAAAAAAATATCCCCATGATCCTCTGTTGAATTGTGATTTTTCTAGGGTGATAGATTTAATTTTTGTTGATTTTCCAATTTAATCCATATTTTTCTCATTTTAGGTATTTCTTTAATTTTGCATAATTGACACCTCTGTTTGTTGATTTTTGTTTTATTAATTGGTATGGAATTTTGACTTGTGCTTTTGATAGATGTTAGGTTAGACATGTATGCTCCCATATATTTTTTCTCACATTTTTTTAACAGCCATAGCTTCTGATTTAGAGGTAGGTTTAGGGCCTTTCCCCATTAATGGTTTCCCTTGACATATTTCAACTTAGGATTTATTTAGAGGACATAAAAATTGAATTAGGTCCTGATTTTTGAACCATAGATAATTAACAAATGCATGTTCCTATAGAAAAATATTTGGATTTTTAGGATGTGTTTTGATATTTTAGTTAGAATATTCAAGTTGTTTGTTCATTTAGCGCTTCAATTTTAGTGGTTGTTTGGATTGGACTCAAAGTGGGCTTTTCTTGCATGGTGGGCTTCTGGTTCTTATTGGAGGATATCATGGACATGATGAAGCTTTTGTGGAGTGGCTGTAGGAGCTTGGCTTGGAGCTTTTCTTTTCTTTTTGTTAGCTTTTTGTAGCTTATGAGATTAGGGTTTTAGGAGAGAGCTTTAGAAATAGTTTTTTCTTCAAATAATGGTTGGTTTCATTCACCTTCCATCCTATCCTATGATTCAAAGTCCTCATGTTAAAGTCTCATCTCTCCTTTGGAGGGATGTGTGACATTTACCAAGAGTAGAACTTTTGAGGATGCCTTTCTCTGATGACTGGTTGAATGTCAGATGGGATTCCTTTGGTTTCCTGTCTGCTTCCCATTATCAAATACTCATCTTGTTGATTCTCTTCATTCTTGGTGGAGTGCATTGTTAGAGCTTGAAGACGGATTATCCCTTTCTTTCTCTTGAAGATGGTGGACTTGAAGAGCAATTACAGACTTTGGATTGGATTGCTGTCAGAAGATTGCTCTGATGTGGAGTTTGCTGGCTTGTTTTCCCTGTTTGTCTGTTTTCTTCTTGTTCAACTGTATTGATATGACTTGATTGGTGTGATGCATTTAGATTAGGTCATATAGTTGAATAAGCCTAAGAGCATCCTAAGGGTTGAGCTTCTCCCCTTGCTTGTATTGCATTAGAGGTTGAGTTTCTCCCTCTGCTTGTATTTTTACTGTGTGGCTTTGCTTGCTGGTATTCGGTAGAGCTCAGCTCCCTTGCCTGTGTGGTTTGTGGCCTTTGCGCCTTGTTTGATTAGAAGTTAAGCTTGGCTCCTTCTGCTTGGTTGTTGCATACATGCATTTTATTTACAACAATTTGATTACAGTAATCTTTCTTGTACAGTTTTTCTGTTTACTGTTGTTTCCATTGACATTTTTCCCTAGGAACTCTGACTTCTCTTATTCAAGAGAAGTTATGATAGACATTAGGATTCTAACCATGCATGATAACATTAGTTAGTTTCCCTTTTAACCACAACCGTAGGACGAATATTGCTTGATAACTGTAGGATCGAGTCAGTGTCCCTGTAGAGAGACTATTTCTCTTCTCATCTTCAAATACAGTTAAAACACTTAATAAAGGATAACACGTGTTGTGCGTTACGATACTTAAGCTACTTGAGAAAGAGTTGTGGGAGGGTTTCCCTCACATAACTCGAGTGTTTAGTGTGGTACCCTTTGGGTGACATGCGGCGCATTCACTCTCAAGTCCAAGTCTTTAGTGCAGTACGAGTTGCAAACATAACTCAATTCACTTCTTTCGTAAAAGTCTTAAAAACAAACATTCAAATCCTTTTTGTAATCTTGGACTTCTTAATTAGGAAACCATTTTCTTAAAGGAGAGTTCTGTTAACTTTTAGTTCTACCGCAAACGGTAACACATAAGTCTCCAAGGATCGAGCTGCAAACACCAACTGCTGGAACTACGTTTGCTCTGATCTTTCATGCCGTATGAAAGTACGTAGGCACGAGATGCGATATCTCGGCGAGCAAACTTCCCCCTTTTAACCTGTAGTTAGGCGAACTATGTTGACTCTGATTTCTCGTTCCAGACGGGAATACGTAGGCATAAAGTGCGATACTTTGCCGAGTCATTTTCTTTTCTTTTTTAGACCCGAACCTTAGTGTAGATAGATTTAACAAACCCGTCAGATAAACACAACACGCGTGGATCCCATCGAGTACGATGGACGTGAGGGGTGCTAATACCTTTCCATTGCGTAACCGACTCACGAATCCAGACAATGGTTGCGATGACCTTGTCTTATACCTTTGCGTCAGGTTTCTCCGATCATTTCCTTTCCCATTCTGAGGGATAAATAACGAAAGGTGGCAACTCTTCTGTCATTGCCGACACCTTGATTTTTGCAGTAGCGACATTACTCCACCATCTGAACCAACAACAACACCACCAGCAAACCAAATTCCAACACCTATCACAAAACCAACAGAACAATCTACACCACAACAACAACCAGAAAAACAACAATCAGACACATCTGAACCTATACAATCTGATCCTATTGCATCTGAACAAGTTATTTCTGAACCACCTATCTCTGAACCACTTGTATCTGAACCTCCATCAAAACCTTCTGAGAATCAACCAGAACCAACCAATCCTCCTGAAACAAACATACCTGAGACAGAGGTTCTAAACGTACACCTCTCAAGACTGTATTTGAAGTGTCTTCTACGTCTTGTACCCCAACCAAATCCTCAAACTCATCTGAATCTGATATCCATCTAGATTTCATTTCACCTCCCTCTCTCAGAGTATTTGAAGCTAACCAACCAGAACAACCTATTTCTTCTGAAATTCTCATTCCCAATCCCATCCTAACACCTAAGCCTAGGACATCTGAGTGTGTATCCTTTGCCTCGTGTAAACCATTTCCCTCTGACAAACTTCCCTCTGGTTTCAAATTCAAAAATTTCTATACCAGAATTGAACCACCTGACTCTATCACCCCTTTTAAACCCAAACTTTCCATCATTCTACCATCTGTTCTCCAAACATATCTAAAAGAATTACCAAAATGGTTTCATCAGAACCTCTTTTATCTGATAAATCTATTTTCATCCCTTACACTTCCACCTCATTTGATATTCTTTCCTATGCATCAAATGCAAAACCATTTTTGCTGAATGCCTTAATCAGATCAAAAATTGTCACTTCATCTGATTTTCCATCCATTCTCTTCTACCCTCGCCCTCTGGTCATCATTCCAGAATTTACTATTCCACCTTCACCTTAACCCAAGCCAATCACCTTGGAAACCCTTCTGAAACCAAAACCCAGGCTGAATGTTGATAATTTACTTACAAGTTTTCTGAAAGAAATAAAGATGCATTTAGGCTCTGTTCAGAAGAAGTGCTTATCAACAATGGATGCAAATGAATCTGATGCTATCTGGAACAGCTTCATCAACAGATTCAATACTGTAGCCTCAAATCTGAAGAATGTATGTTCTGATGATGCGAAGCTCAGATTTGCTGAGACTGCTAGAAGCTTGCTCTGGACTGTTAAAAGATCTGAACCATTGCTTCTTGAAGATATTCCTTCATCCTCTGAAGTATGTGATACAGAAGTGACTGCTGGATCTGCATCTGAAGAAAACCCTTTGGCTATGACTCTTATGGAACATCCCTCTGGATCTGTTGCTCCTGACTCTGCATCTCCTATGGAAATTGACTTTGTTCCTGCTTTAGACTCTGCCCCACCTTCCTCATCTGAGGTCAAGAAAGAGTATCCAGATCTTGAAGATAAGATTGCAGTTCTGGAAGCTGGTCAATCTGAGATTAAGTCATGGATGGCCAAGCAAGATCATAAGTCTGAAGACATGGCTCAATGGATGTCTAAACAAGATCAGAAGAATGAAAACATGGCTAAGTGGATGTCAAAGCAAGAACAGTCCTCATCTGAGATCACTAACCTATTGAAGATGATTCTGTCCAAACAAACTTAGTTTATTTTTTTCATCTGATGTTTGTGCACAAGTATTTGTTTATCTGATGTTATGTATCTATTGCCATAAATGAATGAATGAATCATTGTTTTCTCTACATGATTTATCTTTTTCTGTATTTCCTTTTATTTTTGTCTTTTAAAAGTTTTTCCTTTTTGATTATGACAAAAAAGGGGGAGAAAATAGATCTGACTATTTAAATAAACTCTACCTAAATGAAACTTCAGGCATATCAATTATAACTAACGTAAACTCTTAGTGTTTTAGAACGTTTGATAAATCTGACATATTCTTTAAAAGAAACTCTGAGACTCCCAGATCATATTTAACTTATCAGACTCTGACTCTGAAACATGCAATATCTAATGTTTAGAACATTCAGGCTCTGATTCTGAAAAGAATACTCATGCAAAAAAGGGAAGTTTCGATTCCTTCTTAGTATTCAATTCAGGGGGAGATTCATCATCTCAGGGGGAGTTATAATTATTTTCTTTTCTATTTAACAAAATTTCTGATGTTTTTGTCATCATCAAAAAGGGGGAGATTGTTAGAACACAGATTGGTTCTTAATAATATCTCTATGTTTTGATGATAACTATTATGAAATTTTTTATTAAAGAATTATATACTCTAAAATTTGTTTGAGAATGTTTGCTGCAGATGTTAAAGTGAATATTACTCCAGAAGCAAATTAGATCTGAACATAAGAAATATGCAAGGCTCTGAAGCGTCAGAAGCATATCTTAGAAGATTCTGAACGCTGCCTCTAGAAGTTTCTGAGCGCTGCGTCCAGAAGAATCTGAAGCAGGAGCTACAGAAGAATCTGAAGCAGAAGCTACAGAAGAATCTGAAGCAGAAGCCAGAAGCATCTGAAGCAATGAGGAATTCTGTATGAAGAGTTTCAAGCACAATTACTTCAGAAGACTCTGATAGTACTAACGCTGCCAGTACTGAAGATCTGATCCAAAACTCTGCTCTGAACATATACACGCTAAAAGCACACTTACTGCAAAGACTCTGATTCAACAAACTCTGATGAATATTAGAAGGCTCTGATCTGTCAAAGCTCTAATACTTTGCTGAAATTTATTGAAGAAGAATTCAAAGATTATGTCTGTTGGAATAACCAAACGACTCTTTCCTTATTTATGCTAGACACAAGAAGACAGACAAAAAGGATTTTTCTGTGCATTCTTCTTCTAGGAAAGGTCATATGATGTGAAGACAAAAAGGCTCAGACCTTTTTGGTACACTGTTCTCAAGGTGAAAAGCTCTTGGATCTTTGTGCCTATAAAAGCAAGACTCCATTCATCTTCTTTAGTTGACGATATACTTGAAAGAATTCATTACAAGCTCTCATACAACTTATACATACTTACTGAATTTATTTCATTGTTCTTCATCTTAAGTGAAAAATCACAGTTGTGGTAAAGCTTTATTAGAAGCATTTTTAACACTTGTATTATTATTACATTTCATTATAAGAGAATCTTAAGAAGATCCAATTAGGATCAGTAGTTCTTGAGAAGACTTTGAACAGTTGTTCTTAGTGCTTACTATTGTAATCAGTTGATTAAATAGTGGATTAAGTCCTTGGTTGAGAAAGGCAAATCACTCTTGTTACGGTGGACTGGAGTAGTTGAGTTCAACGAACCAGGATAAAAATCCTTAAGTTTTTATTTCTAAGTTTTATCTTCATACTTATTCAACCCCCCTTCTAAGTATTTTCTCACCTTCACTTCTCACACTATTGATTCTTCTTGATTTGAACTTGAAATAACATTCTATATGTCTCCACAAAACCTCCCATGAATCCAATGACTTAAAACCAAGTCTCAAACTCCTTCAAATCCTCAAATGACTTTGCACTAAGTAGATGAAACCTTAGAGGCTCAACCCTTCACTGTGGCTTCTTGCACATGACATAACACCTTAGATAAGCTCCTTAATGACCTCAAAGGCACTTAATGAGCTTCTCCAACATCTCATATCCATAACCATGGGCTTATGATCCTCTGATGATCCTCAGTTGACCTCTAAGATAGGAGGTAAATCACACTTGTCAATCTTCTCCCTTAGAGAACTTTGACCACTTCTTGATGAGTATAAGCACTGGGTTACTTGAGTAAGGACTCTTGATTAAGCTTAGAACCCTTGATACTCTCCTCTTGGATGGCACACTCTCTTGATCCTGTGAAAAGGACAATGTTATTCACATGCAAGATGCTAATGAAATAAAATGAAACATAAGCCAAGTAAGAAAAAGGTTGGACAAATTTTTGGGTACAACAGTAGTACAACATGTTTTGTTGATTGGTAGTGTATTAGGTATTCAGCATGATTGGCTGTGTGTTATGCTCTTTTCTGCTGCATGTGTTCTCTGATATGGAGACAAGTTGTTTTAGCCAAAAATTTGCCAAAGGGGGAGTTTGTAGATGTTCTTGATTGGCTGCATTTTATGGTAAAACATTGTTATGTGCGTAGATGTCTTAACTGATGTCATGACATACTTGTGTAGTGTTCTGCAGGATATGTTTGGTTAGCTAATACAGAGTTTATTGGATGTCAAGTTGAATGTTGTGGCATCATCTATCTGCCAGCATGGGTGCTGTTTTGTTTTCTGTTAGGTTTCCTACTTTATCTCAGGCTATATTTTAGAAAACGCCTATGGCCTATTTTTAGCACCTTGAATTGTGGAGATTTGATTAACTTGGTTAAACCTAATTTATGCTACCTAAGCCCAAGGCCCATGCACTGCATATAAAGAAGAGTGGCAATCCTTACTAAAGACTCAGATATTTTGGTGTGAAGAATTTTGTTTGGGTGTTTATATCTTCACGTGTGTGTTTGCTTTAGGTTTTCTTGTGAGCCAAGCAATTATCACCTAGATGATTGTATTGGACTAGTGTGGTTTTTTTATTGGTGTTTTGGTTGTGCCACTCTAAGCTTTTAAGCAAGAGTGATATGTCTCTTGATTGAATTTTTTAAGCAAGATCAAGATTTGTTTGAAGTGTGTCATCCTTTTGAATATGTTCTATATTTGATTGATATCACTGCTGTGATTGAGGGGGAGTGAGTAGGAACTCAGGTCTAGAGTTAGATTGAAATTTCATTGGGTAGGTATTAAGTGAAGAGTGCAAACTAGTAGTTTAGCTTTGAATTAACACCGCTTATAGTGGATTTCCTCCCTGGCTTGGTATCCCCCAGAGTAGGTGTGATTTGCACCGAACTGGGGAAACAATTTCATGTGCTCTTTACTGCTTCCATTACTTGTTTACTGCTAAGTTTAATAATCTGTTCAGAATCGGATGTCATAACATCCGATATAACATCGACTGTCTGTTACTAGAATTTCACAAGGGATCCACATGGCAGTAGAATTGTGTAAACAAAATGCTGGAGTCTTCAGGCTGAAATAACATCCGAGCTCTAGAAATTCCTTAAATGAAGAGATTAAACGGGATCTTCAGGAACCATCAAAAAATATATAGGGTAAAAACTATGTTGTATGCCAAAATAATGGACTTCAATGGGGAAATTCCCTGATAAGCTTCTCGAGAGAGACTGCCACTTATCGTTGCAAGGGACTTACATACCAAAATTGGATAAGCTTCTGAGAAAAAGAGACAGCCACTTATCTGAAAAAGATAACGATGATAAACTTCTCATGGGAGACTGCCACTTCTTTGGGGATACGGATAAAATTGATAAGCTTCTCGGGTGAGATTTCCACTTTTGGAAAAGGCAATGGAAACAAGCTTCTTGAGAGAGATGGCCACTTGTTGTTGGTGTAGTGAAAATAGGATAAACTTCTCAGGTGAGACTGCTACTTACCGGTGCTGTAAAATGGTAGTGATAAGCTTCTCGGGTGAGACTGCCGCTTTCTGGGGAGCAATGATGCAATGATAAGCTTCTCGGGTGAGACTGCCACTTATTTGCAAAGGTAATCTTATGAAATGATAAGCTTCTTCGAAGAGACTGCCATTTATCTTGGGGAAAAATGATAAGCTTCTCCGGAGAGATTGCCACTTATCTGCAATGAGGCGTTGCAAAAGGCTCTTCTTGATAGATAGTGCAAAATAAATGCACATCTGGGTAGGTTCAGCGACCGACGGGAACCGAAGTTCAATCTAGAATCGAGCTAGAAAGAAACTGTCAAACAGGACTCCATTGAGGAAATGAACTCAAATGGGGATTTATCTTATCCAGGCACATAAACGATAACTGAAATAACCATCATCCGCGCGGGTTGAACTCTATGGGGAAACTGAAAATAGTAGGTATTTTATGCCTAAGGTCGACGACTCTACTTGGAGAGAACAGACAAAACCAATTACTTGGCAGTAATCACAACCAAAGTAATGATAAAAGACAATAAGGATAACAAACATGTAGATGCTAATGCGTATGTCGATGCGTATGTCTAAATGAAATGCAATGAGTATGCTTATGCTCATGCATATGCTGACAAAACACACTAGAAGAGGGGGAAATTGGAGATGAAATAAACATCTCAACGGGATACCCGACAACCTCTGAAAAGGTACATCCATCAAGGGATAGGGAATGTTGATGGCGGAACTAAATCTTGCTTCGAAGTTCCAAACTCTGGGGAGAAGAATTCCACTTGGGTATATGATATCATGACTTCACTGGAGGATTGTTATCATGAATCTGAATTCTGATCAAAAAAGACTTGTTCACTGGGAAGAGTCATCTTAGGATTAGAGACTTTCGGGGATAAAATAAATATTTGCTTCATTGGAGAAGTGTGGAGCTAGGCAGCTTCATGGAGAAAGTTTAGTAACTTCCTGAGGACAGTACATCAAACCTCCAGGGGAAAGTACATCAAACTTCCAGGGGAAAGTACATCAACTTCCCTGGGGAAAGTATGGCAACTTCCCTGGGGAACATTTCCTGAGGAAAGCATAACAACTTCAGTGAGGGAAAGATGATTCCATTGTGGAGTGGGTCCTCAAATAACATGTATTACTTGGAAGATACTGGGGAGATTCTCTGCAGTCTTGAAAATCACTGGAGATTATCGGATCTGTCCAAAAGTGTTGTCAGCTTATGTTTTGCTAGGAATTTGCGTTGAGACAATGGTTTAAAAGTGCTTATGCAGAATTGAGACATACTAGGGAATGAAGATAGATGTCCATCTGATATTTCCACGAGTCAAAGCAACTTTATATTTTTTTCAAAAGCGTTTTCAAGAAAACAGTTTTAAAGTTTGAAAATTTTTCACTTTCAAAAATATTATTAACAAATAACAATTCGCATAACAAAATGAAATAGAGATAGCATAAATGGAAAAAAATTGATAGCAAAAGGTTTAATTTTATTGAAGAATGGTAGCTTGCTAAATGCAAAGCTCCATGGAAAAATACAATGAAATTGGCAAATAAGGAAAGGTTACGTTGAATCCAGCGACCTCTACTGACCCTAATAACTAAGACTACCCAAAAGCCTGCTTCTGACAAGAGCGGTTGTATTGGTTTTGATCTTCTGATAAAGTTCTTTGATGATTAGAGTCATCTGATGCAGTGAAATGCCTTTGTCACTAATTTTTGCCTGGACCGCCCTTTCAGGTTTTCAATCCACCGGGACACTCATTTTTGCCTAAGTCGCCTTTTCAGGTTTTCATCTTAGCGTGCTATTGTTCTTTTTATTTTCATCCCTTATTTTTTCCTAGATCTTTTTCATAGGTTGTGATCCATCGGGATACCCATTGTTGCCTAAGTCGCCTTTCCAGGTTTTCAACTTAACGAGTTATTTAGGCGTAATATTTTCGTACTACGTCAGAGTTCACAGGATGTGTAAGCTCTTCACCATCCATTGTTGTGAGAATTAACGATCCTCCGAAGAAGACTGTCTTCCCAACAAATGGGCCTCCATAATTGGGCATCCATTTTCCACGCATGTCTTTATGAGCTGGCAAGATTTTCTTGAGTACAAGTTCTCCTTGATGGAATTCTCGGATTCAGACTTTCTTATCAAAGGCTCTCTTCATCCGTTTCTGGTACAACTGACCATGGTACATTGTAGTCATGCGCTTCTCGTCGATGAGATTTAGCTGGTCAAATCTGTCTTGGACCCATTCTGCTTCATCAAGCTTGGTTTCCATCTATACCCGTAAGGAAGGTAAGTCTACTTTGATGGGAAGGACAAAGTCCATTCCATACACCAATGAGAAAGGGGTTGCCCTTGTTGATGTTCACATTGAAGTTTTGTATCAGTATAAAGAAAATGGTAGCATTTCATGCCAATCTTTGTAAGTTTTTACCATCTTTTGCAGGATTTTCTTGATGCTCTTGTTTGTAGCTTCAACAACTGCATTCATTTTAGGACAGTAGGGAGAATAATTGTGGTGCGCAATCTTGAAACTTTCACACAACTCCTTCATGGTTCTATTGTTCGGATTGGTCTCATTATTTGTTATGATTCGGCTTGGAATTCCATAACGGCAGATAATCTCTTTCTTGATGAAGCGGGCAACTAGTTGCTTGGTTATGTTGGCATAAGAAGTGGCTTCTACCCATTTTGTGAAGTAGTCAATGGCAACTAAGAAGAATCAATGACTGTTGGAAGCTTTAGGCTCAATTGCCCCAATCATGTCAATGCCCCACATTAAGAAAGGCCACAATGATGATAAAACATTCAACAGTGTTGGAGGTACGTGCACCTTGTCAGCGTAAATTTGGCACTTATGGCATTTTCTGGCATATTGGATGCAATCAGATTCCATGGTTAACCAGTAATTTCCAGCCCTCAAAATTTTCTTAGACATAGCATAACTGTTGGCGTGAGTTCCAAAGGTTCCATCGTGAATTTCTTGAAGTAACATGTCTGCTTCATGTTTGTCAACACATCTACGTAGAACCATGTCATAGTTTCTTTTGTATAGAACATCATTGTTGAGGAAAAATTTGGATGCTAATCTTCGCAGAGTCTTCTTGTAAAGATTAGTAGCATCGGCTGGATACTCTTGATTTAGCAGATATACCTGCTCTTTGTCCGGTTGAAGCTCGATGTACTCATGCTCAACCAATTTTTCCAGTTCAGTAGGGATTTCAAAATCTTCCTCACCCTCATCTTCAGCTTGATAAATGGGTGAATCCCAGTCAGGAGTGAAAGTAGGGCCATTGGATTCAACAAGATTTGGGGTAGCACTGCATGTTTGAAGGCTTACTTTATTAAAATGCACAAGTAAAAATGCAAGAGAAATAAAATATCTTTTTGTAGTTTTGAAAAAGATTGCCAATTGCTTTTAAATGGTAAAAGCAAAAAACAGTAAATGAAACAAAAAGAATTTAACAAAATGCATTTATTAATATCCTTTTAAAAGTGAAAAGGTGGCCCTGCAAAATAATCCAGTAGCTTTGGGCATAGCTATGGAATTTTGAAAACAGCAAATGAAAACCTTAAAATTTTTTGAAATGCGAAAAATCACGAGGATCTCTATGGCTTCACAGTTGCTCAAAGTTGCATCGCTCTTGAATACCAGGTTGTTCAGGTCTTCATCATCATCATCATCATCGTTGATAGCATTGACTTGGAAACCTCCGCTGGCAAAGACTTCTTGGATAGTCTTCGGACATCCTTTGACAATTGTAGAAGCTTTATCATGAGTTGGTTTATAACCCAGCCAGTGGCGATTCATCTTGGTCTTGAGATCTATCACTTTCCCCCAACCTTCTGGTATGCCCCTGTCGATTGTTGATATGGTGCTCTTGAAAGATGCAAAAGATGGAATAGTCTGGCCCACTATTTCTTCGACTTCCAATAGGACAGCATTGGCAATTTCAAGTGCTTAGAAAGAAGTTTCCAAGGCGTCTTCATAGGCCTCTATGTAACAGAAAGAAGACAGGTTTCTAACCATCAGATCCTCTTCACCATGTATAATAACCAGTTTTTCATTGACCACAAACTTCATCTTCTGATGTAGAGTTGAAGTTACAGCTCCAGCGGCGTGGATCTAGGGTCTTTCAAGTAAACAACTATAATTAGAATTGATGTCCAATACTTGGAATGTGATGTTGAAAATATGTGGTCCAATGAAGACTGGTAGCTCCACTTCTCCAATCACAGTTCTACAGGAACCATCAAAAGCTTTGACTATCAGCGAAGTAGGCTTCATCTCAGTTTCCTTGTAAGACAACTTGGTAAGAACCCTTTTTGGTAGGATGTTCAAAGATGATCCGGTATCCACAAGCACCCTTGCTAAGTTATCCTCCTGACATTTTACTGATACATGTAAAGCACGGTTACGATTCTGACCTTCTCTTGGTAACTCCTCGTTGCTGGAGCTAAGAGTATTGCATGCAGTAGTGTTGGCAATTACACTATCAAATTGGTCGATAGTAATGTCTTGAGCAATGCAGTTCTATGAGCAGGTGAACTCATCAACAGAGATAAAATTGAGATCTTAGAAGGAGTCTGATGAAGTTGATCAATGACTTTGTAATCACTTTTTTTGATGATCCTCAAGAACTCAGCGTCGTCATCATTTGTAGTCGCTTCTTTCCCTTTGTCCTTGGTCAGCACATTGGTAGTGGTTTCTTTAAGTGGAGCCTCATTGAAACGGGGAGTATAGATACGACCACTACGTGTCATCTTGCTTGCCCCAGCTATATTTGTCACATCTTCATTAGCAATCTTCAAATCTTCCCTCGGAACAACTTTCCCAGATTCTTTGTCAATCATGGTCACATCATACTTCCAGGGTACAACTTTAGGATCACTGAAATGAAATCGACTTGGCTTCTGAATAATTTTTGGCATCGGCTGGTTCACTGTGGATATAACAGGCTTAGATGTACTAAACACAAGCACTGCAGAACTTGATTTTGGCAAATGGAAAATTGGAAGTTTAGCACTTGGTTCTAGTAAGTTGAAGACGGGCTCAAATATAACAACTTAATCCTTCTTCACTTTACTAACCACTTGTAAGAAACCATCGCTGATTAATCTTTAAATATCATTCTGAAGCAACAAACAACCCTTGTTACTGACACCACAAATTGCACAATCATCATGGTAAGCAGTCACTAAATCGGCTTCAAATAACTTTGAATGGAAGACTCAGAGAGGAGTCTTGATCTGAGAAACATCAAGAATAAGGATTTCATCAGATAGATTATCAATGGCATTAACGGACCCATGGTTAGGCAGATGATTTCTCTTGACATTCGGCTGAGGATCATCAAAAGACAAAATCTTCTTTTCCATTAACTCCCTGACAAGATGCTTGAGAGCATAGCAGCTTTCTAAATCATGGCCAGGCGCACCCTCATGACATAAACAATGAGCGGAAGAGTTGTAATTAGATGGCAGTGGATTTGGAGGAAGACCCAAAACATTAGTAGTAATTAGACCTTGTTGCACTAATGAAGGGTACAACTCGGTATAAGTCATCGGAATATGAGGAATCGGCTTGTACTGTCTCCTGTTAGGAACATTCTAACAAGGTGCCTGATTCTTCGATTATTGATAAGCAGGAGCGTTAGGCACTCATTGATAATTGGGTGAAGCTTGTGTAGACTGATAACGAGGAGGTTGTTGATAGACCGGAGTTTGATAAACAAGAGCCGGTTGCACAGGCTGATAAGCAGGAACTTGTTGATTAAAAGCAGGTGTAACAGTAGCTACATACGGTTGTTGAGAAAACTGAACATGATACCCTGGTTGTTGAATATAGTTCTGTTGATGCTGCCAAGGTTGATGAGCAACCATTTTACGGTAGTACATGATCAAGTGACTCTTCGGGCATGTAGCTCCTTCATAATGGTCAAAGCTATGAGTTTTGAACTTCGGAGGAATAACTAGACCAGATATAAGACACGCTTCTCTGGCAGCAGCACCAAAGATTTGATCACCTTCCATCATTCTCATCCTTTTATCAATAATTTCCACATTCTCTCGGAGTTTTTCATGACATTCATCCTTATCTTCCTTCACATCAGGACTGTTATATACCAGTTCATTGAAATACGGTTGCACATGAGTATGAACTGCAACTGGTGCAAGAGTTAGGATCACTTGAGGAGCTTCAGAAACCAAAGGAACATCTGGTTGAACCGGTTGAGCAATAGGCACTGCAGTAGGAGTCGACACAAAACTAGGTGGAAGACCATAAGGAGGTACATTAGCATTAGTAAAAAATGGTTGAGGATCCACAACAACATTGGTAATCTCAAAAACAACAGTGGGCTGAGTATCCATCCTCGCACGAATAACCGGTAGCATCTCCAATAATCTACCCTACACTTCCTCGAAGATCTTCTAGTTTATTGCTAACACGATCAAGCTCTTGATTTTGCTCCGCCATCTTTTTACGAGCTCGAGCTCTGGTCTTGTACTGGTGCAGAGGATTCAGGGTAACAAAACTGGAAGACGAGAGAAGCGACGATAAGAAACTGGAAAGAAAATGCAAATGCAAAAGCAAGGATGCAATGCGATGCAATGGTTTCAAGAATTTCAACGGTTAGTTGCAAATGTTTTTCTTAGGAAAGCTGAAAAAGTTTTAGATTTTGAAATTCAAGATTTTTTTTGAATTTGCAAGGACTTACAGTTGAATTCCTTGAAATCAGGAATGTCATGATGCTGGGATTCAATGCACAAACACACAAAAGCAAACAAAAGTCCTAGGATAGAGGGTCGTGAGCATGGAGCCAAGGTCTACCCATCCTGAAACGTATATGTCGCATCGCTGCGAAGAGGGTCTGGCAAAGACAAAAGAGTCGCCACTGTTCGTTATTTAGCCCAAAAGAGAGGGAAAGGAAACGATCAGAGAAAACTATGAAAAAGGGAAAAGACAGGTCATCGCAAGGGGAAGGTATGAGCACCCCCCACGTCCGTTGTACTTAATGGGATCCACGCTTGTTGTCTATCTACGGGTGTAAAAACTATCTAAACTAGAGACTCACAAGGACAAAGAAAAGAAAAGAGACTCGATAGAGCATCGCCGCTCCATGCCTACGTATTCCCTCGTGCAATGGGAAAGTCAGAGTCAATGTAGTTCGGAAAACTACGGGTGATGGGGGGGAAGGCTGCTCCCCAAGACATCATTGTCTCATGTCTACGTATCCTCGTCTAGTACGAGAAATCAGAGCAAACGTAGTTCGGGATGACACGACCACGGGTTGGTTAAGTGTTTTAACCGAGTAGGGTTAAACCTTCATTCTATTAGTTAGGTGTATTGTTGCTTGACCATTGGAGACTTAGGCGTTACCTATTTGCAGTAGAACCAAGAGTTAACACACTCTTTCTGAAAATGGTTTTCAATTAATCCCGAAGGATAAAAAGGTTTGATGTTTTGTTTTTGTGTTTTTTAAACAAGAAGTGAATTTAGTTAAATTTGTAACTCATGTTGCACTAAAGACTATGACTTGAGAGCGAATGCGTCACATATCGCCCAAAGGGCATACGCTAAACACTCTAGACAGTTAAGAGAAGGCCCCCCATCCATCATTCCTCAAGTACTTAAGGCTCGTAACGTACAACACATGTTATCCTTTATTAGATGTTTTGTATTGTTTAGGAGATGAGAAGAGAAAGACACAGACTAAGGGGAAACTGAACCCTAATGTTATCATACACAATGCTCCTAAAGTTGGGATAAAAGGGAAAAAGACTATCCTAATGTCTCTCATACTCCCATATTAAACAGAGGGACTAGGAATCCTAGGGGGATCATGGCAAATGGCCAAGTAAGCACGAGATAATTCACTCACAGATGAAATGGAAAAAGAAAAGCAATTGACTTAAACTAGTCAAAGAACAATGCAAACAAAAGGTGCAAGGATGCAAGGAATAAATGCAAATACAAATGATGCAACAAAGATGAAGCAAAAAGCTAAACAAAAGGACTTAATCAAGTCCAAAGAGATGAGCTGAGATGGGAGAAGTAAACTCCTATAACTATATGATATCAATCATCAAGAGAGAATGATGATATCCTAAGATGCACACATAAAGAAAAGAGGGAGGAAAAAGTGCGGGGTAGCCACCACCACAAGCACATCTCAACCATGCAATTCTAAAGTCTCAAACAAAACAAGGCAAGCAAACAATACAAAACAAACACTAATGTTCATGACAAACTCAAAATGCAAACATAAGCATCAAATCATCATGAACAAGTGTCTAACCAAATGGGGCAGAAGTGAATCACAATGGAAAAGATCCAAATCAAAGTTGAAAAAAGGCACAAACATCAACCAAGCCATGGCAACTGGTAGAAACAAAGTTTCATAACCAATTCAACACTTAGAAATAAGTGGAAATGCTTAACTTTTAGGTGACTTGTGAAACAAGCTAAGCAAATGTACGACCTAACCAATGGAAAACCAGCATCTTGATCAAGTTACAAACATGTGGCAACACTCATAATATGCACATGGGATCATTAAGAATCATTTCCCATAGAAACTAGGTCAAACTATCTTACATGAACACCTTCAAAAGTGACTTGACTTGCAAGCTTCACTAAAAATGGAGGATTGTTCAATTAATACCAAATAAATTACACAAAGTAGCCAAGTTCAATGGCAAACAGAAGCCAAAGTTTCAAAGTGGAAACTCACCTTAAGGCATCACCAAACAATTCCATTGTTAGAGGTGCTCCACCTTATCGAGGGTTCACCGAGGGGCAAGTAAAGTCAAAGAAAAGTCAAACATAAACCAAAATTATCCTCAAGAGTGTCTCAATCCCTTACCTAGGTGAGGGAGAGGCCATCGTGATTGGAGATAAAATTTGGAGTCCAAATGAATAAGATGTCACAAAGTGCACACCAAAATACACGATTTTGTAAAATCAAAATAAAATAATAAAATAAAGTGAAAAATAAAATAAAAATGTGGAAAAAAATAAATAACACATTAAACTGCAAGGAGAAATTTTTTTGGGAATTTTGTGAACTAAAGAGCTATTTTTAAAATAATTAAAAGCAAACCAATAAGAAAATAAAACAAAAATGAAATAAACACAAGGAGGGGTGCAAGAGCAAAATCAGCTTGAACTTCATTCATGTGTAACATGCTTGGGCCCTAAAATAAGGGTGTGTGAAAAGAAAACTGCGTAAGGCCCAAACCAAACTCAAATGCTCTGTTGGCATCTCATTAATTGACGTGGCAAGACATGGAAAGATGGTTGGCTCAGAATAGCACAACTCAACTCATTCAAAATTGAAAAGAGGCGCCAAGGGCCACCTCATCTCTTCTTCCTTACACAGACGCTGAAACCCTAGTTCCGGTCGTCTTCTTCGAAGAAAGGCCACCGGAGCTGGACCAAACTGTTCAAAATGGAGGAAAATGATACTTCTCCCCTCAAAATTCCACGAGGATTCCAAATATGAGTTCACAATTTAAAAATAATGGCATCTTCATGGAGTTTCGAAGGCAAACAGTTGGAGTGTCAAAACACAAAACTTCATGAAACTATACCAAATCATCATGCAAACAACGCCTACATAAGAAGGACTTCAGATGTACTCAAAATGTTCCTAGATTGTGCCTAGAATGATGGAAAAAGTTTAAGGAAATACCTAGTGGAGAATGGTCCACTGCCTCTTCTATGCGTGTTGAAGCTTCACCAAAATGTGCAGAACAAATCATTGGCACTTGTAGAAGCTGAAACTGTGCTTAAGTGGCCTTGAAAGCTCCTTAATCATTCTAAGCAATTTTGAAAAGGTGATAGTCAATGTTGTGAAGGTAAATCGCCATACATCACACGAGTCTGCAAGACATCACTCGATATAGGTTTCGATGATGACGAATTACAACCATGGATGAATTGGCCATTATAAACTCCAACTCTACTAAACAAATGCAACGTATCACCTACCATATCCTTTTATATTTGTCTAAAAACTGTTATAATAAATATAATATGTGTAGATAAAATGTGGTCGTAACAAGAGGCATGAAAAACCACAAGAAGATCAATTTTTGCAGGTTTGCAGGGCATGAGTCGACCATAGGGTCGGCGCATGCATCAGTACATTTTTCCACTCGTCAGCGCATGAAGGGATGAGTCGACCATAGGGTCGGCGCATGAAGGAAATACTTTTCAACGGGTCAGTGCACGCCGACTGTATGGTCGACGCATACTGATACATTTTGCAGATATCCAAAATACGCAAGCTATGCTTCGACGCACAGACCTGTTGCAGACGACCGTTCGCGCGGAAATACAGTTTTTAAGTGATTCCCTCTACTATTTGAAAAATTGTTATGTCTTTGGTTGGTCTGGTACTATATATACATGTTCAACCACTTATGTTATTTTAACATTTGATAAAAACTGATTCATGTGTTCAAGAATAAGAAAGAGTGAAATAGGTGTCCAAGATTCATCATCTTCATCTTCAACATCTCACAACACATCAATTACACACAGCCATTTTTGAAGTGCATTGTGAGTGATTAAAGGTGATAATGTTCGAAGCTTAGATTGGGTAATCTAGTTCGGGTTGAAGCTTGTGACAGGTTCTTTCTTGAATAAAACCGTTAGGGTTTTATCCTCCAAGATTGGTTTGATTTTTGGGGGTTTTTGGACGAGATTCTTCATCAAGGGTCAGCTGAGCGAAGGTGATTGTGAAGAGGTGTTCTTCAATAGTCTAGTAGCGGATTCAGTGATATTGAAGGGAAGATCTCAGGTTCGATTCGTTGTAGTTGAGATCAATCGGGCCGAAGGTTTGAAGAGCTAAGGGTTATTCAATAAGGTGGCTGGAATCAGAGGTCTATCAACAACAATCAGAGGACTTGATTCATCTTGAATCAAGGGGCAAGGAGTGGAAGCAACATTCAACGTCTTGAGAATTCTGTTGTATATTTGTTGTTCAATCCTTGTATAAACTGTTACATTCAACAGGTGATATCTAATAAATCTATCTCAATTCTAGTTTTAGAATTGAGGGCAGATGTACCCCGAAGCGAGGACGACGAGGGAACTGCCTCACCAAATACTTGTCTTCTCTATTTTTCAGCATTTTCGCTTTAGCTTAAAAATAAGTGATTTTAGTATAAGCACTATTGTCAAACTGTGATATCAATTGAGTAAGAGGTTAAAACTCTGTTTTTGAATCCAAAGTACAATAAGACATTGTACTAGGCTAGTTGGAATCACTTACTCAACATAAATATCACTTAGAGTGTTTTTGCACACCAAGTGTTTGACAAATTGCCTAAACCAAAATTATCTTACTTGAGTATCTAGTTTTGGTTTGCTCTTTAAATCATTGGAACTAGCAATCCTAACAAGTGAATTAGATCATTGATAAGTGTGATTAGTGTTGTGATTCTCTTTTCCATATTGTCATTAATCCAAAGGCTTAACGCATATCTGATTTTCCAATAACCGTTCGTTTTAGACTATAATTTCCTCGGCTGCTACCGCACTTAAAACATATTTTCAAAACCAATTTTTAAATTGGTAGCGCCGACTCAAAGTTTTAACTGGGATCTATTCAACCCCCCCTTCTAGATCCGTGCCATAGTCTAACAAGTGGTATCTAGAGCTCCGGTTACTCGGTGCTTCAAATACAACGTTGATAGAAAATGGCTAACGAACCAAAAGGGGCGTACAATAGAGCTCCCGTTTTCAACGGTGAAAATTAGTTATTGGAAAGATTGTATGCGGGTGCACATAAACTCCATAGACAGAAAAATATGGAACGTTATCCTCAATGGTCCAATAGAAATTACTATGACCAATGCGGATAATGTTGTTGTGCCAAAGCCCGAAGCACAATGGAAAGCCAAAAATATCTTAATCTCCTCATTAGGTGTAGATGAATACTATCGTGTATCCCATTGGCCTACTGCTAAGGCCATGTGGGATTCACTACAAATCGCCCATGAGGGGACGAACGATGTTAAGTTGGCTAGAATCAACACATTAACATAAGAGTTTGATCTCTTTTTCATGGAGCAAGGGGAAACCATTGCTGACATGCAAAAGAGATTTACTCATCTCATCAATCGTTTACATTCATTAGGTAGGCCTGTTTCCAATGATGTTGCTACTAATAAGATCTTAAGATGTCTTAACAGGGAGTGGCAGCCAAAAATGACCGCCATCAAAGAAGCACATGATCTTACCTTATTAGACTTGACAACATTGTTTGGCAAACTACAAGAGCATGAACATGTACTCTTGAGCCTAGACCAACGCGAAAAGATGGAAAAGAAAGACAAAACGAAGGTGAGTGAAAAGAAATCGATAGCTCTCAAGACTTCCTCCTCGAAGTCTCAAGCAAAAGAGCAAAGTGATTATTCCTTAAGAGACGAAGAAGAAGAGGACAAGAGCGATGATATGGGGCTGTTCGTTAAACGGTACAACCGTTACGTGAGAAAGAACGACATCCAACATTCCAAGAAGAACTTGGTAAACTTCCGGAAATAATCGAGGTACTCCAAAGATGATGACTCAAAAGGTAAAAAGACTATAGGGACGTGCTACAAGTGTGGGAAGCCCGATCACTACAAACCGGACTGTCTGATGAACAAAAAGGCAAAGGAAAAGGAATCATCAAAGTCATACAAGAAATCATCAAAGCCAAGGAGAGCGTACATAGCTTGGGAAAGCGACAACGACTCTTCCTCCTCTGATGAAAGCTCTAGTGATGAAGAAGAGTCCGTGAATCTATGCCTTTCCGCTCATCAGAAAAATAAGAAAAAGCAGGTACGTCACTCTAAATATGAGAAGTCCTCAAATATGTCGCATTCATAATTACAAACCGCATTTAATGCTTTACACAATGAAGCAACTGAAGCCTTTAAGAGACTTGCCTCTAATAAAAGAATTTTTACTTACTTAGAGCACAAAGTTAAGAGTCCGAAAAGAAACTAGAGGACATTAAGGCTTCCATTGTGGAAGGTAATAAATCGGATTGTGAGGACCATAGAAATCCTTTCGACTTTGGATGTGATACTTGTCATATTTGGCAAGGTGAAGTTAGAAACCTTAAGGCCAAATTAAACAAGGCACTTGAGCCTAAAATTACATTTGCTATTGATAAAAAGGATTTTAGAAAAAGTATGATAAACCCATATCAAAAATATGCATATGTAATTAGGGATCAAGCAAGTAAAAGTGATTCTAAATTCGATTTTGCATGCTTATATTGTTGCAAGAAAGGCCACTCCATTGGTAAATGCCGATTTAGGAGATTTCTGGTTCCTAAAGGCATCTATTAATGGTTGCCCAAACGCAACCATCCTGTCACTAACATATTAGGACCCAATATGCCATTGGGTACCTCCTTTTTCTAATTATGTTTTGATAGGTAAAATGTGTTGAGACCACCGAGAGAAGACGGGTTCTCGACTGTGGTTGCTCAAGACACATGTCTGGAGACATATCCTTATTCATAGACTTTGTGGCTAAGAAGAAAGGGTATGTAACTTATGGTGATAACAACCGCGGAGCAATACTAGGTAAAGGTAGTGTAGGTAATCCCTCTTCTACTACGATTTTCGACGTGTTGCTTGTCGAGGGCCTTAAACATAATCTGCTTAACATTAGCCAATTATGCGACAAAGGATATAATGTATCTTTTTCAAAAGATTGTTGCAAAATTGTGAATGATAATGATAAGAAGAATATGTTTAATGGTTTTAGAGTAAACAACGTATATATGCTTGACTTAAATGAAGTATCGTTAACAAGCGACAAATGCCTCATAACTATGAGTGAGGACTCATGGCTATGGCATAGGCGTTTAGCGCTTGTTAACTTTGACTTACTAAATAAGGTAGTCTCAAAAGACTTAGTCTTAGGACTTCCCAAAATAAAGTTCACCAAGGATCATCTTTGTGATGCTTGTCAAAAAGGGAAACAAACGAGGATCTCATTTAAATCCAAAAAGATCGTTTCAACAACGAGACCTCTCGAACTTCTTCATATGGACTTATTTGGGCCGTCTAGGATTAAAAGTCTAGGAGGAAACTATTATGGGTTCGTAATAGTGGACGACTTCTCTAGGTTTTTTTGGACCATCTTTTTAGTAAGTAAGAGTGATACATTCGCCTCTTTTGAAGGGTTTGCTAAGCTTTCCCAAAATAAGTTAAATACATAGTGTCAATTAGAAGCGACCATGGAGGTGAGTTTGAAAATCACTTATTTGAAGAATATTGTGGTAACCATGGTATAGATCATGACTTCTTCGCTCCATGCAACCCTCAACAAAACAGGGTTGTGGAGCGTAAAAACTGAATTTTAGAAGAATTAGGAAGAACAATGATTAACGAAAGTGGTTTACCGAAATATTTTTGGGCCAACGCCATTAGTACAGCGTGTTATGTTTTGAATAGGGTGCTTATTCGCCCCATTCTAAATAAAACACCATATGAGCTTTTAAAAGGGCGAAAGCCAAATGTTTCTCACTTGCATGTGTTTGGCTGCAAATGTTTTGTATTAAACAATGGAAAGGAAAACTTGGGCAAATTCGATTCCAAGGCCGATGAAGGTATCATTCTCGGATACTCTCAATCGAGTAAAGCATATAGAATATATAATAAACGATTGCTTGCTATAGAAGAGTCTGTGCATGTTACTTTTGATGAGTCGTATCCGAGAAATGTCGGAAAGGATAGTGTTATTCATGGTGCAGGTACATCTATAGAAGACATACTCAAAGGTGGCGAGACGGGGATTGATCAACCTGACGAAGCCAAAGTTAAGGAGGATAAAGATGTACACCATGATGTAACCGAGGAAGTTCATTCGCCTTCAAACGATGATCTCCCTCAAGCTTGGAAGTCTTCCAAAGACCATCCAATTGAAAACATTCTCGGAGACATCACAAAGGGTGTAACAACGCGATCGAAGCTAAGTAATATATGTTATCAGTTCGCGTTCGTTTCACAAATGGAACCTAAAAACCCAAAGGAAGCCCTACTCGATGAACACTAGTTTTTGTCAATGCAGGAGGAACTAAATCAGTTCACTAGAAATGAGGTTTGGGACCTTGTCCCTCCTCCGCGAGGTCATCGAGTAATCGGCACTCGATGGGTGTTTAGAACCAAATTGGACGCAAACGGAGTAATAACTCGCAACAAGGCACGTTTAGTCGTGCAAGGGTATAACCAAGAGGAAGGCATCGACTATGAGGAAACGTATACGCCGGTTGCCTGACTCGAGGCTATACACCTTTTGCTTGCCTTCGTCTGTGCGAAGGATTTTAAGTTATTTCAAATGGACGTTAAGAGTGTGTTCCTTAACGGGTACATAAATGAAGAAGTCTATGTTGCACAACCTCCTGGTTTAGAGTCCCATGAGTATCCTGATCATGTCTACAAACTGAAAAGAGCTTTATATGGTCTCAAACAAGCTCCTAGAGCTTGGTACGAGAGACTAAGTAAATTCTTACTTGATCAAGGTTACTCAAGAGGAAAGGTTGACACTACTCTCTTCATTAAACGTCAAGGAAAGCATTTAATTCTTGTACAAATTTATGTTGACGATATCATTTTTGGATCTACTAACATGAGTCTCGTGAGAGAGTTTTCTGAGCTTATGCAGGGTGAATTCGTGATGAGTATGATGGGTGAACTCACATACTTTCTCGGTTTGCAAATCAAGCAACTGAAAGAAGGAACATTCGTAAGCCAAACAAAATATTGTTTGGAGCTTCTCAAGAGATTTGACATGGCAAATTCAAAAGCCATAGACACTCCTATGCCAACATGTGTAAATATGAGTAAAGACGAAAGTGGTAAGGATGTTGAGGTAAAAAGGTATAGAGGTATGATTGGATCTCTTCTCTATCTTTCTACTTCTCGTCCCGACATTATGTTTAGCGTGTGTATGTGCGCCAGATACCAATCATGTCCTAAGGAATCCCACCTAAAATCTGTCAAACGTATACTTTGATACCTATCTGGTACTCCGAAGTATGGATTGTGGTATTCTAAAGGTAATGATTGCTCATTGGTAGGTTTCTCCGATTCCGATTTTGCCGGTTGCAAATCGGACAGGAAAAGCACCAGCGGTACGTGTCACTTATTTTCAAATTCCTTGGTCAGTTGGCACAACAAGAAACAAGTGTTTGTTGCTCTGTCAACCGCTGAAGCGGAATACGTCGCCGCCGGTAGTTGTTGTGCGCAAGTCCTATGGCTTAAGCAACAATTATTGGACTTCAATTTAAAACTAGAACGTGTTCCAATATTTTGTGACAATACTAATGCTATAAACGTTACCAAAAATCCGGCGTTACATTTGCGTACCAAACATATAGAAATTCAACACCATTTTCTAAGGGATCATGTAGAGAAAGGTGACGTTGTCTTTGAACACGTTGACACCAAAAATCAACTAGCAGACATTTTCACAAAGCCGCTAGCCACTGAGCCTTTCTTTCATATCCGTCGACAACTTGGCATTCTCGACATTTCTGATCGGGTTTAATGATTGCTAGTTTTGAATTAATCTGTTTACGACTACACTCTTATACTTCTAATAAGTTGAGTTTTGTTGCAAGCACAAGTATGGTGTTATCAATTGTTGTCGGTATAGAGGTGATATTGCTCTTCTCTCTCTCTCTCTCTCTCTCTCTCTCTCTCTCTCTCTCTCTCTCTCTCTCTCTCTCTCTCTCTCTCTCTCTCTCTCTCTAAACATTCATGACTTAAACTAGTATATCGTTTGACTATCATGGTATTTATATATATGACATTTGCTGTAAATTCTATGTGTTTTGGATGCAAATTTTATTGTGTAAGTGTAAATAGGCATCAAGTATGGCATTCTACATGACATAAAATGGAAAACTGAGTTTTTGATCACTATGAGTCGACCAAAACAGGGCAGCGGTCGACGCATGTTGTATACTTTCAAAATTATCAAAAATCACACAATATGCGTCGACGCATGCAGGGGTTATGGTCGACGGCTCGCGCAAAAACCTAGAATTTTTTTTTCTTTTAAAAACCGTTCCATCTCTTCACTTCTCCATTAAATGTGTAGTCAAAAGCTACTATGATTTGAAAGTGCATTTTCTTGTAACTTGCATCTAGACATCTATTGTGTCCCCTTGTCTCATCCCCCTTACCACAACCCTAAACCTTCCTCTATAAAAAGGGATAGTTCTCATCTTCTCCAAAATCATCTCCCACTTCTCTCTCCAAAGGCATTACAGTTAATCTCTACAAAATCTCCAAAAATCATCATCAATGGCTTCTCTATTTCGCAAAAATACCGGAAAGAGATCAAGGGCCTCATCATCCGCTTCAGTACCCGTTACCGCTGTCTCACTAGTTCCTCCACCTGCGGTTGAAAACTTCAACAAGAATCTCAGCAAAAGAGAAATTGTTCCGCAACATGCATTCTACAAGGCAACGGCAGAGCGCATGCACCTCACCCAAATTCTGTCTCTGCTGGAGTTTCAAGGTTTTTTTAACTTTCTGGAGTGAAACACAAAATACAGTGAGGATTTAGTCCGAGTGTTCTACACGAGTCTGTGTGACAACTTTCAAAGTCAATATTTCCACACCTCTGTCGGCAATAAACTGGTAAATGTAAATTCTGAAGTCTGGAATAAGTATTTTGATTTGACTGTAGCTGCTGATGCACCACCTCTTCATGAGGTAACGGACACTCGCACGGTGTCGGGATACGAGTTTAAGAGTGCTCTGAATGACATGCTCAAAAGGCCCTATTCAGATGATATTGTCAATAGTGATGCCTTTCCTATAACGGTTACGGTAGGCAAACTCCAAACAGGGGAGCGCATCCTTCAGTGGATTGTCGCTCGCATCCTGCGACCGAAAAAAGGTGGCCTGTCCCGAGTCGAACAAGCTGAGGTACATCTCATCTATATTTTGAAACATAAGATTAAAATAAACTGGCCATATTATATTGCAAGCAGGATTTTTGCTCTGAGAGACTCAGGTTGAGGCACTGCTCTAGCCTATGGGTCGTTTATTTCGGAGGTTCTTGCCGCAACAAATGTTGTATACCCAACATTTCCTTGTGTTTCAGTATCCTCTGACAAAGAATTTAGTACCAAAACCTTTGCCATGATGGGATATTTTTGGTGTGATGAACGACAAACATACAAGTTTGTTCGTCGAGCAAACATTCCTCGGGTGACTCATGAATCTGATGACAGTTCTGAACAGGAAAGCGAAGAACAAGGTGAACAGGAAGATGATGAAGAAAATACAGCGGAAGAGGTACAAGAACCTATATGCGAGACGCAAGACTATAATCAATCGTCGGTTCAACATGAGATTCCAAATACTGATTGGCTCCAGCACTCAGCTCCATCTGAAGAACAGGAAGAAGGTTACACAAATCAGGGATAGGGTGAGTGGCAGTACACAGGCTGGACCACCCTTGGTAGATTCTATGATCCATACCATGGCTACCCTCAAGATCATCACCTTCTCAGCACTCGTCACCTCCTCCACCATCGGACAACTCTGAAATACTTAATATGCTGCATTCCATGCAGTTAGATCAACAGACCTTTATGAGGAGTCAAGATACGCAAATGGAACAGATCAGAGCTGAGCTTCTTACTCAAAATGAACGGTTAAATTCATTTTCAATTAGGATGGATGCCCGCTTTGAAGCTCTTGTTGCATCCCATGAAAGGCAAGACATGGAAATCATTGACAGTCTCCATCACCTAAATATGTCCGTGGAAGCGTTTGTGGATTTCTCGGATCCTCACCGCAATCCAGATGTTGCATATTGGGGGAGGGGCCGAGGTCGGGGCCGGAGATATTAGTTACATAGTTGCATGTTTTCATTGTGTATTTTATGTTATTTCGTGTTATGTTTGTCTGAATATTTCTCCCATTTGCATGTATTCACTTTATTATCTATTTAATTCCAGTGTTTGTTTATTATCACTCTTATGTGTGAAGGATGGTAATTGACTAGCTATCACCTACTGTATGTTTTTGTTAATTGACTAGTTCTTTTTCTCTTTTTGATGTTGTCAAAGGGGGAGAAGAACATGTAGCAAGTGCCAAAGCCAAGCCAGGATGTTCACAACAGTTGATGGTTGTTTGTTTTGCAGCCTCATATTACAAAACAAAGGGGGAGCTTGTGTATACATTGCATATTGTTGCATATTGTTGTGTTTTTGGTTGTTTTGGTTGTATATAGGTTGTCATCATCAAAAAGGGGGAGAATGTGAAGGCAAATCGCCACACATTACACGAGTCTGCAAGACATCACTCGATATAGGTTTCGATGATGACGAATTACAACCATGGATGAATTGGCCATTATAAACTCCAACTCTACTAAACAAATGCAACGTATCACCTACCATATCCTTTTATATTTGTCTAAAAACTGTTATAATAAATATAATATGTGTAGATAAAATGTGGTCGTGACAAGAGGCATGAAAAACCACAAGAAGATCAATTTTTTCAGGTTTGCAGGGCATGAGTCGACCATAGGGTCGGGGCATGCATCAGTACATTTTTCCACTGGTCAGCGCAGAAGGGATGAGTCAACCATAGGGTTGGCGCATGAAGGAAATACTTTTCAACGGGTCAGTGCACGCCGACTGTATGGTTGACGCATACTGATACATTTTGCAGATTTCCAAAATACGCAAGCTGTGCGTCGACGCACAGACCTGCTGCGGTCGACTGTTCGCGCGGAAATACTGTTTTTAAGTGATTCCCTCTACTATTTGAAAAGCTGTTATGTCTTTGGTTGGTCTGGTACTATATATACATGCTCAACCACTTATGTCATTTTAACATTTGATAAAAACTGATTCATGTGTCAAGAATAAGAAAGAGTGAAATAGGTGTCCAAGATTCATCATCTTCATCTTCAACATCTCACAACACATCAATTACACAGCCATTTTTGAAGTGCATTGTGAGTGATTAAAGGCGATAAGGTTTAAAGCTTAGATTGGGTAATCTAGTTCGGGTTGAAGCTTGTGACAGGTTCTTTCTTGAATAAAACCGTTAGGGTTTTATCCTCCAAGATTGGTTTGATTTTTGGGTTTTTTTGGAGGAGATTCTTCATCAAGGGTTAGCTGAGCGAAGGTGATTATGAAAAGGTGTTCTTCAACAGTCTAGTAGCGGATTCAGTGATATTGAAGGGAAGATCTCAGGTTCGATTCGTTGTAGTTGAGATCAGCCTGGCCGAAGGTTTGAAGAACTAAGGGTTATTCAATAAGGTGGCTGGAATCGGAGGTCTATCAACAACGATCGGAGGACTAGATTCATCTTGAATCAAGGGGCAAGGAGTGGAAGCAACATTCAACGTCTTGAGAATTCTGTTGTATATTTGCTGTTCAATCCTTGTATAAACTGTTACATTCAACAGGTGATATCTATTAAATCTATCTCAATTCTAGTTTTAGAATTGAGGGCAGACGTACCCCGAAGCGAGGACGACGGGGGAACTGCCTCACCAAATACTTGTCTTCTCTATTTTTTCAGCATTTTCGCTTTAGCTTAAAAATAAGTGATTTTAGTATAAGCATTATTGTCAAACTGTGATATCAATTGAGTAAGAGGTTGAAACTCTGTTTTTGAATCCAAAGTACAATAAGACATTGTACTAGGCTAGTTGGAATCACTTACTCAACATAAATATCACTTGGAGTGTTTTTGCACACCAAGTGTTTCACAAATTGCCTAAACCAAAATTATCTTACTTGAGTATCTAGTTTTGGTTTGCTCTTTAAATCATTGGAACTAGGAATCCTAATAAGTGAATTAGATCATTGATAAGTGTGATTAGTGTTGTGATTCTCTTTTCCATATTGTCATTAATCCAAAGGCTTAACGCATATCCGGTTTCCCAATAACCGTTCGTTTTAGACTATATTTTCCTCGTCCGCTTCCGCACTTAAAACATATTTTCAAAACCAATTTTTAAATTGGTAGCACCGACTCAAATGTTTAACTGAGATCTATTCAACCCCCCCCCCCCCTTCTAGATTCGTGCCATAGTCTAACAAATGTATCTACAACTGGTTTCTTTTGCATACAGATGGAAGAGGATGTTATGGTGACGATGGTTTGAGAGAAATTTTGTTAAATGGCTCAAAATGGAGAGAGTTTCGATGGAATTTTTTAGAGGATGCAAAATATCAAATTCTGATTTCTTGATCAAATGGTGCCTGCTTCCTTCTAGTGTTTTACCTTAAGCTTATATATAAGGTAAAAAAAGAAATGGAGGGTTTAACAGTGGTAAAATCTCAAGGGATCAGATGCTACAAATCACATGATATTTGGATCAATGGTGGATCATGGCTCACACACGAGTAGATGGCACATGTGGTTACTCTTCTTGACTAAGAAGGAACAAATAAGAGGAGGCTGCATGAATTCAGAGTAAAGGCAACTTTTCTTTTCCTCATTTGGGCAAGGATTTCAAAATGGCTCCATGAGTGCTACAAGCTTGGTTAATCTTGTTTTGGCAATGTTTGGAGTGCTCAATTCACCAATTCATGTGCATGATATAAGCAAAGCAAGTATGCTGCATGACTGATTGAGTAACATGCCAAAATGAACTAAAGATCATGCCTTGAAACAAAGTTCAAACCACCATCTTTGAGTCATGGTATCTTGTTGCACAAAACTCCTCTTGGTTGGAACTTGGGCTCTAATTAAAGAGTGTATGGCAAGAAAATTTTTTGATGTTGAACTCATCTTGGTTTGCAACTTGGAAGATCATGGAAAATGAGGTTGAAAATCATGTTATGCAAGCTGCCTTGGAATAACAGAAAAATTTCTAAGTTATGAATTTGAACTATTAGAAACCCCAACTTTGGACATTCATATCTTGAGCTTCAAACATCACATGAAGGACTTCTAGTAATGTATGGAAAGCTTGGAACAAGATCTACAACTGTCATGTGACACAAGATTCCATTAGACAACAAGAGCTTGCTGAAAATTGGCTTGAAAAATAGACCCAAAAATCTGCCTAAACTTGCGAATTTTGAGGTCATTGAAAACCCTGACTTTGAACCACCATAACTTGAGCTTCAAGCATCACATGGTGATGAATTGGTACTCAAAAGAAAGCTTGGAACATGAGAAACAAGTTTTATGTTGGATAAAAGTTCAATTAAAACCTTGATCATGAAGAAAAATGGCTTGGAAAGTGGCTGATTCACACATGAAACTTTCCATAAATGGAAAGGTTCTAAAACCCTAATTTCCCAAAATGGCAAACATCCACATTTCTTGATTTTTCATGATTCCTTTGAAATTTCTTGGTCAAATATAACCCATTGGTCACATTGGACTTGAGGAACATGATTTTGACCTTAAAAAGTCAGGAGTTGACTTTTTCACTACACAGTTGAGTTTTCCCCCAAATCTCTTAATTTGCAATTGACTGACCAATTGGAGCTCTTCTGATTGAAATTGATGATCAATATTATACCTCCAAACACCTTGGGACATATGAATGATTATGGAAACAAGTTTTTCTCCAATAAAAAGTCTATCCTGATTATATGTGGAACCCTAATTTCATGCTCTTCTACCTATACCCTTTGTAAATGAAATGAATGACCATCATCACTCCACAATAGCCTCTGAGGTACTTAACAAACCTCTATCCCATGCTCACACCCACGATAGGACCTTATGAACTCCTGACACATCCTCTGGTGGTTCTTAAACAATGAGTTATAACACACATTTCCTCTCAAGGAGCTTGGACAACTTCATGATGATAACACACACTTGATGACCTCTACCAATGACTTTGCTTGAGCTAGAAGCCAATAAGACTCTTCTCTTGGATGGAACACAAAAAATTACTTGATCCCTTGTAAGAACTATGCTATGCAAATGCAAAATGCTAAAATGCAATAAAACATAAGCCAAAATGCAAGAAAAGGGGTTGGTCAAATTTTGGGGTACAACAACTGCCCCTATTCAAACGACTTGGACCTGAAAGGAGGAAAAGCAAACGAATTTCATTCATTCATAGTAAAAGACGGTTGAATACCAAAGAACCCAAAATTTTCCAATCGCGAGAACAACCTATAAGACGGCCCACCATAGCGGGAACAGGAACCCCGGAGAAGCTGTAACTAATAACTGCAGGGGCAATGAGTTGACTCAATACCGACTAGAAAGTATCGACACGCAGTCGGAAGAAACATCTACTAACACACGGGCAACTATATTAAATCGATAAGAACATCTGACTTCGTTGTCAGGCATCTGTCAAATAAAAACAGGCATCGTACCTGATGGTCGGCTCAACACGCAGCTGAGAAGAAAATCTGACCTCACCGTCAGTCATCTGTTTAAACAAAACATGCATCAAACCCGAAGGCCGGCTCAACACACAGCTGAGAAGAAAATCTGACCTTGCCGTCAATCATCTGTTTAGACAAAACATGCATCGAACCCGAAGGTCGGCTCAACACGCAGTTGTTACACCCCAAAATTTTCCCAACATTTCTTCACCTAGCTTGTGTTTCATTTCATTCACATTAGCATTATCATTTGCATTTCATTGACATGTATGCAGGAGATCAAGAGGTATAATTACCAATCAAGAGCTACACAAGAGTTTGAAGCTAGCTAAGAAGGTTATTCAAGTGTTCAAGGGTTGATATCCTTGTTAGAGAGGTTAAAAGATCCCCAGAGAGAGTGGTTGAAACCAAGAGTGTGTGCCTCCTAACTTGAGAGTTGTGGGAGCTCCTCAGATGATTCTGAAGCCTGGAAGATGGACTTGAAGCCTTGAGAGAGCTTATGAGATGTCTTGAAAGCCATCATGAAGCCTAGATAGGTCATTGTGCAAGATTAATAAGACTTAGCCATAAGTGGTGTAATTAGGGTTTGACTGGGTCAACCCTAGGTCAACTGATGATTTGAACAAGGTTGAGACCTAATTCAAAGGCCATGTGATCATGGATTAATACATTGAGATGTTATAAGGATGATTCCAAGGTCAACTCATCATGATTGAAGAGTCTGAGAAGTTTCAAGCTAGGGTTTCTAAGGCTTGACAGTGTAAAATCCCCTAGTTTGACCCCTATCTTCAAGGAAGTTTAGCTCAAGATGTGATTGTTATCTCATCCCACCCCCAACATGAATGTTGTAGAGCATGAGCTTAGATTTAATTTGAGTGCTAGAAGTTCTTGATAGGATTTGTAGAACTCAAGTTATGACTTTGACAAGTTACAGGTCATCTGAGGTATGTGAACTTGGGGGCTTGAAAGTTACCCAACTTGCATCAAACTTTTTCCCAAGAAGGATGATTCCTATGAACTTTTGGTTAGCATTAATGTTGTTCCTTATCCTCTTAGCTTTCTAGGGAGTACTAGAAGTCCTTGATAGGATTTGTATAACTCAAGTTATGGCTTTGACAAGTCAATGGCATTTTGGTCATTTGGAGATTACAGGTCATTTCAAGCATAAGGTCATAACTCCCATTTCCAAGCTTCAAATGGGAAAATGTTCAACATCAAACTTGTTAAAAATGATGTTTTAAGGCTA
Organism: Lathyrus sativus; assembly: GCA_963859935.3. Lineage (NCBI taxonomy): Eukaryota > Viridiplantae > Streptophyta > Magnoliopsida > Fabales > Fabaceae > Lathyrus > Lathyrus sativus. Next base: position 398,380,032 of record OZ012736.1, on the reverse strand, counting down.
GAAAAGAGGTCATGATATGTTGGAAGTACTTGTAGCTCAAAGTTGCAAAAATGACCTAAAATAAGGGTATAAGTTAAATAAACCAAAGTTGGAAATTGATATTTTTGACCTACACATCCAAACCAAGGCATGTAATATATCATTTTGACTCTAGAAAACATTTTAAGAACATTGGTTTAGCCACATTTTTGAGTTGAGGTCCAATTTGTGGACTTGCTTTGAAAAGTAGTTACTTACATCATAAGTAACATTTGCAAAGCCTAGAATCAAGGCATAACCAAGGCCCTTTGCAAGCTAAACACTTTCAAAATGTCACTAGGGGAGAAATTGGAAGAGAATGGGATTGGTTTCAAGCTGCAAATAGAACTATGCATATCATGGCATATGGTTGAAAATCTCATGACATGAGAGATTGAAACTCTCATTAGAAGGATCTAGAGGGTTCTAGATCATCCATACATCATCTATATATTGAGTAGAGGTGATCCAATGCAAAGGTTGGTGATGATTGAAGGAGAGAGCATAGATTGAGATTGAAGTTGCATAACTTGCAACTGAATTCGGTTTCACCAATTTCTTCACTTTCCATCCATTTTCTTGATTGCAACTTCTTCCATGGATTCTAGGGATTGAGTTCAGATCATAATCAAGAGGAATTCGTGGCTGATTGGTGTTCTTGAGCTCAGATTTTTCCATCTGCAACTCACCATCGGGTTTCAAGATTCCGGAGTTTTTAACCAGTTTTATTGCATACAGAAGCAAGGAAAGGATCCATTGATCGTGTCTGGAAGGTTGTAGAGCTTGATTTGAAGGTTTGGTGCATCTGTTCATCAAGAATTTTCAGGTTAGTAACTTTCTTCCTCCAGCATGAATTAGGTAGAATCAAGATGAATTAGGGTGTTAGATGTATTGTAGAACGGTGTAGGAATGATTTCAGACCATTAATTTGAGAATTAGTGACCAATTTAGGATGTTACCATTTTCGGTTGAGAATTGGTTATGGCGAATCTTGAGGTTTCAGAGAGAATAAAGGGCATGAATGAATTCGTGAGGAAATTTGGGACAAGATTCATGTATGGACCATTTGAAATGGAGGATCCTGGAGAGAGTTAGGGTTGGGGACGATGAATGGAGCACCACCGACGGTGGCCGGAGCTGCGCGCGAAGTTCAGAGGTTCAAAATGTAGAAGATGACTCTAGAGCCATTTGATGTGGTGAGACCTTTGACTAGAGGAGTGATCCAACGACCACGTTTTAATTTCAAGTTGTGAAGGATCTGAGTTAATGAAACGCATCATTTCATTTAGTGCTGATGTTGGGCTTAGTGAAAAGACTGATATCCACACCCCCTCATGGCCCAATCCATAGAATGAACTAAGTGTGTTTACTATCTGCACCGTGGTTTTATTATTTTTGTTTGATTTTCTTTTATTTTTTCATTTTATTCATGGTTCTTGATAAAATCATATAAAATTGAAAAATGATCCAATTAATCCCATTCTTTTTGCATTATACTCATGATTGAGTCTAGTATTTTTTAGAAAAAAAAAATTTCATTTCATGCGGTTTCTGATTTTATGGGAATTTTATATTTTAATTGATATTAAAATGGTTATGTTTGATACCTAATTTTGTGGAATTTTGTGTGATCATGTGGTGATGATTTTGATCCTAATTTTTTGTGTGTGATTAGGTTAGACATGTATGCTCCCATAGAATTTTTCTCACATTTTTGTGATGAAAATAGGTGTGGTTTCTAGATTGAGCTTTAGGTGCTTCCTTTTAGGGTTTAGATTTAGTACCTTGTGGTGTAGAATTTATTTCTAGGTCTTATTTGATGATTTGATCTATGGAATTGATATAGTAGAGTCATGATTGACCTAGGTTCCCATAGTTATTTTTGTAGGATTTTACAATTATTTTTAGTATTTTAGTTAGGATTAACTTTAGTACTAGGTTTTAGGTGATCCTAACTTACTAACTCAAATAGATTAACTTCTTTAATCCCCTTAGACTAGGGTTTTGCTTTGTTTTCCTTTGGTTGAGATTAAAGACAAGTTGAAGACAAGGTGAGGATGCTTGAAGTTGCTTGGAGCTAGGAGTTGCTTGTGCCTAAAGGTGTCTGATGAAGATTTAGGAGGTAGGAGCCATAAGGAGAGCCTTATAACTAGAATGATTTCTTCCACAAATATGGAAAGCATCTTGTGCTTCCACTCCTCCCAATGACTAAAAGTCGTTCTAAGATAATCACATCTCTCCTTTGGAGGGATGAGTGGCTTTATCTGGGAAGTAGAACTTTGAGGGAACCAGTCTCTCATAATGATGAACCCTTACAGGCTTCCTTTGGTTGTCAATAAGCTGTTTATCATTTCCACTCATTCTGTTAAATCAATGGTCTTCTGGTTTGAGTATCTTGAAAGATGTTAGACTTGAGTTTGAAGATGAGGACTTCATTGAAGAGTGTGGAAGAGGATGATTCCTTGAGCATTGTCATTGCAGCTGAAGCTTGAAGAGCAAGAAGAACAAGTTGATACTTGAAGACCCAATGGAGATTGAGTGAAGAGCTTAGGCTTGAAAAAGAATTGAAGGATGAAGTTGACACTTCCAGGTGATTGAAGATTACTCTGAGAAGCTGAGGCTTGTAGGGGAAGAAGACCAAGTTGATACTGGAAAAGCAAAGAGAGCTGAAGCTTGAAGACAAGTTGATACTTATGAAGAGGATTCAATTGAGATTGAGTGGAGAGCTGAAGCTTGAGGAATAAAGGGTGAGTTGATACTTACATTGATGCATTGAGAGCCTGAAGGAATCAAGTTGACACTTGTAGTTAGGAGTGAAGCCTGAGGGTGTAATTGACTGAAGAGCTGAGGCTTGAAGAAAAGAGAATGAGTTGAAGCTTATGTTTGATGGATTGAAACCTGGAGAAGCAAGTTGATACTTGTCATGGAGGATGATAGCCTTGAAGGGTGGTTGAAGTCTGAAGACTGGATTGCTGTCAGAAGAGCTGAAGCTTGGAATTGAAAGAGAGGTTGATCTACTTTCTTTTCTTGTCTGTTTCCTTTTCTGTGCTGATGTGCCTTGTTTGACTTGCTTGATGCATTAGAATAAGTTCATATCTAGACTGACTTTAAGCTAGGAGCATGACTGCACTAGAGGTTGAGTTGCTCCCTCTGCTTGTATTTTTACTGTATGGCTTTGCTTGCGGGTATTCGGTAGAGCCCAGCTCCCTTGCCCATGTGGTTTATTGTATTTCCTCTGTAGGATTACAGTTATTCATATCTGGCTTGAGGTTGAGATGAGCTTGTGGAGGCTGACACCCCACACATATTTCCTCCCTCACTTGCATTGCATGCATTTTACAGTCGTTTACTGTTTACTGTTTAGGCTGATGCTTTATCTGTTTCCGTACCTCATTGACATGATCCCATAGGACTCTCACTTCCTTTGACAAGGAAGTGATGATTAGAACTTTAGGTTAAAACCTATGCATGACAACTTCTAGGAGTTCCCTGTTTCAAACCTCAACCATAGGATGAATCCTTGGCATGACAACTGTTAGGACTTGATAGTCTCCCCTTAGTTGAGCCTGTTCTCTTCTCATCCCAAAACAGCTTAAGATACAGTAATCATGAATGGTTTCTTTCGTACGTTACGAGCCTTAAGCTATCTGAGAAAGGATTGTTGGAGAGCTTCTTTTCAACAGTCTGGATGTTTAGTATGGCACCCTTTGGGTGACATACGACGCATTCACTCTCAGGTCATAGTCTTTAGTGCGATTGAAATTGCAAACACTATAAAAAACAGTTCTTTCGTAAAAGACAGAAAACAAACTTCAAACCTTTTTGCCCCGTGGGCCCATAATTCAAAAGAAGCTTTTCTGAAGAAAAGAGTGTCGTTAAACTTTAGTTCTACCGCAAACAGGCTTTGTCCCTAACTGCTGGAATTGCTGTTTAACCCTACTCGATAAAACAGATGAATCTGAATTCCCGTAATCCGTATTATCCCGAACTACGTAAGCTCTGATCTCTCATATCTGTTGAGAGTATGTAGGCACAATACTGATGTATTGGCGAGCCATCTTCCCCCATCACCCGTAGTTAGTCGAACTACGTTGACTCTGATTTCTCATTCTCTGATGAGAATACGTAGGCATAAAGTGCGACGCTTTGCCGAGTCATTTTCTTTTCTTTTTCAGACCAGCCTTGATAGGTAGATAGATAGACCAACTCGTCCAGTAAACACAACAAGCATGGATCCCATCGAGTACGATGGACGTGAGGGGTGCTAATACCTTCCCCTTGCGTAACCGACTCCCGAACCCAGACAATGGTTGCGATGACCTTGTCTTATACCTATTCGTCAGGTTTTTCCGATCGTTTCCTTTCCTGCTCTTAGGGATAAATAACGAAAGGTGGCGACTCTTCTGTTTTGCCGACACCTTATTTTCGCGGAAGCGACAGCAGCTGAGAACAAAAATCTGACCTCGCCGTCAGTCATCTGTTTAGACAAAACAAGCATCGAACCCGAAGGCCGACTCTGTAACACCCCACTTCCCAAATCAATTAAAATATAAACATTATAAATAAACATCAGAGTTCTTCCACCCAAAGTGGGATATCACATCATAAAAATCCAACACATACTTCATTAAAAATGTTTTCACCAAAATACAGCGGAAATTGTTCATATAACAAAATACATCAAATTCGTGATACGTCACAGGAAAAGAAATAAGTTCAACAAAAACAACTAAAAACACCCAAGTCTCGTGCTACGTATCAGAGCATCCTAAGACTCGACGGGCACACCACAAATCCAAGCTAGCTAAGTACCTGGATTATCTGTACTTTCGAAGAAGCACAGACCACAACAACAGCAAAGGGGTGAGAAAACATTATCAAAATATATCGGTAATCACATACATGAAATAAAGGTAGTAACTACAATAATCATATAAATCATCACCCAACATTCACCAAACACGACATATAGTCCACCAACGACATAATTCATTATAATGCAAATATGCAATGCAACACCATGCATGCGGTACCGACTCATTAGTTCTTCTATGGAACCCGGATAGATCACATACGCCCACCCTTGGCCATGATCTGTCCCCACCAATTCCCCACTCAAAGGAATACGAATGAATCACATACACTCCATCGAGCAATGACTCATTCCACCAACACTTCATAATATGCATGACACCAAATGCATAGAAATTAACACAAGCATACATTGTGCATACGATTCTCAGATCAAACCACCATACATCACATATACATAGATATGTCATACACCAATCAATCAGATACTTACATAAAGTATTAAGGAATTCACTTCCTATCACCAAATACACAATCTCCATCATTCAATCACCATCCCTACGCTTACCATGATCAAAGGGATCCTACAAGGCTAATGCACAAGGCAAAACATCACAAAACCACATTCTGCCATCACGTTCGCTGAACCATTTGCCAGACGAAGCCCCGCAGCGAATGCTCGCTATGGCTCGCCAGGCGAACCTGCTGGCGAAGCCTCGCTGGCCACATTCGCTAGGAGAACTTTATACCCTTTAGGTCTGGGAGTTTATTTGGAATTACTCGCCACTGCTCGCTAACACTCGCCAGGCGAACCCTCGCTAATCTTCGCCAGGCGAACCTTCGCCAACATTCGCCAGGCGAAACCCAGCGAATGTTGCGTTACCCCAAAATCTCCACTGTTCTACAATGCTATCTTAGTCAATTCCAAGCCTAATATTCTACCTCTATCTCCTATTCTATCAGTATTATAGACCATAACATCATACTTGTCAATCGACCTATAATTCTTACTCTAATACCAACATTAGATACTTTACCGGCACTCGCAGAGTTACTTAGAACTTGCCCCATCCACATCAACATCAACACCCACACATCAAGGGCAACAACAATTCATCACATATCATCATATATACACAATTCATCAAAAATCAACAATATTTAACATCATAGCAACAATTCAACATATTCATCAGAATACCTACGGGGTTAAGGAATCCCGTCTACCCAGTTCATGTATATACCATCCCAATCAGTTTCTCCTCCCTTACCTCGATTATATCTTCGATTGATGAAGAATCCCCTACCAATTGATCGCCCTAGCCTTGTTCTCCTTTCTCTTGCTCTTCCCCTCAGAATCGCTTATCGTGTTCTCACTTCTCCCTTCTCTCTATTTTCTCTAACTTCCAAATGTATCGTAAAACATATTGACCCCTCAATTTCTTATTTTAATTATTTAATCCCAATAATAATAATAACTAATAATAATAATAATAATAATAATAATAATATTAATAATAATAATAAGACCAATAATATTATTAATCATTATATTATCACCAATATCATATTATATTATATTATTATTAAATTCCACCTTTTATTAAATAGCTCCTATAACTTAAGGACACCCACCCAACGCTCTCAGGCACACTCCCACATAAGGGCACTCCAAAATACAATAAACACCAAAAAGACTTAATAATTAAAATGGATGTTACAATTCCGGATACTTGATTATTTTTGTCCCCCACTTTAATTATTTTCGTCCTCGAAAATTACTTGATGGAAACAATTCCGGATACGCTTCTTGCATCCTGCTTTCCAATTCCCAGGTCACACTGCCTCCTGCAGCACCTCCCCAAGCTACTTCCACTAACGGTATTTCCTTCCCTCGGAGTTGTTTCATCTTACAGTCTTCGATCCTCAACGACATCGTCTCAACAGTAAGATTCTCCCGGACATGCACCTCATCCCTCGGAATCACATGAGATGGATCCGAAACATACTTTCGCAATTGCGACACATGAAACACATCATACAAATTCGACAATTCAGGCGGCAACGCCACCCTGTAAACCACAACACCAACTCTTTGCAAAATTTGATACGGTCCAATAAACTTAGGATCCAGCTTCTTGGACTTCAACGCATGACCCACACCAGTCATCGAGTTAACTCTTAGGAATACATGATCACCTTCACTGAATTCCAATTCTTTCCTCCGGTTATCATGGTAACTTTTCTGTCTACTCTAAGACGCCTTCATTTTCTCACGAATCATCTGAATCGTCTCAGTAGTCTGCTGTACAATTTCTAGTCCAAACACTACATTCTCACCAGTCTCATACCAACACAGAGGAGTCCTACACCTCCTTCCATACAAAGCCTCAAACGGTGCCATTCCGATACTAGAATGGTAACTATTGTTGTACGTGAACTCAATCAATGGCAAATGAGTGTCCCACGCACCACCTTTCTCCAACACGCAAGCCCTCAACAAATCCTCAAGCGACTGAATAGTCCTCTCTGACTGACCATTAGTTTGTGGATGATAAGCTGAACTCAACTTCAACTTAGTACCCAACGCTTCCTGTAAGCACTTCCAAAATTCCGAAGTAAACCTCGGATCTCTATCCAACACAATACTGGACGAAACACCATGTAGCTTCACAATTACCCAAATATAAATCTCTACTAGCTTCGTCAACGGGAAACTAATATTAATCGCCACAAAATGTGCAGACTTCGTAAGTCGATCCACAATCACCCATATAACATTAACTCCTCTCGCCGTACTCGGCAACCTAGTAACAAAATCCATAGTTATACAATCCCATTTCCAAACTGGAACTTCCAACGGTTGCATAAATCCAGAAGGTCTCTGGTGCTCTACCTTCGACTTCTGACACGTCAAACAGGGATAAACAAACTGAGCTATGTCTCTTTTTATACCAGTCCACCAAGATAACTTCTTTAAATCATGCTACATCTTCATAGCTCCCGGATGGATACTCAGATTACTACGATGTCCTTCACTCAAAATTAACTTTTTCAGTTCCTCATTATCCGGCACACAAATTCTGCCTTTAAATCTCAACACACCTGTATCATCCAGTTTAAAATCATTATCGGAGTCATTTCCTGCTCCAGTCATCAAATATACTAACTTCACATCCAACTTCTGGTTCTCTAATTATATCCAAGAAGTCATTATTCACCTGCAACATCCCCAACATCACACTGTCCGTCGTAGTCTCGCAAACCATACTCAAATCTCTAAAATGTTCAATTAGTTCCATTTCTTTCACCATTAAAGCCGATATATGAATCGCTTTTCTGCTCAAAGCATTTGCCACTACATTAGCCTTTCCTGGATGATAACTTAAACTGAAGTCATAATCCTTTAAGAATTCCAACCATCGCCTCTGCCTCATATTCAGCTCCTTCTGATCAAACCGATACCTTAGACTCTTATGATCACTGAACACTTCAAATCTCGAACCATATAAATAGTGCCTCCAGATTTTTAACACAAAAACAATCGCAACCAACTCAAGATCATTAGTAGGATAATTCCGTTCATGCACTCTTAATTGTCGAGAAGCATACGCTACCACTTTACCATTCTGCATAAGAACTCCGCCTAATCCCATCTTAGACGCATCACAGTACACTACAAAAGGTTCACTCGGAGTCGGCAACACTAACACCGGTGCCGTAGTCAATTTCCTTTTTAATTCTTCAAAGCTTTCTTCACGAGCAGCATCCCACACAAAAACTTGGTTCTTTCTCGTCAACTGAGTCAATGGCAACGCTAAAGTAGAGAACCCTTTAATAAACCTTCGGTAATAACCTGCCAAACCCAAAAAGCTTCTAATTTCTGTCGCTGTCTTCGGCGGTTCCCACTGTAACACTGCACTTACTTTCAATGAGTCAACAGATATTCCATCACCAAAAATCACATGCCCCAAGAAACTCACTGTCTTCAACTAGAAATCGCACTTCGACAGTTTAGCAAACAACTTATTATCCTTCAGCACCTGCAAGGCAATTCTCAAATGTCCTGCATGTTCTTCATCAGACTTAGCATAGATTAAGATATCATCAATAAACAGAATAATAAACAAATCCAAATAAGAATGGAAAATTCGGTTCATATACTCCATAAATACTCCCGGCGCATTAGTCACTCCAAAAGGCATTACAACATATTCGTAATGTCTGTATCGAGTTCTAAAAGCCGTCTTCTGAATATCACCTTCTTTAACTCTGATCTGATGGTAACCCGATCTCAAGTCGATCTTACTGAACACACGAGCTCCTACCAACTGGTCCATCAAATCGTCAATCCTTGGAAGAGGATACTTATTCTTAACAATCACCTTATTCAACTGACAGTAATCGATGCACAGACGCATACTACCATCCTTCTTTTTCACCAATAGCACTGGAGCTCCCCACGGCGACACACTCGGTCGGATAAACTTTCTATCTAATAACTCTGCAATCTGAGACTTCAATTCGGACAACTCTACTGCCGACATCCTGTACGGCGCCATAGAAATAGGCCTCGTACTAGGAACAAGATCAATACTAAATTCAACTTCTCGCGTCGGAGGCAATTTCGTAATTTCGTCAGGAAACACTTTCGGAAATTTATTCACCACTGCCAATTCCCCCATTGATGCTTTGCTATCCACCGATAACGATGCAAATAAAGCAAACACTTTAGCTTCGTCCTCCAACAAGGTCCTCAATTCTTTACTAGACAAAGAACTCTCCAACGCTTCCTCTTCAGGAGTAAGGAACAGTAACACCTTCCGAAAACAATCAATGTAGACTCGGTTGAACTCTAACCAGTTCATACCTAGAATAACATCCAAATTACCAAGCGGTAGGAAAATCAGATCCACTCCAAAATCTCTACCGAAAATAGTCAGTGGACACTTCAAACATACCAAAGAAGTAGTCACTGAACCAATAGAAGGTGTCTCAATAGTCATCCGTCGCTCAAGAGTAGACGGTACCAATCCTATTCTCTTCACACAATCAACAGAAATGAACGAGTGGGTTGCACCCGTAACAATAATAGCAGTCAAAGGAATATTGTTGATAATACAAGTACCTTTGATAGCACGCTCCTCACTGACAGCTTGAGTTCCCGCCAAAGCAAACACTTTACCACCATCCGGAGACGCCTGAGACTTCTTCGGCTTCTCACAATGCGTACTGATATGGCCTTTCTCACCATAATTATAACAAATGGGCATAGTGGCCCTACACTCAGCTATCACATGGCCTGGCTTACCACACTCAAAACACTTCCTTACCCCCTCCTTAGGACAATCCTTAGCACGATGACCTGTGTCACCGCATCGAAAACATTTCCCATCAGCAGACGCGTCCCCTTCTCTGGGCTTCCTGTCGGTAGCAACCTTACGTTTTCCTTTGTTAGCCGAAACACTGTAAGGAGTACCACTGAATCTCTGCTTACCCTTACGGTCATTTACAACCTTATAGTGTGCAATCCTGGCCCTGTTATCATTGTCATAGATCCTACTCCTGCTTACCAGCTCAGGATAGTTCCTGATCTTCTGACAAGCAATTCCCAGCTTAACTTCCGGATGCAGTCCATTCTCAAATTTCAAACACTTGGATGTCATTGCATCATCAGTATTGTAATGAGGACAATACTGCACTAACTCATCAAACTTCGTGGCATACTCCGCTACGGTCATACCACCTTGCTTCAGTTCCTAGAATTCGATCTCCTTAGCACTTCGAATGTCTTCCGGAAAGTACTTCTCCGGAAAACCTTTATGAATTGCGTCCCAAGTAATCATAGTTCCTGCAGTCACCCACCTCTGGCGGCAATTATCCCACCAAGCTTCAGCCTCACCCTCCAGCATGTGAGTACCAAACCTCAACTTTTGCTCATCACTGCAATTCATAGTTTTGAAAATCTTTTCAATTGCCTTCAGCCACTTCTGTGCAGCTTCAGGGTCCGAAACACCTCCTTCAAACGTCGGCGACTTGTTACTCCGAAACTGCGCTAAATCTCTAAATTGGGCATCTGCAGCTTGGTTCTGGTTAGCAACTTCCTGTGCCATCGCTTGCATAGCAGCAGCCAAAGCAGCATCATTCCTTCCTGCCATACTACTCAACAATAACAACACCAGGTTAAACGATACATAATCTCTATCCTAAGGACAGACTCAACTCGACTCAACAACGCTGGCCGGACGGACCGACCTACTCTGATACCAATTGTAACACCTCACTTCCCAAATCAATTAAAATATAAACATTATAAATAAACATCAGAGTTCGTCCACCCAAAGTGGGATATCACATCATAAAAATCCAACACATACTTCATTAAAAATGTTTTCAAATACAACGGAAATTGTTCATATAACAAAATACATCAAATTCGTGATACGTCACAGGAAAAGAAATAAGTTCAACAAAAACAACTAAAAACACCCAAGTCCCGTGCTACGTATCAGAGCAGCCTAAGACTCGACGGGCACACCACAAATCCAAGCTAGCTAAGTACCTGGATTATCTGTACTTCCGAAGAAGCACATACCACAACAACAGCAAAGGGGTGAGAAAACATGATCAAAATATATCGGTAATCACATACATGAAATAAAGGTAGTAACTACAATAATCATATAAATCATCACCCAACATTCACAAAACACGACATATAGTCCACCAACGACATAATTCATTATAATGCAAATATGCAACGCAACACCATGCATGTGGTACCGACTCATTGGTTCTTCTATGGAACCCGGATATATCACATACGCCCACCCTTGGCCATGATCCGTCCCCACCAATTCCCTACTCAAAGGAATACGAATGAATCACATACACTCCATCGAGCAATGACTCATTCCACCAACACTTCATAATATGCATGACACCAAATGCATACAAATTAACACAAGCATACATTGTGCATACGATTCTCAGATCACACCACCATACATCACATATACATAGATATGTCATACACCAATCAATCAGATACTTACATAAAGTATTAAGGAATTCACTTCCTATCACCAAATACACAATCTCCATCATTCAATCACCATCCCTACACTTACCATGATCAAAGGGATCCTACAAGGCTAATGCACAAGGAAAAACAGCACAAAACCACATTCTGCCATCATGTTCGCTGAATCATTTGCCAGGCGAAGCCCCGCAGCGAATGCTCGCTATGGCTCGCCAGGCGAACCTGCTGGCGAAGCCTCGCTGGCCACATTCGCCAAGAGAACTTTATACCCTTTAGGTCTAGGAGTTTATTTGGAATTACTCGCCACTGCTCGCTAACACTCGCCAGGCGAACACTCGCTAACACTCGCCAGGCGAACACTCGCTAACCTTCGCCAACATTCGCCAGGCGAAACCCAACGAATGCTGCGATACCCCAAAATCTCCACTGTTCTACAATGCTATCTCAGTCAATTCCAAGCCTAATATGCTACCTCTATCTCCTATTCTATCAGTATTACATACCATAACATCATACTTGCCAATCAACCTATAATTCTTACTCTAATACCAACATCAGATACTTTACCCGCACTCTCAGAGTTACTCAGAACTTGCCCCATCCACATCAACATCAACACCCACACATCAAGGGCAACAACAATTCATCACATATCATCATATATACACAATTCATCAAAAATCAACAATATTTAACATCATAGCAACAATTCAACATATTCATCAGAATACCTACGGGGTTAAGGAATCCCCTCTACCTAGTTCATGTATATACCATCCCAATCAGTTTCTCCCCCTTACCTCGATTATATCTTCGATTGATGAAGAATCCCCTACCAATTGATCGCCCTAGCCTTGTTTTCCTTTTACTTGCTCTTCCCCTCAGAATCGCTTATCGTGTTCTCACTTCTCCCTTCTCTCCACTTTCTCTAACTTCCAAATGTATCGTAAAACATACTAACCCCTCAATTTCTTATTTTAATTATTTAATCCCAATAATATTAATAACTAATAATAATAATAATAATAATAATAATAATAATAATAATAATAATAATAACACTAATAATAATAATATTAATAATAATAATAATAATAAGACCAATAATATTATTAATCATTATATTATCACCAATATGATATTATACTATATTATTATTAAATTCCACCTTTTATTAAATAGCTCCTATAACTTAAAGACACCCACCCAACGCTCTCAGGCACACTCCCACATAAGGGCACCCCAAAATACAATAAACACCAAAAAGACTTAATAATTAAAAATGGGTGTTACATGCTCAACACGCAGCTGAGAAGAAAATCTGACCTCGTCATCAGTCATCTGTTTAGACAAAACAGGCATCGAACCCGAAGGCCGGCTCAACACGCAGCTAAGAAGAAAATCTGACCTCGCTGTCAATCATCTGTTTAGACAAAACATGCATCAAACCCGAAGGCCAGCTCAACACGCAGCTGAGAAGAAAATCTGACCTCGCCGCCAGTCATCTGTTTAGACAAAACAGACATCAATCCTGAAGGCCGGATCAACATGCAGCTGATAAGAACATCTGTTGATTCACCATCTGGGTGAAGAAAACCGTTGAGGAAATATGAACTTGTATAAATAAACTATGTTGGGGAGAATGATAAGATGAACACATCTGTTAATGGTCTAGCTGGCGGTTTGGATATCACACAGGCTCAAGAAAAACACTGATACTTACCAGGGACTGGGTATCGCACGGGCTTAAGAAAATACATTGTCGTCTGCTCAAGATGCAACCGAAATCAAGAGGTAACAACCTGGCTTATTTTTCAAATGCACATGTTTGAATATGGGGTAATGCTCCACACGAAATGGAAATGTTACGCGTTTGGGAGGATGCTATGCATGATGCAGATGCAAAGGAACCGCTCCAGCAAAATAAATGCTGAAGAGAAGGAGCCAAACCTGCTAGGGATAACCAGGTGTGCCAAGTACAATTGGACTTACGCTGGGAGAAACGAGCCCTGGATGGCTTCCTGGAAAAAGAACTTTCCTGGATAAACTATTCTGCTGAGAATATGATCCGCTCCGCTAGGGATCACAAACTCAACTCTGCTGAGGAAGATGGCCCTAGATGGCCTACCAGAATATAACTCTTCTGGGGAACAAACATTTGGCTAGGGAAACGAATCCACTCTACTGGGGGAAATCAGCCCTGGATGGCCTTTCGGAATACGACTCTACTTGGGAAGTAAAGAAAATTGCGGGGACTTACTCCACTTTGCCGGAGATTTTGCTCTGCTGGCAATTTGAATCCATTCTGCTAGGGATAATGAGTAAGACTTACTGGGAAGACATCCCAAACTTTCTGCTGAGGATGGAAAATAACAATTTTCCGGGTCAATCTCAATCTGCGGGGAAGAAAACAATCCACTGATTTCGCTGGGGACCTGAAGGGGATGAAAATCAACTAGGGGTATATCCCGAAGAAAACTCATTCTAACGAGTACCAATAACCAACTGGATTCTGCTACGGACCACAACTCTGCTGGGGATCACCCAATGAAGGAATCAACATCCACCTCTGATTGGGGAAATGAGAAATAAACTCAACAATAACAACTTCCATCTGGGGAACGAGTCAATGACCTAGACTCAGAGGGGAAAGGAGTCAACCATTCAGACTCTGTGGAGAACTGGAACTCTGAACTTGTTCCGCTGCTTGGAATAATCCCACACCCACTCGTTGAGGATGATCCTACTCTGCCGGAGATTTCAATCTCGACCTGCCGAGGATAACCTTGACTGCATATAATTCCAACCTACTGGGGATGAAAACAGTCTTAACCTGCACACCTTCTTCAAGTGGGGGATTTCTGGAAAAGTCTCAAGGATGAGAGTCCTGTGAATGATAAATAAATAAACATGTTTTGTGTAGCAGGCACCATCTTAATCATCACTCATGATATTATTCATGCAAAAACATTGTTTCGATTATAGTTGGCAGAGCCCACAAGTTTATGTATGCAAAGTTTTATCAAAAACATCAGGTGTCTTTTGTAACAGCCCAATTTTCACTAATTAATTATTTATATTAATTAAATGATTTAAGAGGATTGTATGATTAATTAAATGAATTAATAGATGTTGGAGAGAATTAGAAGGGAAAGACTTATAAGGAAAAGTGGAGAGAAAGGAAGAAGATAGAAACTTAAGAGAAAGAAAAAGAAAGATAGAGGAATAAAGAGAAAGAGAAGGAGAAGAAGAAAAGTTGGAAAAGCTCAAGAACAACTCTCAAGAATCAATTAATCGAGGTAAGGGTGTGAACTATCATTATCTAGTCAATGTCTATGATTATGTATGCTTGGGTTGGATTGTTGGTTGTTTTTCTACAACTTCCATTTTAGGGCAAATTGGATTTAATCGATAGAAATCGAGTTTTAACGGTAGAAGTTGGAAAGAAGTGATATAATTTAGTCGAGGGAGGTTATACTAAGACTATGGGACTGGTTTGGTGAGAATCGTTCGGTGTTGTGAGGAGTTGAGGACTTGATGACAGTGGGAATTTTCTAAATTCGTAGATATTCGCTAGCACCTTCGCTAGGCGAACAGGTCGCGAACGTTCGCTAGTAACTCGCTGAGCAAATAGTTAGCGAGAGGTGCCATACTTGGGCAGAATGGATTTGAGGTTCTTCGCTGGTAGCGAATGGGGCAGCGAAGGTTCTCTAGGACTTCGCTGTAGCGAGCTAGGTAGCGAAGCTAGTCAGTAGCTTCTTTTTGCCTTCGCGAGCTTGTTTGCTAGGCGAACAGATAACGAGTATTCGCTAGGGACTCGCAAGGCGAGTAAGCCAGTGAGCGTGTCAGCATTTTGTTTTCTTGTGATTCTATTCCATGTTGATTTATTTCTTCAACTGTGTTTGATCCTTGTTGGAAATGAGTGATTTTATACTGTGAAATATATGTTGTGGGTAGTCGTATGGCGTGAATCCTAGATTATGGAAATATTATGAATACATATTGTTTGTATGAGATTATATGAATAGAATGCATGAGAACATATTGTGAATATGTGTGCATTGCTTGATAAATGTATTGATGATATATGAATATGTTGTGTGTGCAATCATGTTATAATTCTTGTGTGATGAATTATGTGAATGCATGGGATTAAGATGCGAGACGGTCTTAAGTGCATTTGGTGGTCGATTGCATATGCATCATTTAGTCAAGAGGCAATGTTTGCTAGTTTCGTGGAGACTAGTGACTTGTCCCAAACCTAGAAGGGTGGGTTTGAAAGCTTAGGGAACGGGCTTTTGTTGTTATCGGTCTAGAAGGGTGGACCCGGTTTAAGTGTAAAAACCGAAAAATGATAACAAGTGTTGGTACCACATGGCATGAGTTGCATTGAGTCACATGATTAATGTGTATTATTGCATGAAAGTTTACCTTTATGTGAAGTATTGAATTGAGAATTATGGATGTATGCATGATGAAATGTGCTTGATGATTATCCATGTTTGTTTACACTTATGTTGAGATGTATATGATGATTGGAATAAATTGTGGTGAGAAATGTGAAAAGTATGTGTTTTATACTTGTGTATGTATATATAATTATATGCTTTGACTATTATGATAATATTTCTCACCCTTCTGCTGTTTCATAATGCTCTATGAGGCATTGCAGATTAGGTTGCTGGAGGTCTTTTGTGAAGTTTAGCTTCATCCTTTCTGGTCGGTTATGCTCTGATATGTAGCACCGGGTAGTTAGGATTGTATAGTATTCTTTTGGGGATACATTTGTGTATGTATCTTTTGATAATGTTTTGTAAACATGAATGATATTGCGAACTAAACTGAATTATGTATCTAAATGATAACATGTTTTAAGTAATTCAATGTTTTAATCTTCCACTTTAATTTCTAACTATTGAGATGTGGGTGTAGGACTAAGTTCCTTTGTTGAACCATCCTACTGCTGCATGTCTTTTATAGAGCAGGTGTTGTATGTTATTTTGGTGAATGTTGTGGCATACTTCTTTTATACCATATTTTAATTTACTCTGATGAAATTTGTTACGTGCTTGTGTCATTTAATTGTTTATTGGGGGGTATAGAAGAGGGTGTTACATCTTTTGCAAAAAAAACAGTAAAAAGCTGGAACAAAGACAAAGGCATTTTGAATAGTATATTTTATTGATTGATGGCCTGTAAATAGGCAAAAGATACAACAGATGCAACTCCTGAAATGAGAAAGTTGTGCAAGAAATATACACAAATGTACAAGAATATAGAAAATATCGGCAATGTGGTACAGAAAACCACCATGTGACGTCTCAACTATGACTCGCATGACTTTGATGCTTCTCTGATGCTTTGTCTTCTGAAGAGATTGACTTGGTTGATCGACCCTCGGGTCCTCCCAAAATCCATTGTGCTCTGAAGATCAATACCCAGACTGCAATCATTTTCTTTTCAAATCTCTAACTTTTGCCTGAACCGCCCTTGCGGATTCTCGATTCACCGAGATACCCATTTTTACCAAAGTCGTCCTTTCGGGATTTCAACTTTGTGGGTTTTTTCTTTTTATCCCTAACTTTTTTCCGAACCCATCTTTTTTATGGTTCGTCGGGATGCCCCATTCTTGCCTGGATTCTCTTTTTCTTTCTAGCGGGCTTATCTTAAGCAAAGTATCTTTTAACTGCGTCTCTGTTCATAGGGGACGTGAAATCTTCTCCATCCATGGTTGATAGTAGTAAGGCTCCTCTTAAGAAGACTTTCCTTACGACATATGAACCTTCATAATTGGCAGTCCATTTGCCCCGGTGATCTGTCTGTGGTGGGAGGATCCTCTTCAACACCAAATCGCCTGCCTAAAAGCTCCAAGGACGCATCTTCTTATCAAAAGCTTTCTTCATTCTGCTCTGGTATAGATGACCGTATGCAATGGATGCCAACCTCTTCTCATCTATCAAGCTGAGATGATTCAATCTGTTCTTCACCCATTCTGCCTCATCCAATTTGACGTCAACCAACACTCTCAAGGAAGGAATCTCGACTTCCAATGGTAGGACAACTTCCATACCATATACTAGCGAGAAAGGAGTTGCCCTAGTTGAAGTACATACCGAAGTACGATATCCGTGTAATGCAAAGGGCAACATCTCGTACCAATCTTTGTTGGTCACAACCATCTTCTGTACAATCTTCTTAATGTTCTTATTGGCCGCCTCGATGGCGCCAGTCATCTTCGGACGATAGGGAGAAGAATTTCGATGCTTAATTTTGAAACTTTAGCACAGTTCCTTCATCATCTTGCTATTCAAATTTGAACCATTATCAGTAATGATTCTTTCAGGCATTTCATAATGTAAGATGATGTCCCTTTTGATGAATCGGGCTACCACTTGTTTGGTGACATTAGCATAGGAGGTTGTTTCGACCCACTTGGTGAAATAATCAATCGCCACTAAGATGAAGTGATGTCTATTAGATGCAGTTGGTTCGATCTTGCTAATCATATCAATGCCCCACACGGAGAAGGGCCAAGGGGACGCTATAACATTCAAAGGATTTGGCGACACATAAATTTTGTCGGCATAAATCTGGCATCTATGGCATTTATTTGCATACTTGAAGCAATCAGACTCCATAGTCAACCAGTAATATCCTGCCCTTAACAGCTTTCGAGACATGGCATGTCCACCTGCATGGGTACCAAAGGCGCCTTCGTGGACCTCTTCCATAAGCAAACTTGCTTCTTTTAGCCGCACTAAGTCAAAATTTCTCCAATAGAGTACACCATCTTGGTTCAGATAGAAATTACCAGCCAACCACCTCAAGGTCTTCTTATCCCGGGTCGATGCCCCAGGCGAATATTCTTGGTTCTTGAGAAATTTCTGGATGTCATAATACCATGGCTTGCCATCTGAAGCTTCTTCTATTGAAAAGACAAACGCAGGCCTGTTAAGGCGTGAGATGACAATTCTCGGAGAGTCATTCCAAAAATTCACCTTATACATTGAGGATAGTGTAGCCAAGGCATCTGCCATCTAATTCTCTGCTCTTGGCACATGATGAAACTCTACCCTATCAAAAAAGGGCAATAACCTCCTAGCGTAGTTCATATAAGGGATTAGATTGGGATGACGAGTATCCTACTCTCCCTTGATCTGATTGACCACCAAAGCTGAATCACCATAAATCAAGGTTCTTGATTCTCAAATTAATCGCTTCTTCAATACCCATGATACATGCTTCATACTCAGCCTCGTTATTGATGCTTGGAAATGTTAACCTAGCAGTGAATGGTATGTGAGAACCATTGGGAGTAGTAATGATTGCCCCAATTTCGCTACCGTAGGAGTTAACAGCACCGTCAAAAATCAATTTTCACTAGGAACCCAACTCGGGACCTTCGTTAGGTAACGGTTCATCACAATCCTTCATTTTCAAGTACATGATATCCTCATCAGGAAATTCAAACTTCATTGGCTGATAGTTGTTGATTGGTTGCTCTGCGAGATATTCTGACAAAATAATCACTTTAATGGCCTTCGGGGAGACGTATTGAATGTCGTATTCTGTCAAAACCATCTTGCATCTAGCAATTCTTCCAGAAAGTGCTTGCATCTTGAACACGTACTTAATCAGATCCATCTTCGAAATTAGCATGGTTGTGTGGTTTAGCATATACTGCCTTAGGCGTTTGGCGGCCCACGCAAGTGCGCAACAAGTCTTTTCCAATATTGAGTATCTAGACTCACAATCTGTGATCTTTTTACTCAAGTAGTAGATGGCATGCTCTTTTCTTCTATTCTCGTCGTGTTGACCGAGAACACAACCCATGGAATTCTCAAGAACCGTTAAATACATTATCAATGGTCTTCCAGCCACTAGGGGCATCAATATTGGAGGCTCCTGCAGATACTCCATTATTTTCTCGAATGCACTCTGGCAATTTTCGTTCCAGACAACCACCTGATCTTTCTTCAATTGTTTAAACATTGGCTCACAAGTGGCTGTGAGGTGAGATATGAACCTCGCTATGTAGTTCAATCTACACAGGAACCCATGAACCTCTTTCTCCGACTTCGGTGCTGACATTTCTTGAATTGCTTTTATTTTTGCAGGATCGACCTCAATACCTTTCTCACTGACAATGAACCCCAACAGCTTTCTTGACCGTACACCAAAAGTGCACTTGCTCGGATTCAACCTTAGTTTGAACTTCCTCAACCTCTCAAACAGCTTCAACAGATTCACTAAGTGTCCTTCCTCCATTTGCGACTTTGCAATCATGTCATCGACATAGACTTCAATCTCATGATGAATCATGTCATGACACAAAGTGACCATCGCCCATTGATAGCTTGCCCCTGCATTCTTCAACCCAAAAGGCATCACCTTATAGTAAAACGTCCCCCACAATGTGATAAACGTTGTTTTCTCCATGTCCTCTGGGGCCATCTTGATCTGGTTATATCCAGAGAAACCATCCATGAAAGATAACACTGAATATTGCGCGATGTTATCAACAAGCACGTCGATGTAGGGAAGCGGGAAATCATCTTTTGGACTTGCTCGGTTTAGATCACGGTAATCTACACACATTCGTACCTTACCATCCTTCTTGGGTACAGGCACAATGTTAGTGATCCACGAAGGATAATTCGTTACGGCAAGAAATCTGGCGTCCAATTGCTTCCGGACCTCTTCTTTAATCTTTACCGCCATATCTAGTCTGGTTCTTCTTAGCTTCTGCTTGACAAGTGGACACTCTTCTCAAAGGGGTAGGCGATGAACCACAATATGGGTATCGAGTCCGGGCATATCCTCGTAGGACCAAGCAAAGACATCCTTATACTCTCGGAGTAGTTCTACCAGTCTTTATTTGACATCATCCCCTAAGGCAACCCCTATTCTGACCTCCTTCTTAGTCTCTTCTGTTCCTAGGTTGACGACTTCAATCTTCTCCTGATGAGGAAAAATCACTTTCTCCTCTTGCCTTAACAACCTAGGTTGACGACCTCCTTCTTAGTCTCTTCCGCTTGAAAGATCAAATTATCAAAGTCATACCAAGTCATAGACGAGTATGAGTCGGTGTCATCTGAAATGTGTAACCTGCAATGGTGATGATTTAATGCTTAAATGATATGTAACCAAAAAAACACAAACCACATTGCCATTTTATTGTTAAAATAAAAATAAGAAAAATAAGGATCACAAAAATTTTGATGCAAAGACGCCTTTTTTTTATTAATGATTAAAACGGTTGTTCAGACATAAACGATAAGGCCCTACAAATAAAGACCACTATGCTCCGGGCAGAACATAGGGCAGTACATAATCAAAACAAAACAATTACTCTTCATAAGTCACTGAGATAACTTCTTCGATGGTCCAATTCTTCAATCTCTGGCCAGGAATACACGTCTGGATCCATGCATCCATGTCGCAGTCACTGTCTCCTTCCTCGTCAAACACGGCATTGATTCGCTCAAATATTACCCCACCGCTTATGAATTGTACGGGTCCCTTGTAGAGCGGAGAGCTATGTGAAGAGGATGAATATGGGTCGTATCCCAGTCCAAACTTGTCTTGTTTATTGGGGACGCTCACAACTTACCCCCACCCTTGAGCTGACCCGGACTTCACCACGGCTTGTGAATATCCATAATGTAAAACGCGGCATTGAAAACTTCTGGACCTACCTGGATTGGAAGAGTCACTTCTCCGAAAACAGACCTTCTTGTCCCATCAAATGCTCGCACCACCAAATCACTTAGGGTACAGATTATCCCTGTGTGTCCAACTTCATCAGAACTTTCTTGGGTAACACATTAAGTGAAGACCCAGTGTCTACTAGCACATGCAACAACACAGCCCCTCTGCATTCAATGGAGATATGCAGAGCGTGATTATGGTCTCTTCCTTTGGGGGTCAAATCAAGATCTGTAAATCCAAGCCTGTTCCCAGCGTTAACGTGGGCCACCACCCCTTCAAGTTGATTCACGGAGATTTCCTGTGGTACATAAGCATTATTCAGAATCCTCAGCAACACATTGCGATGTGCCTCAGAGCACAATAACAATGATAAGATGGAAATCTTCGACAGAGTTTGTTGCAAATGGTCTACAATCTTATAGTCACTTTTCCTGATTAGACGCATAAATTATTCCGCATATTTCAACAAATTTTCTTTCTCACCACGCTGAGAACCCTCTTCAACTACAACCTTCCCTTTACCCTTATCTGATTTTTCAGCATTCGCTTCTAGTGGTGCAAATACCCTCCTACTTCTGTTTACTCCACCGGTTCCTACCAAATTATCAACAAAATCAAACGGCGAACTCTTCAGCTCCTGCTTTTGATCATTGCAGAAGACCTCTAACCCCATAGTTCCATGGGAACGCCTTGGTGCTTTCGTAGGGTATAGGCCCCGCCTTAGTAATTATGATAGTGGGTGGCCTCGGAGGCGCAGAAATATTGATCGTTTTGTAAGGAATGGAGATGGTGGCCACCTCATCCTTCTCTTCATCGATTACCCTTTCATCGTTCTTCCCATCGATCCTATCAAACTGTAGTATACCTTCATCCATCATACGCTGCACATGATTTTTCAGACTTCTACATCCCTTGGGATACGCTACACAATCTTCACAGTCTCTTCCACAACCAAGGAACACCCCACCCTCCAACAACTTGCTCTTCACAAAACTTAAGGGAGTTTTCAAATCTTCCACATCAAATACCAGATTCAAACCTTCTTCCTCAATAATAGCGTTCACCCCAGCCGCTCCATGATTAGGAATGGGATTCTGGACAACATTGGGCACATCACGGGTAAAGTTGATAGCTTTACTGTCGATAAGGTCTTGTACCTTATGCTTGAAAGCTTTACAATTATCAATGTGATGACCGGGCGCACCTGAGTGGAAGTCGCACCGGGCATTAGCATCATATCCTGGAGGCGGTGGGATAGTCAAAGGTGCTAGCGTCCTTTTCTGGACCAACTGCAGTTGTATCAAATGTTGTAGCAGTTGTGTGTAAGGCATCAGTGGTGTATCAAATTGCATATCCATCATCCGCCTACGGTCTTGGAACCGCCGCAGTGCATAGTTCTGTTGTTGTTGTTGTTGCTACTGTGGACATGGTTGTTGTTGCTGTTGCTACTATGGACATGGTTGTTATTGTTGTTGCTGAAGTGGTACTGCTTGGATAACAATACTCGCCACTTGAGGTTGTTGTTGATAGTATTGTTGATGTTGATGCTGATTTTGGTTCCTATTTCGGTTCTTGAAACTTGACACTGCATTTGTTTCATTTTCTCTTTTCTTGGTACCAAAGTTTTTTCTACCTCCTCCAGATGAGGGCCCTTCTCCTGCCTGTATCTTCCCCAACTTTATGCCATTTTCAACTCTTTCGCCGGTAATGATCAAATCCGAGAAACTACCAGACATGTTGCCTACTAATTTCTCGTAGTAAATTTTGGGCAACGTAGCCACAAACAAGTCAATAAGTTCTCTCTCCACCTTGGGAGGTTGAACCCTTGCGGCAAGTTCACGCCATCTCTAGGCGTACTCCTAAAAACATTCATTACTCCTCTGAGATAAGTTCTACAGTTGTACTTGGTTTGGTGCCAAGTCACTATTATACTGATAGTGCTTGACAAAAGCCTCTGCCAAATCCCTCCAACTTATGATGTTTACCGGCTCGTAGCCCATATACCATTCTAAAGACGAACCTGACAGGCTGTCTTGGAAGAAATGCATGAGTAACTTCTCATCATCGGAGTATGCTGACATTTTTCTGTAGAACGAAGATGCACCCTAGAACACATCGTCCCCTTATTCTTATCGAAATTCGGCACCTTAAACTTTAGAGGGATCCTCAGTCCCGGAATCAGTCCTAAATTTTACATGTCTAGACCCATAGAATTCTGGTTCTCAAGGCTTTTCATCTTTTCCTCTATCGCCTTGAACCTTCTGTCTGCGTCAGATTGTAGACCCCCACCAAGGTCTCCCATGGAGAAGACGTCATCCTGCTCATCTTGTGCCCATTAGGGACCTTCATTGTCATGCGCCGTGCACGTCACTCCTGGAATGTGAACTCCATTCTATTTTCCTTCGCCCGGATCGACAACCACTGTCAGGATAACATCTGCGCGTGGAGTACCCACATCAGTCGGAGGAGGAACAACAACAGTTCCACCATGAAGGACCCCACTTCCGTCGACCCTTTCAATAAGAGGTTGGACCAACGTCCTCAATTGTTCTTGTCCACTGGTGACCCATTGCATCAGGTCCATAAACTGTGCCATACGATCACAGAACTCCTGTAGCTTGTTTTGAATCTGATCCATAGTTTTTCATTGATTTCCCCACGTAGAATAACGATGAATTGCCTGGTCTTCAATCTTGAAACAAACTAGTGGAGAAAACCATAGGAAGAAGTAAGGTCAATAGAATTGGGACACCTGCAATGAAATATGCAAAATGATTCAAAATGCAGACACGCAAATATGTTTTAGGGAAATTCTCCCCTTGATTCTTGTTCCACGGGCATGATAGGAGGATGAAAACCCAACAGAGATAGCCAAAACATCTTCTCATAAATAAAATAAAGCAAAGAGTATCAATACACATCATAGAGGATATACAATAGAATCAATACGACCTCATCCAACTATCTTGGTGATGGTCGGAATACAACATAAAACAACAAATAAAAGAGAAAACACATCAGGTACGACATCGAGTCTGGAACTCTTCTAATAACTCCTTCGTGTCTGGATGATCAGGCCTGGCAATCAATCCCTGGATGAGTAAATCCCTCTTGCTGACGGTGGCTTGAAAACCTTGAACATAGTCTTCCCAAGCATCCTCCCCAAAGGCATTTTCAAGTCTGGGTTTCTTCAAGTCTACTCCCAACTTATATTCTTCCAACGTTGGAAGAGCTTCACGGAGTTTGCGTTTGTTTTCATATTGGCACATGGATTCACCTGGAGTTTTCTCAATTCTGACTCGAAGCTGAGTTCTCAAATTGTCAATTTGCTGACGAAGTTTATATTCTCTCTCTTTGTTGTTAGTTAGGATAGCATTCCATTGGGAATTGAACTTGGATATCTCTAAATGTGCTTTCTCCAATTCCTTCTTCTTACCCTTAAGGACATTACTAACACTCTTCAAATCTCGACCCACTCGTTCTCGGGCACTAATCTCTTCTTTCAGTTCCCTACCCATCTTATTCACTACCTCTGTCTTCTTCTTAGATATGAAGATGGCTTCACTTTTCTCGCTCCTAAGCTGGATGATTTCCTTCTCAAATTCTTCATTCGCCCTGCGTAGTTTTTCCTTCTCAGCCTATAGTTGATTGTACTTCTGCACATCAACTATCGTAGGTTCTACAACTGTCGAAGGATACAAAGGTTCTCTTATTGGAAAGGGTAGAAACAGTCTGTCAACTCTCTCCTAGATCCACTCCACGTACATTCCATAGGCTCTGCAATTGATCTTGCCTAGCAAAGGCTTTCCTTTGCGACGAATCTTACCTCAAGCCTTCTCAAGTCTGACTAAGGCCTCATCGTTAATCAAACTGGTGAAATACAGAGATTTCTATACTTCTTCTTCCTTTGGAGGTTCCCTTAGGGCGTAACCAAACTACCTGGTGGCGAGAGCAAGGTTATAATTAATGCCGCCCTTCTCCCCATCAAAGGAACATTGGGGAAAACTCCACAAATGTGAACAACATCCACGCCCAAAAGGCTTTTGTCAAGCCACACGATATTCTCCGACCTTAACCCCATAAGCCTTTCTGGCCAGTCCACTGTTTTTGCAAGGTCAACAAAAGGCCCAGACTTCGGCAGATGTAAGATGAACCATCTGTACAGCAGTAGAGGGCAGCAGGAAACATTCTTGCCACGTTTGTTCTCATTTTTATAGTGAATTGAATGATAAACATCTCTTAAGAGAGTTGGTACTGGATTCCTTGAGGCGAAGATATAGCAAGCATCCAAATCTACAAAGTCAGGCAAGTTAGGGAACAAGACTATCCCATATATGCATAAAGCCAGAATAGCATTAAAAACCAACCAACATCCTTATTTGGCAAAATGCTGAGCTTTTCCCACAAAAAATAGAAGCAGAAAACTAGGAGTCCCAACTTTCCATACCAGATTACCTTCCAATTCAGAGACGTCAAGATAGAGAGTTCTAGCCAACTTAATTACCTCATGCTCTTTCTCAGAATGCACAAAAGGCATCTCCTCCAACACTGGAATCCCCAACAACTGAGCAAATTCTTCCAAAGTTAGCAGCAAAACAAAACCCGGAAGCCTTACAGATAAGACTCAAGATCCTCCCATACTCTTTTCTGACATCTTCCATCGCACTATGGTCAGCCACGGAGATCAGCTTAAGCAGAGGTCCTATCTCTGGGGTCGGGAATTTGTATAGCACACTTTTCTTCAAATCAGGCTCCATAACAGCAGTGGATTAGATGACTAGAATCAAGGAGAAAGTATACACTTGAAACACATATATATGTCAATGTAAAAAAATGCAATGGAATATGCAAATGCAACAGAGGATCAAGATTGTTGTGTTGCTGACGAAGATGAACTAGCGCTTTGCTTTGGCGAGAATACTGCACTAGTATAAGGATCCCACTATAACTGTTCATACTGACAAGAAAAACGGGTAGGCTGAAGGCCAAGGTTTCCTGCAAAGCCCTCCCACTCACAGGTATGAACTTATCTCCAATAAGGTCTGGCATCCTATGCGGTTATCAGCATCACAGACTTTCGAGAAACGATGATACATTCACCATTTTTTGTTTGACATCATAGTCTAACGAAGCAGTCTCACTTAGCTGACTCCCAAGTTATCGGTCTCCAGAGTCGACAGTTTCCTGATCCAACACCCCCCTCCCCCGTGACTAATGTACAGGATAGGATGTCTTCAAAAGAAAACCTCGTCTGAACGCAAATTTCGTGGGGACTAATGCATGTTGTAACATACAGGCCCATCACTACTTTCCGCTCTAATGTTATGGTTATCCTCAAGCCTGGGTTTTGGCTCATCTCACAACGGAACACCCCCCCCCCCCCCCCACAGCACAACAATAATGATATACAACAATGCTAAAGGTAAAAATGCAAAAATGCAATAAAACACAAATGCAACACATACTACACATATATATGCACCCAAAGATAAAACATATAAGCGCTAGGATTGACTCGCATAGAGGATGGGAAGTATCCCCAGTAGAGTCTCCAGTTGTCGCATCGTTGCGAAGAGGGGTCGGCTAAGACAAAAGAGTTTCTACCTTTCATTATTTATCCCAAAAGAGAGGGAAATGAAACGATCAGAGAAAACCTACAAAAAAGGGAAAAGACAGGTCATCGCAACCAAATTTTGGGTTCGGGAGTCGGTTACGCAAGGGGAAGGTATGAGCACCCCCCACGTCCGTTGTACTCAATGGGATACACGCTTGTTGTCTATCTATGGGTGTAAAAACTATCTAAACTACAGGTTCATAGTGACAAAGAAAATAAAAGAGATTCGATAGAGCATCGTCGCTCTATGCCTACGTATTCCCTCGTGCAATGGGAAAGTCAGAGTCAACATAGTTCGAAAAACTACGGGTGATGGGGGGAAGGTTGCTCGCCAAGACATCGTCGTCTTATGCCTACGTATCCTCGTCTGATACGAGAAATCAGAGCAAACGTAGTTCGGGATGACACGACCACGGGTTGGTTAAGTGTTTTAATCGAGTAGGGTTAAACCTTCGTTCTAGCAGTTAGGTGTATTACTGTTCGACCATTGGAGACTTAGGCGTTACCTGTTTGTGGTAGAACCAAGAGTTAACACGCTCTATCTGAAAATGGTTTTCAATTATACTGGAAGGATAAAAAGGTTTGATGTTTTGTTTTTGTGTTTTTTAAATAAGAAGTGAATTGAGTTAAATTTGTAACTCATGTTGCACTAAAGACTATGACTTGAGAGCGAATGCGTTGCATATCGCCCAAAGGGCATACGCTAAACACTTTAGACAGTTTATAGGAGGCCCCCCATCCATCATTCCTCAAGTACTTAAGGCTCGTAACGTACAACACATGTTATCCTTTATTAGATGTTTTGTATTTTTTAGTAGATGAGAAGAGAAAGACACAGACTAAGGGGAAACTGAATCCTAATGTTATCATACACAATGCTCCTAAAGCTGAGATAACAAGGGGAAAAAACTATCCTAATGTTATCATGCCAAAAGGCCAAGTAAACACAAGATAATTCACTTACAGATGAAATGGAAAAAGAAAAGCAATTGACTTAAATAAGTCAAAGAACAATGAAACCAAAAGGTGCAAGGATGCAAGGAAGAAATGCAAATATAAATGATGCAACAATGATGAAGCGAAAATCTAAACAAAAGGACTTAAACAAGTACAAAGAGATGAGCTGAGATGGGACAAGTAAACTCCTACAACCATATGCTATCAATCATCAAGAGAGAATGATGTTATCCTAAGATGCACACATAAAGAAAAGAGGGAGGAAAAAGTGTGTGGCAGCCACCACCACAAGCACATTTCAACCATGCAATTCTTAAGTCTCAAACAAAACAAGGCAAGGAAACAATGCAAAACAAACACTAATGTTCATGACAAACTCAAAATGCAAACATAAGCATCAAATCAATGTTGAAAATAAGGCACAAACATCAACCAAGCCATGGCAAGTGGTAGAAACAAAGTTTCATAACCAATTCAACACTTATAAATAAGTGGAAATGCCTAACATTTAGGTTACTTGTGAAACAAGCTAAGAAAATGTATGACCTAACAAATGGAAAACCAGCATCTTGATCAAGTTACAAACACGTGGCAACACTCACAAGATGCACATGGGATCATTAAGAATCATTTACCATAGAAACTAGGTCAAACTATCTTATATGAAATACAAAATAAATTACACAAAGTAGCCAAGTTCAATGGCAATCAGAAGCCAAAGTTTCAAAGTGAAACTCACCTCAAGGCATCACCAAACAATTCCATTGTTAGAGGTGTTCCACCTTATCGAGGCTTCATCGAGGGGCAAGTAAAGTCAAAGAAAAGTCAACCTTAAATTAATCAAATATAAACCAAAATTCTCCTCAAGAGTGTCTCAATCCCTTACCTAGGTGAGGGAGAGGCCATGGTCATTGGAGATAAAGTTTGGAGTCCAAATGAATAAGATGTCACAAGGTGCACACCAAAATACACATGATTTTGTAAAATCAAAATAAAATAATAAAATAAAGTGAAAAATAAAATAAAAATGTGGAAAAAATAAATAACCCATTAAACTGCAAGGAGAAATTTTTTTGGGAATTTTGTGAATTAAAGAGCTATTTTTAAAATAATTAAAAGCAAACCAATAAGAAAATAAAACAAAAATGAAATAAACACAAGGAGGGGTGCAAGAGCAAAATCAGCTTGACCTGCATTCATTTGTAACGTGCTTAGGCCCTAAAATAAGGGTGTGTGAAAAGCAAATTGCGCAAGGCCCAAACCAAACTCAGATGCCCTATTGGCATCTCATTAATTGACGTGGAAAGATGGTTGGCTCAGAATAGCACAACTCAACTCATTCAAAATTGAAAAGAGGCTCCAAGCTCCACCTCATCTCTTCTTCCTCACACAGGCGCCGGAACCCTAGTTCCAATCGTCTTCTCCGGCGAAAGGCCACCAGAGATGGACCAAACTCCTCAGAAATGGAGGAAAATGATACTCCTCCCCTAAAAATTCCACGAGGATTCCAAATATGAGTTCACAATTTAAAAATAATGGCATCTTCGTGGAGTTTCAAAGGCAAACAGTTGGACTATTAAAACACAAAACTTCATGAAACTCTACCAAATCATCATGCAAACAACACCTACATAAGCAGGACTTCAGATGTACTCAAAATGTTCCTACATTGTGCCTAGAATGATGGAAAAAGTATAAGGAAATACCTAGTGGAGAATGGTCCAATGCCTCTTCTATGCGTGTTGAAGCTTCACCAAAATATGCATAACAAATCCTTGGCACTTGTAGAAGCTGAAACTGTGCTTAAGTGGCCTTGAAAGCTCCTTAATCTTTCCAAGCAATTTTGAACAGGTGATGATCAATGTATCCACAGCTGGTTTCTTTTGTATACAGATGGAAGAGGATGTTATGGTGATGATGGTTTGAGAGAAATTTTGTTAAATGGCTCAGAATAGAGAGAGTTTCTAAGGAAATTTTCAGAGGATGCAAAATATCAAATTCTGATTTCTTTCTCAAATGGTGGTTGCTTCCCTCTAGAGTTTTTCCATAAGCTTATATATGAGGTAAAACACAAGAAATTGAGGGTTTAACAGTGGTAAAATCTCAAGGGATCAGATGCTACAAATCCCATGATATTTGGATTAATGGTGGGTCATGGCTCGCACACGAGCAGCTGACACATGTGGTTGGTCTTCTTGAGTGGGAAGGAACAAATCAGAGGAGGCTGCATGAATTCAGAGTACAGGCAGCTTGTATTTTCCTCATTTGGGAAAGGATTTCAAAATGGCTCCATGAGTGGTACAAGCTTGGTTGGTCTTGTTTTGGCAATGTTTGGAGTGGTCAATTCACCAATTCATGTGCATGATATGAGCAAAGCAAGTATGTTGCATGACTGATTGAGTAACATGCCAAAATGAACTAAAGATCATGCCTTGAAACAATGTTCAAACCACCATCTTTGAGCCATGGTATCTTGGTGCACAAAACTCCTCTTGGTTGGAACTTGGGCTCTAATTAAAGAATGCATGGCAAGGAACAATTTTGATGTTGAATTCATCTTGGTTTGCAACTTGGAAAATCATGGAAAATGAGGTTGAAAATCATGTCATGCAAGCTGCCTTGGAATAACTTAGAAAATTTTCTAAGTTATGAATTTGAACCATTAGAAACCCATACTTTGGACATGCATATCTTGAGCTTCGAACATCACATGAATGACTTCTAGTAATGGATGGAAAGCTTGGAACAAGATCTACGACTTTCATGTGGGAAAAAATTCCTTTAGACAGCAAGAGCTTGATGAAAATTGGCTTGGAAATTGGACCCAAAAATCTGCCTAAACTTACTAATTTTTAGGTCATTGAAAACCCTAACTTTGAACCACCATAACTTGAGCTTCAAGCATCACATGATGATGAATTGGTACTCAAAAGAAAGCTTGGAACACGAGGAACAAGTTTGATGTTGGAAAAAAGTTCAATTGAAACTTTGATCATAAAGAAAAATGGCTTGGAAAGTGGCTGATTCACACATCAAACTTTCCATAAATGGAAAGGTTCTAAAACCCTAATTTTCCCAAAATGGAAAACTTCCACATTTCTTGATTTTTCATGATTCCTTTAAAATTTCTTGGTCAAATATCACCCATTGGTCACATTGGACTTAAGGAACATGATTTTGACCTTAAATGCAATGAGTTTTCTCCCAAATCTCCTGATTTGCAATTGACTGACCAATTGGAGCTCTTCTGATTGAAACTAATGATCAAGATTCTACCTCCAAACACCTTGGGACATATGAATGACCATGGAAACAAATTTTTCTCCAATAACAAGTCTGTCTTGAATATATGTTGATTCCTAATTTCATGCTCTTATGCCTATCAATAAACCTCTATCCCATGCTCACACCCATGATAGGACCTTATGAACTCCTGACAAATCCTCTGGTGGTTCTCAAACAATGAGCTATAGCACACCTTTCCTCTCAAGGAGCTTGGACAACTTCATGATGATAACACACACTTGATGACCTCTACCAATGCCTTTGCTTGAGCAAGAAGCCAATAAGACTCTCCTCTTGGATGGCACACAAACAATCACTTGATCCCCTGTAAGAGCTATTCTATTCAAATGCAAGATGATAAAATGCAATGAAACATATGCCAAAATGCAAGAAAGGGGGTGGTCAAATTTTGGGGTACAACAGTATATACTAAGGGTTAATTGTACCTGCAAAACAAGGGTTCTAAACGGTGTCGGAAGTTATCAGTTTGTCTTTTAGATATTGTCAAATTCCTGACTAACTCGGTGGTTAATAATATTCTCAAGAGAACCTCTTTTGAGTGTAGTATCGCATAGCAACTATTTTGGGACTATTCCCTCATTGTCATTGCACTACGTCCTAATAAGGCCAAAGTTGTGTTTAGGTAACTACGGTCCCCAGTATCACAGGATCCAAGGTCGAAAATAGTGAATGTTTTCATGATTACTCGTTCAATAATACTAATTTTCAAGAGGACCTCAACATAGCGGTGATTCTCAAGTCAGCGTCGGGATTCAACTCCATATAAGCCTCGTCGAATATATCACATTCCTATAAAAATTGCGCTCAAGTCCGGGTGTAGGACTTATCTCACAACAATGATATAACCCCAAGCAAGGTACAACATATATATATATATATATATATATATATATATATATATATATATATATATATATATATATATATATATATATATATATATATATATATATATATATATATATATATATATATATATATATATATATATATATATATATATATATATATATATATATACACACATATATATACAACAGATGATAAAGTAAATAGAAAAAATAAACAAGATAGGGATAACCCTCAAAAAGATATCGAATTCCCCAGTGAAGTCGCCATTTTCTGTTGCGGTGAGAATAGGATATCAAATTATCGATTAATTTGAATCACAATCTTGATTCAAAACCGGTCTTTGATTTATCCGAAGGAAAGGTTAAAGAAGGAAAAACCTATTTTGCATTGTAAACACAATGTGAGGAGAGATCTAGGGTACGGGGGTTGGTTAAGCTTAGGGAAGGTATTAGCATCATAAGTTTTTGTAGTACTCTATAGGAACCTCTTGTTTAAAATGTGCTATTGCTAATGGTTATCTGCTTAGGGTAATGCTAAAGGTTAAAGGGTAAAGAGAAGGACCTAAGTGGTTAGCCCTAAGAATACTCACCAAGACTCGCATCTTGTACCTACGTATCCGACATAGGGGATGGAATCAGAGTATTCGTAGTTCCCCTCAAAGAGGAGGAAGAGGATATTTTTGAATGCGGTCAAGATTCCAGGGGGAAGTAAATGTTCATATGGAAGCTCTTATGTGGAGTGCGGCGACTCCTATTCTACGTTGTAGAGTTGAATTGAAAAGGGTAAAGTAAGTAATCCACGGCGGGGACTTACATGGAGTGCGGCGACTCCTGATCCTAAGGCTAGGATAAGGGGATGGATGTCCATGGCGGGACGTCTAAGCATCTCAAATCCTAAGACCAAGAAAGGGTGAAGGTATGTCCACGACGAAACGCCTAAGTATGAGTACGGCGACTCGGATCCTAAGGCTAGGATGGGGTGAGGGTAAAGGCATTGACGCGGCGGTCTAACGGAAAACCTTTCCTTCAGAGCGTGAAACGGATATGTAAAGCAGTGGATAATACAAGTGATAGCAATGATATGTAAATATGTACAGCGTAGTGAAATGTTAAGTTGGAATGGAGAATGAGAAAAGATTAGATATGGATAATGAAATGTTATTAATTGAATTGGTGATCTGGAATTAAATAAATTATAAATGAGTTAAAGAAGAGCAGATGAATTGTTTTTAATTGTTTTTGAGAATTTTATTTAATTAAAATTAAAGTTAAACAAGATGCTAGAATTAATTGTTTTTATGGATTTTTGTGAGAAAAATTAAGATTAAGTGAAAATATGAAAAAAGGTTAATTAAGCTTGAGTTATTTTGAAATTGAGATTTTTAGGTAAATTTAAAAAAGAGTTTTTATTTTATTTTTATTATGGAAAACCTAAATTAACAATTAAAATTAATATTTTTAATATTTTAAAATTAAAATTTGTTTTGATTCTTTTTTTTTATAACTTCAGATTTTTATTAGTTTAATTAATAAGTTAGTGAGTTAGTGTTAGTTTAATATTAATTAACAATATTACAAAAAACAAAATAAAAACTAAAAAAGTTGCAAAAATAAAATGGGTTGGGGCCTAGGTCATAACCTCTCAGAACCCAAACTCGGTTGTCTTAAAAGGAAAGGGGAAATGGGTTTCACAATGAAACCCTAGTTCCACACGAGAGGCACCGTTTGTTTGTTTCTCTGAACGTTTTTCTCTCTTCTCCTCTGATCTCTCTTCCGCATGCAATCTCTTCTTCTTCTTTCTTCGGTCGTGATAACTTTTTCTCTTTGTTAATCTCTTCCTCTACTTTTATTCTGAACAACAATGAAAGAAACCAAAAAGGTTAATGCGGTGCTTACGATATTTTGTTGTTATTCGATGATGATGAACAACATTCTGAACCGGTTTTTCTTGCGATGGAGTTATGATGGTTGTTGTGTCATGGGTTTTTGAACGATGATGGTTTTGTGATTTTTTGATGATTTCGGTTAAGGTTTGTTGATTTTGTAACAGTGCTGGCGTTTGGATTCTCTTATGGGTTTTTAGGCTTTTGTTTTGTTTGTGGTTTTGCGATTTTTCGTGAAAACTTGGGTTTATCTTGGCCTGTGATGATATTTTCTGAGGTCCCTTTGATGCTTCGTCTTCTTCTTCTTTTATAGCTGGACTTAAAAATGATTTGAGGAGCTTTTTAAAAATCTTTCCTTTTTCCTTTTGATATTGTCTGAAACATGTTTTGGAGAGTTTTTACTGATTTTCCAAATTCGTTTTTGTGACATTTATGGTATTCCGTTTTCGAATTTGGCTGTTTGTTGCTGATGAAAATCCATTTTCGAATTTCTTGCTTATTTCTACTTTCGGATTTGTTTGGCTTTGATGGTTTTCTACTTCTATTTATGGCCACTGATGGAAAGTTTTTTATTTTTTTTTCATGATTTGCTGATTTTGTTGAGGAAATCCATTTTCGGATTTTGGGGTTATTGGATCTTTGAACCGCGTTTGAAAAAAAAAACATTTTTCTAATTACCGTGTTTGGAAACAAATCCTTTTTCTTCAGTTTTCTTCTTTCATGGACTGAACAGATTATTGCCTTGGTTTTCTTGCTTGATGTTGTTCGGAATAGAAGTTGGTAGCAACTTCATTGTTGCCCTTCCGAAATGCCCAATGATGATTCTTTAATTTCTGAGGGTTAAAAATTAAATTCAAAGTCCTTAAAATTGTTTATGATTCTAACCTTCTGACATTGTTTCATTGTTTTGTAGGTCTTAAGCAAGTTATGGAGCTTGAAGATAGAACTTTGAAGATGGTCTAGGATTTAGGATTAGGACTTGTAACATGAATCCAAAAAAGTTGTAATCTTGAATATTATTTGAGAAGACTTGGATTTTGTATGTAAAAGAATTCAGACTTGAAATAGAAATGTGAACTCAGAATCTTGAAATGGAAATATGAACGTAATTAATCTTGAACCATCTTGAATTGCGAAACAATCCTATTAAGAACAAGCTTGGACTTTGAAACTCAAATTTGAAGCATCTTGCGATTACTCACAACCATAAATCGGAACCTTGCTTGAATTTGCATAGCAAATGCGCGTTGAAATTTTATCCAACCGGTAAACTTAAGAAATCAAATGGCCTAGATCTTGCACTTCATATGGATAATTTTAGAAGCTCAACATGAAAGGAATATGGACATGAACGTCTTAGAAATTGAATTCATCTTAATAACTCGAATACTAAATTGTTTCAGAAATTTCTCCAACACTCTTTGATGACATGCAAGAGCTTTAGAAACGAACTATTAAATCAATAGTCGGGCCAGAGTAAATTAACAACTTGAAATGTGGCCAAAATGTGTTCCTGAAAACGACCAACAATATTTTGAACCTCCAGATTAACAACCTGGTCCTGTCTTCACAAAACAAAACAACAAACTGGTTAACTGGTTAGCTAAAACGAAAGATGAACTAAATGAAATGTAAATGATCAGTGAATCTAAGGGTAAGTTTTGGGGTGCGACAAAATGCAATAAATCCTGAAATGCACAAGTTGATTCAAGAAGGTTTGACCAAAAGTTAACATTTTCAAGTAAAAGTTCTAAGGAATAGAATTCCTTAAAGTTTCCATTTTTTTGAGTTCCTATTTTTGAATATGACTCTTCTAAATATCCTCTACAACTTTTGTTTATATGACAAGATCCAATTATGTTTGAAGACATTATAGGTCATTTGTGGACATAATGAAATTTGACCTATTTTCAAGTGACTTTTTCCAAACTTTCAAGGATCATAACTTCTTCGATTTTTATCCTTTGAGGATTATTCTCTTTGCATAATATCATTTACAATAACCGCTACAAGTTTGCTTCAATTGTCAAGATCAAATTATGCTTGGAAGGCCTTGGAATTTGTTGGAACATTATTGGTCATTTTCTTCCTCAATGACTAAATTTTTTCTAAGTATGATGCTCAATTGTTTTTGCAACATTCAAAAAGCCATATATTTCTCCTCAGATGTCTAAATGAATACTTTATTAGCGATTGTAAACTAGACCATCAGGACTACGCATACCATGAAGAATGGGATCAAAAAGCCTCGTGAGGAAGATGCCCTATTGAGTTGAATAAGGTGACTTGAAACTGAAAAAGGCTTCATGATCAAAATTTTGATTAATTTAATCTTCAATTATAGATCAATTTAGCATGAGTTAACCACTAAACATGTTTAGCGAAGTATCCAAAGTTTAATTAGGCCTTGAAACGCATGTTTTAGCTGAGTCTTAGATGATTTCAAGTCACACTTTTCTCATGACCGAGGGTGCACACGGATTCACTAAATTTCCATACAATTCACCCCTCTCAGCATTCCACCATCTTCAGCTATAAATAGAGGACCTTACTATCAGGGTTTAAATTCTAGCCATTTTCAACCTAATTTCTTTGTTCTAATACCTTCATCGGCCTCCTCTGAAGCTTTTGCATCAAGTCTCAAGCTCCCAGACCTTCTGAAGTGCTCTGACCGTATCAAGCTTCTTTAACCTCCAACCATCATCTCAACAAGGTAGTTAGAAGCTTCAATTCCCTTTAATCAAGTTACCATAATGTATACCTTGACTTGCTAATCATTCCCCTAACTTATCAGATGTTGATTGCTTGAATTGATCATTTAATTTTTGTTTGAGTGTTCGTGTTCATTTCTGCATTTCTCTAGGATTCTACTCACTCATTTTAAATAAATGTAAATGGAGGATGGAGTTGAGTTCACCTTGAAGAGACAGTCAGAATGGCATAGATCTTATGACCTGAAGTAACTATTTTCTAGAGCTCTAATGAGAGCTCACTGGAGAAGATGACCGGAGAGGCTGAGAATAATGACCTGCGTGGCGCCACGTTGGAGATTTGAAATGTTTTCATTGATTGAATTTAAATGTGATCAGATGGTTTAACTTGCACATGTTCTATTGTGTTGCCTCATCTCAGGTGCGTTGGATCTTCCACGTTAATTAATGAGGCATGATTCAACACACCCGATTTTTTCTCTTTTTATTATTTTCTGATTTTATTTTAAAATTGCATTAAACTTCAAAAATTCATAAAAATGAGCTACATTAATATTTTTCACTCAAATTTTTTCATAGTTTCATACAAATTATTCCTATTTTTCGAGCATTTTTGTGCATTTTTATTTTCCATGATTTTCTTCTATTTTCATGTGTTTTAAATAGTTTAAAAATATTTTTATGCATTTTAAAATTCTCAAAATTTTTGTATATGATCCTTGAGTTTATTCCGACTTTCTGGATTTTTCTTGATCATTTGTGATCTTTTTTGATGTATCTTTTTCATTTTCATGTTTATTTCCTTTTTTATTCATTTTTAAAATCATTTTGATGCATATTATTTCATTTTATTGCATTTTGTTCTTGTTTGACCTTTGTTGACTGTTGTTTGACTTGAATCTTGGTTGATTTGGTAAAGTTTCATCAAACTCAATGAATTTTGGGTGTCGATGGGTGTCGCTACTGCGAAAATCGGCACCGGCTATGATAGAAGAGTCGCCACTGTGCGTTATTTATCCCACAAGAGGGAAAGGAAACGCTAAGAGTAAACCTAACGCAAAGAGGGAAAGGAATGGTCATCACAACCAAATCCTGGATTCGGGAGTCGGTTACGCAAGGGGAAGGTATTAGCACCCCTCACGTCTGTCGTACTCGACGGGATCCACGCTTGTTTTATATCTAAGGGTATGTTTATCTATCTACTCTAAAGGTCCGGTCTAAAAAGAAAAGAAAATGACTCAGCAAAGTATCGCACTTTATGCCAACGTATTCCCGTCTAGAACGAGAAATCAGAGTCAACGTAGTTCGCCTAACTACGGGTTAAGGGGGAAAGGTTGCTCGCCGAGATGTCGCATCTCGTGCCTACGTACTCTCATACGACATGAAAGATCAGAGCAAACGTAGTTCGGGCTACGGAAGACACAAGTTTGTCTGACAGTTTTTTATCTCCTTAAGAAAGGGTTTTCCTGATTAAAGGGTCCAAGAGGACAAAAACAGAGTTTGAATGTTTGTTTGAATCTTTTATGAAAGAATTGTTTTTTTTGGATGTTCGCAATCTCAGTCGCACTAGAGACTATGACCCAGGAGTGAACGCTTCGTATGTCACCCAAAGGGTACCACACTAACATCCAGATTACTGGAGAGAGACCCTCCACCAACCTTTTCCCAGATAGCTTAAGGCTCGTAATCTATGACTTCAATTAACCTTATTACTGTGTTTTTGAATTGTTTTAAGATGAGAAGAGAAAGACACCCTAAAACTATGGTTGAAAGGGAATCTACCTACAGTTATCATGCATGGGTCAAAACCTAATGTCTGTCATAATTCCCTCTTGCACAGAGGAAATCAGAGATCCTAGGGGAAACAACAAAAGAAAGCAAGCAGTAAACAGTAAACAGTTAAATGCATGCTATGCAACAGTACAAGCGAGGCAAGGGAGTCCGACTCAACCTCAAACCTAGAGGTAATCAACACAAGCAAACAGATAATACAACAAAAGAAAATAAAGGAAGCAGAGAAAGCAGCCCAAGCAGCAACAACAGTCTTCACCAGACAACAACTTCAGTACTCAACAACAACAGCTCTAAACAACAAATCCTCTTGACAGCAAAGTTGATAGAAAAAAGTCTTCATCTTCAAGCAAGCTTCTATCTTCAAGCTTCATCAAACTTCATCTTCAAGCTCTAGCAAGCACACTCCAAGCAGAGGAATAATCACTAAGATCCAGGTTGCAATGTTGAAAACCAAATGAAAACCAAAGGAAATCATTAAGTATCAACATTAAAATGGAAAGGAATCCTCAAAGTTCTACTCAACTATGGTCATACCACACATCCCTCCAAAGGAGAGATGGAGTTTCCCTAGGAGGACTTTACATCATTGGATAGAATAGAAGCACACAATGCATTCTATGTTTGATGAAAGGATCAAAACTAGTCCTAATGGCTCTTCCTAAAACCCTAATTTCCTAAGCTCCTAAAACAACTCCTAAAAGAAAAGGAAACTTCAACTCCAAGCTCCAATCTTCAAGCCACAGCAGCTACACCAAGTCTAGAAGACCTCCCAAGAAGGAAAACAAGCAAATCCAGGTCCAAAGTCACCAACAAGACCAAGCAAGCAAAGGCACACAAAATAGAACACCACAAGCACAAGCAACTTGCAAAATACAACTAAAATAGAAAACAAAGTTGTAAAATTCTAATAAAATTCTTAGGGGAACATACATGTTTGAACAACCTAGGGTTAAAATATTAAAGCCTAATTCAACTTCTAAGTCACCTAAATAATTTCTAGATTGAAGGGTATCAAGGTGATCCACAAGTTTGGGAAGGCTCTAATCTCAACACCTAAAACAGAACCTAAAGTTGTTCTAAAATTCCAACAAAAATCCTAAAGGAACATGAAGATCTACCCTAAAACATAAAAAATCAAAGCCAAATTCATCACCGATTGGAAGAACAAAATTCAACAAAACAGATGGTCAAATATGCAAAATTAAAAGAATTAAACAAAATGAGAAAAATCAAATTAAAATGAAAAATGCATGAAAGTGCATTTTATTGATTTCAGAAAATCACAAATTCTCTCAAGATCATGGAGATATTTTTAAAATAATTTTTGGATCAAAACTGGATTTTTTGTGATTTTTTGAATCAATAAAGCATTTAAAATAAACAAAATAAAATAAAAGAAAATAAAAACTGAAATAAAACCACAACGCTTGGATGAGGAGACTGGTCAAGCAATCCAAGAGCCAGGAGCGTGCCAACGTATTAGTGAAACTGCATCGTTTTAATGTTTAGAAAGTCAAATAAAACGTTAAGTCGTGGCCGTTGGATGATTGGCTTAGTCGTTGGTCAAAGGCAGATCTGATGGCTTAGAAGTCATCTTCTCCAAATCACAGGCTGGCCT
This sequence comes from Lathyrus sativus, assembly GCA_963859935.3. NCBI lineage: Eukaryota > Viridiplantae > Streptophyta > Magnoliopsida > Fabales > Fabaceae > Lathyrus > Lathyrus sativus. The sequence goes on along the minus strand of OZ012736.1, from coordinate 398,339,715 downwards.
GAGTGAGACTCAGTGTGGTGGCCGGAGAAGACTCCGGTCGTCTTCTCTGGTGAGCAGGTGGTTGCAGGTGATCAAACATCAACAATCCTTACATCAATCTTTCCAAAATTTCATCAGGATCTCAAATCTCCTACTCAAATGTTCTAAATCTCCATAGATTTTAAATCACGAATCAAAGTTCAGAAATGTCATCCAGATCAAACATCACCAATTGCAAATCTAATGATATAGAATTCATCCTCATGTCACACACATCACTCTGATCTATCTAGATTGCTCTAACTCTCCATGAATCAAGAGATTCGAATCAAAACAGAAATGCTATGTCATGATCAATCATCACCAAATGCTTCCAAGTTGATCCTAAAACAATCTACATCTTGTCTAGATCCTAACCACAAGTTCAAATCTAACTACATCATGCTAATTCATGTGGAAAGTTGAAAGTTACTAACCTGTTATAGATCTAGTAACAGAGGTGCTTGGAGCTTGATTCTGCCTTCAAAACTCTCCAGATACGTTTAATGATGCTCTAGGAAGAGTTTGCAATCTTCAATTTGCACTGAATTGGCCTGGAACTCAAAACACGATTTCACTTGCTTCTCTTGAAAACTCAACTGCAACTTCAGTGTTCTTCACCAAAATGAAAGCCAAAACCACTATGAATTCAATGCAATCAATATATAGAATGGTTTCATGGGCTTTTGAAGTGTGTTTGAAGCCCAATCCATCAATTTGCAAATTCTGATTTTCCTTCACATGTGCAATGTACCAGTCACGAATTGTCACTTGTAACTTGTTCTAGAAGCTTCATTTTGCTTGCAAATTCCCTTGTGCACAAAATTAAACCAAGAGGGAGGCCTGAAATGCATTGGTAAGGTGTTTGGCTATGTAACTTGCTTTTGAAGCAACCATATGATAACTTATGAAACTTGGCCTAAACTCCAAAATCTACCAATGTCAATGTGTCTAAAATGAACTTTACAATCAAAATGGTCACTTATTTGACATGTTTTGGTCATTCTATTCAAAATGTGAATTTTCCCTCCTTTAATCATTTGAAAATCTCCCTTATTCAAACCATTTCAAACCAAGTCTTGCTATGATCCCAATAAATCCATCATGACCTCTTGGCTAGCCTAAAAACCCCATTTTGAACAACTATCATTTTGAACAAAAATCCATTTGACCAGTGCAAGTTGCAGATTTTGGCCTATGATTGAAAATGACCTATAATCTCACTTTCCCAAAATACCCCTGACTTGTAAACCTCATAACTTGAGTTCTACAAATCAGATGGAAAACTTATAGTACAATTTAGAAATCTAAGATCATGATGAACAACTTTCATGTTGGCCAAAAGTTCATGTGAAACCTCCTTATAGGTCAAAAATAGCTTTGAAGTCAGATGATTTTCACAGACAAATTTTAGTGGCCTCTGAGGACTTGTAACTTGTCTGGGTCATAACTTGAGTTCTATAAATCCCCTTGAGGACTTCTAGTACTTATATTAAAGGTATTGATATGCTCTACAAGTTTCATGTTGGCCAAAGATCCATTTGAAACTTGTATCTTGACTTATGTGGTCTTGAAGTTAGGCACTAAACAGGGAATCTTGCACTGAAACCCTAATTTAGCAACTTCCCACACCCTTGACTCCTCTTGATTTGATCTTGGAACAACACCACAAATGTCTCATCATATCATTTCATGAACTCCATGACCTAAAAGTAGGCCTTTGATCCAGATGAAACCCTAATTGCTTGCACCTCAACTGTGGCTCCTACATTTGACACAGTGACTTGATTAAACTCTCCCATGGCCATCTAGTCATTCTATGAGCTCCATACACATCCTCTTCTCATATTAAACATTTCACAACCCTCTGATGGTCTTCAGTTGATCCTCAAGTTAGGAGAAGATTCACACTCAAACATCTAAACCCTTAGGCATTCAAACCACCTTCTGATGACTTTGACAACTTCTCAATCTTGAATAAGACCTCTTGCTAGGCTTCTCTTGAGAAGAATCACACTTGATCCCTTACCATATGAATGATATCATGATATGCAAATGATATAACTATGCAAATGTTAATGCAATGAAACATAAACCAGGTAAGAAAAGGTTGAGCAAATTTTGGGGTGCAATAGCTGCCCCTATTCAAACGGCTTGGACCCGATTGGGTGAAGAGCGAACGGCCTTCAAACAATCGAGGTAGAAGACGGTGGAATACCAAGAAACCCATAAATTTTCCAACCGCATAAATACACAGCAAAAACTACTTGGGGAACAACATCCGTTGTGCTGAACCCAGTTGTTACGACAACAACTGATCAATCATATGATAAAACTTGGGATTTCAACCTTAACCCCCTGTGTGACGCCACAGGCATCGAATTAACTTTGCATGAAACAACTCCGTCCATAACTAGACTAAACTTCATCAACACGAGGAAAGACTCCATCACCATGGGTACAATCCTGTCCATAATCGGAATAACGATCTTTGTCAATCACAGGTAATGACTCCGTCAACACGGATACAATCATTGTTAACTTTACTGGGGATAACTCCGTCGACCTTGGGTAATAACTCCATCCATACGGGTAACAATCACTGTCAACACAAGTAACACTTCCGTCAACACGGATAACAATCACTGTCAACACAGGTACGATTCTGCCAACAAGGAAACTAATCACCGTCAGCACGGGGTACGATCCGTCAACACGGATAACAATCACCGTCAGCACGGGCACGATCTGTCAACACGGATAACAATCACCATCAGCACGGGTAGCAATCACTGTCAATACAGGCACAATCACTGTCAATCACAGGTATGATCCGTCAATACAGACAACAATCTCTGTCCATCACAGGTACAATTCCGTCAACACGGATAACAATCTCTGTCAACACAGGGAAGAATTCCGTCAACACGGACAACAATCTTTGTCCATCACAGGTACAATTCTGTCAACACGGATAACAATCTTTGTCGATTTCACTGGGACAACTCCGTCAATCACGGGTAACGACTCCGTCAATACGGATAACAATCACTGTCAGCACGGGTACGATCTCTGTCAACACAGGCGCAATCTCTGTCCATCACAGGTAACAATTCCGTCAACATGAATATCAAACTCTGTTAACACAGGTACAATCTCTTTCCATCATAGGTAAAAATTCCGTCAACACGGAGAACAAGCTTTGTACATCACAGGTGCAATTCCGTCAACACAGAGAACAATCTCTGTCAACACAGGGAAACATTTGAAGAATACTTCGCTGGAGAATACGAGAAACTTAACCAAACAACTCTGTGGGGAAATCACTAGCGACAACTCCAAAAGTTTAAGGCATGAAATCTTTCAATGCTGACGTAACAACAACCTGAGAAGAATCCTGCCGGGGACAAAGAGAAACTTAACCAAGCAACTCTGTTAGGGGACGAACGTTATCATCACCTATCTCACGCCGAGAATTTAAATATCTAGAGATCCTTCTGATCAAGAATCCCACTCATCTACAGGGAATAACACCTGAAAACAAAGAGGTAACCAACCTGGCTTATGTTTCAAAATGTGTATGTTTGACAATGGTGTAATGCTCCATACGGCGTGGAAATGCTATGCGTTTAGGTAGATGCAAAGATATGCTCCAGCAAAATAAATGTTGAAGACAAAGTCGAATCCGTTGGGGATAACCGGATACCACAGACATATTCCAACAAAATAAATGCTGGAACGGTGCAACCAACTCCGCTGGGGGGTAACCATCCTGTTAGAGAACGACTCACAAGCTTGAAATTAAGAACTCTGATGATGTTCATCCTGTCGGAGGAAAAAACAATCTGCTGGGGAGAAGGAGACACAATCCTGCGCGGGGATAATCCTTCTGAACCAAAGACGACTTGGTTATACTCTGCGGGAGTTACCCATGCTGGGGATTGATTGTGCAGATACTCACTGCTGGGAATGCACCTTCTGTTGGGGACATCAAAATCCATTGAGGATACTCTCTTGGAAACTTCCCTGGGGAATACTCTTCTGGGGAGGACCACCCACATCCAATAGGGATAAGTGCCATCTCAAATCTTCTGAGATAAGATGTGACTTCTATCTACTGAGGAGTGATACAACCAATATGTCACAGGACTCCGGCTGGGGAAACACAAGTTCCTTGACTGTTTGCTCCAAAGGTGAGAACCCTGCAAAACACAAACGAGGCAAAATAAATCTATACAACAAGATCTATCCCGGTTAGCATCCGGGACATTCATTCAGTCAATTCGAAGTTTTAGCAATTATTGGCAAGGGCCGACAAGTTTATATACATGCAAGTTTATCAAAAACATCGGCGTTTTTCACAAACAAAACAGTAAAGAACAAGCATCAAGTACTGAATAACATGCTTTATTGATAACGGGCCTGTAAATAGGCAAAATTTTGTACACTGGATGCAACTCCTGAAAAGAGGAAGTCACGCACAAGCAAAATACAAATATTACAGAAGCACAAAGAAAATTTATATACATGTCGACAACGTGGTACAGACGAACACCATGAGATGATCCTCCTATGACTCGCCTGACTCTGACGCTTTCCCGATACTCGATCTTCGGAAGAGATTGTTTCGGATGTACGATCCTCAGGTACTCCCACACCACTAAGCAACGCAGTATCGAACTCGGACCGCAGTCATTTGCATTTTCAAATCCCTAAATTTTGCGTGAACCGCCCTTTGCGGGTTTTCAATTCACCGGGATACCCTTTCTTGCCGAAGTTGTCCTTTTCAGGTTTTCAACTTCGCGGGTGTACATTTTTAATTTTATCCCTAACTTTTGCCTGAACCTTTTATTCCTTTTTTATGGTTCGCCGGTGTTGCACCCCAAAAATTGACCAACATTTATTTACCCATCAAGAGTTACATGAGGCTTTGAAGCTAGCCAAGAGAGTTTCTCAATTGTTCAAAGGTTGATACCTTTGTCAGATAACTCAAGAGATCCTCAGAGGAATTGGTTGAAACCAAGGTTGTGTGTCTCATAACTTGAGAGTTGTGGGAGCTCCTCAGATGATTCTGAGACTATGAGGATGGACTTGAAGCTTTGAGAAAGCTTATGAGATGTCTTGAAAGCCATCATGAAGCCTAGAGAGGTCATTCTACAAGAATTCAGAAGATTCAGCCATGAGTGGTGGAATTAGGGTTTGACTGGGTCAACCCTAGGTCAACTGATGATTTGGAGAGGGTTGAGACCTAATCCAAGAGCCATGTGATCATGGAATGATGCATTGAGATGCTATAAGGATGATTCCTAGACCAACTCATCATGATTGAGGAGTTTGAGAAGTTTTGAGCTAGGGTTTCTAAGGATTGACAGTGTAAAATCCCCTAGTTTGATCCCTATCTTCAAGGCAGTTTAGCTCAAGATGTGATTGTCATATCATCTTCCCCACAACATGAATGTTGTAGAGCTTGTTCTTAGCTTTAATTTGAGTACTAGAAGTCCTTGATAGGATTTTTAGAGCTCAAGTTATGGCTTTGACAAATTACAGGTCATCTGAGGTATGTGAATCTGGGTCCTTGAAAGTCACCCAACTTGCAGACAACCTTTTCCCTAGTAGGATGATTCCTATGTACTCTTGGTCAACATGAATGTTTAAGAGAATCTTCTTATCTTTCCATAGAGTACTAGAAGTCCTTGATAGGATTTGTAGAACTCAAGTTATGGCTTTGACAAGTCAAGGGCATTTTGGTCATTTGGAGGTTATAGGTCATTTCAAGCATAAGGCCATATCTCCTATTTCCAAGCTTCAAATGGAAAAATCTTCAACATCAAACTTGCTTATAATGATGTTTTAAGGCTAGTAGGGAGGTCATGAGATGTTGAAAAGGCTCATATCAAAAAGTGATGAAAATGACCTAAAAATGAGGCATAAGTTAATTAAAGTGAAATTGAAAAATGCAAATCCCAAGTTATAAGTCCAAACCATGTCATATAATAGGTCATTTTGATCCAATTGACATTCTAAGAACAACGATTCAGCCACAATTTTTATTTGAGGCTTGCATCATAGGGGTGCTTTGGAATTGGCTTACTTGCATATTAAGGTACCAAACCAAAACTCAAAAGAACTCAATGTACAAGGTAAGTATGCATTGTAACTCATCCAAAATCTCATGTGGGGATAAATTCAAGTCAGAATTGGTAGTTACAAGGAGCTTGGCATGAGATAGCATGTAAGGTGAATTGGATTCAAAATGTCATGACATGAAAAGTTCAATTTCTCATTGGATGATCCTAGAGGGTTCTAGATGATCCTAAACCACTCTATAAGATGATTGTAACTTGCTCAGATGCAAGGTTGGTGTGAATTACTGTAGAGAAGAGAGAGTGAGATCCAAATTCTTCCATTGCAAGTCAAGTGTGAATTCTTCATTCTTCTTCATTTCCTTTCATTTTTTTCCACACAAACACATTCTATACATCACTTTGAAGCTGTGCAGACTGAATTGAAAGCATTTCCATGGAGAATTGAAGAGTTGGTGATTGAGATTTCAAGGAAGCAATTCAAAATCTAATTTCAAGAATCAAGCAATTTCAGCCATTCTTTTTGCATACAGAAGCTAGAAGATTACTCAGTGAAGGAATTTGGAAAGATTCAAGGCCTGAATTGAAGGATTACTACCTCTGTTCACTCCATTTTACCAGGTTTGCAATTTCTTTCCTACACCTTAATTTAGGCATGATTAGGTTGAATTATTAGTGTAGAATGGTTAGAGACCAATAGGTGATGGATCTTGGAGAGTTTGAAGGCAATTGGTTATGGTTTTGTTATGGACCTCATTTCTGTTTGGACCAAGAACTACCTGAATTTTGAGTGATAACCTTAGTTCTTTATTGGAATTTGATCAGTGATAAGAGGTGAGCATTTTAGTGTAAGTAATTTCAAGAATGGTGAGTTTTGAGTTCCGAGCATAATTTGAGGATTGGATCGTGTTTTATGTTAAAGGAAGATTCAATGGATTTTGAGATTGTAATCGTGTTCAGCATGAAATTCTAGGCACGTTAGGGTTTTAAACTTTGAGAATTGATGATGTTTTGAGGGAATTCGAGTTGAGGAAGATGAAGCTCGTGGTTCTGAGTTTTCATGGAGTTTCAGCCAAACCCTAGCTCAGGGACGAAGATGATGTCCCAGCCGTGAGATGCTTGCTTGACCCATTAACTTTTTCATGATCCAACGGCCTACATTTGATTTTGTTTTGGAGGGAGTTCAGAAATAATGAAACACCGCGTTTCATTAAAGGAATTCTGGGCTGGATCACTATCCCCACCCCCTGCATGAGGCCCAATCATTTTTTAACTGAATTGTGTTGCTATTCTCACCGTTCCCCTTTTCATTTTCTGATCATTTTCTTAATTAATTTCTTATTGGTTTTGGGCCCTGGCGCTTTTCTGTTTGCACCCCCCAGTCTGGGCCCACGCGTGAAATGAACTGGATAGGTTTACTGATTGCACCCCATTTTAATGTTTTGATTTTATTTTTCTTCCATTTTTATTTTAATCTTTAGAAAATCATAATAAATTGAAAATTCAATATTTTTTAATGGGAGTTTTTTCTCCTATTTCATATTTTTGTCAAGAAAAATATAAAATAAAAATATTTTCCTTTCATGCATTTTTAGTATTTTTTGTATATTTTCTTCTTTTAATTGCTTTTTAATGCTTTTATATTGATATATGAATTTGTAGAATTTAGTTTAGGTAGCTCCCTTAATATTTTTAGGTCATTCCTTTTAGGATAGTTAGATATATGTTTTAGCTTCCCCCTGGATTTACTCCATGATTTTTTGATGAATTTTAGGATGGCTTTGATTAGATGCTATTAGGTTGTGTAGGATTAGGTTAAACTTCAACATAGGTCCATAATAACATTAGATTTTTGGGTTTTTAGGACAAGTTAGACTATGGGACATATATGGGTATTAAGGGTAGGTATGTAGGATCCCTTATAAATTATATTAGGATTTAATATAGTAGTATGCTATTTTTAGTTGATTTTTGTATTGGTTGATTGTTTGTGTTGCCCTTGTGGGCTTGTATTTGTTGTTTGCTTTGCTTTGTGGGCTTGGAGAGCTTGATCTTGTTCTAAGGAGCATTGAGGAGCATAGTAGAAGACTTGAAGATGCATTGAGGAGCTTGAGAGCTTGATCTTATTCTTTTTTTGTTGTTTTAGGGCTAGGGATTAGGAAGAGTTTAGACTTAGATAACTTCTTTCTTAAACATGGAAGGTATCTGTCACCTCCATTCCTCCCTGTGATTCAAAGTCCTTCCATGGTATACACCTCTCTCCTTTGGAGGGATAAGTGATTATACCTAGGAAGTAGAACTTTTGAGGGAACCATTCCTTTGATGTTGAACCCTTAAAGGTCACCTTTGGTGGTCAATAAGCAGTTCAATATCCCCCAGCTTATCTAGTAAGTGATTTCCTCTGGTTTAATTGTCTTGAGAGATGTTGAGTTTGAGTTTGAAGATGAAGACTTCAGTGAAGAGTGTAGAAGAGGATGAATCCTTGAGCATTGCCATTCCAGCTGAAGCTTGAAGAGCAGCAAGAGCAAGTTGATACTTGAAGACCCCTGAAGATGAAGTAAAGACTGAAGGATGAAGTTGACACTTCTAAGTGATTGAGATTGATTCTGAAGAGCTGAAGCTTGAAGAACAAAGGAAGTTGATACTTACTTTGATACCTGGAGATCCTGAAGGAGACAAGTTGGTACTCATGACTGATAGTGAAGCCCGAAGGTGGAGCTGATCAAGAAGCTGAAACTTATGTTGAAGGATTGAAACCTGGAAAAGCAAGTTGATATTTGTCAAGAGTAATTTGAAGTCTGAAGACTGAGTTGCTGTTGGAAGAGCTGAAGCTTGAAGTTGAGAGAGGAGTTGGTCTGCTTTCTTCTTTTTCTTTTCTGTATTGATGTGTTTTGTCTGACTTGCTTGATTGCACTAGAGGTTGAGTTGCTCCCTCTGCTTGTATTGTTACTGCGTGGCTTTGCTTGCGGGTATTTGGTAGAGCCCAGCTCCCTTGCCCATGTGGTTTGTTTTCCTGATGGCATTTCATTTCATTTTATCTGTATGATTGCAGTTTACTGTTATTGCTTGATAGCATGTTGTTTATATTTCAGTATGATTACTGTTATCCATTCTGGCTTGAGGTTGAGATGAGCTTGTGGAGGCTGAAGCCCCACACACATTTCCTCCCTCACTTGCATTGCATGCATTTTACTGTTAAGCTGATGCTTTGTCTGTTTTGGTGTATCATTGACATGATCCCTTAGGACTCTCATTTCCTTTGATAAGGAATTGATGATAGAATCTTAGGTTGAAACCTATGCATGACAACTTCTAGGAGTTCCCTGTTCAAACCTCAACCATAGGATGAATCCATGGCATGACAATAGTAGGACTTGATAGTCTCCCTCCTAGTTGGGCCTGTTCTCTTCTCATCTCGAAACAGTTTAAGATACAGTAATCATGAATGATTTCTTTCGTATGTCACGAGCCTTAAGCTATCTGAGAAAGGATTGTGGGAGAGCTTCTTTTCCACAGTCTGGATGTTTAGTATGGTACCCTTTGGGTGACATGCGATGCATTCACTCTCAGGTCATAGTCTCTAGTGCGATTGAAATCGCAAACACAATAAAAAACACTTCTTTCGTAAAAGACAGGAAATAAACCGTAGTTTACCGAACTACATGAGCTCTGATCTCTCATACCTGTTGAGAGTACGTAGGCACAAGATGGCGATGTCTTGGCGAGCTACCTTCCCCCATAACCCTTCGTAGGCCGAACTACGTTGACTCTGAGTTCTCATTCTCTGATGAGAATACGTAGGCATAAAGCGCGACGCTTTGCCGAGTCATTTTTCTTTTCTTTTTCAGCCAGCCTTGATAGGTAGATAGAATAAAACCAACCCGTCCAAGTAAACACAACAAGCGAGGATCCCGTCGAGTACGACGGACGTGAGGGGTGCTAATACCTTCCCCTTGCGTAACCGACTCCTGAATCCAGACAACGGTTGCGACGACCTTGTCTTACCCTTTTTCGTCAGGTTTTTCCGATCGTTTCCTTTCCCGCTCTAAGGGATAAATAACGAAAGGTGGCGACTCTTCTGTTGTGCTGGCACCTTATTTTCGCGCAAGCGACAGCTGGCGACTCTGCTGGGGACTCCAACAGTTCCCTGAGAGTCAATCCTAACGCTTGTATGTTTACCTGCTGGGTTGCGTTTATTTATCGGATTTTACTTCTCGCACTTTATTTCCCGCATTTTATTTTCAGTATAATATGATTATTTGTGCTGTTGTGGGATGGGAGTTCTGATGAGTGAGAAGCCAGACCCAGGCTTGAGTGCACCGTAGACTTAGAGTGGAAATTAGTGGGCGCGTGCTTGCTTTGCAGGCACTAGTGTCTCATGAAATCCACGCTCAGACGAGGTTCATCCGGTTGGCTTCACTTTCAACCCTTTGGGTTGAGACGGTTGCTGGTTTGGTGGATTGTCGACTCTGGGGACCGATCATTTGTGATTCAGCTAAGTGAGGTCGCTTCATGAGCTGGTGATGCCACACCTTCTGGGTATCATATCACCCCTCTTGAAAGTCTGTGACGCTGATGAACGCATAGGATGTCGTACCTTGAGTCAGTTTAGGTCCATACCTGTGAGTGGGGTTGGGTTTATTGCAGGAAACTTTGACCTTCAGATTACCTGGTTTTCTTGACAGTGAATCGGTTTTGTTGGTACCAGGGTTTCTCAGTTGCAGATATGTCTGTTCTTGATAGAGCAGGTTTTGATCAGAGGATCTTATCATCAGGTGTATGTCTGTTCTTGATAGAGCAGGTTTTTGATCAGAGGATCTTGTCATCAGGTGTTTGTCTGTTCTTGATAGAGCAGGTTTTGATCAGAGGATCTTATCGTCAGATGTGTATTTGTTCCTGATAGAGTAGATTATTGGGGTCTAAAGATCTCATCAGCAAATGTTGTTTGTTCTTGATAGAGCAGATTTTTGGGGTCTGAAGATCTCATCAGCAGGTGTTGTTTGTTCTTGATAGAGCAGATTTTTGGGGTCTGAAGATCTCATCAGCAGGTGTTGTTTGTTCTTGATAGAGCAGATTTTTGGGGTCTGAAGATCTCATCAGCAGGTGTTGTTTGTTCTTGATAGAGCAGATTTTTGGGGTCTGAAGATCTCATCAGCAGCTGTTTGTTTGTTCTTGATAGGGCAGATTTTTGATTGGGGTCTGAAGACCTCATCAGCAAATATTTCTTGATCATACATCTGAGGTCCTTATTATCAGACATTTGATCTTGTTAGAGCAGAATCATGATCCTATATATATATGGTCCTATCAGATGGTTGTTCTTGGCAGATCAAATTTGTGGTCCTACACCGGGGCTTTCTTCTCATCAGTGGTCGTGGTTTTGTTGATACAGAATCTCCACAGCACCAGTTGCCTGGATATCTTATTGCATGATTGCATTTTGCATTAGTTTGCATGTTCATTTGCATTTCAATAACGTGTGTCTGTGTTGCAGGTACCGTTTTCCCCGATCCAGGATTTCTTGCCTCCTATTTTATTGTTATGGGCTCTCTGAGGAAGACCGTGGCGTACAAGTTCCCTGCCCCTGATGTGGCTAAGCTGACTGGTTTGATTGCTCTAGCAGATGATTCTGTGAGGGATGAGTTCATAAAATCTTATGGCAGGTTGCTCAGTTTGGTTTGTAAGCCTTCTGCGTTTGAGTTGAATGGGTTGCATGCTCTGCTGTAGTTCTACGACCCTCCGCTGAGATGTTTCACTTTTCAGGACTTTGTTCTCGCACCTACGCTGGAAGAGTATGCTGATTTGCTAGGGGTGCCTATCAAGAGGCAGATGTTTTTTGTCCATATGGATGCTGAGCCTGATCTGGCTGGTTTAGCTCCTTCACTCCATTTAGACGCCTCCGAGTTAGTATTGACTAGTTGGAACAAGGTTCCTGGGTTCTCCTTGCAGTTTCTGGTGGTTAAGGCTCAGCAGTGTGCCAAGGACAGATGTTGGGACGCGTTCAATGCCATCCTCGCTCTATGCATATATGGCATCATTCTGTTCCCCAACATGCCCGATTTTGTAGACTTTGATGCGTTTCACATCTTTGCTTCAGGGAATCCAGTCCCTACCCTGATAGGAGATGTCTATCACTCAGTCCACTACAAAAACGAGAACCGGAGGGGGAAGAATGTCTCATGCTGCGTACCTTTGCTGTACAAATGGCTTGATAGTCATCTGCCCAAGAGGGGTCCTTTTGTCTTGTCTGCAACCACAGCTGAGTGGCCTGAGCATTTGATGAGTTTATTTGCAGAGGATATTGACTGGTTCGACAGAGATAGGTTGGGTACTGAGGTGATCTTCAGTTGCAGCGGGTTTCCAAATGTGCCTTTGATAGGTAGGAAGGGCTGCATAAACTACAATCCGTCGTTGTTGGTCCGCCAGTTCGCGTATGCTTTGAGAACTCCGCCGAGGGAGGAAGAGGTACAGGAATCTCTATACCTCACGGGTATTCTAAAGGGGGATTTGTTGTCCAAGCTTCAGCGTGCCTGGAATGGTATCAGTAAGCGAGGGAAGCCTTTGCTGGGAAAAAGCAACAACCAAGCCTACCCTCCGTACTTGACTTGGATCAGAGCCAGAGTAAATGCTATAGGGATGCCGTTTCCTCATGCCAATCCAGAAAGCCCTCCAACGATCGAAGAGCCTACTACTGTGCCCATTCATCAGCATAATCAGGTATTAGCTTAGCGGGATGAATTGAAGCGGGCGAACGAAGAACTGGATAAGGAATTAGCTCAGCTCCGAAGCGAGAGGAACGAGGCCGTTCACTCTTTCAAAAGGCAGACAGAGTTGGTGAACCAGCTAGGTACAGACCTGACGAAGCAGATTGCCGAGCGGGAACGCATGGGTCGAGACTTCAAGGTTGTCAACGACGTACTAGCTACGAAGAAGCAGCACTTGGACGAGGCATATCGGAGGATATCCAAGTTCAACCAGCACTGGAAGGCTTCCCTGGCCACCAGGAAAGAGCGGGAGGATAAGCTGATGCTACAGATCTCCAAGCTGGAAGCCGAGGTGAAGGACAGTGAAAAGAGGTTTGATGAAGAAACCGCCCGTAGATACGCCGCCGAAGGCCAGCTCAACAAAGCTCTTGTTAACCTGAAGGAGCGCAAGCTGACGTTTGAGTCCAAAAAGCGGAAATTAGAAGATTGCTTCGGCGAAGGAGCATGGGAAGGTTCGATCGAAGGACTTCAGTATACCATTGTGCAGAGAGAATTACTCGTCGAGGGGTTGCTCACTCTGCCAGATCATCCAGAGACGAAGGAGTTATTAGCAGAGTATCGCGCCTGTGGCCGTACTTGACTAGTTGTATTCCTTTTGTTTTGATCTTTGTTGTATGCTGACCATCACCAGGCTTGTTGGCTGAGGTCACGCTGTTGATTCGTCTTGTACTTGCTGATGCTATGTACTGCCTTGATAGGCTTTCTTTATATATGAGATTGATGTTTCCATGATTGGGCTCGGACTTCTTCTTATTATTATTATCAGGACTGGCACTCAGGCACTAGGATCGGGGGAAATCTCCTAAACACACAGACACACGCACGCATCTACATGAAGCATTTGCATGACGAGCATTTTGTTGTTTTTCCTAACCCTTTAGTTTTACCAGGTTTTTCAGGTTTACAGGTCCCAAGCTGTTTCCAGTGACTCCAGGATTGATCAGAGACTAATTCACCGTTATCCAACTAGAGCTAATCAGACCAGGATCATGGATCAAGTGCAGACAGATGTTCAGGAGCTCCGCGAGAGGATGGATCGCTTTATGGAACTTATGCAGGTGGTCGCCAATGGTCAGGACCAGCTTAGGACTTTGGTTCAACCTTTGATCTCCAGGGTTGATAGCAACGGCATACTCCATGGCGGGGCTGTGCCTACTCCTCCACCAGTTGATACTCCGCAGAATGGTGTCCCTGTGGTCGGGGGCAACGGCAGTGCTAATGGCAATGTGATGGCCAACATCGGACTCAATACGACGGGCGTCGGTAATGGGAGTCTGGGAGCTAATGTCAACATCGGGCCGGTCAATGGCAATGCAGGCGCCGGGAATCTGTTGGTGCCTCAACCATGGCTGGAGGATCATCAGGATGATGTATTCTCTCAAAGGGGTGCGGAAGGGGAGCTGAATGCTGAAGCGCGACTCAGATTCAAAGCACTTGAAGATAAAATGAGAGATATTGAGAATCAGAATACTTTGGGTGTTGATATGTCCAAGCTGGGGTTAATTGCTGATTTCAAGGTACCTCCTAAGTTCAGGGTGCCTGACTTCGAGAAATATAAGGGCACCACTTGCCCTCGTGTCCACCTGCGATCGTACTATAGGAAGATGTCTGCCTATTCCGAAGACGAGAAGTTGCTGATGCACTTCTTCCAAGATAGTCTTTCCGGGCCGTCCCTCGAGTGGTACATGGGTCTGGAGCCCACTAGCGTGCGCACATGGAAAGATCTCGTTGAAGCGTTTGTCCACCATTATCAGTACAATAGCGACTTGGCCCCGAACCGAGTCCAGCTCCAGAACCTTTCGCAGAGGAATAATGAAGGATTTAAGGAGTACGCCCAGCGGTGGCGTGAGTTGGCTGCTCGGGTTCAACCGCCGATGGTTGAGCGCGAGCTCGTGCTGATGTTTGTGGCTACACTCCCAGGGATCTACTATGAAAAGTTAGTCAGCGGTATGTCTGGGACGTTCTCAACTCTCATTACCATGGGCGAGCACGTCGAGAATGGTATCAAGATCGGGAAAATTCAAGGTGAGTCATCCTCAGCGGGAGGAGGTGGAAAGAAACCTTATGCTGGTAAAAGGCGAGAAGGAGGTGTGAGCGCTGTGACCAACGCTCGAAGGAAGGGCAAGGGCCCTCAGCAGCAGATAGCCAGTATAAATATCCCAGCGGCCCCGCAACCGCAGCAGCAGCAGCAGCAACCGAATCAGCAGGGATATAGAAAATACCAGAATCGGGCACCTTTGACCAACCGTTACTTCGAGGCACCGCCCATGTCGTACGCGCAACTCTTGCAGACGTTGCTTCAGCTTCAGTTGGTTCAGAAGAGGACAATGGCTCCCTTGACAGGGGCGCCTCCACCAGGGTACGACGCAAATGCCACTTGCGATTTCCATATAGGGGCACCAGGCCACACGATCGAGAACTGCAAAGCCTTTAAGCCCAAGGTGCAGGACCTGGTAGATGCCAAGATCATTAACTTCTCCGATAATGTGCCCAATGTCACAAAGAATCCTATGCCAAGTCATAGGGGAGGCGGGGTGAACGCCATTATCGAAGAAGAGAGTGCAAATCTGTTGACTGATGTCAAAGACCTAAAGACGCTGCTTAGCTTCGTCAAAGCTAAGCTGTTGAAAAAAGGGTTCTTTCCAGGATGTGGAGAGTCATGCATGGACTGTGCTACGCATTCTGATGGATGTGAGCAGTTGGTAGAAGGAATCCAAAGTCTGATGGCTGAGGGGATTCTGCAGTTCAGCCGGAGGGCTGAAAGTGTATCAGGAGAGGTAGTGTTAAAGCAGGCCGATGAAGTCGCCACCATCACCATCCCTCGCCAACCAATAACTATTTCTGCGCCCAGACCGCCTACAATCACTATTACCAAAGCTGGGCCGATACCATTCGAGAGCACCAACGCCGTTCCTTGGCATTATGGGGCTGAAGTCTATTGCAACGGTCAAAAGTTGGAACTAGAGCCGTATGGGTCGACTGTGGAGAATCTCGCAGGTATCAGTGGTATTACCCGTAGCGGAAGAGTGTTTGCACCGCCAGAGGTCGTGGCAGAGAAAGCGGTCAGAGCCGATGCAGCCGATAAAGGTAAAAGCAAAGTCGTCGAAGAGGTCCCGTGTGGGGTAGAGAAGGATTTGCTGGTCAAAGATGCCGAGGAATTTATGCGGTTAATCAAAAAGAGCGACTACAAAATTGTAGACCATCTCCATCAGACGCCTTCGAAGATTTCTATTCTCAACTTGTTGCTGTGTTCTGAAGCACACCGCAATGCGCTACTGAAGGTATTGAACGCTACCTACGTACCGTAGGAGATATCGGTGAATCATCTAGAAGAGGTGGTAGCCCACGTTAACGCTGGTAATGGGCTAGGTTTCACAGATTTAGAGCTGACGCCAAAAGGCAGAGATCACAATAGCGCCCTGCACATCTCGATAGAGTGCAGGGGCAAAATCATGTCGCACGTCCTGGTGGACACGGGTTCATCACTGAATGTTCTTCTGAAGAAGGCATTAATGAAGTTGGACACTCGCGGATTGCTTTGCACGCCCAGTGATCTGGTAGTGAAAGCGTTTGACGAAACTAAGCGCCACGTTTTCGGAGAGTTGACCCTGCCGATCCAAGTCAGTCCGGAAACGTTCGACACGGTCTTTTATATCATGGACATCATGCCTTCCTACAGTTTCCTCTTGGGCCGGCCGTGGATCCATGCTGCTGGTGCCGTGACCTCCATGTTGCACCAAAAGCTCAAATATGTTGTCGAGGGAAGTATAGTAACCGTGTGCGGTGAGGAGGACATAATGGTGATCCATTTGTCATCCTTTAAGTATGTTGAAATGGATGGCGAAATCCATGAAACTCTCTGCCAGGCATTCGAAGCTGTCAAAGTGAAAGAAGTAGCTCCTGTAGTCACAGAAAAGCCAGAGATGAATCTCTCCTCATTCACAGAAGCTCGGGCCGTCGTCCAAGCTGGATCTACCCCAGGCTGGGGCATATTTTGGAGATACCGAACAAGCAGGATAAGTTTCGATTAGGGTATTCTCCCGAAGCTGAAGCTTCTTCTTCTTCGTCTAGCAGCGCGTCACGGGGTAAGGGGCCGATCCTATTTACCAGTGGCGGAGTGATCTTCGAAAGCATCAACGCGACGTCTGAAGACAGCGGGGATAGCGATTATGATCTCGACTCTTGGATTCAGCCAAGCAAGCCGGGCGAGGGCCTCAACAATTGGACCATCAAGGAAATCATCCAGCTGACAAGTGAAGAGTAATGATTTACTTTTTTCAATCACTGTACAACCCTATGTCCTACCCGGGGCATAGCGGTTTTATTGTCAGGGCCTTGTTGGATTATGTACATGCATTTTGTTAATAAATCTAAGGCATTTTCTTCGTATTCAAATATTGTGATCTCTGTTATTCCTGTTTTATATTTGTTTTGAAAAACAGTAAAATGGCAATGGGGTTTGTGCTAACCTGCATATTCCTGTTTTAAACTTAACCCTTGTTATTGCAGGATCCACATAACAGATGACATCGACTCTGGACCTTCTACGGCTCACTTCGACTTCGATTGCCCGATCTATCAAGCCGAAGAAGAGATTGATGAAGACGAAGACCTTCCTGAAGAGTTGGCCCGCTTGTTGAAACAAGAGGAAAAAGTTATTCTGCCTCATGAAGAGGAGATTGAGATCGTAAATCTGGGTTCTGGAGAGCTCGTCAGAAACGTCAGGATAGGGGCTGCATTGCAGAGTGATGTCAAGCAGAGATTGGTTGAGATGCTTCGAGAGTATAGTGACGTCTTTGCTTGGTCATACGAAGATATGCCCGGACTTGACACGGATATCGTGGTCCACCACTTGCCGCTGCGAGAAGATTGCCCTCCCGTTAAGCAGAAGCTTAGGAGGATGAGACCAGATATGGCCGTTAAGATCAAAGAAGAAGTGCAGAAACAGCTTGATGCTGGCTTCTTAGCGGTCACCACTTACCCTCCGTGGGTCGCCAACATAGTGCCTGTACCGAAGAAGGACGGTAAGGTACGCATGTGCGTCGATTATCGGGATTTGAATAGGGCGAGCCCTAAAGATGATTTCCCGTTGCCTCATATCGATGTGTTGGTCGACAACACAGCCCAGTTCTCCGTGTTTTCGTTCATGGATGGCTTCTCCGGTTATAACCAGATCAAGATGGCGCCGGAAGACATGGAGAAAATGACATTTATCACCCCCTGGGGAACATTTTGCTATAAGGTAATGCCCTTCGGTCTGAAGAACACATGGGCCACTTACCAACGAGCAATGGTGACTTTGTTTCATGATATGATTCATCATGAGATCGAGGTCTATGTTGATGACATGATTGCGAAGTCCCAAACGGAGGAAGAGCATCTGGTCAACTTATTGAAGCTTTTTGAGAGGCTTAGGAAGTTCAGGTTGAGGCTGAATCCTAACAAATGCACTTTCGGAGTGCGGTCCGGAAAGTTACTGGGGTTTATCGTTAGCGAACGAGGCATCGAGGTTGATCCTGCGAAAATAAAAGCGATTCAAGAAATGCCAGCGCTGAAAATAGAAAAAGAAGTTCGTGGTTTCTTGGGCCGAATAAACTACATTGCAAGGTTTATCTCTCAGCTCACGGACACGTGTGAACCGATGTTCAAGCTTTTAAAGAAAGATCAGGCGATTACATGGAATGAAGATTGCCAAAAGGCATTCGACAAGATAAAGCAGTATCTCCAAGAACCTCCAATCTTGATACCCCTAGTGGCTGGACGACCATTAATCATGTACTTGACAGTTCTGGAGAATAGTATGGGGTGTGTTCTCGGTCAGCACGACGAGACGGGCAGAAAAGAGCATGCCATTTACTACTTGAGTAAAAAGTTCACTGAGTGTGAATCTCGATACTCGATGCTGGAGAAGACGTGTTGTGCACTAGCTTGGGCTGCCAAACGTCTACGACAGTACATGCTCAATCACACAACTATGCTAATTTCGAAGATGGATCCGATCAAGTACGTCTTCGAGAAGCAGGCTCTTTCGGGCAGGATTGCCAGATGGCAAATGGTGTTAACGGAATATGATATTCAGTATGTGTCCCAGAAGGCCATCAAGGGAAGCGTATTGTCTGATTACCTTGCCGAGCAGCCGATCGAGGATTACCAGCCGATGAAGTTCGAATTCCCTGACGAGGATATTATGTTTCTCAAAGCGAATGATTGCGATGAGCCGTTACCCGACAAGGGGCCAGATAGGAAATCCCAGTGGAAATTGATATTCGATGGAGCGGTTAATTCCTATGGAAGTGGCATCGGGGCTATCATCACGACTCCCCACGGATCCCACATCCCGTTCACTGCGAGACTGACGTTTCCAGTCACCAACAATGAGGCGGAGTACGAAGCATGCATCATGGGTCTAGAAGAGGCAATTGATTTGAGAATCAAGAACCTAGACGTATATGGTGACTCGGCGCTTGTGATCAACCAAATTAAAGGGGAGTGGGAGACTCGTCAATCAAATTTGGTGCTGTACATGAATTACGCCAGAAGGCTACTTCCGTTCTTTGATCGAGTGGAACTCCATCATGTGCCCAGAGCGGAAAATCAGATGGCTGATGCCTTAGCCACTTTGGCTTCAATGTATAAAGTCAATTTTTGGAATGAGGCTCCAAGAATTGTACTTTCGCGTCTTGATAGACCGACATTTGTCTTTGCAATCGAGGAAGCCGCCAACGGCAAGCCATGGTTCCATGACATCCAGACCTTCCTTATGACTAAGGAGTATCCTGCGGGTGCGTCAACCCAGGATAAGAAGACTCTGAGGAGGCTGTCTAGCAATTTTTATCTCAATCCTGATGGAGTGTTGTATAAGAGAAACCATGATCTCGTGCTACTCAGATGTGTAGATGAAAAAGAGGCGAGTATGCTCATGGAAGAGGTCCATGAAGGCACATTTGGTACGCACGCCGGCGGGCATGCTATGACGAGAAAGATCCTGAGAGCAGGATACTACTGGCTGACGATGGAGTCAGATTGTTTCAGATTCGCGAAGCGATGTCATAAATGCCAGATCTATGCTGATAAAGTTCATGTGCCGCCGTGCCCGTTAAATGTCATGTCCTCCCCATGGCCGTTCTCCATGTGGGGCATCGACATGATAGGCAAGATCGAGCCCACCGCATCTAACAGTCATCGTTTTATTCTGGTAGCTATCGACTACTTCACCAAGTGGGTGGAGGCAGCCTCGTACGCTAATGTGACCAAGCAGGTGGTGGCTAAATTCATAAAGAGGGACATCATCTGTCATTACGGAATTCCCGAGCGGATCATTACTGATAATGGTTCGAACCTGAATAACAAGATGATGAAGGAGCTGTGCCAGAGTTTCGAGATTGAACACCACAACTCCTCTCCTTACCGGCCGAAGATGAATGGCACCTGTCGCTACTGCGAAAATCGGCGCCGGCTGAACAGAAGAGTCGCCACCGTGCGTTATTTATCCCACAGGAGGGAAAGGAAACGCTCAGAGTAAACCTCGCACAACACGGGAAAGGTATGGTCGTCGTAACCAAAACCTGGATTCGGGAGTCGGTTACGCAAGGGGAAGGTGTTAGCACCCCTCACGTCTGTCGTACTCGACGGGATCCACGCTTGCTTGGGTTGTCTAAAGGATGCAAACAATCTATCTACGGCTGCTAAATCTAAACGGAAGGGAACTGACTCGATAGAGCATTGCACTCTATGCCTACGTATTCTCGAGAGAGAAAGTCAGAGTCAACGTAGTTCGGGAAACTACAGGGAAAATTGGCTCGCCAAGACCTCGCGTCTTGTGCCTACGTACTTCCACACTGCATGGAAGATCAGAGCTTTACGTAGTTCAGGCTAACTACGGCTAAACAGGGTATTCTCACACAGCAGTGAGAAAATCAACTGGTTTTACAGGTTCGGGAACCTACGGGCAAAACTACGGTCTGGTCTCAAATGCACTCGGGCAAGAGAGAAAAAGGGTAACAATTAGTCGTCAGCGGGAAAGTCTCGATCGCACAGCCGCGAGAGAACAAAAGGTTAGTCGTTAGTGTGCTCACTAGGATATCGCATCCTATGCCTACATATTCTCGTCTGGTACGAGAAATCAGAGCAGCTGTAGTTCGGCTACTTCGGGACCACAGCTCAAATCTCGTTTTATTAACATTCTGAAAAAATGGTTACAATGAGTGAATGCTGAAAATAAATCTCCTAGGAAATACTATCCTATCCTATCCATCTATAATGGAAAATCAAATGGAAACGAGTCCCCTAATAAGTGGACTTCTAAACTACCTCTAAAAGGAAAATAAACTCTATGAAAAATATCCATAAAAAATATTACATCTATACTAATATTTTTTCTCTTTTTTTCAAATATTTTCTCCTCTATTTTCAAGTATTTTCTATATTTTTTCCACTATCTTTTTTTCTTTTTTCATGAATTTTTCCTTCCTCAAATATTCTTTTCTGTTAATATTTTTCAATATTTTTCTTTTCTCCTTTTTATTATTTTTTCAATATTTTTTAAAATTTTTTTTTTCTATTTTTTTCATATTCAATATTCTTTTCTTTTTTTCTTTATGCTATTTCTTTTTTTTCCATAATATTTTTCCTCATAGAAAAGAAAAACAAAAAAAGAAATAAGAAAGGGGAGGGGGTGCAGATGGATACAGGGGTATACAAGCAAAAATAAAAAAAATCAAACTGGGCCCAGCCCAGCAGCTATTGCTGCAAAAACGGAGGGGAAGGTGCTGAGTGAACTGGGGTGTATGGTCAGCAAGGATCTCGTTGGGCTTAGGCCCAGAATCCACAGATACACGAAAGGGGGGTATGGAGGATTATGGGGGATGCGAGGTGCAAGAAACATTGGGCCCAAGAAGCCCAATCCCAACCCCAGTCCACGAATCCTTCCTCTCCTTCACTCTGAAACCCTAACGCGCTTTCTCTCCACAGCACCGTCGTCCCCCTCTCTGAACTCTCTCCGTCTCCTCCGTTCAACCTCTCTCTGTTTCCCTCTCTGAACTCCTTCAATCTTCCATCTCCAACCTTTCTTGATTCACCCATTCAACAAACACCAACATCTACAAACTTGGCTCGCTGAAATTCTTGATAAAACTCATGCGGAGGTTTTGAAGAACTGGCTGGACGAATCTTGAAGATTCAAGTGAATCTTGCATGTAGATCTGGACGGAGGAAGGTCGTTCTGGGAGCGGTCGAAGGATGCTTGAAGGTTCATACGATGATGACGAACGGTTGTACGATGAAGATTGGAGCGTTTCTGGGATTTGGATGAATGTTCATGTTGTTCTATGAACATTGATGGAGATGACGATGACTCTTGCAAGTAGGTTGCAGGTGATGATGATCTATGGAGATCTACTGTGAATCTTGGAGCGATCTTTGATGAAGCTGGATCTGGAAACGGATGAGTGATAATGAAGTTTGTATGAACGTGTTGTTGGATCTTGATGGAGAACCACACAGAGTTTCTGATAGAACACACGAGGTGTTATGTTGATGAACAGATTCTGGATATTTCATTGAAAGCTTGATGAAGACGGAAATGGCTTCTTGAATGCTCTTGCGGTCTTGATGGATCTTGAAGGAAGATCTACGAAGAATTTGATGAACGGTTTTCCGGAGCAACTCAAGATGAACACTTGAATCTGGATGAATACTGAAGTGAACCTTGTTGGTGTTTTCTGGGAAATTGAAGAAGAACTGATGAACTCTGGTTGAGTGTTGATCGGAGAACAAAGAGTGATGGTGATTGATGATTGATGGATCGGAGTTTCTTGTTGATGATGTCGATCAGAAAGAAGATGAAGTTTCTGGTAGAAGAATGAAGGTTGGATGAGAGGAGGAAAATGAAGTTTGATCGGAATCTGGAGATTTGGTGTTCTCCGGCGATGGGTATGGCGGTCGGAGACAGTTGAGGGTGGCCGGCGGCGTTCTGGTACGGTGGTTGCATGGCCGCCGGCCATGCAACCGGTGGGGGCTTAGGTGGTGACGCGTGGCACCGGTAGTGGAGCAAGTGGATGCATGAGTGCCACTTGTTGGAGACGTGGCAGAGAGAGAGGGATTGTGGAATGAAGTGGCGTCGTGGAATGGTGTAACGTGGGGTCCCCCTCTGTGCAACACGTGGCTCTGAATTATATACCCTGAGATTTTTCTGGAATATTCTGGACTATGCTGAAGTGAATTGGGCTTTGTGGACCTGCGAACTTGGGATTCTGAACTGGGCTTTTCACTGATGGCCCAATACGAAAAAACAAGCTAAAACCCAAAAAAACTGAAATGAATTAAACTGAAAAGAAAAACTAATTACAACCTGATTAAATGGAAATAATATGGATTAAAGACTAATTAAAACGAAACTCAATTAAACCCAATTAACTAACACCTAATTAATCTAATTAATCTCTAATAAACCCACTAATCTAAAAACTCTAAACTTTTATTAAATCTCTAATACCTATATTATTTATATCTACAATATTATCTATTATTAATAAAAGAGAAAAAAAACTATATTCTTCTATTAAAATGATTAAAAAAATCTATTTAACTTCTAATATTCTAAAAAGAATTACAACTATTAAAAAACTATTAATATTCTATGAAAAAAACTATATTATCTATATCTAAAATTGAAAATCATTTAATTTCTATTAACCCTATTATTTATTGTTCTAAAACATTATATCCTAAAAAAAACCTATTTATTTAATAAGGGAAAATCTATATTATAAAAAAGATTAAAAGCTATTAAAACTATTTAAGAAAACTATATTCTATATTAGGAAATCTATTTATTAGTAAAATGCTAACATTCTATTTAAAAATATAAAATCTATTCTATTAAAATCCTAAAAAAAAGTCAATACTATTTCTATATTAAAAGGAGATTATTTTCCTATTTAAAATACAACTCCAATATTCTAAAAAAAGGAAAAATACTATTTATTCTATTTAAATTCTAAAATTCTATTTAAAATCTATTTAAAATATAAAGAAAGTCTATTTAAATTCTAAAAACTCTATAAAGCCTATTTAAAATCTACAAGAAGCTATTAAATTCTAAAAAATGCAGACAAAGGCAAATAATCAATATAAAAGAGAGCACGAGACCAGATCGAAGCAAAACAATAACCAGATACCCAAAATCTCAAAAATCACTGCATAAACTGAAAACGCCCAAGAAGCGCGCGACTTCCCAAAGTGACCTTCGATTATTCGAACTGGTCTGAGATACCCGAAAAGCAATGGCAGGGCTGTAATCCCGATAAAATCACCATGATTGAGAAAATGCACTATATGCAGTATGCAAATGCGAATGCGAAATGCATCGAAACATCGAGCCAGATACGGGACCCGGTTGGTCAAATTTTAGGGTGCAACAGCTGCCCCTATTCAAGCAGCTTGGACCTGAATGGTTGAAGAGCGCCCAGCCTCTGATCATTCAAAGGTAGAAGATGGTTGAATACAAATGGAACCCTGAAATTTGCCAACCGCAGAAATAAACTGCACCACTGCTTGGGTAACAACATCTGCTGACTGGATCTGGTTGTTACAGCAACAAACTTATCCATTAACGACTGTGCTGGGGATTATTTTCATCAGCCTAAAAAAGATTCTATCATCGCAAGGGTAGAACTTTGTCCACGTTAGGACGCCTGTTTTGTCAACACCAAGAAAACTCAACTAAACTTGTCCACGTTAGGACTCCAACTGCCGTCAACCCGAGAAAATCTCGGCGACTTCGCTGGGGATAACTCGTCTGTATTTCATCAGCAACAAATCGTCCACGTTAGGAACAAACTCTTCCACATTAGGAATAACACCGTCCACGTAAGGAATCATCTCTTCTGTATCTGTCCACGTCAGGACTAAACTTTTCTAGGTTATGAATACATCGTCCACGTTAGGACTCACCCTTCTACGTTAGGAATAAACTGTCTTTTTTCGTTAAACTCTTCCACGTAAGGAATACGTCTTCTTTTGATCTGTCCACGTAAGGACTCCATCTTTTTTCTGAATCTGTCCGCGTCAAGACTAAACTTTCCACGTAAGGAATGCATCTTTCCACGTAAGGAAATAATCTTTTTCCACGTAAGGAATCCAACTTGATATGCCCACGTAAGGACTCAATCTTTCCACGTAAGGAATAAACTCATCTTTCCACGTAAGGAATCAATCTTCTTTCCACGTAAGGAAACCAACTTGATATGCCCACGTAAGGATTCAATCTTTCCACGTAAGGAATAAACTCATCTTTCCACGTAAGGAATCAATCTTCTTTCCACGTAAGGAAACCATATCTTTCCACGTAAGGAATCACAAACTTTCCACGTAAGGAATCCAACTCTTTCTGATTTGTTCGCGTAAGGACTCCCCTCTTTCCACGTAAGGAATCCGTCTTCTTTCCACGTAAGGAAACCGACTTGATATGTCCACGTAAGGAAACCATTTTTCTTCCACGTAAGGAATCAACTTCTTTCCACGTAAGGAATCAACTTGTCCACGTTAGGACTACATCGTCCACGTTAGGCCCACCTTTCCACGTTAGGAATAACTCTCTTCTTGATTTGTCCACGTAAGGACAATCATCAATCTGTCCACGTAAGGACTAAACTTCGTCTTCTTTAGGACTTACCTTTCCACGTAAGGAATGCATCCTTTTTCCGCGTAAGGAATCACCTCTTTCTTTCCACGTAAGGAATAAATCTTTCCACGTAAGGAAACCAACTTCTTTTCTGAATCTGTCCACGTCAGGACTGAACTTGCTTTTCCACGTAAGGAACTGAAGCTTCTCTTTCCACGTAAGGAATAAACTTCTTTCCACGTAAGGAACTCATCTCTGTATTCGTCCACGTTAGGACTACAACGTCCACGTTAGGACCCACTTTTCCCCGTTAGGAATAACTCTCTGCTTGATTTGTCCACGTAAGGACTCCAATTTTTCCACGTAAGGAAACCATATCGTCTTGATTTGTCCACGTCAGGACTCACCTCTTGACTTGCTGAGGATAAAAACTTTGTCCACGTCAGGACTCATGCACCTTCGACCCACTGGGGAAGTGAGACTTGTCCACGTCAGGACACCCAATTTGCCAACAACACGAAGAAGGATAAATTTGTCCACGTCAGGACTCTCGCATCTTGTCATCACGAAGAACTATAAACTCGTCCACGTCAGGACCCCCTTTCACCATTACGAATAAAGATATCTACTGGAAATAAATGGTCCACGTCAGGACACCACCACGGAGAGTAACCAATTTTGTCAACGTTATGACTTCACATTCCACCCATACTGAGAGACCGAACCTGTCCACGTTAGGCCCAACACGTATCGTCAACTTGAGGAAATGAAACTGTCCACGTTAGGACCCCCACCTCTCTAGCACGAGGAAAACCCGTCAATATGGGAATAAATTGTCCACGTCAGGACTCATTGCTCCATCGATCCCAACCCTCGAACTTCTTAGCACTGACGTGACAGCGACTTTGAAACGGACTCTACTGGGGATATTTGAAAACCAAACTACTGGATGCCTGTTCTGATAACCGGCGGTGGCCTCTGAAATTCTGATTCGGGAAACCCTTTGATGACAAATAACTCTTCTTGGGGGCAAGGAGATATTCATCCTGGTAACTCTGGCGGGGAAAACAAGAGAAATTCACACAAACAACTCCGTTCTGAGACAAAGAGAACTTCATCATGAAAACTCTGTGGGGAATAATGCCAAAGCTGACACTTTATTGAATGTCTCACGTTGAGATCTTGAATGTACAGGTAATTCAATTGAGCAAGAGCTCTCTCTACCTGCAAGAGAAACAATACTTGAAACAAAAGGTTAGCCGACCCGGTTTATGTTTCAAAATGCATGTGTTTGACAATAACGCAATGCTCCATTTGGCATGGAAATGCTACGCGTTTGTTTGGGGGATGCAAATATGACACTATATGCCGATGCAAATGCAGACTTGAACTGCTGAGATACAGGAACTGCTCCAGCAAAATAAATGCTGGAAGAGTGAAGTCGATTCAGCTGGGGAGTTGGGAATTTAAACCAAGCACCTCGTTGAAATAATACCCTGCTGGGGCCTATAACTCTGCTGGAGAATAGCAAATGCGCCTGGTATGATCGGACTTATGCTGGAGAGTGAACAGATATCACACGGTATTCTGACAAAATAAATGCCTGGGCGCACCACCAACTCTGTCGGGGAGAGTCTTAATCTTCGAGTTCCACTGGGAGGAATGCCTTTGCTGAAAAGAGAACTCCGCTAGGGACGGGATGATTCTCTTGGGGAAAATCAACTGACTCCGCTGGAGAGTAAATGACCCTGTGGGGAAAGGTGAACTGTCTGAATATACTTCACAAATATTAATCCTCTGCGGCTAAACCACTCTGCTTGAGATGCACTGTCTGAACATAGCTTTCGATCTGGGAATTGTCAAACTCTGCTGAGGATGAACGACTTTGCTGGAGAATGTCCTTTTGCACAAGCTACGACTAGCTGGGGAATTCGATCCTTCTTCAGTAAGGAATATTGCTATCTTAGAAGCGCTTCCTGCGTGGGGGTTCACTTCACGTAACGATCAAGTCTTTCACCAAAGCGCCTCTGGTCAGGGCGACATGAACTCTATTCCTTCTCGGAAATTTGCCCCACAAATACCAACATGCCCTAGTCCGAGCATTTCGTCTGGAAAAGAAAGGCTAGCCATAGTGCTACTCACAATACCTTGCCCCTAAATCGGCACCAACCTTCTGATGAGGACTCTTCGATCTCTGAACCCTGACGGTTAGATCTGAACTACTTCTGCACGTCAAACCCCAAAAGAATGTCCCAACAACATTGTTGCACCCCAAAATTTGACCAACCGATTCTCCTAGCTGGCTCGTGGTTTAAATTCGTGTTCGCATATCAGATGCATGACATTTGTGCACAGACAGAGGATATCAGAGTTACAGTTTGGGTTTCGACTACTAGATATGGCAGATCCAGTCCAGATCATCAGGGTTGTATTTTCTGGAAATTGTGCGCTCCTCGGTGATTTTCAGCTTGCACGGTGATTGGGGAATATTCTGAGGCCAGGGGTTTACTGGTTGATTTGATCTGGTCGCACGCTCTGTTATGTTGGTTATTGGCCTCTGTTTGCATTTTTAGGGCTTAATAGACCTTTGTGGATTTTAATCAGATTTTTTATCATTTTTAGGGTTTAAATAGATTTTTAACATTTTTTAAATAGCTTAAATCTTTTTCTAGAGCTTTATAGATTTTTTTTAGAATTTAAATAGGTTTTAATTGGTTTAATAGTTTTTTAAATCATTTTTAGAATAATAGATTTTAAAATTGTTTTTAAGTGTTTTAGATAATATAGGAAAGTATAGTTTTTTTTCTTTTATTAATAATGGAGTTTGTTTTAATATAGATTTAATCTTTTATAGATTTTTCTTTTATTAGTTTTAAATAGGATTTTAATAGTTTTTTAAATAATAATAGAGATTAAATAGAAATTAGTAGAAGTTTTATTAATATAGGTTTAATTAGATTTTTAACCATTTTTTAGATTTTTAGGTTTAATTAGGATAATTAGGATTTAAATCTTTTGTTTAGAATTTAATTGAGTTTGTTGGATTTTATTAGGATAGTTAATTGTCTTTTAGATTTAATTAGTCAGGTTAATTAGCTAATTAGGTTTAAATCTGTGTTTAGTTAATTAGGTTTAGTGTTATTGAGTTTAATATGGTTTTAATTAGTTTTAAGTAGGTTTAAAGTTTTAATTCAGTTTTTTCAGGTTTTGATCAGCATTTTCGTGTGGGCCCAGAAAGGAAATTTTTGGAGGCCCATTTCAATTTTTAATCCAGTTTTTGTGCAGTTTTGTTGTCCAGAAGAGTGACACTTGTCACTATATAAGATGATCCACATGTTGCGCTCAGGTCCCACCACGCCACACTTCAGACTTCCCCAGAACCTGACACGCGTCCCACTACTCCCTCTCTCTCCACACGTGCCCCTCTTCCTTCTCAGCCTCCTGCCACTTGTCCTCCCCACATCCCACACCGGAGCCCCAATCGCCGGCCATGAGGCCGCCGGCCCGGACGTTTCCCTCCGTCGTAACAGTCGCCGGAGACCGGTAAGGTCACCGGAAACTGCAAATTTGCAGAAAATACCCAGAATCATCCTATCTTCCCTCTTTCTCCCCCTTCCTCCTCCGTCCCTCATCATCCATTCTTCTCCGGAGAACTCAACGTCGCCGGAAAATTCATCATTACGCCCAGATCACCGTCCGTCTTCATCGTTCCTCAAGAACAATTGCCCAGAACACGCTCACCTTCATCGTTCTTCAATCGCAAGTGTCCAGATCACCATTCATCTTCATCGTTCTTCAAGAACGATTTTCCAGAACGTTCAAACCTCCCTCAAGAACGCCAACCGTGTTCGTCCGTTCTTCAATCTTCCCCCAGGAAACCCTTCAAGCATTCATTGTTCTTCACAAGGAATTTCCAGAAAGCCTCCATTTTCATCATCTCACCAAGAGCGATTGTTCCGGCCATCTTCAACCACGATTCGCCCAGTATTTCACAAGATCTTTAAGATCCTCATTAAGATCACCTTGCAGTTCATCATTAAGAGTGGTTCTTCGCATCATCAATCTCCAGCAAATCTCCAGAAACCTTCAAGATCGCCGCGAGTTCGTTGAAGATTCCTCAAGGATTCATCGTTTCGTCGTGTAAACCCAAGTTTGCCCCTTCGTCATCTCTCAATTATCATGTAAGACGAGCTGATTAGTTAGGAAGTAGGAGCGTAGGGTGAGTTCGTTTGGTTCTTGAGTGTTGATTTGTCTGTGAGTTTGAGTGGATTGGGAGAGAGAGTTGGAGTTGCAGACGAAGCGGCTAGGGTTTGGTTTGAGTAGATGAACAGTGATCTGAGGGATAGAAGGAGATTAGGTTTTGTTAATTGGTTAGTTGGGCTAGGGTTTGGGCAGCGTTTGGGCCCAAGTTCGTATTGCTGATGCACACCCCCATTATGCTCGTATCCCCCCCTGCGTGAGAGACAGAGTGAATTGGATTGGGCCTTTGCCCTAACTGCTATATGCACCCCCACCAGCGAGTCCATCTCAGAATAACCCTAAAAACCAATGCTATTTGCACCGTCCTCATGTCCTTTTTCTTTTTCAATTGTTTTTTCTGGTAGCCATTGGGCCCAGGCGCGCCCTGCTAGGCGCACCCCCCTTCCTGGGCCCATCATGAGAATGAACTAAGCGTATCTGCTTTTCACACCCCCCTCCCCTTTAATTAATTTCTTTTATTTTTTCATTTCCTTTAATTTTCTTGCATATTAGATAATTCATATAAAATCCAAAAATTAATATTTTTCATTTCTTGTTTTCTCTACATGCTCATATTCATGTCTAGAAAATTATAAATAAATAAAATTCCATTTTATTTTTCTTTTGATATTTTTAGTATATTTTTCATTTTAATAGCTTTTAAATAGGTTTAATATTGTACCTCATTTTGTAGAATTTCTTTTAGGACCTTCCCTTAGTCTTTTTAATTCATTCTTTTTGGTGAGATTAGATATTGAATCATAGTTCCCCATAGGATTTAATTCTTGATTTTTAGATTAAAATTTGATTAGTTTAATTAGGTTAGCATTAGGGTATCCTAATTAGGGTTTAGGTTATGCATAGGTGAAATAATTCCTTTTCTGTGGAGAGTTTTGATTTTATTTTTGGGTATGGGTATATAGGTATGATATGGGTAGATGTTATAGACCCTTGTGAATAATTGTTAGAATTTTCCCTCTTGTTTTAGTATTTTTAGGTATTTTCTGAAGTTGACTGATGGTTTTGTCTGTTTTGTGGTTATTTGTCTGTCTCTGGGGTTTATTTTGGGGAATTTGTTGTGGGGCTTAGTTTGTTTTGAAGATCTTGTTGAAGAGCATGATGGAAGAGAGGATTGTAAATCAAGACTCAGAGACCCAGAGCTTGGAGATTATTCCCTGTCTGTGAGGTTTGAGATCCTGAAGTTTGAGGGAAGTTCATGGTACTTTCCTGAGGAAGGCACTATGAATGACTTTCATTCTTTCTTCTCACCTCTTTCTTAAGTACCCAATGATGTTGGAGTCAACTTGTGAGTTTAATTTCTCCTGAGGAGGAATGTAAACTGATCACAGTTGTTGAGCCACATGGGGTACAACTCCTAAGTGGAAGCCTCCTAGCACTTTCCTGAGGAAGGTCCTATGGGTCTATTCACTTAGTTCCCTTAGTTCATATAGGATTCCTTAAGTATCCAATGATGTTGGAGCCAACATGTGAGTTTAATTTCTCCTGAGGAGGAATGTAAACTGATCACATGTTGTTGAGCCACATGGGATACAATTCCTAAGTGGAAGCCTCCTAGTACTTTCCTGAGGAAGGTCCTATGAGTCTATTCATTTAGTTCCACTAGTTCAGGTAGGATTTCCCAAATATCTAATGATGTCGGAGCCTGCTTGTGAGTTTAGTTTCTCCTGAGGAGGAATGTAAATTGATCACAAATTGATCACAGTGGTTGAGCCACATAGGGTATGACTCCTGAGTATACACCTCCTAGTGCTTTCCTGAGGAAGACACTATGAGTCTGCCTACATAGCTCCCTTTCTTTGGTAAGCTTGTTTTGAAGCTTGAAGACTGGGATTGATTTCTCTCGTCTAGGATTTTTTTTAGGGCTTTGCTTAGATTTGATCAGGATTCTGTTCTGTTTTAGGGCTAGGATTAGAAAGTAGATGTAGATTCTTTCTGTCTCAAGCATGTGTTTTGTTTGCCTGATGGCATTTCATTTCTTTCATCTGTATGATTGCAGTTTACTGTTTATTGCTTAATAGCATGTTGTTTATCTTTCAGTATGATTGTTGTTATTTCATGACTGGCTTGAGGTTGAGACGAGCTTGTGGAGGCTGAAGCCCCACACACATTTCCTCCCTCACTTGCATTGCATGCATTTTACTGTTAAGCTGACGCTTTGTCTGTTTTGGTGTATCATTGACATGATCCCTTAGGACTCTCATTTCCTTTGATAAGGATTTGATGATAGACTTTTAGGTTGAAACCTATGCATGACAACTTCTAGGAGTTCCCTGTTCAAACCTCAACCATAGGATGAATCCATGGCATGATAACAGTAGGACTTGATAGTCTCCCTCCTAGTTGGGCCTGTTCTCTTCTCATCTCAAAGCAGTTTAAGATACAGTAATCATGAATGATTTCTTTCGTACGTTACGAGCCTTAAGCTATCTGAGATTGGATGTGTAGTATGGTACCCTTTGGGTGACATGCGACGCATTCACTCTCAGGTCATAGTCTCTAGTGCGGTTGAAATCGCAAACACAATAAAAAACACTTCTTTCAGGAGATAACCCGTAGTTTCCCGAACTACGTTTGCTCTGATCTTCCATACAGTGTGGAAGTACGTAGGCATAGGATGCGATATCCTAGCGAGCAACCTTCACCCTTTCCCCATAATTCTTCGTAGGCCGAACTACGTTGACTCTGATTTCTCATTCTCTGATGAGAATACGTAGGCATAAAGCGTGATGCTTTGCCGAGTCATTTTTCTTTTCTCTTTCAGCCAGCCTTGATAGGTAGGTAGATTATAACCAACCCGTCCAAGTAAACAAACAAGCGTGGATCCCGTCGAGTACGACGGATGTGAGGGGTGCTAATACCTTCCCCTTGCGTAACCGACTCCCGAACCCAAACAATGGTTGCGATGACCTTGTCTTACCCTTTTTCGTCAGGTTTCTCCGATCGTTTCCTTTCCCGCTCTGAGGGATAAATAACGAAAGGTGGCGGCTCTTCTGTCATGCCGGCACCTTATTTTCGCGCAAGCGACAGCTGGCGACTCTGCTGGGGACCGAACCCAGAATCTCTGGTTCTTCGGTTCCCTATGAGAGTCAATCCTAGCGCTTTTGTGTTTGCTTGTTGGGTTGCATATATTTATCGCATTTTTACTTCCCGCATTTTATTTCCCGCATTTTAATTCCAGTTCGATATGATTATCTGTGCTGCTGTGGGAGAGGGATGTTACTATGAGTGAGAAGCCGGACCTGGGCTTGAGTATACACCTAGATATAGTTGCAGAGAAGTAGTAGACGAACCTGTCTGCTGAGCAGGCACAGTTCCCTACGAAAATCTGCGCTCAGACGAGATTCTTGCAGAGGTGCTCCTTTCCGGTCCTGAGGATCTGAGGGGAGTCCAGACGTGAGGATTGTCGACTCTGGGGACCGATCATTTGGAAGTCAGCTAAGTGAGGCCTCTTCATGACTTGATGATGCCACTCCTTCTGGGAATCGTGTCGTCACTCATGAAAGTCTGTGACGCTGATGACCGCATAGGATGCCGTACCTTCGTCCGTGGATTAGGTCCATACCTGTGAGTGGGATTGGGATATTGCAGGAAACTTATACCTTCAGACTACCTGGTTTTCTTGACAGTGAATCAGTTACGTTGGTACCAAGGTTCTCAGTCGCAGATTTGACTGTTCTCGACAAAGCAAGTTTTTTGATCAGAGGATTTTATCATCGGGTATATGTCTGTTCCTGATAGAGCAGGTTTCGATCAAAGTATTGTTGTCAGTAGTTTGTTCCGGATAGAGCAGATTTTAGGGTCTGAAGATCTCATCAGCAGATGTTGTTTGATAGAGCAGATTTTGGGGTCTGAAGATCTCGTCAGCAGCTGTATGTTTGTTCTTGAGAGGGCAGATTTTTGATTTGGGGTCTGAAAACTTCATCAGCAGATATTCCTTGATCGTGCATCCGGGGTCCTTATTATCAGACATCTGTTCTCGACAAAGCAGAATGTTGATCTCGGTCCCATCAGATGGTTATTCTTAGCTGATCAGATTAGTGGTCTTACGCCGGGGTTTTTTTTCTCATCAGTGATTGTCGATACCGAATCTCCACAGCAGCTACCTGGATATATTATTGCATGACTGCATTTTGCATTAGCTCGCATATTCATGTTTGCATTCCATTAGCATGTGTCTGTGCGGCAGGCGCATTTCGTACCCTGAGTCTGGTGTCCCGAGCAATATGAGATATTTTCTTCCATGAATGGATTCAGTCTTATCACTGCATTGACACTATGTTGGCACGTTGACATCACAATTAGGGGTGATCTCCTAAACGTACGGCACCCATGGCATTAGCATAATTCATCTTGCATGACAAAAGCCGGGGCTTGTCTTCTAACCCTTGTGTTTGCAGGTTTGACTCAGAATCGAGCAGCTCAGACTAATGGAGCAGGTACAAGCTGAGTTGGGGAAAATCCAAAGCCAGTTGGGGCAGGTCATGAATGACATACAAGCAGTGCGTCTGGACCAGCAGGTACTCAGAGAAGAGAATCAGCAGCTGCAGAATCAGTTGAGCTTTCTCATGGGAGTGGTGAGAAGTATGCTAAAGAAGGAGAGTGGTCAAGCACCCAAAGAGGAGACCAAAGTGCATCCTCCGCTACCGTCAGTGCCACCTGTGCTGAAGCCAAATGGACCTCATAGATCCTCTACACAGCATGAAGCTCAAGACCTGTCTCGTCAGCAGCCGCGCCGGGCATCTCAGCATAACCCTGAAGGTCATAATCAAAAGAAGAAGCTACTTGATAGAGCTGTGGACCCAATACCTGTGAGTTATGCCCAGTTGTTGCCACTATTGGTTCAGAACCGTGTTCTCAAGCTTCGGACCTCAGATCCACCAGGTGACGTGTCACCAGACATTGATTTCAACACGCGTTGTGATTTCCACTCAGGAGCACCGGGTCACCATGTTGAAACATGTAAGGCTCTCAAGAATAAGATTCAAGACCTTATTGACTCAAGGATAATTAGGCTTGTGCCGGGCGGCGTGAGAGCATCGGGAAAGTTTATCCGGTATCCTGCAAAAGAAGTGAATGATTCCACTCCTTTGCCTGAAGCTGAGAAAGATCTTGAATATGTCCCACGACTTTTGGGGACTGAATCGCCTCGCTCGTAGTTTCTACCCGGATCAAGTTCAAGGACGCAAGCGCCTAAACAGGGGACCATTGCCACTCAGAAACGACGACCTCTTACTCTTGGGCGGAAGGAATACCAACACCAGGATCACAAGAGACCTCGCAACCACTTAGAACAAAGGAATGCTTCTTTCCATCCAGTGCATGTGCCGTATAGCCAGATTCTTCCACTGTTGATTCAAAATTCCTTGGTGGAACCGAAAGCTCTCAAGCCCGTGCCAGAGCCTTACCCTCCAGGGTACAATCCTCATGTTCAGTGCGGTTACCATGGTGGATCTCCGGGGCATTCAACTGAAGATTGCAAGGCTTTCCAGGCGAAAGCGCAACAATTGATCGACCAAGGGTGTATTTCCTTTCCAGGTGGAGTTTTGGTTGTACGTGACAACCTCTCAGCTGTTTGAGCTCGCGGATTCAGAGGGTTATTTCCAGAAGCCGGTGGTCCAGACAGGCAGACGTCCTCAGCATTGGCAGTCCTCGGACTTTTTACCATTTGCATTTGTAGTTTCTTTTCTGTTAGTTACTACTTGTTGTTAAACATTGTATGTTCCGAATGGCAATATTAATAAAGTGACTATGCATTTTTGTGAATTAGTTATGTCGTTGTCACTCATTTACTGCATTGCACTGACACTTGCATTTTATTCACTTCACTTTATTACTATGATTAGCGATGAGTGGAGGGAGGATGATGAAACTGAATACTCATAACCAATGATCGTATTGCTTTCAGATAAAACCTTGCCGATGACGTATAAGGCATTGTTTCAAATCCCTAAACACCGGAGAGATAAGGAAGAGAATCCCTTGTTAACCACTTCGAGCTGAGGAGTAGGAGTTTCTTTCGGACTTTTTAACCCTCACATCTTAACCCGGGGCAGGGTAGTTGTCAGTTAGCTTGATCGAGCGTTCAAGTCTTATAGAGGAGTGTTGTCCTTCGAGGACCAATCACATCATATTCCTCGCCAGAGGTCGTACCTCACCAACCACAATGGTTAAACCTCACCAACCAGGAGTGAAACAGTTATAATCCTTTCGGAGCAATCATAACAACCGGTGTCGCACGACTTGTTCCAAAAGGAAAAAAAGGGAATAAGAAAGCCCGCTAAGTAAAAAGGAAAAGAAAAAAACTAGAAAGCAAATACTTAGGCAAAAAATCAGGGCATCCCGCTGGACTTCAAAAGGAAAAATCGAAAAGAACTCAAAAGGAGTCAGTCCAGGCAAAAATTAGGGAATAAAAGAAAAATGAATGAAAAAAGAAAGGATTATATAAAAAGAAAAATCCTCAAACAAGGACAAAGTCGTGTAGATACAGACACCGAAAACAAAAAGGAGTAACCGTCACTCCGAAACACCTTGTGAATTCTTTAACCAGTTGTTCCCAATGTTCAACATACCTCTCGAAGAGGCAAGCGCTCGAGCTAAGTTAACTGGACTTTAGGATCGGAGATCATCTCGTAGAAGGGGTGAGTACAAATCATAATTTGAGCCAAATATCCTTTGTTTCATGAATCGTGAGCCCGACCATGATACAACCCTTAAAAGACCTAATTGAGGCAGGGTTTATTCTGAGAGCGCATTACGATAAGGTTGAGTAACCTGACTCCTTCATGATTTGCTAATCACATCCTTATTGTATTTTTTCACTGATCGCATCAGCACTACGTTTGAACTCTTGAGCTCATTCGTCACTCACTAGCACGACACGTAAATGAGTGACAGTACAACATTTTTTCGAAATTTGCATGAACACTGCATTAAAATTACTATTCGTGAATAAACAATTTTAGTTGCAGGTTAGTAGCTGATACGAAGGAACTTCAACAGGGAATGGTCAATCAGGACTGAATCGTCAGAGGTCTGGATCAGAATGGTATGCTGCGAAGCCCGGTGAATTTGGGGTAATGATTTCCTGTGAGTTTGGAATCAGTTTGTCTGAGGACAAGTCCCAGAGCATCAGTTGATTATGGGGCAGTGTATGCAAGAAGCGGTTGGTCGGAAGTGAATCTTCTCGAGACCCAATCAGGGGCAGTTATCCAGAATTCTTGATTTAAGGGCAGATCCCTCCAGTGTTCGATCAGAACATGTTGAGTCGCTCGTCGCTCGTTCAGGGGCAAACTACTTCAGAGATATTGAAGCCGACCATGCTGAGAGTGGATTAGTGGAGGACGAAGCCTTCTGTTGTGCAGATGTTGGGGCAAGCCCTCTGAAGATTGTCTTGTTGCCAGTTGTTTTCAGTTCAGAATGAACTATTCCCAAAAGCCGGATTGAGGCAAGTTGAACGGCGCTGGGGCGAGTCGTTCAAATGAGTTTGTTCACCCTAGCAAGAATTGAGTATCGGGGAGTCGTGTCCTTGCCCTGCCAAAACCTGAGCCTTCTGAAGAAGCCTTGCTCGCATTGGGTTGTTATCCTACAGCCTAACCTGTTACTTGACTCCATGATTGGTATCCTGTATTCCCTGTGTTGACATTGTTGAACCAGGATCGTTTCTCAGCAGGGATGTACGGTTTGAAGTTGTCCCCCCTGTACAATTTGAGACTGCAGCAGATCGAGATGGCGTTTATCCCTCATCAGATTAGGGTCAAGATTACCCTCAGCAGACCAGGATTGATATCCCCGAAGCAGGGCGAGCCCTCCTTCTCCAGTAGAGTTCAGTAGTCTCTCCTCCGCAGAATCTGAACGCAGAATAGTGAGCATTGACATGTCTCCCCAGGCAGAGATGACTTTCTTCCCCAAGCAGACGCATCCTGAAGGAACGTCATCTCATCGGCTGAGTCGCGCGCAGCAGCTCGTATTCTCCCCCAGCACCGGGTCACAAGTGTGGGTTTCATAGAAATGTTCGGGTGCCGAAGCTCGTGTTTTTCCCAGTAAAGTCGTTGCGGCAGGTGTTTCCCCAGCACCGGGTCACAAGTGCAGGTTTCGTAGGGAATTGTTCGTACGCCAAAATATGCAGTAACTAATGGCCCCAGACTGAAGTCTCCAACGGAATTGAGATTCTCCACCAGAGTCGTACTCTCTCCCGAAGTAGAATGACTTCTCCTTCCCCAGTAGAGCGTTGGAACAGCTGATGTTGTATTCCCCTGCAGAGTTGTGCTCTTCCTCGAAGTTAGATGATTCTGTCTTCCCAGCGGAATTGAAATTCCGCACCAGAGTCGTACTCTCCAATGAAGTAGAATGATTCCTCTCCCCGGCTGAGTCTGCAAACCCCCAGGTCCGCTGAATCCTAGGAAGCAGTGGGGACCGTGAGCGGATTTTCCCTAGCAGAGCATTGAACAGTTGGTGCTGTATTTTCCCCAGAGTCGCACTCTCTCCAGCGAAGCAGAATGACTTCTCCTTCCTCAGCCGAGTTTGCAGATGTCCAAGAGAGCCGAGTCCTTGGAAGTTGATCAGATCATGATTGGTTTTTCCCCAGTGGAGTGTGGAGCAGCTGAAGTTGTTTCCCCACAGAGTGGTTATCCCCAGAAAAGTAGCCATGACGGCCCCGCAGTTTACCCTCACGATTGATATCGCTTTCCTTTAGCAGGTCCAAGTTCTCGTAGAACTTCGTTCCCCTGCAGCAATCAACTGAAGTTGTTTCCCTTGGGGCAGGCAGCGGAAGATCAATTTCCCCAGACGGAGCCAATTGATATTGGCGTGTCCACGTTCTCCTCAGCAGGATGATTCCTCTATCTGAGTAGTCCCTTCTCCTCGACAGGAGAATCCCCCTTCGGCATTTATTTTGCTGACGGGATTGCATAGCATTGTGCATGATTGCATAGCATTTAGCATTTATGCATAGCATTCCCACCGTGTGGGGCATAAGCGCCTAAGCATATGCATCATAAGCATGATCTAGGTTATAATCATTCTTGTTTTACAGGTGTTCAGCCGAAGGATCGGTTGCTCGGGATGATTCCTGACATTCTCTCCCCGACGAAGCCGCGTACTCAAGATGATTCTCGAGATCCCAGCGAAGTCTTCAGTTCAAGATGATTCTCGAATCCCTTAGCAGGGCCATTTGCTCAAGATGATTTGTGGGATCCCCAGCGCGGTTTCCCGAGTTGGTTGCTTAAGATGATTCATGAGCTCCCCAGTAGCGTCCCCAGCGAAGATTGCCCAGGACAATGCCTGAAACTCCAAGAGAGCCGAGCCCTAGGGAGCTGCTCAAGTCGTGATTGGTTCATCCCTAACAAGAGCTGCCCAGGATAATTCCTGGAATCCCCAACAGAGTAGGGGTCTTTTCCCCAGCAGGTGGTTGGCATTTCCCCAGCAGCAGGCAGGTAGATTGATATCCCCAGCCGAGCACAGCCATGAGTGGTAGATAAAATGTTTCCCTAAGCAGATCCCGAAGGATTGTCCAACAAGCAGAAGTTTGTTTATCCCCGTGAGTTTGAGGACTTAATGACATGAGTGTCTTGTAGCCTGAAGGCTATGTTCCCTAGAAGGGTCGTTTCCCAGAGAGCCGTTCAGGGCATTTATCGCTTTCCCCATGCAGAGTATAGCTGAGGATAGTGTGTTGATCAGCCTGATGTGTTGTGCTCTCCGGAGGAGCCCGTCATCCGCAAGTGTAAGTCCAGATGAGATCGACAGAAAATGCAGCTCCCCTGAAGGGTAGCTCTTCCTCAGCATAATGGTTACTCTCCCCGAGGGGATGATTCCTCTTCCCAGCATTTATTTCGCTGGGGCATTTCCTTGCATGATTGTATAACATTTACTCAAAAGCGTAGCATTCCGTTTCGCGTGGAGCATTACGCTCAGTTTTCCAGCATTCGCATATGAAGCATGAACCAGGTGGGTACCTTGATCTCGAGCAGAAGTAGTTGCTCCACAGTACAGTTGGTAGGAATCGTCTGAGTGAACTCTTTCGTTATTCTCCAGCGGTTGTTGAAGTCGTTTGGGTGAACTCTCTCGTCTTTCTGCAGCAAAGTCTACAAGGTTGTTTGGGTGAACCCTTCTTCCTTTTCCCCAGTGAGTCGTCAGGATTGTTTGGGTGAACCCTCATTCCTCTCTCCTCAACAGAGTTGTTAACCTGGTGATTATGTCCGGTAACCCGGCATGTTTGCTTTTATTTAGCAACGACTTGACAGGGTGTCAAGAGAATAGCAGCGTGATATGTTTGCTCCAACAGTGATGTCTAATCTGAAGATTGACTTCGTGAATGCCTGAAGGCGATATCAGAAGGTTCCTGTGGATTCAGATTTCCTTGTTGATGAACCAACGTGTGGCTGAAGACAAGGTTCCAAAGTTTGTAGATATAACAAGATGATCCGTGTTGGCCTGAAGACCAAGTCAGTTGTCCTGAGGTGATGATTGATTGCGATCAAGTGAATAGCATTTCTTCCGACTGAAGTCGAAGATGTTTCTCCAGCTGAAGCGGAGTTTTGCCTGAAGGCAAAGTTTTTGAATCCCCGTAGAGTCATGAATGGCTCAGGATACCATCTCTTTGACTAAAGTCACAGATTTCCCAAGCTGAAGCGAAGGTGCCTGAGGGCAAGGTTATCCCCAAGGTCATGAATGACCTAGGATTCATTGTTCGGACTGAAGGCCGAAGTATATCCCTGACTGAAGTCACGGATGCTCTATAGCAGAGGTGGAGTTGCCTGAAGGCATATCCATGTATCCTTGAAGGCCAAGGGTCATTTTCTTCAGACTGAAGTCGAAGATACCTCCTGCAGAGTTGCCGACGGGCAAAGGTTACATCCCTGAGGGTCAAGGATGTTTATCTTCAGAAATGGTTGAAGATCTTTTCTAGCTGAAGCTGGAATCGCCGACGGGCAAAGTTTATATCCTTGAAGGCCAAGGATGATTATCTTTAGGAGTACTTGAAGATATTTTCTAGCTGAAGCTGGAAGTGGCCAGGGGCCACGGTTTCATATAGTTCTGCTGTTGAAGTTCTACGGTGGGCAGTGTGCAGTAGTATTCGGATGTTCGTTATGGTTCTGAGGGTGAACCCCAGATCAGAGCGTGCTTGGTTAAGTCTCTCATTCCCAGCGGAGTAGTTTCAAATACGCAAGTGTACCTTTTGTTCCATTTACCAGGGGTGAACCCCAGGTTAGATTTGTTCAGTGTTGTATTTTGTCCGGCGGCGAGGTTGGATGTTTGTTCGACGGCGAGGTTGGATGTTTGTCCGGCGGCGAGGTTGGATGTTTGTTCGACGGCGAGGTTGAATGTTTGTTTTCGACGGCGAGGTTGGATGTTTGTTCGACGGCGAGGTTGGATGTTTGTTCGACGGCGAGGTTGGATGTTTGTTCGACGGCGAGGTTGAATGTTTGTTCGACGGCGAGGTTGGATGTTTGTTCGGCGGCGAGGTTGAATGTTTGTTTTCAGATTATATTCTGTCAGACGGCGAGGTTGGATGTTTGTTCGACGGCGAGGTTGGATTTTTGTTCGGCGGCGAGGTTGAATGTTTGTTTTCAGATTATATTTTGTCCGGCGGCGAGGTTGGATGTTTGTTCGACGGCGAGGCTGAGTGTTTGTTTGGCGACGAGGTCAGACTCTTTAAATTCCCAGCAGAGATGATGTTTGCACGGCGGCAATGTCGAGTGTCTCTCAGAGTGTTATTTGTCCGACGGCGATGTCAGATTTAGTTCTCCAGCGGCGATGCGGGGTATGTTGATTGTCCGACGGGTTGGCCAGATAGTTTAGTCTTCCAGCGGTGATGTTGGGTGTTTTGGTTGTCTGAAGGCAATATCAAAAGAAGTTAATGTGGATAATTGACGGTGATACCAGGACAGTGTCTCTCCAGCCAGTTGTTGAGCAGCTAGTATTGCAGTATTCGAAGACTTGTTCCCCGCAGAGTATCGTGTGCTCGTGCAGTTGGCAAATTTTCGGGTTTACCGGTATTCAATCGTCTCGCACCTTGATTGGCTGAGAGACGTTCGCTTCTCACCCAGTCAGGTTCAAGCCGTTTGAATAGGGGCAGCTGTTGCACCCCAAAATTTGACCAACCGATTCTCCTAGCTGGCTCGTGGTTTAAATTCGTGTTCGCATATCAGATGCATGACATTTGTGCACAGACAGAGGATATCAGAGTTACAGTTTGGGTTTCGACTACTAGATATGGCAGATCCAGTCCAGATCATCAGGGTTGTATTTTCGGGAAATTGTGCGCTCCTCGGTGATTTTCAGCTTGCACGGTGATTGGGGAATATTCTGAGGCCAGGGGTTTACTGGTTGATTTGATCTGGTCGCACGCTCTGTTATGTTGGTTATTGGCCTCTGTTTGCATTTTTAGGGCTTAATAGACCTTTGTGGATTTTAATCAGATTTTTTATCATTTTTAGGGTTTAAATAGATTTTTAACATTTTTTAAATAGCTTAAATCTTTTTCTAGAGCTTTATAGATTTTTTTTAGAATTTAAATAGGTTTTAATTGGTTTAATAGTTTTTTAAATCATTTTTAGAATAATAGATTTTAAAATTGTTTTTAAGTGTTTTAGATAATATAGGAAAGTATAGTTTTTTTTCTTTTATTAATAATGGAGTTTGTTTTAATATAGATTTAATCTTTTATAGATTTTTCTTTTATTAGTTTTAAATAGGATTTTAATAGTTTTTTAAATAATAATAGAGATTAAATAGAAATTAGTAGAAGTTTTATTAATATAGGTTTAATTAGATTTTTAACCATTTTTTAGATTTTTAGGTTTAATTAGGATAATTAGGATTTAAATCTTTTGTTTAGAATTTAATTGAGTTTGTTGGATTTTATTAGGATAGTTAATTGTCTTTTAGATTTAATTAGTCAGGTTAATTAGCTAATTAGGTTTAAATCTGTGTTTAGTTAATTAGGTTTAGTGTTATTGAGTTTAATATGGTTTTAATTAGTTTTAAGTAGGTTTAAAGTTTTAATTCAGTTTTTTCAGGTTTTGATCAGCATTTTCGTGTGGGCCCAGAAAGGAAATTTTTGGAGGCCCATTTCAATTTTTAATCCAGTTTTTGTGCAGTTTTGTTGTCCAGAAGAGTGACACTTGTCACTATATAAGATGATCCACATGTTGCGCTCAGGTCCCACCACGCCACACTTCAGACTTCCCCAGAACCTGACACGCGTCCCACTACTCCCTCTCTCTCCACACGTGCCCCTCTTCCTTCTCAGCCTCCTGCCACTTGTCCTCCCCACATCCCACACCGGAGCCCCAATCGCCGGCCATGCAGCCGCCGGCCCGGACGTTTCCCTCCGTCGTAACAGTCGCCGGAGACCGGTAAGGTCACCGGAAACTGCAAATTTGCAGAAAATACCCAGAATCATCCTATCTTCCCTCTTTCTCCCCCTTCCTCCTCCGTCCCTCATCATCCATTCTTCTCCGGAGAACTCAACGTCGCCGGAAAATTCATCATTACGCCCAGATCACCGTCCGTCTTCATCGTTCCTCAAGAACAATTGCCCAGAACACGCTCACCTTCATCGTTCTTCAATCGCAAGTGTCCAGATCACCATCCATCTTCATCGTTCTTCAAGAACGATTTTCCAGAACGTTCAAACCTCCCTCAAGAACGCCAACCGTGTTCGTCCGTTCTTCAATCTTCCCCCAGGAAACCCTTCAAGCATTCATTGTTCTTCACAAGGAATTTCCAGAAAGCCTCCATTTTCATCATCTCACCAAGAGCGATTGTTCCGGCCATCTTCAACCACGATTCGCCCAGTATTTCACAAGATCTTTAAGATCCTCATTAAGATCACCTTGCAGTTCATCATTAAGAGTGGTTCTTCGCATCATCAATCTCCAGCAAATCTCCAGAAACCTTCAAGATCGCCGCGAGTTCGTTGAAGATTCCTCAAGGATTCATCGTTTCGTCGTGTAAACCCAAGTTTGCCCCTTCGTCATCTCTCAATTATCATGTAAGACGAGCTGATTAGTTAGGAAGTAGGAGCGTAGGGTGAGTTCGTTTGGTTCTTGAGTGTTGATTTGTCTGTGAGTTTGAGTGGATTGGGAGAGAGAGTTGGAGTTGCAGACGAAGCGGCTAGGGTTTGGTTTGAGTAGATGAACAGTGATCTGAGGGATAGAAGGAGATTAGGTTTTGTTAATTGGTTAGTTGGGCTAGGGTTTGGGCAGCGTTTGGGCCCAAGTTCGTATTGCTGATGCACACCCCCATTATGCTCGTATCCCCCCCTGCGTGAGAGACAGAGTGAATTGGATTGGGCCTTTGCCCTAACTGCTATATGCACCCCCACCAGCGAGTCCATCTCAGAATAACCCTAAAAACCAATGCTATTTGCACCGTCCTCATGTCCTTTTTCTTTTTCTTTTTCAATTGTTTTTTCTGGTAGCCATTGGGCCCAGGCGCGCCCTGCTAGGCGCACCCCCCTTCCTGGGCCCATCATGAGAATGAACTAAGCGTATCTGCTTTTCACACCCCCCTCCCCTTTAATTAATTTCTTTTATTTTTTCATTTCCTTTAATTTTCTTGCATATTAGATAATTCATATAAAATCCAAAAATTAATATTTTTCATTTCTTGTTTTCTCTACATGCTCATATTCATGTCTAGAAAATTATAAATAAATAAAATTCCATTTTATTTTTCTTTTGATATTTTTAGTATATTTTTCATTTTAATAGCTTTTAAATAGGTTTAATATTGTACCTCATTTTGTAGAATTTCTTTTAGGACCTTCCCTTAGTCTTTTTAATTCATTCTTTTTGGTGAGACTAGATATTGAATCATAGTTCCCCATAGGATTTAATTCTTGATTTTTAGATTAAAATTTGATTAGTTTAATTAGGTTAGCATTAGGGTATCCTAATTAGGGTTTAGGTTATGCATAGGTGAAATAATTCCTTTTCTGTGGAGAGTTTTGATTTTATTTTTGGGTATGGGTATATAGGTATGATATGAGTAGATGTTATAGACCCTTGTGAATAATTATTAGAATTTTCCCTCTTGTTTTAGTATTTTTAGGTATTTTCTGAAGTTGACTGATGGTTTTGTCTGTTCTGTGGTTATTTGTCTGTCTCTGGGGTTTATTTTGGGGAATTTATTGTGGGGCTTAGTTTGTTTTGAAGATCTTGT
This sequence comes from Lathyrus sativus, assembly GCA_963859935.3. Lineage (NCBI taxonomy): Eukaryota > Viridiplantae > Streptophyta > Magnoliopsida > Fabales > Fabaceae > Lathyrus > Lathyrus sativus. Next base: position 398,294,803 of record OZ012736.1, on the reverse strand, counting down.
TGAAGAGCATGATGGAAGAGAGGATTGTAAATCAAGACTCAGAGACCCAGAGCTTGGAGATTATTCCCTGTCTCTGAGGTTTGAGATCCTAAAGTTTGAGGGAAGTTCATGGTACTTTCCTGAGGAAGGCACTATGAATGACTTTCATTCTTTCTTCTCACCTCTTTCTTAAGTACCCAATGATGTTGGAGTCAACTTGTGAGTTTAATTTCTCCTGAGGAGGAATGTAAACTGATCACAGTTGTTGAGCCACATGGGGTACAACTCCTAAGTGGAAGCCTCCTAGCACTTTCCTGAGGAAGGTCCTATGGGTCTATTCACTTAGTTCCCTTAGTTCATCTAGGATTCCTTAAGTATCCAATGATGTTGGAGCCAACATGTGAGTTTAATTTCTCCTGAGGAGGAATGTAAACTGATCACATGTTGTTGAGCCACATGGGATACAATTCCTAAGTGGAAGCCTCCTAGTACTTTCCTGAGGAAGGTCCTATGAGTCTATTCATTTAGTTCCACTAGTTCAGGTAGGATTTCCCAAATATCCAATGATGTCGGAGCCTGCTTGTGAGTTTAGTTTCTCCTGAGGAGGAATGTAAATTGATCACAGTGGTTGAGCCACATAGGGTATGACTCCTGAGTATACACCTCCTAGTGCTTTCCTGAGGAAGACACTATGAGTCTGCCTACTTAGCTCCCTTTCTTTGGTAAGCTTGTTTTGAAGCTTGAAGACTGGGATTGATTTCTCTCGTCTAGGATTTTGCTTTAGGGCTTTGCTTAGATTTGATCAGGATTCTGTTCTGTTTTAGGGCTAGGATTAGAAAGTAGATGTAGATTCTTTCTGTCTCAAGCATGTGTTTTGTTTGCCTGATGGCATTTCATTTCTTTCATCTGTATGATTGCAGTTTACTGTTTATTGCTTGATAGCATGTTGTTTATCTTTCAGTATGATTGTTGTTATTTCATGACTGGCTTGAGGTTGAGACGAGCTTGTGGAGGCTGAAGCCCCACACACATTTCCTCCCTCACTTGCATTGCATGCATTTTACTGTTAAGCTGACGCTTTGTCTGTTTTGGTGTATCATTGACATGATCCCTTAGGACTCTCATTTCCTTTGATAAGGATTTGATGATAGACTTTTAGGTTGAAACCTATGCATGACAACTTCTAAGAGTTCCCTGTTCAAACCTCAACCATAGGATGAATCCATGGCATGATAACAGTAGGACTTGATAGTCTCCCTCCTAGTTGGGCCTGTTCTCTTCTCATCTCAAAGCAGTTTAAGATACAGTAATCATGAATGATTTCTTTCGTACGTTACGAGCCTTAAGCTATCTGAGATTGGATGTGTAGTATGGTACCCTTTGGGTGACATGCGACGCATTCACTCTCAGGTCATAGTCTCTAGTGCGGTTGAAATCGCAAACACAATAAAAAACACTTCTTTCAGGAGATAACCCGTAGTTTCCCGAACTACGTTTGCTCTGATCTTCCATACAGTGTGGAAGTACGTAGGCATAGGATGCGATATCCTAGCGAGCAACCTTCACCCTTTCCCCGTAATCCTCCGTAGGCCGAACTACGTTGACTCTGATTTCTCATTCTCTGATGAGAATACGTAGGCATAAAGCGTGATGCTTTGCCGAGTCATTTTTCTTTTCTCTTTCAGCCAACCTTGATAGGTAGGTAGATTATAACCAACCCGTCCAAGTAAACAAACAAGCGTATATCCTGTCGAGTACGACGGACATGAGGGGTGCTAATACCTTCCCCTTGCGTAACCGACTCCCGAACCCAGACAATGGTTGCGATGACCTTGTCTTACCCTTTTGCGTCAGGTTTCTCCGATCGTTTCCTTTCCCGCTCTGAGGGATAAATAACGAAAGGTGGCGACTCTTCTGTCATGCCGGCACCTTATTTTCGCGCAAGCAACAAACATCTTTTGTTTTTAGGGTGTTCTGCCTCGGTCTTGCGATAATCTTTTGCCCCTGATCGACTGATTCGTGGAGCAGTGCCCATAGCCGCGAGAGATTTGCCAAATCTCGACCTAATTGCCCCAGATTAACTGCCTCTTGAATGTATGACTTTGCTGGGGGATAAACGAGTGTGCCAAGTAGGCTGGACTTCTGTACATCCGTGGTGGGTCATACACGCCTGATGCTGGACAATATCCAGTCCAAATTCACAACTTCTAGTAGAAGGGTTACAATTTCCCGATATTTGTCTCAAACTTGAAGATCGGCTGGATCTGCTCAAGTAGCTCTGAATACTCTGATGACACTGAGAAGAACAACTCTTTCGCCTTTGCTATGCCCCGGCCTGCAGGAACCTCTGTGGGATAGTCTGAAAATCTGTACCCTGACGGTTTAATATGAATTGCCCCAGCATTCTGAACTTCCTCGAGATACTTCGAATCGAACGTCCCTCGAATAAAGAATAATCTCTGCACTCTTGGGATGGCATGCCCCTGTCTATAATGACTTTGCCTCAATCTGGTTCTCGGAAAGAACTCACTCTGAACCGAAAGCACCTTGCTACAATACGACCTTGCGGTGGCTTACCCCGGTGTTTCCCTTGATTCAACAACTATCAACATCGTGACTTGCCCCTGAACGAGCATTGAGTGACTTGACCTGCCCTGATATAGCATTCTGGATGACTGCCCCTGATTGGCTCTCGAGAAGATTCGCTCTTGATCAATGGCTCCGTGATCCACTGATGCTTCGGGACTTCTCCTCAGACTAATTGATTCCGAACTCTCCGGAAGTCAATGCCCCAGATTTACAGGGTTTCACAACATACACCATTCTGATCCAGACTATTGAATTATTCAATCCTATTCGATTATTCCCTGTTGGAATTTCTTTCCTGTCAACTACTAACTTGCTAGTAAAATTGTTCAGTCCCGAATGGTAATTTTAATGCAGTGTTTATGCAGATTTTGAAAATTTTGTGTTGTCACTCATTTATGTGTCATGATTGTGAGTGATGAATGAACCAAAGTTCAAACGTAGTGCTTATATGATCAGTGAAAAATACAATAAGGATATGACTAGCAAATCAAGAGGGAGTCAGGTTACTCAACCTTACCGTAATGCACCTTCAGAATAAACCTTGCCTCAATTAGGTCTTTTAAGGGTTGTATCGTGGTCGGGTTCACGGTTCGTGAAACAAAGGATGTTTGGCTCAATTTATGTTTTATACCCACCCCTTCTACATGATGATCTCCGATCCTAAAGTTCAGTTAACGTGGCTCGAGCGCTCGCCTCTTCGAGAGGTATGTTGAATGGTAAGGACCATGGCTAAGGAACTCACAAGGTTTTGGAGTGACAGTTACTCCTTTTCATTTTCGGTGTCTATATCCACACGACCTTGTCCTTGTTCAAGGATTCTTCTTTTGATATCCTTTCTTTTTCGTTCTTTTAATTCCCTACTTTTTGCCTGGACTGACTCCTTTCGAGTTCTTTTCGATCTCTTTTGAAGTCCTGCGGGATGCCCTAATTTTTGCCTAAGTATTAGCCTTCCAGCTTTTTCTTTTTTCTTTTTACTTAGCGGGCTTTCTTTTTTTCTTTCTTTTGGAACAAAGTCGTGTGACACTGGTTGTCTTGATTGCTCCGAAGGGATTGTAACTACCTTACTCCTGATTGGTGAGGTTTAACCACTGTGGTTGACGAATTACGACCTCTTGAGAGGCGTAAACTGATATCGGTCCTCGAAAGACAACACTCCTCTGTAAGACTTGAATGCTCGGTCAAGCTAACTGACAACTACCCTGCCCCGGGTTAAGATGTGAGGGTTTAAAAATCCGAAAGAAACTCCTACTTCTTGGCTCGAGGTGGTTAACAAGGGATTCTCTTCCTTATCTCTTCGATGTTTAGGGGATTTGAAACAATGCCTTGTACGTCATCGGTACGGTCTTATCTGAAAGCATACGATCATCGGTCATGAGTTTATTTCGTCATCCTCCCTCCAGTCTTTGCTAGTCACAGTGATAAAGTGGGGTGAATAAAATGCGAGTGTCAGTGCAATGCAGTAAATGAGCGACAGCGACATGATTAATTCAGAAAAATGCATAGTCACTTTATTAATATCACCATTCGAAACAATCAATATTTAACAGCAAGTAGTAACTAACAGAAAAGAAACTACAAATGCAAATGATATAAAGTCTGAGGACTGCCAATGCTGAGGGCGCCTGCCGGTCTGGACCACTGGCTTTTTGAAAAGGACCCTCTGAATCTACGAGCTTAGACAGCTGAGAGGTTGGCATGAACAAACAAAACTCCTTCTGGAAAGGAAATGCACCCTTGGTCGATCAACAGTTGTACCTTCGCTTGAAACGCTTTACAATCTTCAGTTGCATGCCCTGGAGAGCCACCATGGTAACCACATTGAACTTGGGGATTGTACCCAGGAGGGTAAGGTTCTGGCACGGGCTTGAGAGCTTTCGGCTCCACCAAAGAACTCTGGATCAAAGATGGTAGCAGCTAGCCATACAGCATAGGCACTGGGCGAGAAGGAGCTTTTCTTCGTTCCAAATTGCTGCGAGGTCTAATCTGATTCTGACGCTGAGTCTGATAATCTCGGCCACGAGTTCGCTGCTTTGCAAGGGAAGCGACATAAGATTCCTGATAGGGTGCCCCAGGCACGGCTGTCTGTCCCGTATAACAAGCCACAAGAGGTACTGATCTCTGATAAGATGAAAAACCAACAAAATTCACTGATTCGCTTCGAGGATATTCAACCTTTGGCATGACTGCATTGATCACAACTCCTTCTTCACTCTGATAGTCACAAGGATATTCAGTTTCACCAGCTTGATCATTTGAAGTAATCTGAATTCTCCCAATTCTGATGGCATACTCAAGGCGTTCCCCTAGTGCTACCACGTCAGAGAAACTTAACGGAAGTCCGAGCAGTCTTTCGAAGTACGGATCTTGTAGGGAATCTACAAACATGCTAGTCAGCTCTTGGTCTAACAGCGGTGGATGCACTCTAGCAGCAAATTCTCTCCATCTCTGAGCATACTTCCTGATAGGTTCATTGTTCTCTTGAGACAGTTCTTGCAACTGCATGCGATAGGGAGCTATGTCTAGATTATAATCGTACTGCTTCAGAAAGGCTCTGGCTAAATCCATCCATGATTGAATCTGATTTCTCTCTAACTGCATATACCACCTCAAAGATGCCCCAGTCAGACTATCTTGAAAGCAATGGATCATCAATTTGTCATCTCGCGCAAACGAAGTCATCTTTCGACAGAACATCATCAAATGCAGCTTCGGACAGCTATCTCCTATGTACTTCTCAAATTTTGGCACTTTGAACTTATAAGGCAACACCAGGTCAGGAACCAAACACATGCCTACAACATCCAGGTTAACAACATCTTTTACTTTCAAAGCTTTCATTCCTTCTTCCAACGCTTGTAGTCTTCTATCCTTCTCAAGAGCTCTTGGATCTACCATCCTGGCCATTGGAATATCTCTTCGGTAATTCATCACAGGGAAAGCAACGCCTTGATTGTTAACAGGAGGAGGACGCTCATTCTGGGCAACAAACTGCTCATGTCTATCTCGGTTCTCCACAGTAGGCTGTACAACTTGGTCTGCAGTAATGTTGTTCACTTGCAGGAAGTCTTCCATAGAATCATACAGAGGGTTGGACGTCATAGTGAACCCTGTCAAGGTGTTAGGAGACTGGAAATGGCCTTCAGACATAGCTACCAATAGTCTTCAGCTGACTTCAATGCTTGATTCTGCTCAAATCTACTCAACCCCTAGGTCGGTCTTCTGATAATCAACAGTTGCTCAATCCAAACTCCAGGTAATCACCTTCAGGAAACAAAGGCTGGATCAGAACTCTGGCTAACTGGAGGATGATATGCAATATGATGCGACATTAATATGCACATGATATGCAAGATGCAGCAAACAACGGGACCACGGCCCCCACACAATCTCTGAATACTGCTGCGCTGCTGACGGAGTACGGTTGCTCTGAAGAGAAGACCAAAATAATGGGTAAGCTGGAAGTCAAGTTTCCTGCAAAAAAAAAAAACCCCACCCACTCACAGGTGTGGACCTATATCTGACAAGGTACGGCATCCTATGCGGTCGTCAGCGTCACAGACTTTCAAGACTGACGATACGATTCCTAGAAGGAGTGGCATCATCGAGTCCTGAAGAGGCCTCACTTAGCTAACTTCCAAATGATCGGTTCCCAGAGTCGACAATCCAACTAACTAGCAACCCGAGCCACCCAAAGGGTGGGACAAGAGGCCAACCAGAAGAACCTCGTCTGAGTGTAGATTTCGCGGGACACTAATACAAGCAAAGCCGGTAGGCGCCCACTAATCTCTACTCTAAGTCTAAGGTGCACTCAAGCCCAGGTCCGGCTTCTCACTCAATCATAGAACACCCGTCACACCCCAACAGCAACAGATAATATCAATAAAATAAACACCAATAGACAAGCCAACAAGCGCTAGGATTGACTCTCTCTTAGGGGACGTTGGATCCCACATGCATAAGGACTATCGCAGTCCTTAGCAGCCAGGGGACGTTGGATCCCCAGCAAACTCGTATAGGGAACTATCGCAGTCCCCAGCAGAGTCGCCAGCTGTCGCTACTGCGAAAATCGGCGCCGGCTGAACAGAAGAGTCGCCACCGTGCGTTATTTATCCCACAGGAGGGAAAGGAAACGCTCAGAGTAAACCTCGCACAACACGGGAAAGGTATGGTCGTCGTAACCAAAACCTGGATTCGGGAGTCGGTTACGCAAGGGGAAGGTGTTAGCACCCCTCACGTCCGTCGTACTCGACGGGATCCACGCTTGCTTGGGTTGTCTAAAGGATGCAAACAATCTATCTACGACTGCTAAATTTAAACGGAAGGGAACTGACTCGATAGAGCATCGCACTCTATGCCTACGTATTCTCGAGAGAGAAAGTCAGAGTCAACGTAGTTCGGGAAACTACAGGGAAAATTGGCTCGCCAAGACCTCGCGTCTTGTGCCTACGTACTTCCACACTGCATGGAAGATCAGAGCTTTACGTAGTTCAGGCTAACTACGGCTAAACAGGGTATTCTCACACAGCAGTGAGAAAATCAACTGGTTTTACAGGTGTTGCACCCTAATTTTTGACCGTGAGATCCCGCATCTTTTTCGCGCATTTGCTGTTGTTATTCGAATATAATTTAATATTTCATGTTTTTTGCGGCTAACCAACTCGTGTAAGTGCAGTAGCACCAGAGTATTTTTTACGGCCAGACATCACAAGGACGTGACTAACTCAGTTAAGGTTCAAGAGTCCAAACCTAATTCAAGAAAACTTTACAGAAGCCTCCGCGTCTTGTTTCAGCATCAAGTTTCGAGAGTACAAGGTTTTCTTTTTCGAGTTTAAGTGGATTTTGAGTTATTAAGAGCATTCAAGTTATTACGAGAAGTTAGTTGCTTTTTGAGATGAACTCTACATTAAGACATCCGATTGGAAATAATTTCGTGGAACTCTACGAATACTGTGTCGGGCTACTTATTTATTCTCCTCTCAAGGCATATTGAGGTTTTATGACAGGTGATTTGCAAAAGGGAACGTCTGTGTTGGTAACTTAAAATAAATGTCTCCATGAAAGCGAAAAATACGTATCTCCCAACGAAGAACATATAAGGGACATGGGGACGGTGGAACAATGACAAGAAATATGGGATCTTGAAAATCTTGTTGGAGATTACATGCTATTGCATATTTCAAATAAAATAAGTACAAACACTAGAATTAAACCAAGAGGACATATGAGAATAGATTCTAAATACAAGGTATCATATGAAGCATACATGAAAAGTCAGAAGAATACTACAAAAGTGAAACCGAAGCCTGTCGAGTAACATTGGCCAGGACCCACTAATACTCGTTATTGCTCATACATGCCAAGATTGATCTATTTACACCCAGCCTTTACAATTGGTACTATGCAGATTACAAAGTCCTGCAACATTAAAGACCTATCCCTACTTTGAGACACTGTCAACAATACCATAGGAATTTGCATAATCCTCTAAACCTCCCTTTTATGGCATGGGAAACCGTCGCAACACCAAGCCGGTAGCATCCGAATCCGAAGCAGTTTTGTGTCCTGAGAAAAGGAACAAGCCATAAAGAGGTGGTTAAATCGCAGGGACGAACCGAAAGTTCGTTATGAAGATAATGGTGAAGCCACTACCAGCAGGCCCCTAAACATACAAGTGTCTACAGAGAGCAGATCGGCTACTAAAATAACAAATAGCAATATCATAACATCGCGTCCCCGTGCCTTTTGCCACGCCTCGTTCCTAATGCTACCTGAACATGAGAAAACGCAGTTAATATCCGGGGTAAAACAAATTCAAGTCAAGAGTAACAAATTCGGAAACTTTTGTGGCATCTTTCGAACACACGAAGCAGCAGCTTTTGTTTAACTTCACCCTCAACAAACAACAGTAACACCACCAACCCTTCGTCACGATCAAGAGATTCATCACATCAGCTTCGAGATAAGAATGGCAACGTGACATTGGTTATGGAGTGTGTCAAGTTAATTCCTCATCTTGACCGGTTTTATTCCTCAATACCTTATTTATACCACCAGTAGAGAAGGAATATCCCACATGCAAGGTCAAGGAGAACCTGTTAGATCAAAAATTGCAGCACGCGTGGTCGTGGTATCGCATAATGAGCAAACAACAGTATAAATCATAAATGTTCATGTTACAATGATTTACCAACAGGAATTTTGGGGGAAGATCAAGTACGACTCCAAACTGCTTGAGGGGAATAAGCTGGCCAGCCACATTTGCCTCGCCGTCATGAGCAACAACCCGAATGTCCTCCGTAGCAACGACCTTACACTTCTCTGCATAACAGTGGTAGCATCATATTAAAAGAGGTTTGGAAATAACCATCTTGGGCAATACGCGAATGGTCTATCTAACGCACCAATAACCGTGCGGCCAAAAGTGTTGAAGCAGAAGCAAAGATTGTTAAATGCCCCTTATTAACGTACCACTCCTTTTGCTCCCAAGTCCAGCCAAAGTCGTTCCCAGTTGAGGTTGCGTGCAAGCTACAAAAGAAACATAATAAAACCATCACAAGATAATCAACATATGACAATCACAGGGATTTCACAGCAAATGGCAGGTAGGTGTATTCTCTAGCATGATAACCATCAGTCACGCATAAACTTAAAAGAAAACAGGAGAGAATTCCAAAACTGAGGTATTCATTCAAGTGCTAAAACTGACAGCAACTCACCGTTCACATCCAGCCTGCATAATTCAAACACCAATCAAGACCAGTCGTAAGTTATCACAATAAACAGCCCCTGCAAAATCAGTTTACATCAAGACACAACCTGAAGTAACAGCAGGCAAAGCATAACCAAATTAACTGAGAAAAAACATGAAAATAGCCAGACAGATCAGGACTTAACTTCAATACAAGCAGACAAGCAACCTTCACCAATTTCTTTCGAAAAGACATCAATGACCACCACATGAAATCAGAAGCAAAGATAATAGTTTGGGACTTTTTATCAAAGAAATTCAGACCAGATAGAAGATAAGTTCAGAGGCATACATTGAATGCTTCTCCCCATGACTTCGCGTCAACCTCACAAGAACGATTCATCAGCATCCATTCACTAATCAAAATCACCGTAACTGCGATAGAGTAGCAGTGATAACACGAAGAACTTGTCCTCGCAGTTCAAAACCTCGATGCAATGAAGAAGTAGCTTGCACTGGACTCTGAACTCAGAAACAAGAATTCGCTATTGGATTGCGCGTTCCTTCCCTGGCCCAAAATAAGATTGCTATCCACACCTGTCAGAAATCACCAATTTGAAGTTAGTAATACCCGAGGGAATATACCTAAAAGATCCATCTAAGACAGCTAGCAAATCTCCAAATTGATGAACCTAGACAATCCAAGTTTTAAACGAGATTGATAAATCATATAGGAGAAGATTTTATCATCAACAGACATTAATACAATATCACCAAAACAGGAAGGTTTTCGTTTGATCTAAACCCAAAAGGGAAGGTCCAAAATCAACAATTAATCAGCATTCAAACAAATTCAATCAGAAATCAGAGCTTAGAGCCTATATAAGAAGATCCAAAGCAAGAGTGGGGAGGGGGACGCGAGTCGAAAACACACAAATCCCAAATCAACCCTAAATTCACAAACGGAAAGGGGAACTTATCCTTTTCGAGCTTCATCGTGGAAAACCCCTCGCGAACCATCATCCACCGCCGGTGAAGTCTCTGTCGCCGTTACTGCCGCCGCCGTCAACCGTGACCTTCCCCGAAAGCTCCGATCTAAACCCCGCAAGAAATCAACACGCGGTAAGGTTTTTGTTACCATCACTAACATTGTTTGATCATCCTGGTTTGTGTTTCAGTCAAAAAAAACGAGAGAGAGATCGAAGTCCTTGGAATGGAGATTAAATGAATCAAGACGAAAAAGAGAAAGGGAGAGGCGCGATCGCGGCGGAGAAGGATTCAGGGGGGAATTAGGGTTTTCCGTGTTGTTGTTGTTGTAATCCAATGATAAACACACACACACCACTACACACACTAGCACCACTCACAACTCCCTTAATCACCGTTAACCTTTTCTTAAAATCCCTTAATTAACCTTTGATTAACCATAAAAATTCAATTAATCTTAAGTCAGTGATATAATCTCTCATTAAAATAATTAAACATTTTTAGATATTTCATTTTAAAAAAAAAACAAATGAACCAGTTCCTTTTATTAATCTAAAACTTAATAAACTTTTTTTCTTTATTATAATCAACCCTTATCAACTTTATTAATAAATTAATAGTCACTTATATTTTATAATTCCCATTAATCAATCCTTTTATCCTAGTCCAAAAAGAAAACTCTTTTTTTTAATAAAATTAATTCATTTTAAAACTCTTTTCGCTAATTAATTTTAATCAACCTTTTTCAAATCAACTTAATATTTTTAATCAACTTCCCCATAATATAATATTTTTTTTTATAAACAAGTTGCATTTACCAATTTATCTCTAATTAACAATATAACTTTTCCTAAATCAACTTTTCTCAAAATAATTCAACCACGTCTAAAAAGTCAACCCTTTTTTATATAAATCAATTCTACAATTATAATCAACTCAATCAATTTCGCAAAATACAAGTCAATCGTGCACTCACGACACATGCACCTACACCATAGCGCTTTCATGCGTATTTACATTTATCTTTATCTGCTTTATCTTAGTCACAAAGCACACACACTCACTTAGCGCTTTCATGCGTTCGTGTATGGTTTATCTTTCTGCAATTTACATTATCGCAATTCATTTACATTATCAATTTATATCCATGCATCGCATTCCGTCCAAAGGAAAAACCTACACATAATTCAACGTTGTGTGTAGTTGCACATCATAAGCATCATACTCCCCACGATCCTTGATCTCATTCAAGTTGATCACTTAGGATAGATCCTACCCCATAGGAAGGACCCTGTCTTTATATTCTACAACATAGAAACAACACAATCATCAACAATACAACTTTTTCAAACACACTAGAGAATAGATGTTAATCATCTTAAGTGAGATATAATCTCCACCCCACAACAATACAATCAAACATGTAGGGACTTTGCCTTAAGAACGACAAAGGCATACTTGGCGACCATCCGAGCATGTAAGACCTTTTCTTAAGACGATGCAAAGACCATTTCCTTCAACCCCCTTTACATTCGTGGTGGTTATCTCTCCCTTAAAATGAAGACTCATCTCTTCTCCTAAACCCAATCAACCAACTACCCTAAACCCGTAGGAACTTTGACCACAGTCAAAGGTCTCCTCTAACCCTTTAGGGTGAACTACAACATACTCTGATTCCACTCCCGTAAGGATATGTAGGCACAAGGTGCGATGCCTTATCGAGTATACTTAGAAATAAACCCCTAGGGTCAGTAAACCTTTAAGCAGATAAAACACTTAGCAGTAAACAAACATAAAACAAGAGGTTCCTGTAGAGTACTACAGAAACTTAGGATGCTAGTACCTTCCCTAAGTTTAACCAACCCCCGAACCTAAACAATCTAAACCTTGCATTTGCATTGCATTGTGGGAATTTCGATCTTTATCCCTTCCTTTGGACAAATCAAAGTTCGGTTGCAAAATGAATTAAAGATTCAAACTAATCAATAGTTTGGTATCCGAATTTCACCGCGACAGAAATGGCGACTTCACTGGGGAGTCCTCTAGTGGGTTTCCCTATCTTATTTTGTTTTGTTTACTGCTTTATATATCTGCCTACTTGATTAATTGTTTACATGCTTTCTCTTATGTTTCGTTTGGGATTATTGTTCTTGAGTGGTGAGATAAAGTTCTACACCCGAACTTTGAGAGAGATTAGGATAGGATGGGATATATTCGAGGAGGCTTATAGGGAGTAGAATCCCTACTAAGTTGAATCGAGAATCCCGCTCAGTTGAGGCCCTTTCGAAATAGTACTGTTGAACGATCCATCGTGAAGACACTCACTATTTTCGACTTTGGAGCTTATGATATTGAGGACCGTAGTTACCTTAACCCAACTTTGGCCTTTATTAGGACGTAGTGCGAGACTATGAGGAAGTACTTCCGAAATAGTGCTACGCGAAGCTACACTCAAAAGAAGTTCTCTTGAGAATATTATTAATCCTCGAGTAATTGGGAAATTGATAATATCCGATGGACGGGCTGATGATTCTGAGTCCCATTAGAACCTTGTTCTAAAGGTACAACACAACCTTTAGTCCTTAAACCTTTGGGAAGGGTACACCTTTACTCCATGCTCGTTGCAAACCTAGGGCACCCCCTTGTTTGTTTATCTTTATTGTCCTTATGTGAATACTTGTGTTTGCTGCATTCATATTACATCATTCTGCATCGGACTTCATGGGATTTACTTTCGTTTATGGACATTGTAGGTCACTATGGCTTCAGATAAAAGACATACTGTGAAATATACTTTTAAGAGTCCCAAATTGGATGACCTAAAGAAGTTGTGGGGTTTCATCGAAGATCAAGAAGGATTCAAGACCAAGTATGGGAAGCTGATATCCTTGTTGGGTTGCTCAGTGAATGAAGGACTTCTTGCCACTTTGCTACAATTCTATGACCCTCTCTACCATTGTTTCACCTTTCCAGACTTCCAGCTGTTACCTACATTGGAAGAGTATTCTTTTTTGGTTGGTCTACCTGTCCTTGAGGAATCTCCTTTCCCCTTCTTGGAAAAGGACCCCGATGAGAAAGATATTGCTAAAATCCTCCGTTTGAAGGTATCTGACGTCAAAGCCAACCTAGTTACTAAGGATGGAATTCTTGGTTTAAAGACAAGTTTCCTAATCGAGAAGGCTTCATTCTATGCTGATTATTCTAATAAGGCTCCGTTCGAGGCAATTTTTGCTTTGCTTGTTTATGGGTTATTCCTGTTCCCGAGTTTTGAAGGTTTCATCGATCTCAAAGCATTCAAGATCTTTATGAAGAACAACCCAGTGCCAACTCTGTTGGGAAATGCATATCACTCTGTACATCTCCGAAACCTTCGTGGCGGAGGGATGATTACTTGCTGTATACCTTTACTTTACAAGTGGTTTATTTCGCACTTGCCGAAGTCTAGCTCTTTTAGAAACATTGGCAAAGAGTATTGGTCTCCAAGAATTATGGCTTTGACCCACTCTGACATTGATTGGTACAACCGAGTGTATGATGGAGTATTAATCATTGATAGCTGCGGTGACTTTGCTAATGTACCGTTGCTCAGCTTTGATGGAGGAATCAGTTACAACCCTATTTTAGCTCGCCGACAGTTGGGATACCCGTTGAAGGAACCTCCCAAGAGTGTTCAAGTAGAGGGTATGTTCTTCAAAGATGATATGGAACTCCGAGTAAATATTCTACATGCATGGCGTAGTGTACACAAGAAAGGGAAGAGAAGTCTAGGGAAGCCTAACTGTGTGTCTTTAGAATCATACCTCCAGTGGGTCAGAAAAAGGGCAACCGATCTAAAGATGCCCTATTCCCGTCAAGATCCCATAGCTCCAAGGAGAGAGCCCACTTATGTCTTTATGTCTAAAGCCGAGGAGTTAGAGGTGTCCTTAAGGAAGTCTCAGCATGAGCTGGAATCTTGGAGGAACAAGTACCACGTAGCAGTGGCAGGAAATGATGAGTGTCAAAAGCAGAATGTTGAACTTCAAAAGCAGAATGTTGAACTTCAAAAGCAGAATGCTGAACTTCAAAAGGAGAAGGATGAACTTCAGAAGCAGCTACGATCGAAAGATGAAGAGCTACAATTGAAGGATGAAGAGCTACTCCCCTGCAAGAAGAGGAAAGTCATGGAGGATTTATTTTTCTCCGACCCACAATGCACTATCTGGAAAATAATTGTGGACAACCTTATCCGTGAGAAGACGCAACTAGAAGAACAGCTCAAGCAGCAGCATTCAAAGCTTCTTTAGTGTCTTTACTAGCTTTTATTTAGCTTTTATTTGGGACTCTTTAAAAGAATATTTATGTAGTCCGTTTCAAATTTAATAAAACGTTTTCTTTTACCGCAATGCCCATAAATAGAGGAATCCCATGAAGTCCTAATCATCTTGCATTGCATTCTTTTTCCATTGTTCACTTCAAGAAACTCAAATTCGTTCTGTAGGTGTTGTGATCATGGATTTCAGAAGAGAAACCCTGAAGTACACTTTTCAGAGTCCCAACCTCGAAAGCTTGAGAGAACTAGCCGAACTTGTCGAGGATCGCTTTGCCTTCGCAGCAGAATATGGAGGAGTCTTCCGTTTCCTTGAGCTAAGGATGAAAGAAGGATTGTTGGAAACATTGGCTCAATTTTATGACCCAATGTATCACTGCTTCACTTTTCCGGACTACCAATTCATGCCGACCTTGGAAGAATACTCAGAACTCTTGAGGATGCCCGTGACTGTTCGACCCTTGTTCACCGGAAGGGAAGACACGCCTAGTCACCAAGAAATTGCAAATGCCACTCATCTTAACCTTGAAGATGTCCAGGCACACTTAACCACCAAGGAAGGAGTCCTTGGGTTCCCCGCCGACTTTTTGATCGAAAAAGTCCGTTACCATGCTGAAAGAAAGGAGGTTCTCATATCGGAAGCCAATTTCGCTTTGTTGGTCTATGGGACTTTCTGGTTCCCTAAAACTGACGGTTTTGTTGATATGGATGCAATCAAGCTGTTCATGCTCAAGAATCCAGTACCCACCTTGCTTGCTGATACGTACTTTTCGATTCACTCGAAGAACGCCAAAGGAGGAGGACACATTGTATGTTGTACCGCTTTGCTGTACTCATGGTTCATCGCTCGTCTGACTTGGTATCCGTCCCTTTGGGACAAAGTAGCAACACCTCGATGGTCCGAGATACTTATGGCCCTTACCCATTCGGACATTGTTTGGTATGATCCCGCCTATGGAGGCGTGCCTATGATTCCTAGCATCGGAGGATCCCCCAACGTACCGCTCATTGGAAGAGAAGGATGTATAAGTTACAATCCCGCTTTGGCCCGTAGACAGTTTGGACACCCTATGATCCAAGTGCCTGACCCAGTTTCGTTGGAAGAGATCTATTTCAAGGGAGAAGAGGATCTAGACCTAAAGACTGTCATCATTTATGCATGGAAATACATTGATATGGAAGGAACAGTTGCTTCAGGATACCCCGACTGTGCTGTTTCCGAGGATTATCTGCACTGGGTGCGAGAAAGGGCTCTCGATCTCAAGATGCCTTTTCCGTTCCATGAACCTATGGTATTATCTCCTCATGACCCCGACTGGTTCGAGGAAGAGGAAATTGAACAAGTAAGGATTGCTTTGGATGAAGCCCGGAAATTGAGGACTGCTTGGAAGAACAAGTTCTTCACCCTCAAAGTAGAGAAGGAAAGACTTCAGAAGACACTAGAATTAGAAGTTGCCAGAAAGAGAAAGGCGCAAGGAGATTTATTTTCTCCTCATGCCTCTTCAAGTGCTGTCACCAATGATGATCTCCCCTCAACTACCATGGCTTGGAAGGAGTGTGTGGAACGACTCATCATCGAGAAAGCGGCGCTGCAAGAGCGCATTGATCAGCTAACCGAGGAGCTCCGTACAAAGGGGAAGACCGTGGAGTAGAATTCTAAGTTTTCTTTTGCTTCCGTTGTAATAAACTCTTGAAAGAGTACTTTGTTTTCATTGTTTCTCAAAAATAAAAAGTTTTTCAATTATCCTACATTATAACACTGAAAAACACTTTGAGTTTCTTGAAGTCTCCCCTTACATCTGCATTATGCATTGACATTCTGCATTTAGCATGGCATTTTACATTTGTGCATGTGTCCTCCCTTTGTTGTGGCTCATTTCGGTTTTCCATCTTTTGCTGTCAGTCGCTGTTTCGACCATCTGACCAAGCCGGAAGTGTCATTAAAGGATAGTGAGGAGAACGAAGACATGGATCGCATGACTAGCTTCAGAGTAAGGTCTAACCCGACGCTTCGTCGTCCCTCCGACAACTTTGTTCCTATGCAACTTCAGCCTGTGCAAGAAAAGGAAATGGACGATCCAGAGTTTACAGCATTCAAGAATGAATTCCGTGACTTCGAGGAACGATGGAAAATGATGAAGAGGAACCGTGCGCCTGATTTCCATGCTCATGACCCGCACCTAGTTCCAAACTTAGTTATCCCCCCAGGATTCCAGATGCCCGCCTTTGAAGTGTACAAAGGTACAATATGTCCCAAGTATCATTTGATGATGTTCTGTCAGAAGATGACCGCCTATCTTGGGAACGACCAACTATTGATTCACTGCTTCCAAGAAAGTTTGGGTAGAGCACCATCAGCATGGTATATGAATCTGCAAAGGAATCACATTCAGTCTTGGGAAGACTTAACTTTCGCTTTTGTGAAGCAATACCATCATAACTTGGGTATAGCCCTAAACAGTAGAGGTGACTGTGGACCTTCCAGAGAATTCATAGATCCGGTACCCCATCCTCAACACCAGTATGCGATGCCCGCTCAGCGTGAACAACAACCACATCCTAGGCAGAGGTTGGCCTCTCCAGATCAACCACAGCATCGACAATTTCGGAAAAGGTATCAAAGGATGACTCCAGATACACCAAGGGAAGCAATTCACCAGTTTGATCCCATCCCGGTGAAGTACGCTGATTTGTTTCCAGCTCTAATTCAAAGAGGGCATATCCAGACTAAAGCCCCACCCAAGGTACCTAAGAGGTTTCCATACTGGTACAATGCCAACAAATTTTGCCTGTATCATCAAGGTGCTCCGGGGCACGACATCGAGAGCTGTTACGGCATGAAAGCAGACGTCCAAAATTTGGTCAAAGGTAGAGTCTTGTTCTTTGAGGGTTCCGTCCCTTACGTACGAGATAACCCCCTATCTCGACAAGGTTCATCCTCCCCAGGCATGATTCAAGGTCGTCAACGCCGTGTCTGAAGCTGCGCACCAGACATTTTTGCATATCTTTCCCGTTTACATGCGAGCACAATAAAGATCCTGGAAAGGACTCCCCGAAGAAATTCATTTCATTTTGTTCATGTTTATTTCTTTGATTAAAAGCATATTTTGCATGTAAGAACTTTCTGTTTCGAATAAGTAATGCAATAACTGTTTGTCGTGAAGAAATCCATTCGTTTTCACTCAAATAGTTTTTTCAAAATTATTTATAATGCCGACTTGTACCCGATCTCTCTCTCTGACAGAGAATTGGAAGGAGGATGATGAGGTAAAACACATGATCTCTTGTTGTATGCTTCGAATAAAAACCCTACTGATGATGTAAGGCATTATTTTAAACCTCCTGAAAGCCGACATAGTCACCCCTTTCTTTTAAACCTTGATTGAGGATCCGTTCTCTTTCTCCCCAACCCTTTCAAACATCATTTTCTTAACCTGGGGCGGGGAAATATCAAAAAAAAAATGATGAACATCTTCAGAAATTGGGTGGGCACAAATATACTAACCCTCTTCTACCTCCATCCTACAAATCATAAATTAAACCCATATACAACCTTCAAAGTCCTGATTGAAGTAAGGTTTAGTTCGAAAGCATACTCGATGAGATATTGTTTCTTGACTCCTTGAGCTATGCTCAAATTTAAATCGGCTTTATAAATAATGTTCAATTTGTATCCTAACTAGTGGTTTCGATCACAAGTTATTGTGATACCCCTTTTCAAAACTTCAAGACAAACGCGTGTTGCATTAACCATTTCAGAATGGATATTTCAAATGTGCTAAATATGTTTGACATCTTAGAAAGACGACATACAGACATTGATGATGATATCTGAAGACTTTGCTGACTTGGGGCAATTCATTCTTCCCAAGAGAATTTCATCCGTTCAACTAGAAGAAATTCAAGGACGCACTTACCGCCAATCAGGGGCAGTTACGTCGAGATTCGGTGAATCTCTAGAGAGTTTGAAAACAGTGGGGCATTGGGACATCATGTTTTCTGTAAAATCCTCTCTAGATGTTACTTTTCAACTATGTGACTTGGTGCATTTGAAGATTGGAGCAAAAAGATGTATACTTCGTCCTCAGGAAACTCAACCCCAACAGGTTCAACAACTATGACGACCCAGGATATTTATTTTATCCCCTATGAACTTCGGTTGGGTACCTCCGTCTACAATTTCATACAACACGTCAAGCTTATCAAGATGTTACATCCCCAAGTGAATTGATCACTCTTTCTCAAGAGAAATTTTGAAGTTTTGAAGCAGTATTGGGACCCTACATTTGGTTCTCCATCTATCCTCAGTGATACTTCTATCTTTGAAGATTTGTCGGATGTTTGTTCCGAGACATTTATCCCATCTTCGGTCATTTGCTTTCGTCTGTCTCTTCAGCATAAGCATACACATATCATATTAGTAGATAGCATAACATTTGCATTTTGTGCATCCTTTGTTTGTTTTACTCTATCTCTTCGATTGCGTTTACCCTTGGGTATGTGGGCGTGTCTTACTCCTTCCAAATAGAGTTGTCAGCCCTAAGAAAAAAAAACTCAACATTTCTATTTCCCCACGAAGTTCGATCCTCGTGGAAGGCAGTTGTTTCAGTACATTCCCATTAGAGTTTATGCCTCTATGGCTGAGTCTTGCTTGACAGTTTCTCTTCGGTTATTTCCCGAATTGAACTTCGGTCTTTGGCAATCACGCTATGAACATCTCCAGCTTTTGAACATGGATCAAAAGTGCATTTTGCACTTTGACATTATGAGGATCACCATTTGAAGACACACCATTTCTTCAACAACATTGCAAGACCTCCTCAACAACTTACAGCTAAATGACAGAAGATCTCTTTATTTGAACAACTCGTTTTGGGCAGATCTATTCTCAAAACGACAAACAACAATTTCCTCAAGACAATCTGTCTATCCCCAGTGGATTATTTCAAGATTATCAAGCAAAGGACATTACAGATGCTTCCCCATTTGAGGACTTCTGCTACAATCTTACACATCTTACAATTACAGCAGAGATACTCCTCAGAAATGATCTTCCCCAGAGGGTTCATTAGGAGTACAATCAATGTCATATCTCCTTACAAGAGGACACTCCATATATCAACCGGCTTACAACTCTTCTGAAGATCCCCGGTGCACATTCTACAAATTGCCAATTCAATACAAATTGCATCTACAATTACAAGTACAAGATCACATCTACAAAATTCTACAATTACAAATGACATCGACAGCATTTACATCAACAATTCTACAGTGCTACAATTCACAACATACAACTTACAATGGCACTATGGCTCACAGCCGAACATCTACACCAACATTACAATTTACAACTACAGTTACATCTACAATCTACAAATTTACAACCCCTCTTTGATGACGCTCTCACGAGTTTCCATCATTTTGGGTAGAAACCGAGACCAGCTCATGGTTCCCATACCATGGAGCAAGGGGAAGTTTGGCATCAGAAACCGAGACCAGCTCATGGTTCCCATACCATGGAGCAAGGGGAAGTTTGACATCAGAAACCGAGACCAGCTCATGGTTCCCATACCATGCAGCAAGGGGAAGTTTGGCATCAGAAACCGAGACCAGCTCATGGT
Source organism: Lathyrus sativus (assembly GCA_963859935.3). Classification (NCBI taxonomy): domain Eukaryota; kingdom Viridiplantae; phylum Streptophyta; class Magnoliopsida; order Fabales; family Fabaceae; genus Lathyrus; species Lathyrus sativus. Next base: position 398,274,630 of record OZ012736.1, on the reverse strand, counting down.
TCCCATACCATGGAGCAAGGGGAAGTTTGACATCAGAAACCGAGACCAGCTCATGGTTCCCATACCATGGAGCAAGGGGAAGTTTGACATCAGAGACCGAGACCGGCGCATGACTCCCATATCATGATGCTCGGGGAAGCTCAACAACTACAACAACATCTACAACTACAATGACATCAAAGACCGAGACTAGCTCATGGTCCCCGTACCATGATGCCAGGAGAGGTTATACATTTTACCATTTCAGCTGAGTTACAAAATATAAAATAAAAAAAAATGGATCCATTTTGAGTTACTATTGACCACCACCTTGGTAGTAAAAGTATCTTTCGACCTCAAATCGTCAAAACCACTGCATCCCTGATGCATGAGTTACCGTTACACGTTTGGAGATTTCCCATGAGTGATTGTTCATGTCCTCGTAGGGTCCCGCCTTGTTGGATCTGTTGCTTTTTTGTCTAGCATGTCGCGTCCAGTTCATCCCCTATGACCTCTTCCTCACCGATTTTGTCCGTCCTGCATTTTCATATCATTGCGTATCATATGCATTTGGTGGCATCTTAAGGCCAAAAATTCGTGCAATGTTTGTATTTAAGTCCCTCCTATCTCGTCGAGACGGAGATTTTAATCTCCATATCTCCGAATAGGAGTAACTTAAATAGGGGCATCTGTTGCACCCTAATTTTTGACCGTGAGATCCCGCATCTTTTTCGCGCATTTGCTGTTGTTATTCGAATATAATTTAATATTTCATGTTTTTTGCGGCTAACCAACTCGTGTAAGTGCAGTAGCACCAGAGTATTTTTTACGGCCAGACATCACAAGGACGTGACTAACTCAGTTAAGGTTCAAGAGTCCAAACCTAATTCAAGAAAACTTTACAGAAGCCTCCGCGTCTTGTTTCAGCATCAAGTTTCGAGAGTACAAGGTTTTCTTTTTCGAGTTTAAGTGGATTTTGAGTTATTAAGAGCATTCAAGTTATTACGAGAAGTTAGTTGCTTTTTGAGATGAACTCTACATTAAGACATCCGATTGGAAATAATTTCGTGGAACTCTACGAATACTGTGTCGGGCTACTTATTTATTCTCCTCTCAAGGCATATTGAGGTTTTATGACAGGTGATTTGCAAAAGGGAACGTCTGTGTTGGTAACTTAAAATAAATGTCTCCATGAAAGCGAAAAATACGTATCTCCCAACGAAGAACATATAAGGGACATGGGGACGGTGGAACAATGACAAGAAATATGGGATCTTGAAAATCTTGTTGGAGATTACATGCTATTGCATATTTCAAATAAAATAAGTACAAACACTAGAATTAAACCAAGAGGACATATGAGAATAGATTCTAAATACAAGGTATCATCTGAAGCATACATGAAAAGTCAGAAGAATACTACAAAAGTGAAACCGAAGCCTGTCGAGTAACATTGGCCAGGACCCACTAATACTCGTTATTGCTCATACATGCCAAGATTGATCTATTTACACCCAGCCTTTACAATTGGTACTATGCAGATTACAAAGTCCTACAACATTAAAGACCTATCCCTACTTTGAGACACTGTCAACAATACCATAGGAATTTGCATAATCCTCTAAACCTCCCTTTTATGGCATGGGAAACCGTCGCAACACCAAGCCGGTAGCATCCGAATCCGAAGCAGTTTTGTGTCCTGAGAAAAGGAACAAGCCATAAAGAGGTGGTTAAATCGCAGGGACGAACCGAAAGTTCGTTATGAAGAGAATGGTGAAGCCACTACCAGCAGGCCCCTAAACATACAAGTGTCTACAGAGAGCAGATCGGCTACTAAAATAACAAATAGCAATATCATAACATCGCGTCCCCGTGCCTTTTGCCACGCCTCGTTCCTAATGCTACCTGAACATGAGAAAACGCAGTTAATATCCGGGGTAAAACAAATTCAAGTCAAGAGTAACAAATTCGGAAACTTTTGTGGCATCTTTCAAACACACGAAGCAGCAGCTTTTGTTTAACTTCACCCTCAACAAACAACAGTAACACCACCAACCCTTCGTCACGATCAAGAGATTCATCACATCAGCTTCGAGATAAGAATGGCAACGTGACATTGGTTATGGAGTGTGTCAAGTTAATTCCTCACCTTGACCGGTTTTATTCCTCAATACCTTATTTATACCACCAGTAGAGAAGGAATATCCCACATGCAAGGTCAAGGAGAACCTGTTAGATCAAAAATTGCAGCACGCGTGGTCGTGGTATCGCATAATGAGCAAACAACAGTATAAAGCATAAATGTTCATGTTACAATGATTTACCAACAGGAATTTTGGGGGAAGATCAAGTACGACTCCAAACTGCTTGAGGGGAATAAGCTGGCCGACCACATTTGCCTCGCCGTCATGAGCAACAACCCGAATGTCCTCCGTAGCAACGACCTTACACTTCTCTGCATAACAGTGGTAGCATCATATTAAAAGAGGTTTGGAAATAACCATCTTGGGCAATACGCGAATGGTCTATCTAACGCACCAATAACCGTGCGGCCAAAAGTGTTGAAGCAGAAGCAAAGATTGTTAAATGCCCCTTATTAACGTACCACTACTTCTGCTCCCAAGTCCAGCCAAAGTCGTTCCCAGTTGAGGTTGCGTGCAAGCTACAAAAGAAACATAATAAAACCATCACAAGATAATCAACATATGACAATCACAGGGATTTCACAGCAAATGGCAGGTAGGTGTATTCTCTAGCATGATAACCATCAGTCACGCATAAACTTAAAAGAAAACAGGAGAGAATTCCAAAACTGAGGTATTCATTCAAGTGCTAAAACTGACAGCAACTCACCGTTCACATCCAGCCTGCATAATTCAAACACCAATCAAGACCAGTCGTAAGTTATCACAATAAACAGCCCCTGCAAAATCAGTTTACATCAAGACACAACCTGAAGTAACAGCAGGCAAAGCATAACCAAATTAACTGAGAAAAAACATGAAAATAGCCAGACAGATCAGGACTTAACTTCAATACAAGCAGACAAGCAACCTTCACCAATTTCTTTCGAAAAGACATCAATGACCACCACATGAAATCAGAAGCAAAGATAATAGTTTGGGACTTTTTATCAAAGAAATTCAGACCAGATAGAAGATAAGTTCAGAGGCATACATTGAATGCTTCTCCCCATGACTTCGCGTCAACCTCACAAGAACGATTCATCAGCATCCATTCACTAATCAAAATCACCGTAACTGCGATAGAGTAGCAGTGATAACACGAAGAACTTGTCCTCGCAGTTCAAAACCTCGATGCAATGAAGAAGTAGCTTGCACTGGACTCTGAACTCAGAAACAAGAATTCGCTATTGGATTGCGCGTTCCTTCCCTGGCCCAAAATAAGATTGCTATCCACACCTGTCAGAAATCACCAATTTGAAGTTAGTAATACCCGAGGGAATATACCTAAAAGATCCATCTAAGACAGCTAGCAAATCTCCAAATTGATGAACCTAGACAATCCAAGTTTTAAACGAGATTGATAAATCATATAGGAGAAGATTTTATCATCAACAGACATTAATACAATATCACCAAAACAGGAAGGTTTTCGTTTGATCTAAACCCAAAAGGGAAGGTCCAAAATCAACAATTAATCAGCATTCAAACAAATTCAATCAGAAATCAGAGCTTAGAGCCTATATAAGAAGATCCAAAGCAAGAGTGGGGAGGGGGACGCGAGTCGAAAACACACAAATCCCAAATCAACCCTAAATTCACAAACGGAAAGGGGAACTTATCCTTTTCGAGCTTCATCGTGGAAAACCCCTCGCGAACCATCATCCACCGCCGGTGAAGTCTCTGTCGCCGTTACTGCCGCCGCCGTCAACCGTGACCTTCCCCGAAAGCTCCGATCTAAACCCCGCAAGAAATCAACACGCGGTAAGGTTTTTGTTACCATCACTAACATTGTTTGATCATCCTGGTTTGTGTTTCAGTCAAAAAAAACGAGAGAGAGATCGAAGTCCTTGGAATGGAGATTAAATGAATCAAGACGAAAAAGAGAAAGGGAGAGGCGCGATCGCGGCGGAGAAGGATTCAGGGGGGAATTAGGGTTTTCCGTGTTGTTGTTGTTGTAATCCAATGATAAACACACACACACCACTACACACACTAGCACCACTCACAACTCCCTTAATCACCGTTAACCTTTTCTTAAAATCCCTTAATTAACCTTTGATTAACCATAAAAATTCAATTAATCTTAAGTCAGTGATATAATCTCTCATTAAAATAATTAAACATTTTTAGATATTTCATTTTAAAAAAAAACAAATGAACCAGTTCCTTTTATTAATCTAAAACTTAATAAACTTTTTTTCTTTATTATAATCAACCCTTATCAACTTTATTAATAAATTAATAGTCACTTATATTTTATAATTCCCATTAATCAATCCTTTTATCCTAGTCCAAAAAGAAAACTCTTTTTTTTAATAAAATTAATTCATTTTAAAACTCTTTTCGCTAATTAATTTTAATCAACCTTTTTCAAATCAACTTAATATTTTTAATCAACTTCCCCATAATATAATATTTTTTTTTATAAACAAGTTGCATTTACCAATTTATCTCTAATTAACAATATAACTTTTCCTAAATCAACTTTTCTCAAAATAATTCAACCACGTCTAAAAAGTCAACCCTTTTTTATATAAATCAATTCTAGAATTATAATCAACTCAATCAATTTCGCAAAATACAAATCAATCGTGCACTCACGACACATGCACCTACACCATAGCGTTTTCATGCGTATTTACATTTATCTTTATCTGCTTTATCTTAGTCACAAAGCACACACACTCACTTAGCGCTTTCATGCGTTCGTGTAAGGTTTATCTTTCTGCAATTTACATTATCGCAATTCATTTACATTATCAATTTATATCCATGCATCGCATTCCGTCCAAAGGAAAAACCTACACATAATTCAACGTTGTGTGTAGTTGCACATCATAAGCATCATACTCCCCACGATCCTTGATCTCATTCAAGTTGATCACTTAGGATAGATCCTACCCCATAGGAAGGACCCTGTCTTTATATTCTACAACATAGAAACAACACAATCATCAACAATACAACTTTTTCAAACACACTAGAGAATAGATGTTAATCATCCTAAGTGAGATATAATCTCCACCCCACAACAATACAATCAAACATGTAGGGACTTTGCCTTAAGAACGACAAAGGCATACTTGGCGACCATCCGAGCATGTAAGACCTTTTCTTAAGACGATGCAAAGACCATTTCCTTCAACCCCCTTTACATTCGTGGTGGTTATCTCTCCCTTAAAATGAAGACTCATCTCTTCTCCTAAACCCAATCAACCAACTACCCTAAAACCGTAGGAACTTTGACCACAGTCAAAGGTCTCCTCTAACCCTTTAGGGTGAACTACAACATACTCTGATTCCACTCCCGTAAGGATATGTAGGCACAAGGTGCGATGCCTTATCGAGTATACTTAGAAATAAACCCCTAGGGTCATTAAACCTTTAAGCAGATAAAACACTTAGCAGTAAACAAACATAAAACAAGAGGTTCCTGTAGAGTACTACAGAAACTTAGGATGCTAGTACCTTCCCTAAGTTTAACCAACCCCCGAACCTAAACAATCTAAACCTTGCATTTGCATTGCATTGTGGGAATTTCGATCTTTATCCCTTCCTTTGGACAAATCAAAGTTCGGTTGCAAAATGAATTAAAGATTCAAACTAATCAATAGTTTGGTATCCGAATTTCACCGCGACAACAGGTTCGGGAACCTACGGGTAAAACTACGGTCTGGTCTCAAATGCACTTGGGCAAGAGAGAAAAAGGGTAACAATTAGTCGTCAGCGGGAAAGTCTCGATCGCACAGCCGCGAGAGAACAAAAGGTTAGTCGTTAGTGTGCTCGCTAGGATATCGCATCCTATGCCTACATATTCTCGCCTGGTACGAGAAATCAGAGCAGTTGTAGTTCGGCTACTTCGGGACCACAGCTCAAATCTCGTTTTATTAACATTCTGAAAAAATGGTTACAATGAGTGAATGCTGAAAATAAATCTCCTAGGAAATACTATCCTATCCTATCCATCTATAATGGAAAATCAAATGGAAACGAGTCCCCTAACAAGTGGACTTCTAAACTACCTCTAAAAGGAAAATAAACTCTATGAAAAATATCCATAAAAAATATTACATCTATACTAATATTTTTTCTCTTTTTTTCAAATATTTTCTCCTCTATTTTCAAGTATTTTCTATATTTTTTCCACTATCTTTTTTTCTTTTTTCATGTATTTTTCCTTCCTCAAATATTCTTTTCTGTTAATATTTTTCAATATTTTTCTCTTCTCCTTTTTGATATTTTTTCAATATTTTTTTAAAGTCTTTTTTCTATTTTTTTCATATTCAATATTCTTTTCTTTTTTTCTTTATGCTATTTCTTTTTTTTTTCCATAATATTTTTCCTCATACAAAAGAAAAAACAAAAAAAGAAATAAGAAAGGGGAGGGGTGCAGATGGATACAGGGGTATACAAGCAAAAATTAAAAAAAAATCAAACTGGGCCCAGCCCAACAGCTATTGCTGCAAAAACGGAGGGGAAGGTGCTGAGTGAACTGGGGTGTATGGTCAGCAAGGATCTCGTTGGGCTTAGGCCCAGAATCCACAGATACACGAAAGGGGGGTATGGAGGATTATGGGGGATGCGAGGTGCAAGAAACATTGGGCCCAAGAAGCCCAATCCCAACCCCAGTCCACGAATCCTTCCTCTCCTTCACTCTAAAACCCTAACGCGCTTTCTCTCCACAGCACCGTCGTCCCCCTCTCTGAACTCTCTCCGTCTCCTCCGTTCAACCTCTCTCTGTTTCCCTCTATGAACTCCTTCAATCTTCCATCTCCAACCTTTCTTGATTCACCCATTCAACAAACACCAACATCTACAAACTTGGCTCGCTGAAATTCTTGATAAAACTCATGCGGAGGTTTTGAAGAACTGGCTGGACGAATCTTGAAGATTCAAGTGAATCTTGCATGTAGATCTGGACGGAGGAAGGTCGTTCTGGGAGCGGTCGAAGGATGCTTGAAGGTTCATACAATGATGACGAACGGTTGTAGGATGAAGATTGGAGCGTTTCTGGGATTTGGATGAATGTTCATGTTGTTCTATGAACGTTGATGGAGATGACGATGACTCTTGCAAGTAGGTTGCAGGTGATGATGATCTATGGAGATCTACTTTGAATCTTGGAGCGATCTTTGATGAAGCTGGATCTGGAAACGGATGAGTGATAATGAAGTTTGTATGAACGTGTTGTTGGATCTTGATGGAGAACCACACAGAGTTTCTGATAGAACACACGAGGTGTTATGTTGATGAACAGATTCTGGATATTTCATTGAAAGCTTGATGAAGACGGAAATGGCTTCTTGAATGTTCTTGCGGTCTTGATGGATCTTGAAGGAAGATCTACGAAGAATTTGATGAACGGTTTTCCGGAGCAACTCAAGATGAACACTTGAATCTGGATGAATATTAAAGTGAACCTTGTTGGTGTTTTCTGGGAAATTGAAGAAGAACTGATGAACTCTGGTTGAGTGTTGATCGGAGAACGAAGAGTGATGGTGATTGATGATTGATGGATCGGAGTTTCTTGTTGATGATGTCGATCAGAAAGAAGATGAAGTTTCTGGTAGAAGAATGAAGGTTGGATGAGAGGAGGAAGATGAAGTTTGATCGGAATCTGGAGATTTGGTGTTCTCCGGCGATGGGTATGACGGTCGGAGACGGTTGAGGGTGGCCGGCGGCGTTCTGGTACGGTGGTTGCATGGCCGCCGGCCATGCAACCGGTGAGGGCTTAGGTGGTGACGCGTGGCACCGGTAGTGGAGCAAGTGGATGCATGAGTGCCACTTGTTGGAGACGTGGCAGAGAGAGAGGGATTGTGGAATGAAGTGGCGTCGTGGAATTGTGTAACGTGGGGTCCCCCTCTGTGCAACACGTGGCTCTGAATTATATACCCTGAGATTTTTCTGGAATATTCTGGACTATGCTGAAGTGAATTGGGCTTTGTGGACCTGCGAACTTGGGATTCTGAACTGGGCTTTTCACTGATGGCCCAATACGAAAAAACAAGCTAAAACCCAAAAAAAACTGAAATGAATTAAACTGAAAAGAAAAACTAATTACAACCTGATTAAATGGAAATAATATGGATTAAAGACTAATTAAAATGAAACTCAATTAAACCCAATTAACTAACACCTAATTAATCTAATTAATCTCTAATAAACCCACTAATCTAAAAACTCTAAACTTTTATTAAATCTCTAATACCTATATTATTTATATCTACAATATTATCTATTATTAATAAAAGAGAAAAAAACTATATTCTTCTATTAAAATGATTAAAAAAATCTATTTAACTTCTAATATTCTAAAAAGAATTACAACTATTAAAAAACTATTAATATTCTATGAAAAAAACTATATTATCTATATCTAAAATTGAAAAATCATTTAATTTCTATTAACCCTATTATTTATTGTTCTAAAATATTATATCCTAAAAAAACCTATTTATTTAATAAGGGAAAATCTATATTATAAAAAAGATTAAAAGCTATTAAAACTATTTAAGAAAACTATATTCTATATTAGGAAATCTATTTATTAGTAAAATGCTAACATTCTATTTAAAAATATAAAATCTATTCTATTAAAATCCTAAAAAAAAGTCAATACTATTTCTATATTAAAAGGAGATTATTTTCCTATTTAAAATACAACTCCAATATTCTAAAAAAAGGAAAAATACTATTTATTCTATTTAAATTCTAAAATTCTATTTAAAATCTATTTAAAATATAAAGAAAGTCTATTTAAATTCTAAAAACTCTATAAAGCCTATTTAAAATCTACAAGAAGCTATTAAATTCTAAAAAATGCAGACAAAGGCAAATAATCAATATAAAAGAGAGCGCGAGACCAGATCGAAGCAAAACAATAACCAGATACCCAAAATCTCAAAAATCACTGCATAAACTGAAAACGCCCAAGAAGCGCGCGACTTCCCAAAGTGACCTTCGATTATTCGAACTGGTCTGAGATACCCGAAAAGCAATGGCAGGGTTGTAATCCCGATAAAATCACCATGATTGAGAAAATGCACTATATGCAGTATGCAAATGCGAATGCGAAATGCGTCGAAACATCGAGCCAGATACGGGACCCGGTTGGTCAAATTTTAGGGTGCAACAGCACCGTCGAAGCAGCCAACAAGAACATAAAGAAGATTGTTCAGAAGATGGTTGTGACATACAAAGATTGGCACGAGATGCTGCCATTTGCATTGCACGGTTATCGTACGATGGTACGTACGTCAACCGGGGCAACTCCTTTCTCCTTAGTGTACGGTATGGAAGCTGTCTTACCGTTAGAAGTGGAGATTCCTTCTTTGCGAGTTTTGGTTGATGTGAAACTCGACGAGGCAGAATGGATTACGAATTGTTTGAACCAACTCAGCCTAATGGACGAGAAGAGGTTAGCATCGATTGCATTTGGTCGTCTGTACCAAAGCCGAATGAAGAAAGCTTATGATAAGAAGGTGCGTCCTAGAAGCTTTCAGACGGGTGATCTCGTCTTGAAGAAGATTCTTCCGCCACACTCCGATCACCGGGGCAAGTGGACTCCGAATTACGAAGGTCCGTACGTCGTCAGCAAGGTCTTCTCGGGAGGAGCTTTGTTGTTATCCACGATGGATGGTGAGGATTTTGCATCCCCAGTAAATGCGGACACAGTTAAAAAATACTTTGCTTGAAAGCGACCCGCTGGACAAAAAAAGGAAAGTCCAGGCAAAAAAGGGGCATCCCGGCGAACCAAAAACAGAATAAAAAGGTTCGGGCAAAAATTAGGGATATAAATTGAAAAAAGTACACCCGCGAAGTCGAAAACCTACACTGAGCGGCTTCGGCAAAAAAGGGTATCCCGGTGAACTGAAAACCCGCAAAGGGCGGTTCACGCAAAAGTTAGGGATTTGAAAAAGCAAATGACTGCGTTCCGCGTGTGGACTTTCATTGTTTAGTGGTTTGGAGGACCTGAGGGTTGTTTATCTGAATCAATCTCTTCCGAAGCTGAAGCGTCGGAGAAGTATCGAAGTCGAGTGGGTCATAGAGGGATCAACTCATGGTGTTCGTCTACGCCTCGTTGCCGACATTTGTATATACTGATGTATATTTATGTTTTATTTTTGCGCGGCTTCCTCATTCCAGGAGCTTGCATCTGTTGTAAAACATTTTTACCCATTCAGGGGTTCGTTATCAATAAAATGTATACTATTCAGCAATTCTGTTTGTCTGTTTAGCATTTATCTGTTTTGTTTGCGAAAAAGAACGTCGATGTTTTTGATAAAATGCGCATACATAAACTTACGGGCCTAGGCCACTGATTGTTGAAACAATTAGTTACTTGAACATTGTCACGAGATAATAACCTTGATAGGTCCCTTTGAGAAGGGTATCTTATCTGTTTGTTTGTGTTGTTACAGGTGTAGCATATTCCAGACAGTGCGTCGTGCGCATCCCTGAAGCAGGAGGATTCCTCCTTCTCCAGCAGAGTTCAGTAGCCTCTCCCCACAGAGTCTGAACACTAGATAGTGAGCATTGATATGTCTCCCTAGGCAGAGATGATTCTCTCCCCCAATCCGATGTATCCTGAAGGAACGTCATCACCTCAGCTGAGTCAGGCGCCGAAGCTCGTGTCATCTCCCAGCACCGGGTCAAAAGTGCAGGTTTCGTAGGAAACTATCCGTACGTCGGAGTATGCAGCAACTGATGGTGCCAGACTGAAGTCTCCAGCGGAATTGAGATTCCCCACCAGAGTTGTACTCTCTCCCGAAGTCAGATGATTCCCTCTTCCCCAGCAGCATGTTGGAACAGCTGGTGCTGTTTCCCCACAGAGTTGTACTCTCCCCCGAAGTCGGATGATTCCTTCTTCCCCAACGGAATTGAAATTCCTCATCAGAGCCGTACTCTCTCCAGTGAAGCAGTTGGGACCATGATTGGTTTTCCCCAGTAGAGTGTTGAACAGCTGATGTTGTATTTCCCCCAGAGTCGTACTCTCTCCAACGAAGCAGAATGATTTCTCCTTCCCCAACCGAGTTTGCAGATCCCCCAAGAGAGCCGAATCTTGGGAAGCTGCTCAGACCATGATTGGTTTTCCCCGGCGGATTGTCGATCAACTAAAGTTGTTGCCCCACGTAGCTCTTATCCCCAGAAGAGTAGCCGAGACGGCCATGCAGTTTACTCCTGCGATTAACATCGTTTCCCCTCAGCAGGTCCTGGTTCTCGTAGAGCTTCGTTCCCCTGCAGCAATCAACTGAAGTTGTTTCCCCCGCAGTAGCCAACTGAAGATGTGTCCCCTGCGGAGTCCAATTGATATTTGCGTGACTATGTTCTCCTCAGCAGGATGATTCCTCTATCTGAGTAGTTCTATCTCCTTGACAGGAGGATTCTCCCTTTGGCATTTATTTTGCTGACGGGATCGCATCATTGTGCATGATTGCATAGCATTTATCATAAACGCATAGCATTTCCACCGTGTGGAGCATTGCGCCATTGCCAAAGCATATGCATAATAAACATGATCTAGGTTGCTACCGTTCTTGTTTTACAGGTGTTCCGCCGCAGAATTGATCGCTCAGGATGATTCCTGACATTCTCCCCAACGAAGTCGCTTGCTCAAGATGATTCTTGGGATCCCCAGCGAAGTCTTCGGTTCAAGATGATTCTTGAATTCCCCAGCAGGGCCGCTTGCTTAAGATGATTCTTAAGACCCCAGTAGAATCCCCAGTGAAGGTTGCCCAGGATGATTCCTGAAGCCCCAAGAGAGCCGAATCCTTGGAAGCTGCTCAAGCCATAATTGGTTTGTCCCCGGCAAGAGTTGCCCAGGATGATTCCTGGAATCCCCAACAGAATGTTTGCTCAGAATGGTTATCGGTTCAAGATGATTCTTGAGGTCCCCGGTGGAGTTACTTGTCCAAGATGATTCTTGAATTCCTCAGCAGAGTTGATTCCTCCAGAATGATTTCTGGACCCTCGGAGTGGAGTTACTTGATAGTTCTCCAGATTCCCCAGCGGCGAAGCGTCCTCCCCAGCAGGTTTCCGACGGCGAAGTTGAAATCTCCCTTGAAGACTCCATGATTGAAGTCTAACCGCGTTAATGAAGCAGTTCTCTCAGCTAATGCGGAATGCCTGATGGCATGATCAACCTGATGGTTGAAGCCTGGCTGATGCCCGACAATTCTTTGAATGCCTGATGGCATGATCAACCCGATGGTTGAAGTCCGGCTAATGCCCGACAGTGTTCTTTGAGTGCCTGATGGCATGATCGACTACGTATTACCAGTTACCGTGTGACCAATTCCCCAATGGATCTTCTTCACTCTGGCGGCGAGGTCAGAATATGTTTGTTTCCAGCGGCGATGTTGGATGTTGGTTTTCTGACGACGATGTCGGGTGTTTCCCAAGATTATGTTTGTGCCCAGCGGCGATGTTTGATGTTTTTCGACGGCGAGGTCAGATGATGTTTGTTTCCAGCGGCGATGTTGGATGTTTGTTTTTTTTGACGGCGAGGTCAGACTATGTTGAGAGTTGACGACAAAGTCAGATTATGTTGAGTACTTGACGGCGATGTCGGGTGGTTCCCAGGGTTATGTTTGGCTGACGGCGATGTCAAAGTCTTTGGTGATTTAGCTCTCCAGCGGCGATGTTGGATGTTTGTGTCTGGAAGCGATGTCAGATGATTCAGTTTTCCAGCGGCGATGTTGGATGTTTGTTTCTGGCGGCGATGTCAGGCGATTTAGTTTTCCAGCGGCGATGTTGGGTGTTTGGTTGCCCGACGGCGATGTCAGGTGTTTTAGTTCTCCAGCGGCGATGTTGGGTATTTTGGTTTATGACGGCGATGTCAGATTCTCTATTTCTCCAGCGGTGATGTTGGGTGTTTGGATGTTTGTTTCTGGCAGCGATGTCAGATGATTCAGTTTTCTAGCAGCGATGTTGGGTGTTTTGTTTGTTTCTGACGGCGATGTCAGGCGATTTAGTTTTCCAGCGGCGATGTTGGGTGTTTGGTTGCCTGGCGACGATGTCAGGTGTTTTAGTTCTCCAGCGGCGATGTTGGGTATTTTGGTTTATGACGGCGATGTCAGATTCTCTATTTCTCCAGCGGCGATGTTGGGTGTTTGGATGTTTGTTTCTGGCAGCGATGTCAGATGATTCAGTTTTCCAGCGGTGATGTTGGGTGTTTTGTTTGTTTCTGGCGGCGATGTCAGGCGATTTAGTTTTCCAGCGGCGATGTTGGGTGTTTGGTTGCCCGGCGGCGATGTCAGGTGTTTTAGTTCTCCAGCGGCGATGTTGGGTATTTTGGTTTATGACGGCGATGTCAGATTCTCTATTTCTCCAGCGGCGATGTTGGGTGTTTGGATGTTTGTTTCTGGTAGCGATGTCAGATGATTTAGTTTTCCAGCGGTGATGTTGGGTGTTTTGTTTGTTTCTGGCGGCGATGTCAGGTGATTCAGTTTTCCAGCGGCGATGTTGGGTGTTTTGGTTGTTCGACGGCGATGTCAGATGATTTAGTATTCCAGCGGCGATGTTGGGGGTTTTGGTTGTCCGACGGTGATGTCAGACGCTTTATTTTCATGAATGCCTGACGGCGATGTCCGGTGTCCGATGACGATATCAGAGGAGTTTAATATGGATAACTGACGACAGGGTTCAGATCAGTATGTCTCCAGCTAGTTGTCGTGCAACTATCGTTTCAGTTTTCGAAGATCTATTCCCGCCAGAGTACCGTGTACTCGTGCAGTTGGCAAATTTTCGGGTTTATCGGTATTCAACCGTCTCGCACCTTGATTGGCTGAGAGTCGTTCGCTTCTCACCCAGTCAGGTTCAAGCCGTTTGAATAGGGGCATCTGTTGCACCCCAAAATTTGACCAACATTTATTTACCCATCAAGAGTTATATGAGGCTTTGAAGCTATCCAAGAGAGTTGCTCAAGTGTTCAAAGGTTGATACCTTTGTCAGAGAACTCAAGAGATCCTCAGAGGAATTGGTTGAAACCAAGGTTGTGTGTCTCATAACTTGAGAGTTGTGGGAGCTCCTCAGATGATTCTGAGACTATGAGGATGGACTTGAAGCTTTGAGAAAGCTAATGAGATGTCTTGAAAGCCATCATGAAGCCTAGAGAGGTCATTGTACAAGAATTCAGAAGATTCAGCCATGAGTGGTGGAATTAGGGTTTGACTAGGTCAACCCTAGGTCAACTGATGATTTGGAGAGGGTTGAGACCTAATCCAAGAGCCATGTGATCATGGAATGATTCATTGAGATGCTATAAGGATGATTCCTAGACCAACTCATCATGATTGAGGAGTTTGAGAAGTTTTGAGCTAGGGTTTCTAAGGATGGACAGTGTCAAATCCCCTAGTTTGATCCCTATCTTCAAGGCAGTTTAGATCAAGATGTGATTGTCATCTCATCTTTCCCACAACATGAATGTTGTAGATATTGTTCTTAGCTTTAATTTGAGTACTAGAAGTCCTTGATATGATTTGTAGAGCTCAAGTTATGGCTTTGACAAATTACAGGTCATCTGAGGTATGTGAATCTGGGTCCTTGAAAGTCACCCAACCTGAAGACAACTTTTGCCCTAGTAGGATGATTCCTATGGACTCTTGGTCAACATGAATGTTGAAGAGCATCTTCTTAGATTTCGATAGAGTACTAGAAGTCCTTGATAGGATTTGTAGAACTCAACTTATGGCTTTGACAAGTCAAGGGTATTTTGGTCATTTGGAGGTTATAGGTCATTTCAAGCATAAGGCCATATCTCCTATTTCCAAGCTTCAAATGGAAAAATCTTCAACATAAAACTTTCTTATAATGATGTTTTAAGGCTAGTAGGGAGGTCATGAGATGTTGAAAAGGCTCATATCAAAAAGTGATGAAAATGGCCTAAAAATGAGGCATAAGTTAATTAAAGTGAAATTGAAAAATGGAAATCCCAAGTTATAAGTCCAAAACATGTCATATAATAGGTCATTTTGACTCCAAATGACATTATAAGAACAATGGTTCAGCCACAATTTTTATTTGAGGCTTTCATCATAGGGATGCTTTGGAATTGGCTTACTTGCATATTAAGGTACCAAACCAAAACTCAAAAGAACTCAATGTACAAGGTAAGTATGCATTGTAACTCATCCAAAATCTCATGTGGGGATAAATTCAAGTCAGAATTGGTAGTTACAAGGAGCTTGGCATGAGATAGCATGTAAGGAGAATTGGATTCAAAATGTCATGACATGAAAAGTTCAATTTCTCATTGGATGATCCTAGAGGGTTCTAGATGATTCTAAACCACTCTATAAGATGATTGTAACTTGCTCAGATGCAAGGTTGTTGTGAATTGGTGTAGAGAAGAGAGAGTGAGATCCAAATTCTTCCATTGCAAGTCAAGTGTCCATTCTTCATTCTTCTTCATTTCCTTTCATTTTTTCCACACAAACACATTCTATACATCACCTTGAAGCTGTGCAGACTGAATTGAAAGCATTTCCATGGAGAATTGAAGAGTTGGTGATTGAGATTTCAAGGAAGCAATTCAAAATCGGATTTCAAGAATCAAGCAATTTCAGCCATTCTTTTTGCATACAAAAGCTAGAAGATTACTCAGTGAAGGAATTTGGAAAGATTCAAGGCCTGAATTGAAGGACTACTACCTCTGTTCACTCCATTTTACCAGGTTTGCAATTTCTTTCCTACACCTTAATTTAGGCATGATTAGGTTGAATTATTAGTGTAGAATGGTTAGAGACCAATAGGTGATGGATCTTGGAGAGTTTGAAGGCAATTGGTGATGGTTTTGTTATGGACCTCATTTCTGTTTGGACCAAGAACTACCTGAATTTTGAGTGATAACCTTAGTTCTTTATTGGAATTTGATCAGTGATAAGAGGTGAGCATTTTAGTGTAAGTAATTTCAAGAATGGTGAGTTTTGAGTTCCGAGCATAATTTGAGGATTGGATCGTGTTTTATGTTAAAGGAAGATTCAATGGATTTTGAGATTGTAATCGTGTTCAGCATGAAATTCTAGGCACGTTAGGGTTTTAAACTTTGAGAATTGATGAAGTTTTGAGGGAATTCGAGTTGAGGAAGATGAAGCTCGTGGTTCTGAGTTTTCATGGAGTTTCAGCCAAACCCTAGCTCAGGGAAGAAGATGATGTCCCAGCCGTGAGATGCTTGCTTGACCCATTGACTTTTTCATGATCCAACGGCCTGCATTTGATTTTGTTTTGGAGGGAGTTCAGAAATAATGAAACGCCGCGTTTCATTAAAGGAATTTTGGGCTGGATCACTATCCCCACCCCCTGCATGAGGCCCAATCATTTTTTAACTGAATTGTGTTGCTATTCTCACCGTTCCCCTTTTCATTTTCTGATCATTTTCTTAATTAATTTCTGATTGGTTTTGGGCCCTGGCGCTTTTCTGTTTGCACCCCCCAGTCTGGGCCCACGCGTGAAATGAACTGGATAGGTTTACTGATTGCACCCCATTTTAATGTTTTGATTTTATTTTTCTTCCATTTTTATTTTAATCTTTAGAAAATCATAATAAATTGAAAATTCAATATTTTTTAATGGGAGTTTTTTCTCCTATTTTATATTTTTGTCAAGAAAAATATAAAATAAAAATATTTTACTTTCATGCATTTTTAGTATTTTTTGTATATTTTCTTCTTTTTATTGCTTTTTAATGCTTTTATATTGATATATGAATTTGTAGAATTTAGTTTAGGTAGCTCCCTTAATATTTTTAGGTCATTCCTTTTAGGATAGTTAGATATATGTTTTAGCTTCCCCCTGGATTTACTCCATGATTTTTTGATGAATTTTAGGATAACTTTGATTAGATGCTATTAGGTTGTGTAGGATTAGGTTAAACTTCAACATAGGTCCATAATAACATTAGATTTTTGGGTTTTTAGGACAAGTTAGACTATGGGACATATATGGGTATTAAGGGTAGGTATGTAGGATCCCTTAGAAATTATATTAGGATTTAATATAGTAGTATGCTATTTTTAGTTGATTTTTGTATTGGTTGATTGTTTGTGTTGCCCTTGTGGGCTTGTATTTGTTGTTTGCTTTGCTTTGTGGGCTTGGAGAGCTTGATCTTGTTCTAAGGAGCATTGAGGAGGATAGTAGAAGACTTGAAGATGCATTGAGGAGCTTGAGAGCTTGATCTTATTCTTTTTTTTGTTGTTTTAGGGCTAGGGATTAGGAAGAGTTTAGACTTAGATAACTTCTTTCTTAAACATGGATGGTATCTGTCACCTCCATTCCTCCCTGTGATTCAAAGTCCTTCCATGGTATACACCTCTCTCCTTTGGAGGGATAAGTGATTATACCTAGGAAGTAGAACTTTTGAGGGAACCATTCCTTTGATGTTGAACCCTTAAAGGTCACCTTTGGTGGTCAATAAGCAGTTTAATATCCCCTAGCTTATCCAGTAAGTGATTTCCTCTGGTTTGATTGTCTTGAGAGATGTTGAGCTTGAGTTTGAAGATGAAGACTTCAGTGAAGAGTGTAGAAGAGGATGAATCCTTGAGCATTGCCATTCCAGCTGAAGCTTGAAGAGCAGCAAGAGCAAGTTGATACTTGAAGACCCCTGAAGATGAAGTAAAGACTGAAGGATGAAGTTGACACTTCTAATTGATTGAGATTGATTCTGAAGAGCTGAAGCTTGAAGAACAAAGGAAGTTGATACTTACTTTGATACCTGGAGATCCTGAAGGAGCCAAGTTGGTACTCATGACTGATAGTGAAGCCTGAAGGTGGAGCTGATCAAGAAGCTGAAACTTATGTTGAAGGATTGAAACCTGGAAAAGCAAGTTGATATTTGTCAAGAGTAATTTGAAGTCTGAAGACTGAGTTGTTGTTGGAAGAGTTGAAGCTTGAAGTTGAGAGAGGAGTTGGTCTGCTTTCTTCTTTTTCTTTTCTGTATTGATGTGTTTTGTCTGACTTGCTTGATGCATTAGAATAAGTTCATATCTAGAATAGGTAGAATCTAGGAGCATGATTGCACTAGAGGTTGAGTTGCTCCCTCTGCTTGTATTGTTACTGTGTGGCTTTGCTTGCGGGTATTCGGTAGAGCCCAGCTCGCTTGCCCATGTGGTTTGTTTGCCTGATGACATTTCATTTCATTTTATCTGTATGATTGCAGTTTACTGTTATTGCTTGATAGCATGTTGTTTATATTTCAGTATGATTACTGTTATCCATTCTGGCTTGAGGTTGAGATGAACTTGTGGAGGCTGAAGCCCCACACACATTTCCTCCCTCACTTGCATTGCATGCATTTTACTGTTAAGCTGATGCTTTGTCTGTTTTGGTGTATCATTGACATGATCCCTTAGGACTCTCATTTCCTTTGATAAGGAATTGATGATAGAATCTTAGGTTGAAACCTATGCATGACAACTTCTAGGAGTTCCCTGTTCAAACCTCAACCATAGGATGAATCCATGGCATGACAACAGTAGGACTTGATAGTCTCCCTCCTAGTTGGGCCTGTTCTCTTCTCATCTCGAAACAGTTTAAGATACAGTAATCATGAATGATTTCTTTCGTACATTACGAGCCTTAAGCTATCTGAGAAAGGATTGTGGGAGAGCTTCTTTTCCACAGTCTGGATGTTTAGTATGGTACCCTTTGGGTGACATGCGACGCATTCACTCTCAGGTCATAGTCTCTAGTGCAATTGAAATCGCAAACACAATAAAAAACACTTCTTTCGTAAAAGACAGGAAATAAACCGTAGTTTCCCGAACTACGTGAGCTCTAATCTCTCATACCTGTTGAGAGTACGTAGGCACAAGATGGCGATGTCTTGGCGAGCTACCTTCCCCCATAACCCTTCGTAGGCCGAACTACGTTGACTCTGAGTTCTCATTCTCTGATGAGAATACGTAGGCATAAAGCGCGACGCTTTGCCGAGTCATTTTTCTTTTCTTTTTCAGCCAGCCTTGATAGGTAGATAGAATAAAACCAACCCATCCAAGTAAACACAACAAGCGAGGATCCCGTCGAGTACGACGGGCGTGAGGGGTGCTAATACCTTCCCCTTGCGTAACTGACTCCCAAATCCAGACAACGGTTGCGACGACCTTGTCTTACCCTTTTTCGTCAGGTTTTTCCGATCGTTTCCTTTCCCGCTCTGAGGGATAAATAACAAAAGGTGGCGGCTCTTCTGTTGTGCCGGCACCTTATTTTCGCGCAAGCGACAGCCGGGATGCCCCATTTTTTCCTGGACTCTCATTTTTTGTGCAGCGGGTCTCTTTAAGCAAAGTATTTTTTAACTGCGTCCGAGTTCACAGGGGATGTGAAATCCTCACCATCCATGGTGGACAACAGTAAGGCTCCTCCAGAGAAAACCTTTCTAACGACATACGGACCTTCATAGTTGGGAGTCCATTTTCCCCTGTGATCTGATTGTGGTGGGAGAATCTTTTTCAGCACAAGATCGCCCGTCTGAAAGCTTCGACGACACACCTTTTTATCATAAGCTTTCTTCATCCGGTCTGATACAACCGACCATATGCTAGAGAAGCAGTCTCTTCACATCCATTAAACTGAGCTGATTCAATCTATCTTTCACCCATTTTGCCTCATCTAATTGGACATCACGCAAAACCCTCAGAGAAGGAATCTCAACCTCCAATGGCAGGACAGCCTCCATACCATATATGAATGAAAAAGGAGTTGCCCCGGTTGATGTGCGTACCTTCGTACGATAATCGTGCAAAGCAAAAGGCAACATCTCATGCCAGTCCTTGTAGGTCACAACCATCTTCTGAACAATCTTCTTTATGTTTTTATTGGCCGCTTCAACAGCGCCATTCATTTTGGGCCGACAAGGAGAAGAGTTGTGATGTTCAATTTTGAAATTCTGTCACAATTCCTTCATCATCTTGTTATTCAAATTCAAACCGTTGTCAGTGATAATCCGCTTCGAGATTCCATATCTGCAGATAATATCTTTCTTGATAAATCTGGCCACCACCTGCTTGGTAACATTAACATACGATGCCGCTTCAACCCACTTGGTGAAGTAATCAATAGCTACCAAGATGAAACGATGTCCGTTGGATGTCGTGGGCTTAATCTTTCCAATCACATCAATCCCCCACATGGAAAAAGGCCAAGGCGACGACATAACGTTCAGAGGGCTCGGAGGCACCTGAATCTTGTCCGCATAAATCTGGCACTTATGACACTTCTTTGCAAATTTGAAACAATCTGTTTCCATTGTTAGCCAGTAATATCCTGCCTGTAATAACTTTCTCGTCATTGCATGTCCGCCGGCATGCGTGCCAAATGTACCCTCGTGGATTTCTTCCATTAGCAACTTAGCCTCTTTCTCGTCCACACACCGCAACAACACCAAGTCGTGGTTTCTCTTGTACAAAACCCCATCCGGATTCAAATAGAAATTGCCAGCCAATCTCCTAAGAGTCTTCTGATCACGACTGGATGCCCCAGCCGGACACTCTTGGTTCTTCAGGAAATTCTGGATATCATAATACCACGGTTTACCATCGGAAGCTTCCTCAATGGCGAATATGAAGGCGGGCCTATCAAGGCGAGAGATAACTATCCTGGGAGCCTCATTCCAGAAGTTAACCTTATACATTGAAAACAACGTCGCGAGAGCGTCTGCCATCTGATTTTCTACTCGTGGTACATGGTGCAGTTCCACCTTGTCAAAGAAAGGTAACAACCTTCTTGCATAATTCATATAAAGTACCAGATTTGGCTGACGAGTCTCCGACTCTCCCTTGATCTGGTTCACAACTAGGGCAGAGTCTCCGTACACATCAAGATTTTTGATTCTCAGATCGATAGCTTCTTCGAGCCCCATAATGCACGCTTCATATTCGGCCTCATTGTTGGTAACTGGAAAAGTTAATCTAGCAGTGAATGGGATGTGCGACCCATGGGGAGTAGTAATGATTGCACCTATTCCACTTCCATATGAATTGACGGCACCGTCAAATATCAATTGCCATTTGGAACCCAACTCTGAACCTTCATCCGACAACGGCTCCTCACAGTCCTTCATTTTTAAGTACATGATATCCTCGTCAGAAAAATCAAACCTCATCGGCTGGTAATCATCAATTGGCTGCTCAGCTAGGTATTCTAACAGAACACTACCTTTAATAGCCTTTTGAGAAACATACTGAATATCGTATTCTGTCAATACCATCTGCCAACGGGCAATCCTTCCGGAAAGTGCTTGCTTTTTAAACACGTATTTGATCGGATCCATCTTTGAAATTAGCATGGTCGTATGGTTTAGCATGTATTGCCTCAGACGTTTGGCAGCCCAAGCAAGTGCACAACACGTCTTTTCGAGCATTGAGTAACGGGACTCACAGTCTGTGAACTTTTTACTCAAGTAGTAAATCGCATGCTCTTTACGTCCAGTCTCGTCGTGTTAACCGAGAACACAACCCATACTTTTCTCAAGAACCGTCAAATACATAATCAATGGTCTCCCTGCTACTAGGGGTATCAATATTGGAGGTTCCTGCAAATATTCTTTTATTTTCTAAAACGCCCTTTGACAATCTTCATTCCAGGTCACAACCTGATCTTTTTTCAATAACTTGAATAATGGCTCGCACGTGGCCGTTAGATGAGATATGAACCGAGCAATGTAGTTCAAACTCCCTACAAAACCACGAACCTCTTTTTCTGTTTTCGGCGTTGGCATTTCTTGTATTGCTTTTATCTTAGCAGGATCAACCTCAATTCCTTTTTCGCTAACAATAAACCCCAATAGCTTACCTGATCTCACCCCGAAGGTGCACTTGTTAGGATTCAGTCTCAGCCTGAATTTCCTAAGCCTCTTGAACAATTTCAGAAGATTGACCAGATGCTCTTCCTCCGTATGGGATTTGGCAATCATATCGTCAACATAGACTTCGATCTCTTTATGCATCATGTCATGAAAGAGTGTCGTCATAGCTCGCTGATATGTTGCCCCGGCGTTCTTCAAACCAAAGGGCATCACTTTGTAGCAGAACGTTCCCCACGGGGTAATAAAAGTTGTTTTCTCCATATCCTCTGGCGCCATCTTTATCTGATTATAGCCCGAAAAGCCGTCCATGAAGGAAAACACGGAGAATTGAGCAGTGTTGTCGACCAGCACATCAATATGAGGAAGCGGAAAATCGTCTTTTGGGCTCACCCTATTCAAATCTCAATAGTCCACGCACATCCGCACCTTACCATCTTTCTTTGGTACAGGTACTATATTAGCGACCCATGAGGGATAAGTTGTAACAGCCAGAAAACCGGCGTCCCATTGTTTCTGAACTTCCTCCTTAATTTTCACAGCCATATCTGGTCGAGTTCTTCTGAGTTTTTGCTTAACCGGCGGACATTCCTCGCGCAATGGCAAATGGTGAACCACCATATCAGTATCCAACCCCGACATGTCTTCGTAAGACCAAGCAAAGATATCACTGTACTCCCGCAGCATCTCAATAAGCCTTTTCTTGATATCACTTTGCAGTGTAGTCCCTATCCGGATATTCCTGACAACCTCTTCAGACCCCACGTTGATAATTTCGATTTCCTCTTGATGAGGCAGAATGATTCTCTCTTCTTATTTCAAAATTCAAGTCAGCCTTTCTGATAAGTCATTATCCTCAACAATCTCTTCTTCTGCGTGAAATATCGGGTGCTCGAAGTCGAAGCGAGTCATAGGAAGTTCATGATCGGTGTCGTCTGAAATATGAATCCTGCAATGAAAATGGTTAAATGTTTCAAATAATGCAAACAAAGCACATAACCATGTTGCCATTTTATTGTTAAAGCAAAACAGGAAAAACAAGGATCATAAAATTTGCATGAGAAAAACGCCTTTATTAATGATTAAACAAAGTACACACATAAGCAGGTAGCCCTAAAAACAGAATCAATATGCCCCGGGTAGGACACAGGATTATACAATAATTGAGAAAACAAATCATTATTGTTTTGTAGTCACATGGACAAGTTCCTGGATAGACCAGTTGCACAGATTTTGTCCTGGCACGCCGGGCTTGATCCACGAGTCCATATCGCAGTCACTATCTCCGTCTTCAGCATCGGAAACATCATTGATCGTTTCATAACAGACCCCGCCTGGAGTGATCACCACTAGTCCTTTGAACTTTGGCACGGCTGATGCGGAAGGTGACGATGTCAGGCGATACCCCAACCCAAACTTGCCCATCTTGACCGGAATTTCTAAGACTTGGCCCCATCCTTTGGTTGCTCCAGCCTGAACCACCGTTGAGCGCCTTTGTACGAAGACATGGCCACCTCTGGCCCTTTTCTAGGAACATGAGACTTGTCTTTGATCTGCAACCCCTCGAAGGTTTGGCATGGCCGTCTCATGGATCTCCCCATCCACTTCGACGTACTTGAATGACGAGAGATGACTAACCAGAATGTCCTCCTCTCTGCAAATAGTAGCAACACTCTCACCGACCATGTATTTAAGCTTCTGATGCAGCGTGGACGTCACAGCCCCTGCAAAATGTATCCATGGTAGCCCAAGTAAAGAGTTGTAAGATGGATGTATGTCCATGATGTAGAACACTGTGTCAAACACTTCCGGCCCGACCTGGAGTGGCAACGTTATGGACCCAAACACCGACCTTCTAATCCCATCAAAAGCCCTCACGACCAAATCACTTGGCGTGCATATGATTCCTCGGACATCTAGCTTCATCATAGCCTTCTTCGGCAACACATTCAAAGATGATCTGGTGTCTACAAGAACGTGCGACATAACAGTGCCCCGACACTCCACTAAAATGTGCAAGGCCATATTATGGTCCCGACCTCTAGGCGTCAAATCAAAGTCAGTAAATCCCAAGCTGTGGCCAGCATTCACATGCGCCAGTACCCCCTCAGGCTGATTAACAGTTACTTCCTGAGGTACAAAAGACGTGTCCAAGATTTTTAATAAGGCATTTCGATGGGCCTCGGAACAAAGCAACAAAGATAGTATTGAAATTTTGGAGGGCGTCTGCTGCAAGTGCTCCACAATCTTATAGTCACTTTTGCGAATCAACCTCATAAACTCTTCTACATCCTTGACTGATGTTTCCTTCTCTTTTGACTGGGAAGGTCCTCCTTCATTCACTTTGGCTTTGCCTCTAGTGATCCTTTCAGCCTCGATTTCGGGTGAAGCGAAGACTCTACCACTTCGGGTCATACCTCCCGCTTCAACAATATTGCCCACTGCCCCTGCTGGCTGGCTATCCACATTAATCTTCTCCCCGTTGCAAAAAGCTTCCAACCCATAATTCCATGGAATGGCTTTCGTACTCTCATAAGGAACGGGTCCTGCTTTCGTTATCGTGATAGTTGGCCGCTTGGCGGGCGCTGATATCGTAATAGTCTTTTGTAGAATTGTAATTGTTGCGACCTCACCCTGCTTTTCACATGTTACCTCATCAGGTTTCTCAACAGCAGTGCAGTCAAACTGTAAAGTTCCCTCATCAATCATGGCCTGAATACCTCTCTTCAAATTAATACAGCCCTCTGGTCGGGTCCAACAATCCAAACAGTACTCATAGCATCCGGGGAAGACCCCTCCTTTTAACAATCTGCTTTAAACATAACTTAAAGGTGTCTTCAGATCATTTACGTCCATAACCAAATCCAAATCCTCCTCTGTCAAAACAACATTCGCTCCATGATTCGGCATCGGTTTCTGTACAATGTTGGGACCATCATTACTGAAGTTAATGAGTTTACTATCAATCAAATCTTGGACTTTATGCTTAAAAGCATGACAACTCTCGATATCATGTCTGGGTGCCCCGGAATAAAATTCACACTGCTTACTTGTATCATACCCGTAAGGAAGCGCTTCTGTGGGCGGGTCCAATGTTCTCTTCTCAACCAGATTCAAACTCAACAGTGTCTGAAGCATCTCTGCATACATTGATGGAGGTGTATCAAATACCCTCTTCGGCTTCCCATTCTGGATCCTTCTCTGAGCAGGATTCTGCCTTTGTTGTTGTCGCTGTTGTTGTTGTCGTTGTTGTCGTTGTTGAGGTATAGGGATCGTCGCACTAGCAACCTGTTGTTGAATATACTGATTCCGACCTCTTCCTCGTCCTCGACCACCATACACTGCACTGGCGTCTCCTTGTCTTTTACCACCAAAGACCTTTTTTGCACCTCCAACTGAGGTCGATTCACCGGCTTGAATCTTACCAATTTTGATGCCATTTTCAATTTGTTCCCCCATGAGTATCATGTCAGAGAAACTACCCATCGAGCAATTGAGCAATTTATCATAATACATCCCAGAGAATGTTCCAACAAAAATATCAATCAATTCCCTTTCAACCATAGGGGGGTGGACTCTTGTCGCCAGATCGCGCCAACGCTGAGCATACTCCTTGAAACTCTCCCCATTCTTCTGTGAAAGTCTGTGAAACTCTCACTATTGTATTGATAATGTTTGACGAAAGCATCAGCCAATTCTATCCAACTTCCGACCTATGCAGGCTCTAGTCCCATGTACCATTCCAGCGATGGTCCAGACAAACTATCTTGGAAAAAATGCATAAGCATCTTCTCATCATCAGAGTACGCAGACATCCTCCGGTAGTATGAACGCACATGAACCCGTGGGCATTTATCCCCTTTATATTTATCGAAAGTGGGAGCTTTGAACTTCAATGGCACCCTCAGCCCAAGAACCAGCCCCATGGTAGCCATGTCCAACCCTGCTGAATTTTGATTGGCTATACCTCTCATCTATTCCTCCAGCATTTTAATCCTCCGATCACTATCAGTGGGACCCTCAAAACCCATGCCTTGCCCAGAAAAGGCATCTTCCTGACGATCTCTATTCCAGTACGGACCCTCATTACCATATCCGTCATAGGCAGCATTACGACCATGACCATGACCACTTTGGAAGAACCTGGGATCATACCTCAGATTGCCAAGCTCTTGATTAGCAGCCATTGTCCCAAAACCAGTATTGAAAGGACCCATCCCAGCACCATTGGTATTCACATTGCCAAACACAGCATTGTCGTAGCCATTATTACCAAAACCTTGATTGTTATCACTGAACCCTCCGTTGCCGAGGCCCTGATTATTGAAACCATCATTGCCATCCCGATTGCCAAAGCCAAGACCCTGATTGTTGTCACCGAAACCAGTATTGATACCAACATTCCTGTTGGTTTCCACGTTCCCATTAACATTATCAGCATTTCTGTTACCAGCGTTGCCGTTGTCGTTGCAAATACCAGTCTCACCAGCATTTGGTATCACTTCCTCCCTGCGAGGAGTCTCAACATGAACAGAGTTGTATTTAGTATTACCAGCCGCTCGCGTCAGCAGCGGTTGCACCAGAGTTTGAAGATGTTCCTGGCCTTTAGCCACAGCCTCCATGGTCTGCATGAATTGGGCCAACCTATCTCGGATCTCCTGCATCTCAGACTGTACTTGATCCATGATCTTCTTACTGTTGCTTCTTGTAGCGTATCGCTGAATTCTCTGTTCGTCAATCTTGAAACAACCTGTAAGATGCAGGAGATAAGATCCGAGCTCAAAAAGGTACCTGCCATGCAATATGAATATGCATATGCACGCGTGTAAATATGCAACAGGTTAATTCCCCCCCCCCCCCCCCCCCCCCCCCCGATTCTAGTTCCGGAGAAGAAGCCATAACGACAATGGAGTCCCAAGTAAGCAAGCGCAGAATCAGAAACCTCATACATAAACAAATGCCAAGAGGCAGAGTATAAAGATACAACTGAATACAACTGAAAAAGACCTCGGCCAACAAGCCTGGCGATGGTCAAAATACAAGTACAAATAGCAAGAGCAAAGCAAAGATAAATAAGGACAAATGGCGCGCCCTGACATCTTCCAATATCCTCAATGTCTCCAGGTGACCTAGTCTAGAAATTAATTCCTGTATCAGTAATGCGTGTCACTCAACAGTGGATCTCAGCTTTTTGGCGTCCTCTTCACAGGCTCCCCTGCCAAAACACTCATCAATCATGCATCTTTTGAAGCCAGCCTTCAATTCACCACCCCTAGTTTCTTTGACCATGTTGCTCATTCTAGACTCGGCGTCACCTCTAAGAGATACCTCTTCAGCAATCTTCGCATCCTTAGCGTTGAGCTGCTCCTCTAACTGGGAAATCTGAAGCTTCAATTCATCTTCACGCTCCTTCCGGCTAGTAAGCGTGGCATTCCACAAAGATTCCCATTTGGAAAGTCGAGAATAAGCCTTGTTCAGAAGTTCTTTCTTAGTAGCAAGTACACTACTAACCCCATTCAGGGCTACTCCTACTTTCTCTCTCTTGCTGGTTTCTTCAATCAAGTCTGAACCCAACCTATTAATCATCTCAGTATGCTTCTTCAAAGTGAAGGTTGCCTCATTCTTCTCATGCCGAAGCTGGAAAATCTCTTTCTCTAGCTCTTCATTCGCTCTTTGCAACTCTTCCTTTTCAGCCAGCAGCTTGTTATACTTCTCAATCTCTATTGAAGTAGGTTCCTCAATCACCAGAAGATACAAAGGCTCTACAGTAGGATATGGCATCAAAGAAGTCCTAACTCTCTCATGGATCCAGAGCCGATAAGGATTATAAGCTCGACTGTCACTCTTACCAAACAATGTATTTCCTCTTCTATGAATATTACCCCAAAGCATAGCCAAATTGTCTCACAAGGAGAGAAGGGTTATAGTTAATACAACCTTTCCGTCCAATCAAAGGAACGTTCGGAAAGCCACTACAACTATATATAATATTCACTCCGAGCAGGTTCCGATCAAACCAAACAATGTTCTCAGCACACAATCCCATCAATCTGGAAGACCAATCTAAAGTACCAGCAGTATCAACAAAAGGTCCCTTCTTAGGAAAATGTCCCTGAAACCACCTGTATAGAAGAGGTACACAGCAAGAAACATTCTTTCCCCGACGCTTTTCATTCTTATAGTGAATAGAATGATAAACGTCACCCAAGATAGTAGGCACTGGATTCTTCGAGGCAAGAATAAAGAAAGCCTCTGAATCAACAAAATCAGGCAAGTTGGGGAACAATACAATCCCATAAATGCAAACAGCCAGAATAGCATTGAAGACAATCCAACATCCATCCTTCGCACACTGCGTAGCCTTCTCAACCAAGCAAGAAAATGAAAACCATAAGCCCCATTCAACTTGACTAAACCTCCGGGGAACTCAGAAGCATCTAAACTGACAATCTCAGCAAGCTTAGCCAACTCAGGCTCAGTATCCTCGTGAATAAAAGGCATCTGATCTAACACATGAACTCCCAGCATATCAGAATACTCCTCCAAAGTAGGAGCCAGAATAAAATCAGGGAACAAGAAACATCTCATCTGAGGCTCGTAAAACTGCATCAAGGTATACAATCCAGTCATCTCAAACACAGAAGGCCTGTACAACAAACTGAGCAGTTTCCCGTAAGACTCTCTGAACTCAGCCCTCACTCTCTGATCTGCTAGAGCAACCAACTGCAATAAGGAACTGATATCTGGAGAAGGTAACCTGTAAGCAACTTTTCTCTTCATGGACTCCATGTCTGGCAAGAAGAACACTAGAATCTGAGGGGAAAAAGACACCTGAAACATAAATACACGTTAATAAAATGCAAACATGAAAATGCAAATGCATATGCAAACAGGGGATCAAGTGCAATAATGAAGAACTGTGTTGTGTTGTACTGCCACTTTAGAACCATCAGATCTTCTCCTCAAACCAACCACAAAAGAACCCTAACAACCAATTCTCACTGACAGAGACAAACCAGGTGTTCTGAGGCCAGAGTTTTCCTGCAAAAACCCACCTACCCCTCACAGGTATGTACTTAACTCGCAGACGAGGTACGACATCCTATGCGGTCATCAGCGTCACAGACTTTCAAGAGCGATGATACGATACCCAGAAGGTGTGGCATCATCATCCCTTGAAGAGGCCTCACTTAGCTGAATCCCAAATGATAGGTTCCCAGAGTCGACAACCCTTAAATCCAACAACCTGTCGAGCCCAAAGGGCCAGGCAAGATGCCATCAAAGAGAATCTCGTCTTAGTGTAAATTTCATAGCTAGCTGGTGCGAGCAAAGCAAGCAGGCTAACCACTACTCTCTACTTCTAAGTCTATGTGCACTCAAGCCCAGGTCCGGCTTATCTCTCAAACTAACCCTCTACCCATAGCACCACAACATTAATATACAGTACTGAAAGTAAAGACAGAAATATAAATACATACAAAACCCCAGACGGGAAAACAAGCGCTAGGATTGACTCGCATAGGGAACCGATGAACATCCCCAGCAGAGTCGCCAGCTATCGCTATTGCGAAAATCGGCGCCGGCTATGACAGAAGAGTCACCACCGTGCATTATTTATCCCACAAGAGGGAAAGAAAACGCTCAGAGTAAACCTAACACAAAGAGGGAAAGGAATGGTCATCATAACCAAATCCTGGATTCGGGAGTCGGTTACGCAAGGGGAAGGTATTAACACCCCTCACGTCCGTCGTACTCGACGGGATCCACGCTTGTTTTATATCTAAGGGTATGTTTATCTATCTACTTTAAAGGTCCGGTCTAAAAAGAAAAGAAAATGACTCGGCAAAGTATCGCACTTTATGCCAACGTATTCCCGTCTAGAACGAGAAATCAGAGTCAACGTAGTTCGCCTAACTACGGGTTAAGGGGGAAAGGTTGCTCGCCGAGATGTCGTATCTCGTGCCTACGTACTCTCATACGGCATGAAAGATCAGAGCAAACGTAGTTCGGGCTACGGAAGACACAACTTTGTCTGACAGTTTTTTATCTCCTTAAGAAAGCGTTTTCCTGATTAAAGGGTCCAAGAGGACAAAAACAGAGTTTGAATGTTTGTTTGAATCTTTTATGAAAGAATTGTTTTTTTTGGATGTTCGCAATCTCAGTCGCACTAGAGACTATGACCCAGGAGTGAACGCTTCGTATGTCACCCAAAGGGTACCACACTAACATCCAGATTACTGGAGAGAGACCCTCCACCAACCTTTTCCCAGATAGCTTAAGGCTCGTAATCTACGATTTCAATTAACCTTATTACTGTGTTTTTGAATTGTTTTGAGATGAGAAGAGAAAGACACCCTAAAACTATGGTTGAAAGGGAATCTACCTACAGTTATCATGCATGGGTCAAAACCTAATGTCTGTCATAATTCCCTCTTGCACAGAGGAAATCAGAGATCCTAGGGGAAACAGCAAAAGAAAGCAAGCAGTAAACAGTAAACAGTAAAATGCATGCTATGCAACAGTACAAGCGAGGTAAGGGAGTCCAGCTCAACCTCAAACCTAAGAAAACAACAGGCAAGAGGAGTCAAGCTCCACCTCAAACATAGAGGTAATCAACACAAGCAAATAGATAATACAACAAAAGAAAAGAAAGGAAGCAGAGAAAGCAGCCCAAGCAGCAACAACAGTCTTCAGCAGACAGCAACTTCAGTACTCAACAACAGCAGCTCTAATAAGCAAATCCTCTTGACAGCAAAGTTGATAGCAAAAAGACTTCATCTTCAAGCTAGCTTCTATCTTCAAGCTTCATCAAACTTCATCTTCAAGCTCTAGCAAGCACACTCCAAGCAGAGGAATAATCACTAAGATCCAGGTTGCAATGTTGAAAACCAAATGAAAACCAAAGGAAATCATTAAGTATCAACATTAAAATGGAAAGGCATCCTCAAAGTTCTACTCAACTATGGGCATACCACACATCCCTCCAAAGGAGAGATGGAGTTTCCCTAGGAGGACTTTACATCATTGGATAGAATAGAAGCATACAATGCATTCTATGTTTGATGAAAGAATCAAAACTAGTCCTAATGGCTCTTCCTAAAACCCTAATTTCCTAAGCTCCTAAAACAACTCCTAAAAGAAAAGGAAACTTCAACTCCAAGCTCCAATCTTTAAGCCACATCAGCTACACCAAGTCTAGAAGACCTCCCAAGAAGGAAAACAAGCAAATCTAGCTCCAAAGTCGCCAACAAGACCAAGCAAGCAAAGGCACACAAAATAGAACACCACAAGCACAAGCAACTTGCAAAATACAACTAAAATAGAAAACAAAGTTGTAAAATTCTAATAAAATTCCTAGGCGAACATATGTGTTTGAACAGTCTAGGGTTAAAATATTAAAGCCTAATTCAACTTCTAAGTCACCTAAATAATTTCTAGATTGAAGGGTATTAAGGTGATCCACAAGTTTGGGAAGGCTCTAATCTCAACACCTAAAACAGAACCTAAATTTGTTCTAAAATTCCAACAAAACTCCTAAAGGAACATGAAGATCTACCCTAAAACATACTAAAAAATCAAAGCCAAATTCATCACCAATTGGGAGAACAAAATTCAACAAAACAGATGGTCAAATATGCAAAATTAAAAGAATTAAACAAAATGAGAAAAATCAAATTAAAATGAAAAATGCATGAAAATGAATTTTATTGATTTCAAAAAATCACAAATTCTCTCAAGATCATGGAGATATTTTTAAAATAATTTTTGGATCAAAACTGAATTTATTGTGATTTTTTGAATCAATAAAGCATTTAAAATAAACAAAATCAAATAAAAGAAAATAAAAACTGAAATAAAACCACAGCGCTTGGATGAGGAGACTGGTTAAGCAATCCAAGAGCCAGGAGCGTGCCAACGCATTAGTGAAACTGCATCATTTTGATGTTCAGAAAGTCAAATAAAACTTTAAGTCGTGGTCGTTGGATGATTGGCTTAGTCGTTGGTCAAAGGCAGATCTGATGGCTTAGGAGTCATCTTCTCCAAATCACAGGCTGGCCTGAGTGAGACTCAGTGTGGTGGCCGAAGAAGACTCCGGTCGTCTTCTCCGGTGAGCAGGTGGTTGCAGGTGATCAAACATCAATAATCATTACATCAATCTTTCCAAAATTTCATCAGGATCTCAAATCTCCTACTCAAATGTTCTAAATCTCCATAGATTTTAAATCACGAATCAAAGTTCAGAAATGTCATCCAGATCAAACATCACTAATTGCAAATCTAATGATATAGAATTCATCCTCATGTCACACACATCACTCTGATCTATCTAGATTGCTCTAACTCTCCATGAATCAAGAGATTCGAATCAAAACAGAAATGCTATGTCATGATCAATCATCACCAAGTGCTTCCAAATTGATCCTAAAATGATCTACATCTTGTCTAGATCCTAACCACAAGTTCAAATCTAACTACATCATGCTAATTCATGTGGAAAGTTGAAAGTTACTAACCTGTTGTAGATCTAGTAACAGAGATGCTTGGAGCTTGATTCTCCCTTCAAAACTCTCCAGATACGTTCAATGATGCTCTAGGAAGAGTTTGCAATCTTCAATTTGCACTGAATTGGCCTGGAACTCAAAACACGATTTCACTTGCTCCTCTTGAAAACTCAACTGCAACTTCAGTGTTCTTCACCAAAATGAAAGCCAAAACCACTCTGAATTCAATGCAATCAATATATAGAATGGTTTCATGGGCTTTTGAAGTGTGTTTGAAGCCCAATCCATCAATTTGCAAATTCTGATTTTCCTTCACATGTGCAATGTACCAGTCACGAATTGTCACTTGTAACTTGTTCTAGAAGCTTCATTTTGCTTGCAAATTCCCTTGTGCACGAAATTAAACCAAGAGGGAGGCCTGAAATGCATTGGTAAGGTGTTTGGCTATGTAACTTGCTTTTGAAGCAACCATATGATAACTCATGAAACTTGGCCTAAACTCCAAAATCTACCAATGTCAATGTGTCCAAAATGAACTTTACAATCAAAATGGTCACTTATTTGACATGTTTTGGTCATTCTATTCAAAATGTGAATTTTCCCTCCTTTAATCATTTGAAAATCTCCCTTATTCAAACCATTTCAAACCAAGCCTTGCTATGATCCTAATAAATCCATCATGACCTCTTGGATAGCCTAAAAACCCCATTTTGAACAACTTTCATGTTGAACAAAAATCCATTTGACAAGTGCAAGTTGGAGATTTTGGCCTATGATTGAAAATGACCTATAATCTCACTTTCCCAAAATACCCCTGACTTGTAAACCTCATAACTTGAGTTCTACAAATCAGATGGAAGACTTCTAGTACAATTTCGAAAGCTAAGATCATGAGTAACAACTTTCATGTTGGCCAAAAGTTCAGGTGAAACTTCCTTCTAGGTCAAAAATAGCTTTGAAGTCAGATGATTTTCACAGACAAATTTCAGTGACATCTGAGGACTTGTAACTTGTCTGGGTCATAACTTGAGTTCTATAAATCCCCTTGAGGACTTCTAGTACTCAAATTAAAGGTATTGAGATACTATACAAGTATCATGTTGGCCAAATATCCATTTGAAACTTGTATCTTGACTTATGTGGTCATGAAGTTAGGCACTAAATAGGGAATTTTGCACTGAAACCCTAATTTAGCAACTTCCCACACTCTTGACTCTTCTTGATTTGATCTTGGCACAACACCACAAATGTCTTAAAATATCATTTCATGAACTCCATGACCTAAAAGTAGGCCTTGATACCCTTCAATTGCACAGTTGACCTAGAATGGATCCAGATGAAACCCTAATTGCTTGTACCTCAACTGTGGCTCCTACATTTGACACAATGACTTGATTAAACTTTTCCATGGCCATCTAGGCATTCTATGAGCTCCATACACATCCTCTTCTCATATTCAACATTTCACAACCCTCTGATGGTCTTCAGTTGATCCTCAAGTTAGGAGAAGATTCACACTCAAACATTTAAACCCTTAGGCATTCAAACCACCTTCTTATGACTTTGACCACTCCTCAATCTTGAATGAGACCTCTTACTAGGCTTCTCTTGAGAAGAAACACACTTGACCCCCTGTTATATGAATGATACCATGATATGCAAATGGTATAACTTTGCAAATGTTAATGCAATGAAACATAAACCAGGTAAGAAAAGGTTAGGCAAGTTTTGGGGTGCAACAGCTGCCCCTATTCAAACGGCATGGACCCGACTGGGTGAAGAGCGAACGGCCTTCAAGAAATCGAGGTAGAAGACGGTTGAATTTACTTAGAAACCCGGAAATTTTGGGGTGCAACAATGGGGTGAAAACTCAAATCCACCAAAATGGATGATTGATCTTGATGATAGCTTGATCAATCGTTGGATTCAATTTGTTGTTTCGATTTCCTTGTTGCCTTTTCTTCATCTCTCTTCTTTTTTTCTTTTGGTTGATAAAAATATTTAACATCATGGAACTTTTTGAAGTTCTTGATTAAGATGAGACCACTCTTTTTT
Organism: Lathyrus sativus; assembly: GCA_963859935.3. Taxonomy (NCBI): domain Eukaryota; kingdom Viridiplantae; phylum Streptophyta; class Magnoliopsida; order Fabales; family Fabaceae; genus Lathyrus; species Lathyrus sativus. Next base: position 398,240,116 of record OZ012736.1, on the reverse strand, counting down.
TTTTCTTTTTGTGTGGTAAGCTTTAGGAGAATGACTTATATGTCATTTCTCTAGCTTGGATTATCACAAATATTATTATTGACCGACCTCCGATAATATGACCTTCCTTATAGGTTGTGCTACGATTACTTAAAATAATGCTAAATTTGTCCCGAATCGAAAACTAAGTCAATTTTGTTAGTGAGATTGCCAGCCTCCTATTCTCCATGGTATATTGTGTGAAATAGATTGGATCTTTTGTTACTAAAAAGAGGTAGTGGCATACTTGTTGATTTTTATCCAAGTTGGAGCCCTTCTCTTAGTAATGTATAAGACAATGTTTTCATGCTTGTGGATATCTAGTTGAGTGTTTTCTAAAAAACGACAAATTGGCTTTTCTTTTATAATCACTAACTTACTAATCATTACTTTAATTTTCATTAATTTTATACTATTTACTTATTGTCATTTACTTTTATGCTTTTACTTTAGCATTTGATATCATATTATCATATTGCTTTTTTCTTTGTCCACTTGGATTTATGTTTATACTTATACTCTTTTTATTTTGTCCATTTGGATTTTCTCTTAAAATATTAATAAATATCAAAACTCTTAAAAAACTTGGTTACTTTCATGGACTTGACGTTACTACCCGTTGCATCATTGTGGAGTTTGGACTTAGAATTAAGACATTGACCATGCAACTTAAGACATATTTAGATTCATTTGGTACCCTTGACTTAAGGATTCTCTTGAAGAATCATCTTGGTTATTATAATTTCATATGATGTTTGGATTACTATTTGCTTAATTGGCTTGGTCAAGACTCAATCCAAAAGAGGGAATTCTTGATTGACTTATGTCATATGGTTATCATCTTCTCTTGGTTAGATTTTTCTTTGTCCCTCAGTTTTATTTTATGCAATAGGAGGGTCTCTTAATCTCTTCCCCATTCTTAAATTTTCAAAATTTTCTCTCTTTTTTAAAATCTTCTTCTTTTAAACTAGAACCTTTCATAATAAACCTTGACTCTGTCAAGTGCATGTTGAAAATATTTTTCTTTAATAAATTCTAAGACATCTTAAGCATACTTAAACACTTTTAAAAAGACTTAAAAACTACAAAAAAACTCATTCCAATCAGTTTGTGCCATTGTGCACTTTTTGCTTTAAAAATTTTCATAACATTTAGACATGAGTTATTTAAAGTTGAGATGTAACTATCCTATCCCCATAGTATTGAAAATAATTCTTCTCAACTTGTGACAGTTAGTGGCATACTTGTTGATTTTTATCTAAGTTGGAGCCCTTCTCCTTGTGATACAAAGTTCTCATTACTTGTGGATGATTCGTTGTGGTATTTTCCTTAAAATGATAACTTGTTTTTTCATTTAAAATGAATCATAACACACCATTTTTTTATTCTTACCACGAACTATGAAGTTTTGATCCTCCATTGCACTTTGTGGGTACGTAGGCACGAGACTCAGGAAGTCTTGTCAAATACAAAATTATAAAAAATACTTCTGTTCATACCTACCCTTGATAGTAAGCGGATTGTTCCTCTGAAACTTCCTTAAATGACATAACTCATCATTCCCACTAGCATTAGGCTGATTCTGTACAGCTTGAGCAACAACCTGCAAAGCAGCAACAATAGCAGCATTGTTCCTTCCATCCATCTTCTAGTTTTCACCAATAATAGCAAAAATGGTTATAAGACATCGACAATATTCAACTGTCACACCACACCGACTCAACAACTTGGCCAGACAGACCGACCTGTTTTGATACCACTAATGTAATACTTTAAATATCCCCCACGTAATTTATAATAATTATCAAAATAAATTTAAAACATAAACATTTAGGATGCCACATTCACCATAAACTTGCTCATGTAATCAGATATGCAACTCATATACTATTTCTTTAAAATTACTAATAATAATAACAATAAATGTTTTTTGAAAAGTCAACACTTATTGCAGCAGATACATCAACAACTTGACAATTTGATTATTCAAAACATCAACATGTTTTAAAGTAAACATAATAAACTTTAACTTAAGAGATATCCAAATAATCTCCAAAAAACATAAATGGCATAAAAGTGTTCCATTCCCCAGTGTTACACATCAGAGCATACATTGACTCTAAAAATAAAGGAAGACACCATCTTCCACTTACACCCACGCTTCTACAGCAGATTATCTGCACAATGCTCATGTAAAGGAAACATTCAAACAGAAGGGGTTAGATAACATAATTATATAAAGGAATTCATAATAATATGCAAAAAAACGAATTATTACTGTCATACCCTAATCATTGACCTTAAGATCCCACATATCATTTGCATTTTATCCCACAAACAATTTCATATGCTTGGTTCTTCCCTCCCTTTTATCCTTTGGGGTTTGGCCTCGGAGAGGTCACCAAGTACTATTTTGTGTGTGTTTATATTTATATTTATATGCTTATTGTTTATCTAACCACTAACAAAAATGCAAAAATATGTCTTGTTTCTTTAATCTTAGTGCAAGATAGAGCATTTCATCAAGAGCACAATGCTTGGTTCCTCAGCTAGGGTTGTGTTCTCTCAAGGAAACGTGTTTTCATGCATTAATTCTCAAGAGCTTTAATCTCAAGACATGGTTTTAATATAGATATTTATGGTCATCAAACATCTCTCAATATCATTTTTATAAAGAATGCCTCAAGGTTGTGAAGGTTGTTTCTCAAGAAAAGTCAAAGGTTCATGTGTTTATTTTCATGCCTTCTTCAACAATTTATCTTAAACCTTGGTAATTATAATCAAAGGACATTAAAGAATATGTTATTTTGAGTTTATATGATCATCCATGTATCTTGAAATGCAAGAAAATCTCAAGTGCACAAGTTGACTCAAGAAGGTTTCACCAAAAAGTCAACATTTTTAAAGACAAAGTTCCAAGGACTACAACTCCTTCAATTCTTAATACTTATGAGTTCTTATTTTTTCATATGCATTTTCTCAACATCCTCCACAAATTCTATTGACACGACAAGAGCCAACTATGCTTAAAGGATCATCAAAAGCTTGAAGACATTATAAGTCATTTTTGGACTTAGTGAAATTTGACCTATTTTCAAGTAACTTTTTCCCAACTTTCAAGGATCACAAATTCTTCAATTTTAATCTTGAGGTTAATTATTTTTGTATAATATCATTTAAAATGACCTCTAAAAGTTTTCTTCAAGGATCAAGATCAAATTATGCTTGGAAGGCCTTGGAATTTGTTGGAACATTATAATTCATGTTCTGCCTTAGAGACTTAGAATTTTTCTAAGTACAACAACCAGTTTTTCATGCCAAATTTAACACACCATAACTTTCTCCTCATATATTCAAATTAATACTTTCTTTTCATATTCTAAACTAGGCCATGAGGATTACATATTGCAAGAAGAATGAGATCAAAAAGCCTCTTGAGTAGGATGACCCATTGAGTTGAACATGGTGACTTGAAACTGATGAAAGCTCTATGATCAGAATTTGGATTCATCTAATCTTCAATTATAGATCAATTTGGAAGAATTTAACCACTTAAACATCTTTAGTGAAGTGTCCAACGTTTAATTGAGCCTTGGAACATAAGTTTTAGTTGAGTTTTGGGTATTTCAAGTCACACTTTTGGCATGATGAGGGTGTACACGATTACACTTAATTGCCAGTTAATTCACCCCATTTAGCATTCCACCATCCGCAGCTATAAATAGAGGAACTCACTACCTTCATTTCCAAGATTTTTAAAGCCATTGAACCTTTGCATGAACTTCAAAATTTCCCCAAAAATTTCACTATCCGGTTATGAATTTTATCTATTCTCAACCCAATTTCTTTACTCTAATACCTTCATCGGCCTCCTCTGAAGCTTTTGCATCAAGTCTCAAGCTCCCAGACCTTCTAAAGTGCTCTCACCATATCAAGCTTCTTCAAACTCCGACCATCATCTGAACAAGGTAGTTAGAAGCTTCATTTCTCTTCAAACAAGTAACCTCAATGTAGGTTGTGGCTTGTTGATCATTTCCCCTAACTTATATTAGGTTGATTACTTCAATTGATCGTTTAATTTTTGTTTGAATGTTCGTGTTCATTTTTTCTTTTCTATAAAATTCTCCCTTTTCTTCTTTAATAAATGAAAATGGAGGATGGATTTGACTTTGCCTTGATGTGACGGTCAAAATGGCATAGGTCTCATGAACTGAAGTAACTGTTTACCAGAGCTCCAGTTAGAGCTCACCGGAGAAGATGATCAAAGAGGCTGTGAACGATAACTCATTTGGCGCCACGTTGGAGATTTGATATAGTTTTATTGGTTTGATTTAAATGTGATCTGATGCTTTTCCTTGCACGTGTTCCATTGTGTTCCTCATGTCAGGTGCATTGGATCTGCCACATCAATTAATGAGGCTTGATCCAACTTGCCTTGTTTTTTCTCTTTTTATTATTTTTTTATTTTATTTTAAAATTACATTAAACTTCAAAAATTCATAAAAAATAGCTATATTAACATTTTTTACTTCAATTTTTTTTCATAGTTTCATTGAAATATTTCTTTTTTTTTTGAGCATTTTTTTTATCTTGTTGCTGACTTTTTGGATTTTTCTTGATCATTTTTTATCTTGTTTGATGTAGCTTTTACATTTTAATGTTTATTTTACTTTTTTTTATTCATTTTAAAATTCATTTAATGCATATTATTTGATTTTTTTTGCATTTTTTTATTGTTTGGTCTTTGTTGACTATTGTTTGAGCTGAATCTTGGTTGATTTGGTCAATTTTCTTCAAGCTCAATGGATATTGGATGTGGATGGGGTGAAAACCCTAATCCACAAAAATTGATGATTGATCTTGATAATAGCTTGATCAATTCTTGGATTCAATTTGTTATTTTGGTTTCCTTCTTGCCACTTCTTCATCTCCCTTCTCTTTTTTTCTTTTGGTTGATGAAAATTTTTAACATCATGAAACTTTTTGAAGTTCTTGATTAAGATGAGAGAATTCCTCTTTTCTTTTTTGTGGTAAGCTTTAGGAGAATTACTTACATGTTATTTCTCTAGCTTGCATTAACACAAATATCATTATTGACCGGCCTCCCGTAGTATAACCTTCCTTATAGCTTGTACTACGATTGTTTAACATAGCGCTAAATTTGTCCCAAATCGAAAACTAAGTCATTTTTGTAAGTTTGATTGCCAACCCTCCTATTCTCCATGGTATTGTGTGTAATATATTTGATCTTTTGTTACTAAACAGAGCTAGTGACATACTTGTTGATTTTATCCAAGTTGAAGCCCTTCTCTTGGTAATGTATAAGACCATGATTTCATGCTTGTAGATGTTTAGTTGACTGTTCTCCAAAAAATGAGAAATTGGCCTCTCTTTTCTAATCACTAACTTACTAACTTTTTGTTTTATTTCTTTACTTTAAAATAATTTATTTAATGATTTTTACTTATTGCAATTTACTTTATTCTTTTATTTTAGCATTTCATATCATATTATCATATTGCTTTTCACTTTGTCCACTTGGACATTAGCAAATATTAAACCTCTTAAAATACTTGGTTTCTTTGTCGACTTAATGTTACTACCCTATGCCTTGTGTAGCTTGGACTGTGAATTAAGACCTTGAAAAGGGCTTAGAAGTACAACTTAAGACCTACTTAGGTTCATCTGGTACCCTTGGCTTAAGGATTCTCTTGAAGACTCATCTTGGTTATTGTGATTTTATCTGATGTTTGGATTACTATTTGCTTATTTGGATTTGAGGCTCAATCCAAAGGAGGGAATTCTTGATTGACTTATGTCATGGGGCTTGCTATCTTCTCTTGGTTAGATCTTTCTTTATCCTATCTTTTCTTTTATGCAAAAGGATAGTCTCTTCATATCTTTCCCCTTCTTAAATTTTAAAAATCTTCTTTCAAATAAGAACCTCTTTAATTATAAAACCTTGACTTTGTCAAGTGCATTTTCAAAATGTTTTTCTTTAATAAATGCTAAAACATCTTAAGAATTTTTATATAATTTCAAAAGACATTCAAAATACAAAATGCTAAGACATTGTGTGCCTTTGTGCACTTTTTGGTTTAAGACTTTTCTTAAAGTTTAGACATGAGTCATTTTCATAGTTGAGATGTAAATCTCATATCCCCATAGTATTTATCATAATTATTTTCCACTTATGAGAGTTAGTGGCATTGTCATACCCCAAAATTTTCCCTTAGATTATTAGGTTCATTTCACATTTCATTTTATTCTGCATTGCATTTTAACTAACCACTGACCGGTTTGCTCAGTCTGTTGTTTTTGCAGGATGATAACACTGACCGCGTTTCAATTTAGAAAGTGCAGAAGGGTCATTAATTTACATATCTTTGAAGATTACGAGGCAAAGTCATTATCAGAGATTCCTCAAACAATTAGGGTTTCTATCTCCGAATCATGCAACTTTTATCTGAGAATGGGTTGAATTTTACAACAATCTTGACGTCAGATGCCTCGTGACACAGTACATTTTTGTCCAAGAACCAGAAGTAGTCGTCAATTGAGTTGTGGAGCGTTGTTTGCTTCCTAAACCGTATAGAGTTGAGGATGTTGAAATATGAATGAATTCAAGTTGAATCCGTGCGAGAATTGGCTTCAAGGAATTTATTCTGACATATGCATGTTTTCCTGCTTTCTGCTAGTTACCAATCAATTTTAGAGGAACAGTGGAATTTCGAGTCGCATTGAGTTTATAACAAATATCAATTGGTTTGATCACGAGTAGCAGTCACATCGATTCAGGTTACAAAGTCAGGTTACTCAAGAACAACCTGGATTTTAAATGCAGAGGAACGTTCGTTTCACCACTAAAATGGATTTCTCTATTTATCTGTTCAGGGCCATATTCACCGATTTTATTATTCAGTACGATTTAGTTTGCAAGGGATTCGTTTGAACTCGGGAGTTGCGTTGGATGTAATCTGATTCTAAGATGTGAAAGATGTTTAGCTGTCGAATTCAGAGGTTGAAATGTTAGATTTTATTCAGAGGAATTTAGTCGGAAAATAAGAATTTATGTATTAAAGATTGAATTAACTTATTCAATTTCCGTACAATTTTTATTACAATATGCTTGGAATTACAAATTAAATCCTAAATTTGTTCTAAAAATTCCTAACTTTTCCTAAGAGATCTTCACGTCCGAATCTTCAATCTTCAAATTTTGAACCTGCAAAACCCACAACGTCAAAAAAGTCGTCAATTGGTTAGAATTAATCAAAAAGTTGGCTTTTTTTAGTTATTTCGATACCCTCAGAAAATTATCGTTATCGGTTATGTCGGGAGGGCAATAAAACATTTTGTCGCCAGCTCCCGACTCCATTTTCCGACCTCGGCAGATCCAGCAATATCTCTTCAAATTTTTTACGAGAGAGAGAGAGAGAGAGAGAGATAGAGAGAGATAGATAGATAGATAGATAGATAGATAGATAGATAGAGAGAGAGAGAGAGAGAGAGAGAGAGAGAGAGAGAGAGAGAGAGAAGTTTCTGAGAAAAAGAGCTTTTTGTGAAAAATATTTTTTCAACCAAATGGGTCCTTAGTCCGAAATCCAGATTAGAAACAACCCAACATATCCAAATCCATAATCCGAGATCTGGATCAGAACTAATCCAACCAACAAAATCTGGTTTTCAATCATCAGGAATCATGGATCTAAGAGATGAAATAGGAAATTACTATTAGAAACCCAAATCAAATCAAAAGTTCATCATCTTTGAATCCAATCACACCGAAAATAAATCTGGTAGTAAAGGATATAACAACAAATCTGAAAATATTTCAAGAACCCATCATCAAATCCGAAAAGAACGGATCGTCATCCAATCTGTTAAAAAAAGAGGGAGCATCAATCAGCAAAAAAGAAAATTAATCCTCAGATATTCAAAACAAATATAACGGAAAGAAATCCAAGTCCAGCAAGTAAAAAAACACCGTGAATCCGAAAATTAAGCCCTCAAATTCAGGCAAAAAATAATGCAAATTATTTGCTCAAAGCACCACGAAATCCAAGCCACAAATCAACAGCAATATAAAATCATCACAGAAGAAATTAAAATAGGAGGATATTTTTTGGAACCCTAAGATCCATCAAGAACACCACCAAGAACATCCAACGGCGGCCACGAGCAGAAAGGCTCAGAGAGACAAAACCATCGTCTCACCATCATCGCCACCAATAAAACGCACGAACATCATTGTCATTGAAACATCACCGGCAAACAAAACAAAACCACGAGCCAACATCATTGCGCAAAATCATCCGCGGCCGGACTCAGAGGGAGGAATGGTCCTCACCACCATCATCGTCCGTCGAGCCGTCCACAAAAAATTGCCATCGCCGTCAATACTTGAAAAAACCATTAACCGTGAGTTGCTTTGTTGTTGCTAACATTTTAACGTGTGTTTGGTTCATATAGAAAAAGAGGAGAAGAAGAATGAACAAGAATATGAAGAGAAGAGGAGGTGGATCAAAGCACATGCAAGATGGAGGCAGGTGTGAAGAGAGAAAAATTTCAGCAACTGGAGTACCCCAGAGGGATCCTCTATCGTTGAGCTACAGATGGGGTTCTCAAACCCTAAAGACAATGGCCCCCCTCCCTTTTGTTTAGACCGTGTGGGTCTGGTCGGAGGATAATGACCCAACCCGACCCGGTTCGTTTTCTTTTTTTTTTATTTTAGGTTTTAGTTATTATTTTATTTTATTATTAACTAAAATATAAACTAACAGTAACGAAACTTCTTTTATAACTTTTACTAACAAATCTAACCCAATTTTCATTTTAAAAAAAACTAAAATGATTTAACCATTTTTTATAATTTAAAACTTGACCCTTTTAATTTAAAAATTGACTTTTTTATCATTTAAGTTTTTTATAATTTAAAACTAACATCTTTTTCTCTTTAAAATTAATTATTGACTTTTTGATTAAATCCAACAGTTAATTAGTAAAATTAATTTTTTTTAAAAATAATTAAAATATAAATTTTTTTATTTACTATTAACCATTTTTTTTTTCTAATTTAAAATCTTAATGAAAATCTTTTTTAAAAAATTCTAAAACTTTATTCAAAAATTCCAACCTGGCTTAACCTAATTCCTAACCCCTCCCCGTTTAATTTTCGTCTAACTTTCATTTCATTTCCTAATATTATTGCATCTATCCACGGTTACTAATATTTTATTTCTTTTGGGTATTTATTTTTATGGTTGTAAATTATGCGAGTGTATCGTTGCCTCTTATCCCATTATTATTCATTCTTGCACGTTCCCCCATATTTCAATACTTATTTATTTTTAATTATATTTATTTACCGTTAATTCCCCTCCGAATGATAGGTCTAACCGTTTGACCGTCGTGTCAATAGTCCTTAACCCTTACATCTTTCACCTTTCAAACCATAAGACTTTGAGTCGCCGTACTCATGCTTAGGTGTCCCGCCGTGGACAACTTTACCCTTTACCCTAGCATTAGGATAAGGAGTTTCCGCACTCCATATTAGTTTCCCGCCATGGAATACATATTTTACCCTTTTTAATTCAATTCAATTACAACGTAGAAATAGGAGTCGCCGCACTCCACGCAAGCGCTTCCTTAAGAATGTTTGCACCCCCATGAAACCTTGACCACAGTCAAGAAGTTTCTCTTCCTCCCTTTTAAGGGGAACTACGATTGCTCTGATTCTATCCCCTACCTCGGATACGTAGGCACAAGATGCGAATCTTGGCGAGTAAACTTAGGACTAACCCTTAGGTCTTTCCTTTCACCTTCTAACCCTTAGCATATACCCTTAAGCAGATAATTATAGCAAAATAGCAACATAAAAACAAGAGGTTCCTGTAGAGTACTACAGATGTTTAGGGTGTTAATACCTTCCCTAAGCTTAACCAACCCCCAAATCCTAGACCTCTCCCCGCATTCTGTTTACGATGCAAAAATAGGGTTTTCCTTTCTTTAGCCTTTCCTTCGGATAAATAAAAGACCGGTTATGAACTAAAGATGTGATTTAAATTAATTAATAATTTGATATCTTATTCTCACCACAACAGAAATGGCGACTTCACTGGGGAGATGTCATATCTTTTTTAGGGTTATCCCTATCTTTGTTTTTTATGCTTGCTTATTTGATTTATTGTCTGCTTGTATATATTATTATTGTACCTTGCTTAGGGTATCCTTGTTGTGAGATAAGTCCTGCACCCGGACTTGAGTGCAATTTTTATGGGAAGGTGATATATTCGACGAGGCTTATAGCGAGTGATTCCCGACCAAGTTGACTTGAGAATCACCACTCAGTTGAGGCCCTCTTGAAAATTAGTTTTGTTAAACGAGTATTCGTGAAAACACTTACTATTTTCGACTAGGAGTCTGTGATGCTGGGGACCGTAGTTACCTTAACCCCACTTTGGCCTTATCTAGGACGTAGTGCAAGGACTATGAGGGAGTATTCCCAAAATAGTTGCTACACGATAATACACTCAAAAGAGGTTCTCTTGAGAATATTATTAACCACCGAGTCAGTCGGGAAATTGATAATATCTGAAAGATGGACTAATGATTTTGGGCACTGCTTAGAACCCTTGTTCTGTAGGTACAACTAACCTATAGTACATACCTTTTAGGGATGGGTAAACCTTGACTCCGCTCATCTTCCTCTAACCTAGTACCTTTGTTTGCTTGTGTTTTTTTGTGCATTGCCCCCATAAAGTATCATATTGCATTAGATTTCATGGAATTCATCTTTACTTATGAACATTGCAGGATACCATGGATTACAATAGGAAAAACACTTTGAAATATTCTTTTAAGAGTCTTAAGTTGGATGACCTAAGGAAGCTAGGAGCTTTGGTTGAAGATCAAGAAGGATTCAGAAACAAGTATGGGAAGTTGTTATCTTTGTTGAGACTATAAGTAGACGAGGGACTTCTTTCTACCTTGTTACAGTTCTACGATCTAGATTATCATTGCTTTACATTCCTAGATTATCAACTATTTCCTACCTTAGAAGAGTACTCTCATTTGATTGGGTTACCTATTCTGGATGAGTCTCATTTCCCTTTCTTAGAGGTGAACCCTAAAGAACAAGACATTGTTAGAGCCATATATTTGAAGGTATCCGACATCAAGGGCAATATGATTACCAAAGGTGGGACTTTCGGTTTGCCTACGGATTTCTTAATCAAGAAAGCTCAATACCACGCTGATCATATGAGCATGGTTACATTTGAGGCAATTTCTGCCTTACTTATTTATGGAGTGCTACTTTTCCCATGTTTTGAAGGTTTCGTTGATCTTAACGCCATCAAAATCTTCATGAAGAATAATCCAGTACCGACTGTATTGGCTAACTCTTACCATTCTGTGCATCTCTGAAAATTTCATGGTGGAGGGATGATCACCTGTTTTGTGCCTTTGTTATACAAGTGGTTTTATTTCGCACTTGCCCAGGTCTGTTCCTTTTTGGGATCTCGATAAAGGACACTGGTCACAAAGGATTATGGACCTAACTCACACGGACATTGATTGGTATAACTGTGTCTATGATGGGACATTAATCATTGATGGTTGTGGAGACTTTGCCAACGTACCCTTACTTGGATTTAATGGAGGGATCAGCTACAATCTTGTCCTAGCTCGCTGAGAGTTAGGATATCCATTGAAAGAACCACCTAAGAGTGTTCATGTGGAGAAAATCTTCTTCAAGGACGACAAATAAATTTAAGATAAGATCGTGTCTGCTTAGCGCCACTTGCATAAGAAAGGGAAAGAAAGTCTGGGAAATCCTAATTGTGTGTCTTTGGAACCATATCTTCATTGGGTCAGAGAAAAAGCAATCAAGCTGAAGATGCCCTATCCTCGTCAAAATCCCTTACCTCCGAAAAGGGAATCTGTTCTAGTTTTCATGTCCGAAGTTGAAGAGTTGAAGATCGCTTTGAGAAAAGCACAACATGAGGTAGAAGCATGGAGCAATAAATATCAGGTGCTCATCAGTGAGAATGTTGAGCTTCAGTCGAAGAATGAAGAGTCAATTTCCTACAAGAAGAGAAAGGCCCAAGAGGATTTATTTTTCTCCAACTCTCAGCCTACGCTTTGAAGTTGATTGTGGACAATGCTTCCTTAGGACTTTATTAGCTTTTATTTAGCCATTATATTAAGACTTCTTTTAAGAATAATTACTTGTAATCCATTTTCAAAATAATAAATAAAGCTTTCTTTAGTATCCCACGATATTCGTAAATATTTGAATTTCATGAAACCTTTCATCTGCATTCTGCATTTTAGCATCATATTTCTGCATTGCATTTCTCCCTCCGATTTCTCATTCTCGGTTCTCTCGCCTTCCAGTTCCGTCACCCTGAGTTCTCTACATCAGTACAACACTAGAATCTGAGCTCGGAAAAGAATGGCAGAACAAAATCAAGAGATTGACCGCATTAGTAAAGAACTCGAAGATCTTCGAGGAAGTGTGGGGCAGATTATGGAGATGCTACAAGTTATGAATGCAAAGATGGATACTCAGCCCACTGTTGTCTCTGAGATTACCGGTAATATTGGGGATCCTCAACCAGCTGTTACTGTTGCGAATGTACCTCCTTATGGTCTTCAACCCAGCTTGGTGTCTCCTACTATTGCTCAACCAGTTCAACAAGTCAGTCCTCAAAAGTTCAAAACTCTGAGCTTCAACCGTCATAAAAGAGCTACACGCCCGAGGAATCGCTCGATCAGGTATCACCGTAAAATGGTTGCTCATCGACCTTGGTAACATCAGCAGAATTATGTTCAAGGTTATCCCGTTCAGTATGTTCTTCAACCCTATGTAGCTACTATTACACCTGCCTTCAATCAGCAGTTTCCTACTTATCAGCCTGTGCAATCGGCTTCGATCTATCAGCCTCCAGTATATCAAGCACCTCCTAATTATCTATGAGCGCCCAACACTCCTACCTATCAACAGCCGCAAAATCAAGCACCTCGTCAGAATGGTCTGAATAGGGGACAGTACAAGCCATGTCCTCCGATTCTGATGACTCTTACCGAGTTGTACCCATCATTAGGGAAACAAGGTCTGATTACCACTAGAGCTTTGGGTCCACCTTCAGATCCTTTACCTGCCAATTACAACGTCGCCGCTCATTGTTTATTTCATGAGGGTGCGCCTGGCCATGATTTGGAAAACTGTTACGCTCTCAAGTCTATTGTCGTGGAATTAATGGAAAAGAAGATCATATATTTTGATGATCCTCAGCTGAATGTCAGGAATAACCTTCTACCAAATCATAGGGTTTTTAATGCTAGTGATGATATATTTGATGCTTCTCAGATCAGGACATCTCGCAGGGTTTTCCATTTGCCAAGATCAAGCTCTGAAAAGCCTGTTTTCAACATATGTAAGCCAGTTACTCCTACAGCGAATCAGCCAAAGCCGGTAATTTCTCAGAAGCCTAGTCCATTTCATTTCAGTATTCCTTCAGACAACATGATCGTGATCAACCAAGAATCTGGGAAAGTTATTCCAAAGGAAGACTTGAAAAATGATAATGAAGCAGTGACGGATATAGCTGGGGCAAGCAAGACGACTTGTAGTGATCGTATCTACACTCCCCATTTCAATGAGGCTCCGCTAGAGGAGACCACTACTACTATGCCGACCTTGAATACAAAGACTTAATAAAAACCTTTAGAAGGACTTGTTAGACATTTCATTTTGTTTACTTATATGTATTTTACTTTTTTGATTATAAAAGCATAATTAGCATGTACGAACTTGTTAGTTTTGAATAATTAATGCAATGCATATGTTTGTCTTGAATAAATCCATTCGCATTCACTCACAAAAATCATTTTTCATAATCTAAATTCCAACTTTACCCGATCTCTTGCTTTGATAGAGAATTGGGAGGAGGATGATGAACCAAAACATCAAATCTCTTGTCGTATTCTTTCGATTGAAACCTACTGATGATGTAAGGCATTGTTTCAAATCCCAAACACTGGAGATATAAGGATGATAATCCCTCTTTAACCCCTTTGAGCCTTGAAGTAGGAGTTTTTCTTTTCTAAATAAAAACCCTCAATTTTAACCTGGGGCAGGGTAGTTCTTCAGTTAAACTAATTGAGCGCTCATCCTCTCAAAAAAGGAGGGGCAAAGCTTCGAGAACCCATTTTATCTATCCCTAACATATTAGGAGAGTAGAAGTTAAAAAACACAATGACTATCCCTATACTACTTAAAGGGTGGGGGCAGTCATAAGCCTTTCAAAAGAGTCACACGAATTGTGCAAAAAAAATAATGAATAAAAAAGGAAAAGCCCGCTAAGTCAAAACCTATGAAGGAGACTTAGGCAAAACTGGGGCATCCCGCTGGACTCCAAAGTCAAAATTCAAAAGATTCGTCCAGGTAAAAGAAAAAACAAGGGGTTACAATAAAGAATCCCCAATAAAGAACAAGGTCGTGTGATCAAACACCAATAGAAATAGGTGAGTGACTGCCATTGTCCAAAGCCTTAATAAGTCTCGACCATATCAAATACGATTGGGATATGAGTGCTCGTATCCGGTTAACTGAATATAGGATTGGAGAACATCACGAAGAATGGGTGGGAAGAAATAAAATTTTAGCCTTTATCCTTTGTTTCTTAAATTGTGAACGAAGCCACGATACAACCATTAAAATACCTAATTGAAGTAGGACTTCGTTTGAACGCGTATTCGACGAGATGATGTTTCCTGACTTCTACGAGCTGTGTTATATTTAACGTTGGCATCATAAATCAAACTCATATCCTAACTAGTGATTTCAGTCGCAAGTTACTGTGATATCTTTTTCAAAACACAAACAAAAAATTTCAAGACAAATACATATGTTGCATTGATAGTTTCATGATTAGCATTTCATGCGTGTTGACTTTGTTCGATATCTTAGAAACTTACATATAGACATAATCAATGGAGCTTGAAGAGCCTTCTAAACAAGGGCAGGGGTTTCCAGATCCCTTACTGGTGCAAGCCTGACCTCTTAAGAGCTATTTCTTGAATATTCAGTCATAACACCGTCAATTCAAGCCAGTTAGGTCGAGATCCAACAAATCTCTCCAAGAGTTTGAAAACAGTGGGGAAATTGGACTCCATGTTCTCTGTAAAATCCTCTTGATATGACTCTTTCTCACAAAGCAGGTACTTTGGGGCATTGTGCTTTTCAAATGGAGACTATTACAAAGTTCAATCACGATCAAAACTACTGTGTTTTCACAACCTTCTTCATGCACCCGATGAATCTTACTTCAGGCGGTCTTCATTCCCCAGTAAGTCTCATCATTGCAGAAGCACTTCTAAACCATTGCCTCAGAGCAGTCCCCAGCGAGACTATAAGATGACAACACTTTTGGACAGATCCGGTAATCTCTAGTAATTCTCAAGACTGTAGAGATCGCCCCAGTATCTTCCAAATGATACATGTTCTTGAGGACCCAATCTCAGTTGGACTCATCTTTTCCTCACCAAATTTGCCTTACTTTCCTCAGGAGACTTCCACATTCTCCCAAGAAGTCAAGATACTTTCCCAAGGAATGTCTGGTGAATTCTCCCCAGTAAGTCTAGTGAACTCCCCTCAGAGAAGTTTGATACACCTCTCCCCAGGGAAGTTTTATATACCTCTCCTCAGGGAAGTTTGATATATTATCCACAGGGAAGTTGGATGCAACTTTCTCCCAGGAAGCCGATGTATTATTCCCAAGAAGTCGCTACGCTTTCTCCATGAAGCTGCCTAGCTCCACATATTCCCCATGAAGAGGATATTTATTTTATCCCCGAAAGTCTCTAATCCTAAGATTTCCTTTGGTTGTTGATTATGATTCATGATAGAAATTCCTCTAGTGAAGTCATGATATAGTACTCTCCAGTGAGGTCGTATCGTATCCCTGTGAGGAAGTCATGACACCGTATCCCCAAGTGGATCATTTTCTCCTCAGAGAAGTTGGAACTTTGAAGCAAGATTGGGTTCTGACATCAATTTTCCTATCCCTTGATAGATGTATTGTTGCAGAGGACACCGTGTGTCCCTGTCGAGATGTTTATTTCATCTCGTGTTTCATCCTCTCATCTGTTTTTTTAGCATATGCACGAACATTAGCATCAGCATTGCATACTCATCTCATTTCATTTTTCATACGCATTGACATATGTATTAGCATCCACATGTTTTCTAGTTGTCGTCGTCCTTTGTCGTTACTGCCGAGTAACTAGGTTGGTCTGCTCTCTCCAAGTAGATCGTCAGCCCTAAGCATAAAATACCTATTATTTCCAGTTTCCCCCACAGAGTTCGAACCTCGTGGACGATGGTTATTTCAGTTATCTTTCCATGCTAGGATAAGATAATCCCCATTTGAGTTCATTTCCTCAATGGAGTCTTGTTTGACAGTGTATTTCTAGCTCGAGTCTAGATTGAACTTCGGTCCTGTCGGTCGCCGAACCTACCTAGACGTGCATTTATTTTGCACTATCTTTCAGGAAGAGCCTCTTATAATGCCTTTGCATATGTGTGACCGTTCTCGTCCGAAAAGCTTATCATTACATTACAATCTTCATTACATTACATTTTACAACTTTACGTTACATTTTACAACCTTACATTACATTTTACAACCTTACATTACATTTTACAACCTCGACATGCAGTTCTAATCCGAGAATCTTATCATTGCTACTCTTGCAAATAAGCGGTGTTTCTTGCCTGAGAAGCTTATCCTATCTTCATCATGATTAGCAACAAGTGGTCATCTCCATCGAGAAGCTGGTTTCCATTGCTCTTTCATCTTGAAGTATGGGGAGGTTTATTTTACCCTTTAGTTAAAGAAGAAACTGAATCATATTCAGGGCATCAAATCTTGAAGTCTGGAGAAGTTTATTTTACCCTTTAGTAAAAGAAGAAACTGAATTATATTCAGGGTATCAGATCTTGAAGTATGGGGAAGTTTATTTTACCCTTTAGTAAAAGAAGAAACTGAATCATATACAGGGCATCAGATCTTGAAGTATGGGGAAGTTTATTATACCCTTTAGCAAAAGAAGAAACTGAATGATATTCTGGGCATTAGATCTTGAAGTATGGGGAAGTTTATTTTACCCTTTAGTAAATGAAGAAACTGAATATATTCAGGGCATCAGATCTTGAAGTATGGGGAGGTTTATTTTACCCTTTAGTAAAAGAAGAAACTGAATCATATTCAAGGCATCAGATCTTGAAGTGTGGGGAATTTTATTTTACCCTTTAGTAAAAGAAGAAACTGAGACCTATTCAGGGCACCAGACCTTGAAGCGTGGGGAAGTTTGTTTACCCTTTCTAAATGAGTATTTAGTCAAAGAAGAAGCTGAATCATATTTTGATCATGGAAGCTTATTTTCATCAGATAAGCGACAGTCTCTTTATTTGAGAAGCTTATCCGATTTTGGTATGTAGATCCCTTCCAACGATAAGTGGCATTTCTCTCTCGAGAAACTTATTAGGGCATTTCCTTTGAAGTCCATTTATTTTGGCACATAACAAGTTTTACCCTATATATTTTCTGATCGGTTCCTGAAGATCCCGTCCGATCACTTCGCTTAAGGAATTTCCAGAAGCTCGGATGTTATTCCCACTCGCAGACTCCAACACTTTTGTCTACTTGATCCTACTGCCGTGGGGATCTTGTTTTACCTTTTATCCTAAAGTATCAGTCGGTCATGCCTGAACCTGTTGAACAGTTATTCTTGGATATTTCCCCAGTGGAGGCCGTCTCATCGGTGCCATCTTCATTGAGGATTCCTTCTTACCGTTTATTTCTAAAAGTGACAATTGGTTGCGCTGGCACCAGTTGGTCATCACTTTAGACTTCTCAAGTGTCGTGTTGCTTCCCCAGTGCGTCGTATCCCTCAGTGTGTGTTTTCTCGTGGCGTCTGTCCTCGTGTCATCGTGTCGTCTGCATCCTTGCATTTATCATTTTCATCATATGCATCATACTAGATTCATGGCATTGTCAGCAATTATAGCCTGTTTCGTTTTGTCCATAGCATTGCATATCATTGCATCTAAGGGAAAAATTTTCGGTTATCTTTATTTAAATCCCTTTAACCATGATTTCTCGAGCCTTCGCTATTCAAATCATCTAGTGAAGCTATTTAAATAGGGGCAACTGTCATACCCTAAATTTTACCCTTAGATTATTAGGTTTATTTTGCATTTCATTTCATTCTTCATTGCATTTTAACTAACCGCTGACCGGTTTTCTCAGTCTGTTGTTTTTGCAGGATGATAACACTAAGCGCGTTTCAATTTAGAAAGTGCAGAAGGGTCATTAATTTACAGATCATTGACGATTACGAGGCAAAGTCATTATGAGAGATTTCTCAAACAATTAGGGGTTTTATCTCCGAATCATGCGACTTTTATTTGAGAATGGGTTGAATTTTACAACAATCTTGACGTCAGATACCTCGTGACACAGTACATTTTTGTCCAAGAACCAGAAGTAGTCGTCAGTTGAGTTGTGGAACGTTGTTTGCTTCCTAAACTGTATAGAGTTGAGGACGTTGAAATATGAATGAATTCGGGTTTAATCTATGGGAAAATTGGGTTCGAGGAATTTATTCTGACATATGCATGTTTTCCTGCTTTCTGCTAGTTACCAGTCGATTTTAGAGGAACAGTGGAATTTCGAGTCGCATTGAGTTTATAACAAATATCAATTGGTTTGATCACGAGTAGAAGTCGAATCGATTCAGGTTACAAAGTCAGGTTACTTAAGATACATCCTGGATTTTAAATGCAGAGGAACGTTCGTTTCGCCACTAAAATGGATTTCTCCATTTATCTGTTCAGGGCCATATTCACTGATTTTATTATCCAGTACGATTTAATTTGCAAGGGATTCATTTGAACTCGGAAGTTGCGTTGGATGTAATCTGATTCTAAGTTGTGAAAGATGTCTAGCTGTCAAATTCAGGGGTTAAAATGTTAGATTTTATTCAGAGGAATTTAGTCGGAAAATAAGAATTCATGTATTAAAGATTGAATTAACTTATTCAATTTCCGTACAATTTTTATTACAATATGTTTGGAATTACAAATTAAATCCTAAATTTGTTCTAAAAATTCCTAACTTTTCCTAAGAGATTTCCACGTCCGAATCTTCAATCTTCGAATTTCGAACCTGCAAAACCGGCAACGTCATAAAATTTGTCAATTGGTTAGAATTAATCAAAACGTTGGGTTTTTTTAGTTATTTCGATACCCTCAGAAAATTATCATCATCAGGTATGTCGGGAGGGC
This sequence comes from Lathyrus sativus, assembly GCA_963859935.3. Lineage (NCBI taxonomy): Eukaryota > Viridiplantae > Streptophyta > Magnoliopsida > Fabales > Fabaceae > Lathyrus > Lathyrus sativus. The sequence goes on along the minus strand of OZ012736.1, from coordinate 398,220,741 downwards.
AACGAAACATTACGTCGCCAGCTCCCGACTCCATTTTCCGACCTCGGCAGATCTGGCAATATCTGTTCAAAATTTTTACGAGAGAGAGTGAGAGAGAGAGAGAGAGAGAGAGAAGATTCTGAAATCCAGATTAGAAACAATCCAACATATCCAAATCCATAATCCAAGATCTGGATCAGAACTAATCCAACCAACAAAATCTGGTTTTCAATCACCAGGAATCATGGATCTAAGAGATGAAATAGGAAATTAATATCAGAAACCCAAATCAAATCAGACGTTCATCAGCTCTGAATCCAATCACACCGAAAAGAAATCTAGTATTAAAGGATATAACAACAAATCTGAAAATCCGTCAAGAACCCATCATCAGATCTGAAAGAACGGATCATCAACCAATTTGTTAAAAAAAATGGGAGCATCAATCAGCGAAAAAGAAAATTAATCCTCAGATATTCAAAACAAAAATAACATAAACAAATCAAAGTCCAGCAAGTAAAAAAACCGTGAATCTGAAAATTAAGCCCACAAATTCAGGCAAAAAATAATGCAAATTATTTGCTCAAAGCACCACGAAATCCAAGCCCACAAATCAACAGCAATATAAAATCATTACAGAAGAAATTAAAAGAGGAGGAGATTTTTTGGAACCCTAACATCCATAAAGAATAACACCAAAAACATCCAACGGCGGCCACGAGCAAAAAGGCTCAGAGAGACAAAACCATTGTCTCACCATCATCGCCACCAATAAAACGGACAAACATCATTGTCATTGAAACATCACCGGCGAACAAAATGAAACCACGAGCCAACATCATCGCGAAAAATCATCTGTGGCCAGACTCAGAGGGAGGAATCGTCCTCACCGCCATCATCGTCCATCGAGCCGTCCACAAAAAATTTCCATCGTCGTCAAAACCTAAAAATACCATTAAAAACCGTGAGTTTCTTTGTTGTTGCTAACATTTTAACGTTTGTGTTTGGTTCATGTAGAAAAAGTGGAGAAGAAGAATGAACTAGAAGATGAAGAGAAGAGGAGGCGGATCAAAGCACATGCGAGATGGAGGCGGGTGTGAAGAGGGAAAATTTTCAGCAGCTGGAGTACCCCTGAGGGATCCGCCACCATTGAGCTGCAAATGGGGTTCTCAAACCCTAAAGACAATGGCCCCCTCCCTTTTGTTTAAACCGTGTGAATCGGGTCTGGGGAATATGACCCAGCCCGACCCGGTTCGTTTTCTTTTTTTTTATTTTAGGTTTTAATTATTATTTTATTTTATTATTAACTAAAACATAAACTAACAGTAACGAAACTTTTTTTATAACTTTTACTAACAATTCTAACTTAATTTTCATTCAAAAAAAAATAAAAGAATTTAACCATTTTTTATAATTTAAAACTTGACCCTTTTAATTTAAAAATTGACTTTTTTATCATTTAAAATTTTTTATAATTTAAAACTAACATCTTTTTCTCTTTAAAATTAATTATTGACTTTTTGATTAAATCCAATAGTTAATTAGTAAAATTAATTTTCTTAAAAAATAAATAAAATATAAATTTTTTTATTGACTATTAACCATTTTTATTTTCTAATTTAAAATCTTAATGAAAATCTTTTTTAAAAAAATTCTAAAACTTTATTCAAAAATTCCAACTTGCCTTAACCTAATTCCTAACCCCTCCCCGTTTAATTTTCATCTAACTTTCATTTCGTATCGTAATATTATTGCATCTGTCCACGATTACTGATATTTTATTTCTTTTGGGTATTTATTTTCATGGTTGTAAATTATGCGAGTGTATCGTTGCCTCTTATCCCGTTATTGTTCATTCTTGCATGTTCCCCCATATTTCAATACTTATTCATTTTTCATTATATTTATTTACTGTTAATTCCCCTCCAAAGGATAGGTCTAACCATTTGACCGACGTGTCAATAGTCCTTAACCCTTACATCTTTCACCTTTCAAACCATAAGACTTAGAGTCACCGCACTCATGCTTAGGCGTCCCGCCATGGACAACTTTACCCTTTACCCTAGCATTAGGATAAGGAGTCATTGCACTCCATATTAGGTTTCCCGCCGTGGAAAACCTATTTTACCCTTTTTAATTCAATTACAACGTAGAAATAAGAGTCGCCGCACTCCACGTAAGTGCTTCCTTAAGAACGTTTGCACCCCCATGAAACCTTGACCACAGTCAAGAAGTTTATCTTCCTCCCTTTCAAGGGGAACTACGATTACTCTGAGTAAACTTAGCACTAACCCTTAAGTCTTTCCTTTCACCTTCTAACCCTTAGCATATACCCTTAAGCAGATAATTATAGCAAAATAGCAACATTAAAACAAGAGTTTTCGGTAGAGTACTACAGAATTTTAGGGTGCTAATACCTTCCCTAAGTTTAACCAACCCCCGAATCCTAGATCTCTCCCCGTATTGTGTTTACAATGCAAAAATAGGTTTTTCCTTTCTTTTATCTTTCCTTCGGATAAATCAAAGATCGGTTGTGAACTAAAGATGTGATTTAAATTAATTAATAATTTGATATCCTATTCTCACCGCAACAGGCATACTTGTTGATTTTTATCTAGTTGGAGCCCTACTCTTTGTGATGCAAAGTTCTCATTACTTGTGGGTGAATAGTTGTAGTATTCTCCTTAAAATGACAACTTGTCTTTTAATTTTAAACGAATCAAAACAAACCATTTTTTTTTATTTTAACCACGAACTACGTAGTTTTAATCCTCCATTGCATGTTATGGGTATGTAGGCACGAGACTTAAGAAGTCTTGTCAAACACAAAATAATAAAAAGTTCTTCTTTTCTCACCTCCCCAATCTTTAGCAAGCAAACCATTTTCAAACCAAAAGGCGTAGATATTTCAAAGAGGCTCCTATATAGTACTATAGAAGTTTTGGGTGTTAACACCTTTCCATTACGTAACCAACCCCCATACCCTATCTCTGTTTATTTGTTCTTGGTTTAGAAGTTCTTTAGGTTTTGTTCGCTCTTTTTCCTTTCATTTGGATAAAATAAAAGTGTGGTGGCGACTCTTGTTTTATGAGTTAAGTTAATCAATAGGTTACATTCACAATTTTTACCGCTATAGAAAAGTGGCCACTCTGCCGGGGAAGTAGTCCTTAGTGGGTGCAACCTACTTTGATTTATTTATTGCTTTTTATTTTGATTTGCTTATTATTACTTGTTTTATTTGGGTGCTTAGTGTAACGCCCCGATTCTGAATTCCCATTAATTGTTGAGTCTTTTAATTTATTTATTTGATGTTTGTTTTAAATTGAGAAATTATATATTGCTATGTGGTGTTTGCTTATTTTATCTATTTTTACCGATTCGGAGAGTTTTCGGGGAATTAGAGTAAAAAGGGCATTTTAGACATTTAGCACTTTAGTGTGAGAATTGATTAGTAAGTGTTGGAAAGAATTTGAGAGGAAAGAAATAGAGATAGAAATAGAATAAGAGAGGAAAAGAAAGAAAGATAGTAACATAAGAAGAAAAACAAGAGAAAGAAAAGAGGAGAAGAGAAAGAGAAGAGAAAGTGGAGAGGAAAACCTAGAACCATCAAGGGATCATCACCAAAGCTTGCAATCGATCGGTAAGGGTGTGAAACTCTATCATCTCTTTAATGTGTATGATTGTGTGTGTATGTGTTTGGATTGTGTAGGGTTTCTACTCTTTTTCCACTTAGGTTAGAAGTTGGTTTTGTGAGTAGAATGAGGTTTTAATCGGTTAGAACTCAGATTAGACGATGTAGTTTAGTCGGGTGATGGTTGGGTTGTGCCACTGAGACTGGTTTGGATTTAATCGGTTGATTTTATGGAGTTTGGGCTCTTGAGACAGCCATGGAAGTTCTGTCTTCGCAGGCTCGCCAGGCGCATGGCAGCGAAGCTTCGCCAGGCGAAGCCCAGCGAGCTGTAGCGAAGCAAGTCAGAAGCTAACACCCTGTATTCGCTGGCAAGTTCTCCAGGCGAGGTGAGTTGGCGAAGGTTCGCCAGGCGAGGTGAGTTGGCGAAGGTTCGCCAGGCGAGTGTGTAGCGAGCCTCAGCGAGTAATTCCAGAATTACTCCCAGTGGACTTCGCTGGGAAGTTCGCCAGGCGAAGGCCAGCGAGCATTCGCTGCGTGGCTTCGCCAGGCGAAGGTTGGCGAACATGACAGTGTTATTTGTCTTGCTGTTTTGTTCATAGCATGATGTTTGGTTGATTCAATTATGATTAATGCCTATATGAATGATTGATGTGTGAACTGTTTTGACATGTCGTGCTGTGGGTGGTCGAAAGCCGTGAATCCTAGATTGTAGAGCCAATGGTGAATCTTGAACGTTTGATAATCTTGTGTATTTGCTTGAATTGAATGGAAACGCATTGATAGGCTAATATGTGTGTAAACCATGTGTGAAATGGTGCATAATGTGAATGCATGATAGATATATGCGATGTATGTGATAAATGTAATGAGTATGTTTGTGAACATAGTATGCATTCTGTGTTGAATGATCCCTCGGAGGATTTGCATAGTGAAGCATCTTAGTATGCATTTGTGTGTTGATTGATCCCTCGGAGGATTTGCAGAACCTCGTATGATACGATGGTTACATTAGATTCCTTGGAGAATCGGTTGCATTGTGTGATTCCTTGGAGAATCGGTTGCATTGTGTGATTCTTCGGAGAATCGGTCATAACATGTAATCCCTTGGAGGATTGGTAAGAGTATTTGATTCCATGGAGAATCTGCTGAGTACTTGATTCCGTGGAGAATCTGCTGAATATTCGATTCCATGGAGAATCTGATGAATATTTGATTCCGTGGAGAATCTGCTGAGTACTTGATTCCGTGGAGAATCTGCTGAATACTCGATTCCTTAGAGAATCTGTTGAAATGAGTCGGTACCGCATTTGCATCTGCATAGAGTCGTGTGTCGGTCTCTATGAGTTGCATGAGTCATCTGTGTATGATGCATTAGTTGAATGAATATAACTGTGTATGTTATATATGATTGTTTGGAGGAACATATAGTGAATGTTTATGAGCAAGTTTAGAAGCATGATTAATTGTATATGCTTAATGTGGTGAGAACATAATTTGAGTATAACTCGTGCAATTATGAGTATATGTATATATACAATTTTATGCATTAACTGTTATGATATTGTTTCTCACCCTTCTGCTGTTTTATAATGCTCTATGAGGCATTGCAGAGTAGGAAGCTGGAGGTTCTTTTTGTGAAGCGATGTCTTCATTCTTTTTGGTCAATGGCTCTGATATGTAACATCTGGGTAGTTGGGAAGCTTTAGGCTCTTTTGAAGCTATTTTGGTTTGATTCTTTTGTGATACATATGTGTATGTATCTGCTGTGGATATGTTGTAAAGCATGAATTAACTGATGGTTGTATATACGTTTATGAATGTGATTGATTCAATATTTGGATGTTTCCGCTTTTATTCTAAATATTGAGATGTGGGTTACCCATTGTTGCATATCTATTTTGAGCAGGTATCGTATGTGTTTAATATCATGATAATGTGATGCGCCTCTTATATACCATGTTTTAATTAAACTCTGATGAAATAAATTTTCTAAGTGCCTAATTGATTTATTTTCTTAATTTGGGGGTATAGAAAGGGGGTGTTACATTAAGTGGTATCAGAGCCAGTGTTGAGTCAGCCGTGTCTGTCTTGTTGTTGTGTTGGTTGAACGGTTGTTTAACCTTGTTGTTATTTTTGGGAATCCTCAGAATATGGCAGGTCGTAATGACAATGCTATGGCAGCGGCGTTAGAGGCTATGGCCAGAGCTGTGCAGGGTGCACCTAACGTGAATGTGAATGATGAGTTCAGGAAGAACCAACCACCGGTGTTCAAAGGGAGATTTGATCCGGATGGTGCTCAGATATGGTTAAAGGAAATTGAGAGGATCTTTAGGGTGATGGATTGTGCTGAAGGGAACAAGGTGAGACTAGGGACTCACATGCTGAGAGAAGAGGCTGATGACTGGTGGGTCAGCGTGAGGCAAGTTCTTGAGGTCGACGATGAGGAGATTACGTGGGATTTATTCCGTACTGAGTTTCTAAGGAAGTATTATCCCGAAAGTGTTAAAGGGAAGAGAGAAATGGAATTTCTGGAGTTGAAACAAGGTAATATGTCGGTGGTGGACTACACCGCTAGGTTTACTGAGTTAGTGAAGTTTCACCCTCACTATGATGCGGTTACGGCGGAATTTTCCAAATGTATCAAGTATGAGAATGGCTTGCGTCCTGAGATAAAGCAAGCGGTGGGTTATCAAAGGATACGAAGATTTTCGGATTTGACCGAGTGCTGTAGGATTTATGAAGAAGACAGTAGAGCTCGTTCTACTCATTATAAGGGTTTGAGCGAGAGGAGAGGGAAGCAGCAAGTACGAAGCGGACCTTATGTGACGCCTGCTGATAAGGGCAAACATAGGGGAAACTTTGATAGGAGACCCGGAGGAGGTTCCGGTGCGATCAAATGTTTTAAGTGTGGCGTGATGGGCCACAAGTCTTATGATTGTGGAAAGTTCAAGGCGAAGTGTTCCAACTGTGGACTCCTTGGACATGATGCAGCAGAGTGTAGAAAGAATGCTGTGAAGTGTTTTAATTGTGGCGAGGTGGGTCACATTATCCCGAATTGTACCAAACCGAAGCAAGCTCAGGCGGGCGGAAAAGTTTTCGCATTAGCAGGTTCAGACGCTACTAATGCGGCGGATCGTTTGATTAAAGGTACATGCTTTATTAATGATATGCCTTTAGTTGCTATTATTGATACTGGAGCGACTCACTCGTTCATTTCTCTTGCGTGTGCTAAGCGGTTGGATTTGTGTATGGTTTCTTTGAGTAGTGGTATGGTTATTGGGACTCCCGCTTCGGGGTCGGTAACTACTTCTTTGGTGTGTGCAAGTTGTCCTTTGACCATGTATGGTAAGGACTTCGTTATGGATTTAGTGTGTTTGCCGTTGGAAGGTTTGGACGTAATCTTGGGTATGAACTGGTTGCAATTTAATAGAGTTCATCTGGATTGCTATCACAAGTTAGTAAGGTTTCCTTCTTTGGAAGATGGTGAAAACGAGAGTTTTCTTTCCACTAAAGAGTTGAAGAAACTTTTAGCGAACGAAGCTCAGTTGTTTGGTTTGTTTGCATCGTTGTCGGTGGAGAGCAAAGTTGAGCTCAACGTGTTTCCTGTGGTTTGTGAATTTCCTGAAGTGTTTCCGGAAGATGTTGCGGATGTGCCGCCAAAGAGAGAGGTTGAATTTTCTATTGATCTAGTTCCGGGTACTAGACCTATTTCGATGGCCCCGTATCGGATGTCGGCATCGGAGTTGGTGGAATTGAAGAAGCAGTTGAATGATTTGTTGGATAAGAGATTTGTAAGACCAAGTGTTTCTCCTTGGGGTGCGCCGGTATTGTTGGTAAAGAAGAAGGATGGTAGTATGCGATTGTGTATTGATTATCGGCAGTTGAATAAGGTGACAATTAAGAACAAGTATCTACTTCCAAGAATTGATGATTTGATGGATCAATTGGTTGGAGCCCGTGTTTTTAGTAAGATTGATTTGAGATCCGGTTATCACCAGATTCGGGTTTAGGAAGAAGATATTTCGAAGACGGCTTTTAGAACACGATATGGTCACTATGAGTTTACGGTGATGCCATTCGGAGTTTCTAACGTGCCGGGTGTTTTCATGGAATATATGAACCGTATCTTCCACGAGCAGTTGGATCGTTTTGTGGTAGTGTTTATCGATGACATTTTGATTTATTCTAAGTCTCGAGAGGAACACGAAGAACATTTAAGGATTGTGTTGCGGATTTTGAAAGAGAAGAAGTTGTACGCAAAGTTGTCTAAGTGTGAGTTTTGGTTGTCGGAGGTGAGTTTTCTTGGACATATTATTTCTGGCAATGGTATTAGTGTGGATCCATCCAAGATCGATGCGGTAATGCAATGGGAGACTCCAAGATCGGTTACGGAAATTCGAAGCTTTTTGGGCTGAGGTTTATCGAAGGATTTTCAAAGTTAGCACTTCCGTTAACGCAGTTGACTTGTAAAGGAAAGGCTTTTATTTGGGATGTTAATTGTGAAGAGAGTTTCATGGAATTAAAGAGAAGGTTAACAACAACGCCAGTTTTGATTTTGCCGAATCCTACGGAACCTTTTGTGGTTTATTGTGATGCTTCTTTGACAAGATTGGGTGGTGTATTGATGCAAGATGGGAAGGTCGTGGCGTATGCTTCTAGACAGTTGAGAGTACATGAAAAGAATTATCCTACTCATGATTTGGAGTTAGCGGCCGTAGTGTTCGTTTTGAAAATTTGGAGGCACTATCTTTATGGTGCAAGATTTGAAGTTTTTAGCGATCACAAGAGTTTGAAGTATTTGTTTGATCAAAAAGAATTGAATATGAGGCAAAGGAGATGGCTAGAACTTTTGAAGGACTATGATTTTGGTTTAAATTATCATCCGGGTAAGGCGAATGTGGTAGCCGATGCCTTAAGTCGGAAGTCGTTGCGCGTGTCTACTTTGATGGTTAGAGAGTGGGAACTCTTGGAGAACTTTAGAGATTTGAGTTTGGTTTGTGAGTTAACGCCGAGTAGTGTGAAGCTTGGTATGTTGCATGTCACGAATGATTTCCTTACTACGGTGTGTGAAAAGCAAAAGTTGGATTTGAAATTTGTGGATTTGATGACGAATGGAAATGAAGATTTCAAAGTTGATGAATTAGGAGTTTTGAGGTTTCGAGGCCGTATTTGTATTCCCGATGATACGGATTTGAAAAAGATGATATTGGAAGAGGGACATCGGAGTAACTTAAGTATTCATCCGGGAGCGAATAAGATGTATCAGGATTTGAAGAAGATCTTTTGGTGGTCTGGATTGAAAAGCGATGTTGCTCGTTTTGTGTACTCGTGTTTGACTTGCCAGAAGTCTAAGGTGGAGCATCAGAAGCCTAGTGGATTGATGCAACCATTGGATATTCCGGAATGGAAATGGGATAGTATATCGATGGATTTTGTTACGGGATTGCCGAATACGCAAAGAGGACATAATGCTATTTGGGTGATTGTTGATAGGCTTACTAAATCGGCTCACTTTATTCCGATTGATATTACTTATTCTTTGGAAAGGTTGGCCGAGATTTATGTTGGCACTATTGTGAAGCTTCATGGAGTTCCTAAGAGTATTGTGTCGGATAGAGATCCTAGATTTACTTCAAGATTTTGGGAGAGTTTGCAAGGTTCCTTGGGTTCTAAGTTGAGATTGAGTTCGGCATATCATCCGCAAACAGATGGTCAAACCGAGAGGACGATTCAATCGTTAGAAGACTTGTTGCGCGCTTGTGTACTTGAGCAAGGTGGTGCGTGGGACGGTTATTTAGCGTTGATTGAGTTCACCTATAATAACAGTTTCCATTCGAGTATTGGTATGGCGCCATTTGAGGCTTTATATGGTCGGAGATGTCGAACACCTCTGTGTTGGCATGAGACAGGTGAAAAGTCGGTAGTTGGCCCGGAAATGGTACAGCAAACGACGGAAAAGGTGAAATTTATTCAGGAAAAGATGAGAGCTTCTCAGAGTAGACAGAAAAGTTATCATGATAAAAGGAGAAAGGATCTCGAGTTTCTAGAGGGCGACCATGTGTTTTTGAGATTTACACCGGTTACGGGTGTGGGTCGTGCTTTGAAGTCGAGAAAGTTGACTTCTCGTTTTATTGGTCCGTATCAGATTGTCGCACGAGTTGGTGTTGTGGCTTATCGTGTGGCGTTACCTCCGAACCTTTCGAATTTGCATGATGTATTCCATGTATCGCAACTTCGGAAGTATGTTCCGGATCCGTCACATGTTATCCCAATGGATGAAGTTGAAGTAAGAGATAACCTTACAGTTGAAGTTTTACCGGTTAGTATTTTGGACCGCAAAGTTAAGAAACTAAGAGGCAAGGATATTGCGCTTGTGAAAGTGTCCTGGGGAGGTGCCGCGGAAGGCAACATGACTTGGGAATTGGAGAGCAAGATGCGAGAGTCGCATCCGGAGTTGTTTGAATAAGGTAATATTTTCGAGGACGAAAATTTCTAAAGTGGGGGAGAGTTGTAACGCCCCGATTCTGAATTCCCATTAATTGTTGAGTCTTTTAATTTATTTATTTGATGTTTGTTTTAAATTGAGAAATTATATATTGCTATGTGGTGTTTTCTTATTTTATCTATTTTTACCGATTCGGAGAGTTTTCGGGGAATTAGAGTAAAAAGGGCATTTTAGACATTTAGCACTTTAGTGTGAGAATTGATTGGTAAGTGTTGGAAAGAATTTGAGAGGAAAGAAATAGAGATAGAAATAGAATAAGAGAGGAAAAGAAAGAAATATAGTAACATAAGAAGAAAAACAAGAGAAAGAAAAGAGGAGAAGAGAAAGAGAAGAGAAAGTGGAGAGGAAAACCTAGAACCATCAAGGGATCATCACCAAAGCTTGCAATCGATCGGTAAGGGTGTGAAACTCTATCATCTCTTTAATGTGTATGATTGTGTGTGTATGTGTTTGGATTGTGTAGGGTTTCTACTCTTTTTCCACTTAGGTTAGAAGTTGGTTTTGTGAGTAGAATGAGGTTTTAATCGGTTAGAACTCAGATTAGACGATGTAGTATAGTCGGGTGATGGTTGGGTTGTGCCACTGAGACTGGTTTGGATTTAATCGGTTGATTTTGTGGAGTTTGGGCTCTTGAGACAGCCATGGAAGTTCTGTCTTCGCAGGCTCGCCAGGCGAATGGCAGCGAAGCTTCGCCAGGCGAAGCCCAGCGAGCTGTAGCGAAGCAAGTCAGAAGCTAACACCCTGTATTCGCTGGCAAGTTCGCCAGGCGAGGTGAGTTGGCGAAGGTTCGCCAGGCGAGTGTGTAGCGAGCCTCAGCGAGTAATTCCCGAATTACTCCCAGTGGACTTTGCTGGGAAGTTCGCCAGGCGAAGGCCAGCGAGCATTCGCTGCGTGGCTTCGCCAGGCGAAGGTTGGCGAACATGACAGTGTTATTTGTTTTGCTGTTTTGTTCATAGCATGATGTTTGGTTGATTCAATTATGATTAATGCCTATATGAATGATTGATGTGTGAACTGTTTTGACATGTCGTGTTGTGGGTGGTCGAAAGGCGTGAATCCTAGATTGTAGAGCCAATGGTGAATCTTGAACGTTTGATAATCTTGTGTATTTGCTTGAATTGAATGGAAACGCATTGATAGGCTAATATGTGTGTAAACCATGTGTGAAATGGTGCATAATGTGAATGCATGATAGATATATGCGATGTATGTGATAAATGTAATGAGTATGTTTGTGAACATAGTATGCATTCTGTGTTGAATGATCCCTCGGAGGATTTGCATAGTGAAGCATCTTAGTATGCATTTGTGTGTTGATTGATCCCTCGGAGGATTTGCAGAACCTCGTATGATACGATGGTTACATTAGATTCCTTGGAGAATCGGTTGCATGGTGTGATTCCTTGGAGAATCGGTTGCATTGTGTGATTCCTTGGAGAATCGGTTGCATTGTGTGATTCCTCGGAGAATCGGTCATAACATGTAATCCCTTGGAGGATTGGTAAGAGTATTTGATTCCGTGGAGAATCTGCTGAGTACTTGATTCCGTGGAGAATCTGCTGAATACTCGATTCCTTAGAGAATCTGTTGAAATGAGTCGGTACCGCATTTGCATCTGCATAGAATCGTGTGTCGGTCTCTATGAGTTGCATGAGTCATCTGTGTATGATGCATTAGTTGAATGAATATAACTGTGTATGTTATATATGATTGTTTGGAGGAACATATAGTGAATGTTTATGAGCAAGTTTAGAAGCATGATTAATTGTATATGCTTAATGTGGTGAGAACATAATTTGAGTATAACTCGTGCAATTATGAGTATATGTATATATACAATTTTATGCATTAACTGTTATGATATTGTTTCTCACCCTTCTGCTGTTTTATAATGCTTTATGAGGCATTGCAGAGTAGGAAGCTGGAGGTTCTTTTTGTGAAGCGATGTCTTCATTCTTTTTGGTCAATGGCTCTGATATGTAACATCTGGGTAGTTGGGAAGCTTTAGGCTCTTTTGAAGCTATTTTGGTTTGATTCTTTTGTGATACATATGTGTATGTATCTGCTGTGGATATGTTGTAAAGCATGAATTAACTGATGGTTGTATATACGTTTATGAATGTGATTGATTCAATATTTGGATGTTTCCGCTTTTATTCTAAATATTGAGATGTGGGTTACCCATTGTTGCATATCTATTTTGAGCAGGTATCGTATGTGTTTAATTTCATGATAATGTGATGCGCCTCTTATATACCATGTTTTAATTAAACTCTGATGAAATAAATTTTCTAAGTGCCTAATTGATTTATTTGATTAATTTGGGGGTATAGAAAGGGGGTGTTACACTTAGTGATTCTCTATGTGGTGAGATAAGTCATATACCCGAACTTGAGCGCATTTATGATAGGATGGTTGGAATAATCAAGAAGATATGCTTGTAGTAATCCTAAGCATGTCAAGTTGAGATCCACCGCTAAGCGGAGGTCCCTTTGGAATTATTGATTGTCATAACGAGTATTCGTATATTGGCACTACTTTTTCCGACCTAAGATCCTGAGAAACTGGGAACCTTAGAAACCATAACCCATCTTGGCCTGTAAGGACGTAGTGCAGTGACTATTCAGGTGTATACTTGAATCCGTTGTTACATGATACTATACTCTGACGAGTTTCTCTTGAGAATATTATTGGTTGGCGAGTAGTCATTTAAGCCGATAATATCTAAAAGATGGAATTATGAATCTAGGGACTTTTTAGAACCTTGTTCTAAAGGTGTTGATATACCCTTAGTACATACCTTTGTGGGTTGGTTTTAGAACCTTGTTCTAAAGGTGTTGATATACCCTTAGTACATGCTCGTGACTCTCAACCCTTGACCCTGTGTGCTTTGTGTGATCTTGTTTTTGGTTGTTGCGTTGCATGCACTCATGCATTCATGGCATTTTACAAGTTTTCAAGGAACATAGAGATTCTTTTTTCAAACATCGTAGATATTGTGATTATGGATCTTGGAAGAAAGAATATTAAGAAGTAGAGTTTCAGGAGTCCTGATTTACGAGAGTTGAGAAAGCTAGAATCTTTGGTGTCTAGTCTTGTGGATTTTAAAGACCATTTTGGGAAGCTCTTGAATATTCTGAACACTGACGTGAAAGAAGGGATTCTTAACACTTTGGTTCAATTATATGATCCTTTGCACCATTTTTTCACTTTTCTCGATTATTAGCTTGTGCCAACTTTGGAGGAGTACTCTTACTAGGCGAGTTTTCCTATTTTAGACGAGGTTCCCTTAAGTGGTTTGGAGGAAATTCCAACGACTCGAGTAATCCAAAGCTCTTCATATTAAGGAGTATGATGTTAAGGGAAACATTGTTACTGAGGGAGGTTTTCTTGGTATGACTTCAAAGTTCTTGATGGGGAAATCTTCTACCTTTGCTTGTATGGGGAGTATGGATACTTTTGAGGCTATCCTTGCCTTACTAATCTATGGTCTTGGACTTTTTCCTAAGCATGACGGTTTTATTGATGTTGATGCCATCAAGATATTTTTGATTGGGAATCTTGTGCCTACATTGCTTGGAGACACTTACCAATCCATTTATCATAAGACTTCCAAAGGACATGCAACTATTACATGTTGTGCACCTCTACTGTACAAGTGGTTTATTTCGCACTTGCTACAGTCCAGACTCTTCAGAGATGACAAGGATAAGCTTAGGTGGTCTCAGAGGCTTATGTCTCTCACTCATGCAGATATGACTTGGTACAAATCACCGTATGATATTGGAGTGATTATTGACAGCTGTGGGGAATTCCCAAATGTACCTCTTCTTGGTACACTAGGAGGAATCAACTACAACCCTATTCATGTTAGACGTCAGTTTGGATATTCTTTGAAGGACAAACCTAATAATGTTCTGTTATCAGGTTTCTTTTTCCTTGATGGAGTAGAGAGCTTGGAGTTGAAGAAGAGGATTATGCATTCTTGGCACAATGTCCATATGAAAGGAAAGGATCAATTAGGAAAGCAACATGGTGTGGTTGTTGAACTCTACATTCAATGGGTCCGTAATAGAGCTTATCCTCTTAAAGAGCCATTATACCCTGTTACTACACCATCAAATTCTCTTGTTCCCATTGATGATAGAGGAAATCTCCAAGAAGCTTTGGCTAAGATGAAGCAAGAGAAATAAGTGTGGGAAAGCAAGTTTCTTTCTTCCAACTTAGAAAAGGAAGAGTTTCAAAAATAGATGAAGGAGAAAGATGCTTTGATTGAGTTGCTGAAGCAACATGTTATGAAGAGATCAAGGGAGCCAGTGGATTTATTTTCCTCTAGTATATCATCATATTCTCATCTTCCTACTTCTGGAGCATGGAAAGGTATTATGGACCGACTCGTGACAGAGAAGGACGCCATGAAGATCAGCTACAAGAGAGAGATTACGAGGATTCACAAGAAGTATCAGCTTGGAGTTGGATCATTTTCAAACATGATTCCATAGATTTAGCTTTTTCCTCTCATGTATTAGGATGTTTAAATTGTATTTTAGTTTGTAATTCTTTTTCCATCAATAAAATGAGATTTTCAGATATTTTAAAGTGTTGTTATTTTATGATGTTTACAATTTTCTCTATGTCTTGAAGTTCCTTGAAAACCTTTCATTTGCATTTGCATATCAAGCATCATGCTTCATCTTTGGTCTTCCTTTCCAGGTGTCTTATTTGCTTCCTTTTCTTGGTCTTCGTTCAGGTAAGTTGTCTCACTGGTATAATAATCGTACAAATCAACTAAAAAAAGATGGACCAGCTGCAAGAATCTGTGAGGAGGTAACAATTTGAAGGACATTTTGGAAAGGCTCTCTGCTATGATGGAAGTTCTAGTGGCTGCTTAGAATCAGCCACCATCACCTCCTTCTCAGATTCCTCTTCAGAGAACATTGATATCAGAAATTATCTCAATGCCCATTTTAGTGGCCCAAGTTACTTCTTCTCAACATCAAATGCATACTGGTTTTCCTTAGGGAATGCCTCTTAATTTTGTGCCAGAAGGGTATCAACCTCCAGTTACTAAATTTTCTCCGATTATTCTTGTTGTTCTGTCTGTGCCACCTCCTGTGGTTCACATTGTTCCTTATGTTGAAGATCAAGTTTTCTATACTACTCTGAGCGAGAACGTTGGTGTCTACGAGAGTATGGATGAGGTTCAAGACAAGTTCCAAGAAATGCAGAAGGAAATTAAGGCTTTGAGGGGTAAAGAATTGTTTAGCAAGAATACCTTTGACCTCTGCTTGGTTCCTAACTTCAAAACTCCACATAAGTTTAAGATACCATATTTTGAGATATATAAGAACAGCTCTTGTCCTATAAGTCTTCTTGTATTGTATGCTCATAAAATGTCCATGCAGACTGATAACCACCATTTATTGATTCACTACTTCCAGGATAGTCTAACAGGTGCAACCTTAAAATGGTACATAGGACTTGATAGTGCCTAAATCCGTATGTTCAATGATTTGAGCGAGGCTTTTGTAAGACAATACAAGTACAACATAGACATGTTTTCGGACCCTGGTCAACTCTGCACAATGTCTCGGAAAGACAAAGAGACCTTCAAGCAATATGTGCAAAAATGACTCGAGATTGCAGCCCAGATAAGCCATTCGTTAGAGGAGAAGGAGATGACTAAAATCTTTCTGAAGACTTTGGATCCTTTTTATTATGAGAGAATGATTGCTAGTTCTCCTACTGATTGCACCAAGATGGTGAATATGGGAATGAGAATTGAAGAAGGTGTCCATGAGGAAAGTTTGGTAAAAGATAGTGGTTCATCAGGCAGTGGCAAGAAGTATGGAAACAATTTGCCAAAGAAGAAAGAGCATGATGCAAATGCCATCTCGCAAGAGATGCGTGGGAGATGCCACAGAACAAGTCAACATCATCAAAAAGTAGTGTATGTTACTCCCATGGTAAACTCTACTCAAAATGCCCAACCAACCTCAAATTATCAACCTCGCCACCAACAACAAAATCAACAAAATCGGGGACAAAGAAGAAACCAATTGGATCATATTCCTGTTACGTATTATGAATTGTTCCCAACTATGATCTAGAAAAACCTTGTGCAAACTCGAGCCTCGCCTGCTGTGCCTAAAGATCTTCCTTGGTGGTACAAGCCTGAGGCCCATTGTGCATTTCATTAGGGACCGTCAGGGCATGACTTAGAGAATTTTTTCATTCTAACTGTTGAAGTGCAGAGATTGGTAAAGAGTAGTATTTTGACTTTTGAAGACACTAGTCCAAATGTGCAAGCTAATTCGTTGTCAAAGCATGGTAACGCCTTTGTTAATATAGTGTATGAGTATCCCTACATGTGTCATGCCTTTGATGTTCGTTTTATCAGACAATCCCTAGCTCGGATGCATGATACCTTATGTGAACTGAGCTATTATGAACATAATCATGTCGCTTGTCATATTTGTTCAAAAAGTCCCTGAGGGTGTGTTGTAGTGAGAAGATATTTACAAGAGATGCTAGACAAGAATCTTATTCAGGTTTGCAGATATAGGAATGAAGATCATGGTGTGAACGTCATAGTTCCACATTTCAACATTCCAGAGTAAGTTTTTATTCCATACAATATTCAAAAGTCTGTTGTGACACCTTTGGTCATTCGTTTGCCCGACCCCATGTTGTATGAATCAAACAAAGTTATTCCCTATAAATACAATGTTACTATGTTGGAGGATGGAAAGGAGGTTCACATTCCTTCTCTCCCATCTGTTGTGAACATTGTAGATGTGACTGATGTGACCCGAAGTGGCCGAGTCTTTGCTAGTGTACCTTCGAAGAAGATCGAAGATGTTGTGGGTAAGCAAGCTCATTTGGAAACTTCTATTGAAGCTGGTCAATCCAATAATATAAATCATAAATCAGACGGTAATGAAGTCTTGAAATTGATAAAGAAGAGTGAATATAATATGGTGGACCAATTGTTACATACCCCTTCAAAGATATCTTTTTTGTCTTTACTAATGAACTCGGAAGCTTATCGAGAGGCTTTGCAGAAAGTGCTAGAGCAAGCCTATGTGGACCACGACGTAACAACTAATCAATTTGATAGTATCATTGCCAATATAACTGCCTGTAATAATTTGAGTTTCAGTGAGGGGGAACTGACTAAATATAGAAGGAATCATAATTTGGCTCTCAACATTTTGATGAATTTCCAGGAGGATGCTTTATCCAATGTGTTGGTGGACACATGTTCTTCTTTGAATGTCTTTCCAAAAGTTAGACTTGCCAGGCTATCATACTAAAGTACTCCCATAACATGTTGCTTTTAAATAACCTTGCAAGTGATGGACATCCATCCAACATATAGTTGTCTTCTAGGTCGCCCATGAATCCATGAAGTCGGTGCTATTACATCAAACCATCATCAGAAGCTTAAGTTTGTGAAGAATAGTCAGTCATCTTTCGTCTTTCTCATATATTGATGCTAGTGAAGCTGAAGGAACTTTGTTCTAGGCTCTTTCTATTGGTAATGTTGTTCAGAAGAATGGGTCTCCCATGTCTTCTCTTAAAGGTGCTTGCAGTATTGTTGAAAACGGTCAAGCTGCTGGTTGGGGCCAGATTGTTGAACTTGCAGAGAACAAGATTAGAGTTGGTATAGGATTCTCACCTGGTTTAGTCAAAATATATTTAATGCATATTCAAGAAGTTTTCCATAGTGCTGAATTTATTCACGCTAGAAACAAGTTCGTTACTGTGATTCTTGAGGATGTCTAAGAGGAGGAGGTGCACAACTTCGTAATGCACGGATTGGCATACGATAATTGGATTGTTGTTGACATTCCCTATGTTATTCATTTATCAAAGTAATATGTTTGTTATTTTCAAAAAAATCCTTTCTCTATGTCCAAGGGGGAAGTGAATTGATGTGGACTTTGTTTCAATTATTATCATCATCAATAAAGTTCTATTTTGTTTATCCATATTGTGTTTTGACTTTTTGTTTTTCTGAAAAATGGTAACATAAAAAACCAAAAAAATAATGATCACTTTTTATAACTGCATAATCTTTGCAAACTTACTTGTTCGTATTCTAAAATCTAACATAAAATCATTGTGCAGATTGATTGTAAAACCCGTTGAAAACAATGACTCTATGCCCTCTCCAACCTTTGAACTCCACGTGTTTGAAGAAGAAGAAGAGGATGTTGAAGAGATTCCCAATGAAATTTCCCATTTGCTTGAGCATGAAGAAAAGACCATTCATCCTCATCAAGAGCCGTTAGAAGTGATTAATCTAGGTTCTGCAGATATTAAGAAAGAAATCAAAATTGGGGCATTGTATTGTCCAGAGGTTAAGAAGACGATGGTAGAGCTTCTTAGAGAGTATGTGCACGTATTTTCTTGGTCATATCAAGACATGCCAGGTTTTGAAACTGATATTGTGGAGCACATAATTCCATTGAAGCTAGAGTGTTCACCAGTTAAACAGAAGTTGAGATGAACTCATCTTGACATGGTTGTGAATATTAAAGAGAAGGTTCAGAAACATATTGATGCTGGTTTTCTTATGATATCTAAGTATCCTCAATAGGTGGCCAATATTGTGCCTATTTCGAAGAAACACGAAAAAGTTTATATGTGCGTTAATTATAGAGATTTGAATAAAGCTAGCTCGAAAGATGATTTCATGTTGGTAGACAACACATATAAATTCAAAGTCTTCTCCCTTATGGATGGATTTTTTGGATATGACCAGATTAAGATGACAGTTGAGGATAAGAAAAAGAAAATCTTTATTATGCTCTAAGGAACATTCTGTTACAGAGTGATGTCGTTCAGTGTGAAGAATGCTGGTGTGATGTACCAGAGAGCCATGACTACTCTTTTCCGGGATACGATGCACAAGGAAATAGAAGTCCATGTTGATGATATAATTGCTAAATCAAAGTTTGAGGACAACCATGTTGAACATTTGCTGAAGCTGTTTTAACCTTTAAGGAAGTTTAAACTCTATTTGAATCCTAATAAATGTACTTTTGGTGTTCGTTCAGGAAAATTGTTGGGTTTCACTGTTAGCCAAAGAGACATTAAAGTAGATCCTGAAAAAGTCAAAGCCATTTAGGAAATTTTGGTGCCCAAAAAAGAAAAACGAATAAGAGGATTATTGGGGAGTTTGAATTATATCTCAAGATTTATATGCCACATTACTTCCACATATGCACCAATTTTCAAGCTTCTTCGAAAAAACCAAGGTTGTGTTTAGACAGATGATTGTCAGAAGACTTTTGATAGCATTGAAGAGTATCTGTTGGAACCTCCTATTTTGTCTCCTTCGGCGGATAAAAGACCTTTGATTATGTATTTGACTATCCTTGAAGATTCCATGGGTGGTGTTTTGGGTCAGCAAGACAAGTCTGGCAGGAAAGAATATGCCATTTATTATATGAGCAAAAATTTCACTGATTGTGAGTCTCGGTACTCCGCTCTTGAAAAGATTGTTGTGCTCTGGCTTGGGCTGCTAAGCGTCTCCATTAATATATGTTAAATCATACTACCTAGTGGATATCCAGAATGGATCCAATCAAGTATATTTTTGAAAAGCCTGCTCTAACTGGACGTATTTCTCGCTAGCAAATGTTGTTGTCTGAATATGATATCAAGTACCGGACTCAAAAAGCAATCGAAGGAAGTATATTGGGTGACCATTTGGCTCATCAGCCAATTGATGACTATCAATCTATCAGGTTTGACTTTCCTAATGAAGATGTGATGCATTTGAAAGCTAAAGATTGTGAAGAACCTAGATCCCCTTGGGGTTTGATTTTTGATGGAAATGTTAACGCTTATGGCAATAGTATTGGGGCCGTCATAATTACTTCCCATGGTTCTTATATTCCTTACACTGCAAGGTTGATGTTCAACTGTATAAATTATACGGAAGAGTATGAAGCGTGTATTATGGGTTTGAAAGAAGCTATTGATTTGAGAATTAAGATTCTTGATGTATAAGGAGGTTCAGCCCTAGTGATTAATCAGATCAAAAGGAGAATGAGAAACATGTCAACCTGATTTGATTCCTTATAGAGACTATGCAAGGAGGTTCTCAACTTTCTTCAATAAAGTTGAGTTTCACCATATACCCAAAGAAGAAAATCGGATGGCAGATGCTCTGATAACTTTGTCCTCCATGATTATGGTGAACCAATGAAACAATGTATATAGAATTAACGTTATACGATTGGATAGACTTGCACATGTGTTTGCGGCAGAAGAGATCGTTGATAATAAACCATGGAATTTTGACATTAATTGCTTTCTTCAAAAACAAGAGTACCTACTTGGGGCATCAAATAAAGATAAGAAGACTTTGAGAAGGTTGGGTGGTAACTTCTTCTTAAACGATGATGTTCTTTACAAGAGAAATTATGACATGGTCTTGCTCAGATGCGTGGATAGACACAAAGCAGATATGTTGATGAAAGAAATTTATGAAGGATCCTTTCGTATCTATGTCAATGGACATGCAGTGATAGATGTTAAGATCAAGTTACTATTAGCTGATAATGGAATCTGATTGTTGCAAATATGTGAAGGAATACGACAAATGTCAAGTTTAAGTTGACAAAATTCATGTACCTCCAACTCTTAATGTTATTTCTTCCCCATGGCCATTATCCATGTGGGGAATTGATATGATTGGTATGATTGAGCCTAAAGTTTCAAATGGACAATGTTTCATTCTGGTGGCCATTGATTATTTTACCAAGTGGGTTAAAGCAGCTTCGTGCGCCAATGTGACCAAGCAAGTAGTTATTCAGTTTATAAAAAAATTAGATTATCTTCTGTTAAGATGTTCTAAGTAAGATCATAACTGATAATGGATCTAACTTGAATAACAAGATGACGAAAGAGATGTGTTAAGAATTTAAAATTGAACACCATTACTCTTCCTCTTACATACTAAAAATGAATGAGGTTGTTGAAGTTGCTAACAAGAATATAAAGAAGATTGTCCAAAAGATGGTTTTAACTTATAAGGGCTGGCATGAGATGCTCCCTTTTGATTTACATGGATATCTTACATTCGTCTGTACTTTAACTGGGGAAGCCCTTTTCTCTCTTGTATATGGGATGAAAGCAGTGCTCCCTATAGAAGTTGAAATCCCATCAATGAGAGTCTTGATGGAAGTTGAATTGTCTGAGGCTGAATGGTGTCAGAGTAGGTACGACCAATTTAATCTGATTGAACAAAAGTGAAAGAAGGCTTTGTGCCATGGTCAATTGTATCAACAGAGGATGAAGAAAGCTTTTGATAAGAAGGCTTGACCTCGTGTATTCAGAGAAGGTGACCCCATGCTCAAAAAGATCTCGTCTTTTACCTCTGATTTTAGGAGAAAGTGGACTCCTAATTATGAAGGCCCATATGTCGTTAAGAAAGCCGTCTCTGGTGGTGCATTGGTTCTTACAATAATGGATAGTGAAGAGACTCATCCTATGAATGTCGATGCAATTAAGAAATGCTTCGCCTAAAAATATGAAAAGAACAACTCGTTAAGTTGAAAACCTGAAAGGGCGAATTACACAAAAGTGAATGTCTCGGTGGATTGAAACCCCGAAAAGGCGGTCCAGGAAAAAATTAGAGACATAAACAGAAATAATTATCTCGGTGGATTGAAAACCCGAAAGGGAAATATAGGTAAAAGTTATAGATTATGGCAAGCAACTACATCAGGCCAAACTTGATCGTTTGAAGCAACAATGCCCATTAAAGATTCTCAATCAATCATCCTCGACCGAAGATTTGAGCATAGTGGAATTCAAAGTTGTTAGGGAGAATGGTGGTCATTGTATTTCAATGTAGCCCCTTTCCATGTATTTACCATTTTTTAACTTTGTAATGGTCCATGGAGCCATGCCATTTGCAGGTTACCATTCTTATCGATAAAATTTGAGCCTTTTGTCCAATTATTTACTATTCTTATATTGTTTCAGTTTACAAAATTTCATTTATTTTTTATGATATATTTTGAAACAAAAGATGAATAAGTAATCATAATTTTGAAATGTACAAAATGTTTTCCTTAATTTATGAATATAAAATATGAATGTCAAAGATGTTGTTGTTATCAAAAGATTGATCTTTGAGTATTGGTCCTAAGCAGTATCTTCTTCTCCTCAGGAGTATATCCTTGTAATGGATTTATTTCCTTTAATGGATTTTGTTATCCCTTTGCAGGATTTTTCCATTTGTATCCCTAGAAGGATCTTCAATGTTATCTCCATCTTGTTGAGATTTGGTCGAGTATCTAATTATACCGTGTGTTCCATTTTTTCTTGTTTATCATTGTGCTCGTTTTATCAGCATATCCATACATGTTTTCATACATGAGCATTGCATCATATATTTCATTATGCATCTTTGCATCTTTTGGTGTTTTCCCCGCTCTCTGGTGTGTTTCTCCCCGCATAATGTGTATGTCTTCTCTCCACTAGAGTGTCGACTTTAAGCAGAAAGTGTTTATCCTTTCTAAGTATCCACTAGGTTTTATTCTCGTGGAAGATTTTTGATTCAACTTCCACTCCTAGTTCATTTATCTGGATGGAACTAAACCCATTTGAGTTATTTCCTTAATTGGTTGGGTTCTGTTTGACCATTTCTCTCCGGATCGATCCTGGATTGAACTTTGGTTCCCAACAACGTTGTTTGGATCCCTCTAGGCTATGAAACCTAGATGGTTGAGAATACAATCAGTTTTGCACCGTTAAACATGTCTTATCATTATCAACGAATTATTATTGTTTGAAATATTCCAGCTTCCCCAACAGTGTTTTTGTAACACTCCTTTGGCCCCTCAAACAGTGGCAGTCTCTTTTGAGTTGCTAGTATGACCCCTGATTGTCAAATCTATATCTTCACATTGAATGTCGTCTCTCTAGTTTGTCCTCAGCAGAGAAGTTTTTCTGTGAAATCCTTGATTCTTATCCGATCAAGTGAAATCTTGCTTTTTTCGTCAAATGACATCTCTTCAAAAATGTCTCATTGAGAAGTTTGTTGTGAAACCATATTTTCCATTAATTGGCATCTATTTGAAAATGTCTCATTGAGAAGTTTAATATTGAATTCTATCTTTTCCATTAAATGGCATCTCTTCAAAAATGTCTCGTTGAGAAGTTTAATGTTGAATTCTATCTTTTCCATTAAGTCTCAAGCTCTCAGATCTTACGAAGTGCTCTGACCATATCAAGATTCTTCAACCTCCAACCATCATCTTAATAAGATAGTTAGAAGCTTCATTTCACTTTAAACAAGTAACCTCAATGTAGACCTTGGCTTGCTGATAATTTCCCCTAACTTATATGAGGTTGATTGCTTGAATTGGTCATTTAATTTTTGTTTGAATATTCGTGTTCATTTATGCATTTCTCCAAAATTCTCTTCACTCATTTTCAATAAATGGAGGATGGATTAGAGTGCGCCTTGATGAGATGGTCAGAATGGAATATGTCTCATAACCTAAAGTAACTGTTTTCTAGAGCTCACCGAAGAAGATGATCGGAGAGGTTGAGAACGATGACCTGCGTGGCGCCATGTTGGAGACTTGAAATGTTTTCATTGGTTGGTTTTAAATGTGATATGATGCTTTACCTTGCACGTGTTCCATTGTGGTCTCTCATCTCAGGTGCATTGGATCTACCAAGTCCAATTAATGAGGCTTGATCTAAAGCAACTTATTTTTTCTCTTTCTATTATTTTCTGATTTTATTTTAAAATTGCATTAAACTTCAAAAATTTATAAAAATAGCTACATTAACATTTTTTACTCCAATATTTTTTCATAGTTTCATACAAATATTTTCTATTTTTTTAGAAGTTTTGTGCATTTTTATTTTATCATTTTCATTTTATCATTTGCTATTTTTCATGATTTTCGTATTTTTGCATATATTTTAAATAGTTTTAAAATATTTTTTTGCATTTTAAAATTCTCAAAATTTTTGTATATGATCCTTGTGTTATTTCTGACTTTCTGGATTTTTCTTGATCATTTGTGATCTTGTTTGATGCATCTTTTGAATTTTTATGTTTATTATCCTTTTTATTCATTTTAAAAATCATTTATTGCATTTTGTTCTTGTTGGATCTTTGTTGACTATTGTTTGACTTGAATCTTGGCTGATTTGGTCATGTTTCATCAAGCTCAATGGATCTGGGGTGTTGATGTGGTAAAAATCTTAATCTACCAAAGTGGATGATTGATCTTGATGATAACTTGATCAATCCTTGGATTCAATTTGTTGTTTTGGTTTCCTTGTTGCCTCTTCTTCATCTCCCTTCTCTTTTTTTCCCTTTGGTTGTGTAAGCTTTAGGAAAATGACTTACATGTCCTTTCTTTAGCTTGCATTAGCACAAATATTATTATTGACCGACATCCCATAGTATGACCTTCTTTATAGGTTGTGCTACGATTGCTTAACATAGCGCTAAATTTTTTCTGGGCTCTAACTTGGATAAAATCAACAAGTATGCCACTACCTCTCTTTAGTAACAAAAGATCCAATCTATTTCACACACTGCCATGGAGAACAGAAGGCTAACAATCTCACTTGTTGGTTCCATGGTTCTATGATATAGAATTGTCCATGGTTCTATGATTGGCTAAATTGTGGTAAAACATGACTCTGCACTAATGTTAAGCAGGATGTCATTACCATAGTTATGACATCACTAAAGGAGCAAGCTGGAGCTGGTGAAAAAACTGCTGACATGGATGTCATTACCAAAGTGATGACATATGAATAACAGAAATGTTGTCATGTGTTGAAATTTGGTGCAGCAGGAGCTCTGTGCAGCAGGAGCTAACAAAAGCAGATGACATAACTGTTTTCATGTGCATCAGGAACTATGTGCAACAGGAGCTAGTCGAGTGCAGCAAGAGCAAGCAGGAGCTAGCAGAGGCTGAAGAAAGGACAACTGTCATGGATGTCATTACCAAAGTAATGACATAGTTGTCTGGAACAACAGGCACTGCTATGGGTTAGCAGTAGAAGAAAGGATAGTTGTCATGGATGTCATTACCAAAGTAATAACATAGCTGTCTGGCACAACAGGCACTGCTATGGGTTAGCAGTAGCTTAGTTCCTCACAGGCAGTGTGAGGTGTGCAGCCACAATAAGTTAAGTTGTGATGAAGTCCCTCACAGGCAGTGTGAGGTGTGCAGCCACAACAATGTGAGTTGTGGTGAGTGAGGTATGTTGTCATGTGTTTTAAGCAAGACATAGTTGCAAGACTAGTTGCATGATAATAAAAGGAGTTGCCGGTGATATCTCTTGACATAATTGGTTTGGATTGATGAGACCATGTTGAAAATACCTCATCAGTAAATATGTCAAGGAGATGGAGTAGGAACAAGAACAGATTGTATTAGGATTCATAAAAGGTCTCCAAGATCCTTTTAGGAAACTTGAATATACTTGTTTCTAATATTACTCTGTAGAAGATTGGGAGAAACCATGACTGTCATGATGAAGATTCTGCAGAAGTGTTCAGCAGGGCAAGCTGGTCAGCTAAGAGGTAGTGAAGCTGAATGTCACGACCAATGTTATGACATTGATCATATGACATCAGTCGTGTAGGCATGTTGGTTTTCTGTTATCTCAGGCTAGATTTCAGGAAAACTTGTTATGACCTTTGAGTTATCTCAGGAGAGATTCAAGGCAATGCTGACCATGCCATGACCTAATTGGACAACACCTTTAATAGTGGAAATTAGTTTTACTTTATTAAAACTAATATTGGTTACTTCTGCACAGCCCAAGCCCAGTCTGCACGACTATAAAAGGAGGAGCACAAGCAGAAGAAAAGCAAGCACTCACATCAAGAAAAACCAGAGTGTAAAATAGAGGTCTAGGGTTGAGAGTCCCTTGTGTGTAAGTCGCCCCTTGCATTGTATGATGGATTGTGGTATACATAATTGTAAGTGAAGAGGGTTGTTCTTCACGTGCAAAGTTTGTTTAGGAATACTTGTAATCCAAGCAATTATCTGGTGGATGATTGTTTTGGTTAGGTAGATTCTAGGTTGTGTCTCACTCGAAGCTATGAAGCAAGAGTGTGTGATTTCCTTAATCAAAGTTGTGAAGCAAGATCTAGGTGTGTATGAAGTGGTTCTTCATACTGTTTATGTAATTGTTTGATATCACTGTTGTGTGATAGTGGGGGAGTGAGTGGGTATACTCAGGTACTAGAGTGTCTCTAGGCTAAAGTGTCATTGGGTAGAGATTAAGTGAGAAGTGCAAACTGGAGGTTTGACTTTGAATTGATTCTACTAATAGTGAATTCCCTCCCTGGCTTGGTAGCCCCCAGATGTAGGTGTTGTTGATACCGAACTGGGTGAACAATTACTGTGTTATTTATCTTTCTACATTTACAATTCTGTACTTTAAATGGTTAGATAAATAGCATGACAGACTGTAGATGTCACAATAGAGGTCGTGACATTGATCTTGACATTGGGACAATTTAAAGAAATTTAAATTGACCATGGTCTGTCCTCATCCTTGTTGAGCAGAGATCAATGTTCTTGGAACACATGTGATCTGCATACCAGAATTTCATCACTAACAAAAATGACTTAGTTTCATGCTTGGTAATGTATAAGACCATGTTTTCATGCTTGCGGATGTTAGTTGAGTGTTCTCCAAAAAATGAAAAATTGGACTCTCTTTTCTAATTACTAACTTACTAACTTTTTATTTGATTTATTTATTTTAAATTCATTTATTTTATGCTCTTTACTTATTGTAATTTACTTTATGCTTTTATTTTAGCATTTCATTTCATATTATCATATTGTTTTTCTCTTTGTCCACTTGGACTTGGGCTTATGCTTATGCTATTTTTATTTCATCCATTTTAGACTTTCTTTCTCTTAAGACATTAATAAATATTAAACCTCTTAAAAGACTTGGTTACTTTGTGGACTTGATGTTACTACCCTATGCATTGTGGAGTTTGAACTTAGAATTAAGACCTTGACCTTGGCTTGGAAGTACATTTTCAGACCTACTTGGATTCATCTGGTACCCTGCTTAAGGATTCTCTTTAAGACCCGTCTTGGTTATTATGATTTCATCTTATGTTTTGATTACTATTTGTTTATTTGGATTTGAGTCTCCATCCAAAGGAGGGAATTGTTGATTGAATTATGCCATCGGGACTTGCTATCTTCTCTTGGTTAGATCTTTCTTTGTCCTATCTTTAATTTTATACAATAGGATAATCACTTCATCTCCTCCCCCTTCTTAAAATTTTAAAATCTTCTCCTTTTTTCAAAATCTTCTTCTTTCAAATTAATACCTCTTTCAAATGAAACATTGACTTTGTCAAGTGCATTTTCAAAATCTTTTTCTTTAATAAATTCTAAGACATCTTAAGTATATTCAAACAATTTCAAAAGGCATAAAAAATACAAAAACTCATTCAATCATTTTCTGCCTTTGTGCACTTTTTCTTTAAAAATTTTCATAAATTTTAGACATGAGGCATTTCCATAGTTGAGTTGTAAATCACCTATCCCCATATTATTGATGATAATTGTTTTTCACCTATGAGAGTTAGTGGCATACTTGTTGATTTTTATCCAAGTTGGAGCCCTTTTCCTTGTGATACAAAGTTATCATTTCTTGTGGGTGATTGGTAGTAGTATTCTCCTTTAAATGACAACTTGTCTTTTCATTTAAAATAAATAAAAACAAACCATTTTGTTATTTTTATCACGAACTACGAGGTTTTGATCCTTCATTTCACTTTTTTGGTACGTAGGCATGAGATTCAGGAAGTCTTGTCAAACAGAAAATTATAAAAAAAACTTCTTTTCTCACCTCCACAATCTTTTGCAAGTAAACCATTTTCAAACCAAAAAGCGTAGATATTTCAAAGAGGTTCCTATAAAGTACTATAGACATTTTGGATGCTAACACTTTCCCATTGTTTAACCAACTCCCTTACCCTGTCTCTGTTTATTTGTTCTTGTTTTAGAACTTCTTTAGGTTTTGTTTGTTCTTTTTCCTTTTCTTTAGATAAAAAAAAGTGAGGCGACGACTCTTTTTTTATGAGTTAAGTTAATCAATAACTTACACTAAAAAATTTTACCGCTAAAATTTCATGCACATCACGCATTCCATAACACGCCTCCACATAATTAACACAACAACTATTCAACATAATAAAAAATACAACCAATATGCAATGCAATGAGATCCACAACTTGACTCAATGCATGTAGTACCAATACGTGAATTCTCGGGTTCATCGCTTTGATCCTCACCTAGGATCAAGGCCCACCAATTTGTTACCATCACCTCCAATAATGCTTTACTGATTCCTTCGCCTCCAAATTCAGCTACTCGCACCCAATTCCCACCACCTAGGATTGAGGCTCAATAAAAATGGACCATCATCCAATACCATAAACCCATGCAACATACAAGATATAACTGTTGGTGTAAGCCCTAGAGGCCAATATTTTTTGGTACTTGTATCGGATTATTCGTTTAATAATAAAAGGCATTTCTTTATTATGTTTGTCTTTCAGAATAATAAAGTCCCTAGAATAGTTAGTCTGTTTAATGAAATGTTAAGTGTGACTTAATCATGAGATCCCATTAAACATAAAGACATTATTCTTAAAATATCCGTAGTCAAGCTTTATTGCAAAGTGGGATAACATTAAAAGCATTGAGACTATTATGAAGATAGACTGATGATCACATCTCATGGATCATGGATAAAGAGTTATCAAGTCTTGACATAGGTATAAATATTAGGAGTAATATTTATACCGGATTGACCCGCTATGAGAATACTACATAGTATGTTATGCAAAGTGTCATAAGTTATTCTCATGGTGATAATGGTGTATTACCACCCTTCGACCTGAAACCACTATGGACCCTAGATGTAGAGTCGGGTGCTTTATTGCTGATCAAACATTATCCGTAACTGGATGATCATAAAGACAGTTGATGGGCACTCCACGAAGCATGCTGAGGGACATGAGTGTCCTAGATGGAATTTGCCAATCCTGCATAACAGGAGAAATGTCTAAGGGCCCAATATTGAACTGGACAAGGATGACACAGTGTATGCCTTGTGTTCAATATAGACATAGGGGCAAAAGGGTAATTGTACAAACATATATTATCACGAAAAAGGTTTTGTCAGATCATATGACATTTTCGTGACTTGGGTAGCAGTGATGTGTTGCTAGATACCGCTTACTGTTTATTATGTTAAATATATAATTTAATATAATTACCAACGTTACGAAATCCTACAGGGTCACACACATAAGGACAGTTTGATGAGAGATAGAGAAATCAAAAAAGGAACACCGTAAGGTACGGTGCACTTAAGTGAAAAATATAAATTCGGATAATATAATAATAATTATTGTTATTTTATAATGGTTATAAAATAATAATAAAATAAATATATTTATTATAATAATAGTTATTATAATAATATATAATATTATTATGGATCATGTGAATTGGGTTTTAGCCCGCATCCCACAAGAGAGTCTATAAAAGGAACCCTTGTGATGAAGCTTTCACTTGATGCAATTTCGTTTTGATTCTCTTTTCTCACTCAAATAATTCCGTTCGTAAGCAGCTAGCACTGTGACCGGAAGCTGTTCGTGTGGACTGAGTAGAGGCGTTGCACTTCATCAACGCTTGTGATCGCTGCATCAAAGATCTGAATCGCCACAAAGAGGTAACGATTCTATCACTGACCATGCTCATTCGTAAGGATCACTAAAGGAAATTTTTGTTTTCCGCTGCGTTTAGATCGCAATTTTTCTTCAATAACAACAACACCATGCACAATGACCGTCACCACCATAGTCAATGTACTTCACCAATATTGGCCACCATGCACTAAACACATGTTATAACATTTTGCAACAGCGACACAACGATATAGCATGCAACCACAATGCATTTAAGATTATTTCACACCAAAACATAAACACTATAATACATTTAACACCATCATGCAATAAATTATTCATTTTCAGATACAAAAACCAATTTTAAAATAAAGTTCATCACGTCAGCTTTCCAACGCTTCAAACAGCACCCAAATCGGACACCCGGAACTGAAGTTATGAATTTTAGAAGTTTCTTCTAAAGTGTCTCCCAGTGTATTTGATTACACCAAATGAGATAACCGTTTACACCCCTTGTAACCATCCCAACCCCGTAAAACACACTTCGTGTAGCCAGTTACCCAAATCCTAGTAACCGAATACACCCTTAAAAATTGCCTAGAAAATGTAGTTTTAAAGCAATGTAACCGGTTACGCCAATCTTGGTAACCTATTACACAGTGTGTAGAGTCATTTTTTCTGCAAATTTTCAAACAAAAATTATTTTCAAGCCATTCCAAAACCCCATTTTTCTAACAAATCGTTTATCTCATATTTTAACACGAAAAATCACTTTTCAAAAGTCTTTAAACCCCAACTCTTTCCATAAAAACATTCACAATTTAAATTCTGACTCTGACTCACAACCCCAACCAACACACAACATCTACCATCATCAATTCCATCAAATACATAATTCCAACATAAACATTACACAATTCACCATTCGTTCATCAATCACAACATCACCATACGACATTCATATGACATTTTCGTGACTTGGGTAGCAGTGATGTGTTGCTAGATACCGCTTACTGTTTATTATGTTAAATATATAATTTAATATAATTACCAACGTTACGAAATCCTACAGGGTCACACACATAAGGACAGTTTGATGAGAGATAGAGAAATCAAAAAAGGAACACCGTAAGGTACGGTGCACTTAAGTGAAAAATATAAATTCGGATAATATAATAATAATTATTGTTATTTTATAATGGTTATAAAATAATAATAAAATAAATATATTTATTATAATAATAGTTATTATAATAATATATAATATTATTATGGATCATGTGAATTGGGTTTTAGCCCGCATCCCACAAGAGAGTCTATAAAAGGAACCCTTGTGATGAAGCTTTCACTTGATGCAATTTCGTTTTGATTCTCTTTTCTCACTCAAATAATTCCGTTCGTAAGCAGCTAGCACTGTGACCGGAAGCTGTTCGTGTGGACTGAGTAGAGGCGTTGCACTTCATCAACGCTTGTGATCGCTGCATCAAAGATCTGAATCGCCACAAAGAGGTAACGATTCTATCACTGACCATGCTCATTCGTAAGGATCACTAAAGGAAATTTTTGTTTTCCGCTGCGTTTAGATCGCAATTTTCCTTCAGTGGTATCAGAGCCACTTACGAAACCATGGATCTGATAGCTGTTAAATTTCCGTCTTTTCTGTATTTGATTCGATTAAAACACAGAATGAATTTAACAATAAACGATTAATTAAATTTGGCATCTGTTGTGTACGATTTGGATGATTGATGTTGATTATGCTTCGGAATCCGACATTAGTATGGTGAAGTTGTGCGATACATTGATCATCCATAGGTTACACAATTAGATCAATCACTTTTATATAAGATATAAGAAATTCTGATGCAAAGATGGTATATGGGATATACTGTTTTGATTTCATCCATTCAATCACATAAGGATTGTAATTCTTTTGAAAGATAATCATTTTCATTCGCTTCGGAATCCGACGTTAGTATGGTGAAGCAATGACATGTTGATCTATCACATTGAGTTATCAATTGAGTTGTGTTTGACGGCATGAAATTGTTGCATTAGGATTAATGGCAGTACAAGTGTTGTATTGCCGCAGACTTTTCCGGTTGGGGTTGTAAATGCACAAAAGTTGTGCAGGAAACGACGTGAAATACAATGAAGTGTTCATAAAATTTTTCCCCGGGGCGCTGCCCCTGACAACCCCGCAAGGAGGCGCTGCCCCCTTGACCCCCGTCCGCTGAACGGTCAGCGGAACCACCGTCCGCTGACCGGGCAGCGGAACCCCCGGCTAAGTCTGCAAAGTGTGATCAATCAGCCGAAATTTAATTTAGTTTATTTAATTATCGGAATTTTAAACTAATAATAAAAGTGTGTTTATTATTATTTATTTGTGGTGATCAGTTATGGCCTTAGTTTTTCCTTTATTATTATTTTGGGATTTTTGAATACGGCCTGCGTGTCGTGCCTCTCTCTCAATCTCTTTATGTAACTTCTTTTCTCATCTCACTCCCTCGTATGTAAAACGAGTTTTCCTATATGTAATGTAATATTATGTTATGAAAAAAAAAAGGAGGAGGAAGTATTCAATATTAAAGGAGGATAACCTTGGAGATCATGCTTGGAGAAGCTTAGATCGTTATTAGGTTAGCTTAGGTTCTCTCATTGGCTTGAGAGAACAATTGCGTTAGGGGCCATAATTGTATCTTTTTATATGTATGTTGATGCATGTAATTGTATGTTGATGCATGTGAGAGACGTTTTGCATGTTAAGCCGGTGAGATCAAACTAATAACAAATTCCCTCAAAAATAAATATTAAGTTTATGCTTTCCAATTTTTAGCACTCATCAAGACTAGTATCGAGCATTGTAGGTTTCGCCTACGCGAGGTGCATGTTCTATATTAATAAGGTGTGATGGGATAATTGTAATATCCAATTGCTAAAACCATGGGTCAAACTTAACTAAACAAATTATAATAAGATTATATATGTTTAGAAGCAAGAATTGGGAATGATTCATGTGATGGATCAGAATAAGGAGTTATTCACCCAATTGAAAATATTCGAGAGTTGTATGAGATACAATTGGAAGGAGTTCCTACCTAAATAACTTAGTTTTGTGTAATCAGCCTAACGCTGACTTAAAACAAAGTGAAACATGGATCTCGACCCACTAGAAAGTCTTCCAACGGGATTTTCCGAATCAAATGATGAGGGTCATTTGTTTTGAATAAAATAGTGGGAGCATATTTGATTAAAGGCCTAATTAAATATGTTGTTTTAATGATACTTATATTTTCATATTTCTCTTGTAGATTACCATGACAACAAACACATCGAACAATATTTTGCGATCCATCCTAGATAAGGAAAAATTGTCTGGGACAAATTTCCTGGATTGGCACCGTAATCTGAGGATTGTCCTCAAGCACGATAAGAAGCTGTATGTCTTGGAGACACCAGTTCCTGAGGAGGAACCTCCTAGTTCTGCACCAAAGGCAAAAAGAGATGCTTATAAGAAGCATTTCGATGATGCCAATGAAACCGCTTGCCTCATGCTTGCTACCATGAACTCTGAGTTGCAAAAGCAACACGAGAACATGTCTGCGTTCGATATGATCGGACATCTGAAAACGCTTTATCAAGAGCAAGCAAGAAATGAGAGGTTTCAGGTTTCAAAGTCCCTTTTTAACAGCAAGTTAGCTGAGGGAGCCCCTGTAAGTCCCCATGTACTCAAGATGATTGGGTATGTGGAGAACCTTGACAGATTAGGGTTTCCCCTTGGAAAGGAACTTGCGATTGATCTGATCTTGCAATCGTTGCCAGAGAGCTTCAGTCAGTTTGTCCTGAATTTCAATATGAATGACTTGGACAAAAGTCTTCCAGAACTGCTAGGCATGTTGAGAACTGCTGAGCAGAATATGAAGACAAAAGGGAAATCCATTCTGATGGTCAGTAATGGAAAGAAACAGAACAAGAGGCCCATCAAACAGGGTGGTAGAGGGAAAGGCAAGGAAGTTGCCAAACCCAAACCCACTCCTCCTGTTTTGAAGCCTAGTGGAGGAATAGCAAAGGAGGGCACTTGCTTCCATTGCGGTAAGACCGGACATTGGAAGAGAAATTGCCCAAAGTACCTGGAAGATAAGAATAATGGAGTAGAGACTTCAAATTCAGGTATTTTTGTTATTGAAATTAATTTATCTACTTCTGCATCATGGGTATTAGATACTGGATGCGGTTCTCACATTTGTACTAATGTGCAGGGGCTAAAAAGGAGTAGAGATTTGGCAAAAGGTGAAGTTGACCTACGAGTTGGCAATGGAGCAAAGGTTGCTGCTTTAGCTGTAGGAACTTATGTTTTAACTTTACCTAGTGGTTTAATAATTCAGTTAGAGAACTGTTATTATGTACCTGCAATTAGCAGGAATATTATTTCCGTTTCTTGTTTGGACAAGTTTGGTTTTTCATTCATAATAAGGAACAATTGTTGCTCCATTTATTTGAATGATATATTCTATGCTACTGCAAAAATGAATAATGGACTATATGTCCTTGATCTTGAAATGCCAATTTATAACATTAATACTAAAAGGTTGAAACCTAATGAGTTGAATCCAACTTACCTTTGGCACTGTCGATTAGGCCACATAAATGAGAAACGCATTTCCAAACTCCATAAAGATGGACTCTTGGACTCTTTTGATTATGAATCATATGAGACATGCAGATCTTGTTTAATTGGAAAGATGACAAAGTCCCCATTCACAGGAAAAGGTGAAAGGGCTAATGATCTTTTGGCACTCATACATACTGATGTATGTGGACCACTGAACATACCAGCCAGAGGAGGTTTTCAGTACTTCATCACTTTTACTGAT
This sequence comes from Lathyrus sativus, assembly GCA_963859935.3. Lineage (NCBI taxonomy): Eukaryota > Viridiplantae > Streptophyta > Magnoliopsida > Fabales > Fabaceae > Lathyrus > Lathyrus sativus. Next base: position 398,186,010 of record OZ012736.1, on the reverse strand, counting down.
GACTTCAGTAGATACGGATATGTGTATTTAATGAAACACAAATCTGAGTCCTTTGAAAAGTTCAAGGAATTCAAGAATGAAGTACAAAACCAACTAGGTAAGAATATTAAAGTTCTTCGATCAGATCGAGGCGGTGAATATTTAAGCCTAGAATTTGATGACCATCTAAAAGAGTATGGGATTCTATCCCAACTTACTCCTCCTGGAACACCACAATGGAATGGTGTATCTGAGAGAAGAAATCGAACCTTGTTAGACATGGTCCGATCCATGATGAGTCACGTCGATCTTCCAAACTCCTTTTGGGGACATGCATTATTAACAGCAGCTTACACACTTAACCGTGTTCCATCCAAAAAGGTTGATAAGACACCATATGAGATATGGAGTGGTAAGAAACCACATATGTCTTACATGAAGATTTGGGGTTGCGAAGTTTACGTCAAACGACAAATTTCAACCAAGCTTGAGCCCAAATCTGACAAATGCTTATTTGTGGGGTATCCTAAAGAAACAAGAGGATATTACTTCTACAATCCTTCTGAGGGCAAAGTGTTTGTCGCTCGAACTGGAGTCTTTCTGGAAAGGGATTTTATTTCCAAAGGAAACAGTGGGAGGAAAATAGAGCTTGAAGAAATTCAAGAATCACAAAACATTGAAACACCTATGGAGGAACTAGAGCGGGAAACACAAGTAGTTGTGGAAGAGCAACCTGCTCAAGTAGAACAAGACCAGCGTAGGTCAAGCAGGATACGTCACCAACCTGAGAGATATGGATATCTCATAAGTGATCAGGGTGATGTATTACTCATGGATCAAGATGAGCCTGTGACCTACAAAGAGGCCATAACTGGTCCTGAGTCTGAGAAGTGGCTAGAAGCCATGAAATCTGAAATGGATTCCATGTACACAAACCAGGTTTGGACCTTGGTAGAACCTCCTATAGGAGTTAACCCTATAGGATGCAAGTGGGTCTTCAAGAAGAAGACTGACATGGATGGTAAGGTACATACCTATAAAGCAAGACTGGTTGCAAAAGGCTATAAACAAATTCATGGGGTTGACTATGATGAAACCTTTTCACCAGTTGCAATGCTTAAATCTGTTCGGATTTTACTTGCCATCGCTGCATATCATGATTATGAAATATGGCAGATGGATGTCAAAACTGCTTTCCTTAATGGGAATCTTCTTGAGGATGTGTACATGACACAACCTGAAGGATTTGACATACCACAAGATGCCCAAAAGATATGCAAGTTACAGCGATCAATCTATGGATTGAAGCAAGCTTCCAGAAGCTGGAATCTTCGTTTTGATGAAACCGTAAAACAATATGGATTCATCAAAAATGAAGATGAACCTTGTGTCTACAAGAAGGTTAGTGGGAGCATGATCGTGTTTCTGGTATTATATGTAGATGACATATTACTCATTGGAAACGATGTCCCTACCTTGCAACAAGTGAAAACTTGGTTAGGGAATTGTTTTTCTATGAAAGACCTAGGTGAAGCAGCCTATATATTAGGAATTAGGATCTATAGAGATAGATCACAAAAACTGCTTGGCCTAAGTCAGAGTACATACATAGATAAAGTGTTGAGACGCTTTAATATGCATGATTCCAAGAAAGGATTCATACCTATGCAACATGGTCTGTGTTTATCAAAAACACAATCCCCTTCAACTAAGGAAGAAAGGGATCGCATGAATAAGATTCCATATGCATCTGCAATAGGATCTATCATGTATGCCATGTTATGTACTCGACCAGATGTCTCGTATGCATTAAGTGCAACGAGTAGGTACCAATCTGATCCCGGTGATGCTCACTGGGTAGCTGTCAAGAATATCCTTAAGTACTTGAGAAGGACTAAGGATTCATTCTTGATATATGGAGGTCAGGAAGAGCTTGATGTAATTGGTTACACTGATGCTAGCTTCCAGACAGATAAGGATGATTTTAGATCACAATCTGGTTATGTGTTCTGTCTCAATGGTGGCGCTGTGAGCTGGAAAAGTTCAAAGCAAGAAACAGTTGCTGATTCTACAACTGAGGCCGAGTATATTGCTGCCTCAAATGCAGCAAAGGAAGCTGTTTGGATCAAGAAGTTCATTAGTGAACTTGGCATAGTCCCTAGCATTGTGGATCCCATTGGTTTATATTGTGATAACAATGGTGCTATCGCACAAGCTAAGGAGCCTAGATCTCACCAACGATCCAAACACATACTTAGGCGTTATCACCTCATTCGAGAGATAATCGATCGGGGAGATGTGAAGATATGCAGAGTACCTACACTTGACAATATCGCTGACCCATTAACAAAGCCTCTTGCGCAACAGAAGCATGATGGTCATACTAGATCTATGGGTATTAAGGGTATGCCTAATTGGCTCTAGTGCTAGTGGGAGATTGTTGGTGTAAGCCCTAGAGGCCAATATTTTTTGGTACTTGTATCGGATTATTCGTTTAATAATAAAAGGCATTTCTTTATTATGTTTGTCTTTCAGAATAATAAAGTCCCTAGAATAGTTAGTCTGTTTAATGAAATGTTAAGTGTGACTTAATCATGAGATCCCATTAAACATAAAGACATTATTCTTAAAATATCCGTAGTCAAGCTTTATTGCAAAGTGGGATAACATTAAAAGCATTGAGACTATTATGAAGATAGACTGATGATCACATCTCATGGATCATGGATAAAGAGTTATCAAGTCTTGACATAGGTATAAATATTAGGAGTAATATTTATACCGGATTGACCCGCTATGAGAATACTACATAGTATGTTATGCAAAGTGTCATAAGTTATTCTCATGGTGATAATGGTGTATTACCACCCTTCGACCTGAAACCACTATGGACCCTAGATGTAGAGTCGGGTGCTTTATTGCTGATCAAACATTATCCGTAACTGGATGATCATAAAGACAGTTGATGGGCACTCCACGAAGCATGCTGAGGGACATGAGTGTCCTAGATGGAATTTGCCAATCCTGCATAACAGGAGAAATGTCTAAGGGCCCAATATTGAACTGGACAAGGATGACACAGTGTATGCCTTGTGTTCAATATAGACATAGGGGCAAAAGGGTAATTGTACAAACATATATTATCACGAAAAAGGTTTTGTCAGATCATATGACATTTTCGTGACTTGGGTAGCAGTGATGTGTTGCTAGATACCGCTTACTGTTTATTATGTTAAATATATAATTTAATATAATTACCAACGTTACGAAATCCTACAGGGTCACACACATAAGGACAGTTTGATGAGAGATAGAGAAATCAAAAAAGGAACACCGTAAGGTACGGTGCACTTAAGTGAAAAATATAAATTCGGATAATATAATAATAATTATTGTTATTTTATAATGGTTATAAAATAATAATAAAATAAATATATTTATTATAATAATAGTTATTATAATAATATATAATATTATTATGGATCATGTGAATTGGGTTTTAGCCCGCATCCCACAAGAGAGTCTATAAAAGGAACCCTTGTGATGAAGCTTTCACTTGATGCAATTTCGTTTTGATTCTCTTTTCTCACTCAAATAATTCCGTTCGTAAGCAGCTAGCACTGTGACCGGAAGCTGTTCGTGTGGACTGAGTAGAGGCGTTGCACTTCATCAACGCTTGTGATCGCTGCATCAAAGATCTGAATCGCCACAAAGAGGTAACGATTCTATCACTGACCATGCTCATTCGTAAGGATCACTAAAGGAAATTTTTGTTTTCCGCTGCGTTTAGATCGCAATTTTCCTTCAATAACAACAACACCATGCACAATGACCGTCACCACCATAGTCAATGTACTTCACCAATATTGGCCACCATGCACTAAACACATGTTATAACATTTTGCAACAGCGACACAACGATATAGCATGCAACCACAATGCATTTAAGATTATTTCACACCAAAACATAAACACTATAATACATTTAACACCATCATGCAATAAATTATTCATTTTCAGATACAAAAACCAATTTTAAAATAAAGTTCATCACGTCAGCTTTCCAACGCTTCAAACAGCACCCAAATCGGACACCCGGAACTGAAGTTATGAATTTTAGAAGTTTCTTCTAAAGTGTCTCCCAGTGTATTTGATTACACCAAATGAGATAACCGTTTACACCCCTTGTAACCATCCCAACCCCGTAAAACACACTTCGTGTAGCCAGTTACCCAAATCCTAGTAACCGAATACACCCTTAAAAATTGCCTAGAAAATGTAGTTTTAAAGCAATGTAACCGGTTACGCCAATCTTGGTAACCTATTACACAGTGTGTAGAGTCATTTTTTCTGCAAATTTTCAAACAAAAATTATTTTCAAGCCATTCCAAAACCCCATTTTTCTAACAAATCGTTTATCTCATATTTTAACACGAAAAATCACTTTTCAAAAGTCTTTAAACCCCAACTCTTTCCATAAAAACATTCACAATTTAAATTCTGACTCTGACTCACAACCCCAACCAACACACAACATCTACCATCATCAATTCCATCAAATACATAATTCCAACATAAACATTACACAATTCACCATTCGTTCATCAATCACAACATCACCATACGACATTCTAACACATCTAAGTTATAAAAACAACATATAATTGCATGATCCACCCAAATTAACCCGAAACCAACATACATCATATTCATACAATTCTTCATCATCCAATTTCAACCAAGCTCATCAGAAAAATAGAATCATACAATTGCAATGTTTAAAGCATATGAGAGGAATAATTTCTAGCAAAACAGTCAATCTCTACCCACAAATCATTATACAAACCCTTAGATAATCAAAACCCCACCCTTACCTTAGAGTTATTGCAAAGTTTCTTCAACCTTTAGCAATGAGGATTCTTCCTAGCTTCTCCTTCCTTGCCCTAACTCTCTTATTTCTTTCTCTTATTTTCACGATCTGACAACTTTTATCCCTCAACTTCCCTTATTTTATTTTATTTTATTTTATTTTATTATTAGTATAAGTAAATCCAACTAATTAAATAACAATAATAATTATTATAATAATACTATTTTTCATCAATTATTTAATTTAAACAATACTCACCTAATATTATTTAATTAAATAATTATTAACTAATATAATTCAATTAGTCTTACTCACCACACCACCAAGTTCTACATTTTTGCTATCACACCCTCAACACCTTAATTATATTCTTAATATCACTATCCCACACCAAAGATAGCTCAAACACACTAAAACACCAATCAACACATATAATTACACAACATCAAATAATTAAATTACAGAAAAGAAATTAAAATAAATTGGGGAGTTGCAGTTACAAGTTGACACGTGAGACCAATGGTTGGACTTCAACCTATGATGCATGTGGGACAACCTATAACTCATCAAATGCCCGTGGTAGAACCCATGCACCGAATGTATGGAATTTCCATTGGGGAAAATTTAAACTCATGCTTTGGTCTGCTGCAACATGTGATGAAACTTGGTTGTTAGTAATGTGTTTTTTTTAGTATCAAATACTTATTTCTAGTGATTTTTGTATAGATACTCTTAATGAATAATCAAGTTTGGGATGTGTTGCAGTGAGAATCGGGTATCAAGCTATTAATTAAATTGAATCGCAAATCTTTAAATATTCACCACCAAACTTTAATTTATTCAAAGGAAAGGGTAAAGATCTAAGAAAATCCTAAGTGCGCTACGTTACAACGAACCTAAGAGATCGGGGGTTTGGGGGTTGGTTATACTAAGGAAAGATATTAGCACCCTAAGTATGTGTAGTACTCTACATGAGCCTTTTATTTGGTAGTTGTGTTTGTTTTTAACGTCTGTTTGCTTATGGTTGTATGCTAAGGTAAAGACCTATGGGTTTGTACATTAAGTATGATCGCCAAGACGTCGCATCTCGTGCCTACGTATCCTAACAAGGATGGAATCATAGCAACCGTAGTTCTCCTAACTAGGGAGAGAACACTTGACTATGGTCAAGGTTCAATAGGAATAAGCATCCATAACAATGATACTTCTATAGAGTTGACAAACTCTCTAACTCTATATTGGAAGACTAACTAGGGAGAGAACATTTGACTATGGTCAAGGTTTAAGGGGAATAAGCATCCATAACAATGATACTTATATAGACTTAACAAACTCTCTAATTCTATGTTGAAAGACTAACTAGGGATTGACTTTAACAAAAGCCAAAAGGGGGAGGTGAATACCCATGACAATGGTACACACATAGAGTTAACAAACTCTAGGCCTAAGCTCTAAGTTGTAAGACTCCTAACAAGGTATGCTAATGGTTTTTTTGACTTGACAAAGTAAAAATGGAATAGGTTTTCTAAAAAGTCCTAATGACTCTAACAAGGTCAAAGGTAGACTAAAAAAATGATGAGTTATCTAAGATATTGAGTCAATAGAGAGACTTTCCTTTGGAATTAGGGACATGGGGAAAATCTTAAGGATGAGAGCTAACAAGCTACATGACTTGGTCAAAATTATCAAAGCATACATACATTCATTCAAACATGATGAAGATTTAATATCATGGTAGCAACCAAGAAAGATATAAAGCCAATGGTAACAAACAAGAAAGATAAGGGCAACGGTAACAACCAAGGAAAAATATGCAACCAGGTAACAACATCAAGCAAAGATAATAGCATGTTTACAACCAATTAATCATTAACAGAAGTTGGGGATCAAACCAAATGGTTATAACCAAAGGTAAGAATAGATGTTACAACATCTACAAGGGGATGATGATAAGGTTCTTACAAGACCAAACATCACAATCATAAGTGAATCATGCATAAGTCAAAACATTACTTACCATGGAAAAGTTCAAAGATTATCATGCATAAATCATAACAATATTTAAGCATGGATACAAATAAAGAATCGTGTATAAGTCAAAACATTACTTATAATAAAATTCAAATATAAACATGCATAAATCATAACAATATTCAATCATGGATATAAGTCAAAACATTACTTATAACAAAGTTCAAAGATCAACATGCATGAATCATAATAATATTCAAGCAAGAAACACATAGAGGATCATGTATAAGTCAAAACATTACTCATCATGATGAAGTCAAGTATGATCATGCATAAGTCAAGACATTACTTATCATGGATACAAATCAAGTAGAGGTAACAAACAAAACAACTTGAACATGTGTGGGACATGTGTGTAAACTATCATGTGATTTGTGGTAAATCATGTTAGACAACTAGGTAACAACCAAACATACAAAAGGGATTGAATCATGGATTGGTAAATGATGATGAGAAACAATCTCAAAGGGGAATCACTTATACTTGAACATGTTCCAAAGATAAAACAACAAGTGTATGAGAACACTCGAGGTAAGGTAACAACCAAAGTTTTAAGATATGCATTCATATGTGAAAATGAACTTGGAAAGTGATAACCATCATGGCATTCAAAACATATCTTTACAAATGAACATGAACTTGAAAGAGGTAACAATTAATCATGTAACAACAAGCGTATGCAAATTCATACATCAAGTAAAGTTCATACAAGCAAGTTGTGCAAGGGGAATCAGGAGAATCAATCAAAAGAAATCAAGAGAAAACTCATAAAAACCCTAAAAAGCATCATACTTTAAATACACATAAGTGCAAGAAAAATAAATCTTTTGATAATTTTCTTGATATGGAAAGAAAATAGACACTCTCATGAACATTTAGAAAAAATAATGGGATTAAAATGATAAAAATCAAAGAAGTTATGATTAAATCAATTTGTGAAGAGAAACATAAAAACAAGTGATAAAAATATTGGAAATGCACTCCAAGGGACTTGAACCCATGCACTCAAGTTCATAGGTCAAACCATTACCCATCCAGATACCACGCGTTTTGTGAATCAAGGGGAAAAGGACAATATATGTTAAACAATAATTTAAAACATGAAAATGAGCAAAAGGGTTGATCCGCAGAATCGAACCCAAGTCTGGCAAGGCAAAGGGATTGTTAAGAGCGCATGGTAAACTACTGGGGTGGTAATACATACATTGTATCACCCCCAGCAATTAATACAAGTACCTAGAGATGGCATGAGTCCTAACCTCATGCGCCATGGCTGGTCATCAACCTCAAGAAAGCAGCTTTGCAAAAACTACGATAACTTCATGAATACTCCATGAAAATGGATGATCCAAAGATCGAACTTTCTTGATTTTTCCCAAGGAACACAATGGTACCATTGGTTTTGGCTAACAATGCTTCTAATTGAAAACCCGATAGCATGATCACAAAATTCACATTCTTGCAATTTCAACAGTATAGACTTATTCAAACATGATAAGCAGTAAATAAAGGTCCATACACATCACATACAATATACCAAACATGTTTACAGTTAATGCACATCAAAGCATAGCATGGTTTGCAAAGTACCAAGTTCTAGTGAAATTTACCTCTTGAAGCAACTCTTGAAAATCCTCCAAAGATGTTACAGCTATGCTTTGCTGATTTGGATAACTTTAATACACCTCTAAGGAAGCTTTAGGATGATGAGGAGCCTTTGGAATCCCTTGGAACATAATGTGTCTTCCCTCATGCAAATGAGAAAAATGAGATTTTGAATCCTAGCCAAATAGAGTTACATTCAGGATTTGAGATTGTGGATAGCTCAAGACATGTTTAGGATGGATTTTGAAGGATCAAAGTGTTTAAGAAATGTCAGAATAGGGTTTTGGCTTGAGAAATGTAGAAAGTCAATGATTTGTGGATTGCGAGTTGAATTTTAGATTTATGAGGTTTTGGATCAATGTGGTGGTCTGGACACCTCTAAAACATGTTTTGTGATGTGACAGGATGATTGGTTTGGTGGTTTAGTGTTTGGAAATGATTTGGAGAAGTTTTGTGCAAAGTGATGGTGTTTAGCACAAATGGTGTTTTGCTTGCAAGAACTTATTTTGAGGGTGTTTCCCTAGTTTTAAGCTCTTGTTTTCTTCCTTTCTCTCTTTCTCCCTCCCTTTTTTCTTTCAGCATGACTTGCACCTCTATTTATAGGGCAAGGTTGGAGGCAGAATTGCAACTTGTTGGTTCCATGTTCTAGTTGAGTTCCAACTTGAAGTTTTAATAGTTCTTATGGTTCCAAAGCAAAGTACCATGAAATCTTGAGTTTATGGGATGTTTCTTATAACTTTAAAATGACTTGATTGTAGAGAGGACAGGTTGGAGGCTCAAGAAGCTGATTTTGTGGAAAGGTCGTGCTTTATGCAAATGGAAGTCACAGCTTTATGCCAAAACTTCCATAAATGGTATGAAACTTGAATCATGGCTCAAACCTTTGTGTAATGACTTAAAAAGTAGTGCAATCTTCTGATTATAGGTAGATATGTAAGTATCAAGGTTGTCCATCAAAGGATCTTGCAGATTTGCTTGATCTTGCAAGTGGTTCTTGGCATGAAAATGACCTAGAAATCAAGCTTTGGACCCCAACTTCTTCTCTTCGAAACTCCTAGCTCACAAATGCTATGAAGTAGTTCTTGCACTTTTTCAAAAGCCCTAAACATTCTTTACAACTTTCATGTTTTGATAATTCCTTGAATCTAAAAGGATCATGGTGAAAAATAGCCTTGAAGTTGACTGAAAGTGTTTTTGAAATTCTCCCAAACTTTGAAGCTTCATAACTCAAAATCTAAGCATCTTTTACTCATAGGTCACTAGGAAACTTTTGTAGTACTTGAGGATATCTACACATTGATCTTTGGAACTAACAAAATGGATGTGTGGATTGGAAGTTATGACCTTTCAAAGTTGGCACCAAAACTAGGGTTTTTCCACACTTAGAAAAAAATCCAAGTTTTCTTCTTTTTCAAGAAACCTTTCAAATCTTGATTTCTCTTGATCAAATCATTGTTTGGATATATCCTGATGAAATTTGGCTTGGGTGCTCCAATTTAAATCAAAAACCCTAAAAGTCAAAGAGTTGACTTTGTCAAATGAATTTTGAATCAGATGAACTCAACTGTGTGATCCTCAATGAAATTGCATCTTGAGACTTTTCAAACACCATAAGTAGGCTTCAATGATGTGTATAAACATGTTGAATCATGTCTCAAGGCTTGGCATCATGTTTCAATCAAAAGTCAAAGGCATAGTTGACTTTTTCTAATAAAATCCCTAATTTTGGGGCCAGATAAAATTTGTCTTCAATTAACTTGTAGTGGGATCAATTGACACTTGATTATTGTTGAGTATAATCTTCTTGAATGTATGGAAACTTGATTTGATAATGATCAATCCAAAATATTGACTGATCAAGCAATAATCCTCTTGATTCCATATATGTAAACTTTAATTTAGATGAATCTCAATAATAACAAACTTGAAACAAGGTTAGGGTTAGGAAACAATGATTGATACTTCTAGAATGGTAATGGACCCTAGGGGTCAAATTTTGGAGTACGACAGGATTTAATGTAATTTTTATTCTATTAATGATGAACAATGTTTTTTCTTTTTTAGATTTTCAGAATGTCAAAGCATTAATAAATTGTTCCTTTTCATTTCAATGTATAATCCATTAAAGTTTTATTAATTTTGATGTAGTATATAAAATAGACCAAGTAGGGCCTAATTGACCATATTTGATATTATTATTAAATAGACCCAACTAAATCCTACTTAATTATCATTCTTATGAAGTTTGTGAAAAAATAAATTGATAGTAATGAAGTAAAATTTTCATAATAGAATACGTGAAACTCAATTTCAATCCTTTGATAAAAATCATTAAAACAAATACATAACATATGTAATTCATTTAGAGTGTATATATCGCATTTCTAGGAAGAAAAAACTTGAAAAAATATGTTCGGTCAAATATGCATATTTTGGCTTTGGGACGCAAAATCCCCGTAGTAATTTTTTGACACATACGTCGTGAAACTATTAATAATCTATGGATCTTAAGTAAACGGTCCAAAAAAAGAACACATATTTTTATACAATTATTAAAAAAAATAATCGTAAAATAGAAATGTTTAATATTGATCAAACGGTAATGGAAATTTGACTGCGTGAATGCAAGGACGCTTGACTACAACAAATCAATGTGTATATGGGGAAATTTTACCCCATACCCCTACACTTATGCCTATACCCCTACATTAAATTTTTTGGACCAAAATATCCTCGTATAAAAATTTATTATTTTTTTTCATTTATTTACCGGAAGACTTTTTGCAAGTCTTCCGGTTCATATTTTTTTATTTGTTCACCGGAAGACTTTTTGGAAGTCTTCCGATTCACAATTTTTTCGTTTGTTTACCGGAAGACTTTTTGGAAGTCTTCCGGTTCATATTTTTTTTAGTTTGTTCACCGGAAGACTTTTTGGAAGTCTTCCGATTCTTTTTTTTTTTAATTTTTAATTAATATTTAAGATTTATTACTTTTATATAAAGAACAATTTAGTGAATTTTTGAATATTATACTTAAAATATAAAAATTCTATAAATAGAAAATCATTTTTAGAATATTTTCTATTTGCTATAATTATAAGAATACTATGAGATTAAAATAATTTATTTTAAATGATCATAATACTAGAATTTTCACAAATATCTTATTAATCTTAAACATTAATAAATAAAACAAATTTAAATATAGGATATAAGTTTACATTATTCAATATATTTAATCAAATGAAAACATATGTGATAAATCAATAATGTATTTTAACTTAAAATGATCACAATAAGTTAACTTGCAAAATAATAAAAGTAATAAATTAATAATTTATTTTATTTAAAATAATCACAATAATAGAATACGCAAATAATGTGTTTTATTTATAGGACTGATATAGTTTTATTGATTATTTAATTTTGAATATTACTATGAATATAATATTTAATCTATACTTTAGAACTCACATAATTATAAATATAAAACAATATTGTTTTATTACCCATATTTTTATTTAATTAAAAAAAATTAAGAATATAAATTGATTATTTGTTTTTCATTTTTGTTTGATCTTTTTTTTATTTATAACTTTTTTGCATGTTCTATACTATGCTTACTTTAAATAAAATATATTATTTATTTTATTAAAAATATTAAATAAAGTGAAATTATTACTTATATTTTAATTTAGTTGATTTATTTAATTGAAAGTTCGATTTAGTTTTTTTTTTTTGCAAGTTATATTATTGCGATCATTTTAAATTAAAATACATTATTGATTTATCACATATGTTTTCATTTGATTAAATATATTGAATACGGTAAATTTGCAAGATTAGTAAGATTTGTTTGCAAATTCTATAATACTAATGTGATAATATTATGATAATTATAGCAAATAGAAATAATTTCTAAAAAAAAAATCTATTTATAGAATTTTTATATATTAAGCATAATAGATTTATTAATTTCATATAAACACCATTTTAGTAAATTTTTATCTATTATGCTTAATATATAAAAATTCTATAAATAGAAAAAAAAATTTAGAAATATTTTCTATTTGCTATAATTATCATAATATTATCACATTAGTATTATATATTTAGAATTTGCAAACAAATCTTACTAAACTTGCAAATTTACCGTATTCAATATATTTAATAAAATGAAAACATATGTTATAAATCAATAATGTATTTTAATTTAAAATGATCACAATAATATAACTTGCAAAAAAACAAAAACTAAATCAAACTTTCAATTAAATAAATCAACCAAATTAAAATATAAGTAATAATTTCACTTTATTTAATATTTTTAATAAAGTAAAAATATAAGATATAAATAAATAATATATTTTATTTAAAGTAAGCACAGTATAGAACATGCAAAAAAAGTTATAAATTAAAAAAGATCAAACAAAAATGAAAAACAAATAATAAATTTATATTCTTAATTTTTTTTAATTAAATAAAAATATGAGTAATAAAACAATATTGTTTTATATTTATAATTATGTGAGTTCTAAAGTATAGATTAAATATTATATTCACAGTAGTATTCAAAATTAAATAATCAATAAAACTATATCAGTCCTATAAATAAAACACATTATTTGCATATTCTATTATTGTGATTATTTTAAATAAAATACATTATTAATTTATTACTTTTATTATTTTTCAAGTTAACTTATTGTGATCATTTTAAGTTAAAATACATTATTGATTTATCACATATGTTTTCATTTGATTAAATATATTGAATAATGTAAACTTATATCCTATATTTAAATTTATTTTATTTATTAATGTTTAAGATTAATAAGATATTTGAGAAAATTCTACTATTATGATCATTTAAAATAAATTATTTTAATCTCATAGTATTCTTATAATTATAGCAAATAGAAAATATTCTAAAAATAATTTTCTATTTATAATTTTAAGTATAATATTCAAAAATTAACTAAATTAATAAATCTTAAATATTAATTAAAAATTAAAAAAAAATGAACCGGAAGACTTCCAAAGAGTCTTCCAGTGAACAAACGAAAAAAATGAACTGGAAGACTTCCAAAAAAGTCTTTCGGTAAACAAACGAAAAAAAATGTGAACCGGAAGACTTTTAGTCTTCCGGTAAACAAACGAAAAAAAATGTGAACCGAAAGATTTCCAAAAAGTCTTCCGATGAACAAATAAAAAAATATGAACCGGAAGACTTGCAAAAAGTCTTCCAGTAAATAAATGAAAAAAATAATAAATTTTTATATAAGGATATTTTGATCCAAAAAAATTTAATGTAGGAGTATAGGTATAAGTGTAGGAGTATGGGGTAAGGTTTTGTCATAGTGTTGTAAAATCAAAACCTAAGTTTCACAGGTCCTGTCATATTTAGGTCCGAAAATAACATATAAAATAAGATTATTATATATAGAGGTAGGGATGGGTTATTCACTACTGTTTCTTCCAAATTTTGTTTTGCACATTATCTTGAAATGACCACCTATATTTCAATTTGTTCCTCATCTATCTGATACATCTCATAGTTATGGTCTCTCATTTTTTTAGCATATGTAAATGGTGTTTAAGCATCTAATGTTTTGTTTTGGTGTTGCAGTATTTTTTGATGTTGACATAGATAAAGTAGTGTCAACAATAGCAAGAAATGAAGACAGAGATAGACTGTATCACCCCGATTTTTGTTTATTTTAATTTTAATTGAATGTAAATTGCTTTATATTATTTATTATAGTGTTATAAGTAAGTTAGTGGTATTTTAAGGATAAGTAGAGTTTTTGTAGAATTATCACTAAGTTTAATTATTTTAAATAATATAAATAATAAAAAAGATGAGATCATTGGTTTTGCAGAGGAAAATAGAAATATAATGAATATTGAAGATAAAGATATAAATAGCGAGAGATGGATGGATTAAAGAGAATTAATAAAATGAAATTAGGTTTTGGTTTAAATAGAGGAGTTGGGAAAGAATTGAGTCAGTAAGTGTTTTGGGTGGAAAAAAGGCATAAGAGAGAAAACCTAAAAGAAGCTTTTGGAAGGAGTAGAGAGAACCCCATAGCCAAAGTTGCATCGTTGCTATGAATGCTAGGTAAAAGGGGGAAGGGGTTCATGAATGGGTGCTTAAGCAAATGGATAGTGAGGGTTCCTTACTCTCTTTCTTCCTTCCCTTTCTTTTTCTTCTTTGATGATGTTTGAAGTTGGTGAAGGTTTGAGCAAAATCTTTCTAAAGCGATAATATAATTTGATTTTCTTTTATGTCATGTTGATTGTACTTTTGAATTGATGAGATATTGTGTTAATTCCTTATGATAAGGTGAAGTTTAAATTGACATATGTGGATTCCTTATGATAAGGTGAGAATTAGAATATTTAATCTTTAAATGATTGAATATAAAATGTTGATATGGTAACATGTGGAATCTATGACGTTTAAGTCATATTATTCGGGGTTATTTTTATCGTGTGTGTTGGGGAGGTTAGGGTTTAATTAGGAGAAATCATGCGAGTTTGGATCTGTTCAATAGGGGTAAATCACAAAATCACAAAATTAAAAAAATATTAGGAAAAATTCAAAAAAATTAGAAAGTCTAAAAAGGAGACAGGGGTGTGTGGAGGAGTTGCGGCGCCGAGGTCAGACTGGAGGTTGCAGACACTTGAGACGCGACGCGCGACGATTAGATCACCGAAATTGACCGCCGGTGGCGGTAGGCCCCAGGGCAATAGTGCATGGGGCTGCCTCATTTCCATTAAACTTCATTACATGGTATCCTAATTCCAAAATATTCGGTTAAGTTAAAGAAATATCGTAATCTCTTCCATCCATTAAACAATCTTAGAGTTGCCTCATTTCCATTAAAATGCATTACATGATTATAATCGTCCCTATCATAAATTCTCCATGTGCTGCTAAATAGTTTATGAATCTATTCAAAAACGTAGGATCAATTTCACCCTCAACCTAAAATAAATTAAATGGTATCAAAACTTAATAAAAAAAACATTTAAAAATAACCCATGGCTAAAAACAAAATGAATTTGCTGCAGTCAATTTTTTGACGCATTCACACAGTCGCTCTATTAATAACCATTCCATCTTAATCACATGGTTAAAAAAATAAGATTAAACTTTATATTTGAATTTAAAAATACTAGTTTAAAATAAGAACTGTCTGGTCTTAATCAGACGGTCTTAGATGCTTGACAAAGTGAATGTTGGGTTGTATAACTGTAGCAAATCACAGTAAAAAATGAAAATGAATCTGAACATTAAAAAATTGCAGTATTAAAGGAAAATATAAATAGTACCTCACGATCCCTTAATGCAGTTGAAAGCAAACCTCAAAAATAGTATTTGATATAAAAGTCAGTATTTCCTTTATATTAAAAAATAGTATCTCATATGTTCAGCCCCATGTGGTCCACAATCTCTTGAAATTGTCTATTTTTCTAAAGTGATTTTACTGCATTCATATTTCCGCGCATTCACCCATTCAAGTAAATCTGAACCATTCATCCACAATCCAATGGTCTAGAATACATCAATAAAAAGTCAATTAATTTTTATAGTGGTTCAGATTCACCATTCATACAAATTCCTTTTTTATTGTGATTCCACATTTATACTATTAACAAAACAATAACCAAATAATTATCAACAATGTTTATCCATTTAAGTAAATCTGAATCATTCATCCACAATTTAATGGTCTAGAATACATCAATAAAAAGTCAATTAATTTTTATAGTGGTTCAGATTCACCGTTCATACAAATTCCTTTTTTATTGTGGTTCCACATTTATAATATTAACAAAACAATAACCAATAACCAAACAATATCAACATTGTTTAAATCGATGGTAGAAAAATTTCATCGATGTGCCCAAACCTAGAAGTACCAAAAAAATTTCCCTACATGTGTATAAAATTTTGCTAGGATTTTTCTCAGATCCTAAAGTCATGAGATTTACTACCTTGTTACAATAACAACTTAACTTCATGTACTGTAGTTGACTTAGACCTCTCATGGAGTTTCCACTATATTTAAAAAAGACCTTTTTTTTTTTAATTTATTGGATCTCTTTTGATTTACATACATGCATGTCAAATCTTTTAAGTGCATTTTTGATATAGTTCCTTTGTGAAAATTCTAGAATACCTCGAGATCGGTCCTAATGTATTTGAACTCCTAATATAAATGAGGCTTCACCAAGATCTTTCATCTCAAATGTTCTTGATAGAAATTTCTTGTTTTCATGCATCATGCATATATCATTGGCGGCAAGCAATATGCCATCAACATATAAAACCAGGAAAATGTATTTTCTCTACTCAATTTGTGATACACACAATCTTCAACAAGATTTACCTTAAAACTAAATGAAATAATTACTTCATGAAACTTGTGGTAGCACTGAGGAGATGCCTGTTTTAATTCATAAATGGATTTTGATAACATGTGGTAAATATTAAGTTTCAACAAGTTTGCGCTTGGGATTAATTTGACCGAGTGAAAACTTTGGGAAGATGAGTGTCTTGCAAGTTAGTAACAAGAACAGTAAATTAAAGTGGAATTGTTGGTTGCATGATCAATCTTTGATCAAGGGTTTTGGACGTGGTAGAATCAACAATAAACCTAGGGTTTGTAGGGTTAGAGTTCTTCATCTGTTGTATACAAACATTTGAAAAGTAATATATATTATAATATCTCAATTCGAATTTGAATTGAGGGCAGACATACCCATAGCGAGGCCGATTGGGGAATTTCTCAAACAAATCTTTGCATACTCTCTCTCTCTCTCTCTCTCTCTCTCTCTCTCTCTCTCTCTAATTTTGTGTTTGTAATTTATTAAATTCATTGTTTGTTTGATCAATTCGTTTGGGAATTGTTTTTATCATATTTTGAAATAGGTTATGTTGATATAAACATACTCCATTTGATTATGATCGGTTTTTAAGATCAACAAAACAAAGCAAATTGCCAAACAATATCGATTGCACACACGATGTTCGATAAATTTCTTTATTGTGTTTTTCTGTATTTTGATCATTGAGAATAAGTTCAAGTATAGCTTTGCATTCAAATGTTTGTGATTAATAGTTATTGAACAATTTATGTATCTTTACGCATATCCGAGCTTTTCGACAGAGGTTCGGTTAGGTGATTCGACTCGGGTTGTTTATATTGTGCCATACAAATTTTCAAAATAGTTTTCATCCCGATCATGGTAATAGTCCACAGGGGAGGACCTTTGTATAGGAAGTCTTGAGAATTGTTATATGTAAAACGAAGGGAGGCCTCCAGGCATTTGAACTTTAAAATTTTTGAACCTCCACGCCATTTTGTATGATTGAGAGGTTATTAAAAATTTGAATATGGAAGTTTCAAGTCGGCTTACCCCGTTCAGGATAATAGTCTGCTAGGGAGGACCCTTTCTATAAGAAGTCCTTGGAATTGTGGTATCTAAATTTGAAGGTGAGCCTCTGTGCGTCGGAACTTCAAAGTTTATATACCTCCCCACCATTTTTTATAAATGAGAGGTTTTTGAAAACTAAAATATGGAAATTTCTATTTTGTTTTACCCCCATCCAGAGTAATAGTCTACTAGGGAGGGCCTTTCTAAACGAAGTCCTTAAAGTTGTGGTATGTGAAGTGGAAGGAAGATCTCTGGGCGTCTAAACTTATAAATTTCAGAACCTTCGCGCCATTTATATGACTTAGAGGTTGTTGAAAATTTGCATGTGGAATTTTTGAGTTTACCTTACCCCGGCCAGAGTAATATTCTGTCGCGGAGGATCCTTTCAATAAGAAGTCTAGAGAATTGTGGTATTTGAATTCGAAGAAGGGCCTCCGAGCATCAAAATATTAAATTTCTGAACCTTCTTGTCATTTTGAATGACTGAGTGGTTTTCAAAAGTCAAATGTAGAAATTTTTACTCTGTTTTCCCCAGGTCAGGGTAATAGTCTTGTAATGAGGGCCCTTTATATATGAAGTCCTTATAATTGTGATATGTAAAGCAGAAGTCGAGCCTCTAGACATTTTTACTTCTAAATTTTTGAAGCTCCATGCCATTTGTATGATTGAGAAGTTGTTGAAAAGTTATGTGGAATTTTTTTAGTCTTTTCATCTCAATCATGGTAATATTCAGACCCTTTCTATAGGAAGTCTTGAGAATTGTGGTATGTGAAGCAGAAGACGGGCCTCTGGGCGTCAGAACTTTGATTTGAACCTCAACTTTATTTTGTACGAATGAAAGGTTATTGAAAATTCAAATGTGGAATTTTCGATTATGTTATATCTTGGTCAGAGTAATAGTTCGTTGGGGAGGACCCTTTCTATAAAAAGTCTTGAGAATTGTGGTATATGAAGCGTAAGGCAAGCCTCTGAGCGTCGAAATTTCAAACTTTTTTCACCTCAACACCATTGTATACAATTGAGAGGTTGTTATAAATAAAGATTTTAAAATTTCGTGTCTACTTTATGTCGGTCAGGCTAATAGTTCTTTGTGGAGGACCCTTTCTATAGAAAGTCCTTAAATTTGTCCTATGTGAAAAGGAATGGAGGCCCCTGGGCATCATAAATTCAAAATTTCTAAACCTCTATGTCATTTTATTCGACTGAGAGATTGTTTAAAAGTCGGAACTGGAAGATTTGAGTCTGTTCAAACCTGGTCAATGTAATAGTCTTTTAGGGAAGACCCTTTCTATAGGAAGTCCTAAGAATTGTGGTATGTGAGGCAGGATGCAGTTCTTCGGGTGTCTAAATTGAGAGGTTTTTTAAAATTCAAATATGGTAATTTTAAATCTATTTTGCCTTATTAAGGGTAATAGTCCGCTAGGGAGGACCCTTTCTATACGAAGTTCTTAGAATTATTGTATGTGAAGCGGAAGGCAGGCCTCCGGGACTCTAAACTTAAAAATTTGTGAATCTCCATACCATTTGTACGACTGAGTGGTTGTTGAAAAATTAGATGTGGAATTTCTGAGCCTATTTTATCCCGATCACGGTAATCGTCTGTTGGGTTGGTCCATTTCTATAGGAAGTATTGATAATTGTTGCATGTGAAGCAGAAGGCAGGCCTTAGAGCGTCAAAATTTTGATCTGAACCTCAATACCATTTTGTATGATATAGAGGTTATTGAAAAGTCGGATGTGGAAATATCAAGTCTGTTTTATCCAAGTTAGGGTAATAGTTTGTTGGGGGGGACCATTTTTATAGAAAATCCTAAGAATTGTGGTTTATGAAGAGCAAGGTAGGCCTTCGAGATTCAGAACTTCAAAATTTATGAACCTCTACACCATTTTATATGACTAAGATGTTAGGATGTGAAAATTTAGAGTCTGTTTATTTGCGGTCATGGTACTAGTCTGATGGGGTATACCCTTCCTACAGGAAGTCCTTAGAATTTTGGTTGTGTGAAGCGGAAGGCAGGATTTCGGGCGTCAGAACTTCGAAAATTTTCAACCGCCATGCCATTTTGTACGCTGAGAGGTTGTTGTAAAGTCAGATCTAGAAATTTTAACTTTGTTTTATCCTGATCAGGATGATAGTATGCTAGGGAGGACCCTTCCTATAAGAAATCCTAAGAAAGGTGGTATGTGATACGGAAGACAGGTCTCCAGATGTCAGAACTTTGAAATTTATGAACCTCCACAACATTTTATAAGACTACAAGGTTATTGAAAAGTTGGGTGTGGAAATTTCGAGTTTGTTTTAACTCGATCAGTGTAATAGTCTGCTGAGGTGGACCCTTTTTATAGGAGTTCTTGAGAATTTTGGTATCTGGCCTAGTAGGCGGTTCGTTGGGCTTCAGAGCTTCAAAAATTTTGAAATTATACGCCATTCTGTATGGCTGAGAGGTTGTTGAAAATTTGGATGTGAAAATTTTAAGTCTTTTTTTATTTCGATCAAGGTAATAGTCCACTTGGGAGCACCCTTTCTATAGGAAGTCCTAAGAATTGTGGTATGTGAAACGGAAGACGGGTAACTGAGTGATAAAACTTTGAAATTTCTGAACCAGCATGCTATTTTATACGACCTAGAAGTTATTGAAAAGACGAAGATGGAAACTTTGAGTTTGTTTTATCTTGGTGAGAGCAATAGTCCGCTAGGGATGACCCTTTCATAAGGAATTCTTGAGAATTTGGTATGTGAAGCGGAAGGCAGGTCTCTGGCTGTAGAAACTTATAAATTTATGAACCTTCACAACATTTTATACGATTGAGAGGTTTTTGAAAAGTCAATTATAGAAACTTTGAGCCATTTTTATCCCGGTGAGGGTAATTGTCTGCTGGCAAGGGCCCTTTCTATCGAAAGTCCTTAGAGTTGTGGTATATGAAGCTGAAGGTGTTTCTTTGGGTGTTGGAAATTTAAAATTTCTGAAACTCCTCACCATTTTATATGTTTTACATATTGTTGAAAAGTCAGGTTTGGAAGTTTTAAGTTTGTTTTATACCAGTCAAAGTAATAGTTCATTGGGGAAGATCCTTTCTATAGAATGTCCTAAGAATTGTGGCATGTGAAGTAGAAGATGGGCCTACGGGCATCGAAACTTTTAAATTTCTAAATCTCCACGAAATTTTGTATGACTTAGAGGTTGTTGAAAAGTCAGATGTGGAAATTTCTATATTGTTTTATCCTAGTAAGTGTAATAGTCTGATGGGGAGACCCATTTTCTATAGAAAGTCTTGAAAATTATGGTAAGTGAAGTGGAAAATGGCCCTCTGGGCGTTGAACCTTTGAAATTTCTTAACCTCCGCACAATTTTGTACGACTGAGAGGTTTTTGAAAAGTCGAGTGTTAAAATTTCGAGTCTATTTTAATTCCATGAGGGTAATAGTCCGTTGGGGAGGACTTTTGCTACTACAAAAAAAGGATTTGAACTCGGACTCGAAAGATATTTAATCTTGGTTACACAGGAAAGATAACGACATCATGAAAACTTACCACATTACCCGTCAATTTTGGAATAACCAAGGAGTAAAGTGTTATTCAACATAAATTCAAGCCGCACCTTCTACATTTTTATTATTTTCAAAATTGGATGACGCGCCCCTATTACCTCTCAATTATTTAAGAAATCAAGGTCATAAATTAACATTATCACCTCAGTTAAAAATAATAACTAAGGGTAAAATATTGGTATTTTATTTTTTATCTTTTATTTTCTATATTTTGGTTTTAAGTTGTATTACAAAATCATATTTTGATCATTTCTGAAACAGAAACATTATTACAAAACTATTTTTTTGGCCATTTCAAAAATAAATACTTTGTACATTTTGCCCATTTCTCAAACATAATTATTGTACCGTAAATATTCATTATTTACACAATTTTCTAACCCAAAATGGCACATGTACACATTATAATTTGACAACGAATTAAAACTAAAATGCAATAACGATTTGATTTGTAAATGATAAACTAACAAAAGCAATAACCAATATGCAAAGTCTCGTAGGTCATCCAAAAGTTCTCTTCTCTAATTTGTTACTAATAGTTAAACACCTTTAATTTGAACCACATTTAAAAAAAATAAGATCATCAACAAAAATAATAACATTACATCTTTTGTAAAAAGAATATAAGTGATATAAAACATTACTTTACTAGTTTTCTCATACCCTTCTCTAACATCCCGATTTTTTAAAATTTATTTTTAAGTGAGTTTTAGAGTGTTTTTAATTGAATTATTTACGTTGATGAATTTTATGTATAATTAAATAGAAGTGAGAATTTTTGGTTTAGTAGTAAACTAGAATTTAACTAAATTTTTTTTATTTAAATAATATTTGAAATATGAGAAGATGAGCTTTGGGGCAATAAAAGAAGGCTTTAAAAGAAATTAGGGAAGTGGGTGGAATGATACAAAATTTAGGGGAGTATTTTTGAAATTAACTAAAATAAAGGAGAATTAGATTTATATATATTTATTTAAGAAAAATAGGGAGAGTTTGTGAGTACAGGAAAGGAGTTTGACCTTTTTGGTATGAATTTTAAAATATATTCCAATTTTGTCTTTGATTCCAATTATGTCCAAATTAAGAGAGACAAAATAGATAGAAATATTATATATTATTGTATATATATTTCGATGCTAATTTATGCTATGTTAGAGCAGTTTTCAGAAAGAGGAAGAGAAATATGGAAAAGAGAAAAAGGGAAGTAGATAGGGACTGAATTAGGATGTTTAATGAAGACAACGTTTATTTATTTAAATAATGATAACTTAAAATATAAAAAAAAAAAAAAAAAAAGTGTTTCCGCGTATTATACATGTGCTTGCCTTTTATATTTTTTTCATGCAATCCCTATCTTTCCTTTTATAGTATTTTGTGTTTTGGCCTATTATACATGTGCTGCCTTTTATATTTTTTTCATGAGATCCCTATCTTTCCTTTTACAGCATTTCATGTGCTTGCCTATTATTAGGGCTGAAAATGAGTCGAGTCGAGTCGAACTCACCTCAGCTCGGCTCGACTCGTTAAGAATTGTTCGAATTCGAGTTCGAGTTCGAGTTTGACACGAACTTTTTTTTAAGCTCAAACTCGACTCGTTATAAGTTCACAAACAGTTCGGCTCGACTCGTTAGGTTCATCTCATTAGGTTCAGCTCACATGGTTCACGAACTTAAAAACTATTTTTTTAAATATATATATTTTTTAGTATATTTGACATTTTAAATAAATATATATTTTTAAAAAAATATTAAAATAAAATAAAAGTTATCATATTGAAATTTAACTTTATCTTCGAAATCTACTACTTCAAAACCTACACAACTTTCAAGAGATACATTTGAGAGTCTAATTCAAAAACTAATAAATTGAAGATTAAATTGTCTAAGATTTGAAGTAAATATTTAAACCTAATCTTAAAGACAGTATAATTCTTTTCATATGTAATCGAGTTGACTCATGAACCTAACGAGTCGAACTATGTATAGTTCAAGTTCAGCTCATTTAGTTAACGAACTTAATTTTTCGCTCATACTCAACTCATTTGGTTCATGAACCTAGTTCAACGATTTAATTGTCGAGTCGAATTCCGAACTATCTTCGAGTTGGTTTGGTTCATTGCCAGCCCTACCTATTATACATGTGATGACCTTTTATATTTTAATCATGAGATCCTTATCCTTCCTGCAATCCCTATTTTATAGGATTTCATGTGTTGGCCTGTTATATATATATATATATATATATATATATATATATATATATATATATATATATATATATATATATATATATATATATATATATATATATATATATATATATATATATATATATATATATATATATATATATATATATATATATATATATATATATATATATATATATATATATATTTTCCTTCGGTTTTTTCACTGTTCTCCCGTTATTTGAAAAAATAAATTATATAATATCTTATTTCTAAAACTTTTTTTAGAATGTGCTCCATTTTCAAACAAGTTCGTCCAATGAATAAACGAGAGGGTGCACACAGAAATTAGGAGGTGTAGGTTTGTCCACTGGTTGAACGAGTTAGTGCTGAACAGATTGAACCTTGTGAGCTCGTCCACCCAGTGGACAAGCGTGTGAAGTGCATTAATTTTTTTTTTTAATTTTTAATTATTTAAAAATTTTGATAAATATAAAAACTATATAATTAATAATTAATAAATTATATAATTAATAATTAATGATAAATGTAAAACTTTTGTTTATTAATAATTTTAATTCTAATTATGTAAATGATAATATTATTAATAATTTTAATTTTAATTATTTAATGATTTATTAAAATGTTAAATAGATAATTTTTTTAGCGTGTTTAATGAAGACAACGTTTATTTTTTCATGAGATCCTTATCTTTCCTGCAATCCCTATTTATAGGATTTTATGTGTTATGACCTATTCTGCATTTGCTTGCCTTTTATATTTTCTTTTTCATGAGATCTCCTGCAATCCCTATTTTAGAATATTTTTTTTTAATATAACATTTTTAAAAAAAACAATTACCAAATAAATTATTATTTCAAATATATTAAATTTCTAAGAAGAGTCGCCATATGAAATGGCTAATTAAGGGGTCTTAAACTTGATTTGTCATTTCATATGACGTATGAGTTGTTTTTGGATACCCTACCTTACACTGAATCGTCATATGGAATGACACATCAGTTGTAGGGTAATTTTTTTAATTTTTTTTAATATTTGATTATTGTTATATTTTATCACCTTTAATTAATATATAATATTTAGTTTTTGTCACGTATAATTAAAAAAATAATAAAATTTGTTATTTTTAATATTTTATAAAAAAAATTTAAATAAAAGAAATAATGAATTATAATATTTATAATATAAAAAAGTTTCAATATTGTACAACAGATGAAAAAAAGAAAATTAATGGTTGGCTCTATCTAAACGACCACCGGTGTCACATTGGGGAAGATTCGCGCGATGTCGAGGTCTACCACGAGGTTGTTGAGGTGTATCTGGTCTTTGCGTGTTTACCTGTGGAAGAGGCATTTGTTGAGATGACCCCGGCGTATCAGATAAATTTTGAAGCATTTGACCCAAAAAGTTGGGTTGGCCGCTGTCAACGGCGTAATTAAGTTCAATGCCTATGTTTTCGTAGTTTTGTCGGGGAGGTTGGGTGTGGTGTGGATAGTATGGTTGTCTGAATTGGTACATCAAATCGGTTTGGAAACAATGTATTGGTTGTTGTGGGGTTTGGTAGTCAAAAAATGGATAGATATTTTGTTGGTAGGAAGATTGATTGTCTGGTGTGGGGTCAAAAGAGTTATTTGGGCTATAGGTGGATGGGGTAGGGTCAAAAGATGTATCAGGGTTATAAGTAGAAGGGGTGTTGGTTTCGAAAGGGTGGCGGTAGGGGTAAGGCTCTTGTTGTTGTGATTGGGTTGGTGGCATGTATGGGTTGCGATTTTGGAAGATTGATTGGGTGGGCATAATTGGATGTTGGGTATAACATGGTATTTGATGTTGAGCATTGGGTTGCTGTTGTGGGTTCGAGGAAGACGCACGTTGCCTTAGGTCAATCAAATATGTCGGATCATACATAAATTGTTGTGAGGTTGGAACCGACCTAAACCAAATCATATATTGATAACTTGTTCTAGCCCCTTCCACAATAGGGTCGATTAAGATGTGTTGATGTCGGTTCTTCCAATGCAGACACATCTCTTTCACAAAGTCCTTCAAATGATTTACACTCCATTGTGTATCCACCCTTAGTTGATGTCAGTGTCCCAATGACATTGGCACATCTGGAATATCCCGATGCATCCCGAACTGTAGTTTCACCTGGTTACTATGGCACATGTCCACTATAGTGAACCGAATGATAGGTGTTTTAGATGTCCACACGACAACATCATTGGCGTTGTGCTGGTGGTCGAGACCCTCGTACGGCAGCCAGACAAACTACATTAACAATATATGTAATCAAGGTTTCATCTGGCCCAATGTGTTCAATAAGGTTGTGGCACATGGTTATGGAGTTCTTGGACATCTTTGGTAATTCATTCCCAGAACAAACCACCTAAAAAAAAAAGAAACACAATAAAATTAGTTATTAAGAAACATTGCACAAATGATTAAGTTACAAAGAAACATTGTTTGTATACACGTATTGAAAATAAACTTACTTGTTAGCGTATGGGAATGTGAATGGATTACGGTTGATTAGAGAAAGTGTTGGCATCCTAGACCAACCCCACGCTTGAAGGAGATAAGCGCAGCCATAAAAAGTACAATATTTTTTTTAGCATTTTTACATAATGAGCTATATAGATGGGTGAGGACAGCTGAACCCCAACTATATGTGCACACTCTATTAATGTTGTGCAACAACGGTAAATACATAATATTTACAGTATTTCCAATACTGTCTGGAAATAAAAAATGGCCAAATAATATCATAATATAGCACCAAGTTTTAAGTATCTTCTCATACTCGGTGGATTTCTCATTCAACACGATACTATTGTAGTATTCTCTGAGGTATTTCAAATTAATACCTTGCCCCCTCGGTCGACCCTCACATTGTGGCTGAGGTGTGTCGACACATAGAGGGGCGGCCAGTAAATCTTCGCAAAGTTGGTCATTAACACCAACTTTGTCGTTGACGACCTTACCGTTGATGTGTAGGCCAAGTAACATGTATACATCTTGTAAAGTTACGGTACATTAACCGAAAGGTAGGTGAAATGTGTGGGTTTCTGGTCTCCAGCGTTCTAGCAAAACTAGAATAAATTTGGGATCCAGTGATTACGATTTGATTTTGATCAAATCACCGAACCCACATGCTTCTAGGTGTCCTTCTATGACAGGGTCGTGTGGTATGTAGTCATGCACACGACAGTGAAACCTTGATACGTACTGCGAAAGAATATAAATACCATTAGGTTTAAAGAAAATTTAAACTTAGTAAAGAATGACAACAAAAAGCAAAATACTTACAAACTCTGTGATGTTCTCAATTGTGCCTCTGTGATCGTTGCCCATTGTGAGTAGAGACATTGTGGGTTATGTTTGTTGGGTGAAGTGTGCTGAGTGAAGTTTTATAAGTGAAGTTTGCTGGGTGAAGTATGCTGAGTGAAGTTTGATGAGTAAAGTTTTTTGCAGAGTGACAAGAAGATTTTGTAGAACGTATGAGGAGTAGATTTGGTAATAGGATGAGAGGAGTTTGTTCCTTGATGAACATGTATTTATAATGGTCAAATGTGATGAGAGGAGTCACATGAAAATGCACGCTGAAGTGTGCAAGTTTCTAAGTGCGGGAGTCACATGAAAATGGATGTTGTAAGTGTGCAAGTTTCTAAGTGCGTGAGTCACATGAAAATGCATGATGTAATGTTATCATTCATGCAGAGTGTTGGTCTGCTACGGTAATAATGTAGGCATGTGAATACTACCACTATTAATGCATGCTGAAACATGATGACAATGGTTCAGGAAAGCGTGCAAGTGTGATCTTGTCATGCATGTGAAGACAAAAACATTAGTGTAGTGTTGTCATGTATGCAGAGTGTTGTGAAAATATATGTTCTGCTAGACGGTAGTGTTGTCAAGCATGCATGCTGAATTTTTATGACATGGGTGAAGGGAAGCATGCAAGTGTAGTCTTGTCTTACAAGATTCTTGGTCATTGGAGTGCAGAGAATCTTACAGTCATTTATTGATAGAGTGTATTCTTAAAGGTATTTATTTTTTCCTTTATTACAAAGATATGATCACAAGTATGCAGCGTATAGTGAAGTCTTAAAGATATGAAGATGTAGTCTTACAAGTATGCAACATCCTGCGAGACTAATACTGTAGCCATGTGTATACATTTATTAGTAAGAATCTTGTAGGCATGCAGAGTGCATAGTATAGGCATGCAGCATGCATAGTGTGGCCATGCATAGAATCGTGTAGGCGTGCATAGAATCAAAGTGTAGGTATGCAGAGTGCAGAGTGTATCCATGCAGAGAATCTTGTAGGCATGTAGAGTGCAGAGTGTAGGCATGCATAGAATCGTGTAGGTATGCATAGAATCAGAGTGTAGGCATGCAGAGTGCAGAGGGTAGCCATGCAAAGAATCTTGTAGACATGCAGAGTGCATAGGGTAGCCATGAAGAGTTTAGTCTTGTCATGCAGAGAACCTTGTAGGCATGCAAAGTTTAGTCTTGTCATGCAGAGAACCTTGTAGGCATGCAGAGTTTAGTCTTGTCATGCAGAGAACCTTGTAGGCACGCAAAGTTTAGTCTTGTCATGCAGAGAACCTTGTAGGCATGCAGAGTTTAGTCTTGTCATGCAGAGAACCTTGTAGGCATGCAAAGTGTAGTCTTGTAGGCACGCAGAGACATGTGATGAGTGCAGATCTAATAATAAAAAAACAACACTTTATTGCTATTAATACAATAGAGATAGTTGATTTATTTTCATACCAATTTGTAAAACAATCCTTTCAAACACAAGTTTACTAACATTTTAGTTATGGCTCAAACACCACAATACATGACCAGTGCACATTTAAATTGTGAGGTTTTTGAATGTAACTCAGCCGGTTTTTAATTTTCGAAATATCGATGTTACTAT
The DNA here is from genome assembly GCA_963859935.3 of Lathyrus sativus. Classification (NCBI taxonomy): domain Eukaryota; kingdom Viridiplantae; phylum Streptophyta; class Magnoliopsida; order Fabales; family Fabaceae; genus Lathyrus; species Lathyrus sativus. The sequence goes on along the minus strand of OZ012736.1, from coordinate 398,157,392 downwards.
ATTTTTGATTGACAGAAGATCAAATTTTTTACACTTGAAATCGAGATTAGAAAAGAAATTACAGTGTGGTCCAATTGGCTAAATAATCTTCAAGAATCCTGTGTTCTTTGGCGGGTACGAGCAATGCAAAATTTTCCAATTAAAGATTCGAGACGATGAAGATGTGCGTAACATGTTCTGCAGTCATGAGTATTTCAGTTTCTCAGATATTGTGTTATATGTTACGTTACAACAACAACAACTTGATTCTTCTCAAGTTTTTTACGAATGTGATGATGTAAACAACGAGGAAGAGGGAGTTCCACCCAGTCATGTTTATTGCCCACCTCAACACATGACAAGTCTCAATTTAGGTGACGATGAACCCTCAACAGATATTTTTTACAGCCTTAACTACGCAACAGAAGAAATACTAAAGAGGGCGATAACTTTCGTACAAAAGAAGATTGTGTTAGAGCAATTAATTAATATCACATGGACTTATCAGTAGATTATAGAGTCGATTGAACAAATCTGACTCTGTATAAGATCTTTTGTTGTAACAAGGTGTGTCCGTACCGATTAACAACGTTTTTCCGGAAGAGATGTGATTCATGGAAGATAGGGTCAATGGGTCCAGCCCACACTTGTATAATCACGAATCCGATGTAGGACCATTGCAAGCTCAGCTCTCAATTGATTTGCGATAAGATTCTATCAATCATTAGCGACAACTCTTCTTTGAAGGTGAGTACCATAATTTCACATATGGTTCAAAGGTACAATTACACTCCTTCGTACCGAAAAGCGTGGATAGCTAGGACTAAAGCGGTTGAAAGGGTGTTTGGAAATTGGGAGGAGTCTTACAAAGTGAAGCTGAGAAAAACACTTAGATCGGGGGGTTGAATAAGAGTTTTAAGAAATATGGCAATAAAAACAACTCAAGATTTTTATCCTGGTTCGTTGAACTCAACTACTCCAGTCCACCTTATCAAAGATGATTTGCCTTTCTCAACAAGAACAACTGATTACAATAGTAAGCACTAAGAACAACTGTCTTAGTCTTCTCAAGAACTACTGACCACACCTTGGTCTTCTTAAGGACTTTCTTACAAATTAATGTAAACTAACAAGTGTTTGATTGCTTCTAATAAGCTGTATCACAACTGTGATATATACACTTTAAGATTAAGTACAAATAAAACTATACAGTTTTATGAAAGAGCAAATGAATAAGATCTTTGTGAGATTTTCTCTTTGATGAATCAAGCGTGTAAGAATATTTCTTTCTGAGTGAACTAGCAATGAGCAAGTGATGAGCAGAAAATTAGCAACCTCACAATGTTGTAGAAGTTCTCCTTTTATAGCATTTCCAATATGCTTTGAGTGATGTGCAGCTGATTATAATATTAGAATATAAGACTATTCATTATCAAAAAGTATGGGCAGAGGTATGCTTTCTGCAGGAAAAGTATGGTTGTAGAAGCCTTGGGATTTGCACCACGTCACTTCTTTGGACAAATTAGCCATTGGTTACTTTGGAAGTAGCACCACGTCCAATCAAGTTTACAACTTCTTCAACAAGCTTCCTTCAAGATGAAGTCTTCATAATCTGCACTTCAGAACTTGTAGCAAGCTTAAAGATATGAAATACTTTAAGATGATCAGAGCTAAAGGAAGAGAGATGTTCAGAGTCTTGATAGATGATCAGATCGTAATATATCAGAGTCTCAATCTTAATCAGAGTCTTCATCAGAGTATACAGCAGTATGTGCTTGAGCGTGAATATAAATGATAAGAGTCTAAATATCAAAGCCTCTGTTCTTGCAGTAAAGAGAAATTCAGATCATTAACGCTTCAGATTATTCTGTAGCTTCTACTTCAGATCCTTCTGGCAGCGCTTCAGAATCTTCTGATAGTCTTGCATATGATGCTTCAGAGCTTTGCATAGTTTCTTGTACTTATGTATTTTGCTTCTTTAAGAGTCTTTTAATTTAATACCTGAAACAATAATACTTGAACAAATTTTAGAGTATATATTTTCTTAATACAAAATTCCATAAAAGTTATCATCAAAACATAGAGATATAAGAAACACCAATCTGTGTTCTAACAATCTCCCCCTTTTTGATGATGACAAAACACAGGAAATTTTGTTCAATAAAAGAGAAATAAAATATATAACTCCCCCTGAGATTAAGAATCCCCCCCTGAAATGAATACTCTAATAGAAGATAACACTTCCCTTTTTGCTTGAGTATATTTCAGAACCTGGTAGAAATCCTTTTTATACTTTCCAGAATCAGAGTCTGATGATTTCTTTCAAATGAAGAGTTCTGGTATATCTTCTAGAATCAGAGTCAAATTTGCTTCAATGATGGTAATTCTCAGGGTAACTTCAGATAATTTTTGTCAGATGAAATAATGAGATCTGAAAGTCTTAAGATACAATGTTAGATTAATACTATGTCTGAATTTCATTTAAGTATTGCTTATGGATTGAACAATCAAATTCTCTTTATCCCCTTTTTAGTCATAATCAAAAAAATTTTAAAGACAAAAAAGATAACAGAAGAAGAGATAACTTAACACACAAATGAAAAACATAACATGCAGATTCATTCAGATTCAAATAGCACAAAAAGATAAGTTGTTCATACAACAGATGATAGAAAATAGAACAGCAGAAAACAAGTGCAAAACAAGAATGCAAAAACATGGAAAAAAAACTAGGGCTGGCGAGAAGCAATCAAGGTCAGAAGATCAGTAATATTAGCAGTGGACTCTTCTTGCTTGGCCATCCAAGTCTTGATCTCTTCAGTAGTCTGTTCCTGTTTTATCATCCATGATCTGATTTCCTTGACTTCTTGGACAACATCTGGAGTCTCAGTCTTCATCTCAGATGCAGAAGGTTCAGAAGCAGATGCACTTGCCATTGGTTGATCAATCTCCATGTCAGATGCAGGAGTATCTTCTATCATTGCAGTATCTTCAGCAGGAGCATCTTCCAGAAGAAGCACTGGAGTTGTGAGAATGCTCAGCAGATTCTGTCTGACCATTTCAGCAAACTTTACCTTTGCATCATCAACACAAAGTGTTCTGAGATCAGATGCATCAGAGTTGAACTTTGAGATGAATCTGTTCCAGGAAGCTTCAGATTCAGCAGGATCCATACTAGCCATGCACTCTTTTTCTACAGAAGCAATCCCCATACGTATTTCCTTTTTGAAATTCTTGAACAGAGTAGAAACATCTGATCTGGGTTTGGGGTTCAGAAAGTCTTCTATGGTGACTTTTTGTGATGGTTCAGGAGGTGTTTGGTTTTGTTCAGGAGGTGGGTGATCAGATGATGGTTGTTCAGATAGTGGTTGTTCAGATGGTTGGGGTATGGATGGTTGTGGTTCATATGGTTGTGGTATGGATGTTTGTGGTATGGTGAGTTTAGAAGTAGAGGTGTCACCATCAGATGGTGTTGATGTAACAACATCAGATGAGGGTGGTATAAAATCTGTGAAGTTAAATTTGAAGCGAAGAGGGTGTTCAGAAGCAGGTAGGTCAGATGGTAGTGGTTTATAAGGATCAGGAATTTGTAAGCTAGTTAGTGAGGGGACTTCAGATTCATCAGAATCAGATGATTCAGTTGAATGACATGAAGTGGAAGAGAGGACATACATGGTTGCAATGGGTTGCACATCCAGAATATCTTCAGATGTTTATGGGATATAGGGTTCAGGATTTGGGATGGTTTGTTCTTCTGGTGGTTGAGTAGAAGAGAGTGGTTCAGATTGTTTTTGTGGTTCAGAAGATGGTTGTTGGTGTGGTTCAGATTGAGTTTGTTGAGGGGGTTGTTGTTCAAAATATTTCTGTAGAGGGGGTTCAGATGGTTTTTGAACAGAAGATGGTTGAGAATGTGTATGAGGAGATGAAATGGGTTCAGATGAATGCGGTTCAGATGGTTGAGGAGGAGATGGTAGAGGTGAAGCTGAGGGTGAAGGGACAGATGGTTTGGGATCAGATGTTAATACCTGTTGAATAGTTTCTCTTATTTCCTCCAAGCTAGCTTCTGGAGGATTTTCCTTCTGCTTCTTGTCCTTTTCGGGTTCGTCAGCAGCATCCGAGGCTTTCCTCTTAGGCTGTGCAACAGATCCTTCCTCAACTTTCCTCTTCTTGCGCCTTTCTCTCAGAAGATTTGGCAGAACTTCTCCTTCCTTCTGAACTATGTTAGCAGGCAGAGGGATACCATTCTTCAAACAATCAGCAATGAATGACAGAATGATGTTCCTAGGTTCATCAACACTGAACATAGGAAAATCTGCTAAAGGAATTCTCCTTCTGTTAACTTCCTTAGAGTTGAATTTCTTGGGTTTGCCTGCAAGCTCTGAAATAACCTTCATCCTTTTCAGAGTATTCCCATTGATGACAGATCCTACAATATAAGATATATCATCTGTCACTCCAGCATCAGTCAGATGCTTCACAAGACCATTCTCTGTTAGAATGTTCGATATCAGTCTTCCCATAGGGATCCAATTTATGATCTTTCCAGCTTTAACCCTTACTTCTTCTCTTGTTTCCTTTATATGGTTCAAAAGATGACTGAACAGAAGATAAGGCAGATCCACCTTCTTGCCTTTACTCATACAGAACATGAAGTACATTTGTTCTGAGTTGACATAATTTGGTGAGTTAAAAGATTTTCTATGAAAGATAGAACTCATGAAAATCTTAGCCCAAATTCTGTTAACAGGCTTCAGATCTCTGACCTTGTTGGATGGTTCCCCAGAAACACAAAATTCTTGAAAAATTTCAGCCAAGTCCACACGAGCAGTAGCCATACTTGTGATTCCATCAGTTTCCTTATACTCAAGCAGTTGTCTAATTAACTTCTCAGTGATAACAATTTCCTTCCCAAGAACAGAAGAATGAATGAACTTAGCGAAAACTTGAGCGTGTATCCAGAATTCCTTCACCAATGTTGGATAAACAGGACCCATCATCCTGTCAAAATACTTTTCCCAGTTCTTAGTTTTGATGGTTGGGTAGAGATCAAAACCATTTTCTTTAATGGATTCAAAATCCACAAAGTTCTCACACAGAACCTCAAGATCTTTGATTGGAGTGAGAAGAGTTCTCACTAGTGCCTTGTACACAACAGCAGTTTGAGATGAGGCAGCAGCATTTGGGGATGATGCAGCAGCAATTGAGGTTTGCATCTGAGCAGATGTTGAAGATGGTGATGCCATTGATGTTCTTGAGATGCGTCTGGGTTTACGAGAGGTTTTGGGTTTTGAAAAGAGATGAAAGCAATAGAGAAGGCAGAAATTCATATGAGAAGTGTAACGAGTGTAAAGTGTGATTTGTGAAGTGTTGTGAGAATTTATAGAGCAATTTAGGGCATGCAAAAAGACACAAGATCTCACGCGTACACATAAGCATTGAATGAAGTGAAACATAATCATATCAAGCAATTAATGCAAGGAATAAAATCATATCAAGCATTTAAGATTCTGATAGAAGGGGGAAAAATCAAGAGATTTTGGATTTTCTAAGCAATACCTCAAACGTCAATTCAGTATGGTGCACTCTACCTTTCCAGATTCTGAGCTACACGTGTTTGCTTGCATGTGCCTCTGAAGCTTCTTGATAAATGAAACGTTAGGCAATGTTCAGATCCTCTGAGCCTTGTTAGTTCAGATTTACACACAAATAAATAAACACAGAATTGAAAAGAAGACATACTTCAGAGTTTAGACATTTATCATCTGAAAAAAATTTTCATCTGATGAATATTTTATTCTGGACAGAAGTCCATACTTATATTTTTCAGAATAAATTTAAATCTATCTTCATCAAGGGGTTTTGTAAAGATATCAGCCCATTGATGATCTGTATCCACAAAGTTTAAATTGATAATTCCCTTCTGAACACAGTCTCTGATGAAATGATGTTTAATCTCTATATGCTTAGCTTTAGAGTGTAAAATGGGGTTTTTAGATAAGCATATAACAAAAGTATTATCACAGAAGATAGAAATGTTACTCTCAAAAATCTGATAATCTTCCAGTTGACTTTTCATCTAGAGCATCTGGGTGCTACAACTAGCAGTAGCAATATATTTTGCCTCTGTTGTTGAAAGTGCAATTGTGGGTTGCTTCTTGCTGAACCAGGAGATCAGATGACTTCCAAGAAATTGACAGCTTCCAGAAGTACTTTTACGTTCTACTATGTCTCCAGCATAGTCAGCATCACATAATCCAACTAATTTATACTCATCAGATCTTCTGTAACACAGACCCACATTAGTAGTACCTTTCAGATACCTTAGAATCCTCTTAACAGCTGTTAAGTGAGATTCTCTAGGATCTAATTGGAATCTAGCACACAGACAAACACTTAATAAAATATCAGGTCTTGAAGCAGTCAAATATAATAGAGATCCAATCATACCTCTGTAAAGTTTTTGATCAACTTTCTTACTTGCCTCTTCCTTACCAAGTGTACTTGTAGGATGCATTGGATTCTTTGCCAATTTGCTTTTATTCAGATTGAATTTCTTCAGAAGCTCTTTGACGTATTTAGTCTGGTGAATATATGTGCATTCTGGAGTCTGATTTACTTGGATTCCCAGAAAGAATCTAAGTTCTCCCATCATGCTCATTTCAAATTCAGCCTGCATAGACAAAGCAAACTCCTTTCCCAGCATAATATTGGTAGATCCAAAAATAATATCATCCACATAAATTTGACAGACTAGTAAATCTTTCTTAAATGTTTTACAGAAAAAAGTTGTGTCCACTTTGCCTCTGATAAAATTCTTTTCCAGAAGAAAATTACTTAATCTTTCATACCAAGCTCTGGGAGCTTGTTTCAAACCATAAAGAGATTTTTTGAGTTTGAAAACATGATCTGGAAATTTATCACTTTCAAAACCAGGAGGTTGATGGACATAAACTTCTTCTTCTATAATACCATTTAAGAAGGCACTCTTAACATCCATCTGATATAGAGTGATGTTATGTTGTGCAGCAAATGAAATAAGAAGGCGTATAGATTCTAACCTTGCCACTGGAGCATAAGTTTCAGTGTAATCAATTCCTTCTTGTTGACTGTAACCTTGAGCTACTAACCTTGCTTTGTTCCTAACAACTTCTCCTTTTTCATTTAGTTTATTTCTGAATACCCACTTTGTTCCAATAATGTTGAAACCTTTTGGTCTTGGAACCAGATCCTACACATCATTTCTTGTAAATTGATTCAGCTCATCTTGCATTGCAAGTATCGAATCATTATCACTCAGAGCCTCATCCACAGATGTTGGTTCAATAATAGACACCAACCCAAAAAGTGATGTTCCAGATGATCTGATAAACGACCTTGTTCTTATAGGGTCATCTTTCTTCCCAATAATCATTTCTTCTGGATGAGAAGCTTTGATTTTGGATGATCCTTTAACTGTTGGTTCTTCAGAAATATTCATGTTATTCATCTGAGCAGCCAATGGAGTTGCATCTGGTGTAACTTCTTCTTGAGCTTTCTCTACCTCTGATTTCTCAGATTCTGTGAGAATAACTTCTCCATCTGCAGAGTTTTCAAACTGCTTTGGCTTTTGTTTGCCAAGCTTAACATCAAATCTAACACGTATAGATTCTTCCACAATCCGTGTCTCAGTATTGTATACTCTGTAGCCTTTAGAGCGTTCAGAATATCCAAGCATGAAACACTTTTGTGCTTTAGAATCAAACTTGTTAAGATTCTCTTTAGTGTTCAGCATAAAACAAATACATCCAAAAGGATGGAAATAAGAAATGTTTGGCTTTATATTCCTCCACAATTCATAAGGAGTCTTCTCCAGAAGAGGTATGATAGACACTCTGTTCTGAATGTAACATATTGTGTTAATTGCTTCTGCCCAAAAATGTTTTTGCCAAGTTAGTCTCATTGATCATGGTTCTGGCCATCTCTTGCAATGTTCTATTTTTCCTCTCTACAACTCCATTCTGTTGTGGAGTTCTAGGACAGGAGAAATCATGAGCAATGCCATTTTCATTAAAATATTTTTCAAAATGTTTGTTTTCAAATTCACCACCATGATCACTTCTGACTTTAACAATTTTGAAATCTTTTTCAGTTTGGACTTGTTTGCAGAAGTCAAAGAACACAGAATGTGACTCATCCTTGTGTTTTAGGAATTTTACCCATGTCCATCTGTTGTAGTCATCAACAATGACTAACAGCTTTGCAACACTTTTGATTAAAGATTATGTCATAACCATTGTCACTTAATTGACTTATGGATAATAGATTATGAGCTAATCCTTCAACAAGCAAGACATTAGTTATGGAAGGAAGTTTACCATTGCCTATGGTTCCAGAGCCAATTATCTTGCCCTTCTGATTCCCTCCAAACTTGACATCTCCTCCAGATCTAAGCTTCAGACTTTGGAACATAGACCTTTTTCCCGTCATATGTCGTGAGCATCCAGAGTCCAGGTACCATGACTGGAGTCTTGACTTTGCTGCTAAGGATGTCTGCAACATAGATTATCTTATCCTTAGGTACCCAGATTTTCTTGGGTCCTTTTTGGTTAGTTGCCTTAAAGCTTTTTCTGAACTTCTGTCTTTCAACATAAGACTTGTTCTGATTAGCTTTAGATTTATTAAACACATGTTTGTTCTGATTAGAACTTGTGTGTTAAATATCATTTAGGTGACCAAATGTAAACTGAGAATATAAAGGAGGATACTTGATATCCAGTTTATCTACAGATTTTGGATTTGAATCTTCATAAGAGAAAGATTTATATCCAACACCTTTTCTATAGTTTCTGCTAATACCATAGATCATTGAAGCCATCTTGCTTCTATCTAGGCTTTTAGTTAGAAACTTCCTAAAGCTATAATCATACTCTTGTAAAATATTTTTAGAGCATGTTTCAGACTTTGAATCAGAGTTTAGTTAAGCAGATTCTAAATTATTTTTCAATTGAAGATTTTCAGCTTTTAGCTCAGCTATTTCTGATTCAAACTTGTTACTCTCAAATTCAATATGCTTTAGAAGCATTTTGTATTTGAGTTTAACTTTGCTATAGTTTTCAAGAATATCAGATAGACTTTCAACAAGTTCTTGTCTAGAAATTTCAGCAAATACCTCCTCAGAATCAGATTATGATTTTGATCCAGATGATTCAGCACTATTTTCAATGTCAGCCATGAATGCTACATTTGCACATTCCTCTTCTTACTCTGATGACGAATCAGATGCATCTGAGTCATCCCAGGTAGCCATCAGAACTTTCTTTTTGTGATCTGACTTTCTTTTTGGCTTCTCATTCTGAAGCTTTGGACATTCGCTCTTGCAGTGCCCGGGTTCTTTGCATTCATAGCAAACAACCTCTCTTTTTCCAGATCTCCTGTGTCCAGAGGATTCTCCAGATCTTCTGTATCCAGAGTGTTCTCCAGATCTTCTGTGTCCAGAAGATTCTTTATGTTGATCTAGTTTTCTAAAGTTCTTGAACTTCCTTTGCTTATTCTTCCAGAGTTTGTTGATTCTTTTGGACAGCAAGGATAGTTCTTCTTCATCTTCAGAAGCAGAGTCATCAGAGCTTTCTTCTATTACCTAGCAATGCTTTAACAGATTTAATAGATTTTAAAGCAATTGACTTACCTTTCTTTAGAGGCTCATCTTCCTCTAGTTCAATCTCATGACTTCTTAGAGAACTGATTAGTTCCTCCAGCGTAATCTTGTTCAGATCCTTTTCCAGCTTCAGAGCAGTGACCATGGGTCTCCATCTGGTTCGCAAGCTTCTGATTATTTTCTTGACATGATTTGCTGTAGAGTAACCCTTGTCCAGAACCTTTAGGCCAGCAGTGAGAATTTGGAATCTGGAAAACATGGCTTCAATAGATTCAGATTCTTCCATCTTGAAAGCTTCATACTTCTAGATCAGCGCCAAAGCCTTGGTTTCTTTAACTTGAGAGTTCCCTTCATGAGTCATCTTCAGGGATTCAAATATATCAAAGGTAGTTTCTCTGTTGGTTATTTTCTCATACTCAGTATGAGATATAGCATTCAGCAAGATAGTTCTAGCCTTGTGGTGATTTCTGAATTCCTTCTTTTGCGCCTCAATCATTGATTTTCTGTCAACTTTCTTGCCATTCCCATCAGTGGGATGAACATATCCATCAATAACTAAGTCCCAAAGATCAGCATCAAATCCTAGAAAGAAACTTTCTAGTCTATCTTTCCAATAGTCAAATTTTTCTCCATCAAACATGGGAGGTTTTGTGCTGACTCTTTCTTCATATTTGTTGTTGTTGGGTGTTGAAGTTTCAACAGCCATAATGTATATCAACCAAGAATATCAAGAGTTTTTCCCACTAGATCTTTTCTGGTCACGGTTAAGTGATAGCACAAACAAAATCGGAGCTCTGATACCAACTGAAGGTGATAAAAACACTTAGAGGGGGGGGGGGGGTTGAATAAGAGTTTTAAGAAATATGGCAATAAAAACAACTCAAGATTTTTATCCTGGTTCGTTGAACTCAACTACTCCAGTCCACCATATCAAAGATGATTTGCCTTTCTCAACAAGGACTTAATCCACTATTAATCAACTGATTACAATAGTAAGCACTAAGAACAACCATCTTAGTCTTCTCAAGAACTACTGACCACACCTTGGTCTTCTTAAGGACTTTCTTACAAATTAATGTAAACTAACAAGTGTTTGATTACTTCTAATAAGCTGTATCACAACTGTGATATATACACTTTAAGATTAAGTACAAATAAAACTATACAGTTTTATGAAAGAGCAAATGAATAAGATCTTTGTGAGATTTTCTCTTTGATGAATCAAGCGTGTAAGAATATTTCTTTCTGAGTGAACTAGCAATGAGCAAGTGATGAGCAGAAAATTAGCAACCTCACAATGTTGTAGAAGTTCTCCTTTTATAGCATTTCCAATATGCTTTGAGTGATGTGCAACTGATTATAATATTAGAATATAAGACTATTCATTATCAAAAAGTATGGGCAGAGATATGCTTTCTGCAGGAAAAGTATGGTTGTAGAAGCCTTGGGATTTGCACCATGTAACTTCTTTGGACAAATTAGCCGTTGGTTACTTTGGAAGTAGCACCACGTCCAATCAAGTTTACAGCTTCTTCAACAAGCTTCCTTCAGGATGAAGTCTTCATAATCTGCACTTCAGAACTTGTAGCAAGCTTAAAGAGATGAAATACTTTAAGATGATCAGAGCTAAGGGAAGAGAGATGTTCAGAGTCTTGATAGATGATCAGATCGTAATATATCAGAGTCTCAATCTTGATCAGAGTCTTCATCAGAGTATACAGCAGTATGTGCTTGAGCGTGAATATAAATGATAAGAGTCTGAATATCAAAGCCTCTGTTCTTGCAGTGAAGAGAAATTCAGATCATTAACGCTTCAGATTATTCTGTAACTTCTGCTTCAAATCCTTCTGGAAGCGCTTCAGAATCTTTTGATAGTCTTGCATCTGATGCTTCAGAGCTTTGCATAGTTTCTTGTACTTATGTATTTTGCTTCTTTAAGAGTCTTTTAATTTAATACCTGAAACAATAATACTTGAACAAATTTTAGAGTATATATTTTCTTAATACAAAATTCCATAAAAGTTATCATCAAAACATAGAGATATAAGAAACACCAATCTGTGTTCTAACACAAAGAACTTCCAAAATTCTTGGTGGCTCTTAAATAATATTCTCTAGGGACTGTTGCCATCTTGGAGATAATGCTACCGTATACACCAGATGGGACTTGTGTTAGTGGAAATTGCATTTTTCACAGACTCTTATGGGCGTTTAAACCTTGTATCAAAGACTTTGCTTATTGTAAACTTATTATTCAAGTTGATGGCACTTGGTTGTACGAGAAATATAAGGGCATGCTACTCATGGCTGTGGCACAGGACGGGAACAACAACATTTTTCTAATAGCCTTCGTTGTAGTTGAAGGGGAGACTGCTGGGGGTTGGAGTTTTTTCCTAAAAAATCTCCGCTTATATGTTTCTCCCTAATTTAACTTATGTTTGATCTCTGATAGACACCCATCAATCGAGAGTGCATACAAGAACCTTGATAATGGTTGGCAGGATCCTCCCTTGAACCATGTGTATTGTATAAGACATATCGCCCAAAATTTATGCGGGAAATCAAAGACAGAACAGTAAGGAAGAAGGTTGTGAACACAGGATATGCACTAACAGAGTCCACATTCAAACACTACCGTGATGAGATCAGACTGACAAATACAGATTCATTAAGATGGATTGATAATATTGATAAAGAGAAATGGACAAGGGCATACGACAATGGGGTGCGATGGGGTCACATGATAACTAACCTCGTTGAATCAATGAATTCTATTTTCAAGGGAATCTGAAACCTACCAATAACTGCCTTGGTAAAGGCAACATATTTTAGGCTCGGGGCACTCTTTGATAACAGACATATAAAGTAAGGTTTAGTATTATAATCTGGTCAGCTATACAGTAATAGTTCAACAAAATTCATGAAAGATGAGGCTACCAAAGCCAACACACATGTGGTCACAATCTTTGACCGTAATAAAGGTTGGTTTAGTGTTGCCGAGTTAATTTATTATAATGAAGGAAGGACTAGGGGATGTTATCGAGTGGAACTAGATAGGAGTTGGTGTGACTGTGGAAAGTTTTAGGCATTTCGTATGCCTTGCTCCCATGTTATAGCAGCATGTTCGAAAGCGTGCCAAGACCCAATCAATTATCTTTCTGCTATTCACCAAGTGATAAGTTTATGCAATGTCTACACATGTAGCTTTTAAGTGGTGGAAAAGGAGGACTATTGGCCTCCATATGAAGGAGATATTATAATGATTTGATGCGAAGAAAGAAAAAGGGTCGCCCTAATAGCACGCGCATTCGAATGGAGATGGATGCAACAAACAAAATGGTCAGATTATGTAGTTCATACCGACAACCAGGATACAATCGTACAAAATGACCCAATCTAGGATCAAGCACATGATCATAGTTTCTAATGTAACCGTGTTCCTTTAAATCAACAGCAAATTACATTCCATTGAAAGCATAGTTAAGCGATTACAATTAACAAACAATTTAAATTAAACAAACATAACTTAATATCACAACAACATTCTGAAATAACAACAACATAACCAAATATCAAAATAACAATATGAAAATAACAACAATAAACACACATAAAACAACACAACGCATCAACTTGTATAGAATATCACAACCATCAAGGTAATCTTCTTTGGTGTTAACATCATCACAAGGATGCCAACATCATTTTCCACTTTTCTCCAATCGCGAGTAACTCCGTTTCTCCCTGACTCCTCAACCAACCTCTTAATTTTCCTAGAATAGAAAATGATATATTGTTAGTGTTTTATGAGAAAGCGAGAAAGCAAAACACTTAAAACATGGGAGACATGAATTCAGCTTAGATAGTATCCATAGAACACCGTCCCAACTTCTCTATTTTCTAAATAGCACCAAATATTATATGCTTGTGATAAAATTATGAATTTCTCCAGTCTAAAATATATTTAAACCCTATTTTAAACACACTTAACCTCACCTCCAACAGAGTTATGAAACATCAGTTATATTCGTTTCAATTCAGCCTTATCACAATAATTCTTGCATAAACTTTAAAACATAATGCCTGATTTCAAAATAGCACAAAAAATTATATTTTCATTATAAATTAAAACTTTCTAGTTTAAAATATCATTAAATTTACTTTCTAACTCAACTGACGGCACCCTAAAAAAACTTACGAAACTAAATTTACCCTTGAAACATGATGACCAGCACATCACTGAAATTGACTACGCCTCATGTATAAAAACCAGCAAACTGCTACTATTGTATCGATCCTAGATTCGGTTACTCTACTTCAAAATAAATATTTTTGTGTTAGCTTTCCAATGCAACTAACGGCACCCGAAAAGGACTTACGAAACTCAAGTTATGCATGAAATAAGACGATTAATCCACTAATATGTCTACCTGTGATTTTCTACGTTTTTCTCCGTATTTAACAAATTTAAAACTCGCCTATTTCACCTATTTGAGTTATCACCATCTGAAAAACATAATGATAACCAACACCATTGGAAGGACACAAAACTTAGGATTATCAATAACATATTTGATTTTTTTTACTATTATTATATCCGCCTTATTTACCTGATCTACCACTGATAGGCAACCACCATAACAAATAGGGTACAACTATTCCAATTTTATATTTTTTCCTTATTGCATTAACAAGGTTATCAGATTAACATTATCTTATCAAAATGCATCAATAGGGTTATCAACTAACCTTGCTTTATCAAAAGGTATCAACATATGTATCGAATCAAAATACAAGAATATATATAGATCACACAATAGAGCACAAAAACAATGTCATAACAATTGCTTTAGAAGGTTTTAAACAAACTTTTTTTATCTAAAAAATTATCAAAATGCAAATATAAAAGAAGAAGGAAGAAGTGAAAGGAATCCTCACTATCCATCTCGTTAAACACTCATACCTCAAAAAATACGATCCTCGCGATGGACGCGGAAAAAACGTTTGAACAGAGTCGCCACCGAAATTTATTCATTCCAAGGAAGAAATAGGAAAGTATCGATAAAACCTTTAAAGAGATAAGAACATGGTCGTCGCAACCAAATTCTAGGTTCAGGAGTCGATTACGCAAAGGTAAGGTATTAACAACCTCTACGTCCATTATATTCAACAAGAACCTCTTGATTCGATTCGAGAGAAAAACTAGCTAGGTTGTTTCTTTTCTTCTAAAGATTTGCTTCTAAGGGGAAAATGGGTGATTTTTTATTAGGGTGCTCGCCAAGAATTGGGGCCCTTGTGCCTAAGTACTCCCTCGTGCAATGGGAAAGCCAGGGCATCGTAGTTCGTGATGCTACGGTAAAAAATTTGGGGTAAAAACAAAAGGTAGCTCGCCAGGATCTTGTAATCCTATGCCTAAGTATTCTCATTGACAAATGAGAAATCAGAGTGTCCGTAATTCGGAAAACTACGGTTGGTTGGTTTTGTGTTTTAAGCGAACGAGGGCTTATGTCACATTCTAACAACTAAACGTTGACTTGTTTGAACTAAATGGTAAGGAGGACCTAATTGGTTTAGGGTAAGGTCGATGGCGAGGCGAAAGCGCTCGACTTACAAGTTAGGTATGATACATGAAAAAGCAATTAAATTGGGTTTTAATCGTGTATACTAGCAAAGTGGGCTAGTCTTCTAAATAACTAATTAAAAATAATTGATCGAATAGGTGTCCTTGTAAGGAAGCCCAGGAGTAAGCTTTGAATGTTGTGTATTGTGACAAAGATTGGTGGCGATGCTTTAAAAGCAATCGACTTACAAGGTGGAATATGGCTCGACGTTGGATCGGGAATTTTTTTTAAATGGTTTAAAGCATCAAAGCATAATCTAGACAAACGAGTAAAGAGCGTACATCAAAATGGGAGCGGGTTACATGTAAGTTACACGGGATTGCGTGAAATAAATGGTCTCATTGTCAGGTTGCCCAAGAGGAAGCTGTATGTGTGTGAGGTGTCATAAACTAAGCCATGAGCAAGAGTTCAGACAAAAATCTCCAAGCTAGGGCTTTTGTACACAGTCCGAGTTCCGTTGCTCGGAAAAGTAACCACAGTCCACCAATTTAGGCTTTTCGGGTTTTGATCGTCTATTATTGTGTTTTGAATGATATATGAACAAGGTATAAAAAAAATGAATATAATATGACCAAGATGATAAATATGACAAGATAATATCAATAATAATATAATCAAGGATAATATTCATAATAGTGTACGAATAATGATAATATATTGACAAAAACTAAATCAAGAATATATTTGTTTCGAAATTTGATCACGAGGATGAGAGCATACCCTTGCTTTATCTTTACTTGAAGTCAAACATTCTGGCAGGAGCTTAGAATCACTAGTACGCGCCCAGCCAAACACGATGACCTAATTTAGATGATCATGGCTTGATAAATGAAAATTTAAGAAGGTAGGACAAATTTGGGGTATGACAATATGACAGAACAACTGACCCCGATGAGCACATCAAAAACAAGAATGAGGCAATGACCTGGTATAAAGGGCTTCCTGACGACTCCATCACCTCATGGAGGCAACTAGGGAGACTCTTTTTCAGACACTTCACGACCCCTCACCATCATCCAGAGAGTGAAGCCTCCCTTGAGGCCATCATTCAAGGGAGGGGTGAACTCCTGCGAGCCTACATTGAAAGATTCAACAAGGAAGCCGTCCAGGTTTCTACCATCGATGACATGAAAAAGTTTCTACTCGAACGCGGGCTCCGTCCCCGCACAAAATATGCTAAAGTTGTTGGCATCCAGCCCCCGGCAACGTTGGATGCCTTCATCCTCAAAGCCCAAGCGTACATTCAATATGAGGAAAAAGAAGCTGCCAGCTCTGCCCGTGATTCTAGGAACAGTGAAAATGCTCGACCATCCAGATCCGAAGAGCCCTCGACATTCCATCAAGAAGATAAAAGATGAGAGGGCCATCCCCGCAAGCCCCAAGACAACAAGGGACCCTCCGGCTAGTTCCAAGAATACACTCCCCTAACAGTTTCAAGGGAAAAGATCCTCACCGAGTGCACTAACTCAGAATTTCGACATGCAAGAGTCCAGTTCCCAAAGCAGATACCGCCTAAACCCAACACTGATAAGTCAAAATATTTCCGGTTCCACAAGAGCCATGGTCATACAACTGAAGATTGCATCTACATGAAGGATGCCATTGAAATATTCATCAGGGACGAGAATCTAAAGCAATTCGCCAAATGAAAGGAAGCTTCTCGACCAGACGCCCAGGAATCCCAGAAGGTCGAGGAAGAAGTGCCTTCCTTTGAGGAAGCCAACCTACGGGTCGCCATGAGCGTTTCACGGCCTGAAGATTTCTGCATCCCAGAGGGGCTCAACGCCCCTCCATATTTTGCCATGCAAAACTAATGGGAGATGTTCCCCTCCGCTATGGTCATCTCCGAAGGAGGTTTCAATAAAGTGACGGTGGGGTCCGTCAAAAGGAAATTCAAGCACCTCATCAGAAACAGCTCAAATCGGAATTCCAACCTCAACAGGGTCCAGGGAGAGTCTGTCCCCATCTGCTTCTACCGCGAGGAGCTCCTCGACAGAGCCCTCAACACCAGCATCCCTCTACTCGTAAGAGCTCAAATGGAAAATTTTGGCATTCAGAAAATCCTCGTCGACC
This sequence comes from Lathyrus sativus, assembly GCA_963859935.3. Taxonomy (NCBI): domain Eukaryota; kingdom Viridiplantae; phylum Streptophyta; class Magnoliopsida; order Fabales; family Fabaceae; genus Lathyrus; species Lathyrus sativus. The sequence goes on along the minus strand of OZ012736.1, from coordinate 398,140,085 downwards.
AAGGCAGCCCCGTTGATATTATGTACTCCAAGCTGTTCTCCACGCTCTAGCTGGACGAGTCACATTTGACTCCTTACATGGGCTCTGACCTACAAGATTTTATTGGATAGGTGACGAAGCCCTAGGGTTATGTTGAGCTGATCGTAACCTTTGGATCCATTAAAATAGGCCAGATCAATCAAGGTATAATTCCTGGTTATAGACTGTTCGTCACTATACCAGTGCATCTTCATGCGACCGACTCTGGCTGAGTTAGTGGTCGTACCTTCAATGATACACTTGAATATGAAATATTACACCTCCAAAGGCCTTGTCGCAACTCTACACAGAGACATAAAAGTTGCGAGAAGATGCTTTGAAGTAGCGTCCAAGGGACTGAATGTCGTTGCCGCCGGACCGAAGACTCCTGCCCATCGTTTTCTGCCCAGCAGCTCTGATGAGGCGAATCTGCTTCCTCGCGTCGATTCCATTGACCTCGACAGCCACTTCTATAAAGACGACCATAAGACTCAGAGGGTAAAGGGAAAAGAGATCCAGTCATCTTCGAGCATCCCCTATAGTAGCAGTGAAGTCGCCCATCTGATGCGCCCCATCCCAGATGAAGAATTCGATCTTGTCCCACTTAGCGACGACCCCAAACGAGGAATGAAGATTGGTACCAGTCTCCCAGAGCTAGCGAGGAAACAACTGAGAACATGCCTCCGGGAGAATGCAGACCTGTTTGCTTGGAGTGCCGCGCAGATGCCCGAGTTAGACCCTGATGTAGCCTGTCACCACCTCACCATCGACCCTGCCGTCAGAGTAGTAGCCCAACATAGACGACAACAGCCCTCGAAGAAAACGGTGGCTGTCGAACAGGCTGTAAAAGACCTCTTAGAGGCAAACATTATATAGGAGGCCAAGTACACCACATGGTTGTCCAATGTTGTACTCGTTAAAAAGAATAATGGAAAATGGTGCATGTGTATTGACTATATCGATCTCAATAGGGCCTGCTCTAAAGATGTGTATCCCCTCTCCAACATAGATAAACTAGTTGATAATTATGCTGGTTTAAATTGCTATCTTTCATGGACGCCTATTCGGGAAATAACCCCCACAAATGGGTCATATTTGTCGACGAAGCATCCAACCGCTCACATTGTCCTTCCCTACCGCTAACAACCAGGCAGAATACGAAGCCTTCCTGGCTGGTCTACGTCTTGCCAACGACCTGGGCACAGAAGAAGTCGTCATCTGCACCGACTCGCAGCTAGTAGCACTCCAAGTACGAAGAGAATACTAGGTCAAAAACGAAAAATTGTTCGAACACTTGGCCCTGGTCAAGGAGGAGATGGAAAAGTTCACGTCCGTGGAAGTGAAACATGTAGCCAGTGAACACAATGTCCGGGCAGACATCCTATCAAAACTAGCAAGTATAAAGAAGAAAGGAGGAAACAAATCCATCATCCAGGAGATACTCCCACAACCTAGCAACGAGAAAGCATCCACGACCCTCGACGTGCACATCGACGAAGACGTCCATTGCTGAATGACCCTAGTATACAACTACCTCACTAAAAATGAACTACCATCCGACCCTAAATAAGCCAGCATAGTAAGGTGTAGAGCATGCTCCTATGTTTTGGTCGAGAACAAGATGTATAGACGAGGATTCTCCATACCCCTCCTCAAATGCGTCAAAGAGGAGATGGTCGCCCACGTCCTACACTAGATCCATGAAGGAATCAATGCCCAATACCTAGGTGGGAATCCCTTGCAAGGAAAGCTCTGGGATCAGGTTACTATTGGCCGACCATGCAAAACAATGTGAAGGAGCATGTGAAGAAATGCGACAAATGCCAACGACACAGGGACATGCTCCTGGCACCGCCCAACGAGCTCAAGGCAATGTCCTCCCTGTGGCCATTTTCTTGGTGGGATTTGAACATCTTGGGACCCTTCGTCGTAGGCTCCAACCAAAATAAATACTTGATAGTGGGCATGGACTACTTCATTAAGATAAGGACCCACAACATGCTTCATTTCTACAAGAGAAACATCCTTGTCCATTTTGGCATTCCTCAAGCGATCGTCATAGACAACGGGACACAGTTTATGGACAAAGCATTCCAGGAGTTCGTCGCTCAACTAGGCACTAAATAAAACTTCACATCCATTGAGCACCCGTAGACTAACGTGCAAGCTGAAGAGGTGAACAAAGTAATCCTACGAGGCCTAAAACGAAGACTGGATGAAACAAAGAGGCAGTGGGTCGAAGAGCTGCACAACATCCTCTGGGCCTATCGCACTACACCTCATTCGTCAATCGAGGAAATCTCTTTTTGCCTAGCATACGAGACAAAGGCGGTAATTCCCATCGATAGCCACGTGCCATCCAGATGAATAGAAGCACCTTTAGACGAAGAAACAAATAGCGAGGACCTCAGGGAAGAACTCGATCTCTTCGAAGAAGTTTGTTCAGGGGCAGCCTTCCGCGAAGCCTCACTCAAACAGAAAATCACGATTAGGCACAATGCCAAGGTCATCCGACGAGAATTCCAACTAAGAAGTCTCTTCCTAAGGAGGAATCACAAAGATTCCCGAAAGGGCAACCTCTCCGCGAACTAGGAGGGACCCTACCGCGTTAGAGCAAAAACGGAGAACGGGGCCTACTACCTAGAACACCTCACCGGGGAAGAATTAGCTCGACCATGGAACACCGAAAAGATGAAACAATATTACAGCTAAGGCCCTCTGCTGTCGAAGTGCCTCGCCCAGGCGAAAGACACGATAACCAACCACAGGTACACGCCCAGGTACAAGTGATGAGCCACCAACAAGGATCTAAGTAAGGGTCAGTCAAAGAGGCCTACCCACGCTCGATGGTGGTTCCTCGACCAAGTCTGTCATCGTCACAGTACTATGAACGGTAGAACCCCAAGCTCGCAATGGGAAGTTTACGCTGCAAACTCAGGCCATGATTGTGGCCTGAGCTCCGCCCCTGCCCGGTCTCAACCAAGGCCTTTCGACCAGTTCCTCACACTATTTAACGTCATTCTCCGAGCATACCCGAGACATAAAAAATTACTAAGTGCCTCTCACGATCGCGTTGGATGGCGCAGGACACTTAGAAAATATTAGACAAGACGTAAATAATCATAAAACATATTGATACATATTAAGATAATGCGACCACGATAGGCCGCAACTGTGCGCAATACAATAAAAAAAGGCCAAGCCCCACAAAATAAAATTACACAAATTACAAGATTGGTAAGGTGGTACGCAGGCCAAAGCACAAACTAGGAAAAGCTTACAGCTCCTCTTGCTGAGCCTCCTCTTGAGTCACCTTCCCTGCTCTTTACCACCTTCTCCAAACAGGAGGAACTCAGGGACGATTATATAGCCCTCCTTGACCGTATAAACGAATCATGTCCCTTATATGGTTAGCTCGACCCCAGGGTTCACCAGCTTCAATTTGTCTACGACATTTAGGAAAGCCTCCTCGCCGATAGCCACAAGGTCGTTTGTGGCCTGAGTAAATCGGGCAACTAGCTATGACCGAGTCAACAACTTCTTCGTCTCCCCAGGCTCATCTTCAGCGGGGTAAGCAACGACTTTCAACTTCACCACCAAGTCCTCTACAGCTTTCTTCTGGGCATCCAGGGCGTCCCTCTCCGAGGCCATCTCCTCGTGACCCTTGCGTGCAGCCTCTTCGAGCTCCCTGTCCCGCTTTTTCTGAAGCTTTTTGACTTTTTCTTCCAAGGCCGCCACCGCAGCCTGGGATTTCTTCAAATCGAGCTCAAGCGGGGATCCTTCCTCAGTGTACACCATCGCCATCTCCAGGATCCTCATCAAGGAAGAATCATCTTGCGCAAGCATGGCCCGCTTGCTGGGACGATCCATCTCCTCAAGCTTCAGTGATTCTGCCCGCAGAATGGATAAGGAGGACCCCTTAAGAAACTTCTTATTATGCAGGCAAAGAGGCAACTCGAATTTTCTTTTGATGGACTTCCAACTGGGGTCCACAATTTCATTCGTACGGGCATGCTTGGGCCTCGAGCTCACGAGTAGAGGGGACGTCTGAGTGGCCGGAGGAGTTGATGAGGAAGTCCCCGACCCTGTCTGTGGGGGAGCCAGTCGTTGACCAAGGAGACCGCTTCCTAAGGCAACACCGTATTTCATCTTCCCGTGAGCATGCTTCATCATCCTTTCTTGTGCCGAAGACATATTACCTGCAAAAATAACAAGCACGTCAGCACGTGGAAAGAAAAGAAAAGAACATCTCGAACAAAATAAGAAAAAGCGAGAAGCTACTCAAGAGTTTGAGAGCCTCCTCGCGAGTGCTACACTCGATGAGCTCTTTAGTGTTAATATAAAGGGCTTCCATCTACAACCCCCTATCTTCCTTGTAAGGCACCTTCCCGACACGAGTCACACACTGAGAAAGAAGGAAGTCGTCCACAAAGGCCACCAGTTTGGCATAGTTGACCCGATCATCATCTACCAGCTGATGAGGAGTAATTATGTACTCATCATTCGAGCGGGTGAATTGAGCCCCGCTCCAGCAAAAGGGGAATGTGAACAGCCTCCGGGCAACTATTTTACCCTCCTCTTCTATTAGGTCCTCCCCGTTTTCGTCCGTTGAGACCTCCCACACAAAACTTGAGTTAGTAGCTTTCTCTGACACCAGCTTGATCATATAAAATCTCTCTTTAAAGATTCAGATGGACTCAGAGAAAGGCTTGAACAGTTTCCTTCCCTGTTTCAAGGAAACCCAATAGTGTCTATGGCTCCTCTGGCAGTGGCACAGTCGTATCGTCTCTACTCCGGGATCAACTAAAACCTATGCTCCACTAATTTGCCCTTTCCTAAAAAGGGCCACTACAACGCCGACATCAAATAGATGGCCACGCCACTATCTGCCACCAACAGCCACCACAAAAATGCCCTATAACTACGTCATTTCAGTCCTAACCACATGCATTCTAAGACATCAAACCAAAAACAAAGAGTAAGTAAGGAATCAACATACTTACATGGTCGAGGAAGAAGTTCTGAAATTAAGCAACTCTGGTCGGACGTTGTACGATGGTCGGAACAAACTTGAAGGCAGCTAGCGGCGAACGGGGAACGGAGAACAAGAAGAAAGAAAAGCGAAAGTTCTGAATGAACGAACTCTCTCGCTATTTATAGGAAAATGACAGGCACGTGCACAAACACGTGCGGGTAGGGAATCATCATGACCCTAACATAGCCATCGTCACGTATTTAATGCATCACATAACTCAAGGCACACGTGGCATCTCCACTCTTCAGATCCCATCAACCGTTGGGCTTCCCGAATTCCAAGCTCCCTGACAACAACATTTATAGCGCCTGGACAAGTATTCATCCGAACACAAGGAAGCTCACGACGACTATGCCCGGGAAGCAGACCATCCTTAAGTCATCACTACCGTGCCCTGTAGCAACAACTTGGGGGCCTACTGTTTCGGACTAGGCCAATGGCTAGGCATGGCCCGATCCACTTCTGCTCTAGAATGGCCCAATTTCCTAAGTCTAACCTCTTTGGTGGAGAGTTTACCTTTCTGCCCCTCTAACAGGGGAGACTGACCAATTTACCCATGGTCACAACACTTATCCGCGCCAGTCTCTGCCCATCATGCACGGTTCCACCATCCAGAAATAGTCAAGACGCTTGTGCCTGTAAGTATGCCTCTGCCCGTACCAACATCTAGTTATGAACACGTCTTCCTGTTCCAACGACTAGTTCTGGAAGTTACCTATTCTTCGGGAAACGGTTATCTCGCCCCAAAAATAGGGACCAATGGCTAAGCGATGCGGGCATTATAAAAACCCTCTCACTTGAGATGGTCAGGTATCAAATATTCACCCTGAAACACTCGTATTTTGTACTTGCTCTATCTCTTGCTCATTTTCTTACTTTAGAATCGAAGTGGCTTACAGGTACACCCCCTCCTCCTCTTTCACACTCAACATCACAGACGTTTGTCTTTGTCCCATCTCAAATTCTGATCAACCCGTAAGATCAATATATATATATATATATATATATATATATATATATATATATATATATATATATATATATATATATATATATATATATATATATATATATATATATATATATATATATATATATATATATATATATATATATATATATATATATATATATATATATATATATATATATATATATATATATATATATATATATATATATATATATATATATATATATATATATATATATATATATATATATATATATATATATATATATATTATTTTGGTGTAGCCTATTTCTTTTATTCCTAAATTAACCTTTGGGTAAGTTTTTTCTTCTTTTTTTCTAACTGCTATAACTTGGTTTTTAGTCACTAACTTTCTCTCAAATTATCCTAATAACTAAGCATGACTCACTAAATAAAAAAAAACTACTTTCTACAATTTCTAGACCTTTCTTTAACATAAAAGAGAAGAGAAGTTACCAAATTGTTTAAGCAATTGCTAAGAGAAGTTGTTCATTTAGAATCTTTGGTGAATCTATTATCTATTATTTCAGAAAATTCGATGTTTCCTAAATTTTCATTTACTCTTTGATCTCTTTTAAATTTAAATGATTCTTAATTCTAATGATAATGTGTTTTTATTATTTTTCTAATTAAAACTTGAAATTTTATTCTTCTAATTAATTTTTATTCTTTTTTTTTTGTTTTTTTGTTGGTGCCACACAATTTTTAGAATCATTTCATAGAAATAAGGAGAAAAGGTGGACGTGTGTTGGTTGTTAGTGTTTGCTTATCTATGATTTCTTTTTCGTTTTCAACTGATGAAGAGATTCAAATGGGTGTGTTTATAATACAGTAACACCGCATAGCATGTACTTGGAATAAATAGTCATTACCAAAAATGATAGTGAATTTTTTATTATACATATGTGGTTGACACAATAGAATCACTAAATTAATGAATAATAATTTTTTCTATTTTAGAAGTTTATTCATATATTTCTTTTTTAATGAAATGTCTATTGAAATATAACTAGTGATTTATTGTATAGTTTTGATTTTAATCTTTAAAATCTAATATCCATGAGTTAAATCCATTTATATATTTCTAATGAATAATGAACTGTATGCTTCGAAGTGTATGAATCTTTTGATCAAAATTTGATGACAAATATGACACATTAATATCTATTTTAAAATTTATGATGATTTCTACCACCATTCATTTGGTGAAGAAAAATGAAGGAAAGCATCCCCTCACAATATGGTAATTGCTTCTTCCTCTATTTTAACTTAATTTTTATTTTTAGTTTCAATGTGCTTCAATATTCTAAAAATTTAAGTAAAGTACAAAAGAGATTAGAAAAAGGCTATCGGAAGATGATTCATATACATTTTATTACCATCACCTTTATGTAGGTCTGTTTTACTGACTTATGCACAGAGAAACTCAATATATGATGTGCATTAAAGATATGGTCATAATCCTGAATAACACGTGTGGATTATATAGCCAAGTTTAATGTGGTCATGTCTATTATGAGTTTTAGTAGAATAAGTGATATTCTTCTTCATGGCAAACATATTGTTCAGGTTTATCGCTCAAACACATATATTAGATTCCAACGTTCAAAATATTAGTGTCTTTTCTTATGCCAAATAATTTTTAAAAGTCATTACTATTTTACTCTAATCTTTTTTTTTGAATCAAGGAAGAATATATTAATTTAAAAAATACACAATACAAAGCTAGGTGATCCGAGGACCCAACCCTCCAAAAAGACATTTTACTCTAAACTTTTCTATTACTAATTACTCCTTTCTTCTTAAAAAAAATTCATGGAGTTTTTAATTACTTCAATCTTATGTCCCATATACTCTGGTTGTACATGAAGTTAATGATCATCTTCTTTCTCACCATGTAGGAATTTGGATAAGCTTCTTATTTATATATTTCTAATAACTTCTAAAGAAAGTGATCTTGATACCCTTAGAGTTGTGTATGCTAATGACTACTATGTGTTATAAAAAGTTATTGTTTGTGGTTGTTTCTATCAATTGCAATATTATAGGAGCTTGGTGATGTAGAAGCAGAGTTTGTTGAGATTGCCACTTCTTGAGGAAGTAGATGTAATTGAAGGGTCATGACACTTCTTCCATCAAGATACAACTGATCAGATTAATAAACATGCAATCATGTGGTTGGTAATGTTAAATTATATATATAGATTACTGGTGGTTTATAACCATATTTTGTATTAAAAACGTTCCAATTTTTTTTTCTTTTAAGTATGTTGTAGTGCTATTTTATATTTGTATTTTATTTTTTCAAAATTTTAATATAACAATCTATTTCTAATGTAATTGAATAGTTACTTAGTGTTTTAGAAGTTTAATTTTGTAACATAAATTTTATTTATCTTTAAAAAGGTCGGGCCATTGGCGATAGATTAATATGTACTATTAAAGATTATTTTTACTTAATATTATTTAATTTTTTTCTTTTAGTTTTTAATATAATGAATATTTTAATATATGAAATTTTTTTTATTTATATCTATAACCTATAATCTATAACAATATATAAAAGCAATACATTGTTTTGGTCTAGCCTGTTTTTCTTCTAATTTTATCCATAAAATAATAATTTTGTTCCTTTTTACACTCTTCACAAAAACCAACTGGATGGATAGTTAAAAAACTGCTACCATCTCACATTCTAATTTTTTTTTGTCTTAATTATTTTAATAAAAACTTGCAATAACAATAGGTCATAAAAAATGTATAGAATAGCAAAAACGGTTATATGATCGTGTCAAAATAATTAACTTCCAATTTCTATTTAACCCAATAAAAAAAATAGAATTAAAATAAAGAAATTATAGATATTTAATTTCTCTCTCATTTAACTTAATCATCAATAAGCATTTATCAAGAACAAATAAAATGTAAAAATGAGAGATGAGAAAACAGAGAAGGACTATAAAATAAATTGTGGAGAGAAGGACATTGAAAACTACTATTGATCTTTGGTAACTCTGTAATAGTCAAAGTTTTTTTAAATTTTGCCCTAATTTAACTTTAATTTAATGTAATTTTAATTTCTCTTATTTAATATTTATCTCATGTAACTTGGTAAAATCAGAACATACACGGACATATTCAATTGCGTGAAGTAAAAAGAAAAATGTAGAATTATTTGGCAAGAAAATTCATTCAACTCATCATTTTTTTATCTAGATTTTATTGTTATTTTTTGTGGAATTTTTCATCAAAACACATTTCTTTGGAACAAATATATAAAATGATGATTTTTGTTCGAGAAAAAATAAAATACTTAGGATTGATATTTCTTTATATTTACAATTTTATTGTTTGTCGATCATGTAAAATGAAATGATGGATGTAGTACAAATAAAAAGGTGCAAAATTCTTTAAAGAAGAAAAAAAACATTCTTCTATCTAGCTCCTCAATTTTATAAATATTTATAAAACAAAATATAAATGTATATAACATGTTTTATCATATAAATAATTAAAATTGAACAAAAAAAATAATGTTTATAATTTTAAAAAAGTGGGCAATAGATTATAACAATACATAAATACAAAACTTAATTTTGGTGTAATCTATTTTCTTTTTCCATAATACGGGATTCATAACCACCAAATTATTTCAATCACATTATTGATTTGTTTAAAAAAACCGGTTGAATATAGTCACGTCACAATGCGAGTTTCTGAATTCAAACAAAATTTAATACATGAATATTACATATTGTAAACAAAATTTAATATGTATATGAATAAATAAAATAAAAAAATTAAAAAAAAAAATTATTGTGAACTATTGAAAAATGGAAACACTGACCACTCACTTTCTTAAATTAATTTAATTTTGTTGTTAATTTTTTATTTAGGATTTTTATTTTTGATGTTAAACAGAGATGCACAATAAATTTCATATTACTTACAAATTTAATTTAAAAATAATTTAACTTTTAATTAATTAAATAAATGACATTTTAAAATTTTTTACAAACATAAGGATGCATATCATAAAATTTAGTGTTCAAATAATTTAAATTTAAATCATACTTAAATAAAAAAATATTTGTTTATTTTTTAACGTGTATACTCATTAAAAAAACGGGCAAGCACGAGAAGAGTCGTGTGTGGATCATACATATTCGCAAGGGATGTACATGTTGTTCAATTTACTCTACAAATTCCTCTCTGAACACTTTCATCAAATTTATAAGAGAGAGACGAGGATGGAAGAGAGAGATGAGTGCAATTACAAACTTTACTATATAAATAATTTAAATTTAAATCAAAGTTAAATAAAAAACATCCGTTCGTTTTTTGACGCGTGTGCACATTATAAAAAGCGGACAAACGGGCACGAGAGTGCCTCTCGTGCCCGTTTGGATGCTAGTATATAATAACTCAAATAAACTCAATAGCAAAATAACTCTATTATTTCTCTAATTCTAATCACATCCTTAATTCTAACTCAAAACATGTACTTCTCAATAGTATCTAATTATATGATAAAAAATCTAATAACAATAAATTTTTTAATTATTCCAACAACTCTCACCACACCCTAGCCCTTACTCAAAATTCATCTCACAAATGAATTTCTATTTCTCTGTTATCTCTTATATTAACTTAAAAACACTACTAAAATTCTATTATGTCTAATTTAAATTTATTTTTCTCCCAAATCAAAAATATCTTATTATTTGCTATTACTTCTAATATCAAATAAATTAACAATAATATTAATTAAGTCTCTACCCCTCCTCAATAATTCTATTTAGCCTTAAATATACTTTTGATTCCGGTAAGATAGCAAGTTTTTGAGTTTAGTCCCTGTAATTTATTTTTTTGGTCGGAGTCCATATATCTCCCTTTTTGTGCGCGTTTTAGTCACTAAAGGCGAAATTCGCTGGAAAATCTAAAGTAAAATCTGCAGAAAAGTAGATTTTCTTACGGATTTTAGCTTTACGGACTAAACCACACGCAAAAGTGAGATATATGGATTCATGTCAAAAATAAATAAATTACAGGGAGCAAACTCAAAAACTCCCAACTTACAAGGACCAACAGACTATTTAATTAAATAAACCACACAAATAAATATTATCAATTCAATTAAAATGAATAATTAAATATTGAAATGTTGCAAATACCCTGCCCCACTACTACAAATAACACATTTAATTTCACTCACTAATAATTTTTTTCTTTATTAAGTTACTTCTCCTTCTTTTTTTAAATATTTTAATTCCTTTTCAATTTTTATTTTTTAGTGGAAGTTTCATATATTTTTTTTATTACTTTAACAAATAAATATATATATTTATATAAATAATTCGTCCATACAAATTTATTAATTTAAAAAATATATAATTTTAATGATAATTAGTTTAATAAAGTTTTTAAATAATATTTAAAGTTTTAAATTCATTTATAATATAAAAAATCTTTCAGGAAAATATACATCAAAAACGAAATAGTCCAGTGGGCTTGTAGAAACTTCTCAAACATAAGTGCATTAGTTTGATTATTGAATGTGGCAAAAATATTGATTTTATTTTAATTTCTTTAATTAATTGAAAACGGTCACTAAAATGAGTCACTAATTCTGTCACTAATTAGGTTAGCGACTGACACTTTTCTAACTGAAAAATAGAGGTCGCTTTATTTCTCACTAAATGTTATAGTGACCAATTTTTAAGTTTTTTCGGTTTTTAATTCGGTCACTAAACACAAAGTTTTTAGTAGTGAGCCATTACTTCTTTGCTTTGGATCAATGACTTGGGGGATCCTATTCTGGACTAGGCCTTAGGCTGGTCCACCGTCGGGTACGGCCCAACCCAGCTTTGCGTCGGGGAGGGGCAAACACAGTCCTGATCCTCCATAGCCGTTGGAGGACAAGTTCTCCACATGTTCTAAACTCATTCTGTACTTGCTTTCCGTCTTTCACTATAAACCTCACTTTGGCATTAGAGTGTCTTGCAAGTACGCTCCTTCTCTTCTCCATCACCGGCGAATTCGGAGCTCGCGACGTGTTGTTTGCTGCTGATTGAACTTCTGATCCCAGTACAATCATGTACTTTAGTAAATATATCATTCTCTCATTCATTTATTCCTTTTTCTTAACTTGTATGAAAAGTCAACTAGGTCACTCATTATATGACAGAGGGAGTACCTTTTATAAAGTATTGAGAATGATGAAAGTCATATAATTCTCTCTTTAACTTATTGGAAAAGATACATTAAAAATTAAAATAAATAATTTATTTTGAGACATTCTTTTTTTCCAAATAAACCACTCATTGTGAGACGAATGGGTAATAATATAGATCACATAGTTTTATATATTCACCTAATATATTGCACTTTACTTTTTTTATCCTTCATATATTTGATTTTATAGAAGAACAAATATTAAAAACGTAATTGCTAAAGAAAAGAAAATAAGGAGACCGAAATTTCGGATTTTAAAATAAAAGGACCAAAACTCAAGAAAAATGAAAATAGAGGGATAAAAATTTGAAATTTTAAAATAAAGAGATCAAAAATTAAAAAAAAATGAAAATAAAGAAACCAAAATTATAATTAAACCTATTTTTACAGATTTTGAATGATACATTACCTTTATATATATATATATATATATATATATATATATATATATATATATATATATATATATATATATATATATATATATATATATATATATATATATATATATATATATATATATATATATATATATATATATATATATATATATATATATATATATATATATATATATATATATATATATATATATATATATATATATATATATATATATATATATATATATATATATATATATATATATATATATATATATATATATATATATATATATATATATATATATAACTTTTCTTACAATAAATCTAAAATGATACGCATACATTTCATTTGTACAAAAATATTTTTTAAATGATGTTTTTAAATCGGTTGACTAGTTATTTGATTCAATTAACAATACTGTGATAATTTTATAAATTCATTTAATTTTTTTAAGTCATTTTTGTTCCTAACCAACTTGCAATCAATACAAAATTATTTAATTTAGTTTGTATATATGGACTATTGAGCAATAGATATAACAAAGCCTTCTCTAAATTCTAAGAGTAAAAGCAATATCAATATCATTCAAAAAGTCAATATAAATTCTCCAATAATCCAAATTGATTATCCCCTAAAATCTAAATCAATTTCCCTCTCACTAAATTGAATTTTCTGCATTTCTTTTCGTCTTTCATGTTAATTTTGAGATTTTTTTTTTAAACTAACCACTATTTTTAAATATATTATCAAATAAAATAGTTTTTCAAAATAAATACTGTAACCATATTTTGGAAAGAGAAATAGAGAAGTCGTCATTTGAATGGAGTATACATACCACACAAGCACATAGGTGCCAATTCATATGACATGTACATATATCGTGCGCCATATGAATTGACGCACGCTTTCAAAACACCCATGCATGCGCTATTTGATATGGCTACCACTTTCTACACCCTTTCTATAAATATAACACCCCTATCTACATTTTTTGCAGTTCCTCTTTACTTTATCCTTCAATTTCTATAATCTCCGTCTATTTTTCTTTCAAAATGTCTTCATATATGTGTCCTTATATCTATAAAAAAAATGTCAATTTAATTTATTCGGTCGTATTTCCTCCAATAAAGATCCGACTCTGGAATACACTGACGTTCAAACATTTTAACATAAGCCTAATCGGTTGGTTAGGTGGAGACATTGCAGAGGGTAAAAAGATCATAATAATTCAGAGGATTGTTACCACGTTCAACCAAAGTGGAAAAGTTCGTTTATGAGAGAATGTTAAAATCGACGGAGATGTATACACATTGTTGTATAGTTCTCAAGAAATTATCCTGATGGTTTTAATCACATAGTTATGTTGTTTAGTCGTTGTATTTGTTTGTTTTGTTGTTTAATTGTTGTTTAAATTATTGTTTAGTTGTTGTTTTTAAATTATTGTAACTGAATGTTATGATATTTATGAAATGAAAGTTGTTTTTAATATAAATCAAAATTGTTACATTTAAAATTATGTTGTTGTGCTTGGTCCAACGTTGGGACAGTTTGAATGATTATGTCCAGGCTGGCGACATGAACTACACATTCTCAACATTTTGTTCGCCGTATTCATTTTAGTTCGAATACGCATGTTGTTAGGATGACCCTTGTTATACCCCATATTTCCTTAAATTCCCTATTGAGTATCTGTTGAAATTATTGAAGCTCTTAAGTGCTCTAAGTGTCATTAGTTAGAACCAATAGAGTAACTAGTAGACTCTGAAGAGATCAATTATTGCTAAAAAAGACATACAAATATTAATAAGTATAAGAAAGGATATTTTGGTAACTCTAATATTTGGTCAATTAGTGTTAGGTGATCAAATATCAAATAGAGATATTTTGTACCACTATATAATATTATATATATATATATATATATATATATATATATATATATATATATATATATATATATATATATATATATATATATATATATATATATATATATATATATATATATATATATATATATATATATATATATATATATATATATATATATATATATATATATATATATATATATATATATATATATATATATATATATATATATATATTTGGTGCAAAAGAAAATAAAAAGAAGAAGAAAGTTAGTAAGGAAAGAAAGAGTAAAAGAGAAGAGAAAGAGAAAAAGAAGGAAACACTCATGGAAAGAGGAAGTTCTCATCATCATTCAACTTCTTCATCCAACAATTTCTTCTTCTCCATTGCAAGGTGAGTTCCGTTAAATAGTATAACTTTGAGAGAGAAGAAAATATAGGATTTGGGAATTAGGTTTTGGTGTGGACAATGTTAAATGTTTGGAATTTCCATCCTATATGATGATTATGATGAAATGCATGGCTATATGTGATAATCCATGTTTGGTTTGGTGTTTGGATGCTAAGAAAACATGTTGGTTCTACTTAGAAACTCATAATCTTTAGGATTAAAGGTTATAATTGAATCTTTAATTGGTGAGTTAAATTCATAACAATATGATGAACATTCTTTCTTGATTATTAACCATGACTTGAACATGTTTACTATGATATGGTGTTGTTATAATTGAATATTGTCGTGTGATTATATGTTTTCATAGATATGAGATCAATAAAATGGTTGTTCTTATATCCATGAATTTTCTATGAATGGTGCCTTGTTTGTGTTATTCATGACTTTGGTAGTTCATATGCTAAAGATTATGTTTGTTACATTGAGTTGTGAATTTCATGTTGAGAAAGGAAAGAATGGATTCATATGATTAATGGGTAATAATATACTATAATGTTGGTTTGAACTCCATGGTTGTTGGTGGAAAAGTTCAAGACTTTGCAAGTGGTAATAAAGGAGTTTAGAAGGGATTTTCATGAAAATAGCAGGTGCAAATCGATTGATGTTCGATGCAAATCGATTGCTATCCATTACAGAAGCGAAATCCTAAATTTTTAACTTGCAAATCGATTGCACTAGGATGCAAATCGATTGCCGTTGATTCCAGTAATGAAATTTTGAAATCCTGTAACTGTGCAATCAATTGATGTTTAATGCAAATCGATTGTTGTCTGCTATTTTTCCAAAAATGTGATTTTTCATGTTTCTAATCATATTGTAATACCTTTTTAATTACTTGGGATGATATATATGCATTGATGAAAGTTAAAATATGGATATTGATTGAATTTTTTATTGTGTGATAACATGCTTAAAAGACTATAAGAATGGTGAGGAAAGCCTTGATATTAATTAACGGAATGGACTAGTAAAGTGATTAGGACTGGATGAATAACATAGATGACAATGCTTGTGCAAGGATGCCTAGGTGTGTATCATTGGCAAGTAGTTGCCTAGTTATGAGGAGGGCTTTGTATGGAATATGTGTGGTTGTGTTGTTTATTGTTAAGGCAAATGTGATTCCTTGTGATTGTCGATAATAATCATGCTATCCTTAGTGGTTACCTAAGAGAATGAAGCCTACGAGTAAGAGACTTGTGATGGGGGAAGGCCCATGTGAAGTGACGATACCTAAGGTCTATTATGTGTCCCTTAGAATCTGAATCCATTCGATGTTATGTTATGCTTTATCACATAGTCATAATCGACTTCCCTTGAGATGTACCGTTCCGAGAGTGGATGCTTATATAGAGAGCTCCTACGAGATGTATGCATTATTACCTGGACATGTTTGATTCCCGTGTGTATTACAAATAAAGCCTAAGAGTAAAGATACTTGTGATGGGGTATGACCCGTGAGAAGTGACAATTCATGTGGACTATATTTCTCGTGGATCCGAATCCATTTCGTATGTCAAGGTACATTACAAGAATCCATGACTCGTGTCGATCTCCTAGACGTAAGAGAGGACAGGAAAAGGGGATGCCTTGGTAAGGTTTTCAAACTAGTTATTGTTTGAGTTGATGGACTCAAGAGGCATGTTTCCATATATTGCGAACTGTGTGAACTCAAGTCAGATCCCTTTCCCTTTTGACTTGAGATAAAAATTGATTAGAACCCTGTAGAGTCGAGTGAATCCATAAGATAGGAGAACTCACAGAGATTATTATCTCATCCCATTATTTTTGTTGTTTTTCAGGTATTGTTTGCAGGTTTAGTTTGCATGTGGAGCTTTGCTCGGATGTTTCAAGAGAAGCTTAGATTATGCCTTTTCCGTCGTGCATTTGTGTATTGTGTATCCCGTACAATGAAGGATATTATACTTAGATCTTAGTTTATTGTTTTGGAACTTTCCATATCTTGTACTATAGGTTGTTTTTATGTGTTTTAAATGGTCAAGTGTGTAAATTACGCCAATAGGCACTTATGATAGGTGTTAGTACCAGATAATAACTCTTGCATAATATTATTCTAGATATATATTATACAAGGCATTACAGTTTCTATCAGAGCATGTCGTATCCCCAACCTAGCCTTGAAACATCATAAGTAAATATATTCCTACCTCATAAGTGTGTCTTGCCAACATGGTTCTTAATATCACATTATATAGTGTTGGGCCTGATCAACCTAATACTATGTATGTGGTAGGTAGGACCATGATGGAGCGACCACGAGGACTCCGAAGTGTTGGTGGAACTTGTGACTTGAGGGTAGGCTCAAGACAAGAGTTAGCATGTAAGGAGTTTTGGTCATTTCATTTGAGGTCTTAATAGAAGTTATGCTTCCAGTAGTGCGAGATTAAAGGAAAGTACGTGGTTCAAACATTCTGGTAGTGCTGATGGAATCAGGAAGTTGAGGATTTATGTCATGTGAATTGTTGAAGTTTGAATAATATTTGGATTTGCTATTAGAGGTGGATTAACTACTAGTATGTGTCGCAACTGCGAAAAACAACCGGCGGAAAAAACAGAAGAGTCGCCACCTTTCGTTATTTATCCCAAAGAGAGGGAAAGGAAACGATCGAAAAAACCTGACGAAAAAGGGAAAGACAAGGTCATCGCAACCATGTCTGGATTCGGGAGTCGGTTACGCAAGGGGAATGTATTAGCACCCCTCACGTCCGTCGTACTCGACGGGATCCATGCATTGTTGTCTATATAAAAGGGTGTGTTGAAACTACCTAGCTAATGGTCTCAAGGAAAAAAGAAAAAAAAGAAAGGAGGACTCGACATAGCATCATTGCTATGGGCCTACGTATTCCCGCTTGGAACGAGAAATCAGAATCAACGTAGTTCGGCTAACTACGGACGAAAGGGGAAAGGTTGCTCGCCAAGACATCACGTCTTGTGCCTACGTACTTTCATCTGGTATGAAAGATCAGAGAAAACGTAGTTCAACCTAAAAGGACCACATGTTTGGTTCAAAAGTTTTTTAGGCCCGAGTAGGGTTAACAATCAGTTCTAGCAGTTTGGTGTATGCAGCTCGACCATTGAAGACTTAGGCGTTACCGTTTGTGATAGAACTAAGAGTTAACAACACTCTTTTTCTGAAAATATTTTCCTGATTAAGATCCCGAAGGATGAAAAAGGTTTGAATTGTTTTTGTGTTTTTTAGAGAAGAAGTGTTTTGAATTTGAGTGTTCATAATGTATGTTGTACTAAAGTCTAAAACCTAGGATCGAATGCGTCGCATATCGTCCTAAGGATGTATACTAAACACTCTAGGAAATTGTGAGGTGACCACTCAATCACCATTTCCCAAGTATAAGGCTCATGGCACAACATTCATTATCTTTATTAAGTGTGTTAAGATTGTATGAAGATGAGAAGAGATGAGATAAACTAAAGGGGGACTAACACAATCCTAAAGTTGTCATGCAATGGCGATCCTAAGATTGAGATTCAAAAGGGAACTACCTAATGTTATCATGCATGATTTGAACTTAAAGTCTATCATAACCTCAAGAGGTTAGAGAACTTATGGGGAACATGGCAAAGAAGAAACAAAGAAGAAGAAGAAATAACATGCAAATGAGAATGCAAACATAAGATGCACAAGTAGAATGAAAGTGGGAGGAAAATAGTGTGGGCAGTAGTCTCCACAAGTTCATCTCAACCAAGCATGCATATGGGAAATGCAAAGAAGAAAGGATGAGAAGAAGTGCACAAAAGAAACCACAAAAAAAAAGATATCACACAAACAATGCAAGCATAAGACATATGGAAACCCTAAATGGAAGAAACAAAAGGAATGCACAAAACAACAAGCAATGAACATAATTTTGACCTAAAAATGAACATACAACAAGCTCAACATGTCTAATATGTGAAACAAAGGCCATTTCCAATTCAAACTAGGTCATGCACTTGTATGAGCCACCTTATGAAATGACCTAACTTGCAAGTCATCTCAAAATTAGGAAAAAGGCTAAAAAATTACCAAATAAAATGCACAAAGAAGCTAAACATGTTGGCAACCAGAGGCCAAAAGCTCAAAGCAAATATCCCCTCAAAGCACCATCAAAGGAAAATGATATTCAAGATGTACCACTTTGAAATGGGAGAATCGAGGGTCAAAAGAAAAACACCAAAAGTCAACCCTAAGTTCAACCAAGCAGGGGCAAAATGGTCCTCAAAATTTTTTCAACTCATCATGGATATGAAGATAAATTTTCATTCATTGGACCAAAGGTAAATGAGAGAAACAAATAAAGGATCAATCAATGTCACAATTTAAGTCATTTAACATAATTCCAATATTTAAATCCAATTTTAATTGAAAAATAAATCAAAAAATAAAATAAAAATTTTCTAAAATCAGAAGACATCTCAAAGTGTCTAAAAAGTATTTTTGTGAAATTTTTGGATGATTGAAAGTATTTAAAATGAATTAAATATAAACAGATAACAAAATAAAAATAAAATGAAAATAACAAGAAAATAGAAAGGGACACGGTGTGGATAGCAACTAAAACACGTTAAAAAACAGATTGGGCTTAAAGGGGGGTGCCAGTAGCAAGTGAAGGCCCAGGTCCAAAGCAAAGCGCTGAATCACAAGGATTGAGTGTGTTCAGGTCAAACAGAGCGCATGGTAAGGAAAGATGCGGTTCACATGATCAGATGGTATGCAAATCTAACGGATCAAAGCGTGCCAACACATTAATGAAATTCAAACTGGATTCCATGTGGGTGGTCACAGGAGACTCACGGTGAGTCTTAATCTAGGCCGTGTAAACCAAAAATAAGCAACATCAACGGTTGAAAAGTCATCTTCCCCGATTGAAAATCTGGAACGGAGGTAAAACACAGGTGCCGGAGCACGGTGGCTCCGGTCACCTTCTCCGATGATACCAAGAATGCAGGTCAAACAATACTCAACCAAATCAGACAAATCTTAAGTCAAAATTGATCTACGTCTCACGTAGATCACGAAAATGATATTGGTTTTCAAAAATTGTAAACACACAAGCCAAATCGAGCAAAAATAGTTTGAAGCTCAAATCAAAAATGTCAACAAACAGCCACGAAAATGAACCAGAATTCACATACACAGCTTATACATCATGATTATGTAAAAATGGAGCTCAAAAGCATCACATATAGAGAGATATAGAGATTTACAATTACCTAGTGGAGAGCTCCTACTGAGCCTTGAATACTTGGTGAAGCTTGCTGGAAATAAACCAGAATCAATCAATAAACCTTCCTGAAGATGTTTGAATGCTCAATTTGGTTTGAAAATGGATGAATCTTCAAAATCGTGTTTCACCTTGCTCTCACTTTTTCTCAATGTGCTATCACTGATTTTTGATCCAAAATGCCTCCTTTAGGTCTAAAAAGTTTGCTGAGCTTTTATATGTTGGATTCAGATGGAAATGGAGCCTTATTTCATGCCATTAAGCCCAATTGCCATTTCAATTTTTTCTTCACTTTTTGCTTGCTAAACTCGTGTATTCTGAACTACACATGCCCATATTTTGATTACAATCACTTGCACATGGATTGAATTGATCAAATGGCCAACAATTAATCCTTATTTTGATCCTATGACGGATTTCACATTTGTTACTTCATGGTGAAGAAACCATGGAAATAACCATCAAAATGACCTCAAATTGCAAATCCAAGATTGACATTGTGTTTAGAATATGACTTGCAATCAAAATATGCATAAACTTGGTACAAAGTGATCTCAAATGAATTAATTCCAATTTTCTCATTTTAAGGCCTTTTCCATGAAAATCACTTTAGGAATTCTTCAATCCAAGCTCCAACTGTAATACCCCAAAATTTGCCTTCTCGTTTTATACTTGACTTATGTTTCATTTCCGCATTTAGCATTTTGCATTTCATAGCATTCGGTCTCGAGGCATGGGATCAAGGCGTTCGTGTGGCTCAGGTGCATTTCAGAGCAAGAGATTGAACAGCGAACAGGGAGCATCAGAGCTTCGGCATTTATTTTGCCCTGCAATCGAGCGGTCGATTTTATTCTGTTTTGCAGGTTAATTCCAGATCAGAAATCAGCATTTAGGCTCATAACAAGCATTTTCACAGTGACAACGGTAAAAAATGAGGTTCAACAGCTAAACAGAGCTCCAGACAGTTGAAATAGGGCAAATGGACAGATATCCCACCAAAAGGCGCCAAATTCAAATTTTTGAAGGTGTTAATCGGTTAACATGGCTAACCGATTAACCATTTGAAAATCAGCCCAGAATTGAAGTTTTAACAGTGTTACCGGTTAACGCATATGGTTAACCGGTTAACCATAGCAGAATTCGCCCTGTACATGAATTTTGAAGTGGGTTTGCTTTGGGGTCCAATTTTGATCACTTAAAAGCCCATTTTTGCACTTGGGAAGGATCTAGAACATCATTTGAAATTTGGTTAAATTTCATTTCCCTCCAAAATCCCAAACCTCATTCCATACCACAATTTCCAAACCAATTTCCAACTCTTGCTTTGGATCCCATACCAAGAGAGTATTTAAATGATATTACTCCAAAGTAAGCCATTCTAACCTTCATAACTTCTATTTCAAATTCAGAGTTGATCAATTCTCTCTCAATTCCCTCCATAGCCA
Source organism: Lathyrus sativus (assembly GCA_963859935.3). Lineage (NCBI taxonomy): Eukaryota > Viridiplantae > Streptophyta > Magnoliopsida > Fabales > Fabaceae > Lathyrus > Lathyrus sativus. The sequence continues at coordinate 398,118,407 of OZ012736.1, read as the reverse complement.
AAACCTTCACTCAAAGTCATTTTCCTTAGAACTATTGATTCTTCATTGGAATCAATAGATTCTTGAGCATAATCCTCCATTTACCATCATCATTTGATCAATTCTCATCTTCAATTTTTGTGCAAGTTCAGATCTGGATTTTGAGGTGATCGTAGAAGTGCTTATTTGGAGTAATTTGGCTTAATTGTGAAGGATCTTCATTCATACATCATCAACTAGCATGGATCTTGAAGTTTTCCGGACTTCTTTGCTTAGATCTACACCATTACAGTTGAATCAATAATTACCGAATCAATTCTCTAATTTGTAGGTTGGATTTCTGATCCGATTTAATTTTCAAGCTTATTTGCATGTTTACCATGTTAATCTTCATATTCGATAGAATTGTGATTGATTTGAGTTGCTTGATCCATGATCTGGTTGTGTTGATCTGTTTACATGCTTTTTAAATCATGATTTTCTGGTTTAAGTTCGTGAATAAGTGATTATGCGACCATCCGGTTGATCGGATAAGTGCTTATTTGCTGGAAAGTGGTTCTGTTTGCTATTTTTCCGCTTCTGGTACAGTGTTAACCGGTTAACGTATATGGTTAACCGGTTAACCAACTCAAATATTCCCATTTTCCAAAGTTTTCAGGGTGTTAATTGGTTAACGCCCAGTGTTAACCGATTAACACCTACGAATTTCCAGATTTTTAGTTGTTTTACACAGGTTAACTGATTAACCGGATGCGTTAACCGATTAACACTGTGCCAGAATGCCATATTTTGCTGTTTTCTTGCATGTTCGCATACCGGTTCGATTCGAATCATCATAGATCAGTGTGATGCATTATAATTGAATTGTTTTGGATATTTGCTGTTGTTTGTGTTTGTTCAATCATGATGTTGCTGCCATGTATGATCCTTCTTTCAATTATTTGCATGTTTGTATGTGGTTCGAGTCGAGTTTTCATTCACATGTTCGTATGCTTTCATCTCTTGTTTTCTCCACATGTTTGCATCATTTTTGCATCGCTGTTGAGGTCGAGATGCGCTTGTGAAGGTTGCTGCCCCACACATTTTTCCTCCCTCCCACCATTCTAATTGTGCATTTTTCATGTTTGCATTTATCTACTTGTGATTGATTCTTCCTTTGTGCTTCTTATTCTTTCTTGCCATGATCCCCATAGGATTCCTAGTCTCCCCGTTTAGGATGGGAGTAGGATAGACATTAGATGTTCAATCCAAGTATGCTAACATTAGGGTAGATGTTTCCCCTTTTCATCCAAACTTTAGGAGTACTTTGCATGACAATGTTAGGGCCGAGTTTCCCTTAGACCTTCCGTGCGTCTCTCTTCTCATCTCCAAATCATGCTAATTCATTTAATAAAGGCAATAAATGTTGCGCGCTACGAGCCTTAAGCTACATGGGGAATGATGAGTGAGGGGTCTCCTCTCGCTTATCTAGAATGTTTAGTATCTGTCCCCTTTGGGGGCGATATACGACGCATTCACCTCCATGTCATAGTCTTTAGTGCAACGTGAGTCACAAACCGAATTAATTCACTTCACTAAAAAATACAAAACAAATTCAAACATTTTTCCTTCGGGATTAATCAGAACTTCTTTTACAGAGAAAGTGTTTCATTAAGCTTTGATTCTACCGCAAAACAGGCTTCGTCCCTAACTGCTGGAATCATTGTTTAACCCTACTCAATTAAAAACACTTAATCAATCTGTGGTCTCGTGTCAGCCCGAACTACGTTTGCTTTAATCTTTCATACCAGATGAAAGTACGTAGGCACAAGACGCGACGTCTTGGCGAGAAACCTTCCCCCTTCTTCCGTAGTTAGCCGAGCTACGTTGACTCTGATCTTTCATACCAGATGAAAGTACGTAGGCACAGAGACGCGATGCTCTGCCGAGTATCTCTTTTGTTTTCTTTTTGTCCACAAGCCTGTAGCGTAGATAGTTTAAACACACCCTTAGATAGACAATAAGCATGGATCCCGTCGAGTACGAAGAACGTGAGGGGTGCTAATACCTTCCCCTTGCGTAACCGACTCCCGAACCCAAGACTTGGTTGCGATGAACTTGTCTTTTCCCTTTTCGTTAGGTTTTTTCCGATCGTTTCCTTTCCCTCTCTTTGGGATAAATAACGAAAGGTGGCGACTCTTCTGTTTTTTCTGGGTGTTTTTCGCAGTTGTGACAGCTGGCGACTCTGCTGGGGAATCTCTGGTTCCCTATGCGAGTCACTCCTAGCGCTTGTCTGTTGCGTCTTTGGGTGTTTACTTTTGTGCAGTTATTTTGCTTTATGTACATTATCTATTGTATATTATTGCATTGCATTTTTATTGCTGTTGTGCTATGGGTTGGGTTGTTCTATTGAGAGATAAGCCGGACCTAGGCTTGAGTATACACATAGGATTATAGTGGAGATTATGGGGAGCTTGTGTGGCGTCTGGCTGCGCAATAGCTCGCATGAAATTCACATTCAGATGAGGTTTTTCTTTGGAAATATTCTATCCTGTGCGTCTGGTGCAGTTGTGGGAATATTGACTTAGAGAGACTGTCGACTCTGGAGACCGTTCATTTGGGAAGTCAACTAAGTAAGGCCGCTTTATTAGACTATGATGCTAAACCGGAAACAGTGAACGTATCATCGTTTTTCGGAAGTCTGTGACGCTGACCACCCGCATAGGATGTCGTACCTTTCAAGACTAGAACCCGCATGTGAGAGGGATGGGTTTTTGCAGGAAACCTGGTCTTCAACCAACCCTGGTTTTCTCGTCAGTGCAGAATTTTGATCCTGAGTGGTTCTATCCAGTGTGTTATCTCAGTGTTCTGATTAGAGCGGGGTTCTGGTTGAATTTAGTCAACAGCACAGCAACGCATTTTGAGCATTGGATACCTTGATCCCATGTGTGCATTTGCATACCATTCTGCATTTAACATTGCATGTTTATGTATGTTACAGGTTCTCGTCTATCCCTTGATTCTGGTACTGGTCTTCTTCAGAGATGGAAGTTAGTCGAAAGAGGATTGTTTTGTATAAGTTTCCGGCACCTGGGTTTGGACCATTATTTGGTATGATTTCCCTGGCTAAGCCTAGTGTTCTTGCAGCTTTCAGAGAACAGTATGGTGGAATTCTGAAGTTTGTCCGTAAGCTTATGACTTATGAGCATGAAGCTATTCATACCTTGTTGCAGTTTTATGATCCTCCACTGAGATGCTTCACATTTCCGGACTATGTGTTGTTTCCTACGTTGGAAGAATTTACTTACATTTTGGGTGTTCCGATTCTGAACAAAGTGCCTTTCTTCAGTTCCGAGGAAGAACCTAATCTTGAGGAGTTGTCCGCCGCTCTTTATTTGAGCACCTCCGATTTGGCGGGTCATGTTATCAGTAGAAACGGGATTTCCATATTTGCTTTGCCTTTCCTGGTCAACAAAGCCCGAGAGTATGCTGACAAAGGTTGGTGGGTAGTTTTCAGTGCTATATTGGATCTGTGTGTTTACGGCATTGTGTTGTTTCCCAATGTACCAGACTTTGTGGATTTTGATGCTTTTCATGTCTTTGCTTCCAAGAATCCTGTGCCTACTCTTCGCAGATCAGGTACAAGCACGGAAGCAAGTCAGCCTTGATCTAAAAAGCACTTGTGATGTTCTGAAGAGTAAGAAGGAGGATTTAGATAGAGCCTATCTGAGGATATCCAAATTCAATGTGCAGTGGAATGCTACTATAACCGCCAACAAGAGTAGAGAAGATCAACTTCGTGTTCAGGTTGATAAGCTGAAAGCGCAATTCAAGGCTAATGAGAGAGAGCTATTGTAACGCCCGTTTTATTTTGATTAAATTCAATTATGACTTTGCTATGTCTCATTGCGTCGTAGTCGTAGTTGAGTATGTGTTTGGATCGAAGGAAGGAATTGAATCGGTCGAATTGTCGGGAAAAAGTGTAAAATTTTGTAGCAGTTTTAGGAAACTTCAAAAAATCATAGTTCTTGATCCGTAAGTCGGATTTGACCCCCTTTCGAAGTGTTGGAAAGCTAAAGAGATGTTCTATCTAGAAAAAAATTGAAAAAAATTTAATTATTCTGATATGATGACCGTCATGGACTTGCCACGACCGTCATAGTAACGAAATTCAGTTAAATGCAGAATTTGGACGTGGCTGAGAGTGGGTAGCAAAAATACATTCCCATAGACTCTTTTACCCTCAATTACACCATTTGGGGAAAGGAAAGACTGAAAAGAGAAGTTACGCATTGAGGAAAGTTGAGAGCAAAGAATCAACCACCAGCGAATTTGGAGGATTTCTGCAGAAAAGTCACCGTAGAGCGGAAGCGGAACCGGAGAGCGTGGAATTGACCTCAATTCTAAGGTAAGGGTGGGGTTTAATTCTATAACCGTGGGTATGATCGAATTCATGTGGGGAATCGAGTCATAGGTATAGTTTTCGTTAATCGATAAATGTTAAGGAAAAGGTTTCCCTAATGGGACAAGATTTCTATGTAGGAATGAATGTGTTATATAGTTATTAGTGCGATGCTCTAAGGTTTTCCTTATGGGAAAATACGTAGAACGAATATGCTATACGGTTATTCGTACAACACTCTAATGGGCCAAAGAGGATAGTTACCTGGTTGTGATTGATTTGTAATTAATTATGTGAGAAAATGCCGTAATGTTGTTATTACGATAAGATGTTGAATCCTTAATGGTGGAACTGATGTTGATGTTATACCTGTATAGGAATAGCCGTTTTGTGTGAACACTTTGAGTTCCTATTTGTTGGTACGATGTTGTAATGTTCTTTACATGAACAATCGTAAATGTTGAAATTATGTTGCTATTGTTCCCGTATGTGAACGGGTAGAAAGTGATGGTTGTATGAGTGGTATGTTGTTATGATGCTCTGTTACGGACATTCTGGTTGTAGGCGTAATGCCTTGTTATATGGTTGTTATGGTTGTGTTGTAGTCCATAATAGATGCATTTAATGGCATAGCATTTGGCCTGGATTGGCGAAGGTTGTGCCTGTATTGGCGTTATTTGGAGTGTTGGCTCCTAGATGGGTTCGGGGTGTTGGCCCTGTCCCGAGTTTTGGAGTGTTGGCTCCTAGATGGGTTCGGGGTGTTGGCCCTGTCCCGAGTTGTGGAGAGTTGTCTCCCAAAATGGTACTACATGCATGTGCACAGTTGAGTCTCATTGTTGAGTCGCATAAAGTTGCATAATTACGCTAGTTGTATGTTAATGTTGTTTATGTGAGATATGGATTACTCGCAGTTGTTGTCGATGATGTTTATGATTTCGAAACCTATAATGTTGTGATGAGTTCCGACATGTTTTCTATCATGCTTTATGTTATATTATTGATATCTTACCCTTTTCCGTTGTATGTTACCTCCTCTGGTGGTAATTTGCAGGTAGTCAGGAATAGAGCGTAGTTCCCGTTAAGGTGTCGTTGGTCGCTCTGATACGTAGCACTCTTGGGGGGATGGACGATTGCTGTTATTATTTTAGTCGATGTTATTGTTGATTGAACTTGTTACGATGTTTTTATTAAATTGTTTTAATAGAACATGTTGTATACTTTATCGAACTTCCACCGGAAGTAATGACGAGTTGTTTTATGATTAAATGGTTAAGTAATACATTGGTGATTGTTCATCTAATTTCGTGCTACGTATGATAATTGCAAGTTGTTGCATAATGATTGTTGTCTGTCAGGTTAAAGTGTAACATCTCTAATGTGAGGAATTTTTCCCGTGTGACGACCGTCACAGGCTCATGACGACCGTCATGCAGTCAATGTTTGCGCTGCTGCGCTTTGTTTGCTATATGAATTGTTGTTTTTCCTGTTATCCGCAAGTTTAGATTTGGGGTGTTACATTAGTGGTATCAGAGCAGGTCGGTCCGTCCGGCAAAGTTGTCTAGTGTCGTCAAGTCAATCGTCGTGCCTAACACTAGAGTCTCGTTAATTATGAAATCTGACTGTTGGTTGTTGCAGCTTAAGTGAAATGGCTGGGAGGAATGTCGCTGCAATTGCCGCAGCTCTGCAAGCTTTAGCTAATGCTATGGAACATCAGCCGAATCCTGCTGGAGATGCTGGGTCTCGCAGTTTGGCAACGTTTCAACGGGAGAATCCGCCTACCTTCAAGGGTAAGCATGATCCTGATGGTGCATTGGAGTGGTTAAAGGAAATGGAGCAAATCTTTCGTGTGATGGATTGTACTCCAGCACAGAAGGTCTGTTATGGGAGTCATATGCTAGTAGTAGAAGCTGATGACTGGTGGCTAGAGACTCGTCTAGTGTTGGAAGCTGCAGGTGAAGAAGTTACTTGGACTGTATTCCTTAGGGAATTTCTGAAGAAGTATTACCCAGAAGATGTCCGTGGTAAGAAAGAGATTGAATTTATTGAACTGAAGCAAGGAGACAGATCTGTTACTGAGTATGCGGCGAAGTTCAAGGAGTTGGCTAAGTTTTACCCTCACTACAGCGCAGGGACTGCTGAATTCTCTAAATGTATCAAGTTTTAGAACGGGTTGAAGTCTGAAATCAAGAAAGCAATCGGGTATCAGAAGATCCGTGTCTTTGATTCATTGGTTGAAAGCTGTAGGATTTATGAAGAGGATAACAATGCTCATTACAAGTTGGTGAGTGAGAGGAAAGGCAAATCACAGCAAAGTCGTGGTAAGCCTTATGATCCTCCACCTGGCAAAGGGAAACAGAAAGTAGCTGACGGCCGGAAAGCTAGTAGGGGAGATGCTCCTGCTGGTATTGTTTGCTATAAGTGCGGAAAGCCAGGTCACAAGATTAATGTATGTAATTCTGGATCATTGAGATGTTACCGTTGCGGAGAGTTGGGACACACTGTTGGTGAGTGCAAACGCAAAGGAATAGTTTGTTTCAACTGCGGTGAAGAGGGACACCTGCGAGACAAGTGTCAGAAGCCTAAGAAGGAACAGAATGGCGGAAGAGTGTTCGAGCTATCTGGGACTCTGAAATCCAGTGATGACAAATTGATTGAAGGTACTTGTTTCATTACTGGTAGTCCTTTACTTGCTATTATTGACACTGGTGCTTCTCATTGCTTTATTGCTGCGGATTGTGTTGAACGTTTGGGTCTTATGTTGTCACACATGAGTGGAGAGATGGTAGTTGAGACCCCAACTAAGGGATCAGTAACTACGTCTCTTGTGTGTTTGAAATGTCCTCTGTCGATGTTTGATAGAGATTTCCTGGTTGACTTAGTCTGTTTTCCACTAAGTGGGATAGACATAATTTTGGGTATGAACTGGTTAGAGTATAAATGCGTTCATATTAATTGCTTTGATAAGCCGGTGAGATTCTCTACTCCTGAGGATGAGGGAGTGCGTTGGGTAACTACCAAATAGATGAAGCAGATATTGCTAGAAGATGCTCAGGTGTTTGCGTTGGTGGCATCATTATCCATTGAGAATCAAGCAATAATCGATGAATTGGAAGTTGTTTGTGATTTCCCTGAGGTGTTTCCAGATGAAATTCTTGAAGTTCCTCCAGAACGAGAAATTGAATTTTCTATTGATCTTGTACCCGGTAACAGACCTGTGTCTATGGCACCATACAGGATGTTTGCATCTGAATTGGCAGAGTTGAAGAAACAGTTGGAAGACTTACTTGAGAAGAAGTTCGTTAGACCAAGTGTATCACCGTGGGGATCTCCTGTATTGTTAGTGAAGAAGAAGGATGGCAGTATGAGGTTGTGTATTGACTATCGGCAACTGAACAAAGTTACGATTAAGAACAAATACCCGCTTCCGAGGATTGATGACTTGATGGATCAATTGGTTGGAGCGCGAGTGTTTAGTAAAATTGATTTGAGGTCAGGGTATCACCAGTTTAAGGTAAAAGATGACGATGTTCAGAAAACTGCGTTCAGAACCAGGTATGGACACTATGAGTTTATGGTAATGCCTTTTGGCGTTACTAATACGCCATGAGTTTTCATGGAATACATGAACCATATCTTCCATGAGTATTTGGATTGGTTCGTGGTAGTATTCATTGATGATATCCTAATTTATTCGAAGTCGAAGGAGGAGCATGTTGAGCACTTGAGATTAGTGCTGCAAGTGTTGAAAGAAAGGAAGTTGTTTGCGAAACTGTCGAAATGTGACTTTTGGTTGGAGGAAGTTAGCTTTTTGGGTCATGTTATATCAGGTGATGGAATTGCCGTAGATCCATCTAAGGTTGATGCCGTGTTGAAATGGGAAACTCCAATGTCGGCAACGGAGATTAGAAGCTTTTTGGGACTTGCTGGTTATTATAGAAGGTTTATTGAAGGTTTTTCTAAGTTGGCCCTTCCGTTAACTAAGTTGACTTGTAAAGGGAAGACTTTTGTATGGGATGCTCAATGCGAAGCAGGTTTTACAGAGTTAAAGAAAAGGTTGACGTCTGCTCCGGTGTTGATCTTGCCTAACGCAGAAGAACCGTTTGTTGTATACTGTGATGCTTCTCAGTTTGGTTTAGGAGGAGTACTCATGCAGAATAATAAAGTAGTTGCGTATGCCTCAAGACAACTGAGAATCCATGAAAAGAATTATCCCACGCACGATTTAGAACTTGTTGCCATTGTTTTTATGCTGAAGATTTGGAGACATTATCTGTATGGCTCGAGATTCGAAGTGTTCAGCGACCATAAGAGTTTGAAATACTTGTTTGACCAAAAAGAGCTGAACATGAGGCAACGAAGGTGGCTAGAGTTGTTAAAGGATTATGATTTTGGGTTACATTACCATCCGGGAAAAGCTAATGTTGTAGCTGATGCCTTAAGCCGCAAGACTTTGCATATGTCAGTGATGATGGCTAAAGAATTAGAGTTGATTGAGCAATTCAGAGATCTGAGTTTAGTTTGTGAAGTAACACCGAAGAGTGTAAAGTTGGGCATGTTAAAGATTAATAATGATTTTCTGGACAACATTAGAGAAGCTCAAAAATTAGATGTGAAGTTGGTGGATTTAATGCCTGGAGTAGATCATGCGGAAGATAATGATTATCAGTTGGATGCGCAAGGAGTGTTGAGATTTCGTGGTCGTATTTGCATTCCAAATAATGCAGATATGAAGAAAGCAATTCTGGAAGAGAGTCACAGAAGTAAGTTGAGTATTCATCCAGGAGCGACGAAAATGTATAATGATTTGAAGAATCTGTTTTGGTGGCCTGGTACGAAGCATGATGTAGCACGTTTTGTGTATGCATGTTTGACTTGTCAGAAGTCGAAAGTTGAGCATCAGAAACCTGTTGGGTTGATGTAACCATTAGAAATTCCAGAATGGAAATAGGACAGCATTTCAATGGACTTTGTAACGGGTTTGCCGAACACTTTGAGAGGATGTGATTCTATTTGGGTGATTGTTGATAGGCTTACAAAGTCAGCTCACTTTATTCCTATTAACATCACTTTTCCAGTATCGAAGTTGGCAGAGATTTATGTTAGAGTGGTTGTTAAGTTGCATGGTGTTCCGTTGTGTATTGTGTCGGATAGAGATCCGCGGTTTACTTCTGAGTTTTGGAAGAGTCTGCAAGAGGCTTTGGGTTCTAAGTTGAGGTTGAGTTCAGCATACCATCCTCAAACAGATGGTCAGACTGAACGGACTATTCAGTCTTTAGAAGATTTGCTGAGAGCATGTGTACTTGAGGAAGGTGGTTCGTGGGATACATACCTTCCGTTGATAGAGTTTACTTATAATAACAGTTATCACTCTAGTATCGGAATGGCACCATTCGAAGCTTTGTATGGTCGGCGGTGTAGGACTCTGTTGTGTTGGTATGAATTGGGAGAGAGTGTGGTACTCGGACCGGAGATTGTTCGAGAGACTACGGTGAAGTTAATTCGAGAAAAGATGAAAGCTTCACAGAGTAGGCAGAAAAGTTATCATGATAAGCGCAGGAAGGATTTAGAATTTGAAGCTGGAGATCATGTATTTTTGAGAGTCACGCCTGTGACCGGTGTTGGTAGAGCTTTGAAATCTAAGAAGCTTACTCCTCGTTTCATTGGTCCATATCAGATATTGGACAGAGTTGGAAAGGTGGCATATCGAGTGGCGTTGCCGCCAAATTTGTCGAATCTAAACGATGTATTTCATGTGTCACAGCTCCACAAGTATATTTCAGACCCGTCGCATGTCATTCCCATGGACGATGTGCAAGTACATGAGAATCTTACCGTGGAGACGAAGCCTGTGAGAATTGATGATTGGGAGGTGAAGGCGTTACGAGGTAAAGAGATTACTTTGGTGAAAGTGGTCTGGTTGGGAGCTGCTGGCGAAAGCTTGATGTGGGAACTAGAGAGCAAGATGCGGGAGTCTTATCCCGAGCTGTTTGATTAAGGTAATTTCGAGGACGAAATTCTTGTAAGTAGGGGAGAGTTGTAACGCCCGTTTTATTTTGATTAAATTCAATTATGACTTTGCTATGTCTCGTTGCGTCGTAGTCGTAGTTGAGTATGTGTTTGGATCGAAGGAAGGAATTGAATCGGTCGAATTGTCGGGAAAAAGTGTAAAATTCTGTAGCAGTTTTAGGAAACTTCAAAAAATCATAGTTCTTGATCCGTAAGTCGGATTTGACCCCCTTTCGAAGCGTTGGAAAGCTAAAGAGATGTTCTATCTAGAAAAAAATTGAAAAAAATTTAATTATTCTGATATGATGACCGTCATGGACTTGCCACGACCGTCATAGTAACGAAATTCAGTTAAATGCAGAATTTGGACGTGGCTGAGAGTGGGTAGCAAAAATACATTCCCATAGACTCTTTTACCCTCAATTACACCATTTGGGGAAAGGAAAGACTGAAAAGAGAAGTTACGCATTGAGGAAAGTTGAGAGCAAAGAATCAACCACCAGCGAATTCGGAGGATTTCTACAGAAAAGTCACCGTAGAGCGGAAGCGGAACCGGAGAGCGTGGAATTGACCTCAATTCTAAGGTAAGGGTGGGGTTTAATTCTATAATCGTGGGTATGATCGAATTCATGTGGGGAATCGAGTCATAGGTATAGTTTTCGTTAATCGATAAATGTTAAGGAAAAGGTTTCCCTAATGGGACAAGATTTCTATGTAGGAATGAATGTGTTATGTAGTTATTAGTGCGATGCTCTAAGGTTTTCCTTATGGGCAAATACGTAGAAAAAATATGCTATACGGTTATTCGTACAACGCTCTAATGGTTTTTCCTAATGGGCCAAAGAGGACAGTTACCTGGTTGTGATTGATTTGTAATTAATTATGTGAAAAAATGCCGTAATGTTGTTATTACGATAAGATGCTGAATCCTTAATGGTGGAACTGATTTTGATGTTATACCTGTATAGGAATAGCCATTTTGTGTGAACACTTTGAGTTGCTATTTGTTGGTACGATGTTGTAATGTTCTTTACATGAACAGTCGTAAATGTTGAAATTATGTTGCTACTGTTCTCGTATGTGAACGGGTAGAAAGTGATGGTTGTATGAGTGGTATGATGTTATGATGCTCTGTTATGGACATTCTGGTTGTAGGCGTAATGCCTTGTTATATGGTTGTTATGGGTGTGTTGTAGTCCATAATAGATGCATTTCATGGCATAGCATTTGACCTGGATTGGCGACGGTTGTGCATGTATTGGCGTTATTTGGAGTGTTGGCTCCTAGATGGGTTCGGGGTGTTGGCCCTGTCCCGAGTTTTGGAGTGTTGGCTCCTAGATGGGTTCGGGGTGTTGGCCCTGTCCCGAGTTGTGGAGAGTTGTCTCCCAAAATGGTACCATATGCATGTGCACAGTTGAGTCGCATTGTTGAGTCGCATAAAGTCGCATAATTACGCTAGTTGTATGTTAATGTTGTTTTTGTGAGAAATGGATTACTCGCAGTTGTTGTCGATGTTGTTTATGATTTCGAAACCTATAATGTTGTGATGAGTTCCGGCATGTTTTCTATCATGCTTTATGTTATATTGTTGATATCTCACTCTTTTCCGTTGTATGTTACCTCCTTTGGTGGTAATTTGCAGGTAGTCAGGAATAGAGCGTAGTTCCCGTTATGATGTCGTTGGTCGCTCTGATACGTAGCACTCTTGGGGGGATGGACGATTGCTGTTATTATTTTAATCGATGTTATTGTTGATTGAACTTGTTACGATGTTTTTATTAAATTGTTTTAATAGAACATGTTGTATACTTTATCGAACTTCCACCGAAAGTAATGACGAGTTGTTTTATGATTAAATGGTTAAGTAATACATTGGTGATTGTTCATCTAATTTCGTGCTATGTATGATAATTGCAAGTTGTTGCATAATGATTGTTGTCTGTCAGGTTAAAGTGTAACATCTCTGATGTGAGGAATTTTGCCCGTGTGACTACCGTCACAGGCTCATGACGACCGTCATGCAGTCAATGTTTGCGCTGCTGCGCTTTGTTTGCTATATGAATTGTTGTTTTTCCTGTTATCCGCAAGTTTATATTTGGGGTATTACAGCTATTGCTAGAAACATTCAGCAGGATTACGATCGAGCAGAAATACCAAGAGACTTTATTAGCACTTGAAGAGTTCAAGATCCGTGCAGAGGTGAAGAAACCCAGGCTTGAGGATGCCTTTGGTGAAGACGCTTGGGAGGATCATTGTCATTATCTCCGGGATGTGATATGCAAGAGGGATGTCCTTATCCAAGAGTTGATGGAGCGGTCAGACCATCCAGATACGAAGGAGATGCTTGAGGAGTCCCAGAAGTGGCGTAGAGATCATGGCTACTAGGAGTTTTATCTTTTGTATTTTCATTTGATTTTGTATATTGATCATCACCAGAGATGTTGGATGAGGTCAATACTTCCTTGTATGCAGATGTTTCTCATTTGGTTGTATTGTTTCAGCTTTACTGGATATATGAGAAGTTTTATTGGGGTATTCTTATCCATCTCTGTTGTTCTTGTTTATGGAAACCGGAATCAAGGGGGAAGATCTCCCTGTGCATACATAGGCATGTTTGCATTTTGCATTTTGCATCTTGCATTCTCATTTGCATTGCAGGTTGTTCTTGGTGGCCTTGTGTTCTTATCTTTGCTTGGTTTTCGTAGTTCAGGATGGAGGAATTCAGCTTCCACAGATACTCTACTCGAGGGAATCAGCAGAAGGTGATGGATCAGGTACAGGCGGAATTGCAGGAGGTTAGGGCTCGTATGGCCCAATTTATGGAACTGATGCAGACTGTCACCAGTGGACAGGAGCAGTTGAGAACTCTCGTTCAGCCATTGATAGCACGGGTTGATGAAGACGGTGTTTTGCACGGAGGGGCTGGTGTTGTTCATCCTCCGGTTGGTGGGTCTATTCCTCAAGGTATTCCTACTATTGTTGTACCTCCGTACGGAGGCGTTGCTGGTGAGAATGGTAATATTGTGGGTAATGGCAGTGTGTGCACTGTGCACGGGGTTGCTGGTCCTCATTGGAAGGATAATCAGGATGATATATTCTCTATGAAAGATCTAGATGGTGGTTTGCCAACTGAAGCTGACCGGTGTTTCAGACTGATTGAGGAGAAAATGAACTCATTGGAGAATCAGAATTCTTTAGGCTTGGATATGTCTGATGTTGGTTTGGTTCCTGGGGTCAGGATTCCCCCCAAGTTTAAAGTGCTCGATTTCGATAAGTACAAAGGGAAGACTTGCCCCAGAGTACACATTCGGGCCTACTTCAGAAAAATGTCTGCCTATTCCAGTGATGAGAAGCCGTTGATGCATTTCTTCCAGGATAGCCTGGCAGGAGCCTCATTGGAATGGTATATGGGGCTTGAGAGGACCCATATTCGTAGCTGGAAAGATTTGGCTGAAGCTTTTGTGTGTCACTATCAATATAATAGTGATCTGACACCCAATCGGGTACAATTGCAGAGTCTGTCGTAGAAAAATTCTGAGAGCTTTAAAGAGTACGCCCAGAGGTGGCGAGATCTGGCTGCAAGGGTACAACCTCCTTTGGTTGAAAGGGAGTTGATAGACTTGTTCATGGCTTCGTTACCGGGTGTGTATTTTAAGAAGATGATAGGCTGCATGTCTGCAGGTTTCTCTGATTTGGTGATTGTCGGTGAATGAATTGAAAGTGGGATCAAATCTGGTAAGATTTCCAATTGTGGTGGATCCTCTTCGGGAGGAACGAAGAAGCCATATTCTGCAAACCCCAAGAGAAGGGAGGGGGATGCAAATGCTATTTCGCATAAAGGTAAGGGGAGAGCTCAGTCTCGTCAGCATCATCAGGTAGCTACTGCGAATATTTCGGCCGCAGCTCCGCAACAAGGCAACGCTCAGCGTCCTTATACTGCTAGGCGCCGGATGCCTGACAGGAAGTTTACAAATCCTCTGATACCATATTCTCAGTTGTTACAACAGTTGTTGCAGTTACAATTGGTGCAGAAGAGGACCCTGACTCCTCTCACAGGTATACCGTCTCCTGGCTACGATGCAAACGCTCATTGTGATTTTCACTCTGGCGCCCCAGGCCATGACATTGACCATTGTAAAGCTTTTAAGCATAAGGTCCAGGATTTGCTCGACTCTAAAGCTATTAATTTCACCAATGAGGGGCCCAATGTTACTCAGAACCTGATGCCGGATCATGGGGGGGTGGCAGCCAACGCTATTATTGAAGGTGAAAGGTTGAATCTGATAACTGATGTTGAAGATTTGAAAACTCCGCTGGGTTTTGTAAAAGCTTGTTTGTTGAAGAAGGGTGTATTTCCTGGTTGTTCTGCTGACTGCTCAGAATGTAAAGCGCAGCCTGAGGGTTGTGATCTTTTGAAGAGGGGTATTCAGAGGATGATTGAAGAAGGTTGTCTCCAATTTGACAAAGTCGTGAAGGAAAATGTTGTGAAAGAGGTGATTAATGACGAAGTTGCCACTATTTCTATTCCATACCAGACTATCAATATTTCAGCGCCTGCCCGACCAGATCCGGTGAACATTACTATACCAGGGCCCATGTCGTACGAGAGCACTAGAGCAATCCCATGGAACTATGGGGGAGAAGTGTTCTATAACGGGCATAAACAAGAATGGATAGAATTGCCAAGAGGAAGTTCATTGGTTGAGAACATAGTCAGTGCCGGAGGTATTACCAGAAGTGGTAGGGTTTTCTCTCCACCAGAGGTTGTTGTTGATAAGAATGACAGGGGTAAGCGTAAAGCGGTGATTGAAGAGAATGCTCAGCCCCAGGTTGTTAGTGGTGATCTTTCAAAGGATACGGAGGAATTCATGAGGTTAATTCGGAAGAGTGACTACAAAATTATGGATCACTTGAATCAAACTCCGTCGAAAATTTCTATCTTGTCATTGTTGATGAGTTCAGAGGCACATCGTAATGCTCTGTTGAAAGTTTTGAATGCAGCGTACGTACCCCAGGAGATTTCTGGCAATCAGTTGGAGGGGGTAGTCGCTCACGTGAACGCCGACAATGGTCTCGGCTTTACCGATTTAGATCTGACTCCTGCTGGGAGGAATCATAATCGTGCTCTGCACATATCGTTGGAGTGTAGAGGATCTCTGATGTCACATGTTTTGGTTGATATGAGGTCATCCCTCAATGTGCTTCTGAAGAAGGCATTGATGAAATTGGACATCCAGGGTTTGTTGTGCACACCCAGTGATCTAGTGGTTAAGGCTTTTGACGGATCGAAGAGATCAGTATTTGGAGAAATTACGCTGCCTATTCAGATAGGGCCAAAAATCTTTGATGCAATCTTCTATATTATGGATATCCAACCAGCATACATCTGTTTGCTCGGCCGACCTTGGATACATGCTGCTGGGGCAGTCACCTCAACGTTGCATCAAAAGCTGAAATACATGGTGGGAGGGAGCATAGTTACTGTGTGCGGTGAAGAGGACATTATGGTTAGCCATCTGTCATCTTTCAAATATGTAGAAGTGGATGGTGAGATCCATGAAACGCTCTGCCAGGCCTTTGAAATGGTTCGGATTCAGGGGAAGGCTCCTGTAGCAGCCAAGGGTCCAGAGGTTTCAATGTCGTCGCTCAAGGAAGCCCGTGCTATCGTAGAATCCGGCTCGTCTCAGAAGTGGGGTCAAGTTCTCGATGTTCCTGTCAAGCAAGACAAGTTTGGCTTGGGATACAAACCCTCCGGTTCTTCTCAGATTCCAAGATACAGGGGCCTGTTCAGTTCACCAGCAGTGGTGTGATTTTTGATAGGATCAATGTCGTTGAAGACGATGAAGGTGACAGTGACTGCGACATGGAAGCATGGATTTGTCCATGTACTCCTGGCCAGAAGTTGTGCAACTGGACTACTGAAGAAATCATTCATGTTACTGCTGCAGAGTAATGTTCATTGTTTTGATTATGTTCAGTCCTACGTTCTGCCCAAGACGTAGTGACCTATTTGTGGGGCCTTCTTGTTATTTACAGTTTATCATTAATAAAAGACGTTTCGCATTCAAAATGTTGTGATCCCTGTTTTTCTTGTTTTTGTTTTGCATTTACACTTAATAGAAAAATGGCAATGTGTT
Source organism: Lathyrus sativus (assembly GCA_963859935.3). NCBI lineage: Eukaryota > Viridiplantae > Streptophyta > Magnoliopsida > Fabales > Fabaceae > Lathyrus > Lathyrus sativus. Next base: position 398,101,904 of record OZ012736.1, on the reverse strand, counting down.
TTGTTTATTGCATCGCATAATAAACCTAACATCCTCATGCAGGTCTTTTCTATCAGATGTCATCGATTCAGGTTCAACTATGACTTCGTATGACTTTGATAATCCCATTTATCAAGCTGAAGATGAGACTGACGAAGGCTGTGAACTACCCGAAGAGTTAGCCAGGCTTCTCAAGCAAGTTGAAAGGGTTATTGTACCTCATCAGGAGGATATTGAGATTATCAATCTAGGTACCGAGGATGACAAGAAAGAGGTTAAAGTGGGGGCTGCATTGGAAGACAGTGTCATGAGAAGATTGGTTGAAATGCTTCGTGAGTATAAAGATATCTTCGCTTGGTCTTACCAAGACATGCCTGGGCTGGATACAGATATTGTGGTACACCGGCTGCCTCTTAGAGAAGATTGCTCGCCGGTCAAGCAAAAGTTGAGACGGACAAGGCCTGACATGGTAGTCAAGATCAAAAAAGAAGTTCAAAAGCAGTTGAATGCTGGGTTTCTTGTTGTAACAAATTACCCTCTGTGGGTCACTAATATTGTTCCTGTACCTAAGAAATATGGAAAGGTCAGATGTGCGTCGATTATCGAGATCTGAATAAAGCGAGCCTGAAAGACGATTTCCCGCTCCCTCATATCGATGTGTTGGTTGATAACACCGCGCAGTATTCTGTGTTTTTGTTCATGGATGGCTTCTCTGGGTATAACCAAATCAAAATGGCCCCAGAGGACATGGAGAAAACTACTTTCATCACACCATGGGGAACTTTTTGCTATAAGGTGATGCCCTTTGGATTGAAAAATGCAGGGGCAACTTATCAGCGGGCGATGGTTACTTTGTTTCTTGACATGATTCATCACGAGGTGGAAGTCTATGTTGATGACATGATTGCAAAGTTACATACGGAGGAGGGACATCTGGTCGATCTTCTGAAATTGTTTGAAAGGTTGAGGAAGTTCAAGCTGAGGCTGAATCCTAACAAGTGCACCTTCGGGGTGAGATCTGGAAAGTTACTGGGTTTCATTGTCAGTGAAAAGGGTATTGAGGTAGATCCTGCCAAAATAAGAGCTATACAAGAAATGCCTGAGCCGAGAACAAAAAAAGAGGTTCGTGGTTTTCTAGGGAGATTAAACTACATTGCAAGGTTTATATCTCATCTTACAGCCGTTTGTGAACCAATATTCAAATTGCTAAGAAAAGATCAAACGGACAGGTGGAATGAAAATTGCCAAAAGGCTTTCGAAAGAATAAAAGAGTATCTACAGGAACCTCCAATACTCATGCCTCCAGTTGCCGGGAGACCACTGATCATGTATCTCACGGTTCTTGAGAAGTCAATGGGATGTGTGCTCGGTCAACAGGATGAGTCAGGAAGAAAAGAGCATGTCATCTACTACCTGAGTAAGAAATTCACCGATTGTGAGTCGAGGTACTCGACGCTGGAAACAACATGTTGTGCACTCGCTTGGGCCGCAAAGCGTTTGAGACAGTACATGTTAAACCACACAACCCTATTGATTTCGAAGATGGATCCAATCAAATATGTCTTTGAAAAACAAGCACTCTCCGGAAGGATTGCCCGTTGGCAAATGGTGTTAACAGAGTATGATATTCAGTACGTTTCCCAAAAAGCCATTAAGGGAAGTGTCCTGTCAGAATATCTTACGGAACAGCCGATTGAGGATTACCAGCCAATGAAGTTTTATTTCCCAGACGAAGATGTCATGTTTCTGAGAATGAAAGACTGTGATGAGCCTTTACCTGGCGAGGGTCTCGAGAGAGGATCTCAGTGGAAACTGGTTTTCGATGGAGCGGTTAATTCATATGGTAATGGAATCGGTCCGATCATTACTACTCCTCACGATTCTCATATACCGTTCACCGCCCGATTGACATTCGCTTGCACCAATAATGAAGCCGAGTATGAAGCTTGCATTATGGGTTTGGAAGAGGCCGTTGATATGAGGATTAAGAATCTGGATGTATACAGTGACTCAACACTGGTCGTTAACCAAATCAAAGGAGAACGGGAAACTCGTCAGGCCAAACTGGTGCCTTATAGAGATTATGCAAGGAGACTGCTGCCTTTCTTCGATAGAGTTGATTTTCACCATATGTCGAGGGCTGAGAATCAGATGGCAGATACCTTGGCCACACTTGCTTCAATGTACAAAGTGAATTTCTGGAATGAAACTCCTACTATCACCATCATGCGTCTTGATAGACCTGTTTTTGTGTTTGCCGTTGAGAAAGCATCCGATGGAAAGCCTTGGTATTTCGATATCAAGCATTTTCTCAAGACTCAGGAGTACCCATCTGGGGCATCTAGCAAGGATAAGAAAACTCTGAGGAGGTTAGCAGGTAATTTTTATCTGAACAAGGACGATGTGCTCTAAAGGAGAAATTTTGATATGGTCTTGCTGCGTTGTGTTGATGAACTTGAAGCAAACTTGTTGATGGAGGAAGTCCACGAGGGTTCTTTTGGTACTCATGCCGGTGGACATACAATGGCTAGAAAATTGTTGAGAGCTGGGTATTATTGGATGACTATGGTGTCCGATTGTTTCAAATACGCCAGAAAATGCCATAAATGCCAGATTTATGCGGATAAGGTGCATGTGCCACCAGCTCCTCTGAATATGTTGATATCTCCTTGGCCTTTTTCCATGTGGGGAATTGATGTGATTGGAAAGATTGAGCCGACTGCTTCTAATGGGCATCGCTTCATCCTGGTCGCGATTGATTACTTTACGAAGTGGGTAGAAGCAGCGTCCTTCACTAATGTCACGAAGCAGGTGGTCACCCGATTCATAAAGAAGGACATCGTTTGTCGATATGGTATTCCGGAGAGAATCATTAATAATAATGGTTCAAATTTGAATAACCAAATGATGAAGGAACTGTGTCAGAGTTTCAAGATAGAACATCACAATTCTTCTCCATATCGTCCGAAGATGAATGGGGCTGTTGAGGCAGCTAATAAGAATATCAAGAAGATTGTGCAGAAAATGGTTGTGACCTACAAAGACTGGCACGAGATGTTGCCTTTTTCTCTTCACGGTTATCATACTTCGGTGCGTACATCAACCGGGGCAACTCCTTTCTCACTGGTGTATGGTACAGAAGCAGTCCTGCCATTAGAAGTTGAGATTCCTTCATTAAGGGTTTTGTCAGATGTGAAGCTTGACGAAACTGAATGGGTGCAGACCAGGTTGAATCAGCTGAGCTTGATCGATGAAAAGAGATTAGCGGCCATCGCGCATGGCCGGTTGTATCAGAGTAGGATGAAGAAAGCCTTTAATCTGAAAGTGCGTCCTCGGTGCTTCCAGACGGGTGATTTGGTGTTGAAAAGGATCCTTCCTCCTCAGAAAGATCACAGGGGAAAATGGACTCCTAACTATGAAGGTCCGTATGTGGTAAGAAAGGTTTTCTCTTTCGAAGCCTTATTACTATCTACTATGGATGGTGAAGATTTTTTGTCCCCTGTGAATGCAGACGTGGTTAAAAAATACTTTGCTTGAAAGAGACCTGCAGGACACAAAAAGAAAAGTCCAGGAAAAAAAGGGGCATCCCGGCGAACCATAAAAAGAAAAGGTTCGGGCACAAATTAGGGATAAAATAAAAGATGTAAACCTGCAAAGTTGAAAACCTGAAAAGGCAACTTTGGAAAAAATGGGTATCCCGGTGGATTGAAAACCCGAAAGGGCGATCCAGGTAAAAGTTAGGGATTTAAAAAGAAAATGATCACGGTCCGCGTTCGATCTGTAAGTTTGTGAGAAGTTATCTCGAAGGAAAGGAATCAGGCTAGTCAGTCTTGTCAGAAGGCGAAGCAAGGGGAACATCGAAGACATACAGGTCATAGCTGAATCGACACATGGTGGTTGTCTGTTTCCACATTGCCGACATGTATATTGTTTATGTTTTCTTGTTTTTGAGCAATTACCTCTTTTCAGGAATTGCGTCTGAATTGTAATTCGCCTATTTACAGGCCTTTCATCGATAAAGTATTCACTTCAGTCAAAGAGCTTTCTTTTTCTTTTCCATTTTACTGTTTTGTTTGTGAAATGTCTGTTATTTTGGTAAACATTGCAGGTGAAAGCAAGAGGTTGTACAGAGCACAATGAAAGCGCTGACTTTGCTTGATTAGTAGGTATCATGGATGGTAACTGAGGTAACCATTTAACATGTAGGGCATTTCTGTTGGTTTTTGTTGCAGGTCAACAGGGTTATCACGATCAGGTGAGTTTCCCTTATCCTCAGCAGTTCAAGTCACAATAAGTAGCAGTTGTTGTCAGCCGAGTATGCTCGACGAATTAAGTGTGGTATTTCCGGCAGAATGGGCTTGTTTCCCACAGGTAAGTGTAGTCAGGCATGAGCAAGCAAGAGGCTTATTTCCCCTAGCAAATATTTTGCTTCAGCGAAGGGGTCAGTTCATCCTCGGAAGAGCTCCGTCCTCTCCGGCAGAGCCCGATTATCAAGTTTGAAATGTTATTTCCCCAATAGAACAAAGCTTTGTCTTCGTGAGAAAGTGAGTCCCCGGTAGGGTGGAAGTTTGTTCTCAATGGAACATGAACAGGATAGAGGTGTTTCCCTCAACGGTAGGATGGTTTGTACACCAATTTTCTTCTTCAGCGGAGGCAACGTCGGTGGCGTCCTTTCCCCACGGAGTTGGTTCAGGATTTCTCCAGTAGAGTGCAGTGCTGATTCTCTCGATAGAGTAAGTGGTAGAACAAGAGTCTGGAGTTTTCCCAGCAGATTCAAGTTTCCCGTAGAGTAGGAGTATCTGATATTCCTCGGCAAGACAGGTTGATATTTGATGTAATCCCAAGCAGAGTGGATTTTCTCCCCGAGCCGGATGGAGTTTTCAGGAGTGTCGTTCAGGGCATGTCTCTTGGGCAGGATAAAGTCAATCCTCGGTGGTTGATTGTTTTTCCCCCGTAGAGATGGTTTCTGCAGTAGAAGAGGTGTGATTTAAGCATCGAATTGCTTGTGTCCCCACGGAGTTATTTAAGTTCCCAGAAGATTTAATCCCCGAAGGTGTAGATTTCTCTTCTCGAAGCAGAGTTTTCTCCCCGGCGGAGTGGGTCTTTTCTCCCTAGAATTTATTTTACTGGGTTGGTTCTTTTGCATTTTCATTTGCATTAGCATCCTCCCAAATGCATAGCATTTCCATTTCGTATGGAGCATTACGCCATTTTCAAACATATGCATCTGAAGCATAAGCCAGGTTTGGTGTTTTGGGATCGGATTTCGTTTCGGCAGAGATTTGTTTGAATCAAGGGGTTTTTGTGTTATCCGCGCTAGGATGGATTTCTGGATCGGGTATTTTATCAGATTCTTCCCAGCTGAGTAATTTGGATGAAGGATTTCGCTTTCCCCAGGTGAGTCGCTTGCGAGTGTTGTCTTCCCTGGTCGAGCTTGTGGTTCTTCCCCAACGGAGTTGTTCCGACTTTCGGTTGGTCATCGTTGTTTATTTCAACTTTTGGTTGATGACCCAGGGGCGTTTGGATGTTATTCCAACTTTTGGTAGTTGTTCTTTATTTCTCTCAGCATAGTCGTGGATTCCAACTTTTGGCCGGTACCCTCCGGCATGATTCAGATGATTGATTGTATTTGGTGATCCCAACTGTTGGTTGGTAATCCTAGGGCTTCCCCGAGCGGAGTCTTTATTTCAACTTTTGATTGATAATCCTTGTTGTTCTAACTCTTGGTTAGTAGTCATTGTTCTAACTTTTGGTTAGTGGCCTTTTATTTCAACTCTTGGTTGATAATCCAGGATGATTATCTCAACTTTTGGTTGGTAGTCTTCTGTGGTGGAGTCAGCTTCGTGTAGTGTCCCCCAACTATCCTAACTCTTGGTTAATAGCTTTTGGTCGATGAGGACTTTTCCTAGCAATCCTAACTCTTGGTTAGCAGCTTGTGTTCTGACCTTGGATCAACGGGATTTCATGGTGATTCTAACTGTTGGTTAGTACCTTTGTTTCCCAACTTTTGGTTGGAAGTTCTCCCCTGCGGTTGTCCCAACTCTTGGTTGGTATTCCCCTATCCCCAGTAGGTTTGGTCTGGGACGTCTATTGTTGTTCCAACTTTTAGTTGGTAGTCTCTCTTTTTCCCCTGAAGAGTCGTTGTCTCAACTTTTGGTTGATAAGAAGATTTGGTGTTTTCAACTTTTGGTTGATAGTCTTCCCTTTATTCCTCAGCGGAGTCGTTATCTCAACTTTTGGTTGATAAGGAGATTTGGCATTTTCCAACTTTTGGTTGGTGGTTATGGTTTCTCCGGTATGGTCAATCGTGGATGTCTGTTCATTTTCCAACTCTTGGTTGGTAGCCTTGGGTTCCCCGGTGAGGTTGTCGTATCCGGTATGGTCAATTTGTTGACAATTTTCCAACTCTTGGTTGATAACTTTGGTACTCTGGTTGTTGATTCCGACTTTTGGTCAGTATGCCTCCTTAGCAGAGTCGTGAATTCCGACTTTTGGTTGGTAAGGGTGGTGTTATCCCCAGATAATATAATGACTCTTATCCCATCTTTTGGATGATGCAGTTAGATTGTTGGCCTGTGATGGATGTTGACTCCCTAGCGAGGTCGTCTCGTCATGGAAGTTCCGGTTGGTGTTGTGGTAATCCCGACTTTTGGTTGGTGGTGTTTGGGTTCTTATCCCATCTCTTGGATGGAATTATTTGATTGTAGTCTTATGGTAGAAGCTTGTTCTCCACAGAGTCGTCTGATTGATCTACTCTTTCCCTGGTGCGAAGCTGTTTGGTTACTCTTTTGTTCCTCAGCAGGGTTTGTTCCAACTCATGGTTGATATTTTGTAAGAGAAGTTTGCCCCGACTCTTGGTTGGTATTCGTTGATGGTTGTTCCCAACTCTTGTTTGGTATCCGTTGGTCTTTGTTCCAACTCTTGGTTGGTATCCTTCAAACGTTTTCCCGACTTTTGGCTGGCATCCTTTGGATGAAGTTCATATTATATTGAATTGTTATCCCCAGCGCGTCGTTTTCTGACTCTTGGTTGGTAGTCGCTGTTTTGCATTACTGCAGGGTGCAAATTTCCGGGTTCTTTGGTATTCAATCACCTTGTACTTTGAATGGTTGAAAGCGGATGCTTTTCCTCCCTTCAGGTCCAAGTTGGTTGAATAGGGGCAGCTGTAGCACCCCAAAATTTGCCTTCTCGTTTTATACTTGGTTTATGTTTCATTTTCGTATTTAGCATTTTGCATTGCATAGCATTCGGTCTCGAGGCATGGGATCAAGGCGTTCCTGTGGCTCAGGTGCATTTCGGAGCAAGAGATTGAACAGCGATAAGGGAGCATCAGAGCTTCGGCATTTATTTTGCCCAGCAATCGAGCGATCGATTTTATTCTGTTTTGCAGGTTAATTCCAGATCAGAAATTAGCATTCAGGCTCATAACAAGCATTTTCACAGTGACAACGGTAAAAAATGAGGTTCAACAGCTAAACAGAGCTCCAGACAGTTGAAACAGGGCAAATGGATAGATTTCCCACCAAAAGGCGCCAAATTCGAATTTTTGAAGGTGTTAATCGATTAACACATATGGTTAACCGATTAACCATTTGAAAATCAGCCCAGAATTGAAGTTTTAACAGTGTTAACCGGTTAACGCATATGGTTAATTGGTTAACCATAGCAGAGTTTGCCCTGTACGTGAATTTTCAAGTGGATTTGCTTTGGGGTCCAATTTTGATCACTTGAAAGCCCATTTTTGCACTTGGGAAGGATCTAGAACATCATTTGAAATTTGGTTAAATTTCATTTCCCTCCAAAATCCCAAACCTCATTCCATACCATAATTTCCAAACCAATTTCCAACCCTTTCTTTGGATCCCATACCAAGAGAGTATTTAAATGATTTTACTCTAAAGCAAGCCATTCTAACCTTCATAATTTCCATTTCAAATTCAGAGTTGATCAATTCTCTCTCAATTCCCTCCATAGCCAAAACCTTCACTCAAAGCTCATTTTCCTTGGAACTATTGATTCTTTATTAGAATCAATAGATTCTTGATCATAATCCTTCATTTACCATCATCATTTGATCAATTCTCATCTTCAATTTTCGTGCAAGTTCAGATCTGGATTTGAGGTGATCGTAGAAGTGCTTATTTAGAGTAATTTGGCTTAATTGTGAAGGATCTTCATTCATACATCATCAACTAGTGTGGATCTTGAAGTTTTCTGGACTTCTTTGCTTAGATCTACACCATTATAGTTGAATCAACAATTACCGAATCAATTCTCCAATTCGTAGGTTGGTTTTGTGATCCGATTTAATTTTCAAGCTTATTTGCATGTTTACCATGTTAATCTTCATATTCGATTTAATTGTGATTGATTTGAGTTGCTTGACCCATGATCTGGTTGTATTGATCTGTTTACATGTTGTTTAAATCATGATTTTCTGGTTTACGTTCGTGAATAAGTGATTATGCGATCATCCGGTTGATCGGATAAGTGCTTATTTGCTGGAAAATGGTTCTGTTTGCTGTTTTTCTGCTTCTGGTACAGTGTTAACCGGTAAATGTATATGGTTAACCGGTTAACCAACTCAAATATTCCCATTTTTCAAAGTTTTCAGGGTGTTAATTGGTTAACGCCCAGTGTTAACCGATTAACACCTACGAATTTCCAGATTTTTAGTTGTTTTACACAGGTTAACTGATTAACCGGATGCGTTAACCGATTAACACTGTGCCAGAATGCCACATTTTGCTGTTTTCTTGCATGTTCGCATACCGGTTCGATTCTAATCATCATAGATCAGTGTGATGCTCTAGAATTGAATTGTTTTGGATATTTGCTGTTGTTTGTGTTTGTTCAATCATGATCTCGCTGCCATGTATGATCATTCTTTCAATTATTTGCATGTTTGTATGTGGTTCGAGTCGAGTTTTCATTCACATGTTCGTATGCTTTCATCTCTTGTTTTCTCCACATGTTTGCATCATTTTTGCATCGCTGTTGAGGTCGAGATGCGCTTGTGGCGGCTTCTGCCCCACATATTTTTCCTCCCTCCCACCATTCTAATTGTGCATTTTTCATGTTTGCATTTATCTACTTGTGATTGATTCTTCCTTTGTGCTTCTTGTGCTTTCTTGCCATGATCCCCATAGGATTCCTAGTCCCTCCATTTAGGATGGGAGTAGGAGAGACATTAGGTGTTCAATCCAAGTATGCTAACATTAGGGTAGATGTTTCCCCTTTTCATCCAAACTTTAGGAGTACTTTGCATGACAACGTTAGGGCGGAGTTTCCCTTAGACCTTCCGTGCGTCTCTCTTCTCATCTCCAAATCATGCTAATTCATTTAATAAAGGCGATAAACATTGCGCGCTGCGAGCCTTAAGCTACATGGGGAATGATGAGTGAGGGGTCTCCTCTCACTTATCTAGAATGTTTAGTATCCGTCCCGTTTGGGGGAGATATACGACGCATTCGCCTCCATGTCATAGTCTTTAGTGCAACGTGAGTCACAAACCGAATTAATTCACTTCACTAAAAAATACAAAATAAATTCAAACCTTTTTCCTTTGGGATTAATCGCAACTTCTTTTTCAGAGAAAGAGTTTCGTTAAGCTTTGATTCTACCGCAAACAGGCTTCGTCCCTAACTGCTGGAATCATTGTTTAACCCTACTCGATTAAAAACACTTAATCAATATGTGGTCTCGTGTCAGCCCGAACTACTTTCATACCAGATGAAAGTACGTAGGTAAAAGACGCGACGTCTTGGCGAGCAAACTACCCCCTTCTTCCGTAGTTAGTCGAACTACGTTGACTCTGATCTTTCATACCAGATGAAAGTACGTAGGCACAAAGACGCGATGCTCTGCCGAGTCTCTCTTGTCTTTTCTTTTTGTCCACAAGCCTGTAGCATAGATAGTTTAAACACACCCTTAGATAGACAATAAGCATGGATCCTGTCGAGTACGACGGACGTGAGGGGTGCTAATACCTTCCCCTTGTGTAACCAACTTCCGAACCCAGGACTTAGTTACGATGATCTTGTCTTTTCCCTTTTCGTCAGGTTTTTTCCGATCGTTTCCTTTCCCTCTCTTTGGGATAAATAACGAAAGGTGGCGAATCTTCTGTTTTTGCCGGGTGTTTTTCGCAGTTGCGACACCAACCATGTTAAGAGATGATTTTTTAATGCAAATGGCCCTATTTGGAGCAAGTTTCATGTTGGAAAGATTTTCATTTGAAGTGTGCAAGTTGGTGACATGGACCTATAATTTTATGCCCTATAATCTCACTTTCCCAAAATACCCCTTGTTGCACCCCAAAATTTGACCAACAATTATTCATTCATTGAGTGTTTGAAAGTTGATACCTTCATCAGAAAGTTCAAGAGATCCTCAGAAGAAGTGGTTTGAAACCAGGGTTGTGTGCTTCATAGCTTGAGAGTTGTGGGTGCCCCTCAGATGATTCTGAGACTTTGAGAATGAACTTGATGTTTTGAGAAAGCCTATGAGATGTCTTGATAGCCATCATGAAGCCCAGAGAAGTCATTGTGCAAGAGTTCAGAAGATTCAACCATGAATGGTAGAATTAGGGTTTTGACTGGGTCAACCCTAGATCAGCTGAAGATTTGGAGAAGGTTGAGACCCAATCCAAGGGCCATGAGATCATGGAATGATGTATGGAGATGTTATAAAGGTGATTCCTAGACCAACTCATCATGATTGAGGAGTTTGAGAAGTTTCAAGTTAGGGTTTCTAAGGATTGACAGTGTAAAATCCCCTAGTTTGATACCTATCTTCCAGGCAGTTTTAGCTCAAGATGTGATTGTCATCTCATCTTCCCCATAACATGAATGTTGTATAGCCTGTTCTTAGCTTTAATTTGAGTGGTAGAAGTCCTTGATAGGATTTGCAGAGCTCATGTTATGGTTTTGACAAATTACAGGTCATCTGAGGTATGTGAATCTGGGTCCTTGAAAGTCACCCAACTTGCAGACAACTTTTGCCCTAGTAGGAGGATTCCTATGATTTCTTGGTCAACATGAATGTTGAAGAGCATCTTCTAAGCTTTAATTTGAGTGGTAGAAGTCCTTGATTGGATTTGTGGAACTCAACTTATGGTTTGAACAAGACAGGGGTATTTTGGTCATTTGTCAGTTATAGGTCATTTTATCCAATGCCTAAAACTCCTATTTCCAAGCCTCAAATGGAAAAACTCAAAACATGAAAGTTGCTCAAAATGTGATCTTAAGTCTAGAAAGAAGGTCACAAATTGTTGGAAAAGCTCATAGCATGAGATTACATGATTGGTCCAAAATGAACTAAAAATGGCTTATAAACTTGAAAAGTTGAATTTGAAAAGTGATTTGGAAGATCCACAAATCCAAAATAGGTCATCCAATATATCATTTTGATTGGAAAAACCATTTTGAGAACATTGGTTTAGCTAGAATTTTGATTTGGAGCTTTAAAATGGGTGATGCTTTGAAAAGTTGTTACTTGAAAAAGAAGGCAATGTTGGAAAACTTAACACAAGGTAATTACAAGGCATGTGAGCTTCCTTACCATTCCATATTATCATGTGATGAGATTTTAAAAGGTGTGTAAGTTGGTTAGAGGTGATATATCATGAGATCCCAAAATACCATAATAGGAGAATTTCATGAAACTCCTAGAATTTCCTTGGATCAAGTTAGAATCTTCTAGATTTTTCCATTCATGTATATATAAGGAGAAGTGATCATGAGGGTGAGGGGTTGGTGCATTAAGAAGGAGAATAGAGAGATTTGAGAGATTACTTCCATTTCAAGCAAGTGAGAAACTCTCCATTACAATCCATTCCTGTTCGAAGTTTGGAGTCTTCCTCAATCATTGGAGCATTGTGAGTGTGAGAGAGCCTTCTCCAAGGTCCATCCATGGCTGCATGAAGAGTTGACATTACAAACTCAAGATTGAGCATCAAAGTTGCAGTCAAGAATACAAGCTTTCTTCTTCAGTTTTGTTGCATACAGTAGCCTCAACATCACTTAGGGATCACTCTTGAAGATTTGCCAAGCTTGAAGTGCAAGAATCCATAACTGTTTTCTCCAAGAATTCAGGTTTGCAACTTGATTCTTTCACCTGTATTTATGGCTTGTTAGCATGTTTCTTTCGGTTAGAAATGTTAGGAATAAGTAGAGGATGATTTTCAGAGAGTTAGGGTTCATTTCATGAGGTTTGATAACATGGTGTTGAAACTTTAATGACCAAGAAAATACTGTGTGGTGAGCATTAATCCACATCCATTAGCATGTTAGAATCAGCATAGAATAAAGAGCATTTTAGTGTAGAAAGAATCAAGAATTGAGGGAGTGCATGTCAGGTAAAAACAAGTGTGCCCAGAACTCTCTCCTATCGGGTCTCATTATTGGTGGGGTTTTAAAGAAATCTATGGACATGGCGTTGTAGAGGGTGAGGAGAGGGTCAACTTTGGTCTTGGGGTCGTGGTGTTTGGTGGCCAGGTGAGTGAGATAGAGGAGCCTGAAGATAGGCGCATGAAAACAAACCTGCAAACCCTAACTCATCTCAAGGAAGAAGACAACCCGTGGCCGTTGGATCTCCTCAAAATACTTGACCAAGACTCACGATCGTGCGGCCACAATTGAATTCAGAAAAACGGAGGGAAACTGAATCTATTAAACGCTGCGTTCAGATTAGTTGCCCCTCATGGGCTTAACTCGCTATTCGCACCCCCCCCTTTTGCTGGCCCAATTGATTTAACTGGCGCGCCTTGCTGTTCATACCCCCCCTCCTTTAATTGATTTAATTCTTTTATTTTCTTCTTTTATTTTTTCTGTTTTGATTAATTCATAAATAATTGATAAAAAATGATTTTTTAATTCTTCTTTTTTCTATGATTAGAGGATTTTGTGTAGAAAATTATAAAAATAAAAATGGAATTTTATTTTTAAGGTGGAATGTTTAATGATATTTTCTTTAACATAGTGTATTTTCCTTATTTTAGTTGATGCATGATTTTGTAGGAATTATTTTAGGACCTTCCCTTAGGGTTTTTAATCCATTCTTTTTTGTGCAATTAGATGATGAATCATAGTTCCCCATAGGATTTTTTCTAGAATTTTAGAATTAAATTTTGATTAGTTTAATTAGGGTAGATTCAGGGTATCCTAATTAGGGTTTAGATTGTGTTTAGGTGATGAATTCACTTTCTTTGATTGAGTTTTGTCTTGATTTTTAGGTAGAGGCCTATGTAGATTTTATGAGTAGGTGTTGAGATCCCTTGTGAATAATTGTTAGATTTTTCCCCCTTAGTTTAGTATTTTTTAGGTATTTTCTGAAGTTGCCTGTTGATTTTGTCTGCCCTGTGGTTATCTGTTCATCTTTGGGGTTCTTTGTGGGGAATTTGTTGTGGGGATTGTGTTGCCTTGAAGATATTGATGGAGAGCATCATGAAGAGAAGATTGTAGATCAAGATTCAGAGACCCAGAGCTTGGCTTGTCCCCTGTCTGTGAGGTTTGAGATCCTGAAGTTTGAAGGAAGTTCATGGTACTTTCCTGAGGAAGGCACTATGAATGACTTTCATCCTTTCTTCTCACCTCTTTCTTAAGTATCCAATGATGTTGGAGCCAACTTGTGAGTTTAATTTCTCCTGAGGAGGAATGTAAACTGATCACATGTTGTTGAGCCACATGGGATGCAATTCCTAAGTGGAAGCCTCCTAGTACTTTCCTGAGGAAGGTCCTATGGGTCTATTCACTTAGTTCCCTTAGTTTATCTAGGATTTCTCAAGTATCCAATGATGTTGGAGCCAACTTGTGAGTTTAATTTCTCCTGAGGAGGAATGCAAACTGATCACATGATGTTGAGCCTCATGGGGTACAACTCCTAAGTGGAAGCCTCCTAGTACTTTCCTGAGGAAGGTCCTATGAGTCTATTCACTTAGTTCCACTAGTTCAGATAGGATTTCCTAAATATCCAGTGATGTTGGAGCCTGCTTGTGAGTTTAATTTCTCCTGAGGAGGAATATAAACTGATCACAGTGGTTGAGCCACATAGGGTATGACTCCTGAGTATACACCTCCTAGTGCTTTCCTGAGGAAGACACTATGAGTCTGCTTACTTAGCTCCCTTTCTTTGGTAAGCTTGTTCTGAAGCTTGAAGACTGGGATTGATTTCTCTTGTTTAGGGCTTTGCTTAGATTTGATTCAGATTCTGTGATTAGGGTTAGGATTAGAGAGTAGATTCTTTCTTTCTCAAGCATGTGTGTTTTGCTTACCTGATGGTACTTCCCTTCTTTTATCTGGTTCATTGCTTGATAGCATGTTGTTTATTTTCAGTATGATTACTGTTATTTCATGACTGGCTTGAGGTCGAGACGAGCTTGTGGAGGATGAAGCCCCACACACATTTCCTCCCTCACTTGCATTGCATGCATTTTACTGTTAAAGCTGATGCTTTGTCTGTTTTGGTGTGCCATTGACATGATCCCTTAGGACTCTCATTTCCTCTGACGAGGATTTGATGATAGACTTTTAGGTTGAAACCTATGCATGACAACATCTAGGAGTTCCCTGTTCAAACCTCAACCATAGGATGAATCCATGGCATGATAACAGTAGGACTTGATAGTCTCCTTCCTAGTTGAGCCATTCTTTTCCGTAGTTTGCCGAACTACGTTTGCTCTGATCTTTCATACCAGATGAAAGTACGTAGGCATAGGATGCGATATCCTAGCGAGCAACCTTCAACCTCCCCCGTAGTTAGCCGAACTACGTTGACTCTGATTTCTCGTTCCAGACGGGAATACGTAGGCATAAAGCGCGACGCTTTGCCGAGTCATTTTTCTTTTCTTTTTCAGCCAGCCTTGATAGGTAGATAGATTATAACCAACCCGTCCAAGTAAACAAACAAGCGAGGATCCCGTCGAGTACGACGGACGTGAGGGGTGCTAATACCTTCCCCTTGCGTAACCGACTCCCGAACCCAGACAATGGTTGCGATGACCTTGTCTTACCCTTATTCGTCAGGTTTTTCCGATCGTTTCCTTTCCCGCTCTGAGGGATAAATAACGAAAGGTGGCGACTCTTCTGTCATGCCGGCACCTTATTTTCGCGCAAGCGACAGCTGGCGACTCTGCTGGGGACAATAGCATCTAGGGACTTTTCCCATCCCTTATGCTGGGACCGTTTCCCATCCCCTACGCGAGTCAATCCTATCGTTTGTGTGTTTGCTTGCTGGGTTGCGTTTATTTATCGCATTTTTACTTCTCATCTTTACTTCCCGCATTTTATTTCCTGCATTTTATTTCCAGTTTGATATGATTATCTGTGCTGCTGTGGGAGAGGGATGTTACTGTGAGTGAAAAGCCGGACCTGGGCTTGAGTACCCACCTAGATATAGTTGCGGAGAAGTAGTAGACGAACCTGTCTGCTGAGCAGGCACAGTTCCCTACGAAAATCTGCGCTCAGACGAGATTCTTGCAGAGGTGCTCCTTTCCGGTCCTGAGGATCTGAGGGGAGTCCAGACGTGAGGATTGTCGACTCTGGGGACCGATCATTTGGAAGTCAGCTAAGAGAGGCCTCTTCATGACTTGACGATGCCACTCCTTCTGGGAATCGTATTGTCACTCGTGAAAGTCTGTGACACTGACGACCGCATAGGATGCCGTACCTTTGTCCGTGGATTAGGTCCATCATACCTGTGAGTGGGGTTGGGATATTGCAGGAAACTTTGACCTCCAGACTACCTGGTTTTCTTGACAGTGAATCAGTTATATCAGGGTTCTCAATTGCAGAGTTGTTCTTGATAGAGCAAGGGTTTGATCAGAGGATTTTATCATCGGGTGTTTGTCTGTTCCTGATAGAGCAGGTTCCGATCAGAGTATTGTTATCAGAGGTTTGTTCCGGACGGAGCAGATTTTGAGTGGGGTCTGAAGACTTCATCAACAGATATTCCTTGATCTTGCATCCGGGGTCTTTATTATCAAGCCTTCGTTCTTGCCAGGACAGAATTTTGATCTCGATCCTACCAGATGGTTATTCACAGCAGATCAGATCAGTGGTTTTACACCGGGGTTTCCTTCTCATCAGTGACTGTTGACGCCGAATCTCCACAGCGGCCACTTGGATATATTGTTGCATACCTGCATTTTGCATTAGCTTGCATAATCATTCGCATTCCATTGGCGTGTGTCTGCGACAAGTACCGTTTCCCCGATCCAGGATCTCTCGCCTCTTATTGTGTTACTGCAGCCGTTCTCAGAAAGACTGTTGCGTATGAGTTCTCGGTCCTTGATGTGTCGAATATGACTATTGCCATGTGAGGTTACTATTTCCATGATTGGGCCCAGATTCCTCTCCTTATTATTGCCAGCAGGCGCCAGGATCGGGGGATAATCTCTCAAGCACACAGACTCACGCATGCATTTGCATGAAGCATTCTTGCATGACATACATTCTGTTGCTTTTCCTAACCTTTGATGTTGACAGGTTTTTCAGGTACTCAGGTTCCGAGCTGCTTTCGATCTCCAAGATTAATCAAAGATTCATCCACCGCTACTCAACTCGCGCCAATCAAACGAGAATCATGGACCAGGTACAGTCAGATGTTCAGGAGCTTCGTGAAAG
This sequence comes from Lathyrus sativus, assembly GCA_963859935.3. Taxonomy (NCBI): domain Eukaryota; kingdom Viridiplantae; phylum Streptophyta; class Magnoliopsida; order Fabales; family Fabaceae; genus Lathyrus; species Lathyrus sativus. The sequence goes on along the minus strand of OZ012736.1, from coordinate 398,085,306 downwards.
GATGGATCGTTTTATGGAGCTGATGCAAGTAGTGGCGAATGGGCAGGAACAGCTTCGTACTTTGGTTCAACCTCTCATCTCCAGGGTCGACAGTAATGGAATACTTCATGGCGGGGCCGTACCCACTCCTCCTCAAGGGGATACTCCACAGAACGTTGTTCCTGCTGCCGGGGGCAACGGTAGTGCTAACGGCAATCTTATGACTAATCTCGGACTTAACGCGGCGGGCGCCGTCAATGGTGGTTTGGGAGCCAATGTTAACGTGGGGCCGGTCAACGGCAATGTTGGTGCAGGAAATATGGTGGTGCCTCAACCGTGGCTGGAGGACCATCAGGATGACATATTCTCTCAAAGAGGTGCAGAGGCTGAATTGACTGCTGAAGCTCGACTCAGGTTCAAGGCGCTGGAAGATAAAATGAGAGATATAGAAAATCAGAACACATTGGGCGTTGACATGTCCAAACTCGGGTTGATTGCTGACTTTAAAGTACCTCACAAGTTTAAGGTGCCTATCTTTGAGAAGTATAGGGGCACTACTTGTCCCCGCGTTCACCTCCGATCTTATTACAGAAAGATGTCCGCTTATTCTGATGATGAGAAGTTGCTGATGCACTTCTTTCAGGATAGTCTTTCTGGCCCATCGCTCGAATGGTATATGGGTTTGGAGCCCGCTGCTGTGCGCACGTGGAAAGATCTCGCTGAAGCGTTTGTCCTCCACTATCAATATAATAGCGACTTGGCTCCCAACCGAGTTCAGCTTCAGAATCTCTCGCAGCGGAGCAATGAAAGCTTCAAGGAGTACGCCCAGCGGTGGCGTGAATTGGCTGCTCGGGTTCAACCGCCGATGGTTGAGCGTGAGTTGGTACAAATGTTCGTGGCTACCCTTCCCGGAGTCTATTATGAGAAGCTGATCAGTGGCATGTCCGGAACATTCTCGGCCCTCATCACTTTGGGCGAGCATGTTGAAAATGGTATAAAGATCGGCAAGATTCAGGGCGAATCATCCTCAGCTGGAGGAGCTAGCAAGAAACCCTATACTGGCAAGCGCCGAGAGGGCGATGCCAGTGCTGTCACTAATGCTAGGAGAAAGGGCAAGGGCCCTCAGTCTCAGATCGCTAGCATAAACATCCCAGCTGCTCCCCCGCAGCCGCAGCAGCAGCCCCAGCAACAGAATAATCCGGGATATAAGAGATATCAGAATCGGGGTCCCCTCGCAAACCGTCATCTGGAAACTCCTCCTATGTCATATGCACAGCTTCTGCAAACGCTGCTTCAGCTCCAATTAGTTCAAAAGAGGACAATGGCTCCCTTGACAGGGGCACCACCACCCGGGTATGATGCTAATGCTACTTGTGAATTCCATTCTGGGGCACCTGGCCATACAGTTGAGAATTGTAAAGCTTTTAAGCACAAAGTCCAGGACTTGGTCGACGCCAAGGTTATCAACTTCTCTGACAACGTGCCCAACGTCACCAAAAATCCAATGCCTCATCATAGGGGGGGCGGAGTGAATGCTGTCATCACTGAAGAGAATTCAGACTTGCTGACTGATGTCAGAGATTTGAAGACGCCATTGAGTTTCGTTAAGGCTAAGTTGCTAAAGAAAGGCTTCTTCCCTGGATGTGGAGAGTTTTGCATGGCATGTGCTACACTTCCTGATGGGTGTGAGCAGTTAATCGAAGGTATCCAAAGTCTGATGACCGAGGGTATTTTGCAGTTCAGTCGGAGCGTTGAGAATGCGTCAGGGGAAGTTGTGCTGAAGCAGGCGGACGAAGTTGCTACCATTACCATTCCTCGCCACCCTATCACCATCTCGGCGCCCCGTCCGCCTACTATCACCATCACCAGGGCCGGACCAATCCCGTTCGAGAGTACCAATGCCGTTCCATGGCATTATGGCGCCGAGGTTTATTGTAACGGTCAGAAGATAGAGCTTGAGTCATCCGGATCGACTGCGCAGAATCTTACTGAAGTCAGTGGTATCACCAGGAGTGGCAGAGTGTTCGCACCGGCGGAGGTTGCAGCGGAGAAAGTGGTCCGAGCTGACGCTATGGATAAAGGTAAGGGTAAAGCTGTTGAAGAGGTTCCTGCAGGGGCAGAGAAAGACTTGTTGGTTAAAGATGCTGAAGAGTTCATGCGACTGATCAGGAAAAGTGACTACAAGATTGTAGATCATCTTCACCAGACTCCGTCAAAGATCTTGATTCTTAACCTGTTGCTGTGTTCTGAAGCGCACCGCAACGCATTGCTGAAGGTATTGAATGTTGCATACGTGCCGCAGGAGATATCAGTGAATCAACTCGAGGAAGTGGTAGCCCATGTCAACGCTGGTAATGGGCTGGGATTTACAGATCTGGAGCTGACTCCTAAGGGAAGAGATCACAACAGCGCCTTGCACATCTCGATAGAGTGCAGAGGCACGATTATGTCACATGTCCTAGTGGATACGGGCTCCTCGCTTAACGTGCTTCCGAAGAAGGCACCGATGAAGTTGGATACCCGGGGACTGCTGTGCACGCCCAGTGATCTGGTCGTGAAGGCCTTTGACGGAACCAAGCGCCACGTCTTCGGAGAATTGACCCTGCCAATTCATGTTGGTCCAGAGACGTTTAATGCAGTGTTCTATATCATGGATATCATGCCCGCCTATAGTTGCCTCTTAGGTCGGCCATGGATCCATTCTGCTGGTGCCGTGACGTCCACGCTGCATCAGAAGCTTAAATATGCTGTTGGGGGCAGCATAGTGACAGTCTGTGGAGAAGAGGACATCATGGTAAGCCACCTGTCGTCCTTTAAATATGTCGAAATGGATGGTGAGATCCATGAGACTCTTTGCCAGGCTTTTGAAACCGTCAGGGTGAAGGAGGTAGCTCCCGTTGTTGCAGAGAAGCAAGAGGTGAACCTCTCCTCGTTTAAGGAAGCTAGGGCCGTTGTCGAAGCTGGTTCCACCCCAGGCTGGGGGCATGTCTTGGATATACCAATCAAGCAGGATAAGTTTGGATTGGGATATTCTCCTGAAGCTGAAGCTTCATCTTCTTCTGGTAGCTCGTCTCGTGGGAAAGGGCCGATCTTATTCACCAAGGGAGGAGTAATTTTCGAGAGTATCAACGCTGCGTCGGAGGACAGCGGGGACAGTGATTGTGATCTTGACGCCTGGATTCAACCGAGCAAGCCAGGCGAGCGCCTCCACAACTGGACCATCAAGGAGATTATCGAGCTGACAAGTGAAGAGTAATGATTTGCTTTTTACAATCTTTGTACAACCCTATGTCCTGCCCGGGGCATAGTGGTTTTACTGTCAGGGCCTTGTTGGATTATGTGTATGCATTTTGTTAATAAATAAAAGGCGTTTTCTTCGTAATCAAATATTGTGTTCTCTGTTATTCATGCTTTATGTTTGTTTCGAAAAACAGCAAAATGGCAACGAGGTTCGTGCTAACCTGCATATTCTTGCTTTAAACTTAACCCTTGTTATTGCAGGATCCACGTAACAGATGACATCGACTCTGGACCCTCTACGGCTCACTACGACTTTGATTGCCCAATCTATCAAGCCGAGGATGAGATTGATGAAGACGAAGACCTTCCGGAAGAGTTGGCCCGTTTGTTGAGACAAGAAGAGAAGGTTATTCTGCCTCATGAGGAGGATATTGAGATCATAAATCTGGGTTCTGAGGAGCTTATCAGGAATGTCAGAGTTGGGGCTGCGCTGCAGAATGATGTCAAGCATAGACTGGTCGAGATGCTTCGAGAGTATAGTGACGTCTTTGCTTGGTCGTATGAGGATATGCCCGGACTTGACACAGATATCGTGGTTCATCGCTTGCCGTTGCGAGAGGATTGCCCTCCAGTCAAGCAGAAGCTCAGGAGGACGAGACCAGACATGGCTGTAAAAATCAAAGAAGTCCAGAAGCAGTTGGACGCAGGATTTCTAGCCGTTACCACTTACCCTCCGTGGGTCGCCAACATAGTGCCTGTACCGAAGAAAGACGGTAAGGTACGCATGTGCGTCGATTATCGGGATTTGAATAGGGCGAGCCCTAAGGATGATTTCCCGTTGCCTCATATCGATGTGTTGGTCGACAATACAGCCCAGTTTTCCGTGTTTTCGTTCATGGATGGCTTCTCCGGTTACAATCAGATTAAGATGGCGCCGGAGGACATGGAGAAAACGACGTTTATTACCCCCTGGGGCACGTTCTGCTACAAGGTAATGCCCTTCGGTCTGAAGAACGCAGGGGCCACTTACCAGCGAGCAATGGTAACTTTGTTTCATGATATGATTCATCATGAGATCGAGGTCTATGTTGATGACATGATTGCAAAATCCCAAACGGAGGAGGAGCATCTGGTCAATTTGCTGAAGCTGTTTGAAAGGCTTAGGAAGTTCAGGCTGAGGCTGAATCCTAACAAGTGCACTTTCGGGGTGCGGTCCGGAAAGTTATTGGGGTTTATCGTTAGTGAACGAGGTATCGAAGTTGATCCTGCGAAGATAAAAGCTATCCAAGAAATGCCAGCACCGAAAACAGAAAAAGAAGTTCGTGGTTTCTTGGGCCGAATAAACTACATTGCAAGGTTTATCTCTCAGCTCACGGCCACTTGTGAACCGATGTTCAAGTTGTTAAAGAAAAATCAGGCGATTACTTGGAATGAGGATTGCCAGAAGGCATTCGATAAGATAAAGCAGTATCTTCAAGAACCTCCAATCTTGATACCCCCAGTGGCTGGACGGCCATTAATCATGTACTTGACAGTTCTGGAGAATAGTATGGGGTGTGTTCTCGGTCAGCACGACGAGACGGGCAGAAAAGAGCATGCCATTTATTATTTGAGTAAAAAGTTCACTGAGTGTGAATCTCGATACTCGATGCTGGAGAAGACGTGTTGTGCATTAGCTTGGGCCGCCAAACGTCTACGACAGTATATGCTCAACCACACCACTATGCTGATTTCGAAGATGGATCCGATCAAGTACATCTTCGAGAAGCAGGCTCTTTCGGGCAGGATTGCCAGGTGGCAGATGGTGTTAACAGAATATGATATTCAGTACGTCTCTCAGAAAGCCATCAAGGGAAGCGTATTGTCTGATTACCTTGCCGAACAGCCAATCGAAGACTATCAGCCGATGAAGTTCGAATTCCCTGACGAGGACATTATGTTTCTCAAAGCGAAGGATTGCGATGAGCCATTGCCCGATGAGGGGCCAGATAGGAAGTCTCAGTGGAAGTTGATATTCGACGGAGCGGTTAATTCCTATGGAAGTGGTATCGGGGCTATCATCACGACTCCTCACGGATCCCACATCCCGTTTACTGCGAGACTGACGTTTCCAGTTACCAACAACGAAGCCGAGTATGAAGCGTGTATTATGGGTCTAGAAGAGGCAATTGATTTGAGAATCAAGAATCTAGACATATATGGTGACTCAGCGCTCGTAATCAATCAGATCAAAGGGGAGTGGGAAACTCGTCAAGCGAATCTAGTGCCGTACATGAATTATGCCAGGAGGCTGCTTCCGTTCTTCGACCGAGTAGAACTTCATCATGTACCCCGGGCTGAAAATCAGATGGCTGATGCCTTAGCCACGTTGGCTTCAATGTATAAGGTCAATCTTTGGAATGAAGCTCCAAGCATTGTTCTTTCGCGTCTTGACAGACCAGCATATGTGTTCGCAATCGAGGATGCCGCTGACGGCAAGCCATGGTTCCACGACATTCAGACCTTCCTTATGACTAAGGAGTATCCTGCGGGTGCGTCAACCCAGGATAAGAAGACTCTGAGGAGGCTATCTGGAAACTTTTACCTCAACCCTGATGGAGTGCTGTATAAGAAAAACCACGATCTCGTGCTACTCAGATGTGTGGATGAGAAGGAAGCAAGTATGCTCATGGAAGAAGTCCATGAGGGCACATTTGGTACGCACGCCGGCGGGCATGCCATGACGAGAAAGATCCTGAGAGCAGGATATTACTGGCTGACTATGGAGTCGGATTGCTTCAGATTCGCGAGGAAATGTCACAAATGCCAGATTTATGCTGATAAAGTTCATGTGCCGCCGTGCCCATTGAATGTCATGTCCTCCCCTTGGCCGTTCTCCATGTGGGGCATCGACATGATAGGCAAGATCGAGCCCACTGCATCCAATGGTCATCGTTTCATTTTGGTAGCTATCGACTACTTCACCAAGTGGGTGGAGGCAGCCTCGTACGCTAATGTGACCAAGCAGGTGGTAGCTAAATTCATTAAGAGGGACATCATCTGCCGCTATGGAATTCCCGAGCGGATCATTACTGATAATGGTTCGAATTTGAATAATAAGATGATGAAGGAGCTGTGCCAGAACTTCAAGATTGAACACCACAACTCATCTCCCTACCGGCCAAAGATGAATGGCGCTGTTGAAGCAGCCAACAAGAACATCAAGAAGATTGTTCAGAAGATGGTTGTGACGTATAAAGATTGGCACGAGATGCTGCCGTTCGCCTTGCACGGTTATCGTACCACGGTGCGTACGTCGACCGGGGCAACTCCTTTCTCCTTGGTGTACGGTATGGAAGCTGTCCTACCGCTAGAAGTGGAGATTCCCTCTTTGCGAGTTTTGGTTGATGTGAAACTTGATGAGGCAGAATGGGTTACGAATCGCCTGAACCAGCTCAGCCTGATGGACGAGAAGAGGTTAGCATCGATTGCATTTGGTCGCCTGTACCAAAGCCGAATGAAGAAAGCTTATGATAAGAAGGTGCGTCCTCGAAGCTTTCAGACGGGTGATCTCGTCCTGAAGAAGATTCTTCCGCCACACTCCGATCACCGGGGCAAGTGGACTCCGAATTACGAAGGGCCGTATGTCGTCAGCAAGGTCTTCTCAGGAGGAGCTTTGTTGTTATCCACGATGGATGGTGAAGATTTTGCATCCCCGGTGAACGTGGACGCAGTTAAAAAATACTTTGCTTGAAAGCGACCCGCTGGACAAAAAAGGAGAGTCCAGGCAAAAAAGGGGCATCCCGGCGAACCAAAAACAGAATAAAAGGTTCGGGCAAAAATTAGGGATATATTGAAAAAATGTACGCCCGCGAAGTCGAAAACCTACACTGGGCGGCTTCGGCAAAAAAGGGTATCCCGGTGAACTGAAAACCCGAAAGGGCGGTTCACGCAAAAGTTAGGGATTCGAATAAGCAAATGACTGCGTTCCGCGTACGGACTTTCATTGTTTAGTGGTTCGGAAGACCTGAGGGCCGTTTATCTGAATCAATCTCTTCCAAGGCTGAAGCATCGGAGAAGTATCGAAGTCGAGTGGGTCTTAGAGGGATCAACTCATGGTGTTCGTCTACGCCTCGATTGCCGACATTTGTATATACTGATGTATATTTATGTTTTCTTTTTGCGCGGCTTCCTCATTCCAGGAGCTTGCCTCTGTTGTAAAACATTTTTGCCCGTTCAAGGGGCTCATCATCAATAAAATGCACATTATTCAGCGATTCTACTTGTCTGTTTAGCATTTATCTGTTTTGTTTGCGAATGAGAACGCCGATGTGTTTTTTGATAAAATGCGCATACATAAACTCGCGGGCCTAAGCCCATTGATTGTTGAAACAACTAATTAACTGAATATTGTCACGAGATAATAACCTGGATAGGCCCCTTTGAGGAGGGTATCTTGTCTGTTTATGTTGTTGCAGGTGTAGCGCCTCGCCAGAAGATGTGCCGTGCGTATCCCCGAGGCAGGATGAGTCCTCCTTCCCCAGCAGAGTTCAGTAGTCTCTCCTCCGCAGAATCAGAATCAGAATAGTGAGCATTGATATGTCTTCCCCAGGTAGAGGTGATTCTCTTCCCCAAGCGGACGCATCCTGAAGGAACGCCACCTCATCCGCTGAGCCAAGCGCCGAAGAATGATGGTGTCTTCCCCAGCACCGGGTCACAAGTGCAGATCTTATAGCAGTGTTCGGGTGCCGAAGCTCGTGTTTTCCCAGTAAAGTCGCCGAAGCAGGTGTATCCCCCAGCACCGGGTCACAAGTGCAAGTCTTGTAGGAAGTTGTTCGTATGCCGAAGGATGCAGTAACTGATGGTGCCAGACTGAGGTCTCCGGCGGAATTGAGATTCCCCACCAAAGTCATGCTCTCTCCTGAAGTTGGATGATTCCTTCTTCCCCAGTGGAGTGTTGGAACAGCTGATGTTGTATTCCCCGGCAGAGTTGCACTCTCCCCCGAAGTCAGATGATCCTTTCTTCCCCAGTGGAATCGAGTTCCCCATCAGAGTCGCACTCTCCAGTGAAGTAGAATGATTTCTCTCTCCGGCTGAGTCCGCAGAAAAGCAGAATCTTTGAACATTGATCGGATCAGGATTGATGTTCCCCAGCAGAGCGTGGGGCAGCTGGTGCTGCATCTCTCCAGAATCGCACTCGAAGCAGAACGATTTCTCCTTCCTCAGCCGAGTTTGCAGATGTCCAAGAGATCCGAATCCTCGGAGGTTGATCAGATCATGATTGGTTTTTCCCCAGCGGAGTGTTGAGCAGCTGAAGTTGGTTCCCCACCGAGTGGTCATCCCTAGAAGAGTAGCCGAGACGGCCGCGCAGTTCATTCTCGCGATTGATATCAGCAGATCCAAGTTCTCGTAAAGCTTCGTCCCCTGCAGCAGTCAGCTGAAGTTGTTCCCCTGCAGCAGTTCGCGGAAGATCAATTCCCCAGACAGAGCCTGATTGATATTGGCGTGTTCACGATATCCTCAGCAGGATGATTCCTCTATCTGAGCGGTTCTTTCTCCTTGACAGGAGGATTTCCCCCTTCGGCATTTATTTTGCTGACGGGATTGCATCATTGTGCATGATTGCATAGCATTGTGCATGATTGCATGGCATTTAGCATAAACGCATATCATTCCCACTGTGTGGGGCGTAGCGCAGAAGCATACGCATCATAAACATGACCTAGGTCATTATCATCCTTATTGTACAGGTGTACTACCGAAAGACCGGTTGCTCAGGACGATTCTTGATGTTCTCCCCAGCAAGACCGCTTGCGAGATGATTCTAAAGACCCCGGTGTGATCCCCGCGGTCGCTCGCTCAAGATGATTTTTGAGATCCCCAGCGAAGTCTTCGGTTCGAGATGATTCTCAAATCCCTCTGCAGGGTCATTTGCTTAAGATGATTCTTAAGACCTCAGTACAGCTTCCCGAGTTGTTTGACTAGTATGATACTTGAGCTCCCTAATAGCATCTCCAGCAGGAGTTGCCCAGGAAGATTCCTGGAATACCCAACCAGAAGGTTTGCTCCAGAAAGGTTATTAGTTCAGGACGATTCTTGAAGAGGCCCGACGGATCTGTTTGGTCAAGATGATTCTTGAAGTCCAGAGCAGCATGATATGTCTGCTCCAACAATGATGTCCAATCTGAAGATGGATTTCGTAAGCGCCTGAAGGCGATATCAGAAGGTTCCTGTGAGTCCAGATTTCCGTGTTGAAGAATCAACAGGTAGCTAAAGACAAGGTTCCAAGGTTGTAGATACAACAGAGTGATTCGTGTGAGTCTGAAGACCAAGTCAGTTGTCCTGAGGAGATGATTGATTGCGATCAAGTGAATAGTGTTTCTTTTGACTGAAGTCGAAAATGTTTCTCCAGCTGAAGCGGAGTTTTGCCTGAAGGCAAAGTGTTTGAATCCCCGTAGAGTCATGAATGGCTCAGGATACCATTTCTCTGACTGAAGTCACAATTTTCCTAAGCTGAAGCGAAGGTGCCTGAGGGCAAGGTTATCCCCAAGGTCATGAATGACCTAGGATTCATTTTTCGGACTGAAGGCCGAAGTATATCCCTGACTGAAGTCTCGGATGCTCTATAGCAGAGGCGGAATTGCCTGAAGGCATATCCATGTATCCTTGAAGGTCAAGGACCATTTCTTCAGACTGAAGTCGAAGATACCTCCTGCAGAGTTGCCGGCAGGCAAAGTTTACACCCTTGAAGGCCAAGGATGTTTTTCTAGCTGAAGCTGGAATAGCCGACGGGCAGGGTTTCATTCATATTCAGAAATACTTGAAGGTTTTTCAGCGGATCTGGAAGTGGCCAGGGGCCAGGGTTTCAAATATCTTTAATATTGAAGTTCTACGGCGGGCGGTGTGCAGCAGTATTCCGATGTTCGTTATGGTTCTGAGGGTGAACCCCAGATCAGAGTGTGCTCGGTTGAGTCTCTCATCCCCAGCAGAGTAGCTCCAAATACGCAAGTGTACCTTTTGTTCCAGTTACCAGGGGTGAACCCCAGGGCAGAGTTGTTCAGTGTTGTAGTTCTCCAGCGGCGATGCGGAGTATTTTGATTGTCCGACGGTGATGTCAGATTTAGTTCTCCAGCGGTGATGCAGGATACTTCGATTGTCCGACGGTGATGTCAGATTTAGTTCTCCAGCGGTGATGCAGGATACTTCGATTGTCCGACGGTGATGTCAAATTTAGTTCTCCAGCGGTGATGTTGGGTATTTTGATTGTCTGACGGTGATGTCAGGTCGATATTTCTCCAGCTAGTTGTTGAGCAGCTAGTGTTGCAGTATTCAAAGATTTCTTCCCCGCAGAGTACTGTGTGCTCGTGCAGTTGGCAAATTTTCGGGTTTACCGGTATTCAATCGTCTCGCACCTTGATTGGTTGAGAGCCGTTCGCTTCTCACCCAGTCAGGTTCAAGCCGTTTGAATAGGGGCAGCTGTTGCACCCTAAAATTTGACCAACAATTATTCATTCATTGAGTGTTTGAAAGTTGATACCTTCATCAGAAAGTTCAAGAGATCCTCAGAAGAAGTGGTTTGAAACCAGGGTTGTGTGCTTCATAGCTTGAGAGTTGTGGGTGCCCCTCAGATGATTCTGAGACTTTGAGAATGAACTTGATGTTTTGAGAAAGCCTATGAGATGTCTTGATAGCCATCATGAAGCCCAGAGAAGTCATTGTGCAAGAGTTCAGAAGATTCAACCATGAATGGTAGAATTAGGGTTTTGACTGGGTCAACCCTAGATCAGCTGAAGATTTGGAGAAGGTTGAGACCCAATCCAAGGGCCATGAGATCATGGAATGATGTATGGAGATGTTATAAAGGTGATTCCTAGACCAACTCATCATGATTGAGGAGTTTGAGAAGTTTCAAGTTAGGGTTTCTAAGGATTGACAGTGTAAAATCCCCTAGTTTGATACCTATCTTCCAGGCAGTTTTAGCTCAAGATGTGATTGTCATCTCATCTTCCCCATAACATGAATGTTGTATAGCCTGTTCTTAGCTTTAATTTGAGTGGTAGAAGTCCTTGATAGGATTTGCAGAGCTCATGTTATGGTTTTGACAAATTACAGGTCATCTGAGGTATGTGAATCTGGGTCCTTGAAAGTCACCCAACTTGCAGACAACTTTTGCCCTAGTAGGAGGATTCCTATGATTTCTTGGTAAACATGAATGTTGAAGAGCATCTTCTAAGCTTTAATTTGAGTGGTAGAAGTCCTTGATTGGATTTGTGGAACTCAACTTATGGTTTGAACAAGACAGGGGTATTTTGGTCATTTGTCAGTTATAGGTCATTTTATCCAATGCCTAAAACTCCTATTTCCAAGCCTCAAATGGAAAAACTCAAAACATGAAAGTTGCTCAAAATGTGATCTTAAGTCTAGAAATAAGGTCACAAATTGTTGGAAAAGCTCATAGCATGAGATTACATGATTGGTCCAAAATGAACTAAAAATGGCTTATAAACTTGAAAAGTTGAATTTGAAAAGTGATTTGGAAGATCCACAAATCCAAAATAGGTCATCCAATATATCATTTTGATTGGAAAAACCATTTTGAGAACATTGGTTTAGCTAGAATTTTGATTTGGAGCTTTAAAATGGGTGATGCTTTGAAAAGTTGTTACTTGAAAAAGAAGGCAATGTTGGAAAACTTAACACAAGGTAATTACAAGGCATGTGAGCTTCCTTACCATTCCATATTATCATGTGATGAGACTTTAAAAGGTGTGTAAGTTGGTTAGAGGTGATATATCATGAGATCCCAAAATACCATAATAGGAGAATTTCATGAAACTCCTAGAATTTCCTTGGATCAAGTTAGAATCTTCTAGATTTTTCCATTCATGTATATATAAGGAGAAGTGATCATGAGGGTGAGGGGTTGGTGCATTAAGAAGGAGAATAGAGAGATTTGAGAGATTACTTCCATTTCAAGCAAGTGAGAAACTCTCCATTACAATCCATTCCTGTTCGAAGTTTGGAGTCTTCCTCAATCATTGGAGCATTGTGAGTGTGAGAGAGCCTTCTCCAAGGTCCATCCATGGCTGCATGAAGAGTTGACATTACAAACTCAAGATTGAGCATCAAAGTTGCAGTCAAGAATACAAGCTTTCTTCTTCAGTTTTGTTGCATACAGTAGCCTCAACATCACTTAGGGATCACTCTTGAAGATTTGCCAAGCTTGAAGTGCAAGAATCCATAACTGTTTTCTCCAAGAATTCAGGTTTGCAACTTGATTCTTTCACCTGTATTTATGGCTTGTTAGCATGTTTCTTTCGGTTAGAAATGTTAGGAATAAGTAGAGGATGATTTTCAGAGAGTTAGGGTTCATTTCATGAGGTTTGATAACATGGTGTTGAAACTTTAATGACCAAGAAAATACTGTGTGGTGAGCATTAATCCACATCCATTAGCATGTTAGAATCAGCATAGAATAAAGAGCATTTTAGTGTAGAAAGAATCAAGAATTGAGGGAGTGCATGTCAGGTAAAAACAAGTGTGCCCAGAACTCTCTCCTATCGGGTCTCATTATTGGTGGGGTTTTAAAGAAATCTATGGACATGGCGTTGTAGAGGGTGAGGAGAGGGTCAACTTTGGTCTTGGGGTCGTGGTGTTTGGTGGCCAGGTGAGTGAGATAGAGGAGCCTGAAGATAGGCGCATGAAAACAAACCTGCAAACCCTAACTCATCTCAAGGAAGAAGACAACCCGTGGCCGTTGGATCTCCTCAAAATACTTGACCAAGACTCACGATCGTGCGGCCACAATTGAATTCAGAAAAACGGAGGGAAACTGAATCTATTAAACGCTGCGTTCAGATTAGTTGCCCCTCATGGGCTTAACTCGCTATTCGCACCCCCCCCCTTTTGCTGGCCCAATTGATTTAACTGGCGCGCCTTGCTGTTCATACCCCCCCTCCTTTAATTGATTTAATTCTTTTATTTTCTTCTTTTATTTTTTCTGTTTTGATTAATTCATAAATAATTGATAAAAAATGATTTTTTAATTCTTCTTTTTTCTATGATTAGAGGATTTTGTGTAGAAAATTATAAAAATAAAAATGGAATTTTATTTTTAAAGTGGAATGTTTAATGATATTTTCTTTAACATAGTGTATTTTCCTTATTTTAGTTGATGCATGATTTTGTAGGAATTATTTTAGGACCTTCCCTTAGGGTTTTTAATCCATTCTTTTTTGTGCAATTAGATGATGAATCATAGTTCCCCATAGGATTTTTTCTAGAATTTTAGAATTAAATTTTGATTAGTTTAATTAGGGTAGATTCAGGGTATCCTAATTAGGGTTTAGATTGTGTTTAGGTGATGAATTCACTTTCTTTGATTGAGTTTTGTCTTGATTTTTAGGTAGAGGCCTATGTAGATTTTATGAGTAGGTGTTGAGATCCCTTGTGAATAATTGTTAGATTTTTCCCCCTTAGTTTAGTATTTTTTAGGTATTTTCTGAAGTTGCCTGTTGATTTTGTCTGCCCTGTGGTTATCTGTTCATCTTTGGGGTTCTTTGTGGGGAATTTGTTGTGGGGATTGTGTTGCCTTGAAGATCTTGATGGAGAGCATCATGAAGAGAAGATTGTAGATCAAGATTCAGAGACCCAGAGCTTGGCTTGTCCCCTGTCTGTGAGGTTTGAGATCCTGAAGTTTGAAGGAAGTTCATGGTACTTTCCTGAGGAAGGCACTATGAATGACTTTCATCCTTTCTTCTCACCTCTTTCTTAAGTATCCAATGATGTTGGAGCCAACTTGTGAGTTTAATTTCTCCTGAGGAGGAATGTAAACTGATCACATGTTGTTGAGCCACATGGGATGCAATTCCTAAGTGGAAGCCTCCTAGTACTTTCCTGAGGAAGGTCCTATGGGTCTATTCACTTAGTTCCCTTAGTTTATCTAGGATTTCTCAAGTATCCAATGATGTTGGAGCCAACTTGTGAGTTTAATTTCTCCTGAGGAGGAATGCAAACTGATCACATGATGTTGAGCCTCATGGGGTACAACTCCTAAGTGGAAGCCTCCTAGTACTTTCCTGAGGAAGGTCCTATGAGTCTATTCACTTAGTTCCACTAGTTCAGATAGGATTTCCTAAATATCCAGTGATGTTGGAGCCTGCTTGTGAGTTTAATTTCTCCTGAGGAGGAATATAAACTGATCACAGTGGTTGAGCCACATAGGGTATGACTCCTGAGTATACACCTCCTAGTGCTTTCCTGAGGAAGACACTATGAGTCTGCTTACTTAGCTCCCTTTCTTTGGTAAGCTTGTTCTGAAGCTTGAAGACTGGGATTGATTTCTCTTGTTTAGGGCTTTGCTTAGATTTGATTCAGATTCTGTGATTAGGGTTAGGATTAGAGAGTAGATTCTTTCTTTCTCAAGCATGTGTGTTTTGCTTACCTGATGGTACTTCCCTTCTTTTATCTGGTTCATTGCTTGATAGCATGTTGTTTATTTTCAGTATGATTACTGTTATTTCATGACTGGCTTGAGGTCGAGACGAGCTTGTGGAGGCTGAAGCCCCACACACATTTCCTCCCTCACTTGCATTGCATGCATTTTACTGTTAAAGCTGATGCTTTGTCTGTTTTGGTGTGCCATTGACATGATCCCTTAGGACTCTCATTTCCTCTGACGAGGATTTGATGATAGACTTTTAGGTTGAAACCTATGCATGACAACATCTAGGAGTTCCCTGTTCAAACCTCAACCATAGGATGAATCCATGGCATGATAACAGTAGGACTTGATAGTCTCCTTCCTAGTTGAGCCATTCTTTTCCGTAGTTTGCCGAACTACGTTTGCTCTGATCTTTCATACCAGATGAAAGTACGTAGGCATAGGATGCGATATCCTAGCGAGCAACCTTCAACCTCCCCCGTAGTTAGCCGAACTACGTTGACTCTGATTTCTCGTTCCAGACGGGAATACGTAGGCATAAAGCGCGACGCTTTGCCGAGTCATTTTTCTTTTCTTTTTCAGCCAGCCTTGATAGGTAGATAGATTATAACCAACCCGTCCAAGTAAACAAACAAGCGAGGATCCCGTCGAGTACGACGGACGTGAGGGGTGCTAATACCTTCCCCTTGCGTAACCGACTCCCGAACCCAGACAATGGTTGCGATGACCTTGTCTTACCCTTATTCGTCAGGTTTTTCCGATCGTTTCCTTTCCCGCTCTGAGGGATAAATAACGAAAGGTGGCGACTCTTCTGTCATGCCGGCACCTTATTTTCGCGCAAGCGACACCCCTGACTTGCAAGCCTCATAACTTGAGTTCTACAAATCAGATGAAGGACTTCTAGTACTCTTTGGAAAGCTAATACCATGAGGAACAACTTACATGTTCATCAAAAGTATAGGAGAAACATCCTTCTAGGTAAACAATAGCTTGGAAGATGGTTGATGTTTGTTGACCAAAATCACATTCATCTGAGGTACTGTAACTTGTCAACATCATAACTTGAGTTCTAGAAATCAGATGAATGACTTCTAGTACTCAAAAGAAATCTAGAAACATGCTCTACAAGTTTCATGTTGGTCAAAAGTTGAGATGTGACTTGTATCTTGAGATAGATGGTCATGAAGTTAGGCACTAAACAGAGGATTTTACATTGAGAACCCTAATTTAGTAACTTCTCACACTCTTGATTCTTGATGAATTGATCTTGAAATAATATATTATACATCTCAACACAATGTCCCATGGCCATAAAGACTTGGAATTGAGTTTTAATCTCCTTCAATTTCACAGTTAACTGAGGATTTACTAGATGAAAACCCTAGATGCAACTTTCTTGACTGTGGCTTCTTTCACATCACACAACAACTTGAATAAGCTCTAACATGGCTCTCAAAGAACTCAATGAGCTCTCTCAACATATTATATCCATAATTATGCATTCACAATCCTCTGATGATCTTTAACTGGCCTCCAAGTTAAGAGCTGACCCACATACATCCATCAATCCTTTCAAAGAACATTGACCACTTCTAGATGACTTGATGACCATTCAAACTTGAGTAACACCCCTTTCTTAGGCTCAACACTCCGAGTAGACTCCTCTTTCTATGCACAACCTCTTGATCACCTTTTAAATGAAAAATGCTATGCAATGCAAATGCAAGAAAGAAAATGAAATGAAACACAAGCCAGCTAAAGAAAAAGGTTGGGCAAATTTTGGGGTGCAACAGCTTCCCCTATTAAAACGACTTGAACCTGAATGGATGAAAAGCGAACGGCTTTCAAACAATCAAGGTAAAAGACGGTTGAATACCAAAGAACCCAGAAATTTTCCAACCGCAGAAATAAACTGCAATACTCTGATTGGGGAACAAATATCCAGAAAAACTGAGTGCAGACAATTGCAACGACAACCAGCTGACTGATCATCCGATAAAGAACACTCGACATCACTGCCAGTCATCTGTGTAACGCCACAGACATCAAAACCAAAGGCTAGATCAACACGCAGTTGGTAACTTCACCTCAGGAAGAGAATAATACTCACATCGTCTAAAAGTAGACGAAAAGACTCCAAATACTCACATCGTCTAAAAGTAGACGGGAAGACACCCAAATACTCACATCGTCTAGAAGTAGACGAAAAGACACCCATGAAAGTTGGATCAACATGCACTTGATCTCTTCACATTGTTTAAGGATAGACAAAAAGAAAACCAATACTCACGTCGTCTAATGGTAGACGGGAAGACTCCAAATACAGGTTCACGCTATCCAAGGATAGACAGAAACAAGAACAATACTCACGTCGTCTAATAGTAGACGGAAAGGAACCAAATACTCACATCGTCCAAAAGTAGACGGGAAGACGCCCAAATACTCACATCATCCAAAAGTAGACGGGAAGACACCCAAATACTCACATCGTCTAGAAGTAGACGGAAAGACACCCATGAAAGGTCCACATTGTCTAAGGATAGACAGGAAGAAAAACAATATCCAACGTTCACATTGTCTCTGGATAGACAGAAAGAGAAACAATACTCACATCATCTAATAGTAGACGAAAAGACTCCAAATACTCACATCGTCTAAAAGTAGACGGAAAGTCTCCAATGAAAGATCCACATTGTCTAAGGATAGACAGAAAGAAATATCAATACTCACGTCATCTAATGGTAGATGGAAAGACAACAAATACTCACACCGTCTAAAAGTAGACGGAAAGACACCAAAACCACACTTTAAAACCGTTCATCGAATTGCAGAATTCTTTTGCCCAAAAGAGTTGATGGAAAGAAAATATCTTCAAAGGGATACATCGTCAGTAGGAATTGACAGAAAGAAAACCATCTTCAAAGAGCCACGTTGTCAATAGGAATTACCAACAAGGGAAACCAATCATTCTTCAAAGAGTCACAACGTCAATAGAAATTGACAGCACGAAAACCCTCGTAAAATGCCATCTCATCCAATAAACGAAAAGAAAACCACGTCCGAAGCTCACGTCATCCAAGGATAGACGGAGAGAAAAATCTGCTGGGGAAACACATCGTCAATAGGGATTGACGGAAAGAAAATTTGCTCGGGGAAACACATCGTCAATAGAGATTGACGGAAAGAAAATCTGCTTGGGGATGTCATCATCAGAGGACTGATGGACAAATCATAACCAACGGATGATCTGAAACTCGGGTAAACCGATAAGCTGTCTGAACAAAGCTGCTGGATAAATGCCCTGTATTGATTGAAGAGTGATTCAAGTTGCCACGGAAGGCTGACAAAAACTGGCTTATGCTTTGAATGCATATGCGTATGTTTGAATATGGTGTAATGCTCCATACGAAATGGAAATGCTACGCCTTTGAGGATGATATGCAAGGATGATGCAAATATGATAACTACACGCAAAGATGCAGATGCAGGCCCGGGCTGCCGGGGAAAGCTGGATACAACAGAACATTCCAGCAAAAAAAATGCTGGAAAGGTGAAGCCAACTCCGCTGGGGACAACCAGATATGCCAAATATGATTGGATTCTACTGGGGATAGCTTACACGTGCCAATGATGATTGGACTTTTGCTGGAGAAAACAAACAAAGTCTTCCGGCGTACCAAAGGGAATTGGATTTGCAAAGGATCAGGTACGACTGATGCTTGGAAAAATATCTTGTCTGAACTCAAGGGTTTTGGCTAAAGGGTCAAGGGATAGTAGCACGACTTCCCGACATTTGTCTTGCATTTGAAAGTTAGCTGAACCTACTTGAACAACTCTTGAAGACGTGGAGAGGAACAATTCCTGCGCTTCCGAATCTGCCCCAGCTCGTGGGACCTTTGTGGGGATATTCCTCGAAAGGAAATCTGAAGTCTCATGCCCTGATGGCTTGATATGCACTGCTTGAACCTTGAACCTTGGAGAGGTGCTTCACATTAATTGTCCCACGGATAAGGAATAACTTCTGCGCTTTTTGGGTAGCCTGCCCTAGTCTGCAATGAATTTGCCCCTGACTGGTTGTCCTGTGGGGAGAGTGCTTCTTGGCTGCGAGAGATTCGTGGAATCTCGACTTGACTGCCTCCGATTAATTGACCTCTGGATGGCCGACTCCCATGATATCATTTGATATAACTTGCCCTAGTTCGACGGAGTATTCAGGCAATCCGCATTCTATCCTGATCAATCTTTCCACCGTGGAGACTTTCCTGCTGTTAATCGCTTACTCACAAGTAAAACAAGTTGTCCTGCATAAAAGATATATTAAATGCAATGCATATGACAGTTTTCGAAATCCAATCTGTTCACTGGAAAAATTCGTGACATAAAGTGAATAAATCGTTTATCAACATGCCAACATTAATACAATGTTGTAAGAGGAATCCTTTTAGGAGTCAGTTTCAATGCGATCTTTACCGAGTTATGCTTTCGAAACAAACCTGCTTCAATTAGGACTTTTTCAGGTTGTAACTTGGTCAGGTTCACGGTTTACAAGGAAAGGACAAAGGCTCAAAGTTTATTTTAACCCACCCACTCTCCATGATATTCTCCAATCCTTCATTCAGCTAATTCGACGCTAGAGCTCACCTCTCAGAGGTTAAATGATAGGAGTGACGGTTCGGGAAACCACAAGTTTTTTGGACTGACAGTCACTCGGTTTTCGTCTTTGGTGCCTGAATCACACGACTTGTTTTTCATCATCATCATCATTTTTTTTTAATTTCCCTAACTTTTTCCTGGACTGCCTCTTTCGAGCTTCTTTTGATTTCAAAGTCCAGCGGGATGCCCCAATTTTTGCCTAAGTCGCTTGTTTCCAAGACTCGACTTAGCGGGCTTTTTCTTCTTTTTTTTTTTTCTTCTTTTTTTTGAACAAATCGTGCGACACCGGCTTGCCTGACTTGTTTAGAGGATTGTGACTGTTTCACTCTTTGGTCAGCAAAGGATAACCATTGAGGTTCTTTAGGCACGACCTATACAGGTGTGATTGATCCTCGAACGGGAACATTCCTATTGCAATTTGGATATTCGGTCAAAATTAGCTGACACCTACCCGACCCCGGGTTAAGATTTAGGGTTTCTCATTTTCAGAAAGAAACTCCTACTACTAGGCTCAAAGGGGTTGACAAGGGATTATCATCCTTATATCTCCGGTGTTTGGGGATTTGAAACAATGCCTGTACATCATCAGCAGGTTTTATTTCAAAAGCATACAATCGGAAGCTTGCGCGTCTTTAAACTTCGTCATCCTTCCTGGACTCCACTTAAACAAGCGTATAACATCTGTAAAAAGCAATTAGTGAACAAGAATGGATTAAATCAAAACATGCATATTCATTTCATTAATATCAATCGAAAAAACAAGTTTTACAAATGAGATTGCACTTTAAACAAGAGAGGAGAAGTACAAACATAAAGAAATAACAGGATAAAAGGAAAATTGCCAGCTTCTGGGAACTGGGCTTTCGCACTGATTAGCTATTGTGGGAGATGCGACCCTTGAAGTCTTCAAACTCCATCAGACGAGCGATACGACATAGGCACTGGACGTAGAGATGCATTCCTTCTTTTCAAATTGTTGCGAGGCCCATTCTGATTCTGATACTGATAACCTTGTTGCAAGGACCCAAAAGGTCCTGGACTCTGAACACAAGAAACGTCCGACGACTGAGTTTGAATTCTTGAGGACTCTCTCTGTCCAGGCGCTTTCATCCTTAAACTTGATCCAGGAACAGGCAGCAACTGTGGGCAGGGGGATTCTGACACCAAAGATTGTAGGACATACTCTTGACCTACTGCAGCTTTAGGCAAAGGGAATAGGAGTATCCATCTCTTTTTCATGACAGGGAGCAAATTCTCCTGATACCTTCATGCCACCCGGCGTGAATTCAATCGTCTTCGAATCAATTAGGTCCTGAACCTTATGCTTAAAAGGTTTACAGTTTACGACGTTGTGCCCCTGTCCCCCATAGTGGAAACCATAATAAGCATTGATATCAAAGCCCAGTGGTGGTTGGCCAGTAAGTAAGCTGAGCATAATCTATGGGGATCTGATCGAAGATTCTATCTTGTGATTTTATCCTTTGACCATATCTTCTAATCCTGGAACTCTCTTGAGAAACGAGACGCGACTGATAGCACGAGAATTTCGGAACCTCCGGTTGTGTAGCAGAATTTTGATACACATTATGCTCTGGTATAGGTTCCACAGACAGAAGTGGCGCAAGCATCTCTGCAGCAGCCTCAGGCATCTGATCACCTTCTTTTCTGAGCACGTTCCTTATCACTTCCATGATTAAGCCCACCTGAGTTTTCAACTGTTGGTTCTCCTCTCTGAGTGCAGTCTGATCCAAGCGCAACGCTTGCATGTTCGCAATGAACTGCCCCATATGGCTCTTGACTTCTCTCAGCTCTGCTTGAACTTGCTCCATGACTTTGTGGGAATTCCTGTTATCTATCTAATTGTATAACCTGCAACAAACTAGTGGAGTACATGAAGTCAGATTAATAGCTCCGAGGTACCTGTTACACAAAAATAATATGCAAGATGCAAACAAGTATGCAACAGGGAAATCTCAGAATAGCACAAGGAAAAACGGAACCCAAGATCCAGTCAGGGATAACCATCACACATATATGCACCACACAGGAGTAACTGAATACAAACAGAATGACCTCGACCAATAAGCCTGGCGATGGTCAGCATACAGTAATGAACGAAATCCTACACAGGGATACAACCCTCCACTGAGTCTTCGGTTTGATACTCTTCTGAACAAATACTCTCAGTGAATTCCTCCATAACATGAACTGATACACCCGTTTGGCTAGATAAGAGAGGATCATTGATTTGAACACCCTGGAACGTGATTGAGATCTTGTTGGAATCCAGCAAAGCCTAAACTTGGCTCCTAAGCACGTTGCAATCTTCAGTTGAATGCCCCTGTGCCCTAGCATGGTACTCACAGCGGGCACTGACATTGAAGCCTGGCGGATATGGCGGAATCTCTGGATTAATCTTCTTCGGCACTATCAACCCACCTCTGATCAAGTCTGGCAACAACTGACTATATGATACCGGCAATTGAGTAAAATGCTTTTCTGGTTTCCTTGGTCTTTGTCTAGCGTGCTGACGCGGTTGATAACGGTAAGACTGTTGACTCTGGCGGGAAACAAATATCGTATACACAGACCCAACAAACTGCTGACTCTGGACACTTGAAGTATCTGAAAACTGAACTTGAGATATAGGAGATTCTGAAAGAACATCACTTCCTCTTTCCCATTCTTCCTGAGAACTCACAACTGACTCATCCTCTTCAACTGAGATATAGGGGATGTTTCGAATCTTTCCACTCCTGATTCCACTCTCGACACGTTCACCCATTATCACCAAGTCAGCAAAGTTTGACATTCCACCACTGATCAACTTATCAAAGTAATTGCCTTTCAAGGTACCCAAGAATATGTCAACTAACTCTCTCTCCAGAAGCGGGGGTTGAACACGAGTAACTAACTCTCTCCATCTCTGCACATATCCTCTGAAGGATTCATTGTCCGCCTGAGATAATTCTTGCAACTGCACACGACTAGGAGCCATGTTGAGATTGTAGTCGTACTGCTTCACGAAGGCATTGGCTAGATCTGACCATGATCAGATACAACCGCTCTCCAACTGCATATATCAACTCAACGATGCTCCACTCAGACTGTCCTGGAAACAGTGAATCATGAGTTGATCATTGTGAACATGCGAGGTCATTTTCCTGCAGAACATTACCAGATGCTTCTTTGGACAGTTATCCCCTTTGAACTTCTCAAAATTTGGCATTTTAAACTTCAGCGGAATCAAAAGACCGGGCACCAGACACATGCTCGCAGCACTCAAATCAAGAGTATTCTGACTCATCAGGGCCTCAAGCTTTTCCTCCAACCTCTGACATTTTCCCATAAATTCAACAGTCTGCGGGTCTTCAACATTAGCCTTCGGAACGGTCCTTTGAGAATCTGGCACAGGGAAAGTGAAACTCTGATATTCCGTGTCATGAGGAGAAAAAGAATCTCTATCTCTGACAATGGGATGCTCTTCAACAGGAACTGGCATAGGCTGAGCTTGAGCAACATTGTTCACCAGATTCCTCTAAATATCGGCTTCTCCTCTAGTCATAGCTATCATGGCTTCCATGAGTTGACCCAACTGATTCTTCATTAACTCAAACTCTGCCCTCGTAACAACCAAGTTCTGCTCTCCTGAATTCATGATCCTTCCAGAAGCTAACTCAAATCCAATGCGAATGTCAGGAAATCAACTGACGAAGCAGACAAAAAACGGGTAAGCTCCCTGTTTCGGCTGAGGATGGATATGCAAAAATGAAATTCAAATGAAAATAATGCTAAATGCACACACAAGGGATCAAGACTACCGTGCTGTAGACTGAGAAAGAACAAAGCTCTGCTTCAGCAAGAACATAGCACTGCTCCGATAGAAACCAACTGATACTAATAATCCAGATTCAAACTGTAGAGAAAACCGGGTAATCAGAAGGTAAATGTTTCCTGCATAACCCCAGTCCCACTCACAGGTATGGACCTATTCACTGATAAGGGTATGACATCCTATGCGTTTGTCAGCGTCACAGACTTTCAAGAAATGATGATACGTTCACCATTTCTAGTTTGGCATCATCATCTCCCGAAGAGGCCTCACTTAGCTGACTCACAAATGATCGGTTCCCAGAGTCGACAATCCTCAATTCCAACATCTCATCGAGCCCTAAAGGGCCAGTTGGAAAGTCATCAAAGAGAATCTCGTTTGAGCGCGAATTTCATGGGGAACTGTGTCTGCTAAGCAAACAGTCCCCCCACTAGTCTCCATTACTAATGTTAGGTATGTACTCAAGCCTGGGTCTAGCTTATCACTCATCAGAACTTCCCACCCCCACAACACAACAAAAATGATATATGATGCGGAAAATAAGTGCGGTAAAGTAAAAGGCAAAAGCAAATAAAGCACATATATACAACACCCAAAGATAAACAAACAAGCGATAAGACTGACTCGCATAGGAAACCAGGGTCCCCAGCAGAGTCTCCAGCTGTCGCAACTGCGAAAAATAATCGGTGGAAAAAACAGAAGAGTTGCCACCTTTCATTATTTATCCCAAAGAGAGGGAAAGGAAACGATCAGGAAAAACCTGACGAAAAAGGGAAAGACAAGGTCATCGCAACCTTGTCTGGATTCGGGAGTCGGTTACGCAAGGGTAAGGTATTAGCACCCCTCACGTCCGTCATACTCGACGGGATCCACGCATTGTTGTCTATCTAAAAGGGTGTGTTGAAACTACCTAGCTAAAGGTCTCAGGGACAAAAGATAAAAAAGAAAGGAGGACTCGACATAGCATCGCTGCTATGGGCCTACATATTCCCATATGGAACGAGAAATCAGAGTCTACGTAGTTCGGCTAACTACGGATGAAAGGGGAAAGGTTTCTCGCCAAGACATCGCGTCTTGTGCCTACGTACTTTCATCTAGTATGAAAGATCAGAGCAAACATAGTTCGGGCTAAAAGGACCACAGGTTTGGTTCAAAAGTTTTTTAGGCCCGAGTAGGGTTAACAATCAGTTCTAGCAGTTTGGTGTATGCAGCTCGACCATTGGAGACTTAGGCGTTACCGTTTGCGATAGAACTAAGAGTTAACAACACTCTTTTTATGAAAAGATTTTCCTAATTAAGATCCCGAAGGATGAAAAAGGTTTGAAGTGTTTTTGTGTTTTTTATAGAAGAAGTGTTTTGAATTTGAGTGTTCATAATGTATGTTGTACTAAAGTCTAAAACCTAGGATCGAATGTGTCGCATATCGTCTTAAGGACGTATACTAAACACTCTAGGAAATTGAGAGGTGGCCACTCAATCACCATTTCCCAAGTATAAGGCTCATGGCACAACATCCAATATATTTATTAAGTGTGTTAAGATTGTATGAAGATGAGAAGAGAAGGGACAAACTAAAGGGGGACTAACACAATCCTAAAGTTGTCATGCAATGGTGATCCTAAGATTGAGATTCAAAAGGGAACTATCTAATGTTATCATGCATGGTTTGAAATTAAAGTCTATCATAACCTCAAGAGGTTAGAGAACTTATGGGGAACATGGCAAAGAAGAAACAAAGAAGAAGAAGAAGAAATAACATGCAAATGAGAATGCAAACATAAGATGCACAAGTAGAATGAAAGTGGGAGGAAATTAGTGTTGGGCAGTAGCCTCCACAAGTTCATCTCAACCAAGCATGCATATGGGAAATGCAAAGAAGAAAGGATGAGAAGAAGTGCACAAAAGAAACCAGACAAAAAGAGATATCACACAAACAATGCAAGCATAAGACATATGGAAACCCTAAATGGAAGCAACAAAAGGAATGCACAAAGCAACAAGCAATGAACATAATTTTGACCTAAAAATGAATATAGAGCAAGCTCAACATGTCTAATATGTGAAACAAGAAGAGTTGAGAGCTCAATGGATCCACAAAGGTCATTTCCAATTCAAACTAGGTCATGCACTTGTATGAGCCACCTTATGAAATGACCTAACTTGCAAGACATCTCAAAATTAGGAAAAGGCTCAAAAATTACCAAATAAAATGCACAAAGAAGCTAAACATGTTGGCAACCAGAGACCAAAAGCTCAAAGCAAATATCCCCTCAAAGCACCATCAAAGGAAAATGATATTCATGATGTACCACTTTGAAATGGGAGAATCGAGGGTCAAAAGAAAAGCACCAAAAGTCAACCCTAAGGTTAACCAACCAGGGGGAAAATGGTCCTAAAAAATTGTTCAACTCATCATGGGTATGAAGATCAATTTTCATTCATTGGACCAAAGGGAAATGAGAGAAACAAATAAAGGATCAAACAATGTCACAATTTAAGTCATTTAACATACTTCCAATATTTAAATCCAACTTTAATTGAAAAATAAATCAAAAAAATAAAATATTTTTTTTTCTAAAATCAGAAGGCATCTCAAAGTGTCTAAAAAGTATTTTTGTGAATTTTTTGGATGATTGGAAGTATTTAAAATGAATTAAATATAAACAGATAACAAAACAAAAATAAAATGAAAATAACAAGAAAATAGAAAGGGACACGGTGTGGATAGCAACTAAAACACATTAAAAAACAGATTAGGCTTAAAGGGGGGTGCCAGTAGCAAGTGAAGGCCCAGGTCCAAAGCAAAGTGCTGACTCACAAGGATTGAGTGTGTTAAGGTCAAACAGAGCGCATGGTAAGGAAAGATGTGGTTCACATGATCAGATGGTATGCAAATCTAACGGATCAAAGCGTGCCAACACATTAATGAAATTCAAACTGGATTCCATGTGGGTGGTCAAAGGAGACTCACGGTGAGTCTTAATCTAGGCCGTGTAAACCAAAAGTAAGCAACATCAACGGTTGAAAAGTCATCTTCCCCAATTGAAAATCTGGAACGGAGGTAAAACACAGGTGCTGGAGCACGGTGGCTCCGGTCACCTTCTCCGGTGATACCAAGAATGCAGGTCAAACAATACTCAACCAAATCAGACAAATCTTAAGTCAAAATTGATCTACGTCTCACTTAGATCACGAAAATGATATTGGTTTTCAAAAATTGTAAACACACAAGCCAAATCGAGCAAAAACAGTTTGAAGCTCAAATAAAAAATGTCAACAAACAGCCACGAAAATGAACCAGAATTCACATACACAGCTCATACATCATGATTATGTAAAAATGGAGCTCAAAAGCATCACATACAGAGAGATATGGAGATTTACAGTTACCTAGTGGAGAGCTTCCACTGAGCCTTGAATATTTGGTGAAGCTTGCTGGAAATAAACCAGAATCAATCAATAAACCTTCCTGAAGATGTTTGAATGCTCAATTTGGTCTGAAAATGGATGAATCTTCAAAATCGTGTTTCACCTTGCTCTCACTTTTTCTCAATGTGCTCTCACTGATTTTTGATCCAAAATGCCTCCTCTAGGTCTGAAAAGTTTGCTGAGCTTTTATATGTTGGATTCAGATGGAAATGGAGCCCTATTTCATGCCATTAATCCCAATTGCCATTTCAATTTTTTCTTCACTTTTTGCTTGCCAAACTCGTGTATTCTGAACTGCACATGCCCATATTTTGATTCCAATCACTTGCACATGGACTGAATTGATCAAATGGCCAGCAATTAATCCTTGTTTTGATCCTATGGTGGATTTCACATTTGTTACTTCATGGTGAAGAAACTATGGAAATAACCATCAAAATGACCTCAAATTGCAAATCCAAGATTGGCATTGTGTTTAGAATATCACTTGCACTCAAAATATGCATAAACTTGGTACAAAGTGATCTCAAATGAATTAATTCCAATTTTCTATTTTTAGGGCTTTTCCATGAAAATCACTTTAGGAATTCTTCAATTCAAGCTCCAACCATGACAAAAGATGATTTGGTAATGCAAATGACCCTATTTGGAGCAAGTTTAATGTTGGAAAGATTTTCAATTGAAGTGTGCAAGTTGGTGAAATGGACCTATAATTTTATGACCTATAATCGCATTTTCCCAAAATACCTCTGACTTGCAAGCCTCATAACTTGAGTTCTACACATAAGATGAAGGACTTCTAGTACTCTTTGGAAAGCTAAGACCATTAGGAACAACTTCCATGTTCATCAAAAGTTGAGGATAAATATCCTTCTAGGTCAAAAATGGCTTGGAAGTTGGTTGACGTTTGTTGACCAAAATCACATTCATCTGAGGACCTGTAACTTGTCAGCATCATAACTTAAGTTCTAGAAATCAGATGAATGACTTCTAGTACTCAAAAGAAAGCTAGAAACATGCTCTACAAGTTTCATGTTTGTCAAAAGTTGAGATGGGACTTGTATCTTGAGATAGGTGGTCTTGAAGTTAGGCACTGAACAGGGGATTTTACACTGAGAACCCTAGTTTAGTAACTTCTCACACTTTTGATTCTTGATTAATTGGTCTTGAAATAATATATTAGACATATCAACACAACTTCCCATGGCCATAGAGATTTGGAATTGAGTTTTAATCTCCTTCAATTTCACAGTTAACTGAGGACTTACTAGATGAAAACCCTAGATGCAACTTTCTTGACTGTGGCTTCTTTCACATCACACAACAACTTGAATAAGCTCTAACATGGCTCTCAAAGAACTCAATGAGCTCTCTCAACATATTATATCCATAATTATGCATTCACAATCCTCTGATGATCTTTAACTGGCCTCCAAGTTAGGAGCTGACCCACATACATCCATCAATCCTTTCAAAGAACATTGACCACTTCTGGATGACTTGATGACCATTCAAACTTGAGTAACACCCCTTTCTTAGGCTCAACACTCCGAGTAGACTCCTCTTTCTATGCACAACCTCTTGATCACCTTTTAAATGAAAAATGCTATGCAATGCAAATGCTAGAAAGAAAATAAAATGAAACACAAGCCAGCTAAAGAAAAAGGTTGGGCAAATTTTGGGGTGCAATAGTATGGACAAGAATTTCAAGTAATTCCATTCAGTGAGGAAGAAGGATGTTTTATGGAGAGTATGACTTAAATTATAGAAAGGAGGTAGCCTTTCCGCCTGTATCCGTTTTTAAGGGCACTGTGGCATCTAGGAAGAATAAGAGTATGTTTAGAATGGTATCTTCAAGTGGTTGAGAGATTAAGAGTTAAAGATGTTCAAATTTTGTTGGGAACCTAAGGTAGAAGTGTAGTATAAAGGGAGACACGAGGACACGACTGACTGTATGTTCCAAGTGAAGTATGTGTGTATCAGACGAGAAGTAGGAGATAACTCAAGTATATTAAGTCTTGGAAGAGAGACCGGATTTAGGACAATACGTCATAAATTCAGTATTCAATGAGAGACCATTATGGAAATGATAATTCACCCAAGGATCAATTATAAGAGAATATATTATAGAAGGGATGAGTATTTTATAGTAATGGAAGTTCTAATGGTATGAGCAAGAGAGTTTTGTGTTGAAAGATAAAGTAAGTGATTTGGATTCAAGGAAACTTTAACAAGATGGTTTTTATAATTGGAATATTGTCCTTTAAGTACTTGTGTTTGTCATCATAAAAAAGGGGGAGATTGTTAGAACAAGATTTGTTCATAACATATTCTCTTTTAGTTTTGATGATAACAAAGTATTGAAAGAATAATGGTTTATTTGATGTGTGTTTTATTTATGCATGTTTGTCGCTACGCGAAAAATGACACAGAGTCGCCACCGGATTTTATTTATCCCAAGGAGGGAAAGGGAAATAGCGATAAAACCTTTGGTAAAAGAAGCATGGTCATCGCAACCAAGTCTTAGGGTTCGGGAGTCGGTTATGCGAGGGGAAGGTATTAGCACCCCTTCGCATCCATCGTACTCGATGGGAACCTCCTAGGTTGTTTGGCGTGAATGAATGTTTTATTCTAAAAGTTTGCTTGTTTTGGGAAAAGATGGGTTGGGTTTATTTATTAGAGTGCTCGCCAAGGATTGGGGCCCTTGTGCCTACGTATATTCATTTGTATGAAATGAAGAATCAGAGCATTCGTAGTTCATGGGACTACGGTGGAAAACAGGATGTTGGGTGGACGATACGATCGTGCGCATTCTAGCAGTTAGGTGTATTGCGACTCGCTCTTGGAATCTTATGCGTTACGTGTTTGCGGTAGAACGGACGTAACATGTCCTTAGGTAAAGGGTATGGATGATTAAAGATGGGAAAGAAAGAAAATTGTGCTCGCTAGGATCATCGCAATCCTATGCCTACGTATTCTCAACATGTGTGAGAAATCAGAGCAGCCGTAGTTCGGCCACTTAAGAAATGATTGTGTGTTGGTTGATTTTATACCTTGAAAAAGGGTTTTCGGATTGACGCCCTAAGGCAAAAGAAGTTTGATGAGTTGATATTGTTTTTAGGTTTTTTATTAGGGAAGAATTTATTCTTGACTAGGATTATACAAAAGACTTTGGATAGAGATGAATGTCTCGAATAACCAAGTCGAGCGCCTTGTATTCAAAACATTCGGAACGAGCGTAGGAGGATTCCATTCTCATTCCTTCTCCACCATTTTAAAGTTCTTGTTGCATAATTCTAATCATTTATTTTATTGTGTTTTGAATTTTTATGAGAAAAGAGAACCACTTGACGTTGGATCAAGGTTTATTGTTTGTAAAAGTATTTGAGGTGATACGAACAAGGTCGATGGCGGACGCACAAGGCGACTGTCTTACAAGGTTGAAAATGGCTCAATAAAATCAAGAGTTTTCTTTTGAAAATGGTTTTTGGAATCAAAAGTCAAGAAGGATAATAACAATACTCACACTAAAATCATACAAACCTATGGGGTTAGTCGGCTAAAAAAATCGAGACATGCAATATTTGTTGTTTTTTTGCTGTCTTTTATGGTTTTCTTCCCTTTCTGTTGGTTCTTAAAAATGGTTTCCTTGTCCCCTTAGAACCTTACATGATATACTCAGTACAAAAACACATAAAAGAGGAAGTAAAATGTATATAAAAGCAAAA
Organism: Lathyrus sativus; assembly: GCA_963859935.3. Taxonomy (NCBI): domain Eukaryota; kingdom Viridiplantae; phylum Streptophyta; class Magnoliopsida; order Fabales; family Fabaceae; genus Lathyrus; species Lathyrus sativus. The sequence goes on along the minus strand of OZ012736.1, from coordinate 398,055,023 downwards.
AGTAAAGAGAGAAAGGTTTGAAATGGATACCCAAAAGCTTTCTATCTTTCTTGCAAGTCTTCCACTGATTTTTGTTGGAGGTGCTCTCCACTCTTCACTCTAAGTTTTGAAGGTTCTGTTTCTCAATGGTCCTCTTGTGCTTCTATGTCACTCTTTTTTTTTCTGGTTTTCTTCCTTTTTATTTTTCTGGTTTTTAAGGTTTCTCTTGCTCTCCCTATTTTCTGGTTTTTGCAATGTGTGTGGATGTTGAATGTGTGAAGAGTCCCTTTATTTACAGCCCCTCCTTCTTATCTCTCCATTCTAGGGTTTTCCCTTCTCCCCAAATATCAGATTTTTTTTTCATGGAGTAATGTCTCCTTCCACCTTTTCTCATGTCACTCTTTTTCTTTCCATTTCCATGCAAGAGACTATGCTGCATTTTTGCTGTTGCACTTTGCCTATGCTGTTTTTTTCTGCATCACTTTGTGCCTTGCACCCATTTTGTTGGCTTGTGCTTGGACAACTCCTCTTGGTCAAAGCTACTACTTCTTGACAGCATTTTCAAAATCTAATATTTAGATGTATTATCATATGTTATTCTCTTGGTCTTGTGACATGTATATTTTGTGACATGAGGTAATTTGCCACCTCTTGCATGAGGCTGTTTTGCCCATGATTAAACATGCATATTCTTGGTCTTAAAACATTCCAATGATGATTTAATTCTGGCATATTTCTTGGATGTTTGTAAGCACAATGTGGACTTGGTGTGGCATTACCATAACATGAATTTGATTAGAGACTTGAATGAATATTAGAAATAAATTAATTTCTAAACATTACTTAGAGTTGGAAATCTTGCAACAAATGACATTCTTTTAATGTTATAAAATTTCTCTTTGTAATATTCTTGCCTCTAATTCATGAATTCATGATGGAATTCCCTAGAACCATTAAACTTGAAATGGATGAAGTCTTGAGTTATGGACTTGTGATCTTGACTCATGCTTTGCAAATTTGAACTCCATTTGACCAAGAATTTAAAATAAAATTGGATGAAGCAATCTTGAATTTAGGCCTTGAATTTCATGTTCATTAGGAATATTTATCTTGCATATCCCAATATTTTTCAAGTAACTTTTCCTTGAAGTAATCTACGTGAGTAGACTTTCCAACTTAGATCAAACCTTAGGTGATGAACCTTTTCTTCCATGCATTCCATGATAGGACATTTATCTCATTTAAAAATGGAAAATAACAAACCGATCCAATCCGTACCTTGTGAACCCACATGCTCGATATGCAATAGAACGATGTATGATATGGTGAATGTAGGGTATAAAGGCTAAAGGTGAAAATGAGGGTGTGACAATGTTGTACATCATTGTACATAAATAATCAAAATATGTGTTATGTAAACACACTTAGGAGTTGCTTCATTGCTAGCTTCTAGTGGCAGAGTCTGAAGAACAATTGCTAGTGTGGCTCGGCACAGACTCAGAGTTGAATGCCTCAACATTCATACAATTTACTATACATGGTAATTGTATATCAGCATCTGGTACCATTCAGAGTTGGTGATAAAGTTGTGCATTATCCATACTGCAGAAAGAAAGTTGTATTGTCTTATCAGCTTGTCAGCTAGAGTCTACAAGGTTGCGAGGCTCAAGAAAGGTTGGCAGGCTCTACGTGTATCTACTCTCAATGGCTCTATCAATATAGAATCTCTTGAAGACTCAAAGGTTATATGTATTACAAACTGGATTTAGAATCTGTTGTGCATCCATCTTCAACGTCTCTTGTACTATGGGGCAAAGGCAAAGACACTTGATCAAGTTACCTTTTCAATGACTAGTTTCTACAAAGGCTATAAATATGGCTGAAGATTCAAGTTTGAATCTTAACAAGGATTCTTCAGATGAAGGAGTAGCAAGATCAAACTATTATGAACTCTATTGTAATATGCAGATTTCCTGTTGTAGGTTGTAACTGCAAAAGCCTTAAGATTTATTATCATTGAATATCTTAGAAATCTTAATACCTTTAGGTCTTTGTTATGGTGATTTCCCGTAGCTCTGAATCTTGTATCATGTACACCTTGTTCTCTATTCTATTGAGCCTTTAGTAATTTAGATAAAGTCTCTTGTTTTGTGCTTGAGCAGAAGTCTTGTCTCATTGGGTTTCAAGCAACAAGTCTTGAGCCAAGATGCTTAACCCACACAAGTCTCATTGCTTAAGTGCTTGAGTTGTGAAAGTATTATTCAGCTAGTCTGAATTAGCAAGGGAAAGTCTTTATCTGAGGGGCGTGAGCAGGAAGTCTCAAGTTCTTATTGAACAAGGAAGTCCCAGTCTAGATGGCCAGAAGAACAGGTGGCTTGGTCAGAGGGCGTGAGAAAGAAGTCTTAGACATATGATCTAACCAAGAGTAAGTCTTAACTAGAGGACCTTTGGAGCCGGTGGCTTGGTCAGAAGGTGTGAGCAAGGAATGTCTTAGACATGTACTATAAGCCAGAAAGTCTCAAAAGGTTGGTCTAAGCTAGTGTAAAAGACTTATGCAGAAGCATAAGTTATTATAATCATGAAGTGGTTATAATGAAAATCTCTTGTGAGGCAAGGGGACAAGAGTACTCTCAGTTAAGGGAGGAACCATGATAAATCTTTTATGTCTTCTATTGTTATTTGTTTACTTCTGTCATATTCACTGCCAATAAATTAAAACAGAATTTGAACACCATTTCTGATTATGAAACTTTGATTAGAAGATAAATTTAAGAAAATGTGACAGACAATTCAACCCCCCCTTCTAGGGAAGTCCCTTTTTATAGGAAGTCCTGAGAATTATGGTATGTGAGGTAGAAGGCGGTTCTTCAGGTTTCTAAACTGAGAGGTTTTTGAAAACTCAAATATGGTAGTTTTAAATCTATTTTACCTTAGTAAGGGTAATAGTCTTCTAGGGAGGACCCTTTCTATACGAAGTCTATAGAATTATGGTATGTGAAGCGGAAGGAAGGCCTCCGGGAGTCTAAACTTCAAAATTTGTGAATCTCCATACCATATCTACGACTGAGTGGTTGTTGAAAAATCAGATGTGGAATTTCCGAGTCTGTTTTATCTCGACCATGGTAATTGTCAGTTAGGTTGGTCCATTTCTATAGGAAGTCTTGATAATTGTTGTATATGAAGCGCAAGGTGGGCCTTAGAGTGTCAGAATTATGATATGAAACTCAACGCCATTTTGTACGATATATAGGTTATTGAAAAGTCGGAGATGGAAATATCGAGTATGTTTTATCCAGGTTATGGTAATAGTTCGTTGGGGAAGACCATTTCTATAGGAAGTCCTGAGAAATGTGGTTTGTGAAGAGCAAAGCAGGCCTTCGAGATTCGGAACTTCAAAATTTATGAACCTCCACACCAGTTTGTATGACTAAGATGTTGATGAAAAAGTAGGTTGTGAAAATTTAGAGTCTGTTTATTTGCAGTCATGATACTAGTCTGATGGGGTAGACCCTTTCTACATGACATCCTTAGAATTTTGGCTGTATGAAGCGGAAGGCATGATTTCGGGCGTCAGATGTTTAAAATTTTTGAACCGCCACACCATTTTGTATGATGAGAGGTTGTTGTAAAGTCGGATATAGGAATATTTACTCTGTTTTATCCTGATCAGGATAATAATATGCTTGGGAGGACAAATCCAATAAGAAATCCTAAGAAAGGTGGTATGTGATACAGAAGACAGGTCTCCAGATGTTAGAACTTTGAAGTTTATGAATCTGCACGACAATTTATAAGACTAAAAGATTATTGAAAAGTCGGGTATGGCAATTTCGAGCCTGTTGTAACTCGATCAGTGTAATAGTCCACTGAGGTGGACCCTTTTTATAGTAATTCTTGAGAATTATGGTATGTGAATCAGTACTAGGCGGGTCGTTGGGCTTCAGAGCTTCAAAACTTTTGAACTTCTACACCATTCTATACGGCTGCGAGGTTCTTGAAAATTTGGATGTGAAAATTTTGAGTCTTTTTTATCTTGGTCAGGGTAATAGTCCAATTAGGAGCACCCTTTCTATAGGAAGTCCTTAGAATTATGGTATGTGAAGCAGAAGGCGGGCCACCGGGTGATTGAAGTTTTATAGAATCTAGACGTTATTGAAATCTCCACGCCGTTTTATACGATCTAGACATTATTAAAAACTCGACAATGGAAATTTTGAGTTTGTTTTATCTTGGTGAGGGTAATAATTCGCTAGGGATGACCCTTTCAATAGGAATTCTTGAGAATTTGGTATGTGAAGTAGAAGGTGGGCCTCTGGTCGTAGAAACTTCTAAATTTATGAACCCCCGCAACATTTTATACGATTGAGAGATTTTCGAAAAGTTGATTATGAAAATTTTGAGTCTTTTTTTATCTCGATGAGGGTAATCTTCCGTTGGCGAGGACCCTTTCTATAGGAAGTCCTTAGAGTTGTGGTATGTGAAGCTGAAGGTGTTTCTTTGGGTGTTGGAAATTTGGAATTTCTGAACCTCCACGCCATTTTGTATGTTTGACATATTATTGAAAAGTCGGGTGTGGAAATTTTAAGTTTGTTTTATCCCAGTCAAGGTAATAGTTCGTTGGGGAAGATCCTTTCTATATGAAGTCCTAAGAATTGTGGCATGTGAAGTAGAAGGAAGGTCTACGGCCACCGAAACTGTTAAATTTCTAAACCTCCATGAAATTTTGTATGACTTAGAGGTTGTTGAAAAGTCAGATGTGGAAACTTCAAGATTATTTTATTCTAGTTAGTGTAATAGTCTGATGGGGATGACCCTTTTCTATTGGAAGTCTTGAAAATTGTGGTAAGTGAAGCAGAAAATGACCCTCTAGGCGTTGAACCTTTGAAATTTCCAAACCTCTGCACCATTTTGTTCGATGAGGGTAGTAGTCCGTTGGGGAGGACTTTTGCTACTACAAAAAAGGGATTTGAACTCGGACTCGAAAGGTCTTTAACCTTGGTTACATAGAAAAGATAACGACGTCATGAAAACTTGCCACATTACCCCTCAGTTTTGGAATATGCGAGGAGTAAAGTGTTATTCACATCAATTCAATCTCCACCTTCTGCATTTTTATTATTTTTAAAATTGGTGGTGCGCCCCCATTACCTCTCGATTATTTGAGAAATCGAGGTAGTAGATTAGCATTATTATCTCAGTTAAAAATAATAACCGAGAGTAAGACATTGGTATTTAATTTTTTATTTTTTATTTTTTATATTTGGGTTTTAAGTTGTATTGCAGAACCATATTTTGGTCATTTCTGAAACAGAAACATTATTACAGAATCATACTTTGGCCATTTCAGAAACAAATACTTTGTATATTTTGTCCTTTTCTAAAACATAATTATTGTACCGTAAATATTCATTGTTTACACGATTTTCTAACCCAAAATGGCACATGTACACATTATAATATGACAATGAATTAAAATTAAAATGTAATAACAATTTGCAAATGATAAACTAACAAAAGTAATAACCAATATGCAAAGTGTTGTAGGTCATCCAAAAGGTCTCTTTTGTGATTTGTTACTAGTAGTTAAACACCTTTAATTTAAACCACATTTGAAAGAAATTAAGATCATCAACAAAAACAACAACATTATATCTTTAGTAAAAAGAATATAAGTGATATAAAACATTTCTTTACTAGTTTTCCCATACTCACCCTCTAACACCCCGATTTTTATATTTTATTTTTAAGTGAGTTTTAAAGTGTTTTTTCTTTTAATTATTTAAGTTGATGAATTTTGAGTATAATTAATATAGAAATGTGGATTTGTGGTCTAGTAGTAAATTATAACTTAATTAGATTTTTATTTATTTAAATAATATTTGAAATATGAGAATATAAGCTTTGGGACAATAAAAAAGACTTTTAAAAAATTAGGGAGATGGATGAAATTATAGAAAGTTTAACGGAGTTTTCTGAAATTATGTAAATCAAAGGAGAATTAGATTTTTATTTATTTAACAAAAATAGGGAGAGTTTGTGAGTACATGAAAGGAGTTTTACCTTTTTGTATGAATATTTAAATATATTCCAATTTTGTCTTTTGATCCCAATTATGTTCAAATTAAGAGAGACTAAATAGATAGAAATATTATATATTATTGTGTATATATTTTAATGCTAATTTATGCTATGTTAAAGCACTTTTCAAAAAGAGGAAGAGAAATATGGAAAAGAGAAAAGGGGAAGTAGATAGGGACTGACTTAGCATGACGACAACGTTTATTTTTTCATGAGATCCTTATCTTTCCTGCAATCCTTATTTTATAGGATTTTATGTGTTTTGGCCTATTATACATGTGATGGCCTTTTATATTTTTTTTTCATGAGATCCTTATCTTTCCTGCAATCCTTATTTTATTGGATTTTATGTGTTTTGGCCTATTATGCATGTGATGACCTTTTATATATATATTTTTCATGAGATCCTTATCTTTCCTGCAATCCCTATTTTATAGGATTTTATGTGTTATGGCCTTTTATATTTTTTTTCAGCAATGATATCTTTACAATTTTTTTACACCTACATCTTATGTATTTATGTACTGTTTACGATGAAAAGTATCATGAACAATCTTATGTATTTATGTACTGTTTACGATGAAAAGTATCATGAACAGTAAAATCGTACATAAACAAGAGTTTAAATAATGTATGTGAATATTGACTAAGTTAAAATTGATTAATAAAATATAAAAAGTTAATTAATATAGTAATGAAGTTGGTTAACAAAGCTTCAGATGTTAAAAATAATTTTTATTAGTAAAAGAAAGTTGATTAATACAAAGTAAAAAGTTTGTTAATTAAATTATAAACTTAGTTAATAAACATTCAGATATAAAAATAATTTTTAGTAATAAAATAAAGTTGGTTAATGTAATATAAAAAAATGGTTAATAAAATTATAAAATTGGTTAATAAATATTCAGATATAAAAAAAAATAATTAATTTTACTGTTTACCGTATCAGTAAATAGTAAAATAGGATGTAGTGTATATATATTGGTGTAAAAATAACATTTCTCTATTTTTATTTTCATGAGATCTCATGCAATCCCTGTATGGGTGTATATATTGGTGCCACATTCGCTGTATTTATTATGCTTATAGTTCTATATAAATAGATGACCAAAAACAATGAAAGATGAAAGAAAAATATATTGTTAGTGTTTTGTGAGAAAACAAGAAAGCATAACACTTAAAATATGGGAGACATGAATTCAGCTTACATACTATCCACAGAAAACCGTCCCAACTTCTCTACCTTTGTCGAAGTTGATGAAATTCCAATCATCGACCTCTCAGAAACTAGCCAAGAAAACCTCATCTCCAAAATTAGCAAGGCATGTGAAAAATGGGGATTCTTCCAAGTAATCAATCATGGAGTTCCCTCAGAACTTTTCATAAAGGTTGAAAAGGAGGCCAAAAAGTTTTTTGAGCTAAGTATGGAGGAAAAAAAGAAACTGAAAAGAGATGCATTTAATGCAACGGGGTATCATGATGCTGAGCATACTAGGAAAACAAGGGATTGGAAGGAAGTTTATGATTTTCTTGTTAAAGATGGAATACAAACCCCTTCTTCTGATGATCCACTTGACTTGGGGCAATGTACTCAAATAAATCGTTGGCCAAAATCCCTTCCACATTTTAGGTACTCTTACTTTTATTAATCGATCAGTATTAATATATATAATCAAACTCCATATTGTTTCTAAATTAATACAACATAAAATCATCATTATGTTTTTTTTTCTTAGGGAAATAATGGAGGAATATAGCGGGAAATTAGAAAAGCTATCTTTCAAGTTGTTGGAGTTAATTTCACTGAGCTTAGGCTTAGCTGGTGACAAATTCTTTGACTGCTTCAAGAACCAAATAAGCCAAACGAGGCTTAATTACTATCCTCCATGCCCTTTCCCTGAGTTGGCACTTGGTGTTGGTGCTCACAGGGATCCATGTGTCTTGACTGTGGTTGCACAAGATGATATTGGAGGCTTACAAGTCAAGCAAAATTCAGTTGGTGGTTGGGTTCCAGTTAAACCTATTCCTGGTGCATTGGTCGTCAATCTGGGTGATATTCTTCAGGTGGGTTATTCCTGTTATAGTTTAATGACAAAGCAATTTTGATATTGGGTTAGAAAATAGAAATTTTATTTTTAAAATTAGAATATAGAATCATGAATGAATTATTTTATTATTCTAAATAACTTAACTGTAGAAAAACATTTTATAATATGCACAGTAATATGATACATATACTAAATATAATTTTTAGTCTTTAAATTGTTTTTTTCAAACAAAATAATGATTTTCATAACCGTTTTTTTATCTTATAGTCCTTTGACGTGTGCCAAATAAGGATGAGAAATACCAAGGATGAGAAACACCATGTCACATGACGTGTGCCAAATATGTTGATGCGATGTGGCACATGATAGTGTTTTTACTCTTTTATATTAATAAGTTAAATAGAAACATATATTAGTTGATAGTTTTTGTAAGGGTTGATATACTCCTAGTACACCTAGTATACCGTCTATTAATGGGTTTCTTTGCCTATAATTTTTATAAATTTAATACATCGCAATAAATAAGAAAATTTAATTAACGATTTTTTGATCATTGATTCAATTGCTTCAATCTTAATGTTGAGTGTTTTTTCAGGTTTGGAGCAATGACAAGTATGATAGTGCAGAACACAGAGTGGTGTTAAACTCACAAAAAGAAAGGTTTTCATATCCATTCTTCCTTTTCCCAGGTCCCCATATTATGGTGAAGCCTGCAGAAGAGCTAGTGACTGAACAAGATCCTGCAAAATACAAAGCATACAATTTTGGCAAATATTATGCTAATAGAACTCATGCTGATTTTAGTAAACAAGACGTTGAGCGTAAAGAAGTTCATCACTTCAAGATTTTGGGTTAGCTATTAAAATATATTCAGCTCTTGTTTTGGATTTTCAGTTATTTTTCATACCCTTGTGCTCTTCAAAGACATAATAAATTGAGCTCCCTTTTATGAAATCGTCGTATTTTATGTATTGCTAAATAAAGAATTTCTTGTAGTGAAACTTGCTCTCTAATTTAAATAACTGTTTCTTCCTTCTTTGTTTTTAATGAATTTCAATTTGATTGCTTCTTCATTGTTTTAGATTTATTTTTAGATGTCATATTACTTAAGTGATATATATATATATATATATATATATATATATATATATATATATATATATATATATATATATATATATATATATATATATATATATATATATATATATATATATATATATATATATATATATATATATATATATATATATATATATATATATATATATATATATATATATATATATATATATATATATATATATATATATATATATATATATATATATATATATATCACATTACTCTTTTTTACTTTATCTATTTGATTTTTTAGAAAAAAGAAATATTAATGAAGTAATTACCACCCGTTCTTTTACTTTCTCTTAGGAATTGATATAGCCCCTCTAAATTTGTTTTCTTTTTCTTTTTTATTTAATGAGTATATTTTTTTAGTATATTCTTAGAATGCGGAACATATTAATTGTTGCTCATAGAATGCAAGTTTTGGGTAGCACATATGATATTTTTGTATTTGAAATCTTATTTCTAAAAACAAAGCCGGTGTTTAAAATTCAAAAGAATGAGTGATGCATGACCTATTACTTTTATATATATTAGCGTTTAAACGGGTATTCACTATGCCAAAAATGGCCTTTAGCAGCGCTTTTTTTGACCTTTAGCAGCGCTTTAAAGCGCTGCCTAAAGTGGCGCTGCTAAAGGTAAAGGCAGCGCTTTTTTTTATGGAAAAAGCGCTGTTAAAGGTATCACTTTTAGCAGCGCTGTTAAAGGTATCACTTTTAGCAGCGCTTTTTTACCCCTTTAGCAGCGCTTTCAAAGCGCTGCCTATTCTCCCCCTCCCCCCTGTAGCAGCGCTTTATGAAAGCGCTTTTGTAGACCACCCTTTATCAGCGCTTTTTTAAAGCACTTTCTTAGACCCCTCCTTTCCTAACCTATAGCAGCGCTTTTTTATGCCTATTTTTCTCCCTTTAGCAGCGCTTTCTTGTAAAAGCGCTGTCTATACTTCACGTTTTTAAAATTTTTTTTTTTGAAAAATCACATTTTTTATATATTTTTAGACAAACCTGCTTATAACAATTAAATTCCCTACTTATAATTCAGGCCTTAAATATAACTTAGCCTTTAAACATTGTAATTCAACACTTGGCCTTTAATTCAACACAATATAACTAAACATTGTACATTATACAATAACACTTTGCAATTTACACATAATTAACTCAAGTATAATTTACACATAATTTAAACATTGTACATTATACAATATACAATATACAATATACAATATACAATTTACACATAATTACAAATCCAATATACATTATAGAATTCTTAACTCAATCATAAATTGACACCATTCTTCCTTAATTTCTTCCAATTTTACTTTCGAGTACGTAGCGCATTTGAATTCATCAAAATACTACATAATATAACAGAACAAGCACGATTTAATACTAATTACTCAGATGAAATATTAGTTAATTATCAAAATGAATCATATAACTCATGAATTGATCCATACCATGATTGGAATCTCTAATTGACCAGAAAGAATGATTTCCTTCATAAAGCGCAGTACAAAATATCCGCAGTCAATCCCACCACGCTGACGAGGACACTGTATTAGGAAAAAAGCGAACGAACATTTATCAGGATATATAGTTTAAATAGTTTTATAAGTAGAACCACTATAACAGTCAAACATGGGAAAATATACCTCCACTCTGATCCAGTTGATGTTGCTAGCCCTGCTTTTTGGCACTGTTGCATCTCTCTGTGCTCTGTATATTTGTATAACTTTAACATAATATAAACACATATTTAGAACAATGTCACATAATAAATAAACATATATAATTATTCAGAACACTATATATCATCACTTACGTATCAACCATGTTCTTCAGATTTTCATATTTGTTTGTATCGCCATCCAATGAATCTATATAATACACTATTTCTTTAATCGGATTAATTGCGACCAACAACCAGTGACCACTATAAAATAAGACAGGAGTTTAGACGGAAATGTTATATAATATGGCAAAAATCGAACAATTATAATAAATGAATTTAGAATAAAAACTAACCCATGGCCAGTATTATATGGCAACATAAACAACTTCTCCGTATTCGCACCCATAAATCTCTGGACTGTGTACTCTTTGACTGCTTCTGGTGTCTGGTCTATTGTCTGTGAGTTGACACTGCTAGCAGATAAGAATGCGAATACTGAAGTCAAATCAGCGGGGACCAACAACTTGTCATACAAGCGCCTAAAAAAAATATAATCAACATTAGATTATTCAGTTAAACGAGCGAATTTTAAAATGTTCAATTATCTAATTAAAATGGATCGAAGTACCTGATGTAGGAATGCATAACCCCGACGCCCAATTCTAAATGTTTGAAAACCTGGTCGAAATCCTCCTTAGCAAGTGTTTCGGAATATTCAAAACCAACAATACCTTGATCCATATGTATTAGACGGATGCCGCCCTCAGGCACGTCTGTTGTCCCTACATATGTTTGAAGGCACGACCTAAATTGAGGAACAAATGCTCTTTTTGTCTCGACCTTTTTTTTGGGCACCTTGGAAGTTTCAGGCATGTTTCCCTTGCTGACTTGTTGCGACTGCTGATCAAGAACCTAAAAGTCATATATAAGTTCAGTAAATAATTTATAATAAAATAATCACTTAAACTGTAGTACTAGTACCTGTAACTTTGATGCAGCTGAATCGGTATCCCGCACAATAATTTTATCATCTTTTGTTTTGGATTTTGTGGGAGTCTAAGATCATCATGTCAATAAGAAAGTGTAAATGTCAGAATAACTTTCATGTATGGGTAATAAAACATTGGAATATTACAAGGTTCAACCTACCTCATCATCCATGAAAATGAGATTCGTCGGCCATGCTACATAAGCTCCTATCGCGTCTCCCACCACTGTTGCGTCTGATACATCGTCTCGCATAGGCAACAACGCCCCCCCCCTCTAATGCAATATCAACAGATACTTTCAAAAATCCAGCAGGGAGGGGTTTATGGTGAAGTAAGTCTCCCAGGGTGTTATGCACCTTTCCCTTGCCAACCATGCGATAAGTCGGCGATGATAAATATAGTCGACAAGGTGAAATGCCCTAAACAAATAATGATCAGTTAATGTGTCAATTAAGAAAAATGTGCTAAATTAATTTCAATGTAATATATACAATTACCTCTGGAAGCTTCTGCGGACAACCGATACTATCTTTGTCACTAGTAGCTTTACCGGCCTCTGGAGCGCGCCTTTCGGACATGTATCTCTCCTTATCCTTCTGTAATTCACGAATTTGAGCTTTCATTTCCTCCAAAGTAGCCATCACTTCTTTATTGGTTGGATTTTTTTTCCTTGGCTGCTTATACAGTTTGGATGGAGTGACACCGAATCCCTTGCCCCTCACACGCCCAGAGTACTCAGGAATATTCAACACCCGACTCAATAAACTCCTGCAATCATCGTCTTCAGCAGGAGTTATAGTCTGGGATAGGGACTCCTGAAATATAGATAAAAGCATATTTAAATATTTTATACACTTTGTTCAAACACTTTGTTCAAAAACTAATGTTGTACTTACACATTGTTCAAACACTTGTTGAACTTCTTCTTGGACGGCTCCATCTCTTCCCACCCGGGCAGCCTTCCATACGACATGGTCCGGAAGAGATGTCGCATCACTTTTCTCCTCTTCCAACTACGCATTAAGACGAACAATAAAACATTATATCCTATTATGTATACTTACTATTTTTTTGTAAATAGATCATATTAAAGCATATATATGCACTTACTAATTTTTGTTCTAAGCGTGCATATCCCAAACGCCCCTTTCTATATGGATACGCAGGGTTTGATGCCCGTTCCCGATTTACGCCACTCTTAACCTGAAAAAACAAGTTTAAGTCATATCAGTTTGTTTGTGGAATAAGGTATATATACTATACATTGTACATGATAAGTTGTACTTACTTCAAATTCTTTGGTTCTTCGCTTCGCAACAAATGTCTCCCATTCTGCATCCGAAATCAAATCAGCGTACTTCGCTGGACGCTCCGACTCTACAAAGTTGCCATCAGAATCTTTAAGATATTTGTTGGTTAAAAACGCTCTAAATCCCCTCAAGCGTTTTCCGGCCAACTGAATACAATATTTTCTCCTAGAATCCTCAATATTAAAAGATCTCTGCAAACAAATGCACATACATATAACATGTTAATATAATTAATTTAAAGATGTAACTGTCAACATAATTAAAAATGATCAAATCTCATACTTGAATCTCGGTCCAAATTTTATCCTTAGCCGCTTTTAATGCAGGAATTCTCCAGTTATCGCAAGTAATCGGAACTTGCGAACGTACAACTGCTCCAATATAACTTGTCAGCAGCGCACCATTAGGCTCAACCAACTGATCTCTTTTATTGCAATGGACATCGTACTTTACACCTCTATCTCTCGCACGGATGATACTTTTCATTATCGTTATGCCTCTTTTAATTTCGCCTTCAACGTCTTTGGGTGTTTCTTTTCCATCATGTGATGTTTCCTCGTTGTTGGCCATAATATACCTGTAATTCAGAATAACAACAACAACAACAAATATCAACAACAATAACAACAAATGTCATATTAAACAACAACAACAAACCATTTATATCAAATATAAACTATAACACAATATCATATATATCATATATCATATTAACTATATCAAATATAAACTATAACAAACCATCTATAAACCATCTATATCAAATATAAACCATCTATATCAAATATAAACTATAACACAAACCATCTATATCAAATATAAACTATATCAAATACAAACCATCTATATAAACTATAACAAATATAAACCATCTATATCAAATATAAACTATAACACAAACCATCTATATAACACAATATAAACCATCTATATCAAATATAAACTATATCAAATACAAACCATCTATATAAACTATAACAAATATAAACCATCTATATCAAATATAAACTATAACACAAACCATCTATATAACACAAATATAAACCATCTATATCAACTATAACAAATACAAACCATCTATATAACACAATATAAACCATCTATATCAAATATAAACTATAACATAAACCATCTATATCAAATATAAACTATATCAAATACAAACCATCTATATAAACTATTTTACATCAACAACAACAACAATATCATATATATCTCATATATCATATTAACACAACAACAAATAACACAACAACAACAAAAACCATCATTGAAAAGATAAAAACCATCTATATCATCAGAACAACAATGGTGAAAAGATAAAAAAAACAAGAAAAGCAGAGTAAAGCTTCACGTACCGTAACAATGGTGGACCGGCAATGCAGATGGATGGATGAACTCAAAAACGGACGGTGAACGGTCGGTGATGGTCAGAAGGATGATCAGACGGAAGAAGTTGATGGTCGGACGATGAACAGTGGTTCGTTCGTTCGTTTTCGTTCGCCAGAGAAAGAAGAAATGTGTTGCGTGACTGTTCTGATTCTATTAAAATTCTGGAGGGTATTTTAAAATTATAATATGAATACCTATAGCAGCGCTTTTAAAGGCCTTTAGCAGCGCTTTTAAAAGCGCTTTCATAGGGTGCCTTATCAATTCCATATAGCAGCGCTTTATATAAAAAGCGCTTTCTAAGGGTCCCCCTTTAACAGCGCTTTTGAAAAGCGCTTTCGTAGGCCCCCCCTTTAGCGGCGCTTTTTAAAAGCGCTATCTTAGCCCCACCATTTAGCAGCGCTTTTTTAAAAGCGTTGTCTTTGGTAGGCGCTTTTTTTCTTCTTTTTTTACTGGCCCTTTAGCAGCGCTTTTGTATAAAGCGCTGTCTTTCTATGCGCTGCTAAAAGTGATTTCTAGTGTAGTGATTCCGTATCCCACGAGTATTCAGTATCCGTTTGTCTGCTTTTTTATTGCGCTAACGCGTGAAATTTTTTTAATGGTGTTTTTGACATATATTCCATTAAAAATAAGATTACTTAGGAACAATTATAAAAAATTAAAAATATAATAATACATATTAACTTTAATATGTTGTAGTAATGTCTTCAGACCAATTTAATACTAGAAAAATATCTTCAGATCAATTTAACAATGCAAATGTCAACTTAAAATTAGCTTAATAATCTAAAGAGTAGAATGTGAAAATTAAAACTTATTAATAAATTAAATGTTACATAAAATAATATTATTTACATAATTAAAAAAAATAAAAGTAAGAAGACAACCAATGTATATTGTTTAATGTCTTAAAATTTTAATAATATCACAATGTAGAAATCATACAAATTATAAATAGATATAAAATAACAAAAATAAAATATTCACATATTTTACAATAAAGAACATTAATAATCTTACTATTATTTTTCATGCTCGATGTTCTGTTCAATAAAAAAAGACATATTTAGAAAAGAAAATAATGTGGTAGCTGTTATTTATTTTTGTAAATTACCCTTTTCTTATAACTTATCTGTGGATGTTGCCACTAATATATGTTTCCTCTCTCTCTCTCTCTCTCTCTCTTTTTTCTCTCACTTTCTCTTCGTCTCTCTCTAACTCTTTTTTATATCCGTCACGGTCTCTCTACCTCTATATATCCCAATCTCCTTTCCACATGGCATTTATTTGTTCCTCTTTCTTTGTTTTGTTAAGTAGCTAATAACTGGTTATCATTAGACAAAAAATCATGATGAAAACATAAACACAAATACATTCAATCTTTGAACGATATTCAACCCTTAATATCATTCATAGCCTTAGACTTGACATTATACAAAAAGAAAACTCTAAAGCCTATATTTACCATTATTGTAATTTTATTTGTGAATGTGAGTCTTATATATGACAAGATTAGAGATTAATCTCAATAACAACCTACACAATATAATTAAGTATCATATATTTTTTTTGAATATTTTAAAAATGATCAATTATTTTCTGATGGATTGATAAAAGAAATTAAATATATATAGTTCAAGTTTGTATTTTTGAGGAGTTGAATGGTGGTATAGTAAATGACTTGATAATTGGTAAAATATACAGTGATATACAATGGTTTGTAACAACTCTAACTTTCTACAAAACCTTTTTTTTATATTTATACTGTAGGTAATCACAAAGACACATTGACATTATATACAATTCACACAATTTAAAGATTCAATAATAATGGAAAGAAAGACAAAATTGCATGTGAAAGAGAATTTATATGAAATTAACAATTCATGAGAGAGAGAAAAATAACTTGCAAGTGAAAGAGAGATAATTGTTTAGGAAGTTAAAGATAAGGATGATAAAAAATTGTTAAAGTTTAAAATTGAGAATGAAACAATTATTATTTACTAAATTTATTTTGTATATGTGGTTGGTTTTAAAATAACAATTAAAGGTCAAATATCTAACAAATATAAGTTAGTCCAAAATGTTGTATTTTCCTTATCTATAGGTATATATAAGTATAGATTAATTTTTACGTTACATTGTAGAAATTATAGAATTTAAAATTTGAGATATTGTTTATATTTTAAATTTTTTGCAAATTACACGGGTAAAATTGGAACAATAATAGATAAAGATTCAAGAGAGGAAACCAAAATTTAAAAAATTTAATAAAAATAGTCATTGTTATTTGATCTAAAAATTAGAACACACTTTTTTTTCTTCTTTCGTAAGAGATAATGATTCATTTTTCTTCTACAATAGAGAGAAAAATTAAAGTATTAGACATTAAAAAAATCCAATAATCTCAATTTTCAAACCCCAATTTCACATATGGATTTGTTTATGTAAAAAGAACAAAATAGTAAATGAAAATAAATAAAAAACCAAATCAAAAAATTAGATTGAAGAATCTAAATGCCCTAATAATTAACTCTAACAGAAATCATTCTGTGATTCACAATCCATATTATGGCATCGGCAAATTGTAGATTTCTCTTTTCTACCACCATCATGAACATTGTCTGGATTTCAATTTTCCATATGTAGTCTTTCTTCTTATCTATTTTTGACTTCTATGGACCCGATGAGTTAGAAATGAAAGACATAACTTATAAGGAGAAGTTATTGAAATATAGTTTTTAATTAGAAGTTAAATTGAGTTTTATTTTCAAATAACTAATTACTTTGTACAAATATTCAAATATAAAATGGAGGGAGTAGTTAATTTTTATTTGTGTAAATTCTAAGTAGTTTTAAAGGGTAAAAGAGAAAAGAAAATAGGCTACACCAAAATAATGTATTGCCTTCATATATATATATATATATATATATATATATATATATATATATATATATATATATATATATATATATATATATATATATATATATATATATATATATATATATATATATATATATATATATATATATATATATATATATATATATATATATATATATATATATATATATATTGAATCAGTATTTACGTGTCTTCAATAAGGTAGCAAATCAAGAGCAAATTATATATCACTAATAAGTATATTCGACAAAGCCTATTTTACCATGGTTTTTTGAAGGACCGTGGTGCCATCTATAAAATTAGGCGCTTTTTATTATTTATTTTTTAATTAAAAATCGTTTACATATTATCGCAGCTATATATTGCAATAATAGTGAAAGCTCCTAAATGACATGAGTTTGAATCTTAGAGTTTATAATTTTGTGATTTCTTTAAAGTCATAGTTGCGCCTTTCTTTTTTATTTATTTTAAAATTAAAAATAAACGTAATTACACCACGGTTGATTATCACAACCGTGGTGATATCAATTACCTCATTTTATTTTTATTTTCATAGTAGCGCCATTTATTTTCATTTATTTTTAATTTAAAATTATTCCACATTTTATTACGGTTGTTTTAGCCAACTGTTGTGATGTATTTTCTGCTTTATTTTATAAAACTAGCTCTTTTTTACAAAAATCAATTAAATAAATAAAATATCACTACTTTTGGTTTAAACAACCATGGTGAAATTTATTTTGAAATATGAAATAGATCTTAGCTTTTCTATTCAATTACCAATTTTTCATATCATCGCTGAAAAATCATTCAACCCTAACACATTCGGAGCAAGTTGATCCTATTTTTTCATCTTCATTAACAAAAAGAAACAAACAATCATTATCTTTCGTTCTTTTGTTAACGTACAAATCCATCACTATCGTTCGTTTTTGGGTTTCCCTTTTACAAAACAGCAAAAATCACTATCCCTATTATTCGTTATTAAGTTTCTCTTTTACAAAACAACGTAAGATGAAGTCAGAGTAGGAATACAAGAAAAAAGGAAAAAACTATTTTACTTATTCATCACGTTTGCAGTATGTAAATTATTCACCAAGCATGTACGATATGTTTATGTTGTTGTTAATATTTATGATGTTGTTGTTTTTGTTGTTGTTGTTGTCAAACTTGACTGTTGTCGTTGAATGTTGTTGATGTTGAATATTGTTGATGAATGTTGATATTGTTGTTGAGGAGTGTTGAATAATGTTGTTTAATGTTGATGTTGAATGATATTTTTGAAGGTTTTGTTGATGTTGTTATTGTCGAATTTTGAATGGTATTGAATTTTGATGTTGTTGTTGTTGATGAATGTTGATGTTGAATTTATTATGTTATTTTATGTTTTTGTTAAGATTCATTTAACCTTTTGTAATTGTTTTTGAACATAAATGGACTCTTCATCTAGTGAAGAAATTCAAACAAATGATAATCATAAATTAATTCTCGTAACAATGAATCTCAAACTACAAAGGAAAAAAAATAAAGAGGTGCTACAATGATGGATAGATTAACTAACGTTCGAAACTCAGGTGAGAAATTGTTGATCGTGTTTAATCTCTTGACTTGGCCATGTTATGGGGAAAATTCTTTGCTTTTTAGTAGTTATGTTGCGTTTCTTGGATGTAGTAAAACGAGTATTTTAATTGATGATTGGACCCAAGTACAAGAAGATGTGAAAAAAACATATGGATAACCGTTAAGGAAATATTTTGAAATTTTACATAATTCAATAGTATTTTTTACAATTAGTAATACATATTAATGTAATTGGGACTCAACAACAATTCTCAAAACACATAAACAACAATTCAACTCAAAAATCAAAGAAACAATATTAATGTCTCGTACAAAAAAAAAATTCTATCTAAACAAAATGTCCTCTCTAGACAAGGTTCTCTCTGAACCAGAGTTTGCCAATGCAAGACTAACACTATAATTTTCTTTAAACTACACAACTCGAAAGTATTCTATATAGTTATAAATCAATCATATAAACACATCATATATACACATACTCATCTACAATACAAAATATTAACATATTATATCAATACCACTCACCAACAGAGCAATTCAAATTATTACTTATATCAGACCACTAATAGGGTAAGGCATAAACTATTCAAGGCAACTCTAGCCTTATAAAAATAACTAAAAAGAATCAAATTACTCAGATCACAACTCAACTCAATAATATTATCATCAATTTCTCAACAACTCAATTTTAACTCTTTTTCCTTAACAACCTTAAACAATAAAAATATTACTCAAAAGAAAACTTTATAATATCAACAATGCTCCAAACTCAACTCAAGTGTATCCTATATTCCGATCTCCAACTCTAAACAACTTAAAAGCAACTCTGAAAAATATATAACTACTCTAGTCAAATAAAATAGGACTCTTGGACTCATCAAAAAGGTAAAGAAAGGTCACCACACTCAAAATTGCTCAAAACTATGGACCAAACTCTAAAACTCTCTCACTTCAAAATACCACAAATTATAATAGACGTATCATAAAATTAGGAAATTCTCCAGTCTAAAATATATTTAAATCCTATTTTAAACACACTTAACCTCACCTCCAATAGAATTATGAAACTTCAGTTCTATTCATTTCAGTTCAGCCCTATCAAAATAATTCATGCATAAACTCTAAAACATAATGTTCCATTTCAAAATAGCACAAACAATTATACATCCATTATAAAATTACGAAACTCTCTAGTTTAAAATATCATTAAATTCTCTTTCTAACGATACTGCCGGCACCTTAAAAGAATTTACGAAACTCAATTTACCCTTGAAACATGATGACCAACGCTGCACTGAAATAGACTGCGCCTCATCTATAAAAACCAGCAAAATGCTAATATTGCATCGATCCTAGATCCGGTTTCTCTACTTGAAAATAAATATTATTGTGTTAGCTTTCCAATGCAACTAACGGCACCCGAAAAGGACTTACGAAATTCAAGTTATGTATGAAATAAGACGATTAATCCACTAATATGTCTACTTGTGATTTTCTACGTTTTTCTCTGTATTTAACAAATTTAAAACTTGCGTATTTCCCCTTTTGAGTTCTCACCGGCCCAAAAACATACCAATAAGCAACACCAATGAAAAGACATGAAATTTAGGATTATCAACAACATATTTGATTTTTTTTTACTATTATTATATCTTCCTTATTTAACAGATCTACCACTCATAGGCAACCACCATAACAAATAGGGTATAACTATTCCAATTTTATATTTTTTCCTTATCGCATAGTTATCAGATTAACATGGTCTTAACAAAATGCATCAATAGGGTTATCAAACTAACATTTCTTTAACAAAAGCTATCAACACATGTATCGAGTCAAAATACAAGAATGCATATAGATCATACAATAGACCTCAAAAACAATATCATGACAATCGTCTTAGAAGGTTTTAAACAAAAAAAATTTTATCTAAAAAATTATCAAAATGCAAATATAAAGGAAGGAAGGAGTGAAAGGAACGCTCACTATCCATCTACTTAAACACTCATACATGAATAATTTCTCACTCCTTACCTCGAGGATTTGAAGGTCGTTGAACTTTTTTGTCTTTGAGATTTTTCATCGCTCTCTAAATCCTCATAGATCAGTCTCTCTCATTCAGCCTCTTTTCCAAACTTTTACGCGTCGTCTCCATATGCTCTCCTCACTTTAATATTTATTCTAACCTAATATTCTACTTACTCTTTTTACATGTCAATTCTCCTCATACCCTCACTAAATCTCTATTTCTATTATTCAATTCATATTCTAACTAATATATATATATATATATATATATATATATATATATATATATATATATATATATATATATATATATATATATATATATATATTCATCAATTCAATTAGTGGAATAATATTATTTCATTAATTCTAATCACATCTTTAATTCTTAGTTAAAACACATATTTCTCAATAATATCTAATTATCTAATAAATCTATAACAATATATAAAGGCAATACATTGTTTTGGTGTAGCCTATTTTCTTTCCTCTTTTACCCTTTAAAACTACTTAGACGTTACACAAATAAAAATTAACTACTTCCTCCATTTTATATTTGAATATTGTACAAAGTAATTAGTTATTTGAAAAGAAAACTCACTTTAACTTCTAATTAAAAACTATATTTAAATAGTTTCTCCTTATAAGTTATGTCTTTCATTTCTAACTCATTGGGTCCACAGAAGTCAAAAATAGAGAAGAAGAAAGACTGCATGAGGAAAATTAGAATCTAGGCAATGTTCATGATGATGGTAGAAAAGAGAAAGTTACAATTTGCAGATGCTATAATATGGATTGTGAATCACACAATAATTTCTGTTAGAGTTAATTATTAGGGTATTTAGATTCTTCAATCTAATTTTTGATTTGGTTTTTTATTTATTTTCATTTACTATTTTATTCTTTTTACATAAACAAATCCATATGTGAAATTGGGGTTTGAAAATTGAGATTATTGGATTATTTTTTAATGTCTAATACTTTAATTTTTCTCTCTATTGTAAAATAAAAATGAATCATTATCTCTTACGAAAGAAAAAAAAGGTGTGTTCTAATGTCTATGATCAAATAAGAATGACTATTTTTATTAAATCTTTTAAAATTTGGTTTCCTCTCTTGAATCTTTATCTATTATTGTTCCAATTTTACCTGTGTAATTTGTAAAAATTTTAAAATATAAACAATATCTCAATTTTTAAATTATATAATTTCTACAATGTGACGTAAACATTAATCTATACTTATAGATAAAGACAATATAACATTTTTGACTAACATATACTTGTTAGATATTTGACCTTAAACTGTTATTTTAAAACCAACCACATATACAAAATAAATTTAGTAAATAATAATTGTTTCATTCTCAATTTACAACTTTAACAATTTTTTATCATCCTTATCTTTAACTTCCTAAACAATTATCTCTCTTTCACTTGCAAGTTTTTTTCTCTCTCTCCCTCTCTCTCTCTCTCTCTCTCTCATGAATTGTTAATTTCATCTAAATTCTATTTCACATGCAATTTTGTCTTTTTTTCCATTATTATTGAATCTTTGAATTGTGTAAAATTGTATATACTGTCAATGTGTTTTTGTGATTACCTACAGTATAAATATAAAAAAAAGGTTTTGTAGAAAGTTAGAGTTGTTACAGACCATTGTATATCACTGTATATTTTACCAATTATCAAGTCATTTACTATACCACCATTCAACTCCTCAGAAATACAAACTTGAACTATATATATTTAATTTTTTTTATTAATGCATCAGAAAATAATTGATCATTTTTAAAATATCCAAAAAAATATATGATACTTAATTATATTGTGTAGGTTTGTTATTGAGATTAATCTCTAATCTTGCCATCTATAACACTCACATTCACAAATAAAATTACAGTAATGGTAAATATAGGCTTTAGATTTTTTTTTTGTATAATGTCAAGTCTAAGGCTATGAATGATATTAAGGGTTGAATATCGTTTAAAGATTGAATGTATTTGTGTTTATGTTTTCATCATGATTTTTTGTGATAACCAGTTATTAACTACATAACAAAACAAAGAAAGAGGAACAAATAAATGTCATGTGCAAAGGAGTTTGGGATATATAGAGAGGTAGAGAGACTGATGAGTGATATAAAAAAAGAGTTAGAGAGAGACGAAGAGAAAGTGAGAAAAAGAGAGAGAGAGAGAGAGAGAGAGAGAGAGAGAGAGAGGGAGGAAACACATATTAGCGGCAACATCCACAGATAAGTTATAAGAAAGGGGTAATTTACAAAAATAAATAACAGCTACCACATTATTTTGTTTTCTAAATATGCTTTTTTTTATTAAAAAGAACATCGAGCACGAAAAATAATAGTAAGATTATTAATGTTCTTTATTGTAAAATATGTGAATATTATTTTTTTGTTATTTTATATCCATTTATAATTTGTATGATTTCTACATAGTGATATTATTAAAATTTATAGACATTAAACAATATACATTGGTTGTCTTCTTACTTTTATTTTTTTTAATTATGTAAATAATATTATTTTATGTAACATTTAATTTATTGATTAAGTTTTAATTTTCACATTCTACTCTTTAGATTATTAAGTTAATTTTAAGTTGACATTTGCATTGTTAAACTGGTCTGAAGACATCACTAAAACATATTAAAGTTAGTATGTATCATTATGTTTTTAATTTTTATAATTGTTCCTAAGTAATATTATTTTTAATGGAATATATGTCAAAAACACCATTAAAAAAATTGCACGCGTTAGCGCAATAAAAAAAGCGGACAAACGGGCACAGAGTACCCGTTTGAACGCTAATAATTTAATAATGATAATAATTGTAATTATTCTAACAACTCTCACCACACCCTAGCCTTACTCAAAGTATCTCTCACTAACTAATTTATATTTCTCTTATATCTACTAGCGTTCAAACGGGCACTCCGTGCCCGTTTGCCCGCTTTTTTTATTGCGCTAACGCGTGCAATTTTTTTAATGGTGTTTCTGACATATATTCCATTAAAAATAATATTACTTAGGAACAATTATAAAAAAAATAAAAATATAATGATACATATTAACTTTAATATGTTTTAGTAATGTCTTCAGACCAATTTAATACTAAAAAAATATCTTCAGAACTGATCAGAAGGGGATCACGGGCTGACCACACTCTGTTGGACTGCTACTTGTTCACCAGTGATGAGGAGGAGAAGGGGGGAGGTGTACCTGCAAGACACTTCGATGCCAAAGTAAGGAATTGGGCAGTGTGAGGACAAAGTACAAAAAGAGCAAGATGTGAAAAAATCTGACCCTCTTGTGGAAGAGGGTATTTATAGAGAGACCCCGGCGTTGGGCCAACGGTCACTTGTGTTGGGCTGGATTGCCAGGCCTAACCCAGGTGACTGCTAGGGCTTACGCGGTGTAGTGAAGACCAGGACGTGGTCTTCGCCCTAGTCCAACAGTCCTGTGGTCTCCGGAAAGTGGGTTTGACTTGCTCTTTCGGAGGTGGGCAGTTGGTTGGTGACGTGTCCCCGCGGAGGGAAGCATGTGGAGAATGTGTGAAGGACACGTTGTCCTGCCCGACAGGAGGGCAGGTTCTGCCCGCGGGGGGGAAGGTCTTGTCCTCGGGGGTAGAGTTCGCCGAGCGGGGAGTCTCCAGCCCGTCGTAGATGAGGTAGGCCTTCCTCGCAGGGAGGCCTTTCTGGCTCGTCGGGGACCTCATGCCCGTCGCGATACTCGGACTGGATAGGGCCTGGTGGAACTTTATTGGGCTGGGCCCGCGTGGTCAGCCCGGGGTCCAGGCCAGAACATGAGCCCCCCAAGTCGTTGCTCCGAGGAAGGGAGCGATGACTTGATGACGTCGTTCCGGGGAAGTGGACTGGCCCTGGGGAAGATCCTTCAGCGCGAGCACGCGCACCCTACGTCGTCAATTGTCCGGGCTTGAAGAAGGGTATTAGCGAGGAGAGGTGAAGGGGCGCGTCTGTCTGCTTCCGCCACGTGTCACGCGCTGGGTGGCTGCTAGGGCGGCTACCCTAGGGTACTCAAGTGTCTAGCGACACTTTGAGTCCCGTGCAGGGGTATAAGTAAGCGAACCCCTGCTCATTTCTCACTTTTCGCCCTCTGGCTCTTAAGTTTCCTGCCCGTTGTCTCGCCACCGTCTGATATCTCCGATCACAGCCGCTGCGTTCTCCGTCATAGATTTCATCGCAGTAAGTTTCCTTTCTCTTTTCTTCTGTTTTTCTTGTTTGTTTTATGATTGTGGTCGGGGCCGTTTGAATGCATCGAGGAGAGGCGAAGATCTCCGCCGTTCTAGGGATTTTTTTAGGGTTTTTATTATGAATGTCCCGGGGAGAGATGCTTGTTCCGATGAGTGTGCCGGAGAGGGAAGCTTTTTCCGATGAATGCCCCGGGGAGAGATTCTTTACTCCGATGAACGTCCCGGGGAGCGACGTCTATTCTGACGGACACCTCCGAGGAGGGTTTGCAGTTGGGGTCATACTGATAACCGGGGAGGTGGTAGGTTAGGGCAGATCCACCGGGGACGATGCTCGGGGAGTCTTCGTCGCCCTTTCACTTGACTTACAGTGGAAGGGTGAATTTGATCTCTGTCATCGAATTCACCATTACCTTCTGCTTTTCAGGTGTTAATGACTACACTCGTCTTGGGCACAATGGCCGAGGATAATGAGCCGGACGTCCCCTATTTTGATGAGCGCGTCGTTCTGATCGGAGACTGGGTGGCCGAGGAGCCTCTAACCACGCCTTCCTGCTTTGCTTCTGATCCGGCAGGGGCCTATGCCAACGTGGAGGACCGGGAAGAGGGGGATCCTCAAAACTGGCAAGTCTACCGTCCCCGGCCAGGTCATCGAATCTACTCGAAATACGGGCGGATGCGCTTCCCGATGTATGAGTTTTACTACAAAGGGGATAGGCTCAGGTTGCCCTTTTCGGACTTTCATATGGGCCTCTTCGACTGGCTGAGGTTGGCCCCGTCGCAGCTGCACCCTAACGCCCTGGCTTTTATTCGGGCCTTCGAGCTCGTGTGCCAATATCTCCAGGTCGGCGTCACGGTGTCGTTGTTCTTTCGTATTTTCCATCTGCAACGGCAGTCGGTGAGTGGCCGATATGGCTGGGTGTCGTTCAAACAGCCGGACAGGCTTTTCAGAACGTATATGGATTCTGTCCGAGATTTCAAAGGTCGCTTTTTCGTGGTCAGCCCGATCACGCACGAAGGGGTCCGTTCTTTATATTCGGAGGGGGAGAAGATAGTGGATGGTCGTCGTGAGGCCGTCATGCTGCCCGGGTGCACGTGGAGTGGTCCCTGGAACATTATTCTCGGGGAACAGGTCGGTATATCGTTCGGGCGGGGTCGCTCGATGACGAGGACATGGCTAGTTATCTGAAGATAGTTTCCTTCGTGTGCAATTTACCGTCGTCGAAGCTGGTCACCCCCGATGGCCGGTATATCCTCGACAGTTACTGAAACATTCGTTAGACGCCGAGGCTGATCAACACAAAGGCCCTGCTCAAGTGTGCCACGGAGGAGGATGCCCTGCGCTACCTAGGTGGTGGACGCCTCATCCTTTTTCGACCTGATATCCTTAGCTTTTTATTGACCAGTTTTTCTTTTGTCGTGCAGGGAATATGGCTTCTGTCGAGGAGCGAGTGAAGAAGTTGCGTGCGTCAAGGGCTGTCGTTCCTCCAAAGACGCGAGTGGCTCAGTTGGCCGGGCAGTCTTTTGCGGAACAGGATGGGAGGGGGTCGTCGGCGTCCTCGACCGGTAGCCAGTCTCCTACTTCTCAAGGGGCCCCGATGAGAGCGAGAGTTCAGGAGGATACACCCGTGGTTGACTTATCGGTGGATTTTTCCGAGGAGGGTTACGCTATCGCTCCTTGTCACCAGCACCCCAACTATTTCCATAGGGCTAGGTCGCCCAACATTCTTGCGGGGGAGGTGAAGGTGATTCTGGGTGCTGACCGTGCTACGAGGAGGCAGGTTCTAACCAAGGACTTGGCCGCGTTGATGCGGACTTTCACTACGGCGATGGTCTTCAGTGATGAGAGCTGCTCGATCGTCGAGCTGTCAAAGCTGCAAGGGGATCTCGCTTTCGCGCAGTCCCGTCTGAGTAAGGCAGCTGAGGATTTGGAGGCGAGCCGAGGGAGGGTGACTCAGCTGACCGAAGAGTTGGAGAAGACTCGCGGGGAGGTTGACCTCGAGCGCAAGAGGTGCGGCAGCATCGAGGAGAAGCTGAGGGCAACTGAGAAGGAATTGCAGGCGTCGAAAGCTCGTGTGGTGGAGCTCGAGGGTAATCTCTTTCCTGGTGATGACGAGACTGATGACGACAGGTTGCTGGTTACCCGGGCGAACCTGCTTGCCAGGATACGTGTGTTGGAAGAAGATTTCCTAGATGGTTTTGCCGCGGGCTTGAACAACGCCGTTGTGCAACTCAGGGTGGTGAACTCCGGTGTCGCCTTCGTCGAGGATGGGATCGTCCCCTTCCACGAGATAGTTGACGGCCGGGTGGTCGACCCCAGTGCCGAGGAGGCTGACATCGTCGTCCCTGTCGTCGAGCCTGAAGCTGATGGAGAGGAGGGAGCATAGACTAGCCACGGGTCTGCGTGCCCGCGTATTTCGGCCTGCGTGCCATATTTTGTATTTTGTTGTTTTCTTTGTCGGGCCTGCGTGCCCTTGTTTATGTAATATTGACTACTGAGCTGGTGCCCGCTTTTGATTAATATATTTTGAGAATTGTCTAAGTGTGTCCCTCGTTTTTGCATGTTGTTTATGCTCGTTTTATTTCTGCACGTACTTGTATGCTTGAAATGTATGTATGTTTGAAATGCATGTTTAGTATGCCTTTGGGCCTATCCGGGGTGGTAGCTCGACGAAGATTGTTTCCAGCGGTGTGGGTAACTAGCCGGCTGGTCGACTTTGTTGCCTGACCGATTCAGGGGTAGTTCTCCCCGTGGCGTGGACGTCCCATCGTGAGCTGGGTGTCCTTCCGGTGTTGGTACAGCGGTAGGGAATCTCGATCGAGGTGTTTCCTGCCGAGCAAGGCCTTCTGCCCACGCATACAAGAGGCAGGGTTTGCTTTTAGTCTGGTCGTTTAGGAGACGCGAAGAGGTGCGGTGGTACCATGTCGCCACCCCAGTGGTCGCGACGATGGGTCGTCGCGGGCAGTGTTTAAATGTAGTACCGCTTAAGTTTCTCGGCATTCCATGGTCGAGCTAGTTGTTCCTCGTGCAGGTTTTCGAGGTAGTAGGCCCTGTGCTCCGTCTTGTCGCGGACACGGTAGGGACCTTCCCAATTCGCAGCCAGTTTGCCATCGTGTAAGTCTTTCTGGTTTCTGCGCAGGACTAAGTCGCCGGTTTGGAAGTCGCGTTTCAGGACTTTGTTGTCGTGGCGAAGTGACACCTGATATTTCAGTCGGGCTTCCCGAAGGGCTGCTCCTGATTGAATCTCCTCGACGAGGTCGAGGTCCTCTCGTAAGGTGTCGTCGTTGTCGTCGGTGTCGAGGGGAGCTTCAGTTCGTCTGGATGGCTCCCGTATCTCGACTGGGATCACTGCTTCGGTTCCATACGTGAGGCGGAATGAGGTTTCCCCCCTTGTTGAATGGGGCGTAGTTAGGTACGCCCAGAGGACGCTGTGGAGTTCCTCGACCCATGCCCTCTTTGCGTCGCCGAGTCGTCGTTTTAGTCTCCTGAGTATGACCCTGTTTGCGGATTCCGCCTGGCCGTTTGTCTGGGGATGTTCGACCGAGGTGAAATGGTGTTTGGTTTCGAGCTTGGTGACGAAGTCGCGGAAATTTTTGTCTGTGAACTGTGTGCCGTTGTCTATGACGATGGCGAGCAGGACCCCGAATCGTACGAGGATATTTCATTTGTAAAATCGGAGTATGTTGTGGGCCGTGATTTTGGCTAAGGCTTCGGCCTCAATCCATTTAGTGAAGTAGTCCACGCCCACGATGAGATACTTGTTCTGATAGGAGCCTAGGGTGAAGGGGCCGAGGATGTCCATCCCCCACCAGGCGAATGGCCACTAGGAGGAGATGGATTTGAGTTTGGTCGGTGGAGCGAGGTGCATGTCCCCGTGTCTTTGACATTTATCACATTATTTGACGTGCTCCCTCGCGTCTGTTTGCATTGAGGTCCAGTAGTATCCTGCTCGTAAGGCCTTTCTCGCCAGGGATCGCCCTCTGAGGTGCTGTGCATTGATGCCCTCGTGGATTTCCTCTAGGACGGCTGCAGCCTGGGAGTTGTCGATGCATTTGAGGAGTGGGATCGCGGAGCCTCTGCGATATAGTTTTCCCTCGAGGAGGACGTACGAGCAGGATCGTCGCTTAGTCGCGCTTGCCTCTTTAGGGTCGGTTGGTAGATGGCCTATGCTGAGGTAGGTGAGTAGCGGTGTCATCCAACAGTCGATATCTCTTATTGCATTGATGTCGAGCGGGGCGGTGGCCGTTTTGGTGCTCGGTTGCGATAGGACTTCTTGGATGACCGACTTGTGGGCTCCTCTCTTTTTGGTGCTCGCCAATTTTGAGAGAATATCGGCTCGGGTGTTCTGCTCACGCGGGACATGCTGAATCTCCGCGGAGTCGAAACTTTGTAGTTTTTCGATGATAAGTGCTAAGTATTCGGCGAGGTTGTCGTTTTTCGCTTGATATTCTCCTCGTACTTGCGAGGCGATCAGCTGGGAATCTGTGTAGATTTTAATTTCTCTGGCCCCGAGGTCTGATGCCAGGCGAAGTCCGGCCAGGAACGCTTCGTACTCGGCTTGGTTGTTAGTCGTCGAGAAAGCCAGCGTGAGGGAAACCTCTATGATGGTGCCCTCTGTGTTATCGAGGATGATGCTGGCTCCGCTGCCCGTGGAGTTGGAGGAGCCGTCCACGAAAATGGTCCATATGTGGCTCCCCGTGGTAGGGTCGGGTGAGGAGGTCATCTCAACAACAAAATCGGCCGGGGCTTGGGCATTGATGGCTTTCTGGCCTTCGTAGACGATGTCGAACTCAGATAGGTCTAACGACCATTTCAGCATGCGTCCAGCCATGTCGGGGCGACCGAGGAGCTGGCGGATGGGCTGATCGGGGAGGAGCACGATGGTGTATGCTAGGAAGTAATGTCGGAGCCGTCGTGCAGCGGTGATGAGGGCTAGGGCGACTTTTTCGATCAGTTGGTATCGGACTTTGGGACCGTGGAGGGCTTTGCTCGTGAAGTAGATTGGCTTTTGCCCCTCTTCGGTTTCTCTGATGAGAACGGCGCTGAAGGCCTCGTTAGTTACAACCAGGTATAGGTATAGGGTTTCTCCCATCACGGGTCGTGTTAGCACTGGTGGTTTGGATAGGACGCGTTTGAGGTGGCGGAGGGCTTGCTCGCACTCCTCTATCCATTCGAACGCGGTCTCCTTCCTGAATAGTTTGAAAAAGGAGAGGGCGTGCTGTGGAGATTTGGCGATGAACCGGGAAAGTGAGGCGAGCACGCCGTTGAGGGATTAGATGGATTTCTTTGTGGTGGGGGTGGTGATTTCCGAAAAGGCGTGGCACTTATCTGGATTCGCCTTGATCCCACGCTCGGTCAGGTAGTAGCCGAGGAATTTTCCTGCACAGACACCGAAGGTGCATTTCTTCGGGTTGAAGCGCATTCGGCAGTTCCTCGCTGTGTCGAAGACCTTTCTGAGATGGGCTGGGTGGTCGACTTCCGTGCAGGATTTGACGATCATGTCGTCCATGTACACTTCGAGCATGTCGCCGATTTCGCCCTGGAAGACATTGTTCATCATCCGTTGGTACGTGGCGCCGACGTTCTTTAGGCCGAAGGGCATTACGTTGTAGTAATAGTTTCTCGATGCCGTCATGAAGGTCGTGCTCTGTTTGTCGTGCTCGCCCATCAGGATCTGGTTTTACCTCGAGTATGCGTCCATGAAGGACAAGAGCTTGAAGCCCGCGGAGTTATCGACGAATTTGTCGATGTTGGGGAGAGGGTAGGCGTCCTTAGGACATGCCTGGTTGAGATCGGTATAGTCAACACACATGCGCCATTTTCCATTATTCTTTTTAACGAGTACAACATTGGACAACCAGGTTGAATACCTGGCTTCCAAAATAAAATTCGCCTCTAAGAGGTCTTTTATAGCTTCTTCAGCCGCCGCCGACTTTTCGGGGGACTGTCTACGCCTACGTTGAACTACGACCTTCACGGTCGGGCTGATGGACAGCTGATGGCAGGCGACCTCGGGGTCGAGTCCGGGCATTTCTGCGGTGCTCCAGGCGAAGAGGTCGGCGTTCTCGCGGAGACAGGTCTGTAGCTGTTTTTTCGCTAAGTCTGGAAGTTCGGCACCGATCTTCACAGTTCTGCTCTTGTCCTCCTCGAATGTGACGATCTCGAATTCATCGTTTGGGATGGGGCGTGCCGGGTGGGTGGGCTGCCCGTTGGACTGGTTGGCTTCGCTGGTCCTTATTTCGTGATCGTGCTCTTAGGTGAAGCGGCTGTCGAGGTCCACGGATCCGACGAGCTCCTTTGGTTCGCTCTTCGGCGTCACGGTTGGGGTTGCCTTCTTAGTTGCTGGAGCGATGGTGTCCAAACCTTTTAGCATGGCCTTGAAGCACCTCCGGGCGGCCTCGATGTCCCCGTTCAGGGTCACCATGGCCCCCCGCTTCGTGTAGTACTTCATCTTTAGGTGGACGGTGGAAGGCACCGCGGTGAGCTCAACTATCATTGTTCTTCCCAGGATACAGTTGTAGAGGGACGGGCACTCGATGACTAAGAAACGGATATTGATCTCCCTGGCCGTTTCCTCTTCCTCGAAAGTGACTTTCAGCTCCACGTACCCCTAAGGTCTCGTCGTCGTCCCGTTGAACCCTTGAAGGTTGGAGCCTACGTAAGGGGACAGGTTGGATTCGTCAAGTTGGAGGGTCGTGAAGAGGTGGGTGTACATGATGTCCACCGAGCTGCCTCCGTCGACGAGGATGCGTCTGACGTTGAAGTTCGCCATCCGCGCCCGTATCAGCAGGGGGATGTTGGAGATGGGGGAGCCCCGGGGGAGTTCCTAGAGGTAGAACGTGATCAGATTGGATCGACCGTGAAATCTTTCGAGCATGCTCATCTTACCGGAGTTGCTTGTGATAAGCTCGTCAAATTTTCTTTTCACCGATCCTATGGACAGGTTCCTTGTGGTGCCGCCCGAGATGACCATGGCTCTAGCAAAGTATTCCCACCGGCTGGTTGGCCGTACCAGCTCGTCGGGTAGGTCAGGGCCGTCGGGGAGGCCGAACTCTTTGTCTGCAAACCAGTCCTCGGGGTGGCTGACACACAGTGCGACCTGGTGTCCGTTGTCGTCGTCGGAAGAGGGGAGCTCTTCGACTTTCTTGGCTTCGGGGGCTTCTTGCCTCGGGGCCTCACCCCTCGGGTGTACCTCTTTAGGTGGCCGTCTTTAATCAGGATTTTGATCGCGTCCTTGAGATGGATGCAGTCTTCCGTCACGTGCCCGTGGCTCCTGTGGAATCGGCAGTATTTCGACTTGTCCATATTGGGTTCGGGGGGCGTCGGCCTGGGGAAGCGGACACCTCCCTGGGTAAATTCGGTTTTCGCCCACTCGGCCAGTATACGCTCGCGGGAAGCGACTAAGGCCGTGTATTCCATGAATCGGTCGGCGGGGCCGCGTTGTTCGCGGGGGTGATGTTCCCGACAGCGGTCACCTCCCCGCTGATGGCTTGAGGCTCCGTCATCTCGGTGCCCGCGGGGGGCCTCCTTATCTCGGGTGTCTTGAGCAGAGTTGGCTGCTTAGGTTTCCTCGAACCGGATATAATGCGCAGCTCTGTCGAGGAAATCCTGCAGGGAAGTTGGTCGGTGTATGCCCACGGCCTCGTAGAACTTGGAGTCGCGGTGTAGATCCTGCTCCATTAGGTAACGTTTCATCTCGTATGACGTCGTTACCTGCACTGCTTCCCGTGTGAATCTTTCAATGTAATTTCGGAGAGGCTCGTCGGGGGCTTGGATTATCGCGCCGAGGGCGGCTTCTGTCTTCGGGTGGCGTCGGGACGCTGTGAAGTGTTTTGAAAACAGGTCCTTCAGGATCCTCCACGACGTAATCGATTCGGGCTCCAGACTTTTGTATCATGTCATGGCGCCTTTCCTTTGGGTCGTCGGGAATAGCCTGCACTTGATAGCTCCTCTGACGTTTCGGTAATCAAGCATGGCCTCAATGTCTTCCAGGTGATCGTCCGGGTCGGAGGTACCGTCGTACGTCGAGAGCGTCGGGGGCTTCTCCATCCTGTGGGGGATGGGGGCGGCCATGATTTCCCGGGATAAGGGAGTCCTGTAGTCATCTTCGTCGCTGAGAGTGGGTGACCGAGGAGGAGATGGGCCGTTTAGTATAGGCACCTGGTTTCGGGTCCTCTGCCTTCTGACCGGGGGTTTGACGCGCGGAGGCCTGGTCGGGATTACTGTCGTGTTCTGCCGCCTCCTGCGAACTTGTCTCGTCGGAGATCTGGTGCGCTCCCGCACTACTTCCATTCGGGGCCTCTCCAGCCGAGTTCGTCGATTTCTGGGTTGAGGCGAGGGACTCCTCGAGCCCCTGTTCTGGTCTTCCCGCAGAGGGGACCTTGGGGGGACCTCCCGCTCCAGCGCTCCAATTCGTGCGTTCTGCTGAAACAATAGCTGGTTCATCTAGTTGATGGCCGTAAAGAGGGCGGCCACCGTTGGGTCCGCTCCCGCTGTGACGGGAACGAGATGGAACACCGCTGGCTTTATGGCCGGCGGTCAGCCTGGTGTGTCTCTCTCGTCGGTCTGGCCGTCTCTCTCGTCGGTCTCCGTTGGGCGTGACGTCTCCGTCTGCTTGCTGCCGTTGGCGGAGGCGTTAAGCATGAAGTCGTGCACGGTATCTTCGTGATGTGGGCTAGCCATGATCGTGGAGTGTTGGTGAAACTTTGGTTCTCTGCTCGGAGTAACGGGAAAGTTTCTGTTCCCACAGACGGCGCCACTGATCTGACCTGGTCAAAAGGGGATCACGGGCTGACCACACTCTGTTGGACTGCTACTTGTTCACCGGTGATGAGGAGGAGAAGGGGGTGTACCTGCAAGACACTCTGATGCCAAAGTAAGGAATTAGGCAAAGTGAGGGCAAAGTACAGAAAGGGCAAAGTTGGGGTAGGTCTTGTCCTCGGGGGTAGAGTTCACCGAGCGGGGAGTCTCCAGCCCGTCGTAGTTGGGGTAGGCCTTCCTCGCAGGGAGGCCTTTCTGGCTCGTCGGGAACCTCGTGCCCAACGCGGTACTTGTAACACCCATTTTAATTATTTAGTCATTTTATTATAATTATAATTATTATATGTTGGTGTGCCCTTCGGTGGGGGTGTGTTGGATGATGATTGGTGGGTGTCCCTGATGTGGGAGGATTATTGGTGGTGATATTATTATTATTATTATTATTATTATTATTATTATTATTATTATTATTATTATTATTATTATTATTATTATTATTATTATTATTATTATATTTATTATTATTATTAATATTATCATGACTTTTGGTGAGTTGATAATATTATTATTATTATTATTTCATTATTATTATTATTATTATTAGTAATATTATTAATATGGAGAATATAATATTATTATTAATATGGTTATTATATTATTATGATTATTGGTGAGATAATAATATTGTTATTATTATTATGGTTACTTTTATTAATATTTAGTAATATTATATATTATTATTTTTATTACTTGGGATTAGAATATATAAAATAAAATAGAGGAATAAGAGGGGGAGTTAGAACGTGAGAAGAGAAAAGAACGATAGAAGTGAGAAGAACGGGAAAGAGAGCGAAGAACGAAGGAGAAGAGGGAAAGTCAGAATTGGCCAACCTTGGAGGATTTCTTCACCGATCAGATCGATTAACAAGGTAAGGGGGGAGAAACTTGATTGGGAATGGTATATACATGTATAGGGTAGTGGGGTTTCCTTAACCCCGTAGGAATGTATCAGTGTATGAAGTTTTATGTTGTCATGCCTATAATTGTTGATTGATGTTGAGAATTGGTATTTGATAAACCAATGAGGAATTGATATATGTCGATGTTGATGAATTGTTGTTTTAGGTGAGTTTGGGGTATTGGTTGGGTTTACGGTTTTAGGGAATTCTGTGTAATCTTTTGATGTATCGGTAGAATGTTTAGGTGTTGATTCTGGAATATGGATTAGGGAGTGATTGGTTGGAATTACGTGCACTATTGATACTGAGAATAAGATGAGGATTAAAGTTGGAATGTTAGGCTTGAATTTGGCTCTGGTAGCACTTCAGAGCAGTAGAAAATTTGGTGGATCGCAGCATTCGATGGGCTTCGCCTGGCGAGTGTTGGCGAAGCTTCGCCTGGCGAATGAAGGCGAGTATTTGCCTGGAAAACTGTGGCGAGTGGTAGCGAATAATTCTGAATTAAATCCCAGACCAAAAGAGTAGGAACATCGCCTGGCGAATGCCAGCGATGGTTCGCTACGGGGATTCGCCTGGCGAATGTCCCAGCGAATGTAGCAGAAAATGTGACTTTTTGTGACGTTTGGCCTCGAGCTTTGATCTTGTGTGATCCCTTTGGCCATGATGAAGTGATAGAGTGGTGATTGTAGGATTTAATTGGAGTACTTGGTGATAGTAAGTGATCCCTTGATATCTTATTTTAAGTGGATGATTAGTTGGTGTATTCCCGAGTGGTGGGATGTGTTTATACTTGGTGTTAGATGTGAGATTGCTCACTGTGTGATTTGAATTATATGATGTTGGTGTGTAATATATCTATACCTATATGCATTGACGTATGATGATATGATCAGGAGGATCGTGTGCACTTAGTGTGCCTGAATATAATAGTTATGCATTGGTGTCGTGCATATCATGGTGTTTGGTGGGATGAATCATATCTCAGGAGGAGCGTAAGTGATTCATCCGTACTCCTTGTGGAGAATGGTGGGAGATAGATCATATCTCAGTAGGAGCGTAAGTGATCTGTCGGGGATGGATCATATCTCAGTAGGAGCGTAAGTGATCTGTCCAAGGTTCGATTGAATGAACCAATGAGTCGGTACCGCATGCATGGTGTTGAGTTGCATATTTGCATTATAATATGTTATATTGTAATTTGAACAGTAGGTTCGTGATTGGTGTTGTGGGGTGAATATTGGGGTGTTGGCGTGTTTTACTACCTTGTTTACATGTATTACATTACCAATATATTTTTGATCATGTTTTCTCACCCCTTTGTTGTTGTTGTGGTCTGTGCTTCTTCGGAAGTACAGATAATCCAGGTACTTAGCTAGCTTGGATTATGGTGTGCCATTCGAGTCTAGGATGCTCTGATACGTAGCATGGGACTTGGGTGTTTTTATTTGTTTTATGCTTAACTTGTATTTTGTTCCTGTGAACGTATCAAAAACCTTTGTTGGATTTTACTATTTAATATTCCGCTGTATTTGGAGAAAAACCTTTTTATAAGGAAATGTTGGTTTCGCTATGTGATATCCCACTTGGGAAGAAAAACTCTGATGTTTATTTATAATGTTTATTATTTTAATTGTTTTTGGGAAGTGGGGTGTTACAATTGGCATTAGAGCAGGTCGGTCCGTCCGGCCAGTGTAGTTGAGTTGAGTCTGTCCTTTAGGATAGAGTTCAGTATCTTTTAACCTGGTGTTGTTATTTTTGAGCAGTATGGCAGGAAGGAACGATGCTGCGTTGGCTGCTGCTATGCAAGCAATGGCGCAGGCGGTTGCTAATCAGAACCAAACTGTAGATGCCCAATTCAGGAGTTTGGCGCAGTTTCGGAGCAACAAGTCGTCGACGTTTGAAGGAGAATTCTGGATCCTGAAGCTGCACAGAAGTGGCTGAAGACAATCGAGAAAATCTTCAGTATTATGGATTGTAGTGATGAGCAGAAGGTGAGGTTTGGCACTCACATGCTGGAGGGCGAAGCTGAAGCTTGGTGGGACAACAGTCGCCAAAGATTGGAAGCTGCTGGAACTGCCATTACTTGGGAGGTGGTTCGGAAAGGTTTTCTGGAAAAGTATTTTCCGGAAGATATTCGAAGTGCTAAGGAGATTGAATTCTTAGAGCTGAAGCAGGGTAGTATAACGGTAGCAGAGTATGCTGCTAAGTTTGAAGAGCTGGTGCAGTATTGTCCTCATTATAATATTGATGGGGAAATGACTTCTAAGTGTTTAAAATTTGAGAATGGACTGCGTCCAGAGATTAAGTTGGGGATTGCTTGTCAGAAGATCAGGAGTTATCCCGAGCTGGTAAGCAGGAGTAGAATTTATGATAATGACAACCGGGCAAGGATTGCACACTACAAAGCTGTTAATGACCGTAAGAGTAAGCAGAGGTTCAGTGATACTCCTTATAGTGTTGTTGCTGATAAGGGAAAGCGTAAAGCTGTTGTTGATAAGAAGCCCAGAGAGGGAAAGACATCTGCTGATGGGAAATGTTTCCGATGCGGTGGCATGGGACATCGTGCTAATGATTGTCCTAATGAAGTAAAGAAGTGTTTTAAGTGTGGGAAGCCAGGTCATGTGATAGCTGATTGCAGAGCTACTATGCCGACCTGTTATAACTGTGGTGAGAAGGGTCACATCAGTACCCATTGTGAGAAGCTGAAGAAGCCTCAGATATCTCCGGCTGGTGGGAAGGTGTTTGCTTTGGCAGGAACTCAAGTTGTCAGTGATGAGCGAGTTATCAAAGGTACTTGTGTTATCAATAATATTCCTTTGACTGCTATTATTAATACGGGTGCAACCCACTCGTTTATTTCTGTTGACTGTGTGAAGAGGATAGGATTGGTGCCGTCTACTCTTGAGAGACAAATGACTATTGAGACACCCTCTATTGGCTCAGTGACTACTTCTTTCGTATGCCTGAAGTGCCCGCTGACTATTTTCGGTAGAGAATTTGGAGTGGATCTGATTTATCTACCACTTGGTAATTTGGATGTTATACTGGGTATGAACTGGTTAGAGTTCAACCGAGTCTACATCGATTGTTTTCGGAAGGAATTGTTGTTCCTGACTCCAGAAGGGGAAGCTTTAGCAGATTCTTTGTCTAGTAAAGAATTGAGGACCTTGTTGGAAGATGAAGCTAAAGTGTTTGCTTTATTTGCATCATTATCGGTGGATAGCAAAGTGTCAATGGAGGAATTGGCAGTGGTGAATGAATTTCCGGAAGTGTTTCCTGACGACATTACGGAATTGCCTCCGACGCGAGAAGTGGAATTTAGTATTGACCTTGTTCCTGGTACGAGGCCTATTTCTATGGCGCCGTACAGGATGTCTGCAGTGGAATTGGCTGAGTTGAAGTCTCAGGTTGGAGAATTGTTGGATAGAAAGTTTATTAGACCGAGTGTGTCGCCGTGGGGAGCTCCAGTGTTATTGGTGAAGAAGAAGGATGGTAGTATGCGGTTGTGCATCGACTACCGTCAGTTGAATAAAGTGACTATTAAGAATAAGTATCCTCTACCAAGGATTGATGATTTGATGGATTAGCTGGTGGGAGCTCGTGTGTTCAGTAAGATCGATTTGAGATCGGGTTACCATCAGATAAGGGTAAAAGAAGGTGATATTCAGAAGACTGCTTTTAGGACTCGATATGGACATTACGAATATGCTGTAATGCCGTTTGGAGTGACTAATGTGCCGGGAGTATTTATGGAGTATATGAACAGAATTTTCCAT
This sequence comes from Lathyrus sativus, assembly GCA_963859935.3. Taxonomy (NCBI): domain Eukaryota; kingdom Viridiplantae; phylum Streptophyta; class Magnoliopsida; order Fabales; family Fabaceae; genus Lathyrus; species Lathyrus sativus. The sequence goes on along the minus strand of OZ012736.1, from coordinate 398,016,190 downwards.
TCTTATTTGGATCAGTTCATTGTGGTATTTATTGACGATATATTAATTTATTCTAAATCTGATGAAGAACATGCAGGACATCTGAGGATTGCCTTGTAGGTGCTGAAGGAAAATAAATTGTTTGCTAAACTGTCGAAGTGTGACTTTTGGAAGAAGTCGGTGAGTTTCTTGGGACATGTAATATCTGGTGATGGCATAGCGGTGGACCCGTCAAAAGTAAGTGCAGTGTTCCAGTGGGAACCACCAAAGACAGCAACGGAGATTAGAAGCTTTTTGGGTTTGGCAGGTTATTACCGCAGATTTATTGAAGGGTTCTCTAATTTGGCGTTGCCATTAACTCAGTTAACGAGGAAGAACCAAGTTTTTTTATGGGATACTGCTTGTGAAGAAAGCTTTGAAGAGCTGACGAAGAAATTGACTACGGCACCGGTGTTAGTGTTACCGACTCTGAGTGAACCGTTTGTGGTATACTGTGATGCGTCTAAGATGGGATTAGGCGGAGTTCTTATGCAGAATGGTAAGGTAGTAGCATATGCTTCACGGAAACTGAGAGTGTGTCGCGGTGAAATTTGGATACCAAACTATTGATTAGTTTGAATCTTTAATTCATTTTGCAACCGAACTTTAATTTGTCCAAAGGAAGGGATAAAGATCGAAATTCCCACAATGCAATGCAAATGCAAGCTAGAGAGTTTTAGGTTCGGGGGGTTGGTTAAACTTAGGGAAGGTACTAGCATCCTAAGTTTCTGTAGTATCCTACAGGAACCTCTTGTTTTATGTTTGTTTATTGCTATGGTTTATCTGCTTAAAGGTTAAAGGCCTAGTGGTTTATATCTAAGTATACTCGATAAGATGTCGAATCTTATGCCTACATATCCTTGCGGGAGTGGAATCAGAGTATCTGTAGTTCCCCTAAAGGGTTAGAGGAGTTCTTTGACTGTGGTCAAAGTTCCTACGGGTTTAGGGTAGTTGTTTGATTGAGTTTAGGAGAAGAGATGTGTCTTCATTTTAAGGGAGATATAACCGCCACAAGTTGTAGGAAAATAGTCTTTGCATCGTCTTAAGAAAAGGGCTTAAGTACTCGGATTGTTTAACGAGTATGCCTTTTATTTCTCTTAAGGCAAAGTCCCTACGGCTTGATTGTATTGTTGTGGGGTGGAGATTCTATCTCGCTTAAGATGATTTGGCATCTTTCTCTGATGTGTTTGAATATTGTTTTTAAGTTGATTGTTTTGTTTATTCTATGTTGTAAGGATAACGGTCCTTCCTACAGGTAGGTCCTAAACTTAAAAAGATCGACTTGAATGGGATCAAGGATCATGTGGGAGAATGATGCAAATGTGAATGCACTACACACAAGTGTTGACTTACGTGTAGGTTTTTGCTTTGGACGGAATGCGATGCGATGCAATAATATAAATTGCGTAAAATAAAGGCAGATAAACATACATATACGCATGAAAGCGCTGAAGTGTAGGTGAATGTGTCGTGAATGTGATTATGCACGATTAATTTGTATTTTACGCTGTGAGTTGATTTTAATTGGTTAAATCGATTTTAGTAAAAAGGTTATTATCACATTTAGAAGTTAATTTACTAAAAAGAGTTTCTAATACAAAAGTGTAGTTTTTTAACAATTGTTATTTAAATTATAGAATGACCTTATTATACAAAATTATTTCTTACTTAAGTTGTTATACAAATGTTTTATTTATTATTATTTTATAATAAAACAAATTAGTTAAATGTGGGACCGATTAATTAAAAGTTGATGGCTAAATAATTTATAAAAAAAGATTTTTTATTAAGATAAGAAGTTAAATATATTAATTAAATAAAAAGTGGACTGACCAATTTATAAAATAAATACTTAGGCCTAAGAAATTATAATTAAAATTAATAATGGAATTGATTATCAAAATAAAGAAAAGATTAGATAAACAATTACTAAATGTGGTGAATTTAATACTAATTGATTAAATAATTTAGAAAACAGAACTAATTATAGGATTAATAGTTATTTTAAAAAGGTTAATTAGTAAATGTTTAATTAAAAAAATTATTAGTTAATATTGATTTTAGAAATAAAAAGAAAAGTCAATTAACAGGTGGATTAGGGGGTGATTAGTGATTACGAGAGAGTTTAGTGTGGTGTGTTGGAGATTACAACATAACAGAGATTATCAAAAATAGGGGAAAAGACAAAGAACCCTAATTCCCCCCGTCCCCTCTTCGTTCCGCCGTTTACCCCCCCCCCCCCCCCCCCCCGTCTCAATCTCTCCGCTTCGCCTCTCCTTTTTTCTTCCGTTTTCATCTTAAGCCTGCAACATCAACAAAACATCAATGGCATAAGAAGATTTAGTGTGAATAGGGTTTTTTACCGAGAATTGGGAGCTGTGACTGGTGGTGATTCGTGCGAGGAATGAAGGTTATGTCCGTCGAATCTGCGGCGCCAACGATGTTTTCGCAGTGGTCGGAAGTGGTTGCGTCAATTGAGATAAGTTCCTCCTTTAGTTGAACTCTGTTTTTTCACCTTAGGTTTTTTTCACGATTTCTTTCTCCCCTTATATAGGCCTCAGATTGAATAGGGGTGCCTTGATGGAATTGATGGCTGTATTGAATACTGATTGGATTTTCCAATTTGGGGTTAATCGTATTTGAAAACTTTCTCCTTTTAGCTGATTTTGTTCAATGGCCGTTAATTAAAGAGATCTCGATCCAATATTTTGTCAATCTTGCTTTAATGTCTCTATACGTCCAGATTCATCATTCATAGTTGTCAGCTGTTTTGAGTTGGGTTTTTCCAAGCGAATATCCTCTAATGGGCTTCTGATTTTGGATTTTCAATTTGGCAGGGGGCGAATAGCAGCTGACTTTGGGCCAAGAGAAAAGTTGATCCATTGGCACGTCTGATAACAGGTTTCGCGGTGAGTCTCATCCTTTCCTAACATTCCTTAATCGAAGATTCACATGGAGATGTTGTGAGTTTGTTGGATACGTGGTTGATGTCTTTCGAGGTGAGCCATTGGTTTAGAGTTGATGGAGTTAATGTCTTCTGTTTTGGGACTTGATTCTGCAGGCGAATTACTTGGAGGTTTCAAAGAATCAGGGTCATCAGTAATTGGCAACTGTGGTGGTGGAACTAGTCGTCAACTCAGGTTGCCCAAGCAGTAGCTCTGAAGACTGGTCAGCCACATCATGCTCCTTATTGTTTAGGGATTCATTTGAGTTGTCATGAGTTTTTTGTCAAGGCCTCATTTCTTTGCCATGTTGTATAGGTTTTACTATGGCTCTAGTTATGCGGCATGGTTGAATATACATGGTGGCTCGAGACACGGCGAATGTTCAGATTCTTCTTGCTAGAAAAAGAGCTTGGATTGAGTCCCTGAAGTTGTGGCTGAACCTTGAAGGTGGGCTTCCAACTGCCTATCAGATAAACATGTCATTAGATTGGTTCATGAGTTCATCAGAATCAAGGGACGCCACCGTAACGACATTGAGAATAGGGTGAGGTAAGTTGGAATCACTATCAATGAAGAGTTCTCTAATAATAGCATTCCCTGTTGTCTGCCTTGATGACTACATGTCCGATGCCAGGTTTAGTCGTCCAGGAATACTGTTAATAAGATCTAGTAAATTGTTTCTTTTTCAAGATACATAGAAACACCATGCCCTTTGTCGCTTCCGCGAAAAAACGGTGCCGACAAAACAGAAGAGTCGCCACCTTTCGTTATTTATCCCTCAGAGTGGGAAAGTAAGCGATCGGAAAAACCTAATGAGAAAGGGTATAAGACAAGGTCATCGCAACCGTTGTCTGGGTTCGGGAGTCGGTTACGCAAGGGGAAGGTAGTTGCACCCCTCACGTCCGTCGTACTCGACGGGATCCACGCTTGTTGGTTTGTCTACGGGTGAAAAACAATATATCTACGGCTGCTAAATCTAAACGGAGAGAAACTGACTCGATAGAGCGTCACACTCTATGCCTACGTATTCTCAAGAGAGAAAGTCAGAGTCATCGTAGTTCGGGAAACTACAGGAAATTGCTCGGCAAGACATCGCGTCTTGGGCCTACGTATTCTCGTCAGAGAAATCAGAGCATGACGTAGTTCAGGCTAACTACGACTAGATAAGGGTGTTCTCGGTCACACAGGGGTGAGAGATTAAGTTGACGATACTAGCGTACGCGTTCTAGCAGTGAGGTGGACGCTGCTCGACCATTGGAGACTTAGGCGTACCTGTTTGCGGTAGAACGGACATAGTATGTTGGGTATTAAAGGTATGGGAACCTACGGGAACTAGAACTACGGTCTGGTCTCAAATGCGCTCGGGCAAGAGAAAAGGATAACATCAGTCGTCAGCGGGAAATTCTCGTTCGCACAGCAGCGAGAGAACAAAAAGGTTAGTTGTTAGTGTGCTCGCTAGGACATCGCATCCTATGCCTACATATTCTCTTCAGAGAAATTCAGAGCAGCTGTAGTTCAGCTTACAGCTAAGGGGAAAGGTGGCTCGCCAATACGTCAGTATTGTGCCTACGTATTCTCATTAGAGAAATCAGAGCGGGACGTAGTTCAGAAAAACGAGTCTCGATTGCATGGGGCAAGAGAAGGGGATACAGACCTACGTCTAAACGGGAAGGAACTCGGGACCCACACGCAAGAACCTAAGACGTAGGGGTGAATGTGTCGCATGTCACCCAAAGGGTGCCATACTAGACATCCTAGACGATTGAGAAGAACTCCTCAACTGTCATCTCCTACGTATCCAACGATCTCACAACACTCGACGGTTGCCTGAAGACTTGAAAAAGACGATGATGATGATAAACGAAGCAACTCCTGGACTCCTGACGTGCGTGCAAGCACCATTCCAATCTTCTCCTCTCCGGATCTTGATGATGACGCTCAAATCAAAACAATGTGACGCTTAGACCGTCATGGTTCGACTTATACGAGAAATCGAGCTCTAAGAGGTAGTGTATTGATATCCGTGTCAAAGACAAGATGGAAAAATGATATCGAAAATCATTCTCCAATTGAATCGTGTCACACGGCCAGCCAACAATAAAATCGGAGATAAAATCGGACAGAAACAAAAATAGGAGAGAAAATAGGAGACAAATCCACTAACAAATGGAAATAAAATGCTACGGCAATTAAATTCTACTAGAAAACATTCTAAAGAATTAAGTCTATAAATGCATAAAAATGTTTAACTCCTAAATTCTTTACAAAGGAATAAATGCTAAATTTCTATTCTATAAAAGAGAACTCTAAGAGAAATATGGTCTAAAATTCACTAAAGAATATAATACGCTAATCACAACCTATTCTAGGAATTATTCTACTTAAATTCTATTAAGAGAAAATATACTAACAATTATAGTCTAAACATATTAAACTAAAACAATTCTCTAAAAAAATTATATCCTAATTATAATCCTAACATGCTAATCAAATGCTAATTATATTCTAGAATTATTAAGCTATTCTAAAAGCAATTAAATGCCATACAAGAAAGTTAACACAAAAACATAATATAGGGTGGGGGTGTATTGATTTACAGGGGATGCTTCAGCAAAAAATACAGGAAACTGAGCCCAGAGCCCAGCAAAAACGTACAGAAACGGGGAGGGGGGAAGAAAAACAAACCAGGGGTGTTGATCAGTAAAACGTACAGGGCCCAGCCCATTAGCCCTCGAAATAATAATCAAAAACGGGGGTTTATTGGCAAAAAACGGAGGGTGTACGGACGAAAACCAACAACAGGCCTAAGGCCCAATCCATTGCCACGTGACCCAATGATCCAGCTAACCCTAATTCTCAATTCCTCTTCACTGTTCACTCTTCTACGCCGTTCTTCCTTCTCAGCCTCTCTCTCTCTCTCGGGCGAGCTTCTCTTTCGCTCCCTCAATCTCTCTGAGATCAAACACAATTCAAAACCTGTACAAACACTCATGAAATCTTCCACCTTACAACTAAACCAGGTGACGGAGATGAGGATCTTTGACGGTTCTCGAAGATCTTGATGTTACCGGATGAAGGTACCGATCGTTCTTCTTGATGAACATGTTGAAGGAGCTGAAGAAACCTGTGGTTGATGGATTGACGAATCTTCAGATGACGTTGATGGAGGATCTTGAAGATTCTCGAACAGATCTTGGACGACGATCTGGAAAGCTTTGAAGTTGGATGAAGGTTCTAGGCGGCGAAATCTGGAGAACTTCTAAAAAGCGTGTTGAATGGATGAACTGCGATGAACACGGTGTGTTTTTGGGCGAAAACGCTTGGAGGTTTTGAAGGCTCGATGGTGAAGATCTTCATGGATCTGGAAACTCATGAAGAATGTGATGAACATCAAGCACGATGAAGATTGGCTTCTGAAGAACCACACGAACGTGGACGAAGAATCGATGAAGATCCGGATGTATTTTAAGGCTTCTTGAATGGTTGATGAACAATGGAGGTATGGGATCTGGAGAATCGCCATTGATGAAGGTTACCACGAACACGTATGGATCTTGGTGAGGATTCTGGAAAATCATGAAGGACAAGGATGAAGGTTGAATAAACTTCATCAGTTTCTGGGCGAATCTGGGAGAAGGCGGTTGAATGTTCATGGCGGAACTGATGAATGTTCATCGTTCTGGTAAAATCTCCCAAGATTGATGAATCTGGGATGAAGATGATGATGATCGCGAAAGAGACTGGGGAGAACAATGATGAATATCTTGAATTTTCCGACGATAGTTGCAGAATCCGACGAGATTCTGGCCGTGAGAACCACCATGCGATTTCTCCGGCGACACCTTTCCGGTGTTTGCATGGCCGGCGGGCGGAAGGGAGGACGGGGAAGACGCGTGTCAACGCGCATGGGAGAAAGGGAAAGGATGGAGGCCACGTGTGGTGTGAGGTGGCGGTGAGAGGAAGCATGCAGAAGGGTGAAGTGGCGTGCTCTGGATGTGAAACGTGGCGATGGAAAATGGAATGGCTGAACATGGGAAGCACACGTGGGAAATGAAGTGGAAGAAAAAGAAAGTGACTCGTGGAGGGCTTATATAGATGACACTTGGCACGAGCTGGACTGGGGTTTGTGGGCCTCCAAAAATCTGACACATGGCCCACGAATTTAATAACTCTGACTAATATCTAATTAACATGATTAATGAATTAAAACCTAATTATACTCCACTAAACAAAAATTAAACCTGCACTTAAAGTCTAACTGAAAATTAAGACCACTCTAAACCTAATTAAGGCTACTAAACTCAATCAAAACCCTAATTAAACACAATTAAATGCTAACAAAAATTTAAAACAGTGATTAAAGCCTAAATTGCAAATTAAGACTATTCTAACCTAATTAAATCTAATAAACTCAATTAAAATGATTTAAGCCCCCTAATTAATCTAATTAAATCCTAAAAGGATTAAATCTTAAAACAAAATTCTAATATCTATTAAATCTAAAAGAGAATTAACTATTAAATTCTAATAATTTCTAGACAAACAAAAAATAGAAAAAACTCTATTAATTCTATTTAAAAAACCTAGTAAAAAGAATTTCCTATGAAAATCATTTTTTTTTAAAACTATTATCTAAAAACAATTTATTCTTAAAAAGAAATTAAAACTAAAATCTATTTAAAAACAATTAATATCTATTAAAAACTATCTAACTAACACCTAGAAAAATCAATTAAATCTATAAAAATTCTAGAAAATAAGGGAAAAACCTAAAAATAGCGAGGAAGCCGATTAAATCGATTAGCGAACTATATCGAAATAAACGGTAAAAATCCCGGACACCAAGATGGCCTCAAAAACAACAGCGAGAGCTGAAAACACCGGGACGAGCACCAATTCTCAAAATACGTCCCCGTACTAGTCTGGAATGCCTGAAGCGTGATCAGAGGGCTGTAATCCCGATAAAGTCAACCTGACTGGAAAAAATGCAATGTACGTGGTATGCAAATGCAAAATGAAATGAGTCGAAGCATGAGCCAAATTGCGATAAGTAGTTGGTCAAATTTTGGGGTGCAACACCCTTCAAAAGAACTCAAACGCCACGGACTACACTGGGGGTGAAGGGTCAGCATAGGTAGGTTTAGCTCTTCGCCTTGGTACAAATTGTTTGCCTTTACTGCCTGATGTCATTGCTCTCTGTTCTGCATTTAAAATTCTTCCTTCATTTTATTGTTGTTGTGACCAATTGGTTTTGACTTGGATCTCAGCCATCTGTTCGCCCAACCACGGCGGAAATGGTGACGATACGGAGGTTGTCTTAATTCAGTATCATCTTCATAGGAAGAAAAACAGCCGCAACATTCTGCATAAGCACCTGCTCAACTTGGCATTCAATCATTATCCCTCACAGGTCCTTGAGCTTGATCTTCTTTGGATTATGTCAAAAGTTCCTTTAGTTAGACTTGAATTAAGGCCCTTCCTGTGACATGTCGTTTATGCATTACTTTACGTCTTGTGAATTGCTGATATATTTGGGTGTTGTCCCTGTTAGTGATTGCGTGACTGACATGTTCTATATCTTGCTTGATGAGTATTGCTTATAGTTGATGATGATGAGTTATACTTTGAATGTTTGATGTGCCTGTGTAATGCTTTGCTGCCGTGTGAATACCGTTATAGATTTTGGACTTCTTTCGTGGGTTTTTTTAAGGAATTCTTATATTCCTCATTGCAGTAACAGTGAATGGACATGTGCATAGGGCAAGTCATGAAGGTGTTATCCGAGCCAACGATGGTGATTTCCTCTATCAGTTACATGATACTTCTTTGATTTTTCGTTAATGGCAATCCTGGTCTTTTAGTATTTTCTCTGATTTTATGCTGTTGTGCGCATGCTACAGCTGAACATTGACGGTGCCGGTTCTTGCAGTGACCTTATGGAAGAACAGAATCACGACCACGCGAGCTGGAATTTACTGGAGGTGTGGTAATCATTTGGACCTTGTTCTTTATGTTGGATTACATTGTGCGAAACAAACGGCGATTTGACTCTTGCCTCGTATACATTGATGAAGGTGTTGATGGATCAATTCAAATTCTTCAAAGTGTTGTAGCCTTCGGAACAACTACGCTCAACACCCTTCATCATGTTCCCAATATGATAGACTGATTCGTTTTTGTGAGCCTTTCGAATTCAAACGTCAGTTATTACGTACTTGTTGCTTTAATGATCAAAGTTGTATTGACAGTGGGTTATTAACTCCTGTGTGCAATGTCATGTTGAGTTGCTTTCATACGTATGATTCGTAACCTTCTGTTCAAAGGAGGGTTATGTCCGGGAGTTCTGTTTATTTTTGCTGATAGTTTCGAGCCCCTTTTTCAGGTACGAGGTAGAGTATACAAGACGCCATGGTTGTGCACTCGAAGGCATTAGGACTACGCCTAGAAAAGACGAACCGTCGGTGCATTTTGGCAGGCTAGGCTACTTATGCTGCAACAGTATTGAACTTCAGTAGTATCAAGCAGTCCTAAGAGGAATCAAATGCTATGTTACTACTTTTACCAATGATTCAAACACCTGAACAATTGTAGTCTTTCTTTTGATATATAAAGTGCCATGTTGGTCTTCTTGTATATACGCATCTTATTGATACCCTTCACAATATAATTATAACTATGGTGCGTTGGGACCTCATTTTAAAAGTTCAAGTATTTCTATGCCAAGTTCTTAACTTCTTTGAATCAGTGGTCTTGAAAATTCAATCCCTTTTGACTGCACCTCACATGACCCTAGCTTTAACCATCTACCACATCGTACTTTTATATACCTTGTGTTGTTAGTGGTTGACTTTGTACACACTCTTGTAATTTGATTTGTGATAAGGATGTTGTCATTTCCTCTACGTTTAATCCTCCTAACGCACTTGCAATCACAAATCCGGTAATTCCATGTTGTAACTTGATAAAATCCAAGATGTAGTTTTCCTACACGTAGGGTCTCTTTTTTGGATAAAATTCTATATCTTAAATCCTTATAAAGCAAAAATGAGTGGCATATGGAGAAAAGTATTGCACTTGGTTTGGATTAAAATTTTGCGCACAACCAAAACCTTGAGTCACCACGGTGAGGTATCGGTAAAAGGGGAACTAAATTCTTTAATAAAACAAAGACTCATGTCCCTTAAATCCAACATCTTCATGAGTACGCACTGAAACTTGGGAGATACAGACAGAACCCCTGATTTAAACTGCAACAAGCCTAACTGACCCTCTTTAGATTTGTGAGGATGGTTGTTGGTCCATTAGAGATTACCGTATCTGCACCAGTTGGTTAGTCGCAAAAAAACATACATATTAAAATAAAGTCAAATAACAAGAGAAAATGTGCAAGAAGAGATGGACTCTTATGGTCAAAAATTAGGGTGTGACAGATGCCCCTATTTAAGTTACTCCTATTCGGAGATATGGAGATTGAAATCTCTGTCTCGACGAGATAGGAGGGACTTAAATATAAACATTGCACGAGTTTTTGGCCATAAGAAGCCACCGAGTGCAAATGATATGCAACGATATGAAAATGCAAGACAGACGGGTCTTGTGGAGACATGATGCCACATGGGAGAAACTGGACACGACGCACGAAGAACAGGACTGACAACAGGTAACCCCTACGGGGGCAGGAAACAAACATCAAGGAGGGGGGGGGGGGGAAACTTCAAAAGTATAACAGTAATTCGTACACCAGGGATATGGTGATGGGAAAGAAGCTTGTAGTCGAAAGATATGCTTACTACCATAATGATGTGGTCGGTAATGTTCCAAATGAGTTTTTCTTGATCAAATAGATAACTCAGTTTTATTTCGTATTCCTTTTCTTTTATTCATTTGTATCCTTTCTCTCCCCCTTTTAAAAAAAATGGGAATAGTAAAGCGTATAACCTCCCCGAGCGTCATGGTACGGGAACCATGAGCTGGTCTCAGTCTTTGATGTCACTGTAGTTGTAGATGCTGTTGTAGTTGTTGAACTTCCCCGAGCGTCATGATATGGGAATCATGAGTTGGTCTCACTCTCTGTTGTAGAACTTCCCCGAGCGTCATAGTCGGGATGCTATGAGCTGGTCTCAGTCTCTGTTGTAGAACTTCCACGAGCGTCATAGTCTGGATGCTATGAGCTGGTCTCAGTCTCTTCCCGAAATGATGAAAACTCGTGAGAGCATCTTCACAGGGGGTTGTAATTTTGTAGATTGTAGATGTCGTGTAAACTGTAAATGTAGTTCGTTGTAGAACCCTGTAGATGGTAAATGTTGTTGATGTAATCTGTAATGTACTCTGTTGTTGTAGATGTAATTTGTAATTGTAAATTGTAGAGGTAGTTGTAAAGCTTCACCGGGGATCTTCGGGAAAGATGTGAGCCGGTTGAATTGTAATGTATGTCTTCTCAAATAAAGAGAGACTAATATGGTAAACTTCCTCGACTTCTCCGGGGAGATGTCACTTGATGGAAATAAACTTGTGTGATGAACTCATTGTGGAATGAGTTCCTGTTGAGTATCTTTATAATTGTAGAATATTCTGTAAGCTCTCAAATATAGAGAGATGTCTTGTAATGTATTCGGTAAGCTTCTTTGATGAATTTATGAGGCGATGCCTTTTGATGATTTGATGATGTCGAAGGGCCCACTGAGGGTGAATGATCTGTCTTGTGAAAACTGTCGTTTGTCGTTTTGAATAGGATCCTGATCAAAACGAGTTGCTCAAATAAAGAGATAAATGTTCGAGAAAATCCTGTGATGCTATTGTCGAAGAAGCGTCTGTCTTTATGAATATTCTTCCTGGGGAATAGGGTGCCAAATAAATGCACACTTAATCCATGCTTAAAAGCTGGAGATATCCATGATGTGATTGCCAAAGACCGAAGTTCAATTCAGGAAGTAACTGAAGAGAAACTGTCAAGCAAGACTCAACCATTGAGGTGTGAACTCAAATGGGATTGTACTGAAATAACCATATTCCATGAGGGCTGAACCTCATGGGGAAAATGAAACATTGTGCTCTTTCTGCCTAGGGTCGACAAATCTAATTGGAGGGATAAGACGCGCCCGAACACCTAGGGATAACTATAGCCAAAGCGATAGAATAAAACAAATACAAAGAATGCGAAAAATGCACATGCCATGCTATCTACTTATATGCTATGCGTATGCCGACGTATTGGGAGAAACGAAATAAACGCCTCAAACGAAAGGGTAATCAAGCAAAATCTCCACAGATCCCTTATTGCCTGCGAAGAAAGTCTTCAAACAGAGGCAACCTTGGTGTCTGGATAAAATAAATCCTCTTGTACTGGAGAAGCACATAACATTGTTGTTTTTCCTCGGACGAAATAAACGTTCGTGGTCATCCTTTTGTTGTTCATATATCAAGTAAAGCATAAGTTTCAGAAGAAAAAAAAAGTTTAAGTCAATCTGGATTTTGCTATCAATGATACAGACTTGTGATAAATGAAAAACTTTTTATTGAATGGTGGTCAGCAGAAAAGCGTGACCCCGATGTTACAGTGTTGGAAAACAATAGCGATTACATAAAGGGAATAATGACTTGCTACCCTTAAACAAAATATTTCTTAATAGTATCCGTGTTAACAGGGCGAGTGATCTCTTCTCCGTCCATTGTTGCTAACATCAAAGCGCCTCCTGTCAAAACCTTTTTTACTACATATGGTCCATCATAATTCGGGGCCCATTTTCCTCTGACGTCGGTGAGGAAAGACTGAATCTTCTTAAGCACAAGGTCACCTTCTTTGAATGCACGGGGTCGAACCTTCTTGTCAAATGCCTTCTTCATCCTCCGCTGATACAACTGCCCATGGCACAGCGCGGCCATCCTCTTTTCTTCGATTAAGTTCAACTGATCATATCTGTTTTGACACCACTCCGCTTCTGATAACTTTGCCTCCACCAAAATCCTCATAGAAGGAATCTCAACTTCTATTGGGAGTACTGCTTCCATACCGTAGACAAGTGAAAATGGAGTTGCCCCAGTCGATGTGCGTACCATCGTACGATATCCATGTAAGGCGAATGGGAGCATTTCGTGCCAATCTTTGTAAGTAACAACCATCTTCTGAATGATCTTCTTGATATTTTTGTTGGCGGCTTCAACAACCCCATTCATCTTTGGTCTGTAAGGGGAAGAGTTATGATGCTCAATCTTGAATTCTTCACATAACTCTTTCATCATCTTGTTATTCAAATTGGAACCGTTGTCTGTAATGATTCTGCTTGGCACACCATATCGGCAAATGAGCTGATTCTTGATAAATTTGACAACCACATGTCTCGTTACATTAGCATAGGAAGCCGCCTCGACCCACTTAGTAAAATAATCAATGGCTACTAAGATGAATCGGTGTCCATTAGACGCTTTCGGCACTATCATTCCAATCATATCAATTCCCCACATAGAGAATAGCCACGGTGATGAGATAACATTCAACAAAGTTGGAGGTACGTGAATCTTATCTGCATAAATCTGACACTTGTGACACTTTCTAGCAAACTTGTAACAATCTGATTCCATTGTGATCCAATAATAACCAGCCCTTAAAAGCTTCTTAGCCATAGCATGTCCGTTGGCATGCGTGCCAAAACATCCTTCATGAATCTTCGTCATTAACATACCTGCTTCTGGCTTGTCAACACATCTCAACAACACCATGTCAAAATTCCGTTTGTATAAAACATTGTTACTCAGAAGAAAATTTCCAGCCAACCTTCTCAAAGTTTTCTTGTCTTTGTTGGAAGCTCCCAAAGGATATTCTTGAGTTTTAAGAAACACTTCGATGTCATAGTGTTGCACCCCAAAATTTGCCCTCACAATACAAGACTTTGTGTTCTAAGAAGGTTCACAAGGTTCACAAGTTCTCCAACAACTTGCATAACCTTTCATGAAGTTCATAAAGTCCACAAGCTACTTTATGAAGGTTCACAAGGTTCACAAGTCCCACAGTGCTTTCAATACCTTTCATGAGGTTCATGAAGTCCGTAGGTTGCTTCTTGAAGGTTCACAAGGTTCACAAACTTCTCAACATCTACAAGACCTTTCATGAGGTTCATGAAGTCCATAGGTTGCTTCTTGAAGGTTCACAAGGTTCACAAGATTCACAATGTTTACAAAGCTTTCCTAAGGGTCATGAGGTCTACAAAGCCACTTCATGATGTTCACAAGGTTCACAAGCTTCACAATACCTCCCATGAGTATCACAAGATATCTTATGAAGATTCACAAGGTTCACAAAGTTCACAATTGGTCAGAAGAGTTGACAATTCCCTCAGACAATGCACCTCCTAAGCAGTGCATCCAAAATTAGGGTTTTGACTTTAATCAGGCTAAATGGACTTCCAAGACTTCAAGTGAGCTTCATAACATCTTATATGTGTATAAGAACCCCCATGTCAAGTTTCAAGACTTTTCTCAAAAGTTTGCTCAGTCAGATGATCAGATAAGTCAAAAGCAGTCAATGCAGTTAAAAGGTCAAACTGAGGTCAACTGTGGTCAAACCAAAGTCAAACTTCATGATTTTTTTTTTTGCCAACATCAAAGAGAGGTTGGGTGAGAAATATTATCATAATAACTGTAATACCCCAAATTTTGCCCTAAGATTTGTCGTCGCATTTCATTGCATTTAATCAATTACTAACAAATTTGTGTAGTCGTTTGACTTTTTGCAGGTAAATATCATATGGCATGCATTTTTTTTCTAAAAAGTAAAAATGGCACAATTGGCAGGAGGACATGTGTAAGGAGTTATGAGTGTGAGAGGTTGAGAGTTCGAATCTCACCTTTGTCACTTTTTTTTTGTTTTTATTATTTTTACTCTAAATTTTTCTATCTTTCATTAAAAAAATAACAAAAATAGTTTTTTATTATTATTTAATTATTATTTTCGTATTTTAATTAAATCATTTTTTAAAATATTATTTTTTTCACTTTTTTCTAAATTATTCATAAATATATCCAAAAAATCATAAAATAAAAAATATTGAAAAAAATTTTGTTCTTTTTATAATATTTTTTATTTTAGGAATCAATAGGATTATTAGTTTTTATTTTAAGTTTATTTTAATTATTTTAAATTATTTAAATTTTATTTTTTCTTAACTAATTATTTAGTTCGGGCTTTAAAATGGGCTTTAGGGACATTATTGACAATTTGGTGTTAACCCTAATTTGTTCCCTATATATACATGTGTTGCCTTGTTGGAAAAAAGGGGGAGAATGAAAAAAACCTAAGAGGAGTGAGTGCCGTTTGCCGTTATTTAGTTTTCTTCTTCATCCATTACTATTGTTTCTTTTTCTTCATCGTTTACCGTTATTTCTTTTCCTTCATCCATTACTATTGTTTCTTTTTCTTCATCTTTTACCGTTATTTCTTTTTCTTCATCTTTTACCGTTATTTCTTTTTCTTCATCTATTACCGTTATTTCTTTTTCTTTATCTATTACTGTTACGTTTATATATATATAATTTTTAAATTGTTAGAGTTTATATATATAAGATTAATTTTTTATCGAATTATGTCGATACGATGTTTGCACATTTGTGTGCATGACGCGTGACATTTGTGTTAGTTCGATCTGGTTGCGATGATCGCATTTTTGTGTGAGCAATAATACTATTTTTTGCTTAATTTCTTTTTCTTTGCGATAAATTTTGTTTCGTCCGATTTAGATCTGGTTGCGATGAGCGCATTTCTGCGTTAGCAACATTGTTGGGTTATTTGGCACATTTAAAATTCATTATTGCTTTATTATTATTATTATTATTATTATTATTATTATTATTATTATTATTATTATTATTATTATTATCATTATTTATTATTATTATCATTATTATCATTATTATTACCATTATTATTATTATTGTTATCATTAATTTATTAAAATTTGTTATAATATAAAAATCTGTTTTTTAAAATAAATAACATTAACATCTTTTCCAAATTAATATGAAAACCTATTATTTTTAAGAAAAACTTTTTTTTAGATAAATTTAAAATAATAACTAAAATCTTTTTTTTTAAAATAATAACTAGAACCGTTATTTATTTTATTTTATTATTGTTCAATTCAAATTTCATTATCATATTGTATCTGCTCCTCTCATGTAACCTCGCGAACTTAACAATCGCTCTTTAAATTATGCCTTTAAATTTCTGCTTGCATGGTTTAAATTATGACATTATCTCTCTGTTTGCATGATTCAATTATCTCACGCGTTTACTATTATTTCTGTCACATTGCACACATCCGAAGGTTAGGTCTAACTGTTTGGCCGCCGCACCAATAGTCCGTAAAACTTCACACATTCAATTTCAAATCCTCAAAACTACAAACTACAAACCCTAATTTTCACAAATGCCTCGCCGCAGGCAAAATTACAATTTTACCCTTAGCATTAGGTCAAAGAGCCGCCGCGCTCATTTTAGGGTTTCCCGCCGTGGAATCCCTAATTTAACCCTAATTACAACTTAACATTTCAACGTAGAGATTTGGAGTTTCTACACTCCACGTAAGCGTGTCCTTAAGATGCGTTTATTCCCCTTGAGACCTTGACCACAGTCAAGAAGTTTCTAACCTCCCTATTGAGGGGAACTACGATTACTCTGATTCCACTCCCGTAAGGATACGTAGGCACAAGATGCGATGTCTTGCCGAGTAAACTTAGAATTAACCCCCTTTATTATTTATTGCTTATTTATATTTTATTTATCTTTGCTATTTAATTATTTTGCTTATTATTTTGTAATTGTTTCTTGGATGTAAAGTTGTTTAATTATTTAATTATTATTATGGTTAGTAATTAGGGAGTGTAACAACCTGTATGTAATATTAAAATAAATTTAGATCACTTTTAAATAAAGATAATTAAAATAAACACGTCACACACGTAAGTCGATTTTAATCGCCGTCTCACTTCCTAAGGATATCCCTCAAGTTGCCTACGAATAATGGTTAAGTGGGGTGTATAAAGCAAGTCCCTCAAATGGAAAAATCATCAAAGTCCCTTATGGTTGCCTTTACGAATCGAGTCCCTTTCGAAAAATGATGATGGTCCCTTATATGTGCTTATTACATCCCACAATGGCCTTCAAAGTCAAATTGTCCCTCACATGTCCCTTAACATCCAAAGTAAGGACTACCTACTCCATTATAGTAGGGATAGTCGTACTAAAGGAAAGAATAAAGAATAAGAAAAACCTTTAAACATTAGGGTAGGTTACTCCTAGGTGCTTGCTCACTTCAAAACTGTTTCACACTTAAACAAATTTTCAACAAGTTTTCAAACAAGTTCTTAACACATCCTTACATGGATTATTTATTAACTATTCTGAAAATTTTCTATTCACACACTACACTTTCAAAACAATTCAAAAGTGAGCTTAAGTACCTAAGAGCCCATGGATAACCATGGATGAAAAGGGTGCTAACACCTTCCCTTTTCATAACCTACCCCCCGGACCCAAAATATTCTCTAAGGTCTTTCCTGTTCTTTTATAACCTTTCCTTATGGATAAAATAAAAGTCGGTGGCGACTCTTGCTATCCGCAACATTGTTTAAAGTCAGTTCTCCCACCGTGTTACAGAACTGGCGACTCTGCTGGGGATCTATTTAAGAGGGGTACCCTTAGGAATTAAGATCACTTTAAATTGTTTGCCTTGTTTGCTTTATTATTATATTGTTGGGGTGCTCTTATGTGTGAAAGGTCCTAACCCGGATCTAGTGTACCTTAGGTAAATGGCAATAGACCAAGGAAACTGTACGACGTATATCGATACGGTTGATCTGGTGACCATAGTTAGTGCGACTTCTTGGTTGGTGCTTATATTCCTTAAGTCAAGTTGAGGATAATATTGAGGCTGCCATATGTTGTCAATGCACTAACTGACTTTTAGAACCCTAGTTAACTCATCTTGGCCTTTAGAAAGTAGTGAGGTAACCGACTTTGGTGCAGACTGAAGTTGGTTGACACTCGATACTACGCTCATTGAGATCTTAAACTTGGAGGGTTTTGGTTGGCAAGTAAGTTGCCTTCTGATCAACCACCCTTGTGAAGGATCAATGATATTGAGATCCCTTAGAACCCGGTTACTTTTGTAGGACAGGATGAACCATCTAACTTCAGGGGAGGGTACTTACCTTTAAACCTCATGCAAGCCTTTAAACCTAGGGCAATTGTGTGACTTGTTTGTGTGTGCCACATGTTTGTGATTGAACATAACATCATGACATCATCATGCATCATGAGCATATCATTTTCCCTAACCATTTCAAGGACCAAGGGATTTATTTTTGTTCTTTGTTGCAGGTCATGGCTTCTGCTCGTAGAAACACCATCAGGATCAACTTTGTAGGGATACCTCCCAAGCTCAAAGAGTTGGTTTCCCAAGTGTCTGATCATTCCCAGTTCGTCCAGAGACATGGTCACCTATTGGATCTAGTCACTTCAGGGTTCAGTGAAGACATGATGAGTGTGCTGTTTCAGTTCTTTGACCCTAAGCACCATTGCTTTACATTTCCTGATTATCAGTTAGTTCCAACCATGGAGGAGTTCTCTAAACTTCTGGGTATCCTTGTTCTTGATCAGAAACCATTCACAGGTTTGGAGAAGGAGCTTAAACCTGAAGTTATTGCTGCAGCTCTACATCTGAAGAAGTCTGACATTGTTCTAGAGACGAGAAGCGGAGTCAAGGGTATTCTTGCCAAGGTATTAATGGATAAAGCTCAAATGTTCTTGAAGGCTATGAGCTACGATGCTTTTGAGGAGATCTTAGCCTTATTGATTTATGGCTTAGTGTTGTTCCCCAATCCTGATCAGTTCATAGACGTTCATGCCATCAACATATTCCTGAGTCACAATCCAGTGCCTACCTTACTTGGAGACATCCTACATTCTCTTCACACCCGTACTACAAGGGCAAGAGGAACTTTGATGTGCTGCATACCTTTACTTTCTAGGTGGTTTATTTCTCACCTTCCTCGCTCAGTAATGAAGAATGAGCAAGGGTTCAGATGGTCCAAGAGGATCATGTCACTTTCTCACTCAGACATCCATTGGTGCTCCAGATCTATGGAGAATGTCACCATCATTGACCATTGTGGGGAGTTTCCTAATGTGCCACTTCTAGGCATAAGAGGAGGCATCACCTACAACCCATCTCTAGCTTTACGACAGTTTGGTTACGCCCGGAGCGATGGTCCACATGACATGTTGATTCAGGGCATTGTGTTTGATTACGACAACGATCTTCAGGGTTACCGTCAGAGATTCATCCGAGCTTGGGGAAAGGTAAACAGGATTGACAGCAAGACACTGGAGCCTAAGTACACTATTCCTATGGAGGCTTATCTCAGATGGGTACGATCTCGTGCTCAGACACTCATGATGCCATATCCTGCCGTCCTACCAGTTACCATGGAACCTGTTGCTGAAGGAGACACAGCTTATACCATCCTTCACCCAGACATGCCTACTGATATGGAAGACTTGCAGAGATCATGGATCCAACTGAAAGAGCAAAGGGATACTTTCGAGGCTCATTACAAAGCAAGCCAAGCAAGGATCCTAGAGCTAACAAAGCTACTTCATGAGGAACGAAACCTCAACTCATACCTCAACACAAAGAGGAAACGTCCATGGGAGACTTAAAACCCCATCTTTTGTACTTATTTCGTTTTCATTTTTTGTAAGCCTAAAAGGCAAAACAAGTTATTACTAATAAAAAGTTACTTTCTTGTTTGTTTAAGCAAATTTAAATCCTGCGGTCCTTGAAAACATTGCATATGCATTCCCATATCATTGCATCACAGGTTTATAATTGTGCACAGGTTTCTCATCTTCTCGCTGTTTATTTCAGCAATGGCTCTTGAACAATCAGTTAAGGATCTCCAGGCACAGAATGCACAGTTCCAAGAGCTGATCCTGAACCTATCCAAGGGGCAGGATGAATTGAAGACACTGCTGGCCAAGAAGACTAAGAAGACTAGAAGGTCTGCTGGGTTGCTCAACATGGGAAGAAGGTTCAAAGGTCCTGTCAAGACCAAGGAACATGTTGAAGACTATGAATCTGAAGAATCTGAGCAGGAGAGAGGCAGTCTCCACAACACTATGGGGGACTCTGATTCTGAGGCTAACTACTACCATGAGCCTAACGAAGACAAATTCAAGATGCTGGTGGATAGAATGGATGCTATGGAATTACAGAAATCATCTGGGCTGGATTTTGAGGATTTGAGCTTGATATCTGGGGTGGTCATACCCATTGGGTTCAAAGTTCCTACATTTGTTGTCTATGATGGGGTCTCTTGTCCCAAATTGCATCTGAGGTCTTATGTCAGAAGAATGCAACCCCACACTGCTGATAAAAAGTTGTGGATCCATTTCTTTCAAGAGAGTTTATCCGGAGCTCAGCTAGAGTGGTATTATCAGTTGGAGAGTGTCAACATCAGAGATTGGAATGACCTTGCTGAAGCTTTCTACAAGCAGTATCAATACAATGCTGACTTAGCCCCCACTCGCATGCAGCTTCAAAGCATGTCTATGGGTGCCAAAGAAAGCTTTAAGGAGTATGCTCAGAAGTGGAGAGACTTAGCTGGAAGAGTTCAACCCCCTTTGACTGATAGGGAGTTGGTTGATATGTTCATGTGTACGCTGAATGGTCCGTTTTACAGTCATCTCATTGGAAGCTCATCATCTGGCTTCACTGAGTTGATCATGACAGGAGAGCGAGTAGAGAATGGTATCAAGAGTGGTAAGATCCAAGTGGGCACTTCTTCATCAGGTGCTGCAAAGAAGCCTCCCACTGGGAAGAAAGAATCTAATGCTGTGTATGGTTAGCCTGATCGTAACAGAAGGCATCAGTCTGTTAGTGCAGTTCATATTTCAAATCCAACTCCTGCAACAACAGAGCAGCCTCAAGGCAACCAACAGAGGGCTAGAAGACAGTTCACGAAGATCAACATGTCAATGGCTCAGGCATTGCAACACTTGTTGAAAGCTGAACTTATTACCCTGAGGGAGGCCCCTCAGAATCCCAATGTTACCTCTCCCAAGTACAATCCCAATGCACGATGTGCATATCATTCAAACTGTCCAGGACATGATACTAATAACTGCTGGGTCTTGAAGAACAAAATTCAGGATATGATTGATGCTGGAGAAATTGAGTTTGATCCACCAGGTACTCCAAATGTGATTACAGCTCCAATGCCAAATCACGAGAAGACTGTCAACGCCATTGATGAAGATATTGATGAAGATCTGCATGTCTATTCGGTTATGGAGTTGAGCACACCATTGTCTGTTATCAAAAAGAGGTTAGTACAAGCTGGGATCTTTCCAGGTTGTCGTGAAGATTGTTTGTATTGTACCTATAAGCCGGATAGTTGCTTCATTTTGAGAGATGGGATTCAACGTCTCATGGATAAGTATACTATAGTGTTTGAAAGAAGACCAACATCTGTAGAAAGTATGGTAGATCATCTGACTCAGAGTAAGAAGATTGAAGAGGTTGATATGGTTGACAAAGTACCACTAAGAATCACTTCAAAGGGTCCCATTAAAATCACTCATCAGGGCCCAATCAAGATTACTGCTGAAGGTCCTGTGAAAGTTGTCCTTGAAGCCAGAGTAGCTCCTCTGATCATTACCACTCCTGGTCCTATTCCTTATACATCTGACAAAGCTGTGCCTTGGCACTATGGGTCTGATGTTTACATCCATGGTGTCAAACAGGAGCCTTTACCTGATATGCCTGTTGACATTGATAATATTGCCGGATCTAGCAAGATCACTCGTAGTGGAAGAGTCTTCTCTCCTCCAGTTGCTTCTAAGAGTGCGGCTACTCCTGCTGTTACTTCCACCACTGATGCTCGGGGCAAGGGTCCTGTTATTGAGCCTGTATCTACTGATGTGCCAGCTGCTGATGACCTCTCTAAGCAGATGGAAGAAGTATTGAAAATCATTCGCAAGAGTGATTATGATATTGTTGATCAGCTGGGGCATACTCCCTCAAAGATTTCTATGCTCTCCCTGTTATTATGTTCTGAGGCTCATGCCAAGTCATTGATCAAGTTTCTAAAGATGGCTCATGTACCCAGTGCAATTTCTGTGGACCAGTTTGAGAATTGTGTTGCTCACCTGACCTATGACAACGGGTTAGGATTTTCTGATGCTGACTTGACCCCTGCCAAGAGGGATCATAACAGGGCCTTGCATATTTCAATTGAATGCAGGGGCACTACCCTGTCTCATGTGCTGATAGACAATGGTTCCTCTCTGAATGTGTTGCCTAAGGAAGTCCTGAACAAGCTGAGTCCTGAAGATACGGTATTGAAGCCCAGTAATATTGTGGTAAAGGCTTTTGATGGTTCTAGAAGAGTAGTGCATGGGGAAATTGATCTTCCAATCAAGGTTGGCTCTCAGGTGTTCACTGCTACATTCTATGTGATGGATATTCGTCCTTCGTACTCATGTCTGCTTGGTCGTCCCTGGATCCATGGGGCAGGTGCCGTGACCTCCACATTACATCAAAAGTTGAGATATCCGGTGAATGGAAAAGTTGTTACTGTCTTTGGAGAGGAAGAATACTTTGTCAGCCATGTAAACACTTTCAAGTATCTGGAAGTAGAAGGTGAATACATTGAAACTCCATGTCAGTCATTTGAAGTGGTTCCCTGGGCTGTTAAGGATTGTGTGACTCCTCCTGCTGTGAAGAAGGTTCCTGTGGTCATCAGGAACCCTCCAACAATGGCAATGGCCTCCCTCAATGATGCAAAAGCTATGGTGGAAGAAGGTGGTTGTACTATTTGGGGTCAGCTTCCTGATATTCCATACAAGTCTGACAAGTTTGGTTTGGGTTTCACTGCAGAGTCCCAGAAGGCTGTTCGTCGTGCTCGTGCTGTTCGTATCACCAATCAAGGGGTTATCAATGCTGTGGGAGATCAAGATGAAGACCACAACTTGGAGGCATGGATTTTTTCTACTGTGGGTGCTGGACTCAATAATTGGAAAGCTGAAGATGTTATCCCTATCTCCTTTAGTCAGGAGTAAATACTATTACTGTGTTATGTTTTTAAATTTGTAATTTCTGGAACAATTAAAACTTTCAAGCCATGTGCCTTACCCGGGGCACAATGGTGTGCTTGTTACGGGTTGTCATTTCATTTGCGTACTGCATTCAATAAAATCAGTGGACGTTTCGTTTTCGTAAATATTGTGTTCCTTGTCTTTCTTTTTCTTTTATTTTTGCTTTATCAGCTATGTGTTCTTACACACACCCACGTCACTAAAATGCAGATCCTCATCCACTCTGGATCCAGTTGATAACAGTTCTACTATTGCCAATTACAATTTCGAGAATCCGATCTATCAAACTGAAGACGGAAACGAGGACGATTGTGAAATACCTGTAGAGCTTGCTAGGTTGTTACAACAAGAAGAGAAAGCTATACAGCCACATGAAGAGCCAGTCGAAGTTGTGAATCTGGGAACTGAAGAAAACAGAAAAGAGGTCAAAATAGGGGCTGATTTAGAGGACAGTGTCAAGAGCAGGTTGATTCAGATGCTACGTGACTATGTGGAGATCTTTGCTTGGTCTTATGAAGATATGCCAGGGTTGGATACAGACATTGTGGTTCACCGTTTGCCAGTGAAAGAAGATTGTCGTCCAAAGAAGCAGAAGGTTCGTCGTATGCGTCCTGAAATGTCAGAAAAGATCAAAGCAGAGGTAATGAAACAGTTCAATGCAGGGTTCTTGGCCGTAACTTCTTATCCTTAGTGGGTTGCAAATGTGGTACCAGTTCCTAAGAAAGATGGTAAGGTACGTATGTGTGTAGACTACAGAGATCTGAACAAGGCTAGCCCTAAAGATGACTTTCCACTTCCTCATATTGATATTCTGGTAGACAACACTGCTCAGCATAAGGTATTCTCTTTTATGGATGGTTTCTCTGGTTACAATCAAATCAAGATGGCACCTGAAGATATGGAGAAGACTACATTTGTGACACAGTGGGGCACCTTTTGCTATAAGGTAATGCCATTTGGTTTGAAGAATGCAGGGGCACCATATCAGCGTGCTATGGTGGCTTTGTTTCATGATACGATTCATCATGAGATAGAGGTATATGTGGATGATATGATAGCCAGGTCTCAGAATGAAGAACAACATCTTGACCATCTGCACCAGTTGTTTGAGAGGTTGAAGAAATACAGGTTGAGATTAAATCCAAACAAGTGTACTTTTGGAGTTAGATCTGGAAAGCTCCTGGGTTTCATTGTCAGTGGAAAAGGTATTGAAGTGGATCCTGCAAAAGTGAAAGCTATACGAGAGATGCCAGCTCCCCGTACTGAGAAGGAGGTTAGAGGTTTCTTGGGACGATTGAACTACATTGCAAGATTTATTTCCCAATTAACTACCATCTGTGAGCCAATCTTCAAGTTGTTGAAGAAAGATCAGATGATGGAATGGAATGATGAGTGCCAGACTGCCTTTGATGAAATCAAGAGATATTTGCTAGAACCTCCAATTTTAATGCCACCAGTTGATGAAAGACCCTTGATTATGTATTTAACAGTATTAGACAACTCAATGGGGTGTGTATTGGGGCAACATGACGAGTCTGGTCGAAAAGAGCAGGCAATATACTACCTTAGCAAAAAGTTTACCGACTGTGAAACAAGATACTCACTGCTCGAGAAAACTTGCTGCGCTTTGGCATGGGCTGCTCGCCGACTAAGACAGTATATGTTGACCCATACTACCTTGTTGATTTCGAAGATGGATCCAATCAAGTACATATTTGAGAAACCTGCTCTCTCCGGAAGAATTGCAAGATGGCAAATGATCTTGACGGAATATGATATACAGTATACTACTCAAAAGGCCATTAAGGGGAGTGTTGTTGCTGATCATTTGGCTCATCAAGCAGTAGATGATTACCAGTCAATGAATTTTGAGTTCCCTGATGAAGACATTATGTCTGTTACCAAAGAACCTGGACAATATGACGGACCTGAACAAGGATCTCGATGGACTATGGTTTTTGATGGTGCCTCCAATGCACATGGTAATGGTGTTGGTGTTGTGATTAGTTCCCCTGAAGGTTGTCATACCCCGATTACTGCCAGACTTTGTTTCTATTGTACCAATAACATGGCTGAGTATGAGGCATGTATCATGGGTATGCAAGTTGCTATTGATATGAAGATTCAGTTCCTTGAGAATTATGAAGGATGCAGGCTTGGATGAAGATGAGTGGATTCAGACTCGACTTGACCAGATAAATTTGATTGATGAGAAAAGGTTAGCAGCAGTTTGTCATGGCCAGATGTACCAGAAACGGATGATCAAAGCTTTTGACAAGAAGGTTAAGCCAAAGGTATATCAGGCTGGTGACCTGGTAATCAAGCGTATCATATTACCACAGGGTGATCCTAGGGGCAAGTGGACCCCAACATATGAGGGACCATTTGTAGTCAAGACAGTGTTCTCAGGAGGTGCCATGATACTGACTACAATGGATGGTGAAGACTTCCCACAACCTGTAAACGCAGACATAGTTAAAAAATACTACGCATGAAAAGAGACCCGCTAGGTTGACAGGCCTAGGCAAAAATAAGGGCATCCCGGCAAACCAAAAGGGTTTGGGCAAAAATTAGGGATATATATATAAAAAGATGTACACCCGGCAAGTCGAAAACCTGAAAAGGCGGCTTGGGCAAAAAAGGGTATCCCGGTGGATTGAAAACCTGAAAGGGCAATCCAGGCAAAAGTTAGGGATTAAAGCGTATGACTATGTCTCGTTTGGATCACTCATGAAACTGCAACCAGTTGTACTACTTACTCAAGCTCAAACAGATAAAGCTCAATCCAATCGTTTCCATCTCAACAGCAAGAAGATGAGATACTTGAGTGGCAATAGTAGAATTGAAACTCAATAGGATTATTTCCCACATAGCTGATTCTTTTTGTAAAACTTCATGACAAAATTCTCTTACTAGGGTTTATGTCTCCTTGTACAAACTTACCCGTGTATGGGTCACTTTTGATATAAATAAATTCCATCTTTTGAATCCAGATTTGCTTTTACCCTATTTACATAAGCGAAACGTCCATTGGTTGT
The DNA here is from genome assembly GCA_963859935.3 of Lathyrus sativus. NCBI lineage: Eukaryota > Viridiplantae > Streptophyta > Magnoliopsida > Fabales > Fabaceae > Lathyrus > Lathyrus sativus. The sequence goes on along the minus strand of OZ012736.1, from coordinate 397,990,040 downwards.
GTTTGAATGTATGTATGCCTTTGAATATGATTGATGTTTACCAGAAATGCATGTATGCTTTTAATATGATTGATGTTTACCAGAAATGCATGAAAATGCAGTAATAGTATTTACTAAGGACGAACGAGGGAAGGATTTCAACGAAGCTTCGCCGGTTCATCTTTACAAGACAGTTACAAACCATCAGTAGGACTAATCCATTTTCACAAAGTCTAATCTCCCCTGGAATTTATATCCATCTCTTTTATCCTCATACGGATATACGGGAAATTACTTTCCAATAAGGGCACGATGAACGAAGACGGGATGTTATACTTATCCTACTATCAAACGAAAACGAAGGTTATCTATACCCTACTATCCCCAACAACGGGAGGTTATCTATACCTTGTTATCCCCAACAACGGGAGGTTATCTATACCTTGTTATCCCCAGCAGACGGAGGGTTATATATTCTTCAACAAATCGGGATTTATTTTCCTTGGCCAGCAGTTGTTATACAAGGATATCCAGACACTTCCAGCAGTGTCATATCATACCTACATCATTTACATCATACCATAACATATATGTCTATAGTACATTACCTAAGTGCATCATGTCATACATGCATACATAAAGCATAAACTAATGTTGTTATACAGAATGCTACCTTGTTTTCAGGTTAATTATCCAACAAACAAGCTTATGATCTTTGGGACTGCTTTATTGTAACCTCAGGGTTACTTTACCCTCCTGATGAGCTTCTTATTACTTTGGGACTGCTTTATTGTAACCTCAGGGTTATTTTATCCTCCTGATAGCCTCTCATGACTTCAAGACTGCTTTAGAGCTACTGATTGCTCTATCCTCCTGAAATCATCCTATTACTTCAAGACTGCTTTAGAGCTATTCATTGCTCTATCCTCATGAGGTCACATTATTATTTCAAGACTGCTTTAGAGCTATCCATTGCTCTATCCTCCTGAAATCATTACTTCAAGACTGCTTTAGAGCTACTGATTGCTCTATCTTCCTGAAATCATCCTATTACTTCAAGACTGCTTTAGAGCTATTCATTGCTCTATCCTCATGAGGTCATATTACTACTTCAAGACTGCTTTAGAGCTATTCATTGCTCTATCCTCCTGAAGCCATCTAATTATTTCAAGACTGCTTTAGAGCTATCCATTGCTCTATCCTCCTGAAATCATTACTTCAAGACTGCTTTAGAGCTATTGATTGCTCTATCCTCCTGAAGACATATCACATTATTATTTCAAGACTGCTTTAGAGCCATTCATTGTTCTATCCTCCTGAAATCATATCATTGCTTCAAGACTGCTTTAGGGTTATCACTATTGATTGCTCTATCCTCATGAAGACATGCTGCTACATCATTATTATTCCAGACTCCTGACAGCTTTCATCATACACCCATATTTTGAACTGCTCCCCCCCTAGTGGCATCTTTAAGCCCACTCAATCATATTCAACTAGCCATCTGTACCACTCTAGTGCACTGGTGAGTGCAAATTTTTGGGCTTTTGTGTTCAATCCCCTTCGACCTTCCAGGTTACGACTGGCAAATATACCAATCTAACCCCTCAGGTTTCAGAAAATTGAACAGGGGCAGCTGTTGCACCCCAAAATTTGCCCTCACAATACAAGACTTTGTGTTCTAAGAAGGTTCACAAGGTTCACAAGTTCTCCAACAACTTGCATAACCTTTCATGAAGTTCATAAAGTCCACAAGCTACTTTATGAAGGTTCACAAGGTTCACAAGTCCCACAGTGCTTTCAATACCTTTCATGAGGTTCATGAAGTCCGTAGGTTGCTTCTTGAAGGTTCACAAGGTTCACAAACTTCTCAACATCTACAAGACCTTTCATGAGGTTCATGAAGTCCATAGGTTGCTTCTTGAAGGTTCACAAGGTTCACAAGATTCACAATGTTTACAAAGCTTTCCTAAGGGTCATGAGGTCTACAAAGCCACTTCATGATGTTCACAAGGTTCACAAGCTTCACAATACCTCCCATGAGTATCACAAGATATCTTATGAAGATTCACAAGGTTCACAAAGTTCACAATTGGTCAGAAGAGTTGACAATTCCCTCAGACAATGCACCTCCTAAGCAGTGCATCCAAAATTAGGGTTTTGACTTTAATCAGGCTAAATGGACTTCCAAGACTTCAAGTGAGCTTCATAACATCTTATATGTGTATAAGAACCCCCATGTCAAGTTTCAAGACTTTTCTCAAAAGTTTGCTCAGTCAGATGATCAGATAAGTCAAAAGCAGTCAATGCAGTTAAAAGGTCAAACTGAGGTCAACTGTGGTCAAACCAAAGTCAAACTTCATGATTTTTTTTTTTTGCCAACATCAAAGAGAGGTTGGGTGAGAAATATTATCATAATAACTGTAATACCCCAAATTTTGCCCTAAGATTTGTCGTCGCATTTCATTGCATTTAATCAATTACTAACAAATTTGTGTAGTCGTTTGACTTTTTGCAGGTAAATATCATATGGCATGCATTTTTTTTCTAAAAAGTAAAAATGGCACAATTGGCAGGAGGACATGTGTAAGGAGTTATGAGTGTGAGAGGTTGAGAGTTCGAATCTCACCTTTGTCACTTTTTTTTTGTTTTTATTATTTTTACTCTAAATTTTTCTATCTTTCATTAAAAAAATAACAAAAATAGTTTTTTATTATTATTTAATTATTATTTTCGTATTTTAATTAAATCATTTTTTAAAATATTATTTTTTTCACTTTTTTCTAAGTTATTCATAAAAATATCCAAAAAATCATAAAATAAAAAATATTGAAAAAAATTTTGTTCTTTTTATAATATTTTTTATTTTAGGAATCAATAGGATTATTAGTTTTTATTTTAAGTTTATTTTAATTATTTTAAATTATTTAAATTTTATTTTTTCTTAACTAATTATTTAGTTCGGGCTTTAAAATGGGCTTTAGGGACATTATTGACACTTTGGTGTTAACCCTAATTTGTTCCCTATATATACATGTGTTGCCTTGTTGGAAAAAAGGGGGAGAATGAAAAAAACCTAAGAGGAGTGAGTGCCGTTTGCCGTTATTTAGTTTTCTTCTTCATCCATTATTATTGTTTCTTTTTCTTCATCGTTTACCGTTATTTCTTTTCCTTCATCCATTACTATTGTTTCTTTTTCTTCATCTTTTACCGTTATTTCTTTTTCTTCATCTTTTACCGTTATTTCTTTTTCTTCATCTATTACCGTTATTTCTTTTTCTTTATCTATTACTGTTACGTTTATATATATATAATTTTTAAATTGTTAGAGTTTATATATATAAGATTAATTTTTGATCGAATTATGTCGATACGATGTTTGCACATTTGTGTGCATGACGCGTGACATTTGTGTTAGTTCGATCTGGTTGCGATGATCGCATTTTTGTGTGAGCAATAATACTATTTTTTGCTTAATTTCTTTTTCTTTGCGATAAATTTTGTTTCGTCCGATTTAGATCTGGTTGCGATGAGCGCATTTCTGCGTTAGCAACATTGTTGGGTTATTTGGCACATTTAAAATTCATTATTGCTTTATTATTATTATTATTATTATTATTATTATTATTATTATCATTATTTATTATTATTATCATTATTATCATTATTATTACCATTATTATTATTATTGTTATCATTAATTTATTAAAATTTGTTATAATATAAAAATCTGTTTTTTAAAATAAATAACATTAACATCTTTTCCAAATTAATATGAAAACCTATTATTTTTAAGAAAAACTTTTTTTTAGATAAATTTAAAATAATAACTAAAATCTTTTTTTTTAAAATAATAACTAGAACCGTTATTTATTTTATTTTATTATTGTTCAATTCAAATTTCATTATCATATTGTATCTGCTCCTCTCATGTAACCTCGCGAACTTAACAATCGCTCTTTAAATTCTGCCTTTAAATTTCTGCTTGCATGGTTTAAATTATGACATTATCTCTCTGTTTGCATGATTCAATTATCTCACGCGTTTACTATTATTTCTGTCACATTGCACACATCCGAAGGTTAGGTCTAACTGTTTGGCCGCCGCACCAATAGTCCGTAAAACTTCACACATTCAATTTCAAATCCTCAAAACTACAAACTACAAACCCTAATTTTCACAAATGCCTCGCCGCAGGCAAAATTACAATTTTACCCTTAGCATTAGGTCAAAGAGCCGCCGCGCTCATTTTAGGGTTTCCCGCCGTGGAATCCCTAATTTAACCCTAATTACAACTTAACATTTCAACGTAGAGATTTGGAGTTTCTACACTCCACGTAAGCGTGTCCTTAAGATGCGTTTATTCCCCTTGAGACCTTGACCACAGTCAAGAAGTTTCTAACCTCCCTATTGAGGGGAACTACGATTACTCTGATTCCACTCCCGTAAGGATACGTAGGCACAAGATGCGATGTCTTGCCGAGTAAACTTAGAATTAACCCCCTTTATTATTTATTGCTTATTTATATTTTATTTATCTTTGCTATTTAATTATTTTGCTTATTATTTTGTAATTGTTTCTTGGATGTAAAGTTGTTTAATTATTTAATTATTATTATGGTTAGTAATTAGGGAGTGTAACAACCTGTATGTAATATTAAAATAAATTTAGATCACTTTTAAATAAAGATAATTAAAATAAACACGTCACACACGTAAGTCGATTTTAATCGCCGTCTCACTTCCTAAGGATATCCCTCAAGTTGCCTACGAATAATGGTTAAGTGGGGTGTATAAAGCAAGTCCCTCAAATGGAAAAATCATCAAAGTCCCTTATGGTTGCCTTTACGAATCGAGTCCCTTTCGAAAAATGATGATGGTCCCTTATATGTGCTTATTACATCCCACAATGGCCTTCAAAGTCAAATTGTCCCTCACATGTCCCTTAACATCCAAAGTAAGGACTACCTACTCCATTATAGTAGGGATAGTCTTACTAAAGGAAAGAATAAAGAATAAGAAAAACCTTTAAACATTAGGGTAGGTTACTCCTAGGTGCTTGCTCACTTCAAAACTGTTTCACACTTAAACAAATTTTCAACAAGTTTTCAAACAAGTTCTTAACACATCCTTACATGGATTATTTATTAACTATTCTGAAAATTTTCTATTCACACACTACACTTTCAAAACAATTCAAAAGTGAGCTTAAGTACCTAAGAGCCCATGGATAACCATGGATGAAAAGGGTGCTAACACCTTCCCTTTTCATAACCTACCCCCCGGACCCAAAATATTCTCTAAGGTCTTTCCTGTTCTTTTATAACCTTTCCTTATGGATAAAATAAAAGTCGGTGGCGACTCTTGCTATCCGCAACATTGTTTAAAGTCAGTTCTCCCACCGTGTTACACATAGTACCAGGGTTTGCCATCTTCAACTTCTTCGACAGCAAAGATGTAGGCAGGTCTATCAAGACATTTTACTTCAATCCGAGGACACTCGTTCCAAAAGTTTACCACAATCATCGAGGCCAAAGTTGCTAATGCGTCTGCCATTCTGTTCTCATCACGAGGGATATGATGAAACTCAACCCTATCAAAGAACGGTAACAGTCTTCTAGCGTAAAACCTGTATGGGACCAAATTATCATGTCGAGTTATCCATTCTCCAGTAATTTGATTGATCACCACTGCAGAATCACCAAACACATCTAAATTCTTAATCCTCAAATCAATTGCTTCTTCGAGACCCATAATGCATGCCTCATACTCAACTTCATTATTAGTACACTGGAATGTTAATCTGGAGGTAAATGGGAAGTGGGTCCCTTGAGGAGTCACAATAACAGCACCTATCCCTTTTCCATGAGCGTTGACAGCTCCATCAAAAACTAAACCCCATTGAGAACCTGGCTCCGGCCCTTCACCATGTACGGGTTCTTCACAATCTTTCATCTTTAAAAACATAACATCTTCATCAGGAAAGTCATCGTTTGAGGGTTGATAATCCAAAATGGGTTGGTGAGCCAGATGATCAGCCAAAACACTTCCTCTAACAGCTTTCTGAGTATGGTACTCGATATCATATTCAGACAACAACATCTGCCATCTAGCAATTCTCCCAGTCAAAGCGGGCTTCTCAAAAATATACTTGATGGGATCCATCTTTGAAACTAACCAAGTAGTGTGGTTCAACATATACTGGCGCAAACGCTTGGCGGCCCACGCTAGAGCGTAACAAGTCTTCTCTAACATAGTGTAGCTTGTTTCATAATCAGTAAATTTCTTGCTCAAGTAATAAGTGACATGATCTTGCTTTCCTGTTTTGTCCCGCTGACCGAGTACACAACCCATTGAATCTTCTAAAACGGTCAAATACATAATCAAAGGTCGTCCTTCAACTGGCAGTATCTAGGTGGTTCAAGCAAATACTCTTTCGTACTATCAAAAGCCTTTTGACAGTCCTCAGTCCAAACGTACCCTTGTTCTTTCCTCAGAAGCCTGAAAATAGGCTTACATGTAGCAGTCATGTTGGATATAAATCTGGAGATATAGTTCAAACGTCCCAAGAATCCTCTAACTTGTTTCTCGGTGGCGGGAGCTGGCATTTCCCGGATAGCTTTCACTTTGTCAGGGTCCACTTCAATCCCTCTTTGGCTGACAATAAAACCCAATAGTTTCCCTGATCGTACTCCAAATGTGCACTTGTTGGGGTTCAAACGAAGCTTGTATTCCCTCAAACGACCAAACAGCTTAGCCAGGTGTTTAACATGATCATCTTCGGTCTTCGACTTAGCTATCATATCATCCACATACACCTCGATCTCTTTGTGCATCATATCATGGAACAAGGTAGTCATAGCTCTCTGATATGTTACCCCTGCATTCATTAATCCAAACGACATAACTTTGTAACAAAAAGTGCCCCAGGGCGTTATGAATGACGTCTTCTCTCTATCCTCGGGAGCCATTCTAATCTGGTTGTAACCTGAAAAACCATCCATGAAGGAGAAAACCTCATATCTTGCAGTACTGTCTACCAAAATGTCAATGTGAGGTAATGGAAAATCATCTTTCGGACTGGCTGTATTCAAATCCCTGTAGTCTACACACATGCGAACCTTACCATCCTTCTTCGGAACGGGTACAATGTTAGCTAACCATAATGGATACTCGGCAGTGACAAGGAAACCTACATCAATCTGTTTCTGTACCTCTTCCTTAATCTTTAGAGCCATGTCAACTCGAGTCCTTCTGAGCTTCTGTTTTATTGGTGGGTATTCTGGCTTCAAAGGCAGACGGTGTTTAACTATAGCCGTGTCCAATCCGGGCATGTCTTGATATGACCAAGCAAACACATCGACAAACCCTCCAAGCAAATCAATCAGCTGTTTCTTCACATCGGGTTTAAGCAGAGCTCTGATTTTCACTTCTCTACGGACTTCTTCTGATCCCAAGTTGATTACTTCCACCGGCTCTTGATGAGGTTGGATAGCTTTTTCTTCTTTCTCAAGCAGTCTGGAAATTTCTTCTGGGATATCATCTTCTTCGTCCTCGGCTTCGTACACAGGAAACTCGAAATTTGGAGAAGGCAATGGATCATTATTCCCAGGATGTATTTTATGTAGCAATCTGCGCAAGTGATGTGATTTTCGATAAGTTTTTGTAAAGTGGAAAGTGTGTGTACGTGAGATGCTACTTATTATTTTCCAACATCGCGAATAAGTATAAAACACAAATGTAAATGAAAGTAGTTTATTGATGATAGCAAAACCAAAAAGACGCGCCCAACAAAGTCACCTTTGCCTTGGGCAGAGCAAAGGGAATTATTGGAAATAAGCCCTAACAAATGCAGTTTCGCCTTGGGCAGAGCGAAAATGTTTTAAAACAAATGCTTTACTTAGATATATGAATGGCAGTAGGGGCTTCAACCGCACTCCAGTTCTTGACTACAATGCCTGTGGTCATAAAGTCTGGAATATCCTCATCTGGATCTTCCTCGGTGACGGCATAAACTCCAAAGGTATAGTCAAATTCATCCGAAACATAGCCTAGATTTTCCATATAGGGCTCGTAGTCTTCGTAAGGAATGGAGGACCTTGCAGAATCGTCTGATATGTAGCCCTCAAGTTCGTCCTCTTACATAACATTAATCTGAGGATGATGGACGACCCCTCCACTACAGAACACTTCACTGATCAGCGGAAACCCTTGATTCTTGGTGTCTTGTTGAGCAAAACTGCTGGTGAAACCGAGACCCTCCTTATTTTTGTTCTCTGGCAAAGACAACACCTTTCCCCACATTGTTTGGGGACCACTGTTCACTACTCGCTGTGCGTCTTTGAATGATGACATGGATGCTTGAGACTTTTGGGCACCCTCACCCACAATGGACAAGGCTTGGAATTACGTGCCAACCTCTTCCTCAGCTTCGACGTATGAGAACGATGACAAGTGACTTACTACCAAAGCTCTTTCTCCACAAACTATAACTATTTTCCCCTCGAAAACATATTTCAACTTCTGATGCAGGGTAGAAGTAACTGCTCCAGCTTCATGTATCTATGGCCTCCCTAGCAAACAGCTATAGGCGACACGAATGTCCATAACCTGAAACGGGATCATGAAAGTCTGTAATCCAATAGTCATGGGCAAATCTACCTCACCAATTACCGTTTTCCTTGACCCATCGAAAGCTTTGACAATAACGCGACTTGGCCTTATCGGCGGTCCTTGGTACAACAACTTAGATAGAGTAGTTCTAGGCATTACATTTAGAGACGATCCAGTATCAACCAGCATACTTGACAGAGAGTCCTTTCCACAGTTCACAGAAATGTGTAGAGCCATGTTATGTTTCCTTCCTTCTTCTGGGAGATCGTCTTCATTGAAACCCAGATTATCACTCGAAGTAATATTTCCAATGATGTTATCAAATTGTTCCATAGTCACATCCTGCTCGACATAGGCTTGTTCCAAAATCTTCTGAAGTGCTTCTTTATGAGCCTCAGAACTCATCAACAATTGTAGCACAGAAATCTTCGACGGGGTTTGCAGAAGCTGATCTGCAACCTTATACTCGCTTCTTTTGATTACTTTCAAACATTCATCGGAGTTGGATAAATTATACCCACCAGATTGCCCCACAGTTGGGTCTTTTGAGCCTGATGGTTCGAACAAAACCTCTTTTTCTTTTGGTGGCACAGTCGGGTAGACTCGACCGCTTCTTGTCACTCTACTGACATCTGCAATATTAACGATTGAGGGTACAGTGGGCAAAGGCACTTCTTTCCCATCCTCCAACATAGTAGCATTGTACCTGTATGGGATAGCCTTACTAGAAGTATAAGGGACATGTCCAGGCACATTGATTACTAAAGGGGTAACAACTGGCTTCTTGCTATTGTAAACAATCTCTATACGTTCCATTTCCTTAAAGTGGGGTACTATGACACAAACTTCTTCAGCCTCTTCATTTGAAACTTCTTGATCATCACTTTCCAAACAACCTTCAATCATATTGACAGAGGGCGAACCATGTGGTGGTAGTGGATTCTTCTGTACATTAGGGTCGGAATCCCTAAAAGACAAAATTATGTTTTTAATGAGCCTCTGGACATCCATCTTCAAACTGAAACAACTCTCAATATCATGTCCTGGTGCACCCTGATGGTAAGGACAAAACTTGTCAGCTCTATAAGAAGGGGGAGGATTCGTGGGAGCCGGAGGTGGAGCTCTCGTCTGAATGTGACCCTTTTTAATCAAAGCGGGGAATAGATCAGCATATGTCATTGGGATCGGATCAAAGTTTATTTTTCTATACACACGACCTTGATTGCTGGATGGGCGGTTCTGCTGAGGGTACTGTGGACTTTGCTGAAGTTGGGGTTGTTGAGCAACGGGAGACTGAGGTTGCTGATAGGGTTGCGGGGACTGTAGCTGATAAACCGGAGCATTAAACACTGGCGATACCGCTGCGACTTGGTGTGATGGTATGTACCTTTTTCTGAATTGGCCCTTTTGAATGGCATTTACACCTTGCTCCTTTTTCTTCACAAAACCGCTCCCATACCTCTTAGGAGCACTCTCTTCTTTGGTCAATCTTCCTACACAAACACCTTCTTCTAAGCGCATCCCCATATTGACCATTTCAGTAAAGTCACTGGGTGCACTGGCTACCATCTTCTTATAAAAGAAAGGACCAAGACTCTTTAGAAAAATCTTAGTCATCTCTTTTTCTTCCAATGGTGGTGTGACTTGCGCGGCCAACTCGCACCAATGCTGGGCATATTCTTTGAAATTCTCCTTATCTTTCTGTGCCATTGCTCTCAACTGGTCTCGGTCGGGCGCCATGTCCATATTGTACTTATACTGCTTGACAAAGGCTCCTCCTAGATCATTGAAAGTTCAAACCTTCGTATTATCCAGCCCCATATACCACTTGAGTGCAGCGCCTGTCAGACTGTCTTGAAAGTAGTGAATAAGTAATTGGTCATTATCTGTTTGGGCAGACATTTTCCTGGCGTACATAATGAGATGACTCTGAGGGCAAGTATTCCCCTTGTACTTTTCAAAATCAGGGACCTTAAACTTCGGTGGGACTTTAACATTTGGAACCAAGCACAGCTCAGAAGCACTCTTACCGAACAAATCTTTCCCACGAAGAGCTCTCAACTCCTTTTGTATTTCAGAAAACTGGTCTTGAAATCCGTCTATCTTCTCTTCTAAATCCACAGTTTCGGTTGGCGACCCATGTAAAATTGGTTCATCCAGAATATACGGGACAACATTCACGTGCGGAGACGCGGTAGTCATCACAACAAAAATTACAGGAGCAGCTTGAACAGTGGTCACAACAGGGATCTCAGACACAGGCGGATGGTAACCGGCCGAAAATAAATTAGGGGACAATCCCCACGGGAAACCTTGAGGCATACTGTAGGATACTTCAGCAACAGAAGACACCACTGGGATCGGTGTTGGCGTCACTTCGGATATGACAGTCCTTGGGACTTCTTGGCTGTTGATCGAGATTTGACTAGACAAAGCTTCCACTAGACCATTCAACTTCTCCAAACTTTCTTTCATATTTGCAACTTCATCACGGAGCACTCTGTTCTCTTGTTCTAGTTGATCCATCTTCTGGCGTTGACTAGCTCGAGTGTTGTATCGGTGATTCAGCTTGTTCTGCAGAGATGAAGCAAGAGTGAGACCCTGGAATGTAAACGATGCTATGCTTATGCAAAATGCAAATGAGTATGAGACTTTCAAGAAACTCAAATTATTTCGGTATTGTAACCTTGGAGAAAAAACTTATTTTATTTTGAGGATCGAAGCATTACAAAACGGAGTACTCTTTTAAGAGTTTATTACATTGAATCAAAAGCAAAAGAGAAACTTGGATATCTACTCCTTATGCTCCTTCTGTGTATGAAGTTCTCTTTCTAGCTGACTGATGCGTTCCTGCAACTCGGCATTCTCTCTGATGAGTCGGTCGACACATTCTTTCTAAGCCACAGTATCTGGGGGAAGATCGTCACTGGTAACAGCTCTTGAAGAGGTGTGAGAGGAAAATAAATCCTCTCGCGCCTTTCTTTTCCTTGCAAGTTCTACTTCTGGCAGCCTCTGGGACTTCTCTTTCTCTACCTTGAGTGTGAAAAATTTGTTCCTCCAAGCGGCCTTTAGTTTCCGAGCCTCGTCCAAGGCGGTCTTCAACTGACCTACTTCACTCACGTCGAACCAATTTGGATCGTGAAAAGCCAATACCATAGGTTCATGGAAGATGAACGGCATCTTGAGGCCGAGAGCTCTTTCCCGCACCCAATGTAGGTACTCTTCAGAGACAGCACAATTGGGGTATCCTAAAGCAGCTTTTCCTTCCTTATTGATGTATCTCCATGCATAGATTATGACGGTCTTCAGGTTTGGGTCTTCTCCTTCCTTGAGAAAGATTCCTTCTAACAGAGTTTGGTCGGGTACTTCAATCATGGGATGTCCAAATTGGAGACGAGCCAGAACAGAATTGTAACTTATGCATCCTTCTCTCGCAATGAGCGGTATGTTAGTAAATCTTCCGATGCTATGGATCATACCTATACCTCCATAGGTAGGGTCGTACCACACAATGTCGGAGTGAGTAAGGGCCATGACTATCTCGGACTAACGGGGCGATTCTTCCTCTTTCCAAATAGACGGGTGCCGAGTTAGGCGAGCAATGAACCAGGAATACAACAGAGCGGTACAACAAACAATATATCCTCCTCCTTCAGCATTCTTCGAGTGGCTAGAATAATATGTGTCAGCGAGCAAGGTGGGAACGGGATTCTTGAGTATGAATAATTTAATCGCATCCATGTCGACGAAATCATCGATCTTTGGGAACCAAAAAATCACATAGACCAACAGACCAAAGGTGGCTTCCATGATAAGAACTTCCTTTCTTTCAGCATGGTGGCGAACCTTTTCAATCAAAAAGTCAGCAGGGAATCCAAGGACTCCTTCCTTGGTGATTAGGTGCGCATGAACATCTGCCAAACTGAGATGAGTGGCATTGGCAATTTCTTGATGACTGGGTGTGTCTTCCTGGCCAGTAAATATGGGACGGGCCATTACAGGCATCCTCAGGAAATCAGAATACTCTTCCAGTGTCGGCATCAACTGGTAATCTGGGAAGGTGAAGCAGTGGCTCAACAGATCATAAAATTGAACATGGGTCTCCAATAGCCCTCCTTTCATCTTGAGTTCGAGAAAACGGAAGACTTCTCCATATTCTGCTGTAAAGGTGTAACGATTCTCGATGAGATCTGCTAGTTCTCTTAAGCTTTCAATGTTAAGGCTCTGAAAAGTTACTCCAATACTTCTCTTTTGAAATCCATGGTTACAATACCTGAGAAATAAAATTGAGTTTCTTGAGTAAAGAAAGAATGCAATGCAAGATGAGTAGGACTTCATGGGATCCTAACTATTTATAAACATTGTAGTAAAAGAAAACGTTTTTTATTAATTTCGAAACGGAATACAAATAATTTCTTTTAAAAGTCCCAAATAAAAGCTAAATAAAAGCTAATAAAGACACTAAAGAAGTTTTGAATTCTGCTGCTTGAGCTGCTCTTCTAGTTGCGTCTTCTCACGGATAAGGTTGTCCACAATCAATTTCCAAATAGTGCATTGTGGGTCGGAGAAAAATAAATCCTCCATGACCTTCCTCTTCTTGCAGGGGAGTAACTCTTCATCCTTTAACTGTAGCTGCTTCTGGAGTTTCTCTTTCTCTTTCTGGAGTTGGTCAATCTCTGCAACAGACACCTGGTACTTGTTCTTCCATGAATCTAACTCTTGTCGTAACTTCTTCATAGCAACCTCTGACTTCTCAGTTTCGGACATAAAGACATAAGTGGGCTCCCTTCTTGGAGGTATAGGGTCTTGACGAGAATAAGGCATCCTTAGCTTGATTGCCCTGTCTCTTACCCACTGGAGATACGGTTCTAGAGACACACAATTAGGTTTTCCCAGACTTTTCTTCCCCTTCTTTTACACATTACGCCATGCATCCAGAATCCTTCCTCGAAGCTCTACATCATTGTTAAAGAAAATACTCTCTACATGGGCACTCTTAGGAGGTTCCTTCAACGGGTATCCCAACTGTCGACGGGCTAAAACGGGATTGTAGCTGATTCCTCCATCGAAACTGAGCAATGGTACATTAGCAAAGTTACCGCAACAATCAATGATTAACACCCCATCATACACCTGGTTGTACCAATCAATGTCAGAATGGGTCAATGCCATAACCCTCGGAGCCCAATGCTCTTTGCCAATGTTTCTAAAAGAGTTAGTCTTTGGCAAGTGCGAAATAAACCATTTGTAAAGTAAGGGTACACAACAAGTAATCATCCCTCCACCACGAAGGTTTCAGAGATGTATAGAGTGATATGTATTACCCAACAGAGTTGGCACTGGGTTTTTCTTCATAAAGATCTTGAATGCTTTGAGATCGATGAAACCTTAAAAACTCGGAAATAAAAACAACCCATAAACAAGAGAAGCAAAAATTGCCTCAAACGGAGCCTTATTAGAATAATTAGCGTAGAATGAAGCCTTCTCGACTAGGAAACCTGTCTTTAAACCAAGAATTCCATCCTTAGTAACTAGGTTGGCTTTGACGTCAGATACCTTCAAACGGAGGGCTTTAGCAATATCTTTCTCACCAGGGCCTTTTTCCAAGAAGGGAAAATGAGATTCTTCTAGGACAGGTAGACCGACCAAAAAGGAATAATCTTCCAACGTTGGTAACAACTGAAAATCCGGAAAGGTGAAACAATGATAAAGAGGATCATAGAACTGTAGTAGAGTGGCAAGAAGTCCTTCATTCATTGAACGGCCCAACAAAGATATCAGCTTCCCATATTTGTTCTTGAATTCTTCTTGATCCTTGATAAGGCCCCACAACTTCTTTAGGTCGTCCAATTTGGGACTTTTAAAAGTATATTTCACAGTACGTCTTTCATTCGAAGTCATAGTGACCTACAATGTTCATAAATGAAAGTGAATCCCATGAAGTCCAATGCAGAATGATGTTATATGAATGCAACAAACACAAGTATTCGCATAAGGACACAAAGATAAACAAACAAAGGGACACCCTAGGTTTGCAACGAGCATGGAGCATAGGGTATACCCATCCCCAAAGGACGTGAACTAAAGGTTTGATTGTACCTGCAGAACAAGGTTCTAAAGGGACTCAAAATCATCAGCCCATCTTTCGGATATTATCAATTTCCCAATTACTTGAGGATTAATAATATTCTCAAGAGAACTTCTTTTGAGTGTAGCTTCGCGTAGTACTATTTCGGAAGTACTCCCTCATAGTCTCGCACTACATCCTAATAAAGGCCAAAGTTGGGTTAAAGTAACTACGGTTCAACAGGCTCTCCAAGGTCGAAAATAGCAAGTGTCTTCACGATTACTCGTTCAACAGTACTATCTCGAGAGGGCCTCAATTGAGCGGGATTCTCAATTTAACTTAGTCGGGATTCAACTACCTATAAGCCTCCTCGACTATATCACCATCCTATCTTAATTTCTCTCAAGTTCGAGTGTAGAACTTTATCTCACCACTCAAAGAAAAATAATCCCAAAAGAAATACAAGAGAAAGCATATAAACAATTAATCAAGTAGGCAGATATATAAAGCAGTAAACAAATAAAATACGATAGGGAAACCCACTGGAGATATTCCCCAGCGAATTCTCCATTTCTGTCGCGGTGAAATTTGGATACCAAACTATTGATTAGTTTGAATCTTTAATTCATTTTGCAACCGAACTTTGATTTGTCCAAAGGAAGGGATAAAGATCGAAATTCCCACAATGCAATGCAAATGCAAGCTAGAGAGTTTTAGGTTCGGGGGTTGGTTAAACTTAGGGAAGGTACTAGCATCCTAAGTTTCTGTAGTATCCTATAGGAACCTCTTGTTTTATGTTTGTTTATTGCTATGGTTTATCTGCTTAAAGGTTAAAGGCCTAGTGGTTTATATCTAAGTATACTCGATAAGATGTCGCATCTTATGCCTACATATCTTTGCGGGAGTGGAATCAGAGTATCTGTAGTTCCCCTAAAGGGTGAGAGGAGTTCTTTGACTGTGGTCAAAGTTCCTACGGGTTTAGGGTAGTTGTTTGATTGAGTTTAGGAGAAGAGATGTGTCTTCATTTTAAGGGAGATATAACCGCCACAAGTTGTAGGAAAATAGTCTTTGCATCGTCTTAAGAAAAAGGCTTAAGTACTCGGATTGTTTAACGAGTATGCCTTTTATTTCTCTTAAGGCAAAGTCCCTACGGCTTGATTGTATTGTTGCGGGGTGGAGATTCTATCTCGCTTAAGATGATTTGGCATCTTTCTCTGATGTGTTTGAATATTGTTTTTAAGTTGATTGTTTTGTTTATTCTATGTTGTAAGGATAGCGGTCCTTCCTACAGGTAGGTCTTAAACTTAAGAAGATCGACTTGAATGGGATCAAGGATCATGTGGGAGAATGATGCAAATGTGAATGCACTACACACAAGTGTTGACTTATGTGTAGGTTTTTCCTTTGGACGGAATGCGATGCGATGCAATAATATAAATTGCGGTAAAATGTAAATTGCATAAAATAAAGGCAGATAAATATACATATACGCATGAAAGCGCTGAAGTGTAGGTGAATGTGTCGTGAATGTGATTATGCACGATTAATTTGTATTTTACGCTTTGAGTTGATTTTAATTGGTTAAATCGATTTTAGTAAAAAGGTTATTGTCACATTTAGAAGTTAATTTACTAAAAAGAGTTTCTAATACAAAAGTGTAGTTTTTTAACAATTGTTATTTAAATTATAGAATGACCTTATTATACAAAATTATTTCTTACTTAAGTTGTTATACAAATGTTTTATTTGTTATTATTTTATAATAAAACAAATTAGTTAAATGTGGGACCGATTAATTAAAAGTTGATGGCTAAATAATTTATAAAAAAAGGTTTTTTATTAAGATAAGAAGTTAAATATATTAATTAAATAAAAAGTGGACTGACCAATTTATAAAATAAATACTTAGGCCTAAGAAATCATAATTAAAATTAATAATGGAATTGATTATCAAAATAAAGAAAAGATTAGATAAACAATTACTAAATATGGTGAATTTAATAATAATTGATTAAATAATTTAGAAAACAGAACTAATTATAGGATTAATAGTTATTTTAAAAAGGTTAATTAGTAAATGTTTAATTAAAAAAATTATTAGTTAATATTGATTTTAGAAATAAAAAGAAAAGTCAATTAACAGGTGGATTAGGGGGTGATTAGTGATTACGAGAGGGTTTAGTGTGGTGTAGTGATGTGTGGTGTGTTGGTGATTAAAACATAACAGAGATTATCAAAAATAGGGGAAAAGACAAAGAACCCTAATTCCCCCCGTCCCCTCTTCGTTCCGCCGTTTGCCCCCCCTTCTCAATCTCTCCGCTTCGCCTCTCCTTTTTTCTTCCGTTTTCATCTTAAGCCTGCAACATCAACAAAACATCAATGGCATAAGAAGATTTAGTGTGAATAGGGTTTTTTTACCGAGAATTGGGAGCTGTGGCTGGTGGTGATTCGTGCGCGGAATGAAGGTTATGTTCGTCGAATCTGCGGCGCCGACGATGTTTTCGCAGTGGTCGGAAGTGGTTGCGTCAATTGAGATAAGTTCCTCCTTTCGTTGAACTCTTTTTTTTCACCTTAGGGTTTTTTCACGATTTCTTTCTCCCCTTATATAGGCCTCAGATTGAATAAGGGTGCCTTGATGGAATTGATGGCTGTATTGAATACTGATTGGATTTTCCAATTTGGGGTTAATCGTATTTGAAAACTTTCTCCTTTTAGCTGATTTTGTTCAATGGTCGTTAATGAAAGAGATCTCGATCCATTATTTTGTCAATCTTGCTTTAATGTCTCTGTCCGTCCAGATTCATCATTCATAGTTGTCTGTTGTTTTGAGTTGGGTTTTTCCAAGCGGATATCCTCTAATGGGCTTCTGATTTTGGATTTTCAATTTGGCAGGGGGCGAATAGCAGCTGACTTTGGGCCAAGAGAAAAGTTGATCCATTGGCACGTCTGATGACAGGTTTCGCGGTGAGTCTCGTCCTTTCCTAACATTCCTTAATCGAAGATTCACATGGAGATGTTGTGAGTTTGTTGGATACGTGGTTGATGTCTTTCGAGGTGAGCCATTGGTTTAGAGTTGATGGAGTTAATGTCTTATGTTTTGGGACTTGATTCTGCAGGCGAATTACTTGGAGGTTTCAAAGAATCAGGGTCATCAATGATTGGCAACTGTGGTGGTGGAACTAGTCGTCAACTCAGGTTGCCCAAGCAGTAGCTCTGAAAACTGGTCAGCCACATCACGCTCCTTATTATTTAGGGATTCATTTGAGTTGTCATGAGTTTTTTTGTCAAGGCCTCTCATTTCTTTGCCCTGTTGTATAGGTTTTACTATGGCTCTAGTTATGCAGCATGGTTGAATATACATGGTGGCTCGAGACACGACGAATGTTCAGATTCTTCTTGCTAGAAAAAGAGCTTGGATTGAGTCCCTGAAGTTGTGGTTGAACCTTGAAGGTGGGCTTCCAACTACCTATCAGATAAACAGGTCAATAGATTGGTTCATGAGTTCATCAGAATCAAGGGACGGCACCGTAATGACATTGAGAATAGGGTGAGGTAAGTTGGAATCACTATCAATGAAGAGTTCTCTAATAATAGCATTCCCTATTGTCTGCCTTGATGACTATATGTTTGATGTCAGGTTTAGTCGTCCAGGAATACTATTAATAAGATCTAGTAAATTGTTTCTTTTTCAAGATACATAGAAACACCATGCCCTTCAAAAGAACTCAAACGCCACGGACTACACTGGGGGTGAAGGGTCAACATAGGTAGGTTTAGCTCTTTGCCTTGGTACAAATTGGTTGCCTTTACTACCTGATGTCATTGCTCTCTGTTCTGCATTTAAAATTCTTCCTTCATTTTATTGTTGTTGTGACCAATTGGTTTTGACTTGGATCGCAGCCATCTGTTCGCCCAACCACGGCGGAAATGGTGACGATACAGAGGTTGTCTTAATTCAGTATCATCTTCATAGGAAGAAAAACAGCCGCAACATTCTGCATAAGCACCTGCTCAACTTGGCATTCAATCATTATCCCTCACAGGTCCTTGAGCTTGATCTTCTTTGGATTATGTCAAAAGTTCCTTTAGTTAGACTTGAATTAAGGCTCTTCCTATGACATGTCGTTTATGCATTACTTTACGTCTTGTGAATTGCTGATATATTTGGGCGTTGTCCCTGTTAGTGATTGCGTGACTGACATGTTCTATATCTTGCTTGATGAGTATTGCTTATAGTTGATGATGATGAGTTATACTTTGAATGTTTGATGTGCCTGTGTAATGCTTTGCTGCCGTGTGAATACCGTTATATATTTTGGACTGCTTTCGTGGGGTTTTTTAAGGAATTCTTATATTCCTCATTGCAGTAGCAGTGAATGGACATGTGCATAGGGCAAGTCATGAAGGTGTTATCCGAGCCAACGATGGTGATTTCCTCTATCAGTTACATGATACTTCTTTGATTTTTCGTTAATGGCAATCCTGGTCTTTTAGTATTTTCTCTGATTTTGTGCTGTTGTGCGCAGGCTACAGCTGAACGTTGACGACGCCGGTTCTTAGCAGTGACCTTGTGGAAGAACAGAATCACGACCACGTGAGCTGGAATTTACTGGAGGTGTGGTAATCATTTGGACCTTGTTCTTTATGTTGGATTACATTGTGCGAAACAAACGGCGATTTGACTCTTGCCTCGTATACATTGATGAAGGTGTTGATGGATCAATTCAAATTCTTTAAAGTGTTGTAGCCTTCGGAACAACTACGCTCAGCACCCTCCATCATCTTCCCAATATGATAGACTGATTCGTTTTTGTGAGCCTTTCAAATTCAAACGTCAGTTATTACGTACTTGTTGCTTTAATGATCAAAGTTGTATTGACAGTGGGTTATTAACGCCTGTGTGAAATGTCATGTTGAGTTGCTTTCATACGTATGATTCGTAACCTGCTGTTCAAAGGAGGGTTATATCCGGGAATTCTGTTTATTTTCGCTGATAGTTTCGAGCCCCTTTTTCAGGTACGAGGTAGAGTATACAAGACGCCATGGTTGTGCACTCGAAAGCATTAGGACTACGCCCAGAAAAGACGAACCATCGGTGCATTTCGGCAGGCTAGGCTACTTATGCTGCAACAGTATTGAACTTCAGTAGTATCAAGCAGTCCTAAGAGGAATCAAATGCTTTGTTACTACTTTTACCAATGATTCAAACACCTGAACAATTGTAGTCTTTCTTTTGATATATAAAGTGCCCTGTTGGTCTTCTTGTATATACGCATCTTATTGATACCCTTCATAATGTAATTATAACTATGGTGCGTTGGGACCTCATTTTAAAAGTTCAAGTATTTCTATGCCAAGTTCTTAACTTCTTTGAATCAGTGGTCTTGAAAATTCAATCACTTTTGACTGCACCTCACATGACCCTAGCTTTAACCATCTACCACATCGTACTTTTATATACCTTGTATTGTTAGTGGTTGACTTCGTACACACTCTTGTAATTTGATTTGTGATAAGGATGTTGTCATTTCCTCTACGTTTAATCCTCCTAACGCACTTGCAATCACAAATCCGGTAATTCCATATTGTAACTTGATAAAATCCAAGATGTAGTTTTCCTACACGTAGGGTCTCTTTTTTGGATAAAATTCTATATCTTAAATCCTTATAAAGCAAAAATGAGTGTCATATGGAGAAAAGTATTGCACTTGGTTTGGATTAAAATTTTGCGCACAACCAAAACCTTGAGTCACCACGGTGAGGTATCGGTAAAAGGGGAACTAAATTCTTTAATAAAACAAAGACTCATGTCCCTTAAATCCAACATCTTTATGAGTACGCACTGAAACTTGGGAGATACAGACAAAACCCCTGATTTAAACTGCAACAAGCCTAACTGACCCTCTTTAGATTTGTGAGGATGGTTGTTGGTCCATTAGAGATTACCGTATCTGCACCAGTTGGTTAGTCGCAAAAAAACATACATATTAAAGTAAAGTCAAATAACAAGAGAAAAT
Source organism: Lathyrus sativus (assembly GCA_963859935.3). Classification (NCBI taxonomy): domain Eukaryota; kingdom Viridiplantae; phylum Streptophyta; class Magnoliopsida; order Fabales; family Fabaceae; genus Lathyrus; species Lathyrus sativus. Next base: position 397,969,364 of record OZ012736.1, on the reverse strand, counting down.
GCGCAAGAAGAGATGGACTCTCATGGTCAAAAATTCGGGTGTGACAGAGTGCATGAGCGAAATTATCCTACTCATGATCTCGAATTGGCTGCGGTTGTTTTTGTGTTGAAAATTTGGAGGCATTATTTATATGGTTCGAGATTTGAAGTGTTTAGTGATCATAAGAGTCTGAGATATCTGTTTGATCAGAAAGAGATGAATATGAGACAGAGAAGATGGTTAGAACTTTTGAAGGATTATGACTTCAGTTTGAGTTATCATCCAGGAAAGGCCAATGTAGTGGCGAATGCTTTGAGCAGGAAAACGATTCATATGGCAGCTCTGATGGTGAAAGAAATTGAGTTAATTGAACAGTTCAGAGATTTGAGCATGGTTTGTGAGACTACTGCAGATAGTGTGATGTTGGGTATGTTGCAGGTAAATAATGACTTCTTGGATATGATTAGAGAGAATCAGAAGTTGGGTGTGAAATTAGTAGATTTGATGCCTGGAGTAGGAAGTGACTCCGATAGTGACTTTAAATTGGATAGTACAGGTGTATTGAGATTTAGAGGCAGGATTTGTGTACCAGATGATGAGGGATTGAAAAAGCTGATTTTGAGTGAAGGACATCGTAGTAATCTGAGTATCCATCCGGGAGTTACGAAAATGTATCATGATTTGAAAAAATTATTTTGGTGGTCTGGTATGAAAAGAGACATTGCTCAATGTGTTTATGCCTGTTTGACGTGTCAAAAGTCGAAGGTGGAACACCAAAGACCTTCGGGATTTATGCAACCATTAGAGATTCCGGTTTGGAAATGGGATTGTATTACTATGGACTTTGTTATAGGTTTGCCGAATACGGCGAGAGGATTTGATGCTATATGGGTGATTATGGATCGATTGACGAAGTCTGCACACTTTATGCCGATTAATATTAGTTTCCCGTTGACGAAGCTGGCGGAGATTTATATTCGAGTAATTGTAATGTTACATGGTGTTACGTCCAGTATTGTGTCGGATAGAGACCCGAGGTTTACTTCGGAATTTTGGAAGAGCTTACAGGAAGCGTTGGGAACTAAGTTGAAGTTGAGTTCAGCTTATCATCCGCAAACTGATGGTCAGTTAGAGAGGACTATTCAGTCACTTGAGGATTTGCTGAGAGCTTGTGTGTTAGAAAAGGGTGGTGCGTGGGATACTCATTTACCATTGATTGAGTTCACGTACAATAACAGTTACCATTCGAGTATCGGAATGGCACCGTTCGAAGCTTTGTATGGGAGGAGGTGTAGGACTCCTCTGTGTTGGTATGAGACTGGTGAGAATGTGGTGCTTGGACCAGAAATTATACAGCAGACTACTGAGACAATTCAGATGATTCGTGAGAAAATGAAAGTGTCTCAAAGTAGGCAGAAGAGTTATCATGATAATCGGAGGAAAGAGTTGGAATTCTGTGTAGGTGATCACGTATTCCTAAGAGTTAATCCGATGACTGGTGTGGGTCGTGCGTTGAAGTCCAAGAAGCTGGATTCTAAGTTTATTGGACCTTATGAGATTTTTCAGAGAATTGGCGATGTGGCTTATAGGATGGCGTTGCCGCCTGAGTTGTCGAACTTACATGATGTGTTTCATGTGTCGCAATTGCGAAAGTATGTTTCTGATCCATCTCATGTGATTCAAAGAGATGATGTTCAGGTTCGGGAGAATCTTACTGTTGAAATGATGTCGTTAAGGATCGAGGACCGTAAGATGAAACAGCTCCGAGGGAAGGAGATACCTTTGGTGAAGGTAGCTTGGGGAGGTGCTGCAGGAGGCAGTGTGACCTGGGAGTTGGAAAGTAGGATGCAATAAGCGTATCCGGAACTATTTCCATCAGGTAATTTTCGAGGACGAAAATAATTAAAGTGGGGGAGAGTTGTAACACCCATTTTAATTATTTAGTCATTTTATTATAATTTTAATTATTATATGTTGGTGTGCCCTTCGGTGGGGGTGTGTTGGATGATGATTGGTGGGTGTCCCTGATGTGGGAGGATTATTGGTGGTGATATTATTATTATTATTATTATTATTATTATTATTATTATTATTATTATTATTATTATTATTATTATTATTATATTTGTTATTATTATTAATATTATCATGACTTTTTTTGAGTTGCTAATATTATTATTATTATTATTATTATTTCATTATTATTATTATTTCATTATTATTATTATTATTAGTAATATTATTAATATGGAGAATATAATATTATTATTAATATGGTTATTATATTATTATGATTATTGGTGAGATAATAATATTGTTATTATTATTATGGTTACTATTATTAATATTTAGTAATATTATATATTATTATTATTATTATTACTTGGGATTAGAATATATAAAATAAAATAGAGGAATAAGAGAGGGAGTTAGAACGTGAGAAGAGAAAAGAACAATAGAAGTGAGAAGAACGGGAAAGAGAGCGAAGAACGAAGGAGAAGAGGGAAAGTCAGAATTGGCCAACCTTGGAAGATTTCTTCACCGATCAGATCGATTAACAAGGTAAGGGGGGAGAAACTGTGAAGGCAAAGTATCTACCAACACAAGCGTGCCTCTGGTTTTTGATGATGACAACTTGCTAAGAGATATCCTTCTTTCGTTTAAATCATTCACGCTACTTATGATTCAATTTTTACAATGACGTAATGCACAAAAAGCTGTAGAAATTTATGTCTTTGCAGATTTTTGAACCATGAGCCGACCATACCGTCAGCACACAGTTTCATTCAGTTCACACGGGTCAGCGCATGGAACCATGCGTCGACCGTTAACTTGGCGCATGCAGGTTTAAGAATCAGACGGCTCAGCGCATGAAGATCATGCGTCGACCGCTGACTCGGCGCATGACAGTTTGAGTGTCACACGGCTCAGCGCACGCCGACCCTATGGTCGACCGTTCGCGCGCAGAAACAGAAATTCTGCTATGTTTCATTGATCTGTCAACTGTCTGTTTTGTATATTACTATAAATAGCTGTCTTTTCAATTTTAACAACTAACATTTTTGAAAGCATTGTGAGAAAGTGTTCAGGTCAAGAAACGTGAAAGAGGTGCATCAGTGTTCTTCATCTTCATCGTTCAATCAACTCACAAATCCTCAAATTACAGATAATCAATTTTTTGCTGCGGTTTGTGGTTTGCTCGACGGTGATAAGGTTCGAACGCGTGATTGAAGATCCGGTTCGAGTGGAAGCTGGTGCAGGTGTTTCTTGGGAGAAAACCTTTGAGGTTTTACCTATCAAGACTACAGGTTTTGAAGGCTTTTGTTACGGAATCGTCGGTTCAACAATCAAGCGAGTGCGAAGGTGATTGATTAGCGGAAGGTTGATCAATCTAGTAGCTAGGGCGTTGAAAGGTTGAAGACGTTCCGGGTTCAATTTGGGTGTGTCTAAGATCAGTCGTGCCGAAGGTTTGATCAACGGAAGAGTTGTCAATAAGGTGGCTGCAATCGGAGGTCATTCACATCAAATTGGAGGACTTGATTCATCTTGAATCAAGGGGCAAGAAGTGGTAGAAATTATCAGCAACATTGAGATTGTTTGTATCAATTGTCTATCGATTCTTGTGTATAACTGTTCTACCAAACAGGTGATATCTATTCAATACATATCTCAATTCTCATTGTAGAATTGAGGGCAGACGTACCCCAACGCGAGGACGACTGGGGGAACTGCCTCATCAAATCTTGTGTTCCTTTATTTTCTGCATTTTCAATTACAGCTTAAAAAATTAAGTGATTCTAGAATAAGTGATTTTGTCAAATTGTAGTATTGATTGAGTGAGTTGGTGAAACACTGTTTTTTAACTACTAAGTACAATAGAAATACTGTACTAAGGCTTTTTCAATCACTCATTCAACACAAATATCATTTAAGGTATTTGTGCACACCAACTGTTCGACAAAAGTGCTGAACTAAAATTGCCTTAATTTTGCTGCTAGTTTTGGTGTAATTTTTGATCATTGGAATAAGGAAATAGTACGAGTGAATCACATCTGAGTTTTGCATAAAAGTGTGTAGTGATTTACTATCCGTTATCGTCTTAAATTCATCTGCTTGACGCATATCCGGCTCTCCAATAGTTGTTCGTTTTAGACTATATTTTCCAAGGCCGCTTCCGCATTTGAAAACAATTTTGAAAACCAATTTTATTGGTAGCGCCACTCAAATTTTTAAAAGGGATCTATTCAACCCCCCCTTCTAGATCCGTGCCTTAGTCTAACAAGTGGTATCAGAGCCTGGTTCTCCGGTGCTTCAAATACAACATTGATAGAATAATGGCTAACGAACCAAAAGGGGCGTACAATAGAGCTCCCGTTTTTAACGGTGAAAATTATAGCTATTGGAAAGACTGTATGCGGGTGCACATTAATTCCATAGATAGAAAGATATGGAACGTTATTCTCAATGGTCCGATTGAAATAACCATGACAAATGAGAATAACGAAGTTGTGCCAAAGCCCGAAGCACAATGGACCGACGACGATGAGCGAAAGTATAATTACGATTGGAAAGCTAAGAACATTCTAATCTCCTCATTAGGTGTAGATGAATACTACCGTGTATCCCATTGCCCTACGGCTAAGACTATGTGGGATGCACTACAAATTGCCCATGAGGGGACAAACGATGTTAAGTTGGCTCGAATCAACACTCTTATACAAGAGTTTGATCTCTTTTTCATGGAGCAAGGGGAAACCATTGCTGACATGCAAAAGAGATTTACTCATCTCATAAACAGATTACATTCACTAGGAAGACCTATTTCCAATGATCTTGCTACTAATAAAGTTTTGAGATGTCTTAGCAGGGAATGGCAGCCGAAAGTGACCGCCATCAAAGAGGCAAATGATCTTACGGTATTAGACCTGACTACATTGTTTGGCAAACTACAAGAGCATGAACAGGTACTCTTGAGTCTTGACCAACATGAAAGGAAAGAAAAGAAGGACAAAGTAAAGATGAGTGAAAAGAAGTCCATAGCTCTTAAGGCTTCTTCCTCGAAGTCTAAAGCAAAAGAGCAAAGTGATTATTCTTCAAGCGACGACGAAGAAGAAGACATAAATGAGGACATGGGGCTGTTCGTTAAACGGTATAACCGGTACGTGAGAAAGAACGGCATCCAACATTCGGAGAAGAACCTGGTAAATTTCCGAAGGCAATCAAGGTTCTCCAAAGATGACAATCAAAAAGGCAAAAAGACTAGAGGAACGTGCTATAAATGTGGAAAGCCCGGTCACTACAAACCGGACTGTCCAATGAACAACAAGGGAAAAGAAAAGGAACAATCGAAGTCACATAAGAGAGCATCAAAGCCTAGGAGGGCGTACATCGCGTGGGAAAGCGACAGTGATTCTTCCTCCTCTAATGAAAGCTCTAGTGATGAAGAAGAGTCCGTGAATCTATGTCTCTCCGCAAATCAGAAAAAGAAAAAGAAACAGGTACGTCACTCTAGATATAATATGTCATCTAATATGTCTCATTCCGAATTACAAACCGCATTCGATGTTTTACACAAGGAAGCAACTGAAGCCTTTAAGAAACTTGCTTCTAATAGAAGAATTTTTACATATTTAGAGCACAAAGTCTTAGAGTCCGAAAAGAAATTAGAGGACCTTAAGGCTTCCATTGTGAAAGATAATGAATCGGATTGTAAGGACAATAGTAATCCTTTCAACTTTGGTTGTGATACTTGTCATATTTGGCAAGGTGAGGTTAGAAACCTTAAGGCCAAATTAGACAAGGCACTTGAACCTAAAATTACATTTGCAATCGATAAAAAGGATTTTAGAAAAAGTATGATAAACCCATATCAAAAATATGCATATGTAATTAGGGATCAAGCAAGTGAAAGTGATTCTAATGTCGACTTTGTATGCTTTTACTGTTGCAAGAAAGGCCACTCCATTGGTAAATGTCGATTTAGGAGATTTCTTGTTCCTAAAGGCATCTACCAATGGTTGCCCAAACGCAACCGTCTTGTCGCTAACCTATTAGGACCCAATATGCCATTGGGTACCTCCCTTTTCTAAGTTATATTTTGACAGGTGAAATGTGTCGAGTCCACCGAGAGAAGATGGGTTCTTGATAGTGGGTGCTCAAGGCACATGTCTGGAGACATATCCTTATTCATAGACTTCGTGGCTAAGAAGAAAGGGTATGTAACATACGGTGATAACAACCGCGGAGCGATACTAGGTAAAGGTAGTATAGGTAATCCCTCCTCTACTAAAATTTCCGATGTGTTGCTTGTCGAAAACCTTAAACATAATCTCCTTAGCATTAGCCAATTATGCGACAAAGGTTACAATGTTTCCTTTTCAAAAGATTGCTGCAAAATTGTGCATGAAAGTGATAAGAAGAATGTGTTTATTGGTTTTAGAGTAAACAATGTGTATATGCTTGACTTGAATGTGGTATCCCCAACAAGCGATCAATGTCTCATATCTATGAGTGAAGACTCATGGCTATGGCATAGGCGCTTAGCGCATGTCAACTTTGACTTACTCAATAAGATTGTCTCAAAAGATCTAGTACTAGGACTTCCCAAAATTAAGTTCACCAAGGATCACCTTTGTGATGCTTGTCAAAAAGGAAAACAAACGAGGATCTCCTTTAAATCCAAAAAGATTATTTCAACAACGAGACCTCTTGAACTACTTCATATGGACTTGTTTGGGCCGTCTAGGATCAAAAGTCTAGGAGGAAACTATTACGGATTCGTAATAGTGGACGACTTTTCTAGGTTCTGTTGGACCATCTTCTTAGTGAGTAAAAGTGACACGTTTGCCGCTTTTGAGAGATTTGCCAAGCTCTCCCAAAATAAGTTAAATACAAACATTGTGTCAATAAGAAGTGACCACGGAGGTGAATTTGAAAATCATTTATTTGAAGAATATTGCGGTAACCATGGCATCGATCATAACTTCTCGGCTCCACGAACTCCTCAACAAAATGGGGTTGTGGAGCGTAAAAACAGAATTTTAGAAGAATTGGGAAGAACAATGATTAATGATAGTGGTTTACCAAAATACTTTTGGGCCGACGCCATTAGTACGGCATGTTATGTTTTGAATAGGGTACTCATCCGCCCCATTCTAAACAAAACTCCGTATGAACTTTTAAAAGGGCGAAAGCCTAATGTTTCTCACCTTCATGTTTTTGGATGCAAGTGCTTTGTATTAAACAATGGAAAGGAAAACTTGGGCAAGTTTGATTCAAAAGCCGATGAAGGCATTTTTCTAGGGTACTCGCAATCAAGTAAAGCATATAGGATTTATAATAAAAGATTACTAGCTGTTGAAGAGTCTGTGCACGTTACGTTTGATGAGTCCTATCCGAGAAATGTCGGAAAGGATAGTGTTGTTCATGGTGCAGGTACATCCACAGAAGACATACTCAAAGGTGGCGAAACGGGGATTGATCAACCCGATAGAGTCAAAATTGAGGAGGATAAGGATGCACACCATGAGGTAACTGAGGAAGCTCATCCGCCTACAAACGATGATCTCCCTCAAGCTTGGAAGTCGTGTAAAGATCATCCAATTGACAATATTCTCGGAGACATCACAAAGGGAGTCACCACTCGATCTAAGCTAAGTAACTTTTGTTATCACTTCGCTTTCGTTTCACAAATAGAGCCTAAAAACCCCAAAGAGGCCCTACTCGATGAGCACTGGTTTTTATCGATGCAAGAGGAACTAAATCAGTTTAAAAGAAACGAGGTATGGGACCTTGTCCCTCCTCCGCGAGGCCATCGAGTAATCGGCACCCGATGGGTGTTTAGGAACAAGTTGGACGAAAACGGGGTAATAACCCGTAATAAAGCGAGATTGGTCGCTCAAGGGTATAACCAAGAGGAAGGCATCGACTATGAGGAAACTTATGCGCCGGTTGCCCGACTCGAGGCTATACGCCTTTTACTCGCCTTTGCATGTGCAAAGGATTTTAAGTTATTTCAAATGGATGTTAAAAGTGCGTTCCTTAACGGTCACATAAATGAAGAAGTATATGTGTCTCAACCTCCCGGTTTTGAATCTCATGAATACCCTGAACATGTTTACAAGTTAAAAAGAGCTTTATATGGTCTCAAACAAGCTCCTAGAGCTTGGTATGAGCGACTAAGTAAGTTTTTACTTAATCAGGGGTACTCACGAGGAAAGGTTGACACTACACTCTTCATTAAACGTCAAGGAAAGCACTTGATTTTGGTGCAAATCTATGTTGACGATATTATATTTGGATCCACTAACATGAATCTCGTGAGAGAGTTTTCTGACCTCATGCAGGGCGAATTCGAGATGAGTATGATGGGGGAGCTCACATACTTCCTCGGCCTGCAAATTAAACAACTCCAAGAAGGGACATTCGTGAGCCAAACAAAATATTGTTTGGACTTGATCAAGAGATTTGACATGGCAAAATCCAAGGCCATAGACACCCCAATGCCTACATGCGTAAATTTGGATAAAGATGAAAATGGCAAGGACGTAGAGGTAAAACGATATAGAGGTATGATTGGTTCACTTCTCTATCTTACTGCGTCACGTCCTGATATTATGTTTAGTGTGTGCATGTGTGCACGATACCAATCATGTCCCAAAGAATCCCACCTAAAAGCTGTTAAACGAATTCTTCGATACCTGTCAGGTACCCCGAAGTATGGATTGTGGTATTCTAAGGGTAGTGATTGCTCGTTGGTAGGTTACTCCGATTCCGACTTTGCCGGGTGCAAATCGGATAGGAAAAGCACTAGTGGTACATGTCATTTGTTTTCAAACTCCTTGGTTAGTTGGCATAGCAAGAAACAAGTTTCAGTTGCTTTATCAACGGCCGAGGCGGAATACGTTGCCGCTGGTAGTTGTTGTGCTCAAATTCTGTGGATTAAGCAACAACTACTAGATTTCAATCTTAAACTTGAACGTATTCCTATCCTATGTGACAACACTAGCGCTATTAACCTTACCAAAAATCCCGTATTACACTCTCGCACTAAACATATAGAAATTCGACACCATTTTCTTAGGGACCATGTGTCGCTTGCGCGAAAATAAGGTGCCGGCATGACAGAAGAGTCGCCACCTTTCGTTATTTATCCCTCAGAGCGGGAAAGGAAACGATCGGAAAAACCTGACGAAAAAGGGTAAGACAAGGTCGTCGCAACCATTGTCTGGGTTCGGGAGTCGGTTACGCAAGGGGAAGGTATTAGCACCCCTCTCGTCCGTCGTACTCGACGGGATCCTCGCTTGTTTGTTTACTTGGACGGGTTGGTTATAATCTATCTACCTATCAAGGCTGGCTAAAAAAGAAAAGAAAAATGACTCGGCAAAGCATCGTGCTTTATGCCTACGTATTCCCATCAGAGAATGAGAAATCAGAGTCAACGTAGTTCGGCTAACTACGGGGGAAGATGGGGGAAAGGTTGCTCGCTAGGATATCGCATCCTATGCCTACGTACTTTCATCTGGTATGAAAGATCAGAGCAAACGTAGTTCGGCTAACTACGGGTTAAAATGGCTCAACTAGGAGGGAGACTATCAAGTCCTATTGTTATCATGCCATGGATTCATCCTATGGTTGAGGTTTGAACCGGGAACTCCTAGATGTTATCATGCATAGGTTTCAACCTAAAAGTCTATCATCAAATCCTTATCAAAGGAAATGAGAGCCCTAAGGGATCATGTCAATGATACACCAAAACAGACAAAAGCATCAGCTTTAACAGTAAAATGCATGCAATGCAAGTGAGGGAGGAAATGTGTGTGGGGTTTCAGCCTCCACAAGCTCATCTCAACCTCAAGCCAGTCATGAAATAACAGCAATCATACTGAAAATAATCAACATGCTATCAAGCAATAAACAGATAAAGGAAGTGAAGTGCTATCAGGCAAACAAAACTCACATGAGAAAGAATCATCTATTCTCTAACCCTAACCCTAATCACAGGATCTAAACAAACCTAAGCAAAACTCTCAAGCAGAACCCTAGGCAGGAGAAATCATTCCCAGCCTTCAAGCTTCAGAATAAGCTTACCAAAGAAAGGGAGCTAAGCAAGCAAGCTCATAGTGTCTTCCTCAGGAGAACACTAGGAGGTGTATACTCAGGAATCATGCCCTATGTGGCTCAACCACTGTGATCAGTTTACATCCCTCCTCAGGAGAGATTAAACTCACAAGCAGGCTCCAACATCACTGGATATTTAAGAAATCCTATTTAAGCTAGTGGAGCTAAGTGAATAGACCCATAGGACTTTCCTCAGGAAAGTACTAGGAGGCTTCCACTTAGGAGTTGTATCCCATGTGGCTCAACAACATGTGATCAGTTTACATTCCTCCTCAGGAGAAATTAAACTCACAAGTTGGCTCCAACATCATTGGATACTTAAGAAATCCTAGATCAACTAGTGGAACTAAGTGAATAGACCCATAGGACCTTCCTCAGGAAAGTACTAGGAGGCTTCCACTTAGGAGTTGTATCCCATGTGGCTCAACAACATGTGATCAGTTTACATTCCTCCTCAGGAGAAATTAAACTCACAAGTTGGCTCCAACATCATTGGATACTTAAGAAAGAGGTGAGAAGGAAGGATGAAAGTCATTCATAGTGCCTTCCTCAGGAAAGTACCATGAACTTCCTTCAAACTTCAGGCTCTCAAACCTCACCAACAGGAAATGAGACAAGCTCTGGGTCTCTGCATCTTGATCTACAAGCTTCTCCTTATGATGCTCACCATCAATATCCTCAAGGCCACATAAGCCCCTCATCAAATTCCTCAGAAAGAACCCCACAGATGAACAGATAACCCACTGAACAAACCAAATCATCAGGCAATCTCAGACAATACCTAAAAATACTAAACTAATGGGGAAAAAAAATTAACAAATATTCATAAGGGTCCTCAACACCTACTCATAACATCTATAAAGGTTTCTACCTAAAAATCAAGATAAAACTCAATCAAAGAAAGGAATCATCACCTAAGCACAATTTAAACCCTAATTAAACTATCCTAAGTCAACCCTAATTAAACCAATCAAGATTAATTCTAAAAAATCTAGAAAAAATCCTATGGGGAAGTATGGCTAATCATCTAATTGCACAAAAAAGAATGGGTAAAAAAGATTAATGGAAAGTACTAAAACAATTCCTACAAAATCAAATATCAAAATGAAACACTTAAAAAGCTATTGAATTGGAAAATCTACTAAAAATATTAAACATAAAAATAAAATCTCAATTTTATTTTTATAATTTTCTACTCATTTTAATCTAATCATGAAAAAAAGAAGGAGTTAAAAATCATTTTCTATCTATTTTTAATGAATTTTACAAAACAGAGAAATATTAAAAAGAAAATTAAAAGAAATGAATTAATTAAAAGGGAGGGGGGTATGAATAGCATATCAGACCAGTTAGATTTATTGGGCCAGCAATAAAGGGGGGGGCGAATAGCATTGAGCCCAGAACGCCTCTTAAAATGAAACGCTGCGTTTTCATTAAATTCAAATCTTCCCTCTCTTTCTCAGATATAACCATAGCCGTTGGATAGGGTGAATTAGTCAATACCAGGGCTTGATCCAACGGACATCCCTTCGTCTTCTCCAATCAAACTAGGGTTTGCAGAACCCCTTGCCTCCATGCACGCACGTTCGAGCTCTTCTAGCTCTCTCCACACGCCATGATTTCACATGCTCCCAACACAAAACTTGCTCTGCCAAACGCCTAAAAGAAGATGGTACGACTAGATTTTTCTAACTCCTCCTAGGTTTTTCTAACCGAAAGCTTGAACACCTTGGCACCACCATGGTTAACTGCTATCAAACTTTAGCAAACTCAAAGCTAAAGGCTTACAGATACCCGACAAGCTATCTTGGTCATTATACACTAATTCTTGATACCTAAAACTTCTTAAACAGTCAGTTATGGAAGATTCAAGATTCCTACACCTGTTACAAAACTTAATGGATTGTGCTATAACCTTCAGGGATCAATCTACTAACCTCCTACACTAATCCTATGGTCAAGAATCCAATTAAAACTTCATAAATATTGAGATTCGAAGAAGAGAAAAACCTGCTCAAGAAATGATGGTGAAGGTTGCTTGCAGTACTTTCAAGGCTTGCAATGGCTTGTATGTGATCCTTAGAAGATGCACTCTCTTCTGTTTGCAAAAGCTTCGAAGGAAACAGCTTGTAATGGCAGAAATCACAACTTTCTTGAACTTGAAGGAACTTTCTTCAATGGTGTCTCTCTCTCTCTCTCTCTCTCTATCAACCAACCTTGCATTTAGTGTATTACCCTCTTTAAATAACAATTGGAAGAATGATCTAGAACTCCTTAGAATCATCTAGAAACTTCATGAAAGTATCATGTGATGATAAGTTCAAAACCTCTTATCTCATGCTCTTACTCCTTATTTTCGTGCCAAATACTCCTTACATGAGATATTCAAGTGTCATGAACCAAAATAAGGCTTTACATTGGCTTGTGTAAAGATTTTCAAAGTTAACTTCATTTGCAAGTAACAAATTAACAAAGAAACCTCATTTTTTGGACCTCAAATGGAAAATCCACTTAAACCAATCTTCTCAAAATGTTTTTTCCAATCAAAATGATATATTGGATGACCTATTTTGGATTTGTAGATCTCCCAAATCACTTTTCAATTTCAACTTTTCAAAGTTATAAGCCATTTTTAGTTCATTTTTGACCAATCATGGAATCTTGTGCTATGAGCTTTTTCAACAATTTGTGACCTTCTTTCTAGACTTAAAATCACATTTTGAGCAACTTTCATGTTTTAAGTTTTTCCATTTGAGGCTTGGAAATAGGAGTTTTAGGCATTGGCTAAAATGACCTATAACTGACAAATGACCAAAATACCCCTGCCTTGCTCAAACCATAACTTGAGTTCCACAAATCCAATCAAGGACTTCTACCACTCAAATTAAAGCTAAGAAGATCCTCTTCAACATTCATGTTGACCAAGAAACCATAGGAATCAACCTACTAGGGCAAAAGTTGTCTGGAAGTTGGGTGACTTTCAAGGACCCAGATTCACATACCTCTGCTGACCTGTAATTTATCAAAACCATAACTTGAGCTCTGTAACTCCTATCAAGGACTTCCACCACTCAAATTAAAGCTTAGAACAAGCTCTACAACATTCATGTTGTGGGGAATATGAGATATCAATCACATCTAGAGCTAAAGCTGCCTGGAAGATAGGGATCAAACTAGGGTTTTTTCACTGACAATCCTTAGAAACCCTGACTTGAAACTTCTCAAACTCCTCAATCATGATGAGTTGGTCTAGGAATCATCTTTATAACATGTCTATGCATCATCCCATGATCTCATGGCCCTTGGATTAGGTCTCAACCCTTTTCCAAATCTTCAGTTATCCTAGGGTTGACCCAGTCAAAACCCTAATTCTACCATTCATGGTTGAATCTTCTGAACTCTTGCATAATGACCTCTTTGGACTTCATGATGGCTATCAAGACATCTCATAAGCTTTCTCAAAACATCAAGTTCATTCTCCAAGTCTCAGAATCATCTGAGGAGCACCCACAACTTTCAAACTGTGAAGCACACAACCCTGGTTTCAAAACACTTCCTCTGAAGATCTCTTGAACTTTCTGATGAAGGTATCAACTTCCAAATACTCAATGAACAAATAAATGTTGGTCAAATTTTGGGGTGCAACAGCTGCCCCTATTCAAACGGCTTGAACCTGACTGGGTGAGAAGCGAACGGCTCTCAACCAATCAAGGTACGAGACGGTTGAATATCGGTAAACCCGAAAATTTGCCAACTGCACGAGCACACGGTACTCTGCGGGGAACAAACCTTTGAACGCTGCAATACTAGCTGCTCAACAACTAGCTGGAGAGATACTGATCTGACGTCGCCGCCGGAAACAAACATCATTCTGCTGGGGATTTAAGGAATCTGACATTGCCGTCAAACAAACATCCAACCTCGCTGCCTGAAACAAACATAATCTGACCTGGGGTTCACCCCTGGTGAATGGAACAAAAAAGTACACTTACATACCTGAAGCTACTCCGCTGGGAAGGAGAGACTTAACCGAGCACACTCTGATCTGGGGTTCACCCTCAGAACCATGACGAATATCGGAATACTGCTGCACACTGCCCGCCGTAGAACTTCAACATTAAAGATATATGAAACCCTGGCCCCTGGCCACTTCCAGCTTCAGCTAGAAAAGATCTTCAAGCACTTATGAAGATAGATGAAACCCTGGCCCCTGGCCGCTTCCAGCTTCAGCTAGCAAAGATCTTCAAGTACTTCTGAAGATAAGCATCCTTGGCCTCCAAGGATGGCAACTCTGCAGGAGGTATCTTCGACTTCAGTCGGAAGAAAATGATCCTTGGCCTTCAAGGATACATGGATCTGCCTTCAGGCAACTCCGCCTCTGCTATAGAGCATCCGAGACTTCAGTCAGGGATATACTTCGGCCTTCAGCCCGAATAATGAATCCTAGGTCCTTCACGACCTTGGGGGATAACCTTGCCTTCAGGCACCTTTGCTTCAGCATAAGAAATCTGTGACTTTAGTCAGAGAAATGGTATCCTGAGCCATCCATGACTCTACGGGGATTCAAACACTTTGCCTTCAGGCAAAACTCCGCTTCAGCTGGAGAAACATTTTCGACTTCAGTCAGAAGACGTATCATTCACTTGATCGCAATCAATCATCACCTCAGGATAATTGACTTGGTCTTCAGACTCACACGAATCACTCTGTTGTATCTACAACCCTGGAACCTTGTCTTCAGCCACCCGTTGCTTCATCCACACGGAAATCTGGCTTCACAGGAACCTTCTGGTATCGCCCTCTGGCGCTTACGAAATCCACCTTCAGATTAGACATCGTTGTTGGAGCAGACATACCACGCTGCTCTGGTCTTCAAGAATCATCTTGACCAAACAGATCCATCGGGCGTCTTCAAGAATCGTCTTGAACTAATAACCTTTCTGGAGCAAACATTCTGTTGGGAATTCCAGGAATCTTCCTAGGCAACTCCTGCTGGAGGAGCTATTGGGGAACTCAAGTATCATACTAGGCGAACAACTCGGGAAGCTGCACTGAGGTCTTAAGAATCGTCTTAAGCAAAATGGCCCTGCTGAGGGACTTGAGAATCATCTCGAACCGAAGTCTTTGCTGGGGATCTCAAAAATCATCTTGAGCGAGCGACTGCGGGGATCACCGGGGTCTTTTAGAATCATCTTAAGAGAGCGACCTTGTTGGAGAGAATATCAGGAATCGTCCTGGGCAACCGGTCTTTCGGTAGTACACCTGTACAATAAGGATGATAATGACCTAGGTCATGCTTATGATGCGTATGCTTCTGCACTACGCCCCATACAGTGGGAATGACATGTATTTATGCTAAATGCCATGCAATCATGCACAATGCTATGCAGTGTTGAATGCTATGCAGTCATGCACAATGATACGATCCCGTCAGCAAAATAAATGCCGAGGGGGGAATCCTCCTGTCAAGGAGAAAGAACCACTCAGGTAGAGGAATCATCCTGCTGAGGAGAATGTGAACACGCCAATATCAATTAGGCTCTGTCTGGGGAATCAATCTTCCGCGAACTGCTGCAGGGGAACAACTTCAGCTGACTGCTGCAGGGGATGAAGCTCTACGAGAACTTGGATCTGCTGATATCGATCGCTAGAATGAACTGCGTGGCCGTCTCGGCTACTCTTCTGGGGATAACCATTCCGTGGGGAACCAACTTCAGCTGTTCAACACTCCACTGGGGAAAAACCAATCATGATCTGATCCACTTCCAAGGATTCGGATCCCTTGGACATCTGCAGACTCGGCTGAGGAGGGAGAAATCATTCTGCTTCGCTGGAAAGAGTGCGACTCTGGGGAAATGCAGCATCAGCCGCCCCATGCTCTGCTGGGGAGAATTGATCATGATCTGATCAACTTCCAAGGATTCTGCTTTTCTGCGGACTCAGCCGGGGAGAGAAATCATTCTACTTCACTGAAGAGTACGACTCTGATGGGGAATTTCAATTCTGCTGGGGAAGAAAGAATCATTTGACTTCGGGGGAGAGTATAACTCTGCCGGGGAATACAACATCAGCTGTTCCAACACTCTACTGGGGGAGAAGGAGTCATCGGCCTCCAGGAGAGAGCCTGGCTCTAGCGGGGAATCTCAATTCCGCTGGAGACTTCAGTCTGGCACCATCAGTTGCTGCATCCTTCGGCATACGAACAACCTCCTGCGAAACCTGCACTTGTGACCCGGTGCTGGGGAAGAGTCCTGCTTCGGCGACTTTACTGGGGAAAACACGAGCTTCGGCACCCGAACACTTTTCTGAAATCTGCACTTGTGACCCGGTGCTGGGGAAAGACGATGAGCTGCTGCGTGCGACTTAGCTGATGAGGTGACATTCCTTCAGGATGCGTCTGCTTGGGGGAGAGAATCACCTCTACCTGGGGAAGACATATCAATGCTCACTATCTGATTTTGATTCTGCGAAGGAGAGACTACTGAACTCTGCTGAAGAAGGAGGACTTATCCTGCTTCGGGGATACGCACGACACATCTTCTGACGGGTGCTATACCTGCAACGACACAAACAAACAGACAAGATACCCTCCTCAAAGGGGCCTATCAGGGTTATTATCTCGCGACAACGTTCAATTAATTAATTGTTTCAACAATCAATGGGCTTAGGCCCGCAGGTTTATGTATGCGCATTTTATCAAAAACACATCGGCGTTATCATTCGCAAACAAAACAGATAAATGCAAAACAGACAAGCTGAATAATGTGCATTTTATTGATGGTGAACCCCTGAATGGGCAAAAATGTTTTACAACAGAGGCAAACTCCTGAAATGAGGAAGCCGCGCAAAAAAGAAAACATAAATATACATCAGTATATACAAATGTCGGCAATCGAGGCGTAGACGAACACCATGAGTTGATCCCTCTAAGACCCACTCGACTTCGTTACTTCTCCGATGCTTCAGCCTTGGAAGAGATTGATTCAGATAAACGGCCCTCAGGTCTTCCGAACCACTAAACAATGAAAGTCCATACGCGGAACGCAGTCATTTGCTTATTTAAATCCCTAACTTTTGCGTGAACCGCCCTTTCGGGTTTTCAGTTCACCGGGATACCCTTTTTTGCCGAAGCCGCCCAGTGTAGGTTTTCGACTTCGCGGGTGTACATCTTTTCAATATATCCCTAATTTTTGCCCGAACCTTTCATTCTGTTTTTGGTTCGCCGGGATGCCCCTTTTTTGCCTGGACTCTCTTTTTTTTGTCCAGCGGGTCGCTTTCAAGCAAAGTATTTTTTAACTGCGTCCGCGTTCACCGGGGATGCAAAATCTTCACCATCCATCGTGGATAACAGCAAAGCTCCTCCCGAGAAGACCTTGCTGACGACATACGGCCCTTCGTAATTCGGAGTCCACTTGCCCCGGTGATCGGAGTGTGGCGGAAGAATCTTCTTCAGGACGAGATCACCCGTCTGAAAGCTTCGAGGACGCACCTTCTTGTCGTAAGCTTTCTTCATTCGGCTTTGGTACAGGCGACCAAATGCAATCGATGCTAACCTCTTCTCGTCCATCAGGCTGAGCTGGTTCAGGCGATTCGTCACCCATTCTGCCTCATCAAGCTTCACATCAACCAAAACTCGCAAAGAGGGAATCTCCACTTCTAGCGGTAGGACAGCTTCCATACCGTACACCAAGGAGAAAGGAGTTGCCCCGGTCGACGTACGCACCGTCGTACGATAACCGTGTAAGGCAAACGGCAGCATCTCGTGCCAATCTTTATACGTCACAACCATCTTCTGAACAATCTTCTTGATGTTCTTGTTGGCCGCTTCAACAGCGCCATTCATCTTCGGCCGATAAGGGGATGAGTTGTGGTGTTCAATCTTGAAGCTCTGGCACAGCTCCTTCATCATCTTGTTATTCAAATTCGAACCATTATCAGTAATGATTCGCTCGGGAATTCCATAGCGACAGATGATGTCCCTCTTAATGAATTTAGCAACCACCTGCTTGGTCACATTAGCGTACGAGGCTGCCTCCACCCACTTGGTGAAGTAGTCGATAGCTACCAGGATAAAACGATGACCATTGGATGCGGTGGGCTCGATCTTGCCTATCATGTCAATGCCCCACATGGAGAACGGCCAAGGGGAGGACATGACATTCAATGGGCATGGCGGTACATGAACTCTATCAGCATAAATCTGGCATTTATGACATTTCCTCGCGAATCTGAAGCAATCCGACTCCATAGTCAACCAGTAATATCCTGCTCTCAGGATCTTCCTCGTCATGGCATGCCCGCCGGCGTGCGTACCAAATGTGCCCTCATGGACTTCCTCCATGAGCATACTGGCCTCTTTCTCATCTACACATCTGAGTAGCACGAGATCGTGGTTTCTCTTATACAGCACTCCATCAGGATTGAGGTAAAAGTTTCCAGATAGCCTCCTCAGAGTCTTCTTATCCTGGGTTGACGCACCCGCCGGATACTCCTTAGTCATAAGGAAGGTCTGGATATCGTGGAACCATGGCTTGCCGTCAGTGGCATCCTCGATTGCGAACACATATGCTGGTCTGTCAAGACGCGAAAGGACAATACTTGGAGCCTCATTCCAAAGATTGACCTTATACATAGAAGCCAACGTGGCTAAAGCATCAGCCATTTGATTTTCAGCCCGGGGTACATGATGAAGTTCTACTCGGTCGAAGAACGGAAGCAGCCTTCTGGCGTAATTCATGTACGGCACTAGATTCGGTTGACGAGTTTCCCACTCCCCTTTGATCTGATTGATCACAAGCGCTGAGTCACCATATATGTCTAGATTCTTGATTCTCAAATCAATTGCCTCTTCTAGACCCATAATACACGCTTCATACTCGGCTTCGTTGTTGGTAACTGGAAACGTCAGTCTCGCAGTAAACGGGATGTGGGATCCGTGAGGAGTTGTGATGATAGCCCCGATACCACTTCCATAGGAATTGACTGCTCCGTCGAATATCAACTTCCACTGAGACTTCCTATCCGGCCCCTCGTCGGGCAATGGCTCTTCGCAATCCTTTGCTTTGAGAAACATAATGTCCTCATCAGGGAACTCGAACTTCATCGGCTGATAGTCTTCGATTGGCTGTTCGGCAAGGTAGTCAGACAATACGCTCCCCTTGATGGCTTTCTGAGAGACGTACTGAATATCATATTCTGTTAACACCATCTGCCATCTGGCAATCCTGCCCGAAAGAGCCTGCTTCTCGAAGACATACTTGATCGGATCCATCTTCGAAATCAGCATAGTGGTGTGATTGAGCATATACTGTCGTAGACGTTTGGCAGCCCAAGCTAGTGCACAACACGTCTTCTCCAGCATCGAGTATCGAGATTCACACTCAGTGAACTTTTTACTCAAATAATAAATGGCATGCTCCTTTCTGCCCGTCTCGTCGTGCTGGCCGAGAACACACCCCATGCTATTCTCCAGAACTGTCAAGTACATGATTAATGGCCGTCCAGCCACTGGGGGTATCAAGATCGGAGGTTCTTGAAGATACTGCTTTATCTTATCGAATGCCTTCTGGCAATCCTCATTCCAAGTAATCGCCTGATTTTTCTTTAACAACTTGAACATCGGTTCACAAGTGGCCGTGAGCTGGGAGATAAACCTTGCAATGTAGTTTATTCGGCCCAAGAAACCACGAACTTCTTTTTCTGTTCTCGGCGCTGGCATTTCTTGGATAGCTTTTATTTTCGCAGGATCAACTTCGATACCTCGTTCGCTAACGATAAACCCCAATAACTTTCCGGACCGCACCCTGAAAGTGCACTTGTTAGGATTCAGCCTCAGCTTGAACTTCCTAAGCCTTTCAAACAGCTTCAGCAAATTGACCAGATGCTCCTCCTCCGTTTGGGACTTTGCAATCATGTCATCAACATAGACTTCAATCTCGTGATGAATCATATCATGAAACAAAGTTACCATTGCTCGCTGGTAAGTGGCCCCTGCGTTCTTCAGACCGAAGGGCATTACCTTGTAGCAAAACGTGCCCCAGGGGGTAATAAACGTTGTTTTCTCCATGTCCTCCGGCGCCATCTTAATCTGATTGTAACCGGAGAAGCCATCCATGAACGAAAACACGGAAAACTGGGCTGTATTGTCGACCAACACATCGATATGAGGCAACGGGAAATCATCCTTAGGGCTCGCCCTATTCAAGTCCCGATAATCGACGCACATACGTACCTTGCCGTCCTTCTTCGGTACAGGCACTATGTTGGCGACCCACGGAGGGTAGGTGGTGACGGCTAAAAATCCTGCGTCCAACTGCTTCTGGACCTCTTCTTTGATTTTTACAGCCATGTCTGGTCTCGTCCTCCTGAGCTTCTGCTTGACCGGAGGGCAATCTTCTCGCAACGGCAAGCGATGAACCACGATATCAGTGTCAAGTCCAGGCATATCCTCATATGACCAAGCAAAGACGTCACTATACTCTCGAAGCATCTCGACCAGTCTATGCTTGACATCGCTCTGCAGCGCAGCCCCGACTCTGACATTCCTGATAAGCTCCTCAGAACCCAGATTTATGATCTCAATCTCCTCTTCATGAGGCAGAATAACCTTCTCCTCTTGTTTCAACAAGCGGGCCAATTCTTCCGGAAGGTCTTCGTCTTCATCAATCTCATCCTCGGCTTGATAGATCGGGCAATCAAAGTCGTAGTGAGCCGTAGAGGGTCCAGAGTCGATGTCGTCTGCTACGTGGATCCTGCAATAACAAGGGTTAAGTTTAAAGCAGGAATATGCAGGTTAGCACGAACCTCGTTGCCATTTTGCTGTTTTTCAAAACAAACATAAAATATGAATAACAGAGAACACAACATTTGATTACGAAGAAAACGCCTTTTTATTTACTGATAAAATGTATACACATAATCCAACAAGGCCCTGACAGTAAAACCACTATGCCCCGGGCAGGACATAGGGTTGTACAAAAGATTGTAAAAAGCAAATCATTACTCTTCACTTGTCAGCTCGATAATCTCCTTGATGGTCCAGTTGTGAAGGCGCTCGCCTGGTTTGCTCGGTTGAATCCAGGCATCGAGATCACAGTCACTGTCCCCGCTGTCCTCCGACGCTGCGTTGACACTTTCGAATATTACTCCTCCTTTGGTGAATAGGATCGGCCCCTTTCCACGAGATGAGCTACCAGAAGAAGTTGAAGCTTCAGCTTCAGGAGAATATCCCAATCCAAACTTATCCTGTTTGAATGGTATATCCAAGACGTGCCCCCAGCCTGGGGTAGAACCAGCTTCGACAACTGCTCTAGCTTCCTTAAACGAAGAGAGGTTCACCTCCTGCTTCTCTGCAACAATGGGAGCTACTTCCTTCACCTTGACGGTCTCAAACGCCTGGCAAAGAGTCTCATGGATCTCGCCATCCATTTCGACATACTTGAAGGACGACAGGTGGCTTACCATGATGTCCTCCTCTCCGCAAACTGTCACTATGCTGCCCCCAACAGCATATTTAAGCTTCTGATGCAACGTAGACGTTACGGCACCAGCAGAATGAATCCACGGCCGACCTAAGAGGCAACTGTAGGCGGGCATGATATCCATAATATAGAACACTGCATTAAACGTCTCTGGTCCAACCTGAATTGGCAGGGTCAATTCTCCAAAGACGTGGCGTTTGGTTCCGTCAAAAGCCTTTACGACCAGATCACTGGGCGTGCACAGCAGTCCCCGGGTATCCAACTTCATTAGTGCTTTCTTCGGAAGCACATTCAGCGAGGAGCCCGTATCTACTAGGACATGTGACATAATCGTGCCCCTGCACTCTATCGAGATGTGCAAGGCATGGTTGTGGTCTCTTCCCTTGGGCGTCAGCTCCAAATCTGTAAAACCCAGCCCATTACCAGCGTTGACATGAGCTACCACTTCCTCAAGTTGATTAACCGATATCTCTTGCGGCACGTATGCAGCATTCAATACTTTCAGCAATGCGTTGCGGTGTGCTTCAGAACACAGCAACAGGTTAAGAATTGAGATCTTTGACGGAGTCTGGTGAAGATGATCTACAATCTTGTAGTCACTTTTCCTGATCAGTCGCATGAACTCTTCTGCGTCTTTAACCAACAAGTCTTTTTCTGCCCCCGCAGGAACCTCTTCAACGGCTTTACCTTTGCCTTTGTCAGCAGCATCAGCCCGGACTACCTTCTCTGCCGCACCCTCCGCCGGCGCGAACACTCTGCCACTTCTGGTGATACCACTGGCCTCAGCAAGATTCTGCGCAGTCGATCTGGGCGGCTCAATCTCTACCTTCTGGCCATTACAATACACTTCAGCACCATAATGCCATGGAACGGCATTGGTACTCTCAAATGGGATTGGTCCAGCCCTGGTGATGGTGATAGTAGGTGGACGAGGTGCAGAAATGGTGATAGGGTGGCGAGGAATGGTGATGGTAGCAACTTCGTCAGCCTGCTCCAGCACGACTTCTCCCGACGCATTCTCAACGCTTCGACTAAACTGCAAAATACCCTCGGTCATCAGACTCTGGATACCTTCACTCAACTGCTCACACCCGTCAGGAAGTGCAGCACATTCCATACAAAACTCCCCACACCCGGGAAAGAAGCCTTTCTTCAGCAGTTTAGCTTTAACAAAACTCAGCGGCGTCTTCAACTCTCTGACATCAGTCAGCAGGTCTGAATTCTCTTCAGAGATAATAGCATTTACTCCGCCCCCCCTATGATGAGGCATCGGATTCTTGGTGACGTTGGGCACGTTGTCAGAAAAATTTATTATCTTGGCGTCAATCATGTCCTGGACCTTATGCTTAAAAGCTTTGCAGTTCTCAACTGTATGGCCAGGTGCCCCAGAATGAAATTCACATGTAGCATTAGCATCGTACCCGGGTGGTGGTGCCCCTGTTAAGGGAGCCATTGTCCTCTTGTGAACCAATTGGAGCTGAAGCAGCGTCTGCAGAAGCTGGGCATACGACATAGGAGGAGTTTCCAAATGACGGTTTGCCAGGGGACCCCGATGCTGATATTTCTTATATCCCGGATTATTCTGCTGTTGGGGCTGCTGCTGCTGCTGCTGCGGAGCAGCTGGGATATTTATGCTAGCAATCTGAGGCTGAGGGCCCTTGCCCTTTCTCCTAGCATTAGAGACAGCACTGGCATCGCCCTCCCGACGCTTGCCAGTATAAGGTTTCTTGCTGGCTCCTCCGGATGAGGATGATTCGCCTTGAATCTTGCCGATCTTTATACCATTTTCAACATGCTCGCCCAAAGTGATGAGGGCCGAGAATGTCCCGGACATGCCACTAACCAACTTCTCATAATAGACTCCGGGAAGAGTGGCCACGAACATCTGTACCAACTCACGCTCAACCATCGGCGGTTGAACCCGAGCAGCCAACTCACGCCACCGCTGGGCGTACTCCTTGAAGCTTTCATTGCTCCGCTGCGAGAGATTCTGGAGCTGAACTCGGTTGGGAGCCAAGTCGCTATTATACTGATAGTGGAGAACAAACGCTTCGGCGAGATCTTTCCACGTTCGCACAGCAGCGGGTTCCAAACCCATATACCATTCAAGCGATGGGCCAGAAAGACTATCCTGAAAGAAGTGCATCAGCAACTTCTCATCATCAGAGTAAGCGGACATCTTTCTGTAATATGATCGGAGATGAACACGGGGACAAGTAGTGCCTCTATACTTCTCAAAGATAGGCACCTTAAACTTGTGAGGTACTTTAAAGTCAGCAATCAGCCCAAGTTTGGACATGTCAACGCCCAATGTATTCTGATTTTCTATATCTCTCATTTTATCTTCCAGTGCCTTGAACCTGAGTCTAGCTTCAGCAGTTAACTCAGCCTCTACACCTCTCTGAGAGAAAATGTCGTCTTGATGGTCCTCCAGCCACGGTTGAGGCACCACCATATTTCCTGCACCAACATTAACATTGGCTCCCAAACCACCATTGACGGCGCCCGCCGCATTAAGTCCGAGATTATTCATAAGATTGCCGTTAGCACTACCGTTGCCCCCGGCAGCAGGAACAACGTTCTGAGGAGTATCCACTTGAGGAGGAGGAGTGGGTACGGCCCCGCCGTGAAGAATTCCATTGCTGTCAACCCTGGAGATGAGAGGTTGAACCAAAGTACGAAGTTGCTCTTGCCCGTTCGCAACTACTTGCATCAACTCCATAAAACGATCCATCCTTTCACGAAGCTCCTGAACATCTGATTGTACCTGGTCCATGATTCTCGTTTGATTGGCGCGAGTCGAGTAACGGTGGATGAATCTTTGATCAATCCTGAAAGCAGCTCGGAACCTGAGTACCTGTAAAACCTGTCAAGATTAAAGGTTAGGAAAAGCAACAGAATGTATGTCATGCAAGAATGCTTCATGCAAATGCATGCGTGTGTCTGTGTGCTTGAGAGATTTCCCCGGTCCTGGCATCTGCTGATAATAATAAGGAGAAGAATCTAGGCCCAATCATGGAGACAGCAACCTCACAGACACACGCTAATGGAATGATTATGCAAGCTAATGCAAAATGCAGGCATGCAACAATATATCCAAGGCTGCTGTGGAGATTCGATGTCAACAGTCACTGCTGAGAAGGAAACCCCGGTGTAAACCCACTGATCTGATCTGTTGTGAATAACCATCTGGTAGGATCGAGATCAAAATTCTGCTCTGACAAGAACGAAGGCTTGATAATGAAAACCCTGGATGCAAGATCAAGGAATATCTGTTGGAGAAGTCTTCAGGCCCCAAATCACAAATCTGCCCTATCAAGAACAAAAATACAGCTGCTGATGAGATCTTCAAACCTCACTCAAAACCTGCCCTGTC
The DNA here is from genome assembly GCA_963859935.3 of Lathyrus sativus. Lineage (NCBI taxonomy): Eukaryota > Viridiplantae > Streptophyta > Magnoliopsida > Fabales > Fabaceae > Lathyrus > Lathyrus sativus. The sequence goes on along the minus strand of OZ012736.1, from coordinate 397,944,410 downwards.
AAGAACAAAATAACAACTGATGACGAGATCCTCAGACCCTACTCAAAATCTGCCCTGTCAAGAACAAAATAACAACCGCTGATGAGATCTTCAGACCTCCCTCAAAAATCTGCTCCATCCAGAACAAACTTCTGATAATAATACACTGATCAAAGCCTGCTCTATCAAGGACAGACAAACACCCGATGATAAGATCCTCTGATCAAGCCCTTGCTCTATCAAGAACATATCTGCAACTGAGAACCCAACATAACTGATTCACTGTCAAGAAAACCAGGTGGTCTGGAGGTCAAAGTTTCCTGCAATATCCCAACCCACTCACAGGTATGATGGACCTAATCCACGGACAAAGGTACGGCATCCTATGCGGTTGTCAGCGTCACAGACATTCATGAGTGACAATACGATTCCCAGAAGGAGTGGCATCGTCAAGTCATGAAGAGGCCTCTCTTAGCTGACTTCCAAATGATCGGTCCCCAGAGTCGACAATCCTCACGTCTGGACTCCCCTCAGATCCTCAGGACCGGAAAGGAGCACCTCTGCAAGAATCTCGTCTGAGCGCAGATTTTCGTAGGGAACTGTGCCTGCTCAACAGACAGGTTCGTCTACTACTTCTCCACAACTATATCTAGGTGTGTACTCAAGCCCAGGTCCGGCTTTTCACTCACAGTAACATCCCTCTCCCACAGCAGCACAGATAATCATATCGAACTGGAAATAAAATGCGGGAAATAAAATGCGGGAAGTAAAGTGCGGGAAGTAAAAATGCGATAAATAAACGCAACCCAACAAGCAAACACACAAACGATAGGATTGACTCTCATAGGGAACCGGAGAACCAGAGATTCTGGGTTCGGTCCCCAGCAGAGTCGCCAGCTGCTGGGGACGAGCCCAGACAGCTAGGAAGAAAATCCAAGGCGAGACTCGCATAGGGAAACACCTGAAGTCCCCAGCAGAGTCGCCAGCTGTCGCTTGCGCGAAAATAAGGTGCCGGCATGACAGAAGAGTCGCCACCTTTCGTTATTTATCCCTCAGAGCGGGAAAGGAAACGATCGGAAAAACCTGACGAAAAAGGGTAAGACAAGGTCGTCGCAACCATTGTCTGGGTTCGGGAGTCGGTTACGCAAGGGGAAGGTATTAGCACCCCTCTCGTCCGTCGTACTCGACGGGATCCTCGCTTGTTTGTTTACTTGGACGGGTTGGTTATAATCTATCTACCTATCAAGGCTGGCTAAAAAAGAAAAGAAAAATGACTCGGCAAAGCATCGTGCTTTATGCCTACGTATTCCCATCAGAGAATGAGAAATCAGAGTCAACGTAGTTCGGCTAACTACGGGGGAAGATGGGGGAAAGGTTGCTCGCTAGGATATCGCATCCTATGCCTACGTACTTTCATCTGGTATGAAAGATCAGAGCAAACGTAGTTCGGCTAACTACGGGTTAAAATGGCTCAACTAGGAGGGAGACTATCAAGTCCTATTGTTATCATGCCATGGATTCATCCTATGGTTGAGGTTTGAACCGGGAACTCCTAGATGTTATCATGCATAGGTTTCAACCTAAAAGTCTATCATCAAATCCTTATCAAAGGAAATGAGAGCCCTAAGGGATCATGTCAATGATACACCAAAACAGACAAAAGCATCAGCTTTAACAGTAAAATGCATGCAATGCAAGTGAGGGAGGAAATGTGTGTGGGGTTTCAGCCTCCACAAGCTCATCTCAACCTCAAGCCAGTCATGAAATAACAGCAATCATACTGAAAATAATCAACATGCTATCAAGCAATAAACAGATAAAGGAAGTGAAGTGCTATCAGGCAAACAAAACTCACATGAGAAAGAATCATCTATTCTCTAACCCTAACCCTAATCACAGGATCTAAACAAACCTAAGCAAAACTCTCAAGCAGAACCCTAGGCAGGAGAAATCATTCCCAGCCTTCAAGCTTCAGAATAAGCTTACCAAAGAAAGGGAGCTAAGCAAGCAAGCTCATAGTGTCTTCCTCAGGAGAACACTAGGAGGTGTATACTCAGGAATCATGCCCTATGTGGCTCAACCACTGTGATCAGTTTACATCCCTCCTCAGGAGAGATTAAACTCACAAGCAGGCTCCAACATCACTGGATATTTAAGAAATCCTATTTAAGCTAGTGGAGCTAAGTGAATAGACCCATAGGACTTTCCTCAGGAAAGTACTAGGAGGCTTCCACTTAGGAGTTGTATCCCATGTGGCTCAACAACATGTGATCAGTTTACATTCCTCCTCAGGAGAAATTAAACTCACAAGTTGGCTCCAACATCATTGGATACTTAAGAAATCCTAGATCAACTAGTGGAACTAAGTGAATAGACCCATAGGACCTTCCTCAGGAAAGTACTAGGAGGCTTCCACTTAGGAGTTGTATCCCATGTGGCTCAACAACATGTGATCAGTTTACATTCCTCCTCAGGAGAAATTAAACTCACAAGTTGGCTCCAACATCATTGGATACTTAAGAAAGAGGTGAGAAGGAAGGATGAAAGTCATTCATAGTGCCTTCCTCAGGAAAGTACCATGAACTTCCTTCAAACTTCAGGCTCTCAAACCTCACCAACAGGAAATGAGACAAGCTCTGGGTCTCTGCATCTTGATCTACAAGCTTCTCCTTATGATGCTCACCATCAATATCCTCAAGGCCACATAAGCCCCTCATCAAATTCCTCAGAAAGAACCCCACAGATGAACAGATAACCCACTGAACAAACCAAATCATCAGGCAATCTCAGACAATACCTAAAAATACTAAACTAATGGGGAAAAAAAATTAACAAATATTCATAAGGGTCCTCAACACCTACTCATAACATCTATAAAGGTTTCTACCTAAAAATCAAGATAAAACTCAATCAAAGAAAGGAATCATCACCTAAGCACAATTTAAACCCTAATTAAACTATCCTAAGTCAACCCTAATTAAACCAATCAAGATTAATTCTAAAAAATCTAGAAAAAATCCTATGGGGAAGTATGGCTAATCATCTAATTGCACAAAAAAGAATGGGTAAAAAAGATTAATGGAAAGTACTAAAACAATTCCTACAAAATCAAATATCAAAATGAAACACTTAAAAAGCTATTGAATTGGAAAATCTACTAAAAATATTAAACATAAAAATAAAATCTCAATTTTATTTTTATAATTTTCTACTCATTTTAATCTAATCATGAAAAAAAGAAGGAGTTAAAAATCATTTTCTATCTATTTTTAATGAATTTTACAAAACAGAGAAATATTAAAAAGAAAATTAAAAGAAATGAATTAATTAAAAGGGAGGGGGGTATGAATAGCATATCAGACCAGTTAGATTTATTGGGCCAGCAATAAAGGGGGGGGCGAATAGCATTGAGCCCAGAACGCCTCTTAAAATGAAACGCTGCGTTTTCATTAAATTCAAATCTTCCCTCTCTTTCTCAGATATAACCATAGCCGTTGGATAGGGTGAATTAGTCAATACCAGGGCTTGATCCAACGGACATCCCTTCGTCTTCTCCAATCAAACTAGGGTTTGCAGAACCCCTTGCCTCCATGCACGCACGTTCGAGCTCTTCTAGCTCTCTCCACACGCCATGATTTCACATGCTCCCAACACAAAACTTGCTCTGCCAAACGCCTAAAAGAAGATGGTACGACTAGATTTTTCTAACTCCTCCTAGGTTTTTCTAACCGAAAGCTTGAACACCTTGGCACCACCATGGTTAACTGCTATCAAACTTTAGCAAACTCAAAGCTAAAGGCTTACAGATACCCGACAAGCTATCTTGGTCATTATACACTAATTCTTGATACCTAAAACTTCTTAAACAGTCAGTTATGGAAGATTCAAGATTCCTACACCTGTTACAAAACTTAATGGATTGTGCTATAACCTTCAGGGATCAATCTACTAACCTCCTACACTAATCCTATGGTCAAGAATCCAATTAAAACTTCATAAATATTGAGATTCGAAGAAGAGAAAAACCTGCTCAAGAAATGATGGTGAAGGTTGCTTGCAGTACTTTCAAGGCTTGCAATGGCTTGTATGTGATCCTTAGAAGATGCACTCTCTTCTGTTTGCAAAAGCTTCGAAGGAAACAGCTTGTAATGGCAGAAATCACAACTTTCTTGAACTTGAAGGAACTTTCTTCAATGGTGTCTCTCTCTCTCTCTCTCTCTCTATCAACCAACCTTGCATTTAGTGTATTACCCTCTTTAAATAACAATTGGAAGAATGATCTAGAACTCCTTAGAATCATCTAGAAACTTCATGAAAGTATCATGTGATGATAAGTTCAAAACCTCTTATCTCATGCTCTTACTCCTTATTTTCGTGCCAAATACTCCTTACATGAGATATTCAAGTGTCATGAACCAAAATAAGGCTTTACATTGGCTTGTGTAAAGATTTTCAAAGTTAACTTCATTTGCAAGTAACAAATTAACAAAGAAACCTCATTTTTTGGACCTCAAATGGAAAATCCACTTAAACCAATCTTCTCAAAATGTTTTTTCCAATCAAAATGATATATTGGATGACCTATTTTGGATTTGTAGATCTCCCAAATCACTTTTCAATTTCAACTTTTCAAAGTTATAAGCCATTTTTAGTTCATTTTTGACCAATCATGGAATCTTGTGCTATGAGCTTTTTCAACAATTTGTGACCTTCTTTCTAGACTTAAAATCACATTTTGAGCAACTTTCATGTTTTAAGTTTTTCCATTTGAGGCTTGGAAATAGGAGTTTTAGGCATTGGCTAAAATGACCTATAACTGACAAATGACCAAAATACCCCTGCCTTGCTCAAACCATAACTTGAGTTCCACAAATCCAATCAAGGACTTCTACCACTCAAATTAAAGCTAAGAAGATCCTCTTCAACATTCATGTTGACCAAGAAACCATAGGAATCAACCTACTAGGGCAAAAGTTGTCTGGAAGTTGGGTGACTTTCAAGGACCCAGATTCACATACCTCTGCTGACCTGTAATTTATCAAAACCATAACTTGAGCTCTGTAACTCCTATCAAGGACTTCCACCACTCAAATTAAAGCTTAGAACAAGCTCTACAACATTCATGTTGTGGGGAATATGAGATATCAATCACATCTAGAGCTAAAGCTGCCTGGAAGATAGGGATCAAACTAGGGTTTTTTCACTGACAATCCTTAGAAACCCTGACTTGAAACTTCTCAAACTCCTCAATCATGATGAGTTGGTCTAGGAATCATCTTTATAACATGTCTATGCATCATCCCATGATCTCATGGCCCTTGGATTAGGTCTCAACCCTTTTCCAAATCTTCAGTTATCCTAGGGTTGACCCAGTCAAAACCCTAATTCTACCATTCATGGTTGAATCTTCTGAACTCTTGCATAATGACCTCTTTGGACTTCATGATGGCTATCAAGACATCTCATAAGCTTTCTCAAAACATCAAGTTCATTCTCCAAGTCTCAGAATCATCTGAGGAGCACCCACAACTTTCAAACTGTGAAGCACACAACCCTGGTTTCAAAACACTTCCTCTGAAGATCTCTTGAACTTTCTGATGAAGGTATCAACTTCCAAATACTCAATGAACAAATAAATGTTGGTCAAATTTTGGGGTGCAACACCATGTTGAGAAAGGTGATGTTGTATTTGAACACGTTGACACTAAAAACCAACTAGCGGACATTTTCACAAAGCCGCTAGCAACGGAACCTTTCTTTCATATCCGCCGAGAACTTGGCATCCTCGACATTTCGGAACGGGAATAATATTTGCTGATGTTATCTTATTTCATTCAAATAATCATGCTGTTGTACTTCTAACAATTTGATATTCGTGTAAGTATAAGTATGTTGTGTATCAAGCAAATCAGGCATCAAGGTGATATTGTTCTTTCTCTCTCTCTTTGTTTGATAATCCTGTTGATCTCAAATCATATCGCTTATACTACGCTAAATTTGTATGACATCTACTGCATATGTATATAGATATTTTTTTTCTTATATGTCATGACATCATTTTTGCATAGCATGTACCTCTGAATATGGTAAAATACAAAAATCTGCTGTTTGTTGCATATTGAGTCGACCATAACAGGGCAGCGGTCGGCGCACCCTGTTAACTTTTGTATCTGGTGAATGGCAATACACCGGGTGGACCACCCTTGGCAAATTCTATCAGCCGTATCAACCAAGCACTGCAGACCCACCTTCTCCTCAACAACCGTCAAACAATTCGGAGATTTTAGAAATGATGCAGTCGATGCAGTTGGAACAGCGAAATTTTATGACCAATATGCAGGAACACCAGCAAAAATTCATGAGGGATCAAAATGAAAGAATGGCACAAATTCGTTCTGAACTGCATAACCAAAATGAACGGATCAGTGGAATGTCGACTCAGCTGGACGCTCGATTCGAGACTCTAACTCACTGTCATCAAGCTGAAGAGCGCGCCATTGTCGACAGTCTTGACTTTTTGAATAACATCACAGAAGAATTTACTGATCTAGCTCATCCCCAACGCCATCCTCATTACTATGACAGGCGTGGTCGTGGTCGCGGACGTGGACGGGGCTATTAGCATGCGCTCATATGTCATTTGTTGTTTCCTGTTTTGGCTTGCATTCATTTTGTTTGTTGTGTTTTGCTTTTCTGCTCAAACTCACTATGATTGTTGCTTACTTCTATGTTGCTATCATGACATTTTTGTGGTTCTGTACTCTATTAACTGTTATCTCCATCGTATGTATAACTGTTGTTTACTTCTCATCTGTTGGTATCTCATTTATGCATGATTCAATGTGTTGTTATTGTGTCACGAGTTTACCTCTTTTTGATGTTGTCAAAGGGGGAGAACCGAGCAGTAGATAGACGATGATTACGACCGCTATAATTGTAAAAGAAAGGGGGAGCATACCTATACCTATCACGTGTTGCGTAACAGTAGGTTGCCATCATCAAAAAGGGGGAGAATGTGAAGGCAAAGTATCTACCAACACAAGCGTGCCTCTGGTTTTTGATGATGACAACTTGCTAAGAGATATCCTTCTTTCGTTTAAATCATTCACGCTACTTATGATTCAATTTTTACAATGACGTAATGCACAAAAAGCTGTAGAAATTTATGTCTTTGCAGATTTTTGAACCATGAGCCGACCATACCGTCAGCACACAGTTTCATTCAGTTCACACGGGTCAGCGCATGGAACCATGCGTCGACCGTTAACTTGGCGCATGCAGGTTTAAGAATCAGACGGCTCAGCGCATGAAGATCATGCGTCGACCGCTGACTCGGCGCATGACAGTTTGAGTGTCACACGGCTCAGCGCACGCCGACCCTATGGTCGACCGTTCGCGCGCAGAAACAGAAATTCTGCTATGTTTCATTGATCTGTCAACTGTCTGTTTTGTATATTACTATAAATAGCTGTCTTTTCAATTTTAACAACTAACATTTTTGAAAGCATTGTGAGAAAGTGTTCAGGTCAAGAAACGTGAAAGAGGTGCATCAGTGTTCTTCATCTTCATCGTTCAATCAACTCACAAATCCTCAAATTACAGATAATCAATTTTTTGCTGCGGTTTGTGGTTTGCTCGACGGTGATAAGGTTCGAACGCGTGATTGAAGATCCGGTTCGAGTGGAAGCTGGTGCAGGTGTTTCTTGGGAGAAAACCTTTGAGGTTTTACCTATCAAGACTACAGGTTTTGAAGGCTTTTGTTACGGAATCGTCGGTTCAACAATCAAGCGAGTGCGAAGGTGATTGATTAGCGGAAGGTTGATCAATCTAGTAGCTAGGGCGTTGAAAGGTTGAAGACGTTCCGGGTTCAATTTGGGTGTGTCTAAGATCAGCCGTGCCGAAGGTTTGATCAACGGAAGAGTTGTCAATAAGGTGGCTGCAATCGGAGGTCATTCACATCAAATTGGAGGACTTGATTCATCTTGAATCAAGGGGCAAGAAGTGGTAGAAATTATCAGCAACATTGAGATTGTTTGTATCAATTGTCTATCGATTCTTGTGTATAACTGTTCTACCAAACAGGTGATATCTATTCAATACATATCTCAATTCTCATTGTAGAATTGAGGGCAGACGTACCCCAACGCGAGGACGACTGGGGGAACTGCCTCATCAAATCTTGTGTTCCTTTATTTTCTGCATTTTCAATTACAGCTTAAAAAATTAAGTGATTCTAGAATAAGTGATTTTGTCAAATTGTAGTATTGATTGAGTGAGTTGGTGAAACACTGTTTTTTAACTACTAAGTACAATAGAAATACTGTACTAAGGCTTTTTCAATCACTCATTCAACACAAATATCATTTAAGGTATTTGTGCACACCAACTGTTCGACAAAAGTGCTGAACTAAAATTGCCTTAATTTTGCTGCTAGTTTTGGTGTAATTTTTGATCATTGGAATAAGGAAATAGTACGAGTGAATCACATCTGAGTTTTGCATAAAAGTGTGTAGTGATTTACTATCCGTTATCGTCTTAAATTCATCTGCTTGACGCATATCCGGCTCTCCAATAGTTGTTCGTTTTAGACTATATTTTCCAAGGCCGCTTCCGCATTTGAAAACAATTTTGAAAACCAATTTTATTGGTAGCGCCACTCAAATTTTTAAAAGGGATCTATTCAACCCCCCCTTCTAGATCCGTGCCTTAGTCTAACAGAAACTTGATTGGGAATGGTATATACATGTATAGGGTAGTGGGGATTCCTTAACCCCGTAGGAATGTATCGGTGTATGAAGTTTTATGTTGTCATGCCTATAATTGTTGATCGATGTTGAGAATTGGTATTTGATAAATCAATGAGGAATTTATATATGTCGATGTTGATGAATTGTTGTTTTTGGTGAGTTTGGGGTATTGGTTGGGTTTACGGTTTTAGGGAAGTTCTGTGTAATCTTTTGATGTATCGGTAGAATGTTTAGGTGTTGATTCTGGAATATGGATTAGGGAGTGATTGGTTGGAATTACGTGCACTATTGATACTGAGAATAAGATGAGGATAAAGTTGGAATGTTAGGCTTGAATTTGGCTCTGGTAGCACTTCAGAGCAGTAGAAAATTTGGTGGATCGCAGCATTCGCTGGGCTTCGCCTGGCGAGTGTTGGCGAAGCTTCGCCTGGCGAATGAAGGCGAGTATTTGCCTGGAAAACTGTGGCGAGTGGTAGCGAATAATTCTGAATTAAATCCCAGACCAAAAGAGTAGGAACTTCGCCTGGCGAATGCCAGCGAAGGTTCGCTATGGGGATTCGCCTGGCGAATGTCCCAGCGAACGTAGCAGAAAATGTGACTTTTTGTGACGTTTGGCCTCGAGCTTTGATCTTGTGTGATCCCTTTGGCCATGATGAAGTGATAGAGTGGTGATTGTAGGATTTAATTGGAGTACTTGGTGATAGTAAGTGATCCCTTGATATTTTATTTTAAGTGGATGATTAGTTGGTGTATTCCCGAGTGGTGGAATGTGTTTATACTTGGTGTTAGAATGTGAGATTGCTCACTGTATGATTTGAATTATATGATGTTGGTGTGTAATATATCTGTACCTATATGCATTGACGTATGATGATATGATCAAAGGATCGTGTGCACTTAGTGTGCTTGAATATAATAGTTATGCATTGGTGTCGTGCATATCATGGTGTTTGGTGGGATGAATCATATCTCAGGAGGAGCGTAAGTGATTCATCCGTACTCCTTGTGGAGAATGGTGGGAGATAGATCATATCTCAGTAGGAGCGTAAGTGATCTGTCGGGGATGGATCATATCTCAGTAGGAGCGTAAGTGATCTGTCCAAGGTTCGATTGAATGAACCAATGAGTCAGTACCGCATGCATGGTGTTGAGTTGCATATTTTCATTATAATATGTTATATTGTAATTTGAACAGTAGGTTCGTGATTGGTGTTGTGGGGTGAATATTGGGGTGTTGGTGTGTTTTACTACCTTGTTTACATGTGTTACATTACCAATATATTTTTGATCATGTTTTCTCACCCCTTTGTTGTTGTTGTGTTCTGTACTTCTTCGGAAGTACAGATAATCCAGGTACTTAGCTAGCTTGGATTATGGTGTGCCAGTCGAGTCTAGGATGCTCTGATACGTAGCACGGGACTTGGGTGTTTTTATTTGTTTTATGCTGAACTTGTATTTTGTTCCTGTGAACGTATCAAAAACCTTTGTTGGATTTTACTATTTAATATTCCGCTGTATTTGGAGAAAAACTTTTTTATAAGGAAATGTTGGTTTCGCTATGTGATATCCCACTTGGGAAGAAAAATTCTGATGTTTATTTATAATGTTTATTATTTTAATTGTTTTTGGGAAGTGGGGGTGTTACAGTACTCGGACTGGATAGAGCCTGGTGGAACATTATTGGGCTGGGCCCGCGTGGTCAGCCCAGGGCCCAGGCCAAAACAAGACCAATTTAACAATGCAAATGTCAACTTAAAATTAACTTAATAATCTAAAGAGTAGAATGTGAAAATTAAAACTTATCAATAAATTAAATGTTACATAAAATAATATTATTTACATAATTAAAAAAAATAAAAATAAGCAGACAACCAATGTATATTGTTTAATGTCTTAAAATTTTAATAATATCACAATGTAGAAATCATACAAATTATAAATGGATATAAAATAACAAAAAAATAATATTCACATATTTTACAATAAAGAACATTAATAATCTTACTATTATTTTTCATGCTCGATGTTTTGTTTAATAAAAAAAAGCATATTTAGAAAACAAAATAATGTGGTCTGACTATGTACAACTCTCACTTGAGCTCTTATATTCGCATTCTCCTTCTTCACAAGTTGACTTGATCTCTAATCAACATGATGTATACTAATCTACATTGTTTCATAATGAAACAAAACTGAATTGGTTATCAAATGTAAATCATATACTCAACGTGAAAATTCAACAATGGATATCATTTAACTCTTTAACATTTCACTATTAAACCAAAAGTCCAAAATGATAAAATGAACATTTTGCTATGATTTTTTTTCCAATCTATTTGACTTATATTCACAACAGAAAAATTGCATATAGCTAGGGGTTTAACCCCTCACTAAAGCAAAAAAACCCATCACAAAATATCAATTTGCAAGGGGATATGTCCCCTAGCTAATCAGGGCATCAAATTACTAGCTAGGGGATAAGCCTCTCGCAAATTTGGCTAGGGGATAAGCCCCTTGCAAAATATCATGAAAAAAATTCATCCTGCTGCGCTGCAGACATAGACACAGACTAGTGCCACATAGTGGCACAAACATGTCAGATTATTTGCGAGGGGATAAACCCATATCTAACGTACCTGCGTTTTGCATTTAGTGAGGGGTAAAATCCCTAGCTGTATGTGTTAGATTTTTGCGAGGGGTAAAGCCCCAAGCAAATTGTCCTACGTTTTGGAATTTGTGAGGGGTTTAACCCCTAGCTAATGATTATGATATTGTTTTAAAATTTATAATTATATTATTATAATTAAAATAATATAATTATATTTTAAATTTTTAATAAAATTTTATAATTATATTATTTAATTATATTATTATAATTAGAATAATATACTTATATAGTAAATTTTTAGTAAATTTATAATTTTATAATTTAATTATATTATTATAATTAGAATAATATAATTATAATATATATATATATATATATATATATATATATATATATATATATATATATATATAATAATAAATATATGTTTTTTAATTTTTGTAAAATAAAATAATTTATAATTTAAAGTGCAATAAAATTAAATATTGACATCCATCATCAAAATAAAAATAATTCAGGACAAAAATAAAATAAAATATAAAAATATATATTAAAAGTTTCATATTTTAACAAATTTAATTAACTTCTTCATCATCCGCGTCATCTTACTCATCTCTTTCTCCAACACCTTGATTCATATGCGAGACCATAAATTGTTCAAATTTCAATGCGTGCTCATTTGCAATCCGCATTGCTTCCTGTTGTACCCCAAAATTTGACCAACCCCTTTTCTTAATCTTTGGCTTATGTTTCATTGCATTTTAGTATTTTGCATCTGCATAACATTGTTCTTATAGGGGATCAAGTGACTGTGTGTGTGCGCCCTACAAGAGGAGAGCTTTATTGGCTTCAAGCTCAAGCAGAGGCATTGGTAGAGGTTGTTGTTGTGTGTGTGTCATCATCATGAAGATATCTGAGCTCCTAGAGAGGAGAGGTGTGCTACAAAATTGTGAAAGAACCATCAGGGGGTTCAAGGGATTCATTAGGTCTTGCCATTGGTGTAAACATGAGGTAGAAGCTTGTTGAGTACCTCAGAGGTCATTATGGAGTTGGAATGGTCACTTAGTTCATCTAAACAATGCATAGGCAAAAAAGCAGGAAATTAGGGTTTCATTTTTAATCAGGATAAACTTGTTTTTGGGAGCATCCATGGTATTTCATATGTCCTAAGGTGTTTGGGGATGGGAGATTGATCATCAATTTTAATCAGAAGAGCTTCAATTGATCAGTCAATTGAAAATCAGGAGATTTGGGGAAAAAGTCAACTGTGTTGTGAAAAAGTAAACTTCCGACTTTTTAACCTCAATATCATGTTCCTCAAGTTAAATGTGGCTAATGAATGGAATTTTATCAAGAAATATCAAGGGAATCATGAAAAATCAAGAAATGTTGAAAGTTACCATTTTGGGGAAATTAGGGTTTCATAAACTTTCCATTTATGGAACGTTTCATGGTTGAACAAGCCATCTTCAAGGACATTTTCTCCATGATCAAGGTTTCAAATGAATCTTTGGCCAACATCAAACTTGTTCCTTGTATTTCAAGCTTTCTTTTGAGTACCAATTCATCACCATATGATACTTGGAGCTCAAGTTATGATCATTCAAAGATGGGGATTTTAATAACTTCAAAATTGTTAAGTTTAGGCAGATAGTTGGACCAACTTTGTAAGCCAATTTCCATCTAGTTATTGTTGTCAAATGAGCTTTGGTCCCAAATGAAATTTGTAGAATTTGTTCCAAGCTTTCCAAAAAGTTCTAGAAGTCCTCCATATGATTTATGTAGCTCAAGTTATGAAGACTCAAAGTTGGAGAAAAATGGTTCAAAATCCATAACTTAGAAATTTTTCTAAGTTCTTTTCTAGGTAGATTTTGTGCCATGATTTTCAACATCATTTTTCATGGTCTTCCAAGTTGAAAATCAAGATGAGTCCAACATGGGAATTGTTCTATGTCATGCCTTCTTTCATTTGAGCATAAGTTCTAGCCAAAATGAGTTTTGTGCACCAAGTTACATTGCATTAAAGTTGATGTTTTAAACATTTTACAAGGCATAGTTTTTGGTTCTTTTGGGCATGTTATTCACTCATTCATGCGGCATATTTGCCTTGCTTAAGCCATGCGTATGGAATTGCAATTTTGCACACTCCAAACATTGCCAAAGTGAGACCAACCAAGCTTGTACCAACCCATGCACCATTTTGAATCTTTTTCCAAAACAAGAAAGGGACAAGTTGCTTTGTTCTGTTGCATACAACCACACTATTCTGCTCATTCCACTCAAAGAAAACAACTCCATGTGCAAGATGGCTTGTGTACTATCTCTCCCATCCACCATTGATTCAAAAATTCATGAAAATGCAACATCTACACCATTGATCTTTTACCATGGTAAAACTCTCCAAAGATTGATTTCACTCCATATATAAGTCTAAAGAGAAACCCTAGACATCCCTAGCCACCATTTTGCATTGAAAATCAGAAGTTGAACATTTTCACTCTTGGATTCAAGCTTTTGAAACTCACTCATTTCTGAGCCTTTCTCCAAGTTTCTTTCCATTCCATCATCACCATAACAACACCTTCATTCTGCAAGCAAAAGGATACCCATTGGAACCAAAACACCATAGTTGCTATTTTTCACACTTTCTGAAAATCTCTTCGAATCTCCCTCAATATTGAACCATTCCATAAAATTTTCATCACAACATCATCACCTCAACTTCTTCTTGCTACTGTTTGCAAAAAGAGTCACTTTGAGCACATTGCATCTCAACTGCTCAAAATCGTTTTTTGTAGTTTGGAGAAGATTAAAGAATTTTGAGGGTTAGCAAAAGCATCTACAAGGTTCAAGTGTCCATTCTGCTTGATTTGGTGAAGTTTCATTGCATATTGGAGGTGCAGTGGATCACTCTCCACTAGGTAAGTAACTGCAAACTCACTTCCATTTCTGCTCATATTTACATTGTGTCAAAACATAATATGCATGTTCATGCTTGGTTTGTGATGCATTGAAGTTATGGCCATTGCTTCTGCTTGTTTGTGCTTGAGTTTTATTTTGAGTTTTCAGTTTGTACCCATACCTTTAAGCCAAATTTTCATGGCCTTAGAGTGCTTTATTATGGATGTATTTGGTATGGTTGTAATCCTTGCTTTGAGTAGACCATTTTTGGTCTTTGGATCGTGGCATTTGGTTGAGTCATGGAGGAGATATGATGACTGGAAGTATTGGGTTCAATCTGCATGAAACACGATGCATGTTGGTTATTTTGTGTTGGATGGAGGAAGACGATGATGAAGTGGCAGGGGCTTTGATGAAACACCCTGTTTCATTTAAGTAGCTTTTTTGTTGTTTTTGTTTGGCTGAAGACTTGAACCGTGGTCCTAACCCTATTAATTCCAACACCCCACAGGTTTTGGCCCACATACAACTTTAACTAAGAATTAGTTATGTTGACTTTGTTGACTCATACCCCCCTCCCCCCCCCCCCCCCACATGCTTTTGCTCATTTTCTTTTTGTTTTATTTGTTTTATTTTAATTGTTAAAAAATAGTTTTATTTTTCATAAAAATACCAAAAAAGTATATTCTTATATTTTATTATGTTATTTAATTTTTCAACATTTTTACTTTTTTATTTTCACTTTATTTTATTATTTTATTTTTATTTTTGCAAAACCATGTGTATTTTGGTGTGTACCTTGTGTTTTCCTTTTCATTTGAATTCCATTTTTAATCACCAATGACTATGGCCTCTCCCTCACCTAGGTAATGGATTGAGGCACTCTTGAGGAGGATTTTGATCCATGTTTGATCAATTTGTGGTTGGCTTTGAGTGAATTTTAGGAGCACCATCAATCCTTGATTTGTTTGGTGATGCTTTGAGTGAAATAATGTCATGAGATTTTGGCTTCTGTGTTTCACTTGACTTGGGTACCTTGTTCAATTTTCTTGGAATTTATTGAGCCTTTTTCCTATCTTTAATGAATCTTGCAAGACAAGTCACTTTTAGGGTTGTTTATGCTTGCTAGTTTTGACCTAATTCTTGGGATATGATCATGAGTGATCCCTTAAACACATTTTGAGCTTTGTTACATCTTTCTAACATGCTTGAGGTACTACCTTGCTTGATTAGAAGTCGATGGCATGTTTAACTTGCATCACAATTCACTTATGAATCATGTTTCTCCACTTGTTTAAGTGTTGAGATTGTGTTAGGACTTTGCTTCCTTCACCCCATTTGATTGTGATTGTGCTTTGTTTTTTGTTTTGAATTTGATTTTGGATCATTTCCTTTGAGTTTCATTTATGCCCCATGTGGTTTGTCTCTTGTTCATGATGGTTTGGTGTCATTTGTGTATACTTTGAACTTGTCATGAACATTGATGCTTGTTTGCCCACTTTGTTTGCATTTGCTTTGTCTAAGTCTTAAGGATGGTGGTTGAGATGTGCTTGTGGCGGTGGCTGCCCCACACTTTTTCCTCCCTCTATTCTTTAGTTGTTGCATCCTTCCTTTGCATTTGATTTGTTTGCATTGCATGTTGACTTGTTCAAGTCAACTTCTTTTCTTTCTTATTTCATCTGTGATTGAGTTATTTAGTGTTTACTTGGCCTTGTGCCATGATCCCCCTAGGATTCCTAGCCCCTCCATTTAGGATGGGACTAGGAGAGACATTAGGTGTTTAATCCTATGCATGACAACATTAGGGTAGTTCTTCCCTTTCATCCCAACTTTAGGAGCATTGTGTATGACAACTTTAGGGTCCAGTTTCCCCTTAGTCTGTGTCTTTCTCTTCTCATCTCCTAAACACTTCAAAACACTTAATAAGGAATAATTTGTGTTGTACGCTACGAGCCTTAAATACTTGAGGAATGATGGTTGGGGGGCCTCCTCTCAACTGTCTAGAGTGTTTAGCGTATGCCTATTGGGCGATATGCGACGCATTCGCTCTCGAGTCATAGTCTTTAGTGCAACATGAGTTTCAAACCATAACTCAATTCATTTCTTGTCTTAAAAAAAACAAAACAAAACATCAAACCTTTTTATCCTTCAAGATTGTTTGAAAAGCATTTTCAGGAAGAGTGTGTTAAGTCTTGGTTCTACCACAGACACACATCGTCCCTAACTGCTGGAACCACTATTTAACCCTACTCAGTTAAAACACTTGAACCAATTTGTGGTCGTGACATCCCGAACTACGTTTTCTCTGATTTCTCGTACCATACGAGCATACGTAGGCACAAGACAACAATGTCTTGATGAGCAACCTTCCCCACCTTCACCCATACTTTTCCGAATTATGTTGACTCTGACTTTACCATTGCACGAGGGAATACGTAGGCATAGAGCGGTGATGCTCTATCGAGTCTCTTTTCTTTTATTTTCCCCCCGTGAGCCTGTAGCTTAGATAGTTTAACACCCTTTTAGAGAGACAATAAGCGTGGATCCCGTCGAGTACGACGGATGTGAGGGGTGCTCATACCTTCCCCTTGCGTAACCGACTCCCGAACCCGAGATATGGTTGCGATGACCTGTCTTATTCCCTTTTCGTAGGTTTTCTCTGATCGTTTCCTTTCCCTCTTTGTGAGATAAATAACGAACGATGGCGACTCTTCTGTCTTTCGCCGGCCCTTTTTCGCAGTAGCGACACTTCCTCATACTCCCTTGTTTTCCTCCTCAATTCTTCCTCCATCTCTGCTTGTCTTCTCCTCATTTTTTCCATCTCTGCTTGTCTAGTTGCTACCTCACGTGCTGCCTCAGTTTGCGCCAAATTTCTCACAGTTTCAAGCATACCAGCAGTTAATATAGGTGAAATTTGAGAGCTTTAGGTAAAATTTGAGAGCTTTATTATCAATAGTATACATGCAACACAACAAATAAATAAAAAATAATAATTAATAAATATAACAAATAAAATTAATTACAAAATACAAAGATAATATAACATAACAAAAATATTTATCTAGTATCAGCAAACAAGATTATGTTCTTCTGTATACAAAAAATAAAAACTTGACTGTATAGAATGAGAAGAAAAATGGTGGAAGATAAAGGATAGAAGAAAAAAATGGTGGAAGATAAATGATAGAAGAAGAAAGGGTGAAATAACTTAAACTCAGTAAACAAATATTATTATATGAGTGAGAGTTTGCAGCGCGGTTAATGATGGGGACATTTGCGAGGGGCTGCCCCACACGAGTCCAACGGTCACATTGACGTGTCAGATGAGTGACTGCATGTGTGGCACGTGGACAACACTTGCGAGGGGTTACCCTACGCAGACTAGGAACATTAAATTTGCGAGGGGTTTCCCCTAGCCAGCATTAACGTGTTGCAGCCCCTTTTCTGTTACGTAGCAGCTGAATAAATGTTTTTTCAATTGGATTTGACTAAAGCATCTCAACTAGTGAGGGGAGACCCCTCGGAAACTAGGAACATTAAATTTGCGAGAGGTTTAACCCCAAGCAACCTGATTTTTTTAAGTGAGGGGCTTTCCCCCTAGCCCATGCCCCTAGCTAATATCATCTTTTCTTGTATTGATTAAACTTTAAATTGCAAAAAATTTAGTACTTTCTTGATGGCCAAGACTTACATGTTTATCATTACGTTGAATAAATTATAATCAGAAAGAACAAGCATCAATTATGACTAAAAAGTTTACATTATTTAACTCAAAAACAGAGTATTATCTACGGAATCATTTATAACAGTTATTGTACTATAGCTTATCTCAAATTTACAAGCATGTGTTTCTTATGCTATGTCTTTACATCCTACACAGAGAAAGCACTTGTGCTTGTTAAAACCACCCATTAACTCTATTTTGTTTACTTACGCGAGCTCTTTTTCAATGTGTGTTTTAGAGTTCAAACTTTTTCAAAGTAAACTATTTACAACCATTACTTTACTGCAGGATATTTGAAGAATAAATCATCAAAATAATTTACAATAACACACAACTTAAATTTGAATAATATCACAATATAAATTCCTGTGTATGCAACTAAAACGCTAATAATTCAATTGAAACAATAAATTTTATATTGCAGATTTAGTGAAATTCAAACTTAATGCTCAATAATACGACATCAAAATATAAATTCCCAATTCATATCAACCCCTAAAGATACAATTGAATGAAATTATTTAACTATTTTCAAATTCAAAGCAAATGCAGTTTTTTCAGAATTTATGAATTTTATAAGGTACAAACCCTAATCTCCGATTCCATAATTCCAACGTAAGAATTCAAATCAAATTCAATTTTAAATACAAACCTAATCATCAAATCAATCATTTCTAGATATGAATTCAAATCAACTTCAACTTGAAATATGAACCCTAAACCCCAAATTGATAGAATTCAAATCAACTTTAACTTAAACTACAAACCCTAATACCCAAATCGATTATTTCTTGGTAAGAACTCAAATCAACTCCAACTTAAAATACAAATTCTAATACTCAAATCGAATGTTTTTGTTTAATAAATCAAACCAACTTGATATTAGGAAAATATAAACATTTGGATATGAACAACTACCCGTGAAATGAGGGAATGACTTTGAACCATTGAATGAGAGAATTAAACAACGTCGATGGAAATTTTTTATACCATTAAATGAATAACACTGTCAATATGGAGCTGATGATATTTGCTTTGCAAGCAATACATCGAACAGGAATATAGGTACTCAATTGGGTGAGGGAAGAGAAATAATACGATTTCACTTTGCACCATTGAAGAAAGATGATGGATGATGATCTGGGAGAAGGAAAAAGAAGAATATGGAGCAGGAAGAGCATATTATTTAGGAATTTATGATTTCAATTGAAAAATTAAATTTATCAAATAAAAATGATTATAAAATATCATTTAATTAAAATTCAAATAATTTTTTTTAATTGATAAATTATTATTAATTTAATGGATATGACTGATATGTAATAAAAAAAATTATATAAAAAATCGCTCAATGATATGGAACATTGACGTGGCTTCAACTATTTATCTATTGGTCAATTAAATTGACTTTTTCAAAGAAGTCATTCTTTTGAATTCCATAAAAGTCCCCATCAATAAATATATGTGATAAGAAGTCACTCTATTTCCTTAATTATATGTGATATTAATGTTTTGATTAACGGTCGTGTAATTCTTCTTTTCCTATTTCCGTGTGCATTAATCTTAGAATAATTTGTCAATTCCGATTCCTTTTTGTGTATAACTCATGGTGCTTAAAGTATCTCCTATGTGAGGAGTTAAAGGGGATTGAACTTTTTAGTATGAATATTTATAATATTTCCAATTTTGTCTTAGATCCACTATTATATAAAAATAATCGATATTCAATTATGTCCAAATTAAGAGCGCAAATTAATAGAGCTTTTATAAGTTCATTTCAATTTTCAATCAATCACGGACTAATCATTGTGAACAGTAAGTAGTAATGATTACTGCACTCACATGGTTTCCTGCAAAACCTGTGTTTCCTGCACTCACATGGTTTCCTGCAAACCTTATCTTTTCCTGCAAACCTTAACTTTTATGCAATCCCTACTTTATATAATAGTATAATGGAAGTGTTTTGTGAGAAAACGAGAAAGCAAAACACTTAAAACATGGGAGACATAAATTCAGCTTACATACAACCCACAGAAAACCGTCCCAACTTCTCTAGCTTTGTCGAAGTTGATGAAATTCCAATCATCGACCTCTCAGAAACTAGCCAAGAAAACCTCATCTCAAAAATTGGCAAGGCATGTGAAAAATGGGGATTCTTCCAAGTAATCAATCATGGAGTTCCCTCAGATCTTTTCATAAAGGTTGAAAAGGAGGCCAAAAAGTTTTTTGAGCTAAGTATGGAGGAAAAAAAGAAACTGAAAAGAGATGCATTTAATGCAATGGGATATCATGATGCTGAGCATACTAGGAATACAAGGGATTGGAAAGAAGTTTATGATTTTATTGTTAAAGATGATCCACTTGACTTGGGGCTATGTACTCAAATAAATCATTGGCCAAAATCCCTTCCACATTTTAGGTACTCTTACTTTTATTAATCGATCAGTATTAATATATATAATCAAACTCCATATTGTTTCTAAATTAATACAACATAAAATCATCATTATGTTTTTTTTTCTTAGGGAAATAATGGAGGAATATAATGGGAAATTAGAAAAGCTATCTTTGAAGTTGTTGGAGTTAATTTCATTGAGCTTAGGCTTAGCTGGTGACAAATTCTTTGACTGCTTCAAGAACCAAATAAGCCACACGAGGCTTAATTACTATCCTTCAGGAATGGTCCTCACAAGGATCCTTCTGTCTTGACTGTGGTTGCACAAGATGATATTGGAGGCTTACAAGTCAAGCAAAATTCAGTTGGTGGTTGGGTTCCAGTTAAACCTATTCCTGGTGCATTGGTCGTCAATCTGGGTGATATTCTTCAGGTGGGTTATTCCTGTTATAGTTTAATGACAAAGCAATTTTGATATTGGGTTAGAAAATAGAAGTTTTATTTTTAAAATTAGAATATAGAATCATGAGTGAATTATTTTATTATTTTATATAACTTAACTGTAGAAAAACATTTTATAATATGCACAGTAATATTATACATATATTAATTATAATTTTTAGTCTTTAAATATTTTTTTTCAAACAAAACAATAATTTTCATAACCGTTTTCTATCTTATAGTCCTTTGACGATGGATGAGAAATATTATGTCTCATGACGATGCGCCGAATATGTTGATGCGATGTGGCACATGATAGTGTTTTTACACTTTTATATTAATAAGTTAAATAGAAACATATATTAGTTAATAGTTTTTGTAAGGGTTGATATACTCTTAGTATACCTAGTAATTTTTATAAATTTTTATAAATTTAATACTAGAATAATTATATATTAAACCTAAATTGCAATAAATAAGAAAAATTAATTAACGATTTTTTGATCATTGATTCAATTGCTTCAATCTTAATGTTGAGTGTTTTTTCAGGTTTGGAGCAATGACAAGTATGATAGTGCAGAACACAGAGTGGTGTTAAACTCACAAAAAGAAAGGTTTTCATATCCATTCTTCCTTTTCCCAGGTCCCCATATTATGGTGAAGCCTGCAGAAGAGCTAGTGACTGAACAAGATCCTGCAAAATACAAAGCATACAATTTTGGCAAATATTATGCTAATAGAATTCATGCTGATTTTAGTAAACAAGACGTTGAGCGTAAAGAAATTCATCACTTCAAGATTTTGGGTTAGCTATTAAAATATATTCAGCTCTTGTTTTGGATTTTCAGTTATTTTTCATACCCTTGTGCTCTTCAAAGACATAATAAATTGAGCTCCCATTTAGGAAATCGTCGTATTTTATGTATCGCTAAATAAAGAATTTCTTGTAGTGAAACTTGCTCTCTAGTTTAAATAAATGTGTCTTCCTTCTTTGTTTTTAATGAATTTCAATTTGATTGCTTCTTCATTGTCTTAGATTTATTTTTAGATGTCATATTACTTAAGTGATATATATATATATATATATATTGCACATTACTCTTTTTTACTTTATCTATTTGATTTTTTAGAAAAAAAAAAATTAATGAAGTATATTTTTTTCCTCTAAATTTGTTTTCTTTTTCTTTTTTATTTAATGAGTATATTTTTTAATATATTCTTAGAATGCAGAACAAATTAATTGTTGCTCATAGAATGCAAAAACCACTAGAAATACACAGATTACCTGCGGATTTTTCTGGGGAATAGCTCCGCAGCTATACCTGAGATTTCACCTGGGTCTTTATATTGTGAAACATTATTTCCTGCGAAAATTAACGTAGCAGCAAATTTCGCAGGAATTCCTGGGACAATAGCTGCCATTTTATATATATAAATTTCCTGCGGATTTTACTCGCAGGAAATAGTTATCCATTAAAACTCCAAAATTCTATGGAAATATTGCAGGAATTGCTGCGATGTTTGCAGCGGAATTTGCCATGTTTCTGCGACTTTTGCTGCGAATTGTTTAGTATATTTTTAATTTTTATTATGTTTTTACTATTAATAAATAAAATTATAAAACACATGATTCCAAGAATATTTGTTGAGACATTTTTTTATTTTATATTAAATCTTAGTTTTTCTTAAGAAAGTTTTATCAATTAATTGAGTTTTTTAGTTATTTTTTAAAGAAAATTTATTTATTTAATACTTTTTTATTATTGTAAAAATTAAAAAAATTAAAAATATAAGTTTATTTATTTAATAATTTTTTGTTGTTGTAAAAATTAAAAAAATTAAAAATATAAATTTATGATATAGTTGTAAAAATATAAGTTTATGATATAATTGTAAAAATATAAATTTATTTATTTAATTATATTTTAACTATTATTAAATAAAATTGTAAAATATATTTGACATATTGATTTTTTAGATTTATATATATAATATAAAACCAAACCTATTTTAAAATAATATGTACAACAATTTTTTTTGCTTTATTGAATAATAATAATAATAGTTTTTGTTTAAATTTTGTCAAAAAAAATTTTTTATTTATTTTTTAGATTTATTTTCTTTAAGATAATTTTAGTATATATTATTCTTATTTAAGACATTTTTTAAGATTTCATAGTTGTTGTAAATTATTTTGAAAAATATTTATAAAACTAGAATGATATTTTTAATCTCTATTTGTTCTATTTTATTAATTATTTTTAATGTGAATTGTGAAATTTATTTCTCTCACATTTTTTATTTGATTATAAAATGAAAAAAAAATTTAAAAAATTCAACAAATAAATAATTCTTTTGAGGGAGGTGTAGTTAAAAAATATAAAATTTAGAATAAAAAAGTAAAAAAAAATAATCTATAGGGTAGTGATTCAACTCTGAATCTCTAAATAATGAAAATTACTATTACTAAGTACAATATAATTGAGATTAAACTCTAATCCTTCCAAATAATAATAGGTAGTAATGAAAACTCAACCCTAACGTAACAAACACTTGGAGTCACTTAAAACAAAACCCTCATAATAGAGAAATTGCATAATGGCTCGTGCATCGATCACGTTTGGAGTTGACAAAGCCTCTCTTGTTACACTATGACCAGTCTTCTTCGCAATGATCTGAACTCTCGCAATCGTAACCACCAATCGAATTTCCGAACCTTAGTTTGTATTTTTCCCCCTTTTAACTCAGGTAAATTTATCTCTTTGTTCTTTTTTTATTTCTATATCTATTATCAAGCTTATGCGATTTTACTGATTTTAAGTTAGATTGATTATAAACTTAGGTGATTTTTGTAAACAAGGTGTTTGTTGAAATGCCACAGTGAGTTTACTTATGTTGATTTTGTTTTTTTTTGGTTTTATGAATGATATGTTTTCTAACATAAAGCAGAAATTGTTAAGATGCATTTATTAATGAGGAGTTAGATTGATTTATTAATAAAAGTTATCATCTAATAAAGTCCTTATAAATGTTATCAATTGAGGATGACAAATTATGCCTGCTAGCAAAAAACCTACCATATTGATACGGCGTTATGGTTGCTGACACAAAATCTGCCATGCCAAACGGCAAGTTGGCAACACTGGCTCTTTCAAGGACTGATGATGTTAGTGCCTTTCTGGATGATGTTGTTAAGTTCTACAATGCGTGTGATTTTTGCATTTCAGGAAAAATCTTATGATTTGTGTTATGATGTATCACACGTTCCATGTAGGATATCAGTTTTAGTCTGAATAACTACATGACATCATAGCATATATATTGACTACAACATGGCCTATAACCCGTGACATTGCAGGTCTTCAGCAGAAGTACACACAAATGGGTGGTGCAAGACCCTTTGGGCTTTCAACCTTGATTGTTGGCTTTGATCCATACATCGGGTCACCGTCCCAAACAGACCCTTCTGGCACATTTTCAGCTTGGAAAGCTAATGCAACTGGATGAAACTCAGATTCAAACTCATCCAACGACAATTACCACTGGACCGGACATGTTGGTCACCTTGTAATAACAGTTGATGCCTTCGATTTATTATCATTTGTTTGTTTTTAGATTTTTCGTAACTTTCTCTGATTTTTCGTTTGATTTGTCTCTAAGATTTTATCGGACATTGCGTTTCTGATGGAATTGGTTGCTGCTACTTCTTCAGATGAAGAAGACCGTGTTCATATCTATACTCAAACATCACGCTTGGTATAGTTCTATTTTCAGTTTTTTATAATTTTCTGATTTAATTTATTTACATTAGGATTGATTTGTATTTAATAAGTATACTAATTGATCCAACTTCTCACAGGTCCATGATATATGTCGGCAAGTTAAGTTTGACATAAATAGCTCCTTTTTCGGCAGTGTTCTTGGTTCTTTCGGGAAGATGCTGGATAGGTTTCTTAGAAAAGATGCTACTGGCGATAAGTTAACTGGAATTTGCAGAGCCGCAGCAATTGTTTCTGCCGTTGAATGCTTGCATGCTATTAGGTTATTTCACGCTCCTGAAATGAATTGATATTCTTGCTGCAATTTTACTTTGGTGGTACTCATGAGTATAAGTGTATAATTATGTCTTTTTTTGGGGGTTAGTAATGCTTTTATTTGTTTGGCAGTTCACAGACAAAGGACATATCTTTGTCACTATCCATCTTATCGAAGAGGTTTTCCATTCAATAGAAGTTGAGAAAGAATCCACTGAAGAAATAGATGATATGTTAAGTGGTTCCCCAGTTTCCAATGGTGGTCGAAGCTGGGAAGGATACCAAAAAGACTTACTATTGATCGAGATTTAGAAATAAACACTAAACTATAATATGTGAATGTGAAAGAGATAACTACATGAGATCTTCAGATTATTCATTTTGCTTCATCTTCATAAAAATCAGGTAAATACCTCAAATCATCTTCATGAGTCGTTTAGGAATACCTCAGAGATATTTTGAAGAAATATTGCAAAATAATGGCACAATAGCACACAAAAGGTATTAAAAGATTTACAACCATTTAAAACATGTTGCCATTAGTCATTAAGAACTATGGTATTACATGACAACAAATTTAATTTTGTAATCCCCAAAACTTGTGATTAGCATATTCCTTCTAGTGTCGGTGTGTAGTTATGCTTATGTTGCCTTGCATTGGGTGGCCATTGTCCCCAAAATGCACTTGTGGCACAAAGAACACCACTACTATACAGTCATATTTTATTTATTTATGTGGTTTTAACTTACTCACATGAATTTAATACTCTAACGATATTTATATTTTCATTAATGTATTTTTGATTCAACCCTCTTGGACATCACCACTTGTGGTGGAAATTTCCTTGAAACTAACAACTACACTCCAAGAATTAAAGATTTTCCTCCTAGTGTTCGCATTTGGCGCTTATAAAAGGACAACCCGCTCGCACATAATTCTCAACAATTTTACTAGCTCTAGTTAATTACTTCTATTCCATATGGCAAAGGAAATCAAGTTGTTTGCATCATTTGTTAATGAGTTTGCACCAGCAGCTATGATTCCACTTAAAAAGGTTTCACATGCTCCACTGTTAGAAACTATTGCAGAAGAAAAAGAGGCTGAAGATCTTTAAATTAACTAGCAGCTTTACTATTCTGTTCACTTTCATTTCTTGTACAGAATTTATGCACTTCCACAATCGATTAAGTGTTTTTGTTGTCGAAGCAGTAGTGCAGTAGTTTATTAAAGGTTTTGTTTGATAATAATAGTGCTCATGATAACAACAAATATGGTCAGAGAGTTATGGATTTCATAGAGAATGATATTTTCAATTCTCTTACTCCTCCCAACACACCCCCTTCTCAAACTCTAGGTGATTGGATACACTTTGCTGATTGTCTTTTCACTTGTAACTTAATGATTTACTTTGTTTGATAACTTTGAGTTGCATTTGTCAGGTAAGAGTTTCCAGATCTCACGCAAACGTGCGAAGACAGAGAATCAAGGGAGCAGAAGGAGTAAAAATTCATCATCAAATAAGTCATCCAACAGTCTTGGAAAAAAAGTTGCCATCACTTATCTTAAGAAGATGCCTGGTTCAAGGAGAGGTGCATTTATAGACTTAGTTAACGCTAATCATACCAAAACTTCCTCAAAAAACAAGAGAAAAAACACTAATTCATTGGCGTCTGACAAAGGCAGTGCTCGCAAGAAATCAAGCCACGATTCTGTTGGGGGCTACCCTGTGGCAGCCGAAATTTCACAATAAATAGTCTTTGGCTTTAGGCATTTGGCTGCGTACTTGATTTTTGCATATAGAAAGTTATGGAAAAGCGTTAAAGGAGATGTAGAAAGCATCAAAAGAAGAGTATTTGGCTTCATTGCGGCGACAAAGCAGTGGTTTTTCAAGAGGATTGTTTTTTCTTGTTAACTAGTTTGAAATTTGCATTGCTTTTTCTTATTAATTTGGTTGGACAAGTGATTATTAGGAACTTGATTGGGTCATTTTTAGTAATGTAACTTTAGAAGTACTTGTTATTGACTTTATAGTAATATTTGGTTACTTTAAAAATTTGAATTTGATTAGTGTTGCATTGTCTTATTCAAATTAGATTTTTATTTTATATTATTGTCACTTTAATATTTAACAATAACTATAATATTTTAAATACGAATTACACAAAACTAATAATAAAAATTAAAAACCTGAGAGAAATTATTTGTGAATTTACCTACGAATTTACAATTTGCTGCGACTTTTCCTGCGAAACCTCCAATTACCTGCGGCATTTTCTACGAATTTATCTATTATATCTGCAACATTTTCCTACGACTATTTTCTGCGATTATTTCCTGCGACATTTCCTACTAAGCTAATTACCCTCAAAGGTTTTAGCTGGGAATGAAAAATAGCAGGAAGAATTGCAGGTAATACGTTTTCTGCGTAAATTTTGTCAAAATCTGCAAGAAAATAGAGTATTTCTAGTAGTGCAAGTTTTGGGTAGCATATGATATTTTTGTATTTGAAATCTTATTTCTTAAAAAAAAAAGGTTAGTGTTTAAAATTCAAACCATTGAGTGATGCATGACCTTTTACTTTATATATATATATATATATATATATATATATATATATATATATATATATATATATATATATATATATATATATATATATATATATATATATATATATATATATATATATATATATATATATATATATATATATATATAGTTATTGAATCAGTATTTACGTGTTTTCAATAAGGTAGCAAATCAAGAGCAACTTATATATCACTAATAAATATATATGACGAAGCCTATTTTACCATGATTTTTTGAAGGACCGTGGTGTCATCTATAAAATCAGGCGCTTTTTATTTTTTATTTTTTAATTAAAAACCATTTACATAATCAAAGTTATATATTGCAATAGTAGTGAAAGCTCCTAATTGTTTGAATCTTAGAATTTATAATTTTGTGATTTCTTTAAAATCATAGTTGTAACTTTCTTTTTTATTTATTTTTCAATTAAAAATAAACGTAATTATAGTACGGTTGATTAGCACAACCGTGGTAATATCAATTACCTCATTTTATTTTTATTTTCATAGTGGCGCCATTCATTTTCATTTATTTCTAATTTGAAATTATTCCACATTTTACTACGGTTGTTTTAACCAACCACTACGCCAGAAATGATTTTTGCCAGCGCAGGAAAGACAACGCTTTCTAAAAAAGCGCTGCTAAAGAGTTAAAAAAATGGGGGGAAAACTCGCTGACTTAAGAAGGCGCTGCTAAAAGTTTCCTTTTGGTAATACAAAGAAAGCACTTTCCAGAAAGCGCTGCTAAAAAGGGGGGCTACGAAAGCGCTTTTAGAAAGCGCTGCCAAAGGGGGGGGGGCTACGAAAGCGCTTTCTAAAAGCGTTGCTAAAGGGTGGGGGACTAGGAGAGCGCTTTCTAAAAGCGCTGCTAAAGGGGGGCATACAAAAGCGCTTTCATATAAAAGCTCTGCTATAGTGGGGGCATACGAAAGCGCTTTCATATAAAAGCGCTGCTATAGTGGGGTCATACGAAAGTGCTTTTTAAAAGCGGTGTTATATGTGATATCTGTTTTAATAAAACATTTTATTTCAGACAATCGTTTCATTTTTCATCCGACAACACTTTCTGAAAATGAAACACAGCAACTTCGTGACAAACCCTATTCCCTCCGTTCGACCCCTTCCATCCGCCGTCATGCCACTGTTCGTCCGTCTAGTAATTTCCGCCACCGTCGTCTCCCTCCTTCCGTCGTGCCTCCTCTATTCGTCCATTCCACCATTTTCAGGGTACTTTGATTTTCACGTTCTTATTATTTATACACTTATGATTAGTGTATAAGAACTAACACATGCATATTTTGATGAAATGATAATGTATAAATTTTGGAATGATAGTGTAGGAAAAAAGTATTGAAATGTTACACCATTCTTCGAAATTTTCTTACAAAGACTCATACTGTTGTTATTACTTGCTGTTGATATCATTTTGGTCTTTTTTGAACCACTTGTGGTGGCTGACACGGTGGTGCCTCCACTTCTGGTGTTGCTCATGAATTAAAATATATAAAATATCATTAAAATTAGTTAGTGAGAACAAAAAAAAAAGATCTTATTAATTAACGTAACTATTTTTAAGTGAGATTTAGTAGAAAAAGCTGAACATAGAAAAACATTAGTACTATTAGTACTATTGGTAATATATCAAAAATTTGTTTTAAATAATATTGTATACTAGTTGAAGTTAATATGGCTCCCATGAAAAGTCATGTATTCACAAAAGTATGATAAGAAACTCTAACATGCACCATATGTTTTTCATTTCATATGTATTTTCCATTCATTTAATAAGTGTTTTTTTGAATTACAGGTATTATGGCTAACAACGAGGAAAACTCACATGATACTCCTTTAGAGGGTGGAAACGAACCAGTACATGACGTGGAAGGAGATATTTCAATAGGAATAACGATTATGAAGGGAATCATTTGTGCGAGAGATAAAGGTATAAAATATGATATGCATTGGAATGAAACAGGCCAATTAATTGAGCCTAACGGTGCGATGTTAACAAGTTACATTGGTGCACTTGTTTGCTCACGAATTCCAATCACTTGTGATAATTGGAGAATTCCATCGTTGAAACCCGCTAAAGAAAAAAATATGGAGTGAGATACAAGTATCATATCTGACATTATTTATTTTTGTTGACGATTATGTCTTTAAATTATTGATACTAATAGACTATATGTATGTTATTTTGTTTAATTTGCAGAGGTCTTTTAATATTGATGACAACCGAAAAAAATATTGTCTTCAACTAGCCGGAAAAAGACTTAGAGGGATTTCGAGCATTTTTAACGAAGAAGTTTCTTAAGGATCCTGATGGAAACTTTGTTGAGTCAGAGCGACCAAAGAAGTATGCGGATTTGATTTCATTTGAAGAATGGGAGACTTTTGTTGCCAAGAGAAGAACCAAAAAATTCCATGTAATTTTGTCTTATCATGAACAATGTATAATATATATACTTATTTCACATGAGTTCTAATATGGCTTAAACTTGTTTTTTCAAGTTATGAGTGACATAAATCGGCAACAAGCATCAAAACCCGTGTATCCATACAAAAAAGGGCGTTTGGGATATGCACGCTTACAACAGAAAATAGTAAGTATATATAAATGCTTTATTAGGATGAAATTAAAATACGAGAAAAGTGAAACTTATTATCTATCTTAATGTGCAGTTAGAAGAGGAGAAAAGTGATGCAACATTTGTTCTGGAACATGTTTTGTGGAAAGCTGCTCGTGTGGGTAGAGATGGAGTTGTTCAACAAATTTTTGAGCAATGTGTAAGTATAACATTAGTTCTATCATAAACTCAAAAGTGTAGTAACATATAATATATTTATACTTTTTAATTCACACTGATATTTTTCTACATTTCAGGAGAGTTTATCCCAGACTATAACTACATCTGAAGACTATGATTGCAGGAGCCTACTCAGTCGAGTATTAAATGTTCCTGAGTATACTGGTCGTGTAAGGGGTAAGGGGTTTGGTGTCGCTCCAACAAAATTGTTTAAGAATCCAAAGAGAAAATGTTCAACCAATAAAGAAGTCATGGAGTCGTTGGAAGAATTGACAGCTCAAATTCGTGAATTACAAAAGGACAAAGAGAGATACATGTTAGAAAGGCGCGGTCATCAGTTTAAGGATACTAGTGACAAAGATAGTATCAATTGTAATTTTCAGCAGAAACTTCCTGAGGTAACTATATATATATATATATATATATATATATATATATATATATATATATATATATATATATATATATATATATATATATATATATATATATATATATATATATATATATATATATATATATATATATATATATATATATATATATATATATATATATATATATATATATATATATATATATATATATATATATATATATATATATATATATATATATATATATATATATATATATATATATATATATATATATTACATTGAAATTAGTTTAGCATAATTTTCTGAATTGACATATATACACATTAATCGTATTCGTTATTGGTTTAGGGCATTTCACCTTGTCGACTATATTTATCGGCACCTACTTATCGCATGGTTGGCAAGGGAAAAATGAATAATACTTTGGGAGACTTACTTCACCATAAACTGCTCCCAGCTGGATTTTTGAAGGTAACAATTGATATTGCTTTAGAGCGGGATGCGTTATTGCCTATACTAGACGATGTTTCGGATGCAACATTGGTGGGAGACGCAATAGGATTGTATGTTGCATGGCCCTCAAATTTCATTTTCATAGATGATGAGGTACGTTGAACACCATTATGAACCTTTTAGTATTAAAATGTTTTACTACATGTAAGTTATTTTTACATTTACATAGCATTTATTTACATGATAATGTTAGACTCCTACAAAATCCAAACCAAAATAAAGGGGGATTATTGTGCGGGAAACCGATTCAGATGCATCAAAAAAACATGTACATTAATTGATATATATGAATAGAAAATCTGAATTATATCCTCCGATTTTTAGATTACCTAACTTATATGATTTTTAGATTCAAGCTCAAGAGATGCAAAAAGTCAGCCAGGATAAGATGCCTGAATCTAGCAAGGTGTCCAACAAAAAAAAGGTTGAGCCTAAAAAAGCATATGTTCCTTGATTTAGGTTGTGCCTTGAAACATATGTCGGAACAACAAATGTGGTGGAGGGTGGAATTCGTCAAATACATATGGAGGAAGGTATTTTTGGATTTTCTAAAGATGAAACAATTGCTAAAGAGGATTTGGATCAGGTTTTCCAACATTCTGAATTAGGCATCGGTGTTATTCATTCAAACATCAGGTATTTTGATCAATTTTAATTAAATATATAATTGATCAATTTATTTGCTCATTACAATTAATATTAATCATAATGTTTATGTTTTTATTTAAGGTTCTTGTATGAAAGGTTGTTTGTCCCGCATCAATTGACAGAAAGGTTCTCATTCTTATCTTCTAGCTGTATCAACGTCCGGTTAATCGAACACAATCCAGATGCAGTCAGAGATTACGTAGTCCAAGCATTTATGGCCACAGATAGAGAAAAGTTGTATTTTTTGCCATATAATACTGGTCATGGGTTAGATTTCATTCTAATTTCATATATTATAATTATTCGTTTTTAAACATTCTTTATAACATTTCCATTTAAAATTTTGTCTTATTTTATAGTGGACACTGGTTGTTGGTCGCGATTAATCCGATAAAAGAAATTTTGTATTATTTGGATTCATTAGATGGGGATCAAACAAAATATCCTGATATGAAGAATATGGTGGATATGTAAGTGATGAGATTGTTCTGAATAATTTGTATATATCTTTATTTATTATGTGAGATTGCTATAACTATTCGTTTATATTATGTTTAGAGCTATACAAATATTTCGATCACAAAGAAAAACAAGAGTACCAGAGAGTAAGGCTAACAACATTAGTTGGATCAGAGTGCAGGTATATTTTCATAATTTTGATTATTATAGTGATGTTGTTTGGTAAAACTAGTTAAACTATATATCATGATATGTATTCGTATTTTTTTCCGTGTGCAGTGTCCTCGTCAATGCAATGGTATTGATTGCGGCTATTTTGTATTGAGGTTTATGAAGGAAATTATTTTATTCAGGCCAAATAGAGATTTCAAATATGGTATGGATTTATAAGTTATATGATTTATTTTGATATTTAACCGATATTTCATCTAAGTAATTAGTTTTAACTAAATCATGCATGTTATGTTATATTATGTAGTACTTTGACGAATTCAAGTGTGACACTTACTCGAAAGAAAATTTTGAAGAAATTAAGAAGGAATGGTGTCAATACATTCTTAAGATGAGAATTGAATAAGATATATTGTCTTTATGTCTTTTGATCAAAGATTTGTGTTGTTCTGATGTTCTGTACATACTACTGGATAATTATAGTTCTGGAACTCATATATAGTTTTAGAATTTGTTGATATACTTCTAGATCGAAGTTGTATTGTGTTGTTGTAAGGATCCGTACTTATGGGATTTTTGATTATATGTATAGTGAATATTGTGACATTATCGGTTTTGAAATATATTTTATAAGTATGGATCGTTTATGTTGAATGATAATATACATATAAGGCCTATGTGTTAAAATAAAGGATTGTGTTGAATTACAATGATTGTAAGAAGGTTATGTATATGGCCTAAGTAGTGTTGAAATAAAGATTTGTGTTAAATATAATTGTTATAAGCAGGTTTGTGTGATAGATTATAAAGAATTGTGCAATAGTATAAATCAAAAAACACTTCATAAAAATATGAACAAAAGACAGCGTTTTTTGCCAAAAAAAGTGATTTTGAGAATAAAAAACCAATGATGTGATAAAAGACAGCGCTTTTAAAGAAAAATTGTTGCTAAAGGTACGGAAAAGAGAGCGCTTTTAAAAAGCGCTGCTATAGGTGTGCTAAAGAGAGCGCTTTTGAAAGCGCTTCTAAAAGGGGGGAAAAAAGCGCTGCTAAAGGCAAAAAAAAAGTTTTGCTAAAGGTCTTAAGAAAATGGACTTTAGATAGCGCTTTTAAAAACGCTGCTAAAAAGGGGGGGGGGGGGGGGGAAGCGCAGCTAAAGGCAAAACAAAACGCTGCTAAAAGGGGGGATGGGGGAAAGCGCTGCTAAAGGGGAACCTATAGCAGCGCTTTTTTCTATAAAAAAAACGTTCCCTTTACCTATAGCAGCGCCACGTTAGGCAGCGCTTTTAAGCACTGCTAAAGGCCAAAAAAAGCGCTCCTATAGGTCTTTTTTGGCATAGTGAACTGTTGTGATGTATTTTATGCTTTATTTTTAAAAAAATAGCTATTTTCTACAAAAATCAATTAAATAAATAAAATGTCACTACTGTTGGTTTAAACAACCATGGAGAAATTTATTTTGAACTATGAAAGAGAGCTTAACTTTTCTATTCAATTACCAATTTTTCATATCATCGTTGAGAAACCATTTAACCCTAACACATTCAGAGCAAGTTGATCCTATTCTTTTATCTTCATTAGAAAGAAGAAACAAGAAATCATTATCTTTCATTCTTTTGTTAACATACAAAGCCATCACTATCGTTCATTTTTGGGTTTCTCATTTACAAAATAATAAAAATCACTATCACTATCATTTGTTATTAAGTTTCTCTTTTACGAAACAATGTTAGATGAAGTCAGAGTAAGAATACGAAGAAATAAGGACTAAACTCTTTTACTTATTCATCACGTTTGCAGTATGTAAATTATTCACCAAGCATGTACGATATGTTTATGTTGTTGTTAATATTTACGATGTTGTTGTTTTTGTTGTTGTTGTTGTCAAACTTGATTTTTGTCGTTGAATGTTGTTGATGTTGAATAGTGTTGATGAATATTGATGTTGTTGTTTATGTTGTTGTTGTTGAGGAGTGTTGAATAATGTTGTTCAATGTTGATATTGAATGAGATTTTTGAAGGTTTTGTTGATGTTGTTATTGTTAAATTTTGAATGTTGTTGAATTTTTATGTTGTTGTTTATGTTGTTGTTGTTGTTTATGTTGTTGTTGTTGATGAATATTGAATGTTGATGTTGAAGTTGTTATGTTGTTTTATGTTTTTGTTAAGATTCATTTAACCTTTTGTAATTGATTTTGAACGTAGATGGACTATTCGTCTAGTGGCGAAATTCAAACAAATGATAATCATACAATTGATTCTCGTAATAATAAATCTCAAACTACAGAGGAAAAAAGAAAACAAAATAAAGAGGTACTACAATGATGGATAGATTAACTATTCGAAACTCAGGTGACAAATTGTCGATTGTGTTTAATCTATAAACTTAGCAATGTTATGGCTAAAATTCTTTGCTTTTTAGTAGTTATGTTGTGTTTCTTGGATGTAGTAAAATAAGTATTTTAATTGATGATTGGACCCAAGTACAAGAAGATGTGAAGAAAACATATGGACAGACGTTAAGGAAATATTTTGAATTTACATAATTCAATAGTATTTTTTACAATTACTAATACATATTAATGTAATTGGGACTCAACAATTCTCAAAACACATAAACAACAATTCAACTCAAAATCTAAGAAACAATATTAATGTCTCGTACACAAAAAATATTCTATCTAAACAAAATGTCTTCTCTAGACAAGGTTCTCTATGAACCAGAGTTTGCCAATGCAAGACTAACACTCTAGTTTTCTTTAAACTACACAACTCGAAAGTATTCTATACAGTTATAAATCAATCATATAAGCATATCATATGTACACATACTCATCTACAATACAAAATACTAACATATTATCTCAATATCACTCACCAATAAAGCAATTCATATTATTACTTATGTCAGACCACTAATAGGCTAAGGCATAAACTATTCAAGGCAACTCTAGCCTTATAAAAATAACTAAAAAGAGTCAAATTACTAAGATCCTAACTCAACTCAATAATATTATTACAAATTTTTCAACAACTAAATTTTAACTCTTTTTCCTTAACAACCTTAAACAAATAAAAATATTACTCAAAAGAAAAATTTATAATGTCAACAGTGTTCCAAACTCAACTCAAGTGTATCCTATATTACGATTTCCAACTCTAAACAACTTAAAAGCAACTCTAAAAAATATATAACTACTCTAATCAAATAAAATAGGAATCTTGAACTCATAAAAAATGTAAAGAAAGGCCACCACACTCAAAATTGCTCAAAACTATGTACCTAACTCTAAAATTATCTCACTTCAAAATAACACAGAATATTATAGACTTATGATAAAATCATAAAATTCTCTAGTCTAAAATATATTTAAACCCTATTTTAAACGCGCTTAACCTCACCTCCAACAGAGTTATGAAACTTCAGTTCTATTCATTTTATTTCAGCCCTATCATAATAATTCTTGCATAAACTCTAAAACAAAATGTCTCATTTCAAAATAGCACAAAGAATTATACATTCATTATAAAATTACGAAATTCTCTAGTTTAAAATATCAATAAATTCTCTTTCTAACGAGACTGACGACACCCTAAAAGAATTGACGAAACTCAATTTATCCTTGAAACATGATGACTAGCGTCGCACTGGAATAAACTATGCCTGATTTATAAAAATCAGCAAAATTCTACTATTGTATCGAACCTAGATATGGTTTATCTACTTCAAAATAAATATTATTGTGCTAGCTTTCCAATGTAACTAACGGCACCCGAAAATGACTTATAAAACTCAAGTCATGTATTAAATAAGACGATTAATCCACTAATATGTCTACTTGTGATTTTCTACGTTTTTCTCTGTATTTAAAAAATTTAAAGCTCGTCTATTTCACCTTTTTGAGTTCTCACCGTCCCAAAAACATAACAATAAGCAACACCATTGAAAGGACATGAAATTTAGGATTATCAACAACATATTTGATTTTTTATTAGTATTATTATATTCGTCTTATTTAACAGATCTACCACTCATAGGGTACAACTATTCCAATTTTATATTTTTTCATTATCGCATCAACATGGTTATAAGATTAACATTGTCTTATCAAAATGCATAAATAGGATTATCAAACTAACATTTCTTTATCAAGAGGTATCAACATATGTATCGAATCAAAATACAAGAATGCATATAGAACATACAATAGACCACAAAAAATGTCATAACAATCGTCTTAGAAGGTTTTAAACAAACTTTTTTTTATCTCAAAAATCATCAAAATGCAAATATAAAGCAATGAAGGAGTGAAAGGAAAGCTCACTATCCATCTACTTAAACACTCATACATGAATAATTTCTCACTCCTTACCTCGAGGATTTGAAGATCGTTGAACTTTCTTGTCTTTGAAATTTTTCCTTGCTCTCTAAATCCTCATAGATCGGTCTCTCTCATTCAGCGTCTTTTCCAAACTTTTATGCGTCGTCTTCATATGCTTTCCTCACTTCAATATTTATTCTATCATAATATTCTATTTACTATTTTCACCCGTCAATTCTCCTCATACCCTCACCAAACTTTTCAATTCATATTCTAACTAATATAAATATATATATATATATATATATATATATATATATATATATATATATATATATATATATATATATATATATATATATATATATATATATATATATATATATATATATATATATATATATATATATATATATATATATATATATATATATATATATATATATATATATATATATATATATATATATATATATATATATATATATATATATATATATATATATATATATATATATATATTCATTAATTCAATTAGTGGAATAACTATTATTTCATTAATTCTAATCACATCCTTAATTACTCAAAGTATCTAATTATCTAATAAATAATTTAATAACGATAACTCTCACCACACCCTAGCGTTATTCAAAGTATCTCTCACTAACTAATTTGTATTTCTCTGTTATCTCTAATATTAACTTGAAAACACTCCCTCCTACAGCCTCATTAAATCTCTATTTCTATTATTCAATTCATATTCAAAATATATATATATATATATATATATATATATATATATATATATATATATATATATATATATATATATATATATATATATATATATATATATATATATATATATATATATATATATATATATATATATATATATATGATCTCACTTGATCAGAAAGGAATCATTAGCCTGCCACGCGTCGTGAGCTCATGTGTTCACCAGCCTTGTAGAGGAAAATGGGGTGTACCTGCAAGATACTCTGATGCTTAAGTGAGTAACGAAATTTTAGAAATAGAAAGTACAGGGGGAATAGGTTTAGAGAATATAATACATGAGCCTCTAGTGAAAGAGAGTATTTATAATGTGCCTTTAGCGTAGGGCCAACAGTTACATTGCATTGGACTGGATTGCCAAGGCCAACATAAGTAACTGTCAGTGCTTACGTGGCATAGTGAAGACCAGTACATGGTCTTCGCACATGATTAACTGCCTCGTGATCTTCGGAAGGTAGGCTGACTAACTCTTTCAGAAGTGGATAGTTACCTGATGACGTGTCCCGACGAGGAGGGGCTCGTGGAGTCTGTGGGGGAAGCGCATGAGCTTTTACGACAAGATAATGCTCTACCTGACGGAGATGCTTGTTGAGGAGCTTCCCCGACAGAGGAGGATTGGGCCTTGTTGGGCTTCATTAGCGTAGTATTGGGTTGGGCCTGCCTGGCTTAGGGGCAGGCCTCGACCCAGTCCAGAACAGGAACCCCCAAGTCGTTGCTCCTAGGTGGAGGAGTAATGAATTAAGGGAAGGTCAAGGTGTCGAGGACCAGTTCAAAAGATGGTAGTTTTCCCGACGTATAGAATGGAGGGTTGTGTACAAGGCTAGGAGTAGAGGATGCTCGAAGAGACATAACATCGAGGAGGTGGAAAGTGAATGAACGTGCTTGATCTCCTAGCACGAGGGGGAGACGAAGGGGTGTGAAGCGTCTAGGGATGTCACTTGTTAGGGAAATTAATGCCTAGGGCAGCTATAGGTAGGGGCACTCAAGTGCCTAGGGACGCCTCGAGTCCTGTGCTAGGTTTATAAATAGGGGCTGAGTCTGTTCGAGTCTTACTTTTCCCTTCTTCCTTTCAAGACGTTCTCTCTTTCCTTTTCGCGCTCCTCTTCTCTCTGCTCCAAAATGTTTGTCGTCCACCGTTGTGTCATCCTCCCAGAATCGTCGTACCAAGTAAGTCACTGCTTCTTTACTCTTATTTTTTCCCATTTTTTGACGGTTTCTCCGGTGCACGTGATGAAGGTCCTGAGGAAACTATGAAGTTTCCGAAAAATACGTCAGAACTTTGAAATGGTATTGTCCTTGATGAACCTTTCTGGGACCGCAAATGAGGCCTCCGGGGATGTAGGATGAATGACTCGAGGGCCTAAGGAAGGCTTCGGGGAGTTAGGATGAGGTTCCCGGAGACATAAGATGAATGTCTCAGGGACCTGATGAGGGTCTCGAGGACCTGGGAAGGGATCAGGGACATTTGATGAAAGTCTTGGGGAACGATTCTTGCCTGTCAAGGAGGGGGAAACCCTCGCTTTAGTGGTGTCCCCCCTCTTCTCCCTTCCACTTGATCTACGGTGGAAGGGTGGATTTGATCTAGAGTTTCGAATTCATTTTTTTCCTATGCTTTTTAGGTAAAGATGGCTGCATGGATTGAGGGGGTCGTGAATATTGACGACGAGCCTGATTCCTTAGTAGCGCAGGCCGATGAAAAGCGAAAACATACTACCATAGGTTGGGTCGGGCAGGAGCCCCTGAGTATTACTTCTTATTTTTCCATGGATGAATATGACGCCTATCCCACGGTCGCGGACCGCTGTGAGGGTTCCCCCCTGAACTGACAGGTGTATAAACCTCGAGCAAACCATCAGATATGTTCGACTTTTAAGGGGATGAGGTTCCCTATGTATGAATTTACTTTTCGATAAGCGGGCTTGTGTGTTCCCTTTACTGATTTCCAACGAGGAGTGTTTGACTGGATGCGGATGGCGCCCTCACAATTACATCCTAACGCGATTGTGTTTGTGCGGGCGTACGAGCTCGTCTGTCGACATCTCAATGTCGGGGCCACGCTCACTTTTCGACCTCGAGGTCAGGGAGAAAGACAGGCAGCCAGAGGAGGTCTTAGTGTCGAAGTTCTCGTTGACATGGACGGAGGAGCAGTTTAACAAGGGCAGGAACAAATATATAGTGAGGCCGGGCTCGTTGGATGTTGATGACCAGATGGCCTACTAGAAACTGGCCGCATTTCTCTCCAGCTTTACTCTCGCAAAGTGTGTGACGCCGGACGAGAATTTTATCCTCAACTCTAATGAGGAGGTTCTTCGGGAGTCGCAGTTAATTAACACGAAGACCCTCCTCGAATGTGCGTTCGAGGAGGAAGCCATAGGGTTTTTAGGTAGTGGGTTTGTATCTCACTCGGGCTCTCTCTGTGTTTTCGTTGCTAATTTGTGGTTTACTGACTTGTTTATTTTTCTTTTGTAGGAGAAATGTCGAGC
Source organism: Lathyrus sativus (assembly GCA_963859935.3). Lineage (NCBI taxonomy): Eukaryota > Viridiplantae > Streptophyta > Magnoliopsida > Fabales > Fabaceae > Lathyrus > Lathyrus sativus. Next base: position 397,904,414 of record OZ012736.1, on the reverse strand, counting down.
ATGTAGGAACATGTAAAGAAGATGGAAACCATCAATGGCGTGAAGAAAACCGACAAGGGGCGAGTCGCCCAAGTACAGAAAATGCCCGGTCCCGGCCACAGGCTCAAAGTCTCATCCTTTTCCCCCCAAGGCATCCAATCTCTATCTTCTCAAGGAACACCAAAGAGGTCGCGGGTCAACGAGCTCGAGATTGTCGACCTTACCGAGGGTAGTATCGAGGAAAGGTTCTTGCTCCAGCCATGCTATCTGTAGCCCGATTTCTTCTCCGGGGTCATTTCCTCAGTTGTGAGTGCCGCTGAGCCCAAGGATATCTTGGGCGTTGACTGAAAGGAGAGGAATAAAGACTTATTGGAGGACCTATCCGTGATGATACGGGTCTTTGAGATGGCTCTAGTCCTCAACGATGAGACCTGCACATCTGTTTGTTGTACCCTAAAATTTGCCTAACCTTTTCTTTACTTGGCTTATTGTTTTCATTGCATTGTTCTAGCATTTGCATTTGCATATCATTGTTAATTTGCAGGGGATCAAGAGGTGTGCGTAGCAAGAGAAGGTTTGTCAAAGGTTCCAAGCAAGCATGAGTGCTCAACAAGTCATTAGAAGCTGGTCAAAGCTCTTTGAGAAAGTGAATGCATGTATTTGGCTTATCTTCTATCTTGGAGGCCAATTGAAGATCATCTGAGGAGCAAAAGTGAATGAATATGGATATGATATGTTGTGAAGCTCATTGAGTTCTTTGAGAGCCATTGTGGAGCTTATGCAAGTTGTTATATCATGTGCAAGAGGTTGCAGTCAAAGGTTTGTACACCTAGGGTTTCATCTGCCTAGTGCAAGATCCATGATGGTTTTGAAAGCGATTAAGACTTAGTTCTAACTCATTATAGTCATGGAACATTATGTTGAGGCATCTAATATGTTATTTCATCATCAATTCAAGAAGAATCAAGAGTGTGAGAAGTTACTAAATTATGGTTTCAGAGGTTTGTCAGTGTAAAATCCCCTGTTTAGTGCCTAACTTCAAGACCAGATATCTCAAGATACAAGTGTAATCTCACTTTGACATAAACATGAGACTTGTAGAGCATGTTCTTAGATTTCTTTTGAGTACTAGAACTCATCCATTGGGTTTCTAGAACTCAAGTTATGATGCTGGAAATTTAGAGGTCTCAGATGAATCATATTTTCAGTCAACAAAAGTCAACCAACTTCCAAGGCACTTTTGACCTAGAATCATGTTTCTCCTCAACTTTTGATGAACATGAAAGTTGTTCCTCATGATCTTATATTTCTAAAAAGTCTTAGAAGCCCTTCATCTAATTTGTAGAACTCAAGTTATGAAGCTTGTAAGGCAGGGGTATTTTGGGAAAGTGAGATTATAGGTCATTTTCATTATAGGTCTTTTTCATCCACTTATGCACTTCAAATGAAACTTTATCCAACATGAAAGTTGCTTCAAGTGGTATCAATTTCATCTTAAAACACAATTTTTTCATGGATTTGGCATGGATATGAAGATTGGTGAAGAAATTCAATGGAAATTTGAACTTAAAGTCATGAATTAATTTGAATTGGTTTTAATTCATTTTCATGTCATGTTTGTGCTTATTTTGAGTCACAATGTCACAACAAGAAGGATGCCTAAGTTTGTTTTGGTCCATGATGAGAAACACACGTGAAAATTCAAGTAACTTCAAGAAGAAGTTTCACATCCAATATCCACCCTTGGATCAAATTAAGGATCAATTCTCATCCACATGATCACTACAAGCTCCCAACAACTGGTTTGAATCATTTTAAAAGGAAATTGGAGCCAATTTACGTGTACATGAAGCCTGAATTTCCAATTTGGGCATTTTTGAATTGCACTATAATCAGGCCTAATTGGGCCTCCAAATCATTCTAGATCCAACATATAAAAGTTCTAGATGAACTTTGAGCCTTCATTCATGCATTTTGGTGGAGAAAGAGCAAGATTACAATTGAAGAATTCAAGAGAAAAGTGAAAAGTGGAAATTGAGATTGAAGCCAATTCAAGCCAAATCAACACAAGCAACACCTTCCTTGAACTTCATTGAGTGTTTCTGCACAATTTGGATCAAGCTTGCATAATTGAAGCTCCAACGAAGAGACTCAGTTAGGTATTTTTCTAATCAAGATTTCTCTCTCAATATGCATCCATTTCACTCTATTCTTGTTGTATACTGAAGACCTACAAGAGTAAGCAAAATCTGGATAAGAACTTGTGATGTTTGTGAAATTTCAGTTATGGTGTTTGAATTTTCATCCGTTCGTATCTCTCTGTTTATGCTTGATCAATGAAATTGTATCGTGGATTTGTAATCTACACAACTTAGAGATCAGTTTAGTATAAAATTTTGTTTGATTATGTGATGTTTTGGATCTGCTACTCCGAAGGTGTGACTGGAGAAGACGACCGAAACAGTTGTTCCGACGTCTGGTTTGTTTTCCGTTTGGCTGACGTGTGCTTGCCATGTGTGAGCTCTGACTTGTTGACCTGAGAGGATCAACGACTGTGATTAGGTCTGACCAGCCAGCGTGGTGTTTGACCTGCCATGCATTTAAATGAAACGACGTGTTTCATTGTTGGGTTCTGATTGCTTTTGTTTGGGCCAAAAGTGCTACACGCACCCCCTTTCTCTGAGCCCAATGGTTTTGAACTGTTTTCCATTGCTATTTGCAACATTGTTTTATTGTTTTATTTTCATTTTATTTTAATTTCTATTTTACTTTTAATCAATTAAAAATAGCTCCTAATGCCATAAAATTCCACAAAAATATTTTTAGACACTTAAGTGTGTTAAATAATTTTTGACATTTTTAATTTTCATTTTTGAATAAAAATGAAATTAAATGGTTGGAGTAGTTTTTAAATTGATTTGAATTGCTCTTTTCCTGTTCATGCTTTGTTCTCGATCCATTATTTCTCTCAAATGATTGAAACTCTTTTCTCATGTGAATCAGGAGTGTAAGAGTTTTATAGGATGATTTTTCCCCTGGTTTGACCATTTTTGGTTTGACTTTTACTTCATTTTTGTTGACCCTCGACAATCATCCTTCAAAGTGGTGCATCCTTGTGAATCAAATTCTTTGATGATGCTTTGAAGTCACTTTGATTGTAATATTTTGGCCTCTGGTTGCCAACTCTTTGATGTTCATTTGAAATTTTATTTGGTTATTTTTGAGCCTTTTTCCTAATTTTGAGGTGACTTGGAAGTCAAGGTACTTCTAAGGGAGGTTCATACAAACACTTGACCTAGTTTGAATGAGAAATGACTTCTATGGATCCCTTGAGCTCTCAATTCTTGTTGATTCATACTTCTAACATGTTGAGGTATTTAAATACTCGTTTTTAGGTCATAAACTTGTTCATTGCTTGTTGAGATTTGCATTTCCTTTTAGGCTTTCCACTTGAAGTTCAAGTGTTGAATGTGCTTAAGACTTAGGTCTTCTTCCATGCCTATGCTTGCATTCTATTTGGTGCTTTTCCTTCTTTGCTTCATTTGATTTCTCCTTTCATTTTTGCTTTTGTCCAATGACTTTTGAATCCCATTTGAGATGGTTTAGTCCCTCCTTTGGAGGTACTTGGAACATGTCATGAATGGTAATTCTTTGAGGACGCTTTTGATGTGTTCTTGCATGATCCTTGAGATGGCTTATGGTTGAGTTGCCCATTTGAGTAACTCGTTGTCCTCACCTTGCCTCAAATTCTCTCATTTGATCATTTCTTATTCCATTTCTTTTGGTTTTCCTTAGGGCATTGTGGTTGATGACAAAGGGTTGTAGGATTCTTTCTCCCATTTCATCCCACTTTTGTGCACTTGTTTGATCTCTTTTGTGTGATTTCTTTCTTCCTTCTTCTTTACATATCTCATATGCATTCTTGAGATTGAGATGTGCTTGTGAAGGCTACTTCCCCACACTTTTTTCCTCCCTCACTCTCATTCTAATTGTGCATTACATGTTTGCATATTGCATTTTTCATGTGCTTTCTTCTTTCTTCTTCTTTTGTTCTTCTTTGCCATGTTCCCTTAGGACCTCTAATCTCTTTTGTTCAAGAGAGGTTATGATAGACCTTGGGCTTGAATCCATGCATGATAACATTAGGTAGCATTCCCTTTTATCCCAATCATAGGTGCACTTTGTATGAGAACTTTAGGTTGAGTCTTAGTCTCCCTTTAGATTGTCTTTCTCTTCTCATCTTCAAACCTTCTCAAAACATCTAATAAAGGTTAAGGATTGTTGTATGTTACGAGCTTTAAGTACTTGGGAAATGGTGATTGGGGGGCCTCCTCTCAATTATCTAGAATGTTTAGCGTATGTTCTTTGGACGATATGCGACGCATTCGCTCATAGGTCATAGTCTTTAGTGCAACATGAATTACAAACAATAATCAATGCACTTCTTTTCTAAAACACCAAAACAAACTTCAAACTTTTTTTATCCTTCGAGATCTTAATTTGGAAAACCTTTTTCATAAGGAGAGTTTTATTAACTCTTAGTTCTACCGCAAACAGGTAACGCCTAAGTCTCCAATGGTCGAGCTGCATACACCTAACTGCTAGAACTAAGTTTTAACCCTACTCGGGCCTAAAACATTTTCAACCAACCGGTGTTCTTGTTAGCCCAAACTAGGTTTGCTCTGATTTCTCATACCGACCGAGGATACGTAGGCACAAGACGACGATGTCTTGGCAAGCAACCTTCCCCACCTTCACCTGTAGTTTTCCGAACTATGTTGACTCTGACTTTCCCATTGCACGAGGGAGTATGTAGGCATAGAGCGGCGATTCTCTATCGAGTCTCTTTTCTTTTCTTTTGTCCCTATGGATTGTAGCTACATAGATAAACACACTTTTAATTAGATAAGAAGCGTGGATCCCGTTGAGTACGACGGACGTGAGGGGTGCTAATACCTTCCCCTTGTGTAACCGACTCTCGAACCCGAGACATGGTTGCGATGACCTGTCTTTTCCCGTTTTTGTTAGGTTTTTTATGATCGTTTCCTTTCCCTCTTTTGGGATAAATAATGAACGGTGGCGACTCTTATGTCCTTGCCGGCCCCTCTTCGCAACGATGCCACACTGTTAACCTAACCAAGTTGCAGGATGACCTTGTAAACGTCGAGGCTGAGAGGAACAAATTGGCGGCTTACCTCGACTAGGCCAAAGAAAGAAATGCCGCCCACCTCAAGCTCTACGGTGAGGTTAAGAAGCAGTTGAAGGCCGCTGGTGAGGAGAGGACAAGGCTCTTGGCGAGGATTGCTGAGTTGGGGGCGGCTTCCCAACCTACAGAGGATGAAACTGCCGAGGAAAAGCTCATGGCGTCTCGAGCAGCTCTGTGTCGAGGATTCAGGAGCTCGAGCAGGACTGTGTAGGGGCCCTCGAGGTGGGTTTTGACTGTGTGTGGAACAGCTCCGGATCATGAACCCGGATGTTCAGTTCGTCACAGAAGGGACGAGGCTTTTTCATCAGGTTCTCAAGGGTCGCATGGTCGCACTAGTAAACGAGGAGGAAGATGATGTACAAGCCAAGGTGGGCGGTGATTAGGAGAAAAATGAAGTTGCTTAGTGTTGTGGTATTTCTGTTTTTCTGGTCTGCATACCTATTTTTGATGTGTTTATTTATGGCATGCGTGCCACTTTTTGATGTGTTTGTTTCTGGCCTGCGTGCCATTTATGTAACTCGAACAATGGGCTCTGCCCGCCCTTTTGGGAATGTAACATTTTTAGTTTTATGTCATGTGTGCATGAGAATATCGTTTGTATGTTTGTTACCGGGAATTTTTTTCGACCTATATTGTGAACGGCCGTGCAGCAAACTGGTCGGGTGATCGGAGTTGGTACTCGATAGATGACGAATCTGAGACCTTGGTCGAGGTCTTTACCCGAGTGTGAACTTCCCTTCGTGAGCTAGGTGTTCTCCCTCACTGTTACGGCAACGGCGGAGCTCGGTTGAAGGGTCCTTGTTGGATCAAGGGTCTTCCCGCACACGCAAAGGGCAGACTATTGTCTTTTTGTTTTAAACTTAGGAGTCTCACCTGTACCATGTCGCACCCATGTGGTCACGATGCTAGTGGGTCGCGGGCAGTGTCTAACTGTAGTATTGCTTGAGCTTTTCTACGTTCCATGGTCGAACGAGTTCTTCCCCGTGCAGGTTTTCAAGGTAATAGGCTTCATTGCCTGTTTTGTCTCAGACGTGGTAGGGGCCTTCACAGTTTGTGGCGAATTTTCCCTCACACGAATCCCTCTGATTCCTTCGTAGGACCAGGCTTCCCACCTGGAACTCGTGCTTGATGATTTTGCTGTCATACCTCGTCGTTTGCCTCCTCGTGGAGGGGGACTCGATTCTCCTTGAATATTCTCTTATTTCCACCGAAACTACAGCCTCAGTTCTGTAGGTCAGTCGAAATGGGGTCTCCTGAGTTGTCGAGTGCAGGGTAGTCCCGTAGGCCCAAACTACACTGTGTAGCTCCTCGACCCACCTCTTTTTGGCGTCTTCTAGCCTTCGCTTTAGGCCGCTCAAAATTACTCTATTCGCGGCTTCGTCCTGCCCGTTCGTCTGCGGGTGTTCGACTGACGTGAAGTGTTGCTTCGTGGCCAGCCTGGTGACAAAGTCCTGGAAGTTCTTGTCAGTGAACTGTGTCCCGTTGTTGGTGATGATGGCTTGGGGTATGCTGAACCGGGCAAGTATATTCCGTTTGTAGAAATGTAGTATGTTTTGGGCCATGATTTTGGCTAAGGCTTCAGCCTCTATTTATTTAGTGAGGTAGTCGACATCGAGTATCAAATATTTATTTTGGTATGACCCTATGGTGAAGGGCCCGAGGATGTCCATCCCCCACAACGAAAATGGAAATAGCGACGAGAGCATTTTGAGCTTGTTTGGCGAGGCCAGGTGCATGTTCCCGTGTCAATGGCATTTGTCGCACTTCTTGACGTGCTCTTTTGTGTCTTGCTGCATGGTGGGCCAATAATATCCCGCTCGTAGGGCCTTGCGAGCAAGTGATTTTCCGCTAAAGGTGCGGGGCATTGATCCCTTCGTGGATCTCTTGGAGTATGCCTGGTACCTTGGATTCTCCAATGTATTTGAGGAGGGGGATAGAGAATCCCAATTTGTACAGTTTGTCCTTGATCAAGACGTACGAGCAGGCTCGACGATTGACTATGCTCGCCTCTTTGGCATCGTCGGGCAGTCGCCCCGTGTTGAGGTTGGTGTAAACAAGGGTCATCCAGTAGTTACTGTTGCCAATATCATTTACCTCGATAGTTAATGTGTCCTTCTCGATGTTGGGGCTAGAGAAGACCTCTTGTATTACGGATTTGTTTCATCCCTTTTTCTTTGTGATAGGCAGTTTCGACGAAATGTCTACTCGGGTGTTGTGTTCACGTGGAATGTGTCGTACCTCTGCAAAATCGAAACTTTTCATTCTTTATTTTACCAAGGATAGGTACTCGGCGAGGTTGTGTTTCTTGGCTTGGTACTCTCCCCGTACATGGGAGTCTACGAGCTAGGAGTTGTTAAAGTTCTTTACCTCCTTAGAACCAAGGTCTTCGGCCAGACAGAGTCCTGCGAGGAACGCCTCGTACTCGGCCTGATTGTTCGATGTTGGCAACTCCAAGGCGAAGGACACTTCTATCAGGATACCCTCTTTGTTTTCCAATATAATACCCGTTCCGCTTCCTGTCGAGCTAGAGGCACCATCGACGAAGATGGTCCATTTGTGCGCCCTAGGGGTCGAGGACTCTATGAAAGGCATCTCCACGATGAAGTCAGCCAGGACTTGAGCCTTAAGGGAGTTTTGATCTCGTATTGGATGTCAAATTTAGAGAGCTCGAACGAATATTTGAGCATTATCCCTGACATGTTCGGCCGCCCGAGTACCTGTTTGACGGGCTGGTCGGTTTTGAGCATGATTGTATGGGCCAAGAAGTAATGTCGTAACATCCTGGTCACGTTGAAGAGGTCCAGAGCGACCTTCTCGATCTGCTGGTATTTTAGATCGGGACCTTCGAGGGCTTTGCTCGTGAAGTATATCAGCTTCTGCCATTCGGGGGTCTCGCGGATCAGCGCTGCACTGACGGCCCCCGTAGTGACGGCGAGATATAGGTATAGGGTTTCCACGACCCCAGGCCTCGACAACACTGGAGGTTCTGAGAGGACTTGTTTGAGGTGGAGGAGGGTCTGCTCGCACTTCTCGGTCCATTTGAATTCAACCTCATTGCGTAGAAGCTTGAAGAAGAGGATGGCGTGTTAAGCAAACTTGGTGGTGAAACACGACAACGACGCGAGCATCATGTTTAGTGATTGGATGGACTTCTTTGTGTTCGGCGTGGCGAACTTGGAGAAAGCCCTGCACTTTTCTAGATTTGCTTCTATTCCTTGTTCTTTTAAGTAGAACCCGAGGAATTTTCCTACTCGTATGCCAAAGGTGCACTTCTTAGAGTTGAACCTCATCCTACACTTCCTCGTCATCTCGAAGACCTTCTTGAGATGGGTGGTGTGGTTGACCTCTTCTCGTGACTTCACGATCATGTCGCCCATGTAAACTTCGAGTATGTCCTCGATTTCTCCCTGGAAGATCCTACTCATCATTCACTGATAGGTTGCCGCGACGTTCTTCAAACTGAACGGCATTACATTGTAGTAATAATTTCCCGATTAGGTCATGAAGGTCGTGTATTTTTTGTCTCCCTTTGCCATGGGTATTTGATTATACCCTAAGTACGCGTCCATAAATGACATCAATTTAAAACTTGCAAAATTGTCGATGCGTTTGTCGATGTTAGGTAATGGGTAAGCATCTTTCGGGCATGCCCGGTTGAGATCAGTATAGTAAAAACACACCTTATATTTTTCATTATGTTTCTTAACTAGTACAACATTGGACTACCAGGTTGTGTACTGGGCTTCCGATATAAAATTTTCTTCTAGGAGGTCTTTTACAGCTTTTTCAGCAGGCTCCTCGGGAAACTGCCTACGCCTATGTTGAACTATGGTCCTAGCGGCCGAATTTATGGTGAGGAGGTGGTATGCTACATCGAGGTTGAGGTCGAGGTCGGGCATCTCCACAACGCTCCAAGCAAACAGGTATGCATTCTCCTAGAGGCAAGCTTTTAGCTGCTTCCTCGCCAAGTCGGGAAGTTCCGTGCCAATCTTCACGCTTCTTCCTAGGTCATTTTCGAGCGTGATGAGCTCAAAGTCTCCATCTAGAATGGGGCGCGTTGGGTGGGACAGCTTCCTATTGTCTGTTGGAGGCACGTCTTCAGATTCTGTGCTCTGCTCTTGCTTGCTGGGGAAGCGGCTGTCGAGGTCAATGGAGTTGACGCGAGGGAGTGGCTTCTGCTCCTCAATTCGGGCTGGTCTGCCGGTCGACTTGGGGGAGGGGGGACGTTGATCGAGTTGAGACCTTTGAGTGCCGCCTCAAAGCATCTCGTGGCTGCCTCAATGTCCCTGTGGAGGGTGACGACCCGACCTCTGGTCGTGTAGTACTTCATCTTTAGGTGGACTATAGATGGTACCACTGTCAAATCAGCCAAGGTCGGCCTTCCTAGGATGCACTGGTACAGAGAGGGGCACTCGGTCACCAAGAAACGAACCTTCACATGTTTGGCTGTCTCTTCAGCCCGAATGTGACGAGCAGCTCCACGTATCCCCAAGGCTTGGGTTTGCTACTGTTGAAGCCCTGCAGGTCAGAGTCGACATACTGGGTCAGGTGGCTTTCGTCGAGTAGGAGGGTTGCAAACAGATTGGCGTACATCATTTCCACCGAACTCCCTTGGTCGACTAGGATTCTGCGCACGTCAAAGTTCACCATCAGAGCCTTGATCAAGAGGGGATAATTGGAGTTTGGTGCACCCTCGAGAAGCTCCTCGAGGTAAAAGCTAATCAGGTTTGATTAACCTTTGAATTTATCGAGGGTAGAGTTTATCTTCTAACTCTTGTCGATGAGTTCCTCAAACTTTCACTTGACTGACCCGACCGATAGCTTGCTCGGCCCCCCACCGGATATGACCATGGTGGCGGGGAAATCCTCCCATGGGCTGCGGGAGGACAGCGGCCTAGTGGGCTCGCTGAGAAAGAGGAAATCCTCTGTCGGGGAGACACATAGGGTGGCCTGTAGTCCAGCTTCTTCGAAGGGTGGTGACACTTCCTCGACCCTCTTGGCTTCGCGAGTCTCGGGTCAGGGAGCTTCACCTCTCTAGGTGTACTGTTTCAGGTTCCCTTCCTTAATTATGATTTTAATTGCATCCTTGAGGTGGATGCAATCCTCTGTGACGTGTCCATGACTCTAGTGGAACCGACAGTATTTAGATTTGTCCATGACACCGCCCCTCTAAAATTTTGAATTGATACATTCAAACAGGATGCGCTCGTGGGGAGCTGTTAGCAACGTGTACTCAGTGAACCGGCCCGCTGGTCCCCTCTACTCGTGGGGTCGGTCTTCTCTTCTTCTTTCTCCACTTCATCGAGGAGGGGCATCCTCCTCATGCCTGGTGCCCTTGAAGCCTTCCTGGTTCCGTGTGTAACGGGCAGTGTTGGCGGCCTCTATCTCCTCATACTGGATATATGATTGGGCTTTGAGGAGAAAAGCATTCAAGGTGCGGCGGTGTTCGATCCTGACGACTTTGGCGAAGTCATAGTGAGGTCGTATGCCTCTCTAGATCTGGAATTTCTTCATATCATTCATGGTGGACACCTGGACGGCTTCTCGGTTAAACCTCTCTATGTAATATCGAATAGGTTCATTCTTCCCCTAGATGATGCTTCCAGGGCTGCCTCTGTCTTCGGATGGCTCCAAAAGCTATGAAGTGCCTAGAGAACTGCCTCTTCAGTTTTCCCCATGAGGTGATGAATTCGGGTGCGAGGCGTTTGTACCACGCCATGGCACCCTTTCTCAGGATAATGGGGAAAATCATGTACTTGATGGCTCCCTGCACGTTCCGATAATAGAGCCACGCGTCGATGATTCCTATGTGGTCGTCAGGGTCAGTCGTGCCATCATATGTTGCCAAAGGTGGGGGTTTCTCCATCCCAATGGGCAGTGAGGCCTCTCTGATGGCCCTACACAATGGTGAGTGTTGAATGTCTTCGTCATTCTTGATAGGTGACACTGAAGGGTGTCGCACCTCGAAAATTCATCCGAAAACACGACCCTCGCGCAAAAGTCACGGAAATGCAGTTCGACGGAGTCGCCACCGAACTTCATTTATCTCGAATAAACGGGAGAGGAAATTCGAGAAAACCTATTAAAACGAAAGGAACACAGCCGTCGCAACCTGATGTTCCGGGTTCGGGAGTCAGTTACAAAAGGGTAAGGTATTAGCACCCCTCACGTCCGTTGTACTCAACGGGAACCGCTTAATTCAAATCGTGATGAATGTTAGCTAAACATAGTTATTTCTCTTATCAATACTAAATACTAAATGGTACGATAAAGGGATAAAGACAATAATGGGAAAGGGGATGGTTATAAGATAGGGTGCTCGCCGAGGATTGGGGCCCTTGTGCCTACGTATGCTCATTCGGACGAGAACGATAAATCAGAGCGTCATAGTTTGACTACAGGAAAAGATGGGGAAAACGGGAAGGTGGAGAAGATTGTGGATGGAAATAAGGAGAAAGGTGGAAGTGTGCTCGCCAAGATCATCATAATTTTGTGCCTACAGATCTTACATATAGACGAGAATGAAGAAACAGAGCGTCTGTAGTTTGTGGTAACATCCACGAAAAGAAACGAGATTGAATTGGTTTGAAGAGGGGTACAAATGCCGATTACTTGAAGCATAAGAAAGGTTCCTTGGGCCCAAGTAATCGGGAGAGCGAGTTAAAGACTTGACTATCTCTCTTTTTTTATCACGGAAGGAGTTGTGTTTGAAAGGTGAGTTTAATTGGATGACGATTACTTGAAGCTTAAGAAAGACTCCTCGGGCTTAATTAATCGGGAGAACGAGTCAAAGATTTGACTATTTCTCTTTTTCATCTCTAAAGAAGTTGAATTTGAAATGGTGAGGTTTGAGATCGGATGACGATTACTCGAATCTTAAGAATGACTCCTCGGGCTTTAGTAATTGGGAGAGCGAGTCAAAGACTTGACTATTTCTCTTTTTCATCTTAAAAGAAGAAGTGTATTTGAAAGGTAAGTTGACTGGATGACGATTACTTGAAGCTTAAGAAAGATTTCTCGAGCCCAAGTAATCGGGAGAATGAGTCAAAGACTTGACTATTTCTCTTTTTCATCTTGAAATGAAGAGGTGTTTGAATGGTATTTGAAATGATGAGTGGTTGGAAGATGGTTGAACATTGTTGAGTTGTTAATGTTATTTAGAGACTTCAATTTCTTATGCACGAGTAAGATAACTCGCATCCAAACAATTGAAAGAGAGATCAAAGACTTAATCTCTCTCTTTACACCTTGAAAATGAGTTAGATAGTTGTTAATTGATTTAATTATGAAAAATTATTTGAATAAACAACGAAAATATCACACGGAATGCTAGACTCCGATGATATTTTATTGTCCAAATAATTAAAAGGTGTACTTTAAAACGAAAAGCCAAACGATACTTTACCTAAGGCGTACGCCCTAATAGTGATCACCCAAGAACCTAAAAGGTGCTAGACCTTAAAAGTTCATTTTTCGTGATTGATTAAGAAAATAATTTGTATGTTGAAAATAAATTCAATTAGGATTAGGAAAAATAATTAATCGTATTTTGAAAATATGATTGAAAAAAATAGTCCAAGGTTTTCTTGAATTGTTTTTAAAAATAAATTATTTACTAAATTGAATATAAAAGTGACCTTAATTTGAAAAATAAATAATTATTGAAATTTTAAATGAAATAACAATAGTTACATTACATAAAAGCTATTAAAATTTAAATAAAACCTTTGGAAAATAATACCATGATCACTTTTTGATTGATTGAATCTTTAGCAAGTATCTAATTAATAGGGACTAATAAGTGTGGTGTAGAATAACGTCAAAACACGATTAAATTGAAAGCAAAACCTACGACCCAAAAATCATTCTGTAATGAAAAAAGAAGATAAAAGCCCCTTTTCTTTTAAGTCCAAAAGGCAAACAAGACCCTGTTAGCGGTAAGACAACTGCTCAATATTAGCAATATGGAGGCCAAAAGGCGACGCATCCAAACTTGCAGCAAGTACTCGCCAATATTTCAGCAGTTACAACACAACCTAGACAGATTCATATTAGAAAGCATTTAAATTGGGTGATGATTTTCAGCATTCTACCCAAGAACTCTTACTTTAATAACTGAAACTCAAGTATATAAAAAACATTGATTGAAAACATAAAGCCCTCTTTAAAAATGAAAACGGGAACCTACACACCTTGCCAATTGCTATCTTTCATACGCGATACCCAGAACATTATGTCGCAGTGAGAATTGGATGTCAAATTATTAATTAATTTGAATCTTAATTCATTGGTTCACCACCGGTATATAATTTGTCCAAAGGAAGGGTAAAAGATCGAATTACCTACAATGCAATGCAAATGCAAAAGCTAGAGAGTTTAGGTTCGGGGGTTGGTTAAAATTAGGGAAGCTGCTAGCATCCTAAGTTTCTGTAGTACTCTACATGAACCTCTTATTTTATATTGTTTATTGCTAGGGGATATCTGCTTAAGGATAAAAGACCTAATGGTTTAATTCTAAGTATACTCACCAAGACATCGCATCTCGTGCCTACATATCCTGACGGGAATGGAATCAGAGTATTTGTAGTTCCCCTCACAGAGGGTTTGAATAAGAACTTCTTGAAATTTGGTCAAGGTTCTAGGGGGGGAATAAGCGTTCATATGGAAACGCTTACTTGGAGTGCGGAGACTCAGGATCTATGTTTGAAAGTTGAATTGAAAAGGTATGTCCATGACGGGACGCCTAAGCATGAGTATGAAGACTCGAATCCTAAGGCTGGGATAAAGGGAGAATATCCACGGAGGGTCGCTTAAAAGGTGAGTACGGGGACTCAAATCCTAAGGCTTGGATGGGTGAGGGTAAAGGTATTGACACGGGGAACAAATGGGGAACCTTTCCTTTGGAGAGGAATGAGTGATAAGATAAAGTGGCTAAATGGGTAATATCAATGATATATGATTGATTGACAATGATGCGGTATTAAGGTGCAACAGTGGTACAATTAGCATAATTAGAGTTTGAATTAAATTTTGTAAATTGAGGGGTTATATGCGATTATGATTAGAAAATGAGAAGTCAATTTGATTGGAAAATTAAAGTTAATTATTTTGTTTGCATTTTTTGAGACTTTGTATGTAATTAAAAAATTAAATCTAAGTTATAAGATAATATTAGAAATTAATTAAAAAAAGATGGAATTTTCTAAAAAAAAGATTAGAGTTTTTTTATATAGAAAAAGAGCTAAAAGTGAATTAAAAAGTTCTAAATCATTTTAGAAAAAATAAAACATTTTTTTTTATTTTTTTAAATAGATAAATATTTATTTTATTTTTTGGTTTTTCTTTTATTTATTAACTATTTTTAGATTTTTTTAAAATAAAATGTTAGTAGTTAGTTTTGGTTAGTTTGTTAGTATATATTAATTATAATATTACAAAAAACAATCAAAAGGACAAATAAAAAGGAGGTTGGGCGGATAATCCTGTGTGTGCATCTGGGAGAGTCTATGGTGGACGTGCGTTTGTGAGGCCGTGTGATGTGATTAGATGAGTGATTAATGGTGATGATCGTGTGGGTATATGATAATACAGTGGGCATGCGGGTACAGAATATTACAATATAAACAAGTAAGTAAAAATTGAAACCATAATCCCCCCATTCTCTCTTGGTGTCCGCCGTTAGCCATTCTTCTCCCTCTCTCTAACCATCTCTGTTTTCCTCTTTCTCGCTTCCTCTCCTTTCATCGTCTTCTCCGATCTCCTTTTTCCTTTTCAATTTCTTCTTCCAATTTCCTACAATAATAAACAACAAGAAAAGATTAATGTTAGCCACAGAAAACTCATGGTTCAATGATTTTTATCAGGGGGTTTCGATGCAATGAGAGAGGAAAGACGGTGGCTCGCGATGGCATTTTTCGGCGATGTGTGTGAAGGTTTGTATCGCGATTTTTCTGTAGAGGGTATGGACGGAAATGGGGATTTGCGGTGATGAACTCCAAGAGGAAGGAATCGCAAAAAAGATAAGTGTTTCTTCACCATTTTTCTAGGGTTTTGAATTGGGGATTTCTGAGTTTATGTGTTAGGGCTTATGTTTGTGGCTGTTGTGGTGACTGTGAATCTTTGTTAGGGTTTTTATGTTCTGCGGCTTCGAAGTTGTTCCGGCGAGGGCGGAGAAAGCAAAAAGATAAGTGTCCATTTCTTTTGTGTTGTGAAAGTTTAGGGTTTTGAGACTTTGTGAGTCGTGTGTAAATGTCCTCTCGATTTGGATTTGTCCTCTTTTTATAGCCTAAATTTCTAAATGAATTGAAGAGGAATTAAAAACTTTCCATCTTCGGCTGATCCTGTCTAACCCTTCTTTTGGAAATATTTCAATGCACTGCTGTCTTGTTATTCCATTTAGTAACGAATAGATTCCGTGATGATTAATGTGATAAAATTCGTTTTTCTTGATTTGGAAGGTTTCTAATGATTCATGTACCACATGTTGTGCCTCAAATTGAACACTTCATCGGTCGCCATTTGCCGAGAAAGATGCTTGAAGACATCTTCATCCTCAAGATGTAAGCAAAGGGTTTGGGATGTCTTCTTGATGCATCCCAGCTACAAAGGTAAAAGGTAATTGCCGCGAAGAAGTTAGTTTTCTCGAAGGATACTTTTCTCTTACATTTTCCCGCTGTTTATGAATTTTTCTTTTGTCGTTTCATCTCGTAAGATTCGTTCCACTGATGTCTGAAACTGATGTGCTTCAGGTACTCGTGCGATTGGCGGACCGATTCTTTGGCTTTGTTTCGGACCGGTAGAATTGGCGTTGGATACTCACTGCGTGGCTTTAAGTAATTGTTCTGTTCTGTTTAGACATTATTCTCAGGATATGAAAGTTATGCGGTTCGGCCGGTTTAATTACATTATGTTGGCCATAGTGTTGTTGTTGTTACTTGAGTCTTGCGATAATCATGGATTGGCCTGGTAATTACATTTGAAATGAGTTGGTAATATTGACCCTTTTAAATCCTAATTCCTTTTACCATGATGCAGGTTAATCGCGAATCTGACGGCGAAACTCTTTTCAAGCTTCTATCTATGCGTTCAAGTCAATATAGCTCCGCAGCTGCTTTTCGAAATCATGATTCATATTTGAATCTCCTGGCCCTTCCCTTGAAGGTTATGAGGTAAAAAAATTATTTAAACCATGATGACATAGTCTAATTCCGAAGCGAGACCATAATGAATCGTATCACACATCGTAACACTAATGGTCTTTATGTAACACTTGATATTCTTTAATGTTCTGTAGGGGAATTAACTTGCCATATTGACTTGTAGCTGACGACCAAAAGCCGTGAGAAATTAATGAAGAAATTTACGGCATGAAGGCCTGTAGCAACCATATGATCCGACTATGACCAACGTCGGCCGAAGCTCCGGCTATTGCGAGACCCCTCTAGTAGTTTTAATCATGGGCGTCGGTATTTGCCGTGACGGAGTTGGTGTTTGCCAAAGTTTAAAGGCCTGGTCGTGCCTTCTTATGTATTTCTTTATGGTCCCCACGTTATGTAATCATGAGCGTAGTACTTTTGAAAAACAAGTTGGATGTAGCTTTGTACCAGGGTCCTTATACAGTCATATTGTCTATGTTTAAAGGTTTATATATTCAATAGTGAGAATTGAACTTCAAACTTCTAAAATCACGTCCTCTTGTATATTTGATGACCGTAGTGATAATGAAAGAACCGTGGAAGACTAACACCTGATTGCTACGGTATAATGTTGATGTTAGCTTCTTCAATACATGTACTTGAATAGGTAGTGCACAATTTGAAAGCTAATGTGACAAAGGAAACAACGGTTGTTCTGGGCCTGAACAATTTAAAGAAAACAATAACATGTTCCAGCAACAAACTTAATATGATAACTACACCTTCGGATGGGGATGCTCGGGCGATGGCTATACCATTATCCGGTATTTAAACCACGTTGCAAAAATTGAGATAAAACCTTAACAATAGTCATTCCCTTAAAGAATAATAGTCCATAATCATGTCACATCGTCAATAGTCTCCTGATTGGAAAAAACAACTATTATCCCTACACAAAGACCAAACTCCTGCATAAACCCATTAGCAGTAAAGCAACAAAAATATATGAAAATGGTGCAAACCAACATATCAAGATAATATGAAAGGAAACAAAGAGGTGAGATTTTAAGGTCAAAATTGGGGTGTGACAGATTCCCGTATTTAAGTTTCTTCTATCCGGAGATATGGAGATTGAAATCTTCGTCTCGACGTGATAGGAGGGACTTAAATACAAATATTGCACAAATTGTTGGCCTTAAGATACCACCAAATGCATATGATATGAGATGATATGAAATGCAAGGCACGGGGTCCTGTGGAGACATGATGCCACAGGGGAAAAACTAGACACGACACATGAGAAATAAAGGTTAACAAAGAACAGGCCCGAAAAAGCGAGATTCCACGGAGAAAGAGACCATACACATCAACGGTGAATCTCAAAAATAAAGATAAAGTACATATTACCAAGAATATGGTAGCCTAGACAACGAGCGAGAAACATGAAATTGAAGGATAACCTACTACCAAACATGGTAGCCTAAGCAAAGGTATCCAGTTGAAACAAAGAGCGCACGTTACCTGCTATCATCACGTGATAGCCTAAGAAAAGGTAACATGGAGGAGAGATGACCTACTACCAAACATGGTAGCCTAAGAAAAGGTATATGGCCAAAATGAGATAGACATATTACCTACTATTAAACATATGATAGCCTAAGAAAAGGTAATAGACTTGAAAGGAGAAATTACCTACTACCAAACATGGTAACCTAAGCAAAGGTGTTTGACCAAAATAAGCTTCCATGGTCAAAAATTGTTCATTTAGAAAGGGTAAATAAAATCTCCCCACGCTTCATGGTTTGGATGCCATGAGCTAGTCTCAGTTTCTTGGATTAAACCTCTCCGAGCCTTATGGTTTGGATGCCATGAACGGGTCTCAGTTTCTTGAAATAAACCTCCCAACGCCTCATGGTCTGGATGCCATGAACGGGTCTCAGTTTCTTGAAATAAACCTCCCCATGCCTCATGGTCTAGATGCCATGAACGGGTCTCAGTTTCTTGAAATAAACCTCCCCACGCATTATGGTCTGGATGCCATGAACGGGGCTGAGTTTCTTGAAATAAACCTCCCCACGCCTCATGGTCTGGATGCCATGAACGGGTCTCAGTTTCTACCTGAAATGATGAAAGCTTGTGAGAGCATCTTCATAGGGGATTAAAATTTCATTGTAGATTATAGAGCTTCAGCAGTAATCCATAATGTACTGGAGATCGTAAAGCTTCACCGGGGATCTTCGGAAGAGATGTGTAAGCCGGTTGTTTTGCAAAATATGTCCTCTCAAATAAAGAGAGATAAAAATGTAATAATATTCACCAAACTTCTCGGGAGAGATGCCATTTGATGGAATTATTCTTTTGTAATGGATACTAGGGGATGCATTCCTGAGGAGTATCTTTGTTGTAGCTGTCAAATGTATGAAACTCTTGAAGTGCAAATTCTCAAATAAAGAGAAATATCTGTAGAGTCTTCGACAAACTTCTCTGATGGATTTCCGGAGAGATGCCATTTGACAAGTAGGTAACCTTGATAAAACCACTGAGGGTGGACAAACTGTATTGAAGGGACTGGCATTTTTCATTTTGAATAAGATCCTGATCAAAACGAGTTGCTAAAATAAAGAGATCGCTTGTGGTCCATATATAAATTGTTGAGAGAACCTTGTAATATTGTTGGAGAAGTATATGTCTTCAGATAGTGATCTTCATAAAGAACCTCTTGGGTACTAAAGTGCAAAATAAATGCACGCTTCATCCAGATTCAAAAGTATGGAGATTTCCATAGTGATTGCCGAGGATCGAAGTTCAATTCAGGGAATAACTGAAGAAAAACTGTCAAGCAGGACTCAACCATCGAGGTATGAACTCGAATGGTAATGTACTAAAACAATTGTCTTCCACGAGGATCGAACTCTGTGGGGAAATAGAAGTATTGTGCTTTTTCTGTCTAAGGCTGACAACTCTACTTGGAAGGAGAAGACACACCCAGTCACTCGGGGATAAACACGACCAGAGTGACAGAACAAACAGACATAAAGATGCAAAATGCACATGACATGCTATCTATCTATATGCTATGCGCATGTTCTATGCCGATGATAACAAAATAAATGAACGGAGGCAAACGGAGATGAAATAAACATCTCGAAGAAAACATCCGACCAATCTTAAAAGTTAGAAGAAACACCGGGGATGGATGGAGAATCAAATATGGAATCACAATCCTATTTCATGGCTTCAAAGTTCTGGGGAATAGAAAAAATTCCACTTGGGGTATAACATCTTCATCTTACTTGAAGGATTTGTCAAGATGCATCTTATTTTTAGAAGAAATATCCTACTTCACTAGAGGAATTCCTATTGGAGTTGTAGATGAAGATACCTGTCATACCCCAAATTTTGACCCCTTAGATCTTCATCATCATTTTAGGATCATACTCATTCGATTATCTAACCTTAATCTATTTCAAGTTTGTCTTTGTTAAGATACAAGAATCAGGGTTCTGTACAGCCGAAAATCGAGGCTTTAAGGGTTAATCAGTCAACGTATTGGATTGGTTCTCCATGAGATAAGTCTCCACATCGCCAAACATACTCCATTGGATCAAGTATGAATTCAATTTGAGGTTGTCACCCAAAGTTTGAGAACAGTGCAGTTCAGGATACCCGAATAGGATTTTTGATCGGAAAAAGTCAACAGTGTTTTGACTTTTGATTTAAAAGGTGTTAAAATGGTGGGATCATGGTCCATAAAGTTCATATGTCTTAGTGAAGTCTATTCAAGAAGCTTCAAGGCCTCAAAAGACTAGGAGCATCAACAGTCGACTCGGTAGTCACCGATCGATCGTTCGGTTGACCGAAAAGTCAACTCTTCACTCATAAGGAATTTGACCTCAAGGTATGAATAAAAATTGTTCCTAATGACATATTGCACCTATCCATGAATCTTCATGACCATTGGATCAAGGATTTGGGAGTAATCGCAAAAGTCGGGAATTAGGGTTTTGAAAGGGGCAAGACCATAACTCCTCAACCACACATCCAATTGAGTTGGTTCAAAGCTCATTAGAAAGCTCTTGACAAGTCCTACAAAAGTCCCAAAGTGGTCCATGAGCAGTAAATGCATAGATTTGGAGTTACGACCAAATTCATTACAAGAGGGAAAAGTAACTTAGAAAAATTCTAACTTATTTCACTTTTAGGCTTGTTTTTCAGCAACTTTGAGAGGTTTTTTTGGCCAAGTTCCTTTGGGAATCTGAAAATCATGAAAGCATGAAAGTTGTAGAGCTACATGAGGGCTTTCCAAAATGTACTAGAACTCCTCCATAGCCCTTATGAGCTGAGAGATATGAATTTAACAAGATGCGGTTTTAACACTTGAGTCCAACATTTTCAATTTTTCACAAACTCATCCTTTGATCACTTGGGCTATTCTCAGCCCTTGGATCTTATTTCTATCTAATATGTAGAGGATATGAGAGGAAGAAATGCAGAAAATGAGAAGGTTTTGCAAGTCTTGCAACTTGGAGGCAAATGGGATTATTTTAATCAAAGAAAGAAAAGAAAGAGAAACTTTATGGGACACTTGCAGCAAACAGCCCCCTACTGCCTAGCCACTCCAATCACTATTATGTCATTCATGCCACTTGAGCAATGCATCAGCTGAGCCAAAGATTTGAATTTGCAGCTGCATCAAAATATCAAGCAAGATCACTTTTTCAAAATCCCTCCAAAAGTGCCAAGTTACAAATCTGTCCTCACCCTTCATTTTTCCTACAAATAGAGGCTCCCTCTATGTTACTCAGGACACCAGAGCACTCTTAGAACCAAGAGAAAACCACAACTCTCATTCCTTTCTTGCTTGCCTCATTTTTCAAATTTCCAAGTTTCATCAAAATCTGCCTTGGGCAGTTGGCTTCCCAAAGTCATTTTCACTTAACCAAAACCACCACAAACCTCCACACAATCCACAAATGATGTGTGGGAGGTGTTCAAGCCTTTAAACCAGAAAAAACCTTCATTTTCCCAAAAGTCAACTTTCAACCAAGGAAAGTTTGACCTCATACTCAAAATCTGCCAAAACACACATCAGGCCTGTTTTGATCTTTGAAACCCTCCATACACATTTAATATATGATGTCCCAACTGTCCATAACATAAAATAACCTCATCCTCATTTATTTTGAGATCTGTCACAAGTTCTTCACATTTCCTTCAAGTGCAAGACAATACTGTTTTCATCAAAGTATTGGTTGGACATCAGATGGAGTATTTTCAAGGTATTCTTTACTGCAATAAGCTTGCTTGGAGGTCTACAAGAGGTTAGTGGTCACTATCCCTTTCATTTATGTCATGAACATGATTGGCATGATTGGTGTTTAAATGCAAAATGTAGTCCATATGTAAATCTTCCAGTTTGTGTTGTGCCAATTGTTTTGAGCATGTAACTGCCTTGGATGTGCCTTTGCCTTGGTATATGTCTTGTGAGTTATTGTTGGATTGTTATCATAAGTCACTTGTTTTACCTTGGTTTTGCTACAAACAGCTTGGGAGGTATCATTGCAGCCTCACACAACTTTGATCTTTTGTTGACTTTTTTATTAGGGTCCCTATATGTTCTATTCATGTCATGTTTGAACTCTAGGAGATTTTGGTTCACAATTGTTATGCTTAAATTTGGATTTGAGTGTTGAGCTGTTTCCATGAACATATTGTTGTTGATGCTTTTAGTTCAAGTCAGAATGTTTGGTTTGCTGTTGAGCATCTTGTTTGATTGTGCCTAACATGATTCTTGATATATTTGATCTTTTGCTGCTTGAATCTAGCATAGGACAATTTTTTTGGCAGCTGTGTGCATATGTCATTTTTTTTACCAAATGCCTTGTTGTTGTATCTTTATGTGAAATCTGCATATACCATGATTGCAATGTATGCCTATCTGTTCTGCACTTGACTACCATGTTTCATGTTTGGACCACTTTATGCATCAACTGTTTTGAAAAGGAAAATTGTTGGTTGTTTTAGCATTGCCATGTCTGCTTTAGTTCGCTGTTAGGTTGTGACCTTATTGAAACTTAAACTTTGGAATGATTCATGAAACTTGTTTTGATTCATAATACCTTTCTTGTTGTCAAATACTTGTAATCACCATGAGATACATACTCTGAAGCTTGGCCTATATTTGTTAACATGAAAATGTGGTATCCAATATGTCTTGACATCATCTTGTGCATTTCACATCATTTGCTGTCAACATGAGATTTGCATGTTAGAGTAGGTTTGCATCCTTTGTGAAGTGATGACCTGTTTTGTCTAGGCATTGTATTAAGACTGTTCATAACCATATTGCTGCTTGTATGACCTCTTGCTAAACATGTATTCACCTTTCCATGAAGATTTCCATGCCTTGTAGATCATGTTTGAAACCTGTTTTGAGATTTACTTGATCAATGCTTTGAATGTTCATGTCATACCTTCTTTGCTCCAAGTCCAACTGCCATGTCATTTTTTTCAAAAGTTGTTTATCTCAATTGCTTCTTGCTGTTTGTAAACAAAATGCATCATGTTTTATATACTGCTTGTCATGTATATGTGTATTACTGTCAAAACTTTGATGTTGTGTGAAGGAGTTGATTAATTGCATTGCTTCATGTTTCACGATTTGTCAATCTTGTGAGATATCTAAATCCTTTTGTGAGTCCTTACAGCCTATGTTTGAAGTCCATGCCTTGACTGAAGTGTGAATCATTGGAGTCATATAGCATGCTGCATCATAACTTGTTCTTTTTTTTTCCAACAACATTTCTGTTTTGTGATCTATAGCTGCAACTTACACGCCATTTTCTGTTTTGAATTGTTTTGATTGACCTTTGAATCTGAAATCCATCATTGACATGTTTAGAGTTTATGTGTGATGATTGCATGAAATGAACCTGCTAAGTTTATGCCATGACTTCCCTTGTGCATCTCAAACTTCCTTTTTGCATCTACCATCGAGTTCCTCTTTATGTGTACTGTTTTGAAAAACCAAAGGCACCATTGTAATCCTCATTTAATTTCAAGTGTGTTAGGCTTTTAGTTTGTGAAATTTGATGAAGTTTTGGTAGATTTTGAAACCTTCACGCATTGGCCTTGGTTGCTTATGAGGCCTGGCCCAGTTTTATTTGTTTTGCAAGGCTTATGTGTTTTTAGGGGTGGCTTAATACACGGATGTATTGCCACCCCAGTGGTTGTTACCTGCGCGTGTTATACCTTGTTCCATGCTAGGCCTGTGTTCGATCCCTGAGTGGGACAACTTTTTGCTATTTTATTTTGTTTGCCATGATTGATTATTTTCTCCTTCATTTCCATCTGTTTGTACATGCGTGTGTGTTGGCTGAGTGGTTATTTTGAGATTGTGAGCATGAGGGCATGGGTTCAATACCTGCCTTGACCATCCCTTCTTTTATCACTAGTTTCTTTTATGATTTCTTCACATAAATCAAAACTTCATAACTTTCTCATGCTTCATTATTTTAAATCCATTCTTTTTGCAAAGTGCTCTTAATGTTGTCTAGTTTCATTTAATGAGAAAATATTTCAAAGATGTTCATGTTTGTGATAATTTTTTCCACTTGAAAGTTGCTTATCCTTAAGGTTGTTTACCTTGCTTCTTGTTGAAATTCCTCTTAAGCCATGCTTGAATTATCTTGTAAGATTTGTTTGTGATTGATTACCTTGTGGTTGTAACCATGCCTCTTATATATTCATCATGTTTTTTGATTGCTTATTGCTTTGATAAGTTTAGTTTTCCCCAAGTGATGGAACTCTTTAGTTCTCATCCAAGTTGCCTCCCTTTCTATCCTTCCAAAGGAAAGTCTCTCTGTTGACCTTTGGGTTATAGATAGCTCATCTCCCTTCCTCGACTTTGTTAAGTCATTCATACGCTTAGTTAAATTAAAACCTGTCCTTTAGACTTTGCTTAAGTCTAAGAAACCTACCCCTTGTTAGGAGTGCTCTTTCAATTAGAACTTAGGATAGAGTTTGTTAAACTCTATGTAAGAATCATTGTCATGATTACTTACTCCGCTCTTGGCTTTTGTCAAAGTCATTTCCTTTGAATGTATAACTTAGAACAGAGAGTTTTGTTAAACTCTACACAAACATTTTTATGTTTGTTCCCCTTTGAATCTTGATCGTAATCAAGTGTTCTTCAACCCTAGTGAGGTGAACTGCGATTGCTCTAATTCTATCCTAGTTAGGATACGTAGGCAGAGGACGCGGGTCTTTGCGAGCAAACTTAGAAACTATCTTTAGGTCTTTACCTACACCTTTTACCCAATCCCAATCCATAGCAAACACTTAGCAAACTTAGCATACAAACAAACAAAAGGTTCCTGTAGAGTACTACAGATGTTTAGGATGTGAGATACCTACCCTATGCATAACCAACCCCCGATCCCCGAATCGCTTAGCATTGTTGTTACATCGTGCAAAAGGTTCTTTCTTTATTTAGACCTTTCCTTTGGATAAATTAAAGTCCGGTTGTGAATTTAAGAATTAAAGATTCAAGTTAATCAATAGCTTGATATCTGGTTCTCACCGCAACAGTACCCGAACTGAGGTTTCATAGGGGATGAAATAAATATCCACTTCAATGGGGAAACCTATTTTGAGCATGTCGGAGTCGAACCTTCAATGGGGATGAAATAAAAATCCACTTTGTTGGGAGAATCTCGGCGTTGTAAAAAGATCTACTGGGGAGTGAAATAACGTCTGTCTCATTGGGGAGGTAAAGTTAAGCAAACTGCTGGGAATTCTCAGGTCACCCACTGGAGATTTATGGCATTGATCATCTCTGCTTGGAGTAGAGATCTATCGGAGGAATCATGACCACTTGAAGTAAAATTCCACCGGGGACATGAAGAACGTTGTGAAAACAAAGTAGTTTTGATCTTGCTGAATCGTGTAATAGTCGTCATTTTGAATAATGAGTGTTGTGACTGGAGAACGTAATCCTCATTTCTCAAATGCCCCAGAGTACATGCTTTATGAGAACAAGTCGTTCCAAGAGGATTTTACAGAGGACATGGAGTCCAATTGCCCCACTGTCTTCAAACTCTTGGAGAGATTCGTCAAATCTCGATGTAACTGGCCCGAATTGACGGTGTTATGTATAACTGAGTCTTCCAAAGCTTGCTTCTGAGGACATCCAGACTTGTAAATGAGCAACCTAGCAATAACTTTCCCCTGTTCAGTTGAATCTTCAAGTTTCATCATTGACGCCTATATGTAAAATTTCAGAGATATCAAGCAAAATTATCACGCATAATATGCTAATCCTGAAACTGTTAATGCAACACATATGTTTGTCTTGAAGTTTTTTTTCTTGAAAAAGATATCACGATAACTTGTGACCGAATCACTAGTTAGGATATGAGTTTAATCTTTATAAGGACAATACCAAGTTTGACCATAGCTCATAGGAGTCAGGAAACGTCATCTCATCGAGTATGCTTTCCAAATGAACCCTATTTCAATTAGGTCTTTTAAAGGTTGTATCGTGGTTTGGTTCACGGTTTAAGAAACAAAGGATAAAGGCTAAAAGTTTATTTGTACCCACCCATTCTTCGTGATGTTCTCCAATCCTACATTCAGTTAACTTGATACGAGCACTCATCTCTCGAGAGGATTTTGATATGGTAGAGAATTAATCGAGGTATTAGACATGGCATTTGCTCACCTATTTTCTTTTGGTGTTTGATCACACGACTTTGTTCTTTATCGAGGATTCTTTCATTGTAATTTTTGTTTTTTCTTTTCGCATTTTACATTCCCTAACTTTTGCCTAGACATAGTTTATTTTATTTTGACTTTGAAGTCCAGTGGGATGCCTCAATTTTACCTAAGTCTCCTTCATAGGTTTGACTTAGCAGGCTTTTTCTTTTTTTCGTCGTTTTTTTATTTTTGAACAAGTCGTGTGACTCTAAGTCATTTTGACCTTTTTTGAAAGGATTGCGACTGCCTCACTCTTTAGGTAGTCGAGGGATAACCATTTGCGTCCTTTGACTTCTAGCCTCCTAATATGTTAGGGATATATAAAATTGATTCTCGAATGTTCACTCCTACTTTTTTGAGAGTCTGGGAACTCGATCAGCTTAACTAAAAACTACCCTGCCCCAGATTAAAATTGAGGGTTTTTTATTTGGAAAAGAAAACTCCTACTTCAAGGCTCAAAGGGGTTAAAGAGGGATTATCTTCCTTATATCTCCAGTGTTTAGGATTTGAAACAATGCCTTACATCATCAGCAGGGTTTCATTCAAAAGCATACAACTAGAGATCTTGCGTTTTTGATTTGTCATCCTCCTCGCAATTCTCTATCAAAGTAAGAGATTAGGTAAAGTTAGGATTATAAAACATGAAAAGCTTTTTATGAGTGAAAACGAATGGATTTCTTCAAGAAAAACATGTTTAATGCATTATCGTTCAAGAAAAACAAGTTCCTGCATGCCAATTATGCTTTTATAATCAAAGAAATAAAATACATATAAGAAAACGAAATGAACAGCCAAACAAGCCCTTTTAAAAGATTAACACAATGGCGTCCCATTCAAGATTGGGCTTTCTCTTTTGAAGGTCGACAATTTGTCGTCAATCATCTCTCGAACTTTCTCTTAGAAAACTTTACCTTGCACTCTTCAATCGAATGCCCTGCTACTCCATCATGAAAATCACAGCTGGTGTTTGAGTCGATCATCTCAGTATGAACATTCTGAGGATTTGGTATACACTGTGGAAATTGGGAATCCCTTTGAACAAACATGTTATCTTGCATAGGTTGAGATTTTATAAGAATATCCACTTGTTGAACATTGTCATCAGAAGGAAGATTAAATATCAGATTAGTCATCACTCTGAAACTGGTCCTGGGATCTATATCATTCGTTCTCTTTACTATCCTTCTGTGATTGCTTCGAGCTTGGTCATATGGTCAAGACATCAACTGACAGACAAAGGTAGAAAGTCGGATGAGCCACAGCAGAGAAGAGACACATGCATATGCAAATGCTAAATGAGGGATGCTATGCAAAAATGCAAGATGCAAAATGCAGATGAAAGATTTCATGGAATTCAAACACCATAGAGTACCAAAGAAAATTCACTTATTATTTTTTTGATAATGGATTACAAGATAAATATTCTTAAAAGAGCTCTGTCATAGTAGCTAAATAAAAGCTTAATAAAGTCCTAAGGAAGTCTTGTATTGCTTCTCAATCTGCTTTTCTAGCTGGACTTTGTTAGATGTAAGCTCGTTCATGATCAAATTCCAAGGATAGTTTGATAGAGGAAAATAAATCCTTTATGTCTTGCTTTTCTTGCTGGAAAATTTGAAAGAAACTTGTTGTGTTTAGGGATAATAAAAGTTCCTTGTACTTGTATTTGAACTTTCTGGATCTTCAAATAGAGCTTCTAAATTCCTTAGGACTTTCGATTTAGGACTCTTAAAAGAATATATCAAAATGTTTTATAATCCATATTGGTCTCTGTAATGTTTATGAATAAAGTCTAATTCCATGAAACCAATGTGATATGATGCTTTATGGATGCAAAGATGCACAAACACAGGCAAGCACATAGATGATAGACAAGGATAAACAAGCAGGAAACCAGGTTTGCAACGAGCATGAAGCTGAAGGGTATACCCATTCCCAAAAGGTGTGGACTAAAGGTGGATTGTACCTGTAGAACAAGGTTCTAAAGAGGTGCCCAAAATCATTAGTCCATCTTTCGGATATTATCAATTTCCCAATTACTCGGTGGTTAATAATATTCTCAAGAGAACTTCTTTTGAGTGTAGCATCGCGTAGCAACTATTTCGGGAATACTCCCTCATAGTCCTTGCACTACGTTCTAATACAGGTCAAAGTGGGGTTAATGGTAACTACGGTCCTCAATATCACAGGCTCCAAGGTCGAAAATAGTGAATGTTTTCACGATTAACTCATTCAACAATATTGTTTTCAAGAGGGCCTCAATTGAGCGTGATTCTCAAGTCAACTTAGTCGAGATTCAACTCCCTATAAGCCTCGTCGAATATATCACCATCCTATCATAAGTTCACTCAAGTCCGGGTGTAGTACTTTGTCTCACCACTCAAGGATATCATCCCAAAAGCTAACAATAACAAATATACAAATAAGCAGATATAAGCAAGCAAAAATAAAACAAGTTAGGGAAACCCACTAAAAGAGGTTCCCAGTGAAGTCACCATTTCTGTCGCGGTGAGAATTGGATGTCAAATTATTAATTAATTTAAATCTTAATTCATTGGTTTACCACCGGTCTTTAATTTGTCCAAAGGAGGGGAAAGAGATCGAATTACCCACAATGCAATGCAAATGCAAAAGCTAGAGAGTTTAGGTTCGGGGGTCGGTTAAACTTAGGGAAGATGCTAGCATCCTAAGTTTTTGTAGTACTCTACAGGAGCCTCTTATTTTATGTTGTTTATTGCTAAGGGGTATCGGCTTAAGGATAAAAGACCTAATGGTTTAATTCTAAGTATACTCGCCAAGACATCACATCTCGTGCCTACATATCCTGACGGGAATGGAATCAGAGTATTTGTAGTTCCCCTCACAAAAGGTTTGAATAAGAACTTCTTGAACTTTGGTCAAGTTTCCAAGGGGGAATAAGCGTTCATATGGAAACGCTTACTTGGAGTGCGGGGACTCCGAATCTATGTTTGAAGGTTGAATTGAAAAGGTTTGTCCATGATGGGACGCCTAAGCATGAGTATGGAGACTCGAATCCTAAGGCTGGGATAAAGGGAGAATGTCCACGAAGGGACGCCTAAAAGGTGAGTACAAGGACTCAAATCCTAAGGCTTGGATGGGTGAGGGTAAAGGTATTGACACGGGGGACAAATGGTGAGCCTTTCCTTTGGAGAGGAATGAGTGATAAGATAAAGCGGCTAAATGGGTAATAGCAACGATATATGATTGATTAACAAGGATGCGGTATTAAGGTGCAACGGTGGTACAATAAGCATAATTAGAGTTTGAATTAAATTTGGTAAATTGAAGGGTTAGATACGACTATGATTAGAAAATGAGAAGTCAATTTGATTAGAAAATTAAAGTTAATTATTTTGTTTGCATTTTTTGGGACTTTGTATGTAATTAAAAAATTAAATCTAAGTTATAAGATAATATTAGAAATTAATTAAAAAAAGATGGAATTATCTAAAAAAAGATTATAGTTTTTTTTATATAAAAAAAGAGCTAAAAGTGAATTAAAAAGTTCTAAATCATTTTATAAAAAATAAAACATTTTTTTTTGGATTTTTTTAAATAGATAAATATTTATTTTATTTTTTGGTTTTTCTTTTATTTATTAACTATTTTTAGATTTTTCAAAAATAAAATGTTAGTAGTTAGTTTGTTAGTATATATTAATTATAATATTACAAAAAACCACCAAAAGGACAAATAAAAAGGAGATTGGGCAGATAATCCTGTGTGTGCATCTGTGAGAGTCTATGGTGGACGTGCGTCTGTGAGGCCGTGTGATGTGATTAGATGAGTGATTAATGGTAACGATGGTGTGGGTAGATGATAAAACAGTGGGCATGCGGGTACACAATATTACAATATAAACAAGTAAGTAAAAATTGAAACCCTAATCCCCCCATTCTCTCTTGGTGTCCGACGTTAGCCATTCTTCTCCCTCTCTCTCACCATCTCTGTTCGCCTCTTTCTCGCTTCCTCTCCTTTCATCGTCTTCTCCGATCTCCTTTTTCCTTTTCAATTTCTTCTTCCAATTTCCTACAATAATAAACAACAAGAAAAGATTAATGTTAGCCACAGAAAACTCATGGTTCAATGATTTTTATCAGGGGGTTTCGATGCAATGAGAGAGGAAAGACGGTGGCTCGCGATGGCGTTTTCCGGCGATGTGTGTGAAGGTTCGAATCGTGATTTTATGGTGGAGGGTATGGACAGAAATGGGGATTCAAGGCGATGAACTCCGAGAGGAAGGAATCGCAAAAAAGATAAGTGTTTCTTCACGATATTTCTAGGGTTTTGAATTGGGGATTTCTGAGCTTGTGTGTTAGGGATTATGTTTGTGGCTGTTGTGGTAACTATGAATCTCTGTTAGGGTTTTTATGTTCTGCGGCTTTGCAGTTGTTCCGGCGAGGGTGGAGAAAGCCAAAAGATAAGTGTCAATTTCTTTTGTGTTGTGAAACTTTAGGGTTTTGAGACTTTGTGAGTCTTGTGTGGATGTCCTCTCGATCTGGGTTTGTCCTCTTTTTATAGCCTCACTTTCTAAACAAATTGAAGAGGAATTAAAAACTTTCCATCTTCGGCTGATCCTGTCTAACCCTTGTTTTGGAAATATTTCAATGCCCTGCTGTCTTGTTATTCCATTTAGTAACAAATAGATTTCGTGATGATTCATGTGATAAAATTCAGTTTGCTTGATTTGGTAGGTTTCTAAAGATTCCTGTACCACGCGTTGTGCCTCAAATTAAACACTTCATCGGTCGCCGTTTGCCGAGAAAGATGCTTGAAGACATCTTCATTCTCAAGATGTAAGCAAAGGGTTTCGGATGTCTTCTTGATGCATCCCAGCTACAAAGGTAAAAGGTAATTGTCGCGAAGAAGTTGGTTTGCTCGAAGGATACTTTTCTCTTACATTTTCCTGCTGTTTATGAATTTTTCTTTCGCTGTTTCATCTCGTAAGATTCATTCCGCTGATGTCTGAAACTGATGTGCTTCAGGTACTCGTGCGATTTGTGGACCGACTCTTTGGCTTTGTTTCGGACCGGTAGAGTTGGCGTTGGATTCTTACTGTGTGGCTTTAAGTAGTTGTTCTGTTTTGTTTAGACATTATTCTCAGGATATGCAAATTATGCGGTTCGGCCGGTTTAATTACATTCTGTTGGCCATAGTGTTGTTGCTGTTACTTGAGTCTTGCGATAATCATGGATTGGCCTGGTAATTACATTTGAAATGAATTGGTAATATTGACCCTTTTAAATCCTAATTCCTTTTACCATGTTGCAGGTTGATCGCGAATTCAAGGGCAAACCTCTGTTCAAGCTTCTATCTCTGTGTTCAAGTTGCTATAGCTCTGCAGCTACTTTTGGAAATCATGTTTCATAGTTGAATCTTCTGGCCCTTCCCTTGAAGGTTATGAGGTAAAGAGATTATTTGAACCTTGACGACATAGTCTAATTCAGAAGCGAGACCACTTTGAATCGTATCACACATCATAACACTAATGGTCTTTATGTAACACTTGATATCCTTTAATGTTCTGCTGGGGAATTAACTTACCATATTGACTTGTAGCCGACGACCAAAAGCAGTGAGAAATTAATGAAGAAATTTACGGCATGAAGGCCTGTAGCGACCAGATGATCCGACTATGACCAACGTCAGCCGAAGCTCCGGCCATTGCGAGATCCCTCTAGTAGTTTTAATCATGGGCGTCGGTATTTGCCGTGACGGAGTTGGTGTTTGCCAAAGTTAAAAGCCTGGTCGTGCCATCTTATGTATTTCTTTATGGTCTTCACGTTATGTAATCATGAGCGCAGTACTTTTGAAAAACAAGCTGGGTGTAGCTTTGTACCAGGGTCGTTATACAGTCATGTTGTCTATGTTTAAAGGTTTATATATTCAACAGTGAGAATTGAACTTCAAACTTCTAAAATCACGTCCTCTTGTATATTTGATGACCGTAGTGATAATGAAAGATCCTTGGAAGACTAACACATGAGTGCTACGGTATAGTGTTGATGTTAGCTTCTTCAATACATGTAGTTGAATAGGTAGTTCACAATTTGAAAGCTAATGTGACAAAGGAAACGACGGTTGTTCCGGACCTGAACAATTTAAAGAAAACAATAACATGTTCCAACAACAAACTTAATATGATAACTACACCTTCAGATGTGGATGCTTGGACGATGGCTATACCATGATCCGGTATTTAAACCACGTTGCAAATATTGAGATAAAACCTTAACAATAGTTATTTCCTTAAAGAATAATAGTCCATAATCATGTCACATCGTCAATAGTCTCCTGATCGGAAAAAAACAACTATTACCCCATACACAAAGTCCAAACTCCTGCATGAACCCATTAACAGTAAAGCAACAAAAGATATATGAAAATGGTGAACACCAACGTATCAAGATAATATGCAAGGAAACAAAGAGGTGAGATTTTAAGGTTGAAAATTAGGGTGTGACACATTAAACAGAATAAGAAACAGAGATGAAAAGAGAAAAAAAAACCAACCAAAACCAGTCCGAATACGTTTTCGCGCGGTTGTCACGAACCTCGTGGATACTTCATCGTTGATTTCTCATTCTCTGATGAGAATACGTAGGCATAAAGCGCGAAGCTTTGCCGAGTCATTTTCTTTTCTTTTCAGACCATCCTTGATAGGTAGATTGATAAAATAAACCCGTCAGATAAACACCACAAGCGTGGATCCCATCGAGTACGATGGACGTGAAGGGTGCTAATACCTTCCCCTTGCGTAACCGACTCCCGAACCCATACAATGGTTGCGATGACCTTGTCTTATACCTTTTCGTCAGGTTTTTCCGATTGTTTCCTTTCCTGTTCTGAGGGATAAATAACAAAAGGTGGCGACTCTTCTGTTTTGCCGACACCTTATTTTCGCGGTATCGACAGAGACCCACTCAACCTCTCAATGCAGTCATGCAACTATCCTAACCTAAAATATTCTATATATGAACCTATTCTAATGCATCATGCAAATCAAACAAGGGAGGGAAACCAAAAATGAGCAATAGGGAAGTCATCTCAGGCTATATCAGGTTGGAGGTGTATCAACACCAGAGTCCATCAGGGGCTCAACCTCTTGAGGAATGCACAGAATCCAACCAAAGGAAGGATTAGGCTCTCCCAAGAGGGATCCTATGCCAATAGGATAAAACACTGGGTATTAATCCTAGATATCAATCTAAGGTAACTGGTTTAAAGTGTATCCACACAGAGTGTCCATCTCAGGCTCAACCTGTTGAGGAATGGACAGAATCCAACCAAGGGAAGGATTAGGCTCTCCCAAGAGGGATCCTAAGAAAAGGACTTTGAGATGGATGACAGTATATAAACCAAGGGAATATACCATGCCAGGAATGTCAATCCAAGGCTCAACCTCTTGAGGAATGCACAGAATCCAACCAAAGGAAGGATTAGGCTCTCCCAGGAGGGCTCCTCATCAAGACTTGAAAGAGAAAGATAGTACAAGCCAAAGGAATGTACTATACTGGGGAATGTCAATTCAAGGCTCAACCTCCTGAGGAATGCACAGAATCCAACCAAAGGAAGGATTAGGCTCTCCTATGAGGGCTCCTCTTCAAGACTTGGAGAAGAAGATAGGGTAAAGCCCATGGAAAAAATCACATAAGGGAAAGAATCATCACCAAATGCTCTAAAGAAACCTTAAATGTTTTAGCTCTAAAAGAAGTCATCCTAAGGCAACTTAAAGGTATGCTAGAGACTTGAAAATAAACCTATAAGGGTGTCAACCTAGGTACTAAGGGTCAATGGGAAGATTGGATACTTAAAGTTGGCTAAAAGTTCAATTATTGGGCCAAACTATGAGAAGGTGTAATCATGAATAGACAAACTTTGGTCAGAAAGTAAAATATGGGAAAAATAGGAAATCAGGTCCTAAAATCTTGATAAAATCCCTAGATGATCCTAAATGTGTTAAGAATCTATGGTTAAAGTTTCAGGTCTAAACTATAAGTCTAAGTATACTAACCAGAGGCTAAACTAAGATGTATGCTATGGGAGATTCACATGGGGATGGCTATAAAAATCTATCTCAAAACCTATTCAAATGGAATCTAAAAAATGAAATAAAAATACTACACTATTCTACAATGTGTCAACATTCACCATACAAAAAATCAGAAACTAATATGAATTATTGAAAGAGAAATAAAATCATAAAGCACAACATGTAATTTTCTCAACTATTAAAAACACACTAAAAATGGAAAATATGCAATTAATGGGAAAATACACTAAAACTGAAATTAAAAATATGAAAATAATTATAGATATATTAAACTACTCACATGATTTATTTCAAGAATTATTGACAACAATTTATATTTTTTCTGAATTAGAACCAAACAAGTATCAACTAAAAAAACAAAAGAAAATGCAATTAAAAGGGGAAACTAGGAAGTGTAACGAGTAATGGATTCATACGGTAATTTCACTTGGGCCTGCACACGAGGAGTGGGGATAGCGCTTTGGATCGCTGGGCCCAGCTGAGTTTCAAACTCAGCTTTTTGCACACATGGGAACGGGCCAGGGGGTGCGTTAAGTAACTGCTTCGTGTGTTATTGCATTGGGCTTTACGAGTGGGGGTGCTGATAGCATGATGAAGAGCCCAGCTGAGTTTCCACATGAAACTCAGCGTTTTATTAAAATGGGAATGCCAAGGAAAAGTTGTTCGCAAGAATGCATACAAACTGTGCGATTAGCCTACATAGTCCACTCACCAGCGCGATCGGACGGTGATTAATGAAGCTGGCAATTTAAATACTAAAACGGAGGGAATCACAGCGCGGTGGTTGGGGTGGCGGTCGGAGAAGATCCGGTCATCTTCTCCGGCGAAAGTGAACAGTACCAAAATTCAAAACTCATCAAAACTTCAATTTTTTTATACCGTTTTCTTCGTCTGACTGCCTAGATTCCAATTATCATGTTCTTTTTCATTATTATCCACTATCTAGAGAGATATTCAAACTACAACTTGGGAGGCTCTGTCAAAAAGTGTCACGATTAAATACCAAACCTATCTAGAATCCATCTAGGGGTTGTCAAGAACCTAACTGCATATCAAACTAGTACTAAAACTCCATAAATTATGAGTAATGGTGAAGTTTACATACCTCTGAAAAACCTTGTGGAGCACCTTCAAACAGCCACTAAACCTTCACTTTCTTGGACCAGAATTACTCCATGGATGTTGTAGAAGCTTTGTGGATGCTTGATTTTGCCTAAAACTGGTTAATTCCCAAAAACGAATTTTCACCTTCCACCACTTTTTTTCCAACTAATTTTCTGTTATTCTTTCACCAAAATCTGTTATGGCAGTTGGGAAATGATCATAGGAATATATGGAATGGGCTTGGATACTTTTGAAGCCCAATAGAAGCTTGTAAGAGTCCAACTCAAAATCCACATTTTTCATTATCGAGCTTGATGGAAATGGTGAGAACAAAGCTAAACCTCTTGCAAGATGATTCAATCTGGTTTCTTATGATGCAAGGGATATGAAGGGCTGAGATTGAGCCCTTGGAAACGAATCTACGGTGGATTTCCATTATGTTGCTTAAAGATGAAGAAACCATGAAATTGGCATAGCAAATGACCTCAAACTTGATTTCTAATTTTTCCAATGTTCTTAAAATATGACTTGGACTAAAAACAAGCACAGGAACTGACTTATCACGTGGAGTTACCAACGAATTTTGAATCAGTAATGGATAAAGCATACTTAGTGGCACAGGAACTGACTTATAGCATGCCTTGTTCCTTTTGACAGGATTCTTCTTATTCATGTTCTTGCTTCGAGAACCTTGAGGGGAAACAACCAATGAATGCTGAGATATTCTTTTGGTAACCACCTGACAAGGATGGCGTTTTGACGTAGGCCCAAATGTTGGTTGACGGCGGTCTGACCGTTGAAACTGAGGAGGTCCTCGAGCTGAAAGAGTCACCGGAAGCGACGGACTGACAACCTCTCTAGGCGCCATAGAGGGAGAATCCCCTTCATTCTTCATCAAATTTTGCAAAGTCTCCAAAACCCAATTCATTTGACCTTTGAGGATTCTGATTTCCTTCTTCAAGGCTTCTTATCCTTTCAAAAGCTCGTTCATTGTTTCCATTGGTCCCGAATGCGTGCTAGGTATCCCTCTCTCTCTCTCTGAACAAGAGGTTGACAAAGACGCAAGGCTGAGAAAAGAAAATGCATAATGCAAAATGCAAATGCAAAGAGAAAACTGGTTTTACAAAACTCGGAAGATTGATTGGGTCAAAACCCTCATTTCATCAATCGTTGGAAAAAGTTACAACTTTTAAAAAAAACAGAGATCGACTGAGTTTTACAAAACCAGTTGCGACATGATATGCTTATGGTGATATGATGAGATGATGCACACACTATACAATGGCAAGTATTCACAAATACAATGCATATACACACACAAAGACCTCCTAGGCTTGAAGTAAAAGCCTGGAGTCAAAGGTTTACCCATTCCCAAAGGTTTGTACTATAAGGTAATTTGTACCTGCCGAACGGGTTCTAATATAGTTCCCAGAGTCATCAACCCATCTTTCGGATATTACCAATTTCCCAAATCACTTGGTAATCGATAATATTCTCAAGAGAATCTCGTCTGAGTGTAGTATCGCGTATCAACTATTTCCGAAATACTTCCTTATAGTTATCGCACTACGTCCTAATAAGGCCAAAGTGGGGTAGAATGTATTCTAAAAGTTCACAGTGTCATGGGCTCCTTCGTCGAAAGTAGCATTATTTTCACGAATACTCGATCAACAATACTAAACTTTCAAGAGAGCCTACACTGAGCGGCGATTTCTCAAGTTAGCTTGGTCGGGAATCAACTCCCTATAAGCCTTCTTGAATATACCACCATCCTATCATAATTTCACTCAAGTCCGGGTATAGGACCGTCTCACCACTCAAAGAACCCAATACCCAACAATCAAACAAATATATTGACAAATATACATGTTAAGCAAATATTTACAAATACAGCATGTAATTTAAACAAAATAGGCTAAACCCTCAAGTTAAAGTGTCCCCAGTGAAGTCGCCATTTCTGTTGCGGTGAAAATCGGATATCAAGCTATTGATTAACTTGAATCTTAATTCTTAAATTCACAACCAGACTTTAATTTATCCAAAGGAAAGGTCTAAAGAAAGAAAGAACCTTTTGCGCGATGTAACAACAACGCTCAGAGATTCGGGGATCGGGGGTTGGTTATGCATAGGGTAGGTATTTCACATCCTAAACATCTGTAGTACTCTACAGGAACCTTTTGTTTGTTTGCATGTTAAGTCAGTAAATGTTTGCTAAGGTTTGGGTTGGGTAAAGGGTATAGGTTAAAACCTAAAGATAGTTTCTAAGTTTGCTCGCAAAGACATCGCGTCCTCTGCCTACGTATCCTATCTAGGATAGAATCAGAGCAATCGTAGTTCACCTCACTAGGGTTGAAGAACGCTTGATTGCGATCAAGGTTCAAAGGGGAACAAACATAATAATGTTTGTGTAGAGTTTCACAAAACTCTCTATGTCTATGTTGTAACACTCAAAGGGGGAAGTAAGTGATCATATCCATGATCCTTACATAGAGTTAACAAATCTATCCTAGGGTTCTAGTTGTAAACACTCCTAGTGAGGGGGAAGGTTTCTCATCAAGATATCGCATCTTGTGCCTACGTATTCTCATTTTCCAATGAGAAATCAGAGCGGTCGTAGTTCGGGCTCGAACTAAGGAATCAATTGGTTCTTTCCAAACCAAAAGAGGGGAAGGTTCTATCCAGACCTATGAGTTTATATCCTATTGGTTCTATCCAGACCAAAAAGGGGGTTAAGGCTCTTTCGAGGCCTATGAGGGTATTGAGCTATCTATGACCCAAGGGTCAATAGAGAGACTTTCCTTTGGAAGGGAGGAGATGAGGCAACTTGGATGAGAACTAAAAAAGCTCCATCACTTGGGGAAGAAATAATTAACAAAGTAATCAATACTTTAAACAAAAGGGGCATGGTTACAACCAAAGATCATGTATCTTAACAAATATGAAAGCATATCTTAACAAAGATTAAAGGTATATCTTAACAAAGATTGAAGGTAACAACCACATGTATCGATGACAATCAAATACAAGCAAATTAGTTTAACCTCATAATTTAGGAGGAAAGCAATATGAAATCATGGTAACGACCAAGGGAGAGTACCCTAGCATGTTAACTAACATAGTATAAATAAGAATGAGTGAATATCATAACACAAATGATCACGGTGAAAAAGAAATTCATCTGCATACGCGAGATAACGATCTCAATACAAAGGAAACTTACAAGCAACTAAAAGGCATGAAAATATGAACAAACATGGAATTAAAAAATATAAAATGAAAGTAGGCATCAAGACAAACACACCGCAAAAAGAATGGGTTCAAAATGATGAAAAATTGATTAGTTATGATTTTTTGAAGTTTGGAT
Organism: Lathyrus sativus; assembly: GCA_963859935.3. Taxonomy (NCBI): domain Eukaryota; kingdom Viridiplantae; phylum Streptophyta; class Magnoliopsida; order Fabales; family Fabaceae; genus Lathyrus; species Lathyrus sativus. Next base: position 397,865,799 of record OZ012736.1, on the reverse strand, counting down.
GAACAAAACATGAAAATCTAAATGATAAAAGGAATAAAATGCACATGGTAAGACAATGAATCAAACAAATTTGATTATTTAAACATGTTAACAACATTTTAAGAATAATACAAGATCAATCTCATAATAAAAATCAAGTTACAAGTTGAAAATTTTCAAGATCATCATGGTAAAAAAAACAGTCATGGTAACATGTGGAATGCAGGTGGAAAGTTCACATTTATGAGTTTTAGGTTTACCTCTTGAAGCAAGCTTAAGCAATAAGAAAACCAGAGATCTTGAGAGCTCTTCCAAGAACTTGTTACATAAGTGTGGAAGTGACTTGGATAGCTTCAATACATCATACTTTATGTGTTTGAAGTGTTTCTTGAGTTGGAAGAAGTTTGGAAATGGTTTTGAAAGGTGTTTTTCAAAAGCAAATTTTGAGGGATTTTGGAAACTTAATGAGATTTTGTAAGAACTTGTGATTGTGTAAGGAAGAAAGTTCTAGCTGGTTTCTAGCATGGAACTTGTGTGTTTTTTATGTAGTAAGTGAGTTCTATTTATAGCCAAAGGCCTTGAATCAAGGTATGGGCAAAAGTGAAGCAAATTGTCAATTTTAACCTTCCATCATGAAAATCTTTGAGTTTTCCAATGAAATATTCACCTTTATCTTTAAGCCACTCTACTAAGATATTCCTCATGCCCTATAGATTTTTTCATCATGCTTCATAGGATAGGAGGTGACTTGTTGAATTAAAGTTGATGATTTGACAATGGTAGCCACCTTTTTTCTCTTTCTTCATTATTCACTTTTGCAACTTGCATTAAATAATGATTTCCTTTAATCTTTGTGCCATTTTCATGGGAATTGATGTAAAAATGTTAATTATCAATATAAACATCATAAATGAGGCTTAGTATTTAATTAGCATCAATTTGGAGAGGTTTTGGAATAAAAAAAAAAACTCATGCTGACCTGGTTTTTCCAATATGAGTTTTTGCCAACTTGTGGACCTTAGTTCTCTCTAAATAGGAAGAGTTATGGAACCCACTTGTACTTTTTAAAAAACCCCAATTAGGTACTACAATATTGATGCTTGTGTTAGGAACTCATTCCTCTTGAAACTAGGTCAAAAACCCTTGTGTGGTTAAGGAGTTATGACTTTGCCCTTTTCAAAACCTTGATTTCCCAACTTTTTGATTACTCCTCAATCCTTGATCCGATGGCCATGAAATTTTATGGGGAGGTGTAATATGACATAAGGAACATTTTTGATTCACATCATGAAGTCCAATTCCTTAAGATTGAAGAGTTGACTTTTCGGTCAACCGTACGATCGATCGATGACTATCGGACCGTCTGTTCTTGTTTCGGGACTTACAAGACCTTGAAACTCTTTGAGGGGACTTCACTAAGCCTTATAAACTTGTTGGAACAAAGTTGCATCATTGAACCTTCCTTTAAATCCAAAGTCAAACTACGGTTGACTTTTCCTGCTCGAAAACCCTAATCGGGTACCCTGAACTGCACTGTGCTTGATCTGGGGGTGACAACCTCCGATTGGATTAAAATATGACCCAATGTGATATCTTTGACTTTGTTTTATGGAGAACCAATCCAAAACATTGATTGATCATACTGTCGAAGTCTCGATTTTTGACGGTGCGGAACCCTAATTCGCATGTATCTTGACAAAGACAACTTGAAATAGGTTATGGTCAGATAATCAAACGAATATGACCCTAAAATGATGATGAGGATCTAAGGGGTCAAAATTTAGGGTGCAACAGTTGCCCCTATTTAAATATCTTCACTAGATGGCGATGAGAGATGACAATCCTCATAGAATCATAGTGAAAGGTATTTAAATATAGAAAACCAAAAATTTTGTCCCTTAGATCCGGTGGTATGCAAAACGACAAATGTGAATATGCCATGAATCTAAATGGTTCTTTATGATGCTTGAATGCAAGCCAGATGCAGACACACGAACAAAAGAATGGTCGACACAACGAGTAACTACTCACAGGGGACCCGACGCACTAGGGAAAACTCCACTGGGGAAAAAGTCCACTGGGGAAAACTTTGTTGGGGAACAATTCCACTGGGGAAGCAAAACTTTACCGGGGGACAGACGGAATGAAGACACGAACCTCACTGGGGATAACCAGATGAGAAATTTCCTATAACGAAGAGTTCAAACGGGATCTTCAGGAAAAGGTTAGGAACAAGACCAGACGCACCGGGGAATCTAGTATCCACTAGTCCTCCGAGACTCGACTGGGGAAAGCAAAAGCTTCAAAAGGGGTACTAGTGATGACCAGAACAACAGACAGTTTCCAATAGTGCTAGTTACCACTAGACTTCCTGGGGGTGATGGTGACAACCAAACCAAAGTTCCAATCATAGTTGGGAATTTCGGACAAAACAGGACTTCAGTTGGGGAAATTGGTAACAACCAAACCTCACGGTACTAATATCGATTAGTTTTCAAGCAATGCCAGTAACCACTGGACTTAGAAAGAACTGGTGACTACCAAATCAGTGTTCCAAATATGATTGGTTATGATAATGCTAGTAACCACTAGACTTAACTGGGGAGATTGGTAACGACCAGAATCAAAGAAGATCAATAACCATTGGATTTTCAAAGGGTTTGGTGACAACCAAATTGAAGTGACGATAACAATCGAGTTTAGACAATGTCAATAACAATTGGACTTTGAAGATTATTGGTGACGACCAAATCAAAGGATACCAATACAATTGGATTTAACAGATAAAGTTGGTAACGACCAAATCCAATACCAATAATATTTGGATCCGAAGGATGCCAGTAACCACTGGGTTTTTAGAATGATGTTTGGTAGCGAACAAATCAGACGATATCAATATCAATTGGTTTTGAACAAAGCTAGTAGCTACTAGGCTTTCGAATGATAGTTGGTAACGACCAGATTAGATGATACCAATAACAATTGGGTTTGAAAGATGCCAGTGACCACTGGGCTTTGGAAAAGATTGGTAACGACCAACTCGAAGGATACCAATAATAATTGGGCTTTTAACAATGCTAGCCACTACTAGGCTTTTGAATGATAGTTGGTAACAACCAGATTAGATGATACCGATAACAATTGGACTTTAAAAGATGTCAGTAACCACTGGGCTTTCAAAGGGTTTGGTGACGACCAAATCTTCAAATAGGAAGCACAAATATATATCTCAAAACCTTATGAACAAAAGCTAATATCCTTAAAGCGTTAGGATACAGCGGAGACACAACCCTTAACACCTTAGGATTGGACGCAGACCCTCAAAACTTTAGGACCAAAAACTAATACCCTCAAAACATTAGGATATAGTAGAGACACAACCCTCAACACATTAGGATTGGACGAAAACCCTCAAAACTTTAGGATAAAAAACTAATACCCTCAAAATATTAGGATATAGTAGAGACACAACCCTCAACACATTAGGATTGAAAACTAATACCCTCAAAACATTAGGATATAGTTAGAGACACGACCCTCAATACATTAGGACCGAAAAGAGATACAACCCTCAACATATTAGGATTGAAAACTAATACCCTCAACACGTTAGGATATAGCAAAGACACGACCCTCAATACATTAGGATCGAAAAGAGATACAACCCTCAACACCTTAGGATTGGACACAGACCCTCAAAACTTTAGGATATAGATCACCTCATGCAAATGCAACCATTTTAGTTTCTAGGAATTTTTGAACTCAGGATTCAAATTATACATCTCCAAAGGTACACAACCTGTGCTCGGGATGGCAACAAACATCTATCTCCGAAGGTAAACAACCTGTGCTCGGGATAGAAACAAACATCTTCCAAAGGTACAAAACCTGTGCTTGGAATCAAACGATACATCTCCAAAGGTATACGACCTATGCTTGGAAACAAACCATTGTGACTTAATTCAGAATGATACACAACCAAATTATCAGTATCTTTCGTCCATTGATTTTCATAATGTCAATTACCAACGGGCCTTATTTGTAACATGATTGGTCACCACCAAATTACTTATACCAGTATCCACTGGATTTTCAAACAATGTTGGTCACAACCGTGCATCGATGTCCTTAAGATAAGCTTCTCTGAATGAGATTGCCACTTATTGCTGAATACGATTAAGCTTCCCCGAAGAGATTGCCACTCATCGCTGAAAAAGGTTAAGCTTCTCCCAAGAGATTGCCACTTTACCCCTGAAGACGATTAAACTTCTCCGAAGAGACTGCCATTTATCGTTGATGAAGGTTAAGCTTCTCCACAGAGATTTCCACTTACCATTGAAGACGATTAAACTTCTCCGAAGAGACTGCCATTTATCGTTGAATATGAATAAGCTTCTCTACAGAGATTGCCACTTACCATTGAAGATGAATAAGCTTCTCTACAGAGACTGCCACTTATTGTTGAAGATGAATAAGCTTCTCTACGGAGACTGCCACTTACCATTGAAGACGAATAAGCTTCTCTACAGAGACTGCCACTTATTGTTGAAGATGAATAAGCTTCTCTACAGAGACGACCACTTATTGTTAAAGATGAATAAGCTTCTCTACAGAGACTGCCACTTACCATTGAAGATGAATAAGCTTCTCTACAGAGACTGCCACTTATTTTTATGTAAAATTTTCTTCTTGATAGATAGTGCAAAATAAATGCACGTCCAGGTAGATTTTAGCGACCGACAGGGACCAAAGTTCAATCTAGAATGGAACTAGAAAGAATCTATCACCAAGACTCCAATCATTGAGAAATGAACTCGAATGGTGACTCACCTTATCCAATCATGGAAAAGATAACTGAAGCAACCATCATCCACGAGGATTAAACTTTGTGGGGAATTGAGAAATAATGGACGTTTTATGCCTAAGGGCTGACAACTCTATTGAAGAGAGACGAAACACCCATTCACTGAGGAGAACACCAAAGTGAAATAAAGCAGGTAACAACCAGAGATAGCAAAAAATGCACAGATGCTATGCATATGCATATCCCATGCTTATGTTTATGCTGACGAAACAGACAAAACAAAACTGGAGATGAAATAAACATCTCGACACGGAGACCCAACCAAACTTTACCAAGATTGGACATCAAAGGGATGATCATGAAGAACAATTCCATTTCAAGGTTACCACCTTCTTTGGGAGAGAGTAATCTTCTTAGGCCAGAATGTCATGACTTCACTTGGATTGCCATCATGAGTTTGAATTCTTTGCTGAAGGAAAATCACGTCGAGAGATTCCCAGATCAACTGAAGTAACAACTTAACTGGAGAGTTGACAAAGGGTATCATGAGACCAAAACATTTATGCCTATTATGATAACAACCCTCTTCAAGTGAGCGACGGCTCTTGTGACAAACAGTCTTCAAACCTTTTCTGCCCCAGATTACACGGTCTGTGAGAAGAAGTCATAAGGATGCCTTTACAAAAGAACTGGCATAACGATGCTTCAATGTCTTCAAACACTTAAAGAGAGATTTACAAATCTCGACGTGATTGCCCCAGTTTAACGGTGCTTACACGACAAAGTCTTCAGATTGTGGAAGTAACGACTGGGGAACAAACTTGCCCCTGCTAGCTAGTAACTGTAACAGAGTTGCCCCAGACTAAACCGCTCTTTCAAGAGATTAAACTGATCTTGACCTGGTCGGCTCTGATTAACTAAATGTTATGACAAATGATTAACAAATCCTTCAAATTGGTCGCCCCAGGCTGAGCTTCCTTTATCAAGTAAAATTCCCTAGCTAACAACGTTTGTTGGGATTCCTTTGACATTGGATCGTTTTGCACGCAATGTTGTTCATTAAAAATTGGCAATTTTCAATGTAAAATTCATGCAATCTTTTGAAAACATATTTGATGAAACACACACGGCGGAGTGATCAAGTGATCAAAGTGAAAGTGATCCAATCATTTTACAAATGATGGATAAAGTGATGAACACACACAATTAACAAAAATCATTAGGAGTCAGGTTATCCAACCTTGCTGTAATATGCTTTCAAAACAACCTTACCTCAATTAGGTCTTTTAAGGGTTGTAACGTGGCTTGGTTCACGGTTCATGAAACAAAGGATAAAGGCTCAAGGTTATTTGGTCCCACCCACTCACCATGATGAACTCCAATCCTACGCTTAATTAACTCAAACTATACATTCAGGTTCTTACAGGCTTAAGACTTGAACTGATGATAGTTGGTGATGGTTTACAAACCTAGGGTAGTCACAACTCCCTTACAACATTTGATAGCTTTTTGCTATTTGAGGATTTTTAAAAGTGAAGAATCTTACAAAACTCCTTTCTTTTTATCCCTGACTTTTGTCTCTTTTGAACACACAGTCAGCGAGATGCCCCATTTTTGCCTAAGTCCCTTTCGTAGGTTTTGACTTAGCGGGCTTTTCTTTTTTCATTTTTTCTTCTTCTCTTTTTTTTTTGAAAGGAGGTGACTACCTTGTTTAATGATTACGGTGAACCATCATCGTCCTTTAAGCTGAAAAGCATCTTCAACACTTTCTTGTTGTGTGCGAAGAAAAGCCTGAATGCACCACTCTTATATGAAAAGCGTCTTGTATGCACATATCTCCGAGTTAACTGAGAACTACCCGCCCCAGGTTTGAGATGTAAGGTTTTGTTTTTGTAAAGAAAGAAACTCCTACTTCTAGGCTCGAAAGGGTTAACGAGGGATTATCTTCCTTAATTCTCCAGTGTTTAGGGATTGAAAAAAATGCCTTACATCATCGGCAAAGTTAAATTGAAAGCATATCAACAGCAATTATGGATATAGTTTTCATCATCCTCCTCAATCTTTGTTTTAAACAACAGTTTAGTAAACAAAATAAATTTTCTTGCATTTTTGGTATTTCATAACAATGAAAAAAGAAAGAGTGAAACGAATGGACTTAATCAAAAGATGCACAAACATTTCATTAAATATTTCCAAATTCAAATAAACAACAGTTTACAAGCAACACAAATGCAAAGAAAACGCAACAAAATGCTGAAACAGTCTACAACTGCCAGCCTTAGGGAATTAAAATTGTTTAACAAAACAAAATTCAAATTTCAGGCCCATGCGGGGAAACACCTCCAACCACCACTTGCTCCTTGTGATATAGAATTATGAGGGGTCTCGTAGGTCCTTTGCCTCTTGCTTCAAGAGCTGAGACACTGGTACTTGGTTTACCGTTTTGAGGTTTTAACAGCTCCAACAAGCTTTGCACCTTCAACCCAAACTCTTTGCACTCTTCCACTAGATGCCCCATTGTCCCAGTATGGTACTTACATTCAACTTCTGGGTGATCTTCTTCAAAGATCAGATCTTTGTCATAGACTAGCTCTTGAACAATATGCCATAACGCCAAACAAGTGTCTAGTTCATGTCCTTCACCACCTTTGTGAAACTCACAAGTCAAGTTTGCATTATGCCATGGTCCTGGCACAAGGCTAAGAGCTCGTGGAGTTACCAACGAATTTTGAATCAGTAATGGATAAAGCATACTTAGTGGCACAGGAACTGACTTATAGCATGCCTTGTTCCTTTTGACAGGATTCTTCTTATTCATGTTCTTGCTTCGAGAACCTTGAGGGGAAACAACCAATGAATGCTGAGATATTCTTTTGGTAACCACCTGACAAGGATGGCGTTTTGACGTAGGCCCAAATGTTGGTTGACGGCGGTCTGACCGTTGAAACTGAGGAGGTCCTCGAGCTGAAAGAGTCACCGGAAGCGACGGACTGACAACCTCTCTAGGCGCCATAGAGGGAGAATCCCCTTCATTCTTCATCAAATTTTGCAAAGTCTCCAAAACCCAATTCATTTGACCTTTGAGGATTCTGATTTCCTTCTTCAAGGATTCTTATCCTTTCAAAAGCTCGTTCATTGTTTCCATTGGTCCCGAATGCGTGCTAGGTATCCCTCTCTCTCTCTCTGAACAAGAGGTTGACAAAGACGCAAGGCTGAGAAAAGAAAATGCATAATGCAAAATGCAAATGCAAAGAGAAAACTGGTTTTACAAAACTCGGAAGATTGATTGGGTCAAAACCCTCATTTCATCAATCGTTGGAAAAAGTTACAACTTTTAAAAAAAAACAGAGATCGACTGAGTTTTACAAAACCAGTTGCGACATGATATGCTTATGGTGATATGATGAGATGATGCACACACTATACAATGGCAAGTATTCACAAATACAATGCATATACACACACAAAAACCTCCTAGGCTTGAAGTAAAAGCCTGGAGTCAAAGGTTTACCCATTCCCAAAGGTTTGTACTATAAGGTAATTTGTACCTGCCGAACGGGTTCTAATATAGTTCCCAGAGTCATCAACCCATCTTTCGGATATTACCAATTTCCCAAATCACTTGGTAATCGATAATATTCTCAAGAGAATCTCGTCTGAGTGTAGTATCGCGTATCAACTATTTCCGAAATACTTCCTTATAGTTATCGCACTACGTCCTAATAAGGCCAAAGTGGGGTAGAATGTATTCTAAAAGTTCACAGTGTCATGGGCTCCTTCGTCGAAAGTAGCATTATTTTCACGAATACTCGATCAACAATACTAAACTTTCAAGAGAGCCTACACTGAGCGGCGATTTCTCAAGTTAGCTTGGTCGGGAATCAACTCCCTATAAGCCTTCTTGAATATACCACCATCCTATCATAATTTCACTCAAGTCCGGGTATAGGACCGTCTCACCACTCAAAGAACCCAATACCCAACAATCAAACAAATATATTGACAAATATACATGTTAAGCAAATATTTACAAATACAGCATGTAATTTAAACAAAATAGGCTAAACCCTCAAGTTAAAGTGTCCCCAGTGAAGTCGCCATTTCTGTTGCGGTGAAAATCGGATATCAAGCTATTGATTAACTTGAATCTTAATTCTTAAATTCACAACCGGACTTTAATTTATCCAAAGGAAAGGTCTAAAGAAAGAAAGAACCTTTTGCGCGATGTAACAACAACGCTCAGAGATTCGGGGATCGGGGGTTGGTTATGCATAGGGTAGGTATTTCACATCCTAAACATCTGTAGTACTCTACAGGAACCTTTTGTTTGTTTGCATGTTAAGTCAGTAAATGTTTGCTAAGGTTTGGGTTGGGTAAAGGGTATAGGTTAAAACCTAAAGATAGTTTCTAAGTTTGCTCGCAAAGACATCATGTCCTCTGCCTACGTATCCTAACTAGGATAGAATCAGAGCAATCGTAGTTCACCTCACTAGGGTTGAAGAACGCTTGATTGCGATCAAGGTTCAAAGGGGAACAAACATAATAATGTTTGTGTAGAGTTTCACAAAACTCTCTATGTCTATGTTGTAACACTCAAAGGGGGAAGTAAGTGATCATATCCATGATCCTTACATAGAGTTAACAAATCTATCCTAGGGTTCTAGTTGTAAACACTCCTAGTGAGGGGGAAGGTTGCTCATCAAGATATCGCATCTTGTGCCTACGTATTCTCATTTTCCAATGAGAAATCAGAGCGGTCGTAGTTCGGGCTCGAACTAAGGAATCAATTGGTTCTTTCCAAACCAAAAGAGGGGAAGGTTCTATCCAGACCTATGAGTTTATATCCTATTGGTTCTATCCAGACCAAAAAGGGGGTTAAGGCTCTTTCGAGGCCTATGAGGGTATTGAGCTATCTATGACCCAAGGGTCAATAGAGAGACTTTCCTTTGGAAGGGAGGAGATGAGGCAAGTTGGATGAGAACTAAAAAAGCTCCATCACTTGGGGAAGAAATAATTAACAAAGTAATCAATACTTTAAACAAAAGGGGCATGGTTACAACCAAAGATCATGTATCTTAACAAATATGAAAGCATATCTTAACAAAGATTAAAGGTATATCTTAACAAAGATTGAAGGTAACAACCACATGTATCGATGACAATCAAATACAAGCAAATTAGTTTAACCTCATAATTTAGGAGGAAAGCAATATGAAATCATGGTAACGACCAAGGGAGAGTACCCTAGCATGTTAACTAACATAGTATAAATAAGAATGAGTGAATATCATAACACAAATGATCACGGTGAAAAAGAAATTCATCTGCATACGCGAGATAACGATCTCAATACAAAGGAAACGTACAAGCAACCAAAAGGCATGAAAATATGAACAAACATGGAATTAAAAAATATCAAATGAAAGTAGGCATCAAGACAAACACAACGCAAAAAGAATGGGTTCAAAATGATGAAAAATGGATGAGTTATGATTTTTTGAAGTTTGGATGAACAAAACATGAAAATCTAAATGATAAAAGGAATAAAATGCACATGGTAAGACAATGAATCAAACAAATTTGATTATTTAAACATGTTAACAACATTTTAAGAATAATACAAGATCAATCTCACAATAAAAATCAAGTTACAAGTTGAAAATTTTCAAGATCATCATGGTAAAAAAAACAGTCATGGTAACATGTGGAATGCAAGTGGAAAGTTCACATTTATGAGTTTTAGGTTTACCTCTTGAAGCAAGCTTAAGCAATAAGAAAACCAGAGATCTTGAGAGCTCTTCCAAGAACTTGTTACATAAGTGTGGAAGTGACTTGGATAGCTTCAATACATCATACTTTATGTGTTTGAAGTGTTTCTTGAGTTGGAAGAAGTTTGAAAATGGTTTTGAAAGGTGTTTTTCAAAAGCAAATTTTGAGGGATTTTGGAAACTTAATGAGATTTTGTAAGAACTTGTGATTGTGTAAGGAAGAAAGTTCTAGCTGGTTTCTAGCATGGAACTTGTGTGTTTTTGATGTAGTAAGTGAGTTCTATTTATAGCCAAAGGCCTTGAATCAAGGTATGGGCAAAAGTGAAGCAAATTGTCAATTTTAACCTTCCATCATGAAAATCTTTGAGTTTTCCAATGAAATATTCACCTTTATCTTTAAGCCACTCTACTAAGATATTCCTCATGCCCTATAGATTTTTTCATCATGCTTCATAGGATAGGAGGTGACTTGTTGAATTAAAGTTGATGATTTGACAATGGTAGCCACCTTTTTTCTCTTTCTTCATTATTCACTTTTGCAACTTGCATTAAATAATGATTTCCTTTAATCTTTGTGCCATTTTCATGGGAATTGATGTAAAAATGTTAATTATCAATATAAACATCATAAATGAGGCTTAGTATTTAATTAGCATCAATTTGGAGAGGTTTTGGAATCAAAAAAAAAACTCATGCTGACCTGGTTTTTCCAATATGAGTTTTTGCCAACTTGTGGACCTTAGTTCTCTCTAAATAGGAAGAGTTATGGAACCCACTTGTACTTTTTAAAAAACCCCAATTAGGTAATACAATATTGATGCTTGTGTTAGGAACTCATTCCTCTTGAAACTAGGTCAAAAACCCTTGTGTGGTTAAGGAGTTATGACTTTGCCCTTTTCAAAACCTTGATTTCCCAACTTTTTGATTACTCCTCAATCCTTGATCCGATGGCCATGAAATTTTATGGGGAGGTGTAATATGACATAAGGAACATTTTTGATTCACATCATGAAGTCCAATTCCTTAAGATTGAAGAGTTGACTTTTCGGTCAACCGTACGATCGATCGATGACTATCGGACCGTCTGTTCTTGTTTCGGGACTTACAAGACCTTGAAACTCTTTGAGGGGACTTCACTAAGCCTTATAAACTTGTTGGAACAAAGTTGCATCATTGAACCTTCCTTTAAATCCAAAGTCAAACTACGGTTGACTTTTCCTGCTCGAAAACCCTAATCGGGTACCCTGAACTGCACTGTGCTTGATCTGGGGGTGACAACCTCCGATTGGATTAAAATATGACCCAATGTGATATCTTTGACTTTGTTTTATTGAGAACCAATCCAAAACATTGATTGATCATACTGTCGAAGTCTCGATTTTTGACGGTGCGGAACCCTAATTCGCATGTATCTTGACAAAGACAACTTGAAATAGGTTATGGTCAGATAATCAAACGAATATGACCCTAAAATGATGATGAGGATCTAAGGGGTCAAAATTTAGGGTGCAACACCGGGTTGTTGTTCCGCTAGTTGTTTATCAAGTTGACCGACTTGAGTTTTGAGATTTTTTATTGCCGCATCTTTGCTCTTTTGATTAGCCATCGACAATTGCATAAATTGTGCCAATGTCTCTTCTAACTTTGAAGTCACGACTGGCGGTTGTTGAGGTTGGTAAGGATTTTGACGGCTAAAAGTACCACCCCATAACCTTGGTTATGGTGATAGTTAGCCCTTGGTTGGAACCCTTGATTCGCTTGAAAGTGTTGTTGTTGTTGATTTTGAGGATGTTGTTGATATTGCCTCGGTTGGTAGTCTCGTTGGTTCGCCATGTAATTCACCTCTTCAAACCCGGGAGGTGGACAAAACTCGGTATCATGTTCACCCTTGTAAAGCTTACAACAAGCTATTTGTTTAGATTTTGAAGGCTCTTTCAACTCTTTTATTTGTTGAGTTAAGAGTTCAACTTGTTGTGAAATGAGTTTATTTTGGGCAAGAATAGCATCGTTTGTCCCAAGTTCAAGCACTCCCGGTTTCTTCAAAGTTTTGCCTCTACTTTGACTTTGGAAGTCATTTAGAGCCATACGGTTAATGATATATGTAGCTTCGACGGCACTTTTAGACAACAAAGAACCACCCGAGGTAGCATCTAATAAAGTCTTGCAATTAAGTTGAAGGCCGTTTTTGAAAATGTGGATTTGCGTCAATTCGTCAAAACCATGACCTTTGCACTTTCGAAGCATGGATTTAAATCTTTCCCATGCCTCATTCAATGATTCGTTTGGCTCCTTGAAAAAACACGGAGATAGCCGTTTTGGATTCCATGAACCAGTTGTGGGAGAAAAACCTTTCAATAAACTTCTCTTCCAACACGTTCCAATCCGTCATGACTGCAGGTGTTTGATCCAAGTACCAATCTTTGGCTTTGTCAAGCAAAGTGTGAGGAAAAAGTCTTTTGAACAACGGTAGCTCTTGAGCTTGATCAACTCCGGCCACCAATGCTATCTCGTAAAATTTGGTGAGAAAAGAAAAGGGATCTTCATGGTCCGTTCCGGTGAATGGACTTCCATATAGCAAGTTAAGAGTTCTCGTCTTCATCTCGGCTTGCCTTCCCGTGTGGTTGGTAAACTAAGTAGTATTCCTCAGATTGTTGACACATGGTGTAGAAACGGGCGGTTGTGGTGGTGGATCCATGATAGGTGTGAAAGGTGATGGTGGTGTTGTAGAAGAACCTTTTCCTTGTTCTTTTCGTTGTCTAGCTTGTTGCCTCCTTTATCTTGTTCTTTTATTCAGTCTCCTTGTGGTTCTTTCGATCTCGGGATCAAAACAAAGTTGGTCCTTAGAAACCTGCCCTCGCATAAAATGAAAGCTACACACTAAACCAAACAAATTAACAAGCACAAGTCAAAAATTTAGAAGTTAAAAATTCAGCAACTATTGCGATGCTCGTAATATCAATTCATATTCCCCGGCAATGGCGCCATTTTGTTGGTACAGGGATAGAGTATTGGGATTTGCTATCGTCCTCAGGGAATATGTGATATTACCGCCGTTTGACAGTTGCTAAGTTCTTAGCTTATAGTAACAAGGGGGTTTTGGTTTTTGGTTACGGTAGCTTGCATAAAAAGTAAGAAATTGCGGTAAAAGTTTTGGTTTTACGATTTGAGAAAGATTGTCAAAGTTAGGGATCGACGATCACTTTGCATGTATATGTTCAATCAAACAAAGCTCATAAAATCCATTAGATGATAAACACATTCACAATATCCTCCCAATGTGATTATTTTTAACACACAATGTAGTTTTTCCCATTTTGATCCATTGTTGATTTCTCACATAATCTATCAAAATGACAACTTTTGGGTTTGACATTTTAGTGAACAAACACATTCAAAACTATCTCTAGCTCAAGAACATAGATGGATGAAAACCTAGGTAAAGAGTTGGAAAGAACCTTTCAATAATAAACCAACACAAAGAGTTATCAATAAAACAATGTTTTCACCATACATTCATCATAAAAGAGTTTACAAATGAAGATCAACCCATATACACACAAAGCTTATGACCATCTACATATAACCTTGACAAAAGAGGGATTTAGCCACTCATTTCCATGATAGCTTGCACAATAAGTTTCGGGAGAAGGTTAATCAACATCTGAGTCGAAGAATCGAGATTGGATGGGAATCCACCTTCTTTTTGGAAAATATTGACAAGAGATGATGAATAATGAGAGAATGGGTTTCTAGGGCACAAATATCACTTCTAAAGCAAAAACAAAACAAAAAGATATTTTTACAAAAAGTAGCCCATGCTACTTATAGGAAAAGTTACTGAGTTGTCATGCTCACTAGGCGAGCAGAATGGTTCGCCTAGCGAGCCCCAAAATGTTACACCAGAAGAGCCTGTGTCCTGAGGAATCAAACCATATGAATTTGCAGATGTTTGATAGGCGAACATTCCTTCGCTAGGCGAGTCCTTTGCTGCTTCACTCGCTACAGCGAATTTTAGTCCTTTTGCCACTGGAAGTGTTCGCTACTTTCTCACTAGAGCTTCGCCTAGCGAGCCGTTTGCTACCTCCCTCGCCACAGTGAAATTTGATCTTTTTGATTCTGTCCAAGTTTGGGAGTGTTCGCTGGCAGCTCACTGCGTGCTCGCCTAGCGAACACTTCGCTACCTCACTCACCAGTGCTTCGCCTAGCGAGCTTGCTTTTGTTTGCTTTCCTTCTTTATTCCTTTGTCATCTTTCTTGTCTCTTCAATTTCTACTCTTTCATACCTAATTACTGCACAATAACACACAAATTAAAGGTACCAAGATCATTTCACATAATATTGCAAATCAACAAAAGCAATGGTTGTTTTAAACATTTTTTTGACAAAAAGGAGTGAAGGATGTCCATATCTGATAGCTCAAATAAGCAAAATTGGGCATCTAACAATCATCTACAACAGTCAAGAAATATGAGTGACCATTGTGTGACTTGATGGCCAAGGGACCCCATACATCAAAGTGCACTAATTCAAAAGGTTAAGATGAAGTATCAAAATTATTATTAAAAGGTAATTTCTTATGTTTAGCATGATGACAAACATCACAAACTGC
This sequence comes from Lathyrus sativus, assembly GCA_963859935.3. Lineage (NCBI taxonomy): Eukaryota > Viridiplantae > Streptophyta > Magnoliopsida > Fabales > Fabaceae > Lathyrus > Lathyrus sativus. The sequence continues at coordinate 397,850,639 of OZ012736.1, read as the reverse complement.
CTTCTTATCAGAAACAACAAAGGGAAATGTAGATTGTAAAGCTCGTAGTCTAGCAAAAGATAAAATTCCCAATCTAAAGTTCCATAAAGCACTGTTAGGTATGTGATTTGAGGCATTTTTTAGGCTAGAGGTAGCTTCATGTTTGTCTTTGAGGACTAAGTGGTACAATCCTTCAAATTTTTCAGCTGAACCAATCATCTTCAGATATTGAGGGTCTTGGATGAAAAAGTTAAAGGCATGAAAAGTGACATTGTATTGATAAGTTTGACATAACTTAGGAACTTATATAAGATTAACTCAAAATTTAGGAATATACAAGACATCATCACATATGCTAAAGGATGGAGAAAATTTGATTGTGCCTAAATTTGGCTAAAGCAACTTGACCATATGGCAATTTGACATTAATGGGAGTAATTGAAGTAAGATCATGAAACCAAGAAAAGTTGGAACATATATGATCATTGGCTCCTTAATCTATTATCCAAGAATTGAGGATTGAACACTTGTAAATGAAGGAATGGAAATTACCTTGAGTATCTACAGATGTATGACTTGTAAATAAGGATGAGCACACTTGGTTGGAAGCTGCAAAATTTGAACCTTGGTGGATGGTTGATTGTTGAAGAAGATTCACTGGTTTAGCAAACTGTTCGTGAGTAATCGAAGCATGTCCATACTGCTCATTTTACCATTGAAGTGAATACTGATCACCCTCTTTATTATGCTCCTCATTTGTGTTGGAATTATTTGTTGTTGATCATTTATCAAATTGTGGTGGGAAGCCATGTTTCCTATAACAAATCTCAACTGTGTCACTATTTCTTCCACAGTGGGTGCAAATCTTGGACTTGGACGTAATGGATTGGGAACTAGAGTTGCCAATCTTAAAACTTGTTCTCTTGAAACTTGCAACATTGATTAATGCTTGGGAATCATCTTGAAATTCTGGTATGCAGATCACATATGTCCCAAGAACATTGATATCTGCTTAACAAAGACGAGGATAGACCATGACCAATTTTAAATTTCTTTAAATTGTCCCAATGTCATGACCAATGTCATGACGTCTGTTGTGACATCTGCAGGCTGACAGACCTATTTATCTAACCATTTAAATTGTGCAGAATTATAAATGCAGAAAGATAAATAACACCAGTAATTGTTTACCCAATTCAGTAAAACATCACCTACATCTGGGGGCTACCAAGCCAGGAAGGAAATCCACTATTAGCAGAATTAATTTAGAGTTAAACCTCCAGCTTACACTCCTCACTTAATCTCTACCCAATGCAATTTCAGCCTAGAGACACTCTAGTACCTGAGTATACCCACTCACTCCCCCTCAATCACACAACAATGATATCAAACAATTACAGAAATCAATATGAAGAGACACTTCATATACACCTTGATCATGCTTCACAACTTTGATCAAGAAACTCACACACTCTTGCTTCACAGCATTGAGTGATGCACAGTCTAAAATCTACCTAACCAATGCAATCATCAACCAGACAATTGCTTGGATTACAAGTATTCCTAAACAGACTTTACACGTGAAGACTAGCCTTCTTCACTTACAAATATGTCTACCTCAATGTATCAAAAGATACAAAGGGTGACTTACACACAAGGGACTCTCAACCCTAGACCTCTATTTTACATTCTGGTTTTTCTTGATGTGAGTGCTTACTTTCTTCTACTTCTGCTCCTCCTTTTGTAGCAGTGCAGACTAGGCTAGGGCTGCTCCAAAGTAACAAACATTAGTTCCCTAAAAAGTAAAACTAATTTCCACTGATCAAGGTGCTGTCAAATAAGGTCGTGATATCGCCTATAATCTTGTCTGAGGTAACTCGGAAGTCATAACAAGTTTCCTGAAATTTAGCCTGAGATATATCAGGTATCATAACAGAAAAATAAACCTAGCCCATCTGATGTCATATGATCAATGTCATAACATTGGTCATGACATTCAGCTTCACTTCCTCTTAGCTGACCAGCTTGCTCTGTTGCACACTTCTGCAGAATCTTCTTCATGACAGTAGAAACAAATGTTGTATAGTTCCCTAAAAAGCATCAAAGATCCTTTTTATGAACACACATTAAATCTGTACTTTGTTCCTAATCATTCTTTTTGGCCTGTACGTACTGATGAGGAATGTCCAACAATACCAAAACACTTCTGTCATAGCAGCCCCTTCTGTTGTCATTCAGCAATGTCCTGCTTAAAATACATGACAACACACCTTACTCACCATTTGTGAGGAACTTCATCACAACTTAACCTGTTGTGGCCACTGCTAACACATAGCAGCTACTTCTGTACTAGACATTGATGCATGACACTCAGCTCCTGCTAGCTCCTTCAGCATCCATGACAACGGTTATGTCATCATCTCCTGCTAGCTCCTGTTGCACCAGTAGCGATGTCATGAGTCATCAGCCCCTGTTACACCACTACTCCTGCTGTTTCTCACACATGACAGTAGTTCTATCATGACAGCAGATGGATGTCGTGATGGATGTCACGACATTCAGCGTGACATTCTCATTAAAACACTCCACAGCAGTTATGTCACCACAGCAGATGGAGATGTTATACTATCCTGCTTAACATCAGTGCAGGATCATGTTTTACCAAAATTTAGCCAATCATAGAACCATGGACAATTCTATATCATAGAATCATGGAACTAACAATCTCCCCCTTTGGCAAATTTTGGCTAAAACAACTTTAGCTGTAGTTTTTCCAGCCCTCACACACTATCATGCCCCCCCTTGATAGTTGCAACAGATAATAGCCCTTACCAGCATTTAACTCCCCCTTGGTTTAGTCAAAAATTGACTAAAATTGGAGTAAGTGAACATTCTGCACATGCTGTCCAAGTCTGCCATTTCTTGATCTCTACAGGCTACACCAACAATCATGGACAATCAGTCTTGAATCTTGGGTTCTTGTCTTGCCTGAAGCTGCACCTTCAGGAATGACACTTTTGACATCACAAATTAAAGGATAAGCAATTAACTACTTGCCACAAGTAATAATTGATCTTAAATCCCCAATTTGGGACATACAAATCTTCTGTAGAGAAAAATAAATTCTCCCAGACCGTAACCCATAACCATGTTGCCAAGGCACAACAATACACCAGCCAACATAATATCAAGACATCTTGACATTACACCCTCATAAGCTTGCCTGAGAATCACCACCCTTTTCATACAGCTCCATATTAGCACACAGCTCCCCCTATCATACATACTCAGTACTCCCCTTGAAAGAGAATGCAACTTTACATTCCTACAAACCATACTGGAAAAGATAGCAGAAGAGTTACAGGATAACTATCTGGAAGATCTCCAAGATATCAGGGTAAAGGTCCTTCCATCTGCACAGGATCATAGTTGATGATGTCTTGATCTTTATCTTCACCAGACACACTTGGATAGAGGCCTATAAACTTGACTGGATCCATGAACATCCTAAGGACAGAACCAAAAGGAAGGCACTTGTCATGTTTGTTGCGGTGAGAATCATGATACCAAGCTATTGATTAACTTGAATTTTTAATTCTTAAATTACAACCGAACTTTAATTTATCCAAAGGAAAGGTCTAAAGAAAGAAAAACCCTTTTCGCGATGTAACAACAACGCTAAGCGATTCGGGGATCGGGGGTTGGTTATGCATAGGGTAGGTATTTCACATCCTAAACATCTGTAGTACTCTACAACAACCTTTTGTTTGTTGCATGCTAAGTTTGGTAAATGTTTGCTAGGGTTTGGGATTGGGTAAAGGGTGAAGGTTAACACCTAAGGAGAGTTTCTAAGTTTGCTCGCAAAGACATCGCGTCCTCTGCCTACGTATCCTAACTAGGATAGAATCAGAGCAATTGTAGTTCACCTCACTAGGGTTGAAGAACACTTGATTATGATCAAGGTTCAAAGGGGAACAAACATATCCATGCTTGTATAGAGTTTAACAAAACTCTCTAGATCTATGTTATAACACTCAAGATGGGAGTAAGTAATCATTACTATGATTCTTACATAGAGTTAACAAACTCTATCCTGTGTTCTAATTGAAGAACACTCCTAGTGTAGGTGAGGCTTTCTAGACTTAAAGAAAAGTCTAATGGCTCATATGTTCTAACTTAACTAAGCTAGGGTTAGGATGACTTCACAAAGTCAAGGGAGGGGTAAATGAGCTATCCAATGACACAAGGGTCAAGGGAGAGACTTTTCCTTTGGAAGGAGAGAGGGAGACAACTTGGATGAGAACTAAAGAGTTCCATCACTTGGGGAAGAAGTACTTAATAAAGCAAATGAACAACTGAGCAAGATGAAATAAGATTAAGACAAGTAAGCATGCATATTACAATAAGCAGATACTTTAAATAATACCCATCGTTACAACCAATAGTCAAATATCTTAACAAAGATTGGAGCATATCTTAATAAAGCTTGAGGACATATCTTAACAAAGATTGAAACATGATGAAGGTAACAACCACATAAACAAATCACAATTTGAAAGTAAGCATGTCATAAGTTCAAAGCATAGCAAATGTAACAACAATATGCATAGATGATAATCAACACAGGTAAATCAATTTAAACTCATAATTTAGGAGTAAAATAAAATAAGATCATAGTGACAACCAAAGGAGAGTACACTAGCATGTAACTAACAAGGGAAATAAAGATCTCACAAGAAATTTCAAGCATGTTCAAAGGAAATTATCAACAAGTAAGATAACAATCTTAGCGAATGAACATATTTCCACATAACCAAAGGGCATCACAATTAAAAACAACATGTAATATTCCAATATCATACACAAATAGACATTTTAACAAACATATTGCAAAAAGAATGGATCCAAAAGGGTGAAAAATGAGAGAGTTATGAATATTTGAAGATTTAATGAATTATGACAATAAAACAAACAAATAAAAACAAACAAATACAAAATAAAAGGAAAGGGGCCACGCTGGGAATTGGACCCAGGCCCTTTAGCTTGCATGCCACAAACTTAACCACTGAAGCACTCACACGCGCGCTACCAAGGTGGAAAAACATGATGAAGCATGAAAAAACAAAAAAACAAAAGGATTCGACCTCCACACGGGTCGAACCCAAGTTTGGCTTGTGAAAGGTAAGATATATGTGCATGCTTCTACCACTGGGGTGGCTATACATCCGTTGATATAGCCATCCCCATAAATATATATGGTAAGTTTACATGATATTTTGGGCAAATATGAAGCAAAAACAAGGCAAAGTTCAAAAATGCATTTTGATGTTAAACTTATTCAATTCTTAACCAATTCAAACAAACCTTAAATCAATCTTGGGTGTTTTCAAACAAGGAAAAAGATGGGCCAGATGGAATTTTAAAAAGATGCCTTGAAAAACAAACACGAAGGTAGTTGCCATTTTGGATAAAAATGCAATTTACAAAGCCAAAGATCAAACCAGTCATGCTATGGTCAGGAAAAGGGCTCAAACACAATTCAAATATCATGTATAAAAGTTCATGCATTCAAACAAACCAATCATGAGTTAAAACTCCAACTGTCATATGGAAATGAGAAAAATCAAGATACTTGCAAGTGTGATAAGGAAAGTATGTAACAGGCCAGATTGAGGTGAATGAAACACACATACATCCTCAAAACATCATATATGGTGTGTCTAAACCTTGAAATGTTCACAAACAACATGGATTTGTAAAAACACATGGCAACTGCAAATTAGTGAATGAAATGCATTTTCAAAGCTACAGCTCCATTCACTCATGTTTAAAACAATATGAAGGTCTTCACACCCTCCAAATACAACATACATGAAGTTCCAAAACAGATGAAACTTAAATTCAAACTAGAATACAAAGTGACTTGTGGTTTTGAAATTTATGACATAAGTTGCAAAAACAAGTTTCAAAACAGTTTGAACAGACACACATCAAACAATCACTATGATTTGAACAACATAAATAGAACACCAATAGACTCCTTGATCAACCTCACAATTGGTCTAGACAGCAATAAACCACACCAAAATCAAACCAAACCTGCCACTTGAATTAAGGCTAACAAACCTACAACTGATCCTAAACAGGCCACTGACACAAATGCAACCTAGCATGATAATGCCTACATCATTCATTTAAACATCAACTCCAATGCAAGTTTACAAACCCTGAGCAGTAGGCAACATAAGGAGCACAAGTGTTTTTTTTCTTTCAAAACAGTTTGACAGTCATGGGATACAAACATGGTTCAAATGCAAAAAAACTTCTCATTGACAAACAAAACATACACACACCACAAATATAGGGAAGGATGAGTTACCACTCTGAGATTAAGCATATTGCAAGCATACAAGATTTTGGTATGACAATTGGCTCAAAAATGCAATTAAGTAGTGAAATACAAATGTAGGTAATCTTAGACCAAACCAAACATCTACACATATTAGAATCAAACATATGAGTGAGTTACAACTCTAAAATCATGTATATACAAACAGAAAAACAACTTTGGGTATGTTGTGGCAGATTTAGTGGATAGGTGTAATTGGAAGGTGAAATGTGAAAACAAGCCAAGACAGCACAAATAACCAATGTGCACACATCAAAAATATCATCATGAAAGTATTTTAAACTCAAGGAAGAGCATGTGTCAAGTAGAATGAAAATTAGTGTATTGTAGAAAAAGTTGGAAAAATCTGCCTTGGCATACATTCACCACAACAGAGCATTTTTAAGGCAATGATTTCTTTAATGAAATGGATGTCATACACAAATCATGATGATGCTAACAGATGAGGTACAACTCAGAAAATGGATGAAATCCTTACCAAAACAGAAATTAGCATTTGAAGTTCATGTCATTCAAGAACAAAAAACTTAAACATGCAACAAACCATAACCATGATAGTTGGAGAATTTGGGATCATACACAAGTTACAAATGGATAGACTAATGGTTCAATGCACAAAAATCATGTAGAAAATGCTTGAAACAGAAAGTGATATATTTGGTATCAATGATGTTTTGAAAAAAAATGCACGAGAGGCATGGTAAGGCAGTTTGAACACCTAGGCAGATTTTGAGTACAAAAACATCATACGCAATCTTAAAATAGGTAAACCAATGAGTCTCTAAACATAAGGTCAAGCAAAAGCACACCAAGCTAAAAATGACATGTTGATTCCAATTTGACAGCAAAAACATATAATACTTCAAGACAGCAAAATGTAACAACATTCATATCTTTCAAAATCTCCACCAAGACACAGATCATGGACAAAATCAAACATTGACCAAAGACTTTGGATACAAGACATAGCAAGCATAACCACTTCATAGCAATGATAGGCAAGACAAACATGAAAATATCACAATGAAAACAAAGGCCACATTGATTCACACATGATCAAGGGCAAGGGGTAACTATAAGCAACTTACAAGTTATCTACATATCTCACTAATGAGCTAGGTTGGACAGTTCTAGGGTAAGCATATCACTATTTCAACATTGGCTCCTAAAACTACCAAATGACCAAAATCTCACTAACAAGTCCAAACTTGCAACCTATCATCCACATATCATTTACAAATGAAAATATATTAACAAAATAAGCATTATGATCATAAAACTAGGATTCTTGACAATGAAGCACAATAGGGCAGCCATGGTATATTTTCACACAAATCATCACAAAATGACAATACATGATAATGTATGATTAATAGATAGTTAGAATATCACATACCTCTTGTTGACCAACCTTGAACAAGCTAAATAGCTTAGAAACCCAAAGATACTCCTTCCTTTGCAATGAGATGAAGCTTACTTCCTCTTGAAGCAACAAAACCAAACTTCAAGACAGTTGGAGTTAGATGATTCCCAGTTGATTTTCAATGCTTTGGATAGTTGTAATATGACATATGTGAGGTGTATGGATGGTTAGAATAGCAAGGACAAGCCTAGACAAGGATTTGGCAAGTTTTGAGTATGGAGGTCAAACTTTCTTGGTGTGAAAGTTGACTTTTTGCAAAATGGTAGTTTTGAGATTTGAGGGTATAGACACCTTCTATACTATACTTAGGGATTGTGTGGATGATTTTGAGAAGCTTGGAAATGATAGAACTGGTCTTGAGCAGAGTTTTGCTCAAGACAACTTTTTGGTGAAAATGGAGATTTTGAGATTTTTGAGATTCTTGAGGAATGAGAGGAGAATGAGAGCTATGGTTTCTCTGGTTTCTTGAGATTGCTCTGGTGTGTTTGAACTCATAGATGAGGCCTCTATTTATAGCCAAACAAGAGTGAGGGCAGCCTTGGTCTTTTACCACTTTTGGAGGGAGTTTTCATGAGATTTTTAAGTGCATCTTGCAAGATTTCCTCCTATCAGCTCCATTGTTCAAAGGAGATCAGAAAACTCAAGTGGAGATGGACATGAAGTGACTGAGATGATCTGTGAAGGTAGAGTAAGCCAGCTGCAACAGTTCTAGCATGAAAAGTTTCTCTCTCCTTCTTACATTTGACTATTATATTGCCAAGTTGCAACAACTTGCTATGTTCATCAAAACCATCCTTTTTTTTCTGGTTTTCTCTCCATCTATGCCTCACATTATCAGTTTGAATCAAGATCCAAGGGCTAAGAGTGGCTTAAGTTGTGAAAATCCAAATTTGAGAATTCTTGACAAAGTGATTTCAAGTGTGACAGACCCAACTTCTATGGTGCATAACTTCCTGCTCAAACATGCTATTGAGGAGTTCTACCACAATTTGGAAAGCACTTAAGTAGATATATAACTTTCATGTTTTGGGAATTTCCAAATTCTAGATGACTACCGAGTCGACTTTTCGGTCAACCCTTCGATCATTCGGTGACTACCGAGTCGACCGTTGATGATCCGGACATCCTGAGGACTTGAAACTCTTTGGATGGACTTTACTAAGCCATAGGAACTTAATGGACTAAGATCCCACCATTGAAGAATTATTTAAACCAAAAGTCAAACTACAGTTGACTTTTTCTCGTCGAAAACCCTAATCGGGTACCTTAAATTGCACTGTTCTCAAACCCCGGGTGACCACTTCAAATTGAATTCATACTTGATCTAATGGAGTATATTTGATCTTGTGGAAACTTATTTGAAGTTGAATCAATCCAAAACATTGATTGATCAGACCACCGAAGTCTCAATTTTGCCGGTACGGAACCCTAATTCATCTGCATCTTAACAAAGATAAACTGACAATGGGTTAAGGTTAGTTAATCAAGTGAATATGATCCTACAATGATGATGAGAATCTAAGGGGTCAAAATTTGGGGTGCAACAGATGCCCCTATTTAAATATCTTCACTAGATGGTGATGAGAGATGACAATCCTCACAGAATCGCAGTGAAAGGTATTTAAATATAGCAAACCAGAAATTTTATCCCTTAGATCCGATGGTATGCAAAAGGACGAATGCAAATATTCCATGAATATAAATAATGTTATATGATGCTTGAATGCACGACAGATGCAAACACACGAGCAAATATAAAAGAACGGCAATACAACGAGTAACCACTCACGAGGACCCACACACTGGGGAAAGATTCAGGACCAAGTAAGCAAGATAGTTCAGACATGACTAAAGATACTTATTCAAGGAAATCTTTCATGCAGGGGACATAAATTCCTCCAGGGAAGACACATCTTCATTGGGGAAAGGAGATATGAGCCTCACTGGGGATAACCAGATGAGGAAGTCCACCGGGGAAGATAACAATTCTTCACTGGGGAAACGAAAGAAAAGAAAAGCAAACCACACTGGGGAAGAAACCCACCGGGGAAAACTTCGCTGGGGGATAAATCCACTGGGGAAGCAGAACTTCATCGGGGAAAAGATGGAACGAAGACACGAATCTCACTGGGGATAACCAGACGAGAAATTTACTATACCGAATAGTTTAAATGAGATCTTCAGAAAAAGGTTAGAAACAAGACCGGACGCGCCGGGGAAACTAGTATCCACTAGTTCTCTGAGACTCTACTGGAAAAGCAAAAGCTTCAAATGGGGAGACTGGTGACGACCAGAACCACGAATAACTTCAAACAGTGCTAGTTTCCACTAGACTTACTGGGGATATGGTGACGACCAAATCAATAACGGTTTCCAAGAAGTGATAAACATCACTAGACTTCTTGGGGATATGACGATGACCAAATCAAAGTTCCAATTACAATTGGGAATTCCAAACAATGTTGATAAAACAACAGGACTCTGGCTGGGGAAGTTGGTAACAATCAACTTTTAGCACTAATAACGATTAGTTTTCAAGCAATGCCAGTAACCACTGGACTTAGAGGGGACTGGTGATAACCAAATCAGGATATACCAATAACAATTGGTTCTGGATGATGCTAGTAACCACTAGATTTAACTGGGAAGATTGGTAACGACCGAGTCCAAGGAGACTAATGACCATTGGATTTTCAAGAAGTTTGGTAACGACCAGACCAAAGCGGTGATAACAATCTGATTTAAGCGATGCCAATAATCATTGGACTTAGACCAATTGGTGATGACCAACCCAGGTATACCAATAACGATTGGTTCTGGATATTGCTAGTAAACACTAGATTTTCCAAACAAGGCTAGTGACCACTAGACTTATAGAGATTGGTAATAATCGAATCAAGGGGTACCAATAGCAATTGGATTTGAAGGCGATGCCAATAATTATTGGACTTCAGGGAATTTTGGTGGCGCCCAACTCCAGTACCAATGACCATTAGTTTTTAGAAGGCAATACTAGTAACCACTAGATTTTTAGCACAGATTGGTGAAAACCGAATCAAAAGGACTCCAATAATGATTGGTTGGCTTTATAACAGAATCAGTGACGACTGGGTTTGGAAAAATTGTTGGTGATGACCAAACCAAGATACCAAACATAAATGGTCCTGGACAGGTGCTAGTGACTACTAATCTTCAAAGATTATTGGTGACGACCAAATCAAAGATGAATATTGGTAACAACCCCCCATTTGTGTAAATTGGATATTGCTAATCACCACTAGCTTCCCAGAGAAGATAAGGAAACCCCAGGATGTCAACTTTGAAGCGAACTTGTTACAACAGATCAAGGATAATGGTAACAGCCGAAGGATCTTAAAGGCAACAGCCAAACAAGCAAAAACCAAAACCAGAAATGCAAACAAATGCGTATGCTGGCATGATGCTGTACGTAAAATGCAGACCGACCCGCAGGAACAAAGGAAAGAAAAACAAAGAAAACAAAAGAGAGAAACTCGTCACGTTGAGTTTCAAAAATGCTTCGAGTCAGGCGAGACTTTCTTCTTCGGCCTAGATAACGATCTTTCCCAATAATATCCTCGTATTTCTACAAAGAAGAAGTCTTGGTTTAAGAGCCGGAATTGCTGTCGGACGCATCTAGCTTGGTCAACGGTAACAGCAAACTTCCACAACTTTGAGAGCTGTGTAATGTCATCAGATTACCTCTAGAACTTTTCAATCGTTTTATCAAATTGTGTTTCCCTTTTTTAAAACAAAATTTAAGTTTACAAAACACTTTGCTTTCATGAAACTTCGTATTAACGAATAAGTGAAATTGCATAACAAAAACAGAGGATCATAACAATAATTTGGCCAAAATCTGATTTTATTGATAGACAAGAACTTTACAAAGGGCAAAGCCTTGGGAACTTTATAAGCTTGAAAAATGGCAAACAGAAAAGATTACAGAATCCCATAATAATCTAGTCCTTTTAACTGTCAGCTCACTTGCTTCGCTGCTTCTGACGAGAATGAAAGGCGTCGATATTTCTTCTGATATCTTGCACAAAACTCTGCCCCAGCGTCCGCTAGCTTTTAAACATTGGGCTTTCATCTTGTTGAAGCACTAGAATCTCCTTTCTAGGTCTTCTGCTTCAAGCGTAGTATTTTCTCATTGCGTCTGAGTTGATGGGATACTTGAGTTGTTCGCCATCCATGGTCTCGAGAATTAGAGATCCTCCGGAGAAGACAGTTTTTACAACGAAAGGGTCGTCGTAATTGGGCATCCACTTGCCGCGCATATCCTTTTGAGTTGGTAGGATTTTCCTAAGCACAAGCTCTCCTTCCCTATACTCTTTGGGACGAACCTTCTTGTTGAACGCTCTGATCATCCTCTGTTGATAGATTTGACTGTAGCACATGGCCATCATTCTTTTCTTATCAATGAGGTTCAATGAGTCGAATCTTTCTTTTATCCACTCGTCTTCATCAAGCTTTGCTTCCGTCAAGATTTTTAACGAAGGTATTTTGACTTCGATGGGTAGCACAACGTCCATCCCATACACTAAGGAAAATGGAGTTGCCCCTGTCGAAATGCGCATTGATGTTCGGTATCCATGAAGAACAAATGGTAACATCTTGTGCCAATCTTTGTAAGTTACGACCATCTTTTGTATTATCTTTTTGATATTTTTGTTTGCAACTTCAACTGCACCATTCATCTTGGGTCTGTAAGGAGACGAATTGTGATGTTTGATCTTGAAATCGTCACAAAGTTCCTTCATTGTTTTGTTGTTCAGATTCGACCCATTGTCAGTGATGATCTGGTTAGGGATACCATATCGACAGATGATCTCCTTTTTGATGAGGCGAGCAACCACTTGCTTTGTCACGTTCGCATACGACGCTGCTTCCACCCACTTAGTGAAGTAATCAATTGCAACCAGGACGAAACGATGACCGTTGGAAGCTTTTGGCTCTATTTCCCCAATCATATCGATGCCCTACATTGCAAAAGACCATGGTGATGTCATCACAATGAGAGGATGTGGAGGGACATGCACTTTATCGGCATAGACTTGACATTTATGACACTTTTGAGCGAAGAGTATGCAGTCCGTCTCCAAAATTAACCAGAAGTAGTCTGCTCTTAAGATTTTCTTAGCCATGGCGTGGCCGTTGGCATGGGTGCCGAAGGTTCCTTCGTGTACTTCAGTCATTATGAGATTCGCCTTGTTTTCATCGACACATCGGAGTAAAACCATGTCATGATTTCTTTTGTACAAGGTACCATTGCTGAGGAAGAATTTAGATGACAATCTTCGTATTGCTCTTTTGTCAATTGTGGACGCATCAGCGGGATACTCTTGATTTTGAAGAAAATTCTTAATATCGTGAAACCACGGCTTCTCATCAGATTCTTCATCTATTGTCATGACGTATGTGGGTATTGTCCTTCTTTCGATGCGGATCAGAGGTGCCTCGTTGACAAACTGGACCTTCCACATTGATGCCATCATGGCTAGCGCATCGGCAATGTGATTTTCTGCTCTTGGTACATGCTTGAAGGTAATTTCATCAAAATATTCAGCCATCTCCAAGATATGAGTCTTGTAAGGGATCAACTTTTTATCCCTGGATTCCCATTCTACTTTGAGTTGGTAGATCACTAAAGCAGAATCACCAATTACTTCCAAGATTTTGATGCAAAGATCGATGGCAGCTTCCAACCATAAGATGCAGGCTTCATACTCGGCTATGTTGTTTGTACATGAGAAACAAAGTCGGGTTGTCACGGCAGTGTACCCTCCAGTTGGATTTTTTAGAACAGCTCAGACACCATGTCCATTCTTGTTTGACGCTCCGTCAAACATCATTGCCCAGCGGGATCCAGGCTCGAGACCTTCTTCCGGGCCAGGCTCTGGTTTTGTGCACTGAATATACATCACATCTTCATCAGGAAAATCAAATTTGAGCAGTTGATAATCCTCCATAGGATGCACTGCGAGGTGTTCTGACAAGAAACTTCCTTTGATAGATTTTTTAGCAACATATTGAATGTCGTACTCTGATAAGAGCATATGCCATCTGGCCAATCTTCCTGTTTGGGCTGGCTTTTCAAAGATGTACTTGATGGGGTCCATCTTAGGAATTAGCATTGTGGTGTGACAAATCATGTACTGCCTCAGACGCTTGGCGGCCCATGCTAACGCACAACAGGCTTTTTCCAGGGGAGAGTAATGACTCTCGCAATCAGTGAACTTCTTGCTCAGATAGTAGATTGCGTGTTCCTTCTTTCCTGACTCATCAGTTTGGCCTAAGACACAACCCATTGAGTCTTCTAGCACTGTCATATACATGAACAAAGGCCTTCCGGGTACAGGAGGAATCAGCATCGGAGGTTCTTGTAAGTACTGTTTGATTTTCTCAAATGCGGCCTGGCAGTTTTCATTCCATACCACTGTTTGATCTTTTCGTAACAACTTGAAGATCGGCGTGCAAGTAGGAGTCAGATTGGAGATGAATCTGGAAATGTAATTCAGACGTCCTAGGAAGCCTCTGACTTGTTTCTCAGTTTTAGGAGCAGGCATCTCCTGGATTGCTTTGACTTTGTCGGGGTCTACTTCAATTCCTCGTTGACTAACGATGAAACCAAGTAACTTGCCTGAGCGAACTCTGAAGGTGCATTTTACTGGATTTAACCTTAGTTGATACTTTCAGAGTCTCTCGAATAGCTTCAGCAGATGATCCAAGTGGTCTTCTTCACTTTGGGATTTTGCGATCATATCATCTACGTATACTTTGATTTCTTTGTGCATCATATCATGAAAGAGTGTGACCATGGCCCTCTGATATGTTGCCCCTGCATTCTTCAAACCAAAAGGCATGACCTTATAACAATAGGTGCCCCAGGGTGTGATGAAGGTTGTCTTCTCCATGTCATCTAGATCCATCTTTATCTGATTATAACCAGAAAATCTGTCCATGAATGAGAATACTGCGAAGCTTGCAGTATTATCCACCAAAGTGTCAATATGTGATAAAGGGAAGTCGTCCTTTGGACTTGCTTTATTTAAATCCATGTAATCGACGCACATCCTGACCTTTCCATCCTTCTTCGGGACTGGTACAATGTTTTCCACCCATTCTGGATATTTGGATACTGCTAAAAAGTCGGCATCAATTTGTTTCTTGACCTCGTCTCGGATCTTAAGAGCCATGTATGGTCTTGACTTGCGAAGCTTTTGTTTGACCGGAGGACACTCTGGCTTCAGGGGGCTCTTGTGCATAACAATGTCAGTATCCAACCCTGGCATATCTTCGTAAGACCAAGCAAATATATCGACATAATCTCAGAGGATTGCTATTAGCTTGTCATTGATCTCTGGCCTTAATGATGCCCCAATCTTGACTTCTCTTTTTCTTTTTCTGATCCCAAGTTGATGACTTCAGTCTGCTCTTTGTGGGGCTGTAGATAAACATCTTCGTAATCAGCCATTCTCTTCAACTCTTCTAGGACTTCTAACTCTTCGTCATTCTCTTCTTCAGCTTGAAAGACAGATGAACCGCTAGTAGAAGGAGCCAAAGTATAATAGGATTCTGTGGTGGATGGAGGTATTCTGCATGTTTTATTTTGGAACAATTAGACACACACACAGAGACATGCAGATGAAGGGTTGTTTTTATTTTTTCAAAAAGATTGCCATTTTTTTAACAAAAAGAGTGAAAATGATGCGCAAAGCAATAAGCAAGAGTTTTAACAAAAACACTTTTTCATTAATGATTTTCAAATTTGCAAAGTGGCCCAATACAAAATAATTCGCAGGCCTTGGGCAAGACCAGGAATTTTAAAGAAAAACACAAAGCTAACAAGCAGAGTGAATTACTCTAAGGGTAAAAAGATGGGAACTTCCACGGCCTCCCAGTTGCGCAAAGCTGCTCCTCCCCTAGTTATTAGATGATCCAGATTACCATCTTCATCTTCAGCAATAATGGCGTTGACTTGTATGCCGCCACTGGTGAATATCTCATTCAAAGACTTCTTCTTTATGGTGCTTTCTTCTGGCTCGCCTTCTAAAGTTGGTTTGTAACCCAACCCTTATCGATTATTTTTGGCTCGAGCGTTGACTTCGATGACCTCTCCCCATCCCAATAGGACTCCAGCTTTTAGTGCCGCCTTAATACTTTGAGCAGAGGTAAATGAAGGCCCACGGGTTATGTCTGATTCATCAACTAGAACAGCGTGAGCTATTTCTAGTGCTTGGAAGGTCGTTTCGAGGGAATCTTCATCAGCCTCAATATACCAGAATGATGATAAGTTGCTCACCATTAAGTCTTCTTCTCCATGAAAGATGACCAACTGGTCATCCACAACAAACTTCATTTTTTGGTGGAGAGTAGAAGTGACAGCGCCAGCTACGTGAATCCATGGTCTTCCTAGTAGACAACTGTAGACAGGATTAATGTCCATCACCTGGAAGGTGACTTCGAAGATTTGTGGTCCAATCAGGATAGGAAGATCAACTTCTCCTATCACGGCTCTCCTGGATCCGTCAAATGCCTTGACTATGAGAGAAGTTGGCCTCATGGTAGCACCTTGATACGCCAGCTTGGCCAATGTCCTCTTAGGCATTACGTTGAGCGTTGATCCTATGTCAACAAGATCTCGAGACATTGTATCCTCTTCACATTTGACTGACACATGTAGAGCACGATTGTGCTTACGCTTCTCAGCTGTCAGATCATTGTCGTCAAAACTCAATGTGTTGCAGGTAGTGATATTTGCTACAATGGAGTCAAATTGCCCCACTGCAATATCTTTAGTAACGTGGGCTTGTGTCAGGATTTTGAGCAAAGCTTGGCGATGCGCCGGAGAGCTTAGAAGTAAAGCCATGACCGAGATCTTAGATGGTGTTTGATTTAGTTGGTCCACCACCCTATAATCACTTTGTCTAATGATTCTCAGAAATTCTTCTTCATCATTTTTGGCGCTTTCTTTTCCTTTAACTAAAGGTTCTTTAGCAGCGACTGCCTCTGGAACAGGCTTCTGGGGAGCAGGAGCTTTTTGAACAGAAATTGCTGGTGGAGGAGCCACATTATATGTTCGAGGTTGGTAGATGCGACCACTCTGGGTCATTTTGCTTACACCGGCAATGTTAGCCACATTTGCTGGTTTCTTTTCTTTGAAGATCCCCTCGCACCATGAATAATCTTGTTTTGGTGTCACAGCTCTTGGGTGAGGCTTAGATCCTTCCCTTGGTTCAAACCTGGTATGTCCTCTCCCGAATTTCGGGGGTGCATCGTCGCGGAATACTGGCCGAACGTTTTTGTTGTTGTTGTTGTTGTTGTTGTTATCATTCCTGAATATAGCTCTTTTGTTGGGCTTTTCTGGCATGTTAAACACAGGTTCGATGACTGCCACATCTTCCTCCTTTTTCCGGTGAGCGATTTCTATCATCCCCTGTTCAATCATTTCCCGAATGTCTTTTTTCACAGCGTCACAACCCTCGGGATTCAGCATGCATTCTTTGCAATCTTCGTGAGATGTTTTAAGCGACCATGCCTGAGCCAGGCGTTTGTGTAGGTCTGCCAATGGCACTTTGATCTCACCAACAATGGTAACTTTCTTATCTTCTGACCCCTCACCTTCTTCTGTAATGGCATTGACTCCACCATGATTTGGTAGAGGGTTGCTCTTTACGTTGGGATGATCGTCTTCGAAGGACAAAATTCTTTTCTCGATTAGTTCACGAACTAGATGCTGAAGGGCGAAGCAACCTTCGAGATCGTGGCCTGGAGCATTCTCATGAAATAGGCGGCGAGCATTTGCATTGTAATAGAACGGGAGCGGATTAGGTGGAGCACCTAATTTTCTTGTTTTGACCAGCCCTCTTTCTATTAACATGGGAAACAAATCGGTGTAGCTTATCGGAATAGGCTGTATTTTCGGCCTATTTGCTTGATAATTCGCCCTCGGAGCCCTGTTCTGCGGCTGTTGACCTTGCGACTGCTGGTATTGTTGTTGATTGTTGGAGTGATATTGATGTTGATTGTTGGGGTGATATTGATGTTGATTGTTGGGGTGATATTGATGTTGGTTGTTGGATGCCCCAGGCTGGGGACCATGCTGTGATGAAGGTTGAAAAACCGGAGTCACCGCTGCCACATATGATGGATGGTACTGTTGGCGATGGCTTCTGGAGTTTTGTGCTTTCTTCCCATACGTGATCGCACTCACCTCTCCCTCTTTCTTTTTGTGGAAATTGCTAAGTGGCTTCTTTGTTGTGCTAGCGCTTGAAGTAATATTTGGAGTGGTCACTTTTCCACTCTTTAAACCTGCTTCCACCTTGACCCCCACTGCCACAATATCAGAGAAATTTGTTGTAACACTACTGATCAAACGTTCATAGAATTTTTGCCGAACTGTATCCACAAACCAGTCTGCCAACTCCTTTTCAGTAAGGGGAGGCTCTACTTGTGCTACAGTTCCGCGCCATCTTTACGCATACTCCTTAAAGGTTTCAGTATTTTTCTGCGTCATATTGAGAAGCTGACGACGATCGGGAGCTAAGTCCATGTTGTACTTGTACTGTTGAATAAAAGCATCTGAAAGGTCTTGGAAACTGTAGATCTTCGCTTGATCTAAATTGAGGTACCACTTAGCCGAAGCTCCTTTAAGACTATCTTGGAAACAGTGTACTAACAACTTGTCATTTTCAATATGCGGAGCCATCCGCCTACAGTACATGATTAGGTGTACTTTAGGGCAGGTGGTCCCCTTATATTTGTCGAATACTGGCATTTTAAATTTCTGAGGAAATACTAATCCAGATACCAGACATAGGTCCTTGGCATCAGATCCAAAGACATGGCTTCCTTTGATGGCCCTCATCCTCTTGGCCATGATGTCCATCTCCACCCTTAATTTTTCGTGTTTTTCTTCCTCGACTTCAGAACCGTCGGGTATATCAAAGATTGGCTGTTGATTGGCGAAAACAGGTCGTACTGTGGTAGGTCCACCCGCCAGAGTGAAAATAGGATTTCTGATTGTTGAGTCGAACAGGGGATTGAGACTCGAAGACTGCATATTGTTGAATGGTGGCACAAAATCCCGGGACATGCCATAGGGAAATTCTGCTGAAGTAATAGGAGCTACTGTGACATTGGCCGCTGTTGTGGCAACTTCGGAGATTACTGTAGGTTGTGTGTCCATCTTTGCTTTGATTATGTTGAGGACTTCCATGATCTGGCTGACGTCCCCTTTGATCCCTTCGATGTCGTTATCCATTTGATCGAACCTCTGGTCATTATCTGCCATCTTCCTTTGAGCTTGGGACCGTGTGTTGTATCTGTGAGTACCCAGCGTGACTCCTTCTCTCTTTTCTCTCTCTCTGAACAAGAACAAAGGATGAGTTGCGGAACCCAGATGCAAGACCGATGCAGGATGGCATGTGAATGCAAATGCAAATGCGGATGCATAAACCATTCAAGGAAAAACAAATTTTTTGTTTACAAACAAAAAGTTAGAACAACATGTAACGACATGCTTAAAAAGCGTTTTTCATTTGATAGCTGAAAATCTATTACAATAGGGTGGCCCTTGCTAAAAAGCAAGACCTTTCTTACAAGAAAATGAAAGTAAATGCAACAAATAGGATTTCAATCCTTTTTAGGGAAAGCAGGGAAATGGTGAAACAAAGATCAATCTAACAAGATGATCCTTCTCCTTCTTGGACTCTGACATGAACTTGGTCATGGAGGATAATTTCCCACAGGTCTTCGTTCTCTCTTTGCACTTTGATCAAAGCGTATTTTAGCTCTTCCCTAGTTGTGGGGACTTCAGGCTCCATGGTTATCTCATAATCATGAGTATAGAACATGGTCAAGGCAATTTCTTTTGACCATAGCAGGTACCCCCTGGTAGTTAAGCAACTTGCATTCTCCATTGGAGTTAGACCCGAAAGGTGTGGATCTCTTTGAGCGTATTGAGCATTAGCTTCTAGTTCTCGGTTGCGACCAGTTTCGCAGAAGCAAGTCCTCAATAGTTCTGGTTTGGGCTCTGGTCCGGTAGGATACCCATATTGACGCCGGGCAAGGATAGGATTGTAAGTGATAACCCCTTCTGTCCCAATGAGAGGCACATTGGGGAAATCTCTGTAACTAGGAATCATGACTTGGTCATCGAGGCTGGTGTCATACCATGTGATGTCATGGTGCCTGAGAGTGACGAGTTTAGAAACCCATCCGCTTTTGGTAGGAAGCCTCCAAAGGATATGAGTCCTTGGCAGATGAGAAGTAAACCATCGGTCAAGTAGTGCAAGGAAGCATGAGAATTTCCCGCGATCATATAAGATGAAGCGGTGGATAACTACATAAGTATCAGCCAGTATCATGTTGACCGTATTTTTGATGATGAAGAGGAGGATCGCCTCTTCACTGATGAAGTCGTAACTGCTTGGGAAGAGATACAACCCATATATCAGAAATGCCAGAATCGCCTCAAAAATGCCTAGATTTCTGCTTTCATAATGATATTCAGCCATCTCCATTAGAGGTCTGGCATCCATTCCGTACCACCCTCCTTTCGCTCTCATTGGTGGTAAATCCTCCAGCTTGATATGTAAGGCTTTAGCCAAGTCCCTCTTCTTTGGTTTCCCATAAGGGAGCGTAAAAGTCCATGGAATCTTCAAATAATCAGTATACTCCTCGATGGTTGGGAGTAGCTGAAAGTCTGGAAATACGAAGCAATGGTAGGTTGTAGAGTAAAACTCAACCAAGGCTTGCAACATGGGCTGGTTGATCGGAGCGCTTATCAGCGATAATAGGTCTCCATATTTGACTATGAAAGCAGTGGGATTTCGGACAAGTCTAGCTAACATCTTTAGACGGCCCAATCTCAGATCCAAAAACGGAAGCATGTCTCTTCTTACCATGTTATTGTCTGCAAAAAGAAAAAAAATTGAATTTCCTTGAATGGTTAGAAGAAATGCAAATGTAAATGCAAATGGTGTCATGGAACTCAGACATTTACGAACATCAGAAGTCGCCATTTCATTGATTAACAAAATGGATTACAAAATATTGTTTCCCCTTACAAGAGTTTTAAACAATAGCTAAATGAATCTTATCAAGGTTCCCCTAGCAGCCTTAAGTTGAGCTTCTCGATCTTTCTTTCCATCTGAATCTTCTCAAAGATGAGTATGTCCACAATTATCTTCCACGGATTAGACTGAGGTTCATAAGGTTCTTCTAGTGCTTTCCTCTTCTTACAAGAGAGGATTTCTTCGTCTTTCAACTGGAGTTGTTTCTGGAGCTCCGCATTTTCTTCGACGACTATTTGATACTTGTGCTTCCAAGCTTCTTCAGTTTGATGTGCTTTGACCAAAGAAATCTTCAACTTTTCTTCTTCAGACATGAAGACCAAAGGGTGTTCTTCCTTCAAAGTCATAGGCTCTTGCTTAGGATAAGGCATCCTTAGCGTGATGACTCTTTTTCGAACCCATTGAAGGTAAGGTTCCAAAGAGACACAGTTGATTCTTCCAAGATCCTTCTTCCCTTTCTTGTGTAGATGCTTCCAAGCCTCTAGAATTTTCCCTTTTAGTCCTTGACTATCTTCCTCTTCTTTGAAGAAAATGTTTTCCACTTGAACACCATTAGGTTTGTCTTTTAGAGGGTATCCCAATTGTCGGCGGGCGAGTATTGGATTATAATTGATTCCTCCATTAGCACTGAGAAGAGGTACATTGCTAAAATCCCCACAATTATCAATGATCAATATCCCATCATAGTCACGACTATACCAATCAATATCGGAGTGGCTAAGATCCATGATCTTTTGCGACCACCATCCTTTCTTTGGATCCCAAAAAGCATTGGCTTTGTGCAAGTGTGAAGTGAACCATTTGTATAGCAAAGGAGCGCAACAAGTGATCATTCCTCCATTATGAAAGTTCCTCAGATGAACAGAATGTTATGTGTCTGCTAACAAGGTAGGCACAGGATTCTTCTTCAAGAAAATTTTAATGGCATTGAGGTCTACAAAATTCTCAAAGCTAGGGAACAAGAAGATGCCATAGATGAGCAAGGCAAGGATAGCCTCGAATGGATCCATGCTTAAATGATCCGCATAATACTGAGCTTTTTCAACCAAGAACTCTGCTTTTAACCCAAAAACTCCTCCTTTTGTAATCAGATTCTTTTTTATATCAACCACTCCCAAACGTGTAGCCTTGGCAATGTCTTGTTCTTTAGGTTCCTTCTCCACAATTGGAAAAGGAGAATCTTCAAGAATGGGCAATCCAACCAATTGAGAATACTCTTCTAGTGTGGGCACTAGCTGATAATCAGGGAATGTGAAACAGTGGTAGAGCGGATCATAAAACTGGAGAAGAGTAGAAAGGAGCCCAATATCCATCTTTATCTTCAAGAGTAGCAACAGCTTCCCATACCGGCTTTGAAATCCCTTTGGATCTGTCACTAAGGCGCTCAACCTTTTCAAGTCATCTAGATTAAAACCCTTGTAAGTGTACTTCAAAGTTTTCTTTCTTTCATTGTTCATGACGACCTCTGATGTTTACAAACAACAAAGTCTGAGTTCCATGAAACCATATGATGATATGATGGTATGAATGCAAAATGCACAAACACAGGCAAATGCATATGCACATCACACAAGCTTAGGTTTAAGGACAAGCATGAGTCCAAGGGTCTACCCATCCCCAAAGATTGTACTATGGATTGATTGTACCTGCCGAACGGGTTCTACAAAGTTCCCAGAGTCATTTACCCATCTTTCGAATATTATCAATTTCCCAAATCACATGGTAATCGATAATATTCTCAAGAGAATCTCGTCTGAATGTAGTACCGCGTATCAACTATTTCGGAAATACTTCGTTATAGTCATCGCACTACGTCCTAATAAGGCCAAAGTGGGGTAAATTGTATTCTAAAAGTCCACAGTGTCATGGGCTCCTTCGTTGAAAGTAGCATTGTTTTCACGAATACTCGATCAACAATACTAAAACTTTCAAGAGGGCCTACACTGAGCGGTGGTTTCTTAAGTTAGCTTGGTCGGGAATCAACTCCCTATAAGCCTTCTTGAATATACCACCATCCTATCATAATTTCACTCAAGTCCGGGTATAGGACCGTCTCACCACACAAGACACCCAATACCCAACAGTTAAACAAATATATTGACAAATATACATGTTAAGCAAATATTCACAAATATAGCATGCAATTAAAAAAAATAGGCTAAACCCTCAAGTTAAGTATAAATTTCCCCAGTGAAGTCGCCATTTCTGTTGCGGTGAGAATCGTGATACCAAGCTATTGATTAACTTGAATCTTTAATTCTTAAATTACAACCGGACTTTAATTTATCCAAAGGAATGGTCTAAAGAAAGAAAAACCTTTTTCGCAATGTAACAACAACGCTAAGAGATTCGAGGATCGGGGGTTGGTTATGCATAGGGTAGGTATTTCACATCCTAAACATCTGTAGTACTCTACAGGAACCTTTTGTTTGTTTCATGCTAAGTTTGGTAAATGTTTGCTAAGGTTTGGGATTGGGTAAAGGGTGAAGGTTAAATCCTAGGGAGAGTTTCTAAGTTTGCTCGCAAAGACATCGCGTCCTCTGCCTACGTATCCTAACTAGGATAGAATCAGAGCAATCGTAGTTCACCTCACTAGGGTTGAAGAACACTTGATTATGATCAAGGTTCAAAGGGGAACAAACATATCCATGCTTGTATAGAGTTTAACAAAACTCTCTAGATCTATGTTATAACACTCAAGATGGGAGTAAGTAATCATTACTATGATTCTTACATAGAGTTAACAAACTCTATCCTAAGTTCTAATTGAAGAACACTCCTAGTATAGGTGAGGCTTTCTAGACTTAAATCAAAGTCTAATGGCTCGTATGTTCTAACTTAACTAAGCTAGGGTTAGGATGACTTCACAAAGTCAAGGGAGGTGTAAATGAGCTATCCAATGACACAAGGGTCAAGGGAGAGACTTTTCCTTTGGAAGGAGAGAGGGAGACAACTTGGATGAGAACTAAAGAGTTCCATCACTTGGGGAAGAAGTACTTAATAAAGCAAATGAACAACTGAGCAAGATGAAATAAGATTAAGACAAGTAAGCATGCATATTACAATAAGCAGATACTTTAAATAATACCCATCGTTACAACCAATAGTCAAATATCTTAACAAAGATTGGAGCATATCTTAATAAAGCTTGAGGACATATCTTAACAAATATTGAAACATGATGAAGGTAACAACCACATAAACAAATCACAATTTGAAAGTAAGCATGTCATAAGTTCAAAGCATAGCAAATGTAACAACAATATGCATAGATGATAATCAAGACAGGTAAATCAGTTTAAACTCATAATTTAGGAGTAAAATAAAATAAGATCATAGTGACAACCAAAGGAGAGTACCCTAGCATGTTAACTAACAAGGGAAATAAAGATCTCACAAGAAATTTCAAGCATGTTCAAAGGAAATTATCAACAAGTAAGATAACAATCTTAGCGAATGAACACATTTCCACATAACCAAAGGGCATCACAATTAATAACAACATGTAATATTCCTATATCATATAAAAATAGACATTTTAACAAACATATTGCAAAAAGAATGGATCCAAAAGGGTGAAAAATGAGAGAGTTTTGAATATTTGAAGATTTAATGAATTATGACAATAAAACAAACAAATACAAAATAAAAGGAAAGGGGCCACACTGGGAATTGAACCCAGGCCCCTTAGCTTGCATGCCACAAACTTAACCACTGAAGCACTCACATGCGCGCTACCAAGGTGGAAAAACATGATGAAGCATGAAAAAACAAAAAAACAAAAGGATTCGACCTCCACACGGGTCGAACCCAGGCTTGGCTGGTGAAAGGTAAGATATGCGTGCATGCTTCTACCACTGGGGTGGCTATACATGCGTTGATATAGCCATCCCTGTAAATATATATAGTAAGTTTACATGATATTCTGGGAAAATATGAGGCAAAAACAAGGCAAAGTTCAAAAATGCGTTTTGATGTCAAACTTATTCAATTCTTAACCAATTCAAACAAACCTTAGATCAATCCTGGGTGTTTTCAAACAAGGAAAAATATGGTCCAGATGGAATTTTGAAAAGAGGCCTTGAAAAAGAAACACGAAGGTAGTTGCCATTTTGGATAAAAATGCAATTTACAAAGCCAAAGAACAAACCAGTCATGCTATGGTCAGGAAAAGGGCTCAAACACAATTCAAATATCATGTATAACAAGTTCATGCATTCAAACAAACCAACCATGAGTTAAAACTCCAATTGTCATGTGGAAATGAGAAAAATCAAGATACTTGCAAGTGTGATAGGGAAAGTAAGTAACAGGCCAGATTGAAGTGAATGAAACACACATACATCCTCAAAACATCATATATGGTGTGTCTAAACCTTGAAATGTTCACAAACAACATGGATTTGTAAAAACACATGGCAACTGCAAATTAGTTAATGAAATGCATTTTCAAAGCTACAGCTCCATTCACTCATGTTTAAAATAATTTGAAGGTCCTCAGACCCTCCAAATACAACATACATGAAGTTCCAAAACAGATGAAACTTAAATTCAAACTAGAATACAAAGTGACTTGTGGTTTTGAAATTTATGACATAAGTTGCAAAAACAAGTTTCAAAACAGTTTGAACAGACACATATCAAACAATCACTATGATTTGAACAACATAAATAGAACACCAATAGACTCCTTGATCAACCTCACAACTGGTCTAGACAACAATAAACCACACCAAAATCAAACCAAACCTGCCACTTGAATTTAGGCTAACAAACCTACAACTGATCCTAAACAGGCCACTGACACAAATGCAACCTAGCATGATAATGCCTACATCATTCATTTAAACATCAACTCCAATGCAAGTTTACAAACCCTGAGCAGTAGGCAACATAAGGAGCACAAGTGTTTTTTTTCTTTCAAAACAGTTTGACAGTCATGGGATACAAACATGGTTCAAATGCAAAAAAACTTCTCATTGACAAACAAAACATACACACACCACAAATATAGAGAAGAATGAGTTACCACTCTGAGATTAAGCATATTGCAAGCATACAAGATTTTGGTATGACAGTTGGCTCAAAAATGCAATTAAGTAGTGAAATGCAAATGTAGGTAATCTTAGACCAAACCAAGCATCTACACATATTAGAATCAAACATATGAGTGAGTTACAACTCTAAAATCATGTATATACAAACAGAAAAACAACTTTGGGTATGTTGTGGCAGATTTAGTGGATAAGTGTAATTGGAAGGTGAAATGTGAAAATAAGTCAGGACAGCACAAATAACCAATGTGCACACATCAAAAATATCATCATGAAAGTGTTTTAAACTCAAGGAAGAGCATGTGTCAAGTATAATGAAAATTAGTGTATTGTAGCAAAAGTTTGAAAAATCTGCCTTGGCATACATTCACCACAACAGGGCATTTTTAAGGCAATGATTTCTTTAATGAAATGGATGTCATACACAAATCATGATGATGCTAACAGATGAGGTACAACTTAGAAAATGGATGAAATCCTTACCAAAACAGAAATTAGCATTTAAAGCTCATGTCATTCAAGAACAAAAAACTTAAACATGCAACAAATCATAACCATGACAGTTGGAGAATTAGGGATCATACACAAGTTAAAAATGGATAGACTAATGGTTCAATGCACACAAATCATGTAGAAAATGCTTGAAACAGAAAGTGATATATTTGGTATCAATGATGTTTTGAAAAAAAATGCAAGAGAGGCAAGGTAAGGAAGTTTGAACACTTAGGCAGATTTTGAGTACAAAAACATCATACACAATCTTAAAATAGGTAAACTAATGAGTCTCTAAACATAAGGTCAAGCAAAAGCACACCAAGCTAAAAATGACATGTTGATTCCAATTTGACAGCAATAACATATAAGACTTCAAGACAACAAAATGTAATAACATTCATATCTTTCAAAATCTCCACCAAGACACACATCATGAACAAAATCAAACATTGACCAAAGACTTTGGATACAAGACATAGCAAGCATAACCACTTAAAAACCACTTCATACCAATGATAGGCAAGACAAACATGAAAATATCACAATGAAAACAAAGGCCACATTGATTCACACATGATCAAGGGCGAGGGGGAACTATAAGCAACTTACAAGTTATCTACATATCTCACTAAAGAGCTAGGTTGGACAGTTCTAGGGTAAGCATATCACTATTTCAACATTGGCTCCTAAAACTACCAAATGACCAAAATCTCACTAACAAGTCCAAACATGATAACAAAGCACAAACTTGCAACCTATCATCCACATATCATTTACAAATGACAATATATTAACAAAATAAGCATTATGATCATGAAACTAGGATTTTTGACAAAGAAGCACAATAGGGCAGCCATGGTATATTTTCACACAAATCATCACAAAATGACAATACATGACAATGTATGATTAATAGATAGTTAGAATATCACATACATCTTGTTGACCAGCCTTGAACAAGCTAAATAGCTTAGAAACCCAGAGATACTCCTTCCTTTGCAATGAGATGAAGCTTACTTCCTCTTGAAGCAACATAACCAAACTTCAAGACAGTTGGAGTTAGATGATTCCCAGTTGATTTTCAATGCTTTGGATAGTTTTAATATGACATATGTGAGGTGTATGGATGGTTAGAACAACAAGGACAAGCCTAGACAAGGATTTGGCAAGTTTTGAGTATGGTGGTCAAACTTTCTTGGTGTGAAAGTTGACTTTTTGTAAAATGGTAGTTTTGAGATTTGAGGGTATAGACACCTTCTATACTATACTTAGGGATTTTGTGGATAATTTTGAGAAGCTTGGAAATGATAGAACTGGTCTTGAGCAGAGTTTTGCTCAAGACAGCTTTTTGGTGAAAATGGAGATTTTGAGATTTTTGAGATTCTTGAGGAATGAGAGGAGAATGAGAGCTATGGTTTCTCTGGTTTCTTGAGATTGATCTAGTGTGTTTGAACTCATAGAAGAGACCTCTATTTATAGCCAAACAAGAGTGAGGGCAGCCTTGGTCTTTTACCACTTTTGGAGGGAGTTTTCATGAGATTTTTAAGTGAATCTTGCAAGATTTCCTCCTATCAGCTCCATTGTTCAAAGGAGATTAGAAAACTCAAGTGGATATGGACATGAAGTGACTGAGATGATCTGTGAAGGTAGAGTAAGCCAACTGCAACAGTCCTAGCATGAAAAGTTTCTCTCTCCTTCTTACATTTGATTATTATATAACCAAGTTGCATCAACTTGCTATGTTCATCAAAACCATCCTTTTTTCTGGTTTTCTCTCCATCTATGCCTCACATTATCAGTTTGAATCAATATCCAAGGGCTGAGAGTGGCTTAAGTTGTGAAAATCCAAATTTGAGAATTCTTGACAAAGTGATTTCAAGTGTGACAGGCCCAACTTCTATGGTGCATAACTTCCTGCTCAAACATGCTATTGAGGAGTTCTACCATAATTTGGAAAGCCCTTAAGTAGATCTATAACTTTCATGTTTCGGGAATTTCCAAATTCTAGATGGAACTAGGTTGAAAAACCCTTCAAAGTTGCTAAAAAAACCACTTAAAAGTGTCAAATAACTTAGAATTTTTCTAAGTTATTTCCCCCTCAAAAATGAATTTTGCTATAACTCCAATTCTATGCCTTTTTTTTATCATGGACCACTTTGAGGATTTTGTAGGATTTGTCAAGAGATTTCTAATGAGCTTTGAACCACTTCAATTGGATGTGTGGTTGAGGAGTTATGGTCTTGCCCCTTTCGAAACCCTAATTCCCGATTTTTGCGATTACTTCTTAACCCTTGATCCAATGGTCATGAAATTTTATTGGGAGGTGTAATATGACATAAGGAACATTTTTGAATCACATCTTGAAGTCAAATTCCTTATTGTTGAAGAGTTGACTTTTCGGCCAACCGTTCGATCATTCGGTGACTACCGAGTCGACCGTTGATGATCCGGACATCCTGAGGACTTGAAACTATTTAGATGGACTTTACTAATCCATAGGAACTTAATGGACTAAGATCCCACCATTGAAGCATTCTTTAAACCAAAAGTCAAACTACAGTTGACTGTTTCTCGTCGAAAACCCTAATCGGGTACCTTAAATTGCACTGTTCTCAAACCCCGGGTGACCACCTCAAATTGAATTCATACTTGATCCAATGGAGTATATTTGATCTTGTGGAAACTTATTTGAAGTTGAATCAATCTAAAACATTGATTGATCAGACCACCGAAGTCTCGATTTTGCCGGTACGAAACCCTAATTCATCTGCATCTTAACAAAGATAAACTGACAATGGGTTAAGGTTAGTTAATCAAGTGAATATGATCCTACAATGATGATGAGGATCTAAGGGGTCAAAATTTGGGGTGCAACAATGTTCACCATGAGCTTGGATCAGTACCCCAATGTCACAACATCTTGTCTGACATTCTATCTTCATAAAAACCCAAACTGTTTGAAAGCACAAACAATCTTGGTACCAGCACTCTTGCAGCAACAGATTCTGAATAGAAGTATAACTCCCCATATAGGGTAACCAATGCACGTGAATGGAAAACATAAGACGCATCTTCATGTCTTCAAGAACGCATTCTCTGTTCAACACACATGTTGAACGCATTCACCATAAGCACATAGTATCCCCCATCAACCAAAAGCTCTCCCTTTATCTTTGACAAAAGATGCTCCTAAATCATTATATCTCAAGACCAACTCCCTGCTCATACAATGAGAGGGTATCAAACTGCTCCACTTCTTTCTATAGCTTAGGATAGATCTCCCATACTCCAAAACATTCTTTACCTCATCATTCTTCCGTATGATAGGTTAGAACACTTCTGAGTCGCCTAGTGACCTGATCACTTCCATATGCCACATTTGGATGCAATCAGCCAATGATCCATTCTAGTCTTGTATAATGCCTTCACATCATCCTCCAAGATAGTCATTTTACCTTATTATTCTCCCATATGAAAAGTTAGAGTACTTCTTGGTTAAGATGTGAATCACATGTTCTGCACCAGATCTTCAAGTCCTTTGCCAAGGAAAACCAACCCATATCCACTGGTTCTTTATCTGCCCCCACTGAACTTACTTCTGCCTAGTAATCCAACTGAAGATCTTCAGAGAACACAGCTCCACCAGCTTGATCAAATACATCTCCAAAAGAAGGTAATCTTTTGTACACAACTTTGGGCTTCTACCACAAGCTCTAATCTATGAACAGATCCTCCTTTGGTCTTCAACCAACTACCCTTCTGCACAAGAGTAATTAGTTCCAAGCGTGAACAGTCCCAGAACCTTCGGTGGTCTCCAAATAACTACCCTTATTCACAAGAATAGTTCTCTAAAGGCACACTACTTAAATAACCAAATGCCACTGTTTGGTTATTCAGCATCTTTCAGAGCTTTAGAAAATCTGCTAATCCACCAGGGCATTTTGATCTTCAAATTCTTCTTGCTCCAAAGCAAGGCATCTACTCCTTCACACAGCTCCCACAAACTGCATGATATGAAGCATTAATTCCATTCATACCTGAGAAGATCAACTTATCTTAAAATGATGTGCCACAACATCACTTGAGGCCTTGAAGTTTCTGCTTGATGTCACAACTTTGGTTAAGACATTCAGCTGGAGAGTTCAGGCTTCCATTCTGCCACTTAGAAGATTCTCTTTACTCAATTAGAACAAGAGTACATAGGCTTGATATCCAGCTGGAGTAGACAACTTCAATCCTGCTTTGTTGTACCACAACACTTACCTTAAAGTGCTTTTGCTTCATGAACTCCTCTTAAGAGAGACCAAACGTGCCAAGGCTTGACTCTTTAATGAGGAAGGGTCACAAAGGAAATCTTTACACAAGGATTCCCGTTTTCCTTAAGTAGAGACTTCTTTAGAAAGTCAGAGATAACTGCCACTTATCATTGACCTCCAATATGACCAAGGTCATATGCTCCTATGCACTTAGATCAGAAATAAACTGACCCGAGCAGTGCTATCACCAACACCATCTTCTAGACACGTTTCTTGCCAGGAAACTTTCTAGCTAATAGATCAGGTGCTTCTAGTAGAATCTAGAACACAACTACTGCACTCTAATACTCCTATAGAGCAGATTTTCTTCATCTTCACTCCCATTACCACTCCATTCTAGCCTTAGTTTCTGGCCAAGAACCTTACTAGAATGAGTACAAATCCAGCTATATCTCCTTTGATCTATGGATTTACTTCTTGAATCAACAGAATTCTGCACAATCTTTGTTAATGGAATATCTCAACATCTGGTTGAACATCAGATCTTTGAAGTAAACCAAGCATATCAGGGCTTGATGCTTGTGCAACAACTGAGAAGACAACTTGATCATCAACTAAGGATAATTCATTAAATATTTGAGAATATCTCAAATAGCAAAGAATATTAAATCCTTATAATGAATCCTTCTCTAAACTTCATGGATAACCAATTAAATATGTGTGTAGTCCACAAATAGAAATTGGTCTTAAATCCACACAACTTCAGGAATACCAGGGCTGAAGCACCCTTAACCTGCCTATGTCTTCTTCTGCAGATAGAATCCTTGCAAGTCATGAGTGGTGAAAATAAATCACCTCCCACTATCTTCTCTACATAGCTTCCAGCAAACTGTAGAACACAATAGAACAGCCCAGGCATACAACAAATCACTGCTGCAAGCACCATCTACCAATCATATACACAGTTGCCACAGCCATGCATCAGACTGAATATAGGCCAATCTTCTCCCAGGGCTACCAGAGTTTTTTCATCAGAAAATTATTCAGCGGAACCACCAAAAGAACTTCTTCAACATGCCCTTATAGGACATCATACAGAAGTAGCCACTCCTTTGGTAACACAATCACCAGGTCATAGAAGCTCCTATATCCGAGGGCACAGCAGCAGATACCTAGCATTTTTCTCAAGCTCCTCATTTATCACAGTCAGCAACGTCATGACGTCTGTTGTGACATCTGCAGGCTGACAGACCTATTTATCTAACCATTTAAATTGTGCAAAATTGTAAATGCAAAAAGATAAATAACACCAGTAATTGTTTACCCAGTTCAGTGCAACATCACCTACATCTGGGGGCTACCAAGCCAGGAAGGAAATCCATTATTAGCATAATTAATTTAGAGTTAAACCTCCAATTTACAATCCTCACTTAATCTCTACCCAATGCAATTTTAGCCTAGAGACACTCTAGTACCTGAGTATACCCACTTACTCCCCCTCAATTAAACAACAGTGATATCAAATAATTATAGAAATCAATATGAAGAGACACTTCATATATACCTTGATCATGCTTCACAGTTTTGATCAAGGAACTCACACACTCTTGCTTCACAGCTTTGAGTGAGGCACGACCTAGAATCTACCTAACCAATGCAATCATCAACCAGACAATTGCTTGGATTACAAGTATTCCTAAACAGACTTTACACGTGAAGACTAGCCTTCTTCACTTACAAATATGTCTATCTCAATGTATCAAAGATACAAAGGGTGACTTACACACAAGGGACTCTCAACCCTAGACCTCTATTTTACACTCTGGTTTTTCTTGATGTGAGTGCTTACTTTCTTCTGCTTCTGCTCCTCCTTTTATAGCAGTGCAGACTAGGCTTGGGCTGCTCCAAAGTAACAAACATTAGTTCCCTAAAAATTAAAACTAATTTCCACTAATCAAGGTGCTGTCAAATTAGGTCGTGATACCGCCTATAATCTCGTCTGAGATAACTCGGAAATCATAACAGGTTTCCTCAAATTTAGCCTGAGATATATCAGGTATAATAACAGAAAACAAACCCAGCCCGTCTGATGTCATACGATCAATGTCATAACATTGGTCATGACATTCAACTTCACTTCCTCTTAGCTGACCAGCTTGCTCTGCTGCACACTTCTGCAGAATCTTCTTCATGATTATAGAAACAAATGTTGTATAGTTCCCTAAAAAGTATCAAAGATCCTTTTTATGAACACACATTAAATCTGCACTTTGTTCCTAATGATTCTTTTTGGCCTGTACATACTGATGAGGAATGTCCAACAATACCAAAACACTTATGTCATAGTAGCCCCTTCTGTTGTCATGCAACAATGTCCTGCTTAAAACACATGACAACACACCTCACTCACCACTTGTGAGGAACTTCATCACAACTTAACCTGTTGTGGCCACTGCTAACACATAGCAGCTATTGCTGTACTAGACATTGATGCATGACACTCAGCTCCTTCTGCATCTATGACAACAGTTATGTCATCAGCTCCTGCTAGCTCCTGCTGCACCAGTAGTGATGTCATTAGTCATCAGCCCCTGCTACACCACTATTCTTGCTGTTTCTCACACATGACAGTAGTTCTGTCATGACAGCAGATGGATGTCACGACATTCAGCATGACATTCTCATTAAAACACTCCACAGCAGTTCTGTCACCACAGCAGATGGAGATGTTATACTATCATGCTTAACATCAGTGCAGGATCATGTTTTACCAAAATTTAGCCAATCATAGAACCATGGACAATTCTATATCATAGAAAAATGGAACTAACACATCTGATGGAGCAAAGTTACCTTGGCGTTCATGTTGTTCTAATAAAGTAAGTTCTGGGAAAATTACAGTAATTATGTAGCATATGATAATATTTATGATTGTTAAATTTGTATTTGCATTATTTTTGTATTAGTATTTACATTGTTTCGTATAAATTATAGTACAATATATTATATCGAAATGAGGATTTCTAGCCAAAATATAGTTTCTGAGTTGATGAGTAAATTCAAAAGTAGATATTTTACATAACTTTTTAAATAAGACAGGTGTGAGACACGATATTCTCACATCAATTTAAGAATAAAGCATCTGGCTAAGAAATACGGTTATAAATTAAAAACAACACCTATTTAAAAAAAAAATAGGTTTAATATGTTTCTTTTAACACCTTATTTTGGATAATAAAAGTGTTACAAATTAGTTTCAAATCAATAATAGTTCAAAAAGTATATTTAATACCAGTTTTTATAATTAAAAAAAGAGGTACACTCTATGCACTTTTTACACCTATTATAACATCGGTATCAAATCAACTTATTTTACGGATTTAAAAATTGGTGTCATATATGATAATTAATATACCGATGACTATAACACCGATAAAATAATAGGACTTAAATCTCTAAAAAAAAATGGGTGTTAAATCTCTTATTTACACTAGTAATATAGATAATAATATTTGGGACATTCTCTTGGTGAAGGAAAGTATTATTAAATAAAAGGCAAGAGTAAAATGAGTGAGTGATGGTGATGTGAACACACGTTTCTTCCATTCTCTATTGAAAGGTATATTAAGAAGGAACTTGATTTCTGCATTCCGGGTGGGAAGTGCACTTCTGGAAGCTGCAGACTCAATTAAAAGGTTGTTTCAGAACATTTTGCTGATACGTTCGTGAAGGATTCCTTGCTTAAACTTGGTTTTGATTTGAATGGCCTTTCAAAACTATACGAGGATGAAAGTTTGATGTTGGAGGAAGAGTTTTCAGTTGAAGAAGTCATTAAACTAATGTTCGAATGCGACGACGACAAGAGCCTGGGACCAGATGGATTCAACTTGTATTTTCTCAAGCGTTGTTGGGATATCATAGACAGCGATCTGTTCAAGTGCATTAGCGACTTTCATGCCTCAACTAAGTTACCTAAGACTATGTTTTCCTCCTTCGTAGCTTTGATTCCAAAGTTGGATAGTCCGCAAGGTATGGATAATTACTGACCTATCAGTCTTATAGGCTGTGTTTACAAGGTTATTTCTAAGATTATGGCAGCTCGCTTATGAAGGGTTATAGATAAGCTTATTTTGGCGGGAGAGTTACTTTGTTGAAGTCGGTATTGTCTAGTCTACCTATTTATTAATCATATTACTTCTATTGTTGATGATTTTGGTTTCCAACATTATGAACAAGGTTACATCCATGGTCCTCTCCATGCTAATCATTGCTTTGGCTTAGTTTTTTTTCTTCGGTTTTCATTCAATAGAATGATCAAAACACAGCCTGTAATACTGATCAATAAAGAACACAAGCGAGCAACTTTGTCAACCAAAGAAAATTGGGAATTTACTAGGGAACTAGGAATTAGACTTGAGTGATAAAGTAAGTTTATTTATGCTGCCAGAGATTTTACTAAACTCATGGATAACCGTCATTAGGTTGCTCTGTTGGAATATTTTATAATATTGATAGTATTTAACTATTATATTATAATCATTATTATGTGGGTATATATATTTTAATTATATTATGTTTTTATAAAATTAAAAGTCTTAATTGATTAAGTGGTCAGATAAATTTAAAAGACTATTTAGAAGTTAGTTAATTAATTAATAGGATATGAGCTCAAATATGAGTGAATTTCAGGATGTTCTATTTGGAAATAATGAGAACTCTAATTGGCCATCATACTATATATAGGCTATGATCCTCAATATACCGTACACAAATAATTTATCTTTTCTCCTCATCTGAAGAGAATTCAAGGCATTTGGAGTACCGGTTAAGGAGGAACCACAAGCCAATGAGTGCTCGTCATCTGTATCTCTTTACTTTGTATTTCAGGAAAGTATAATATTGTCGTGTCAATGATTCGATTATCCAGGTATTCCTAATCTCAATCCTTGATAAATTAACATGGTGTATATCCTAGTTTATATATATGCTCATATAGTTTCCGCACTAAAGTAAGACTATAGTTTTAATATTTGTTAATGAGCATGTTTTTATAATTATTATTAAATTAATTCCAACAAGTGGTATTAGAGCAAGTCTTCATGTTTAGTTTATTGAAATTTATCCTCTAAACATCAATATTTTTTTATTTTTTACTTTTTTTATCATGAAACATATATTTGAAATTCATGATTTTTTTTAATATAAATATATATATATATATATATATATATATATATATATATATATATATATATATATATATATATATATATATATATATATATATATATATATATATATATATATATATTGAAATACAAGAAACTTAGAGACATTTGAATAAACCGTGTGTTTTGAGAAGCACTACGGAGACATTATTATATATAGATAGATTATAACTAATTACATGATATAGTCGATGTAGGACTATTCTATATACAAATATTCTTAACACTATATATATTTACAAATATAAACATTCCCCCTCAAGTTTGAGCATATAAGTCAAATGCACCAAGCTTGTTACATATATAATTAGTTCTGGGGCTTCGTAGGGATTTTGTAAACACATATGTCAATTGATCATTAGAGTTGACAAAGCTTGTGACGATGTCGCCTGACTCGATCTTCTCTCTGACAAAGTGACAGTCTATCTCAATATGTTTTTTCCTCTCATGAAAGACTGGATTTGAAGCAATGTGCAATGCAGCTTGATTATAACAAATAAGTGTCATTGGTCTTGCTTCTTCAATTTGAAGTTCCTTGAGCAACTGTTTTAACCAAATAAGTTCACATGTTGCCATTGTCATGGACCTATACTCTGCCTCGGTGCTTGATCTTGCAACTACATTTTGTTTCTTACTTTTCTAGGATATAAGGTTTCCTCCAACAAGTACACAATACCCAGAGGTGGATCGTCTATCAATGGGTGACCCTGCCCAATCAGCATCGGAGTATCCAATTATCTGGTTATGTCCTTTATCCTCACACACAAGACCTTTTCCTGGAGCATATTTGATGTATCTCAGAATCTGGATAACAACATCCATGTGTTCCTGACAAGGGGAATTTAAGAACTGGCTTACCACACTGACTGCAAAAGAAATGTCCGGACGAGTGGTTGTGAGATAATTCAACTTTCCAACCAATCTCATATACCTTCCTGAATCAGATAGAGGCTCCCCCTGATTGGGTAGTAGTTTAACACTTGGGTCCATAGGAGTATCGGCTGGTTTAGCATTTAACAAACCTATTTCTTCCAAAATATCCATAACATATTTCCGCTAAGAAATCACCAAACCATCTTTAGATTGAGCTATTTCAATACCCAAGAAATAGAAGAGTTTACCAAGATCTTTTGTCTGAAATTGTTTCGAGAGATGTTGTTTCAACTGGAGTATTCCCTGCTGATCACTACCAGTTATGACAATGTCATCTGCATACACAATAAGATAAATACACCCTTGGGGTGAGTGGCGATAAAAAACAGAATGGTCAGCTTCACTACGGATCATACCAAATTGTTGTACTATAGTGCTGAATCTGCCAAACCACGCTCTCGGAGATTGCTTAAGACCATAAAGAGACATGTGTAGCCTACAAATCATATTCGATGACTCCCTCTAAGCAACAAACCCAGGTGGTTGCTCCATATATACTTCTTCTTCAAGATCACCATGTAAGAATGTATTTTTGATGTCAAGTTGATGAAGAGACCAATGTCGAATGGCTGCAATTGCTAGAAGAAGTCTAATAGATGTCATCTTGGCTACAGGCGAAAATGTATCACTATAATCCAACCCAAAAATCTGAGTGTATCATTTGGCTACCAAGCAAGTTTTAAATTGATCAATCTTACCATCTGGACCAACCTTCACTGTACAAAGCCAACGACAACCTACTAAAGATTTTCCATGAGATAGAGAAACCAGTTCCCAGGTACTACTGCTTTGAAGAGCACACATTTCATCAATCATTCCTTGCCTCCACTCAGGGTGAGATAATGCTTCACTTGGAGTTTTAGGTATAGAAACAGAAGACAAAGAAGACAAACAACTATACTGCAAAGGGGAAACACGATGATAACATAAGTAAATATGCTCAGTTACCATATTAGAGTTTAGCCTAACACAACCTTACAAAACCGGTAGGTAAGGTGAGGGGTGCCACTCTATATAAACTATTTCAATGCTCTATCTCCAACCAATGTGGGACTTTAGAATCTTCCTAATACACCCCTTCACGCGCAACACTCTTTTTTTGGGCTTGGTGCATGGATTTAAACGGTGGGCTGCCCCAAGGTCCGATCGATAGACTCTGATACCATATTAAAATACAAGAAACTAAGAGACATTTGAATAAACCGTGTGTTTTGAGGGTCTTCTTCATATCTAATTGACTTCTATCTCAGGGATATGAACGCTAATGCAGTTCATTTTCCTATGTTTAAACCGGTAGGTAAGGTGAGGGGTGCCACTCTATATAAACTATTTCAATGCTCTATCTCCAACCAATGTGGGACTTTAGAATCTTCCTAATACACCCCTTCACACGCAACACTCTTTTTTTGGGCTTGGTGCATGGATTTAAACGGTGGGCTGCCCCAAGGTCCGATCGATAGACTCTGATACCATATTAAAATACAAGAAACTAAGAGACATTTGAATAAACCGTGTGTTTTGAGGGTCTTCTTCATATCTAATTGACTTCTATCTCAGGGATATGAACGCTAATGCAGTTCATTTTCCTAATATTACTCAGAGGTTTACACCATCCAGCATTTTCAATTCTCAAGCATCTCTTTTCGTTTCGGACAAATTCAGGGTCTTCTTCATATCTAATTGACTTCT
Organism: Lathyrus sativus; assembly: GCA_963859935.3. Lineage (NCBI taxonomy): Eukaryota > Viridiplantae > Streptophyta > Magnoliopsida > Fabales > Fabaceae > Lathyrus > Lathyrus sativus. The sequence goes on along the minus strand of OZ012736.1, from coordinate 397,812,076 downwards.
ATCTCAGGGATATGAACGCTAATGCAGTTCATTTTCCTATGTTTAAGCCGATTAGATAGGGGCATCTGTCATACCCTAAATTTGTCCTACCCTTTTTGTAAATATTTTCGTATTTATGGTTTCATGCCATTTAGACGCGTGTCTGCTCGCAATTGGTTGATTTTTCAGAACTCTATCTTTTTGACCAATTAAAAGGTGACACGTGGCTTAATACAAATTCTCTGTGAATATTATTTTATTTCAATTTCTCAACTTTTCTCTTCCTTTTAAAATATTTCTAGTAATAATAGTATTTTGTATATATATTAGATTATTTATATTAATTAGATTTATATCAATTTATTTGTTAGTATAATATTAGTTTTCTTATAGTTTTATCAATCTGCTAGTTATAGTTAATATTTTATATTGTTAATATTAAATTAGTAATCAATATGTTTAATTAATAAAAAGGGAGAGAATATTGTTTGAATAATATTTGCTGAGTTGCATAAGGCCCATCGGGTAGGCCCTTCAGAAGCTGGAGCTGGCTGAGGTTATAAAAAGGAAAGGGAGAATTGATTAGAGAAACCCTAAACTACTGTTCACTAAAATCAGTCGCCGAAGAAACCTTCTCATCCCTTCTTCTCAAACCCTAAACGCCGCACCCTCATAAAAACCCTAACGGCCGCCGACCAACCCTACCTTTCTTCTCCCTCATCGTTTCTCCCCTTTCTTTCGGCCGTCTTTCACCACCAGAATCCAACCCCTTTTTTTTCTCCTCCGTCACTCTTTCGTACAACCCTCGCTCACGGATTCATCAACAGCAGAAGCGCCAAGCTCTGCAACACGACCCAACCATCAACTACAAGCACGAGGGCGCGAGTTAATTTCTTTCACAAAGCTTGTCAATCCTGCATCTTCGTCACCAGATTTGAAGCAACGTCAGCCAATGAATCAGCCGCGACGACCTCTTATGACAACAAATCAATAATCTCGTTTGCGTGTTGGTTGGTGTTTATCCTTTCTGAACTGATGTCTTTATTTGATTGTTGTTGGTAATGTTGTTGTGTATTTGATATTTGATTCTTGATATTGTCTCAGTTGGGTGTGAGAATAAATTTCTGGTTTTTTATTTTTTTTGGGTTTCCCAGTCAATATATTAGAAAGTTGCAGTGAATGTATGAAATTACTGATGCTATGGTTTTTTTCATTCAAAAGTATGATTATGCTCTGTTGAGGATGGTTTTTACGGTGCTGTTTTGTTCTGTTTTTGACCATCAGCCGGTTTTGTTGAGGTATTATTCTTATCATGATTCTTGTATAAGTTTGATTAAAGAAGACAGTGGTTCCCCTGTAAAATCAAGTGTATAGTTTGTTGTTTATTTGAGCCATATGATATACTAACTCATGATGGGTGTACTGTTTTTTTTAGTTATGAATAACATAATTAAAATACAAATTCTTTGGTGTTCTGATCTAATTTTGTGGTTTTAATGCATCGTTTTGGTTACCGACAAACTTGTTAATCGACTCAGCAACATGGTTGTCATATATGTTCGCGGTATTTCGGAGTTGGTTTCGATTTTTGCAGCATTACGTTAATGTTAAGTTTATGCATCAGATGTAAACAATGCAGGGTGTCATATCCATTGATTATTCGGATTCAGTTTCGGTCCATATTCGTGGGTTTTGTTTTTTCTGTCACAACATTATAAACTCATTTGTTTTGAACCATACTGCAGGTATATGTTTTCCTGTAATGAAATCTGTTGTCTCATGCTTGTTTTGGTTTAAATATATTGTTAGCTTCTTTTCGATAATGATAGTTGTGGATTTCGACACTCTGATGCTTGCCTTTTATGCTTTTGACTACGCACCCATGCTGGTGTCAATCGGTTCCTGCTTGAGTTTTCGTTAGTGATAACGTTTGCCTTGTGCTTACTTCAAACACTGTCTTTACGATGCATACGCTGCTATAATATCTATGATACAGTTTTTCTCTGCTGGATCTAATTTGTTTTGTGAAGAGTGCATTGTATGGCCGAGGCCACTTCGAGGTTGTTTGATTTTTCTTCTCCTGTTGGTTTGCTGCCGTGAGATGTGTTCGCAGGGATGTTGCTGGCATGATTGTGTTCCTGTCATGGGAAACACACTGGTTACAGCACTGGGAGGAAATAATACTTGGATCCCGCAGCAGAAGGTCGAGTAAACGCGACATGGATTCGTAGAACAACACCATTGGCAACAGGAGGAAAGGTATCGATTACACTGCTGCAGGCTCGAGGTGTCATTGTTTTAGCTCATGACAAGCTCAGTATCCGGAGTCGACGTCGGTACCCGGGGTTACTGATCGTGGTCTCGTTCCAAGACAAGTGAAGAAGGTTGCTATCCTTGGTAGAGGACTAATGGGCTCTGGAATTGCAACCGCTTTAGTGCAAAGTAATTATTCTGTCATATTGAAAGAAGTAAACCAGAAATTTTTGGATGCTGGTATCAATAGGATTAAAGCAAACTTACAGAGCCGTGTTAAGAAAGGTACATTGACTCAAGAAAGATTTGAAAAGTCCTTCTCTCTTGTCAAAGGTTCTCTTGACTATGAAAGTTTCAGAGACGTGGATATGGTGATAGAGGCTGTCATTGAGAATGTTTCCTTGAAGCCACAGATATTTGCTGATCTTGAAAAGTATTGTCCACCTCATTGTATACTTGGTAGCAACACTTCCACAATTGATTTGAACCTGATCGGAGAAAAGACCAAGTCTCAAGATCGAATTATTGGAGCCCATTTCTTCAGTCATGCACATGTTATGCCACTTCTGGAAATTGTACGAACCAAGCAGACATCTCCTCAAGTAATAGTTGACTTGTTAGATATTTCAAAGAAGATAAAGAAAACTCCAGTGGTGGTTGGAAATCTCAAAGGATTGCTGCTACTGCATTTTGCTGTTGAAATTAGGATGGTATCAGTTTTGTTTTGTGAGCCTCATGTTACTTAAAATAATTATGTTTTTAAAATAGTTCAGGACCTGATTATAGCATCGTTATAGGGGGTCACATTTGGTTTGCTATGAGGGTAGTTTTTCAACTTAAATAATTAATTTAATTCATCTTTTAACAAATCATTTTTTTTAAGACAAAATAAAATAAACAATTTCAATAAGTTATTCAAACCTTTAGTTTTATTTCAACCTCAATTAAATATTTTTCAATGTGATTAACTAAAACTTTTTTTTATCAATTTACAAAAATAAACTTTTAAGATCTAGCATTTTTTGAGTTTTTTTGAATGAATACTATTGGGGCGTACGCCTTGGGTAGTAACATTTAACTTTTTGTTTCAAAACGCATCTTCTAATCATATAGACAAAGAAATTTGAGTCCGGCATTCGATATTTATTTTCTCCACAAGATTGCTATTTAAATTTAATATCATTATCTAATAATGTTAATTTATCATTGACCTTTCTTGGATTTTTGGATGATCATTAGCGAGGTGTACACCTTAAATAATGTATTATTCAACTTTTTGTTTTAAATACACTATTTTGAACAAAGGAATATTATAGGAGTCTAGCACTCTGTGTAATATATTCGTTGTTTATTCAAACATTATTTCTTAAATTAAATCAAAACCATCCTCAAAAAATAATTTTCCAAAATCTTCATTCAAATTATGTTCTAATCAAATTGTGAGAAACTAAGTTCTTGAAGTCTAGCACTTCTTGAATTTTTGGATAGTCATTACTAAGGTGTACACCTTAAGTAGTGTATTATTCGACCTCTCATTTTCAAAAATTACATTTTTCTAACAAAGAAATGTCATGAGAATTTAGCATTCTTTGTGATATTTCCTTCGTTCATTCAAGCATTCTCCAAATGAAAAAGGTGTCGTCGAGATCTAGCATTTCGATAATACCCCAATTAATTGGTTGTGAGGCCCGCGTCTCATTTATCAAATAATTGTCATTTCTCTCATTTTCAAATCCAATCTCGCCCTCACATCTCGTACCTCAAATTATTTTCATACCTCATTTAACTTCAAATCTTTTCCAAACATTTTCTCGATCACACTTCGAAAGAAGGAGATTCTTGGAGTCTAGCATTCCCTGAATTTTCGAGTGAATAGCTCCCGAAGCACGCCCTTTGGGTTGTTATTCACTCAACCTTTCGCCTTTTTCAAACTCAAACATCTTCCAACGTTCTCTTAAGTCGAGTGCTCGTACGCATTCGCGACCCACATTTCGCACACATTCACAATTCCTCGTGGTCTCGATATTAGGAGCACCCTCAGGGACTAATATCGTTTCTCACTCCCTTAACCCTTGACACGTCGTCAAGCCGGTTCCATCTTCAATCAAATCCTCGACACGTCGTCGAACTACTTCAAACCAACTTCTTCTGGCCTCGCATGCCATTCTTCGATCCGATCCTTTCATAAACACATTTTTTTTTTAAACTTACGAAAGAGGGATATTCTTAGAATCTAGCATTCTTTGAATATTCGAACGAGTAACTCTTGGGAGCGCCCCCGAGTTGTTATTAGTTCATTCTTTCGTTTTCAAAATATCCAACTCTTATCTTCAACTCATTCAACCCAATTTCCGAAAGAACTGAGTTCTTGGGATCTCGCATTCCTTGAATTCTTGAGTGACAAGCTCTTGAGGCACGCCCTTAGGTTATTTGTCAGTCACTCTTTCGTCTCTCAACTCAACGTCAAACCAATTCAAACCTCATCTTTTCGTAGTTGTTACCACGAACTACGGACGCTCTGATTCTTTATTCATTCTTGAATATAAGATACGTAGGCACGAGATTGCGATGATCTTGGCGAGCACACTTCTATCCATCTTCCGTTTTCCCCCATCCTTTCCCGTAGTCGAACTACGACGCTCTGATTGCTCATTCCCGTCCGAATGAGCATACGTAGGCACAAGGGCCCCAATCCTTGGCGAGCACCCTATCTTCTAACCACCCCATTCCCCTAGCATCTTTATCTTTTACCCTACCAATTCTACCTTTATCAACAAGAAGAAAAACAAGTAAACCTAAACAACACTCCCCACAATTACCTTAAGAGGTTCCCGTCGAGTACGACGGACGTGAGGGGTGCTAATACCTTCCCCTCACGTAACCGACTCCCGAACCCGGAACTTGGTTGCGACAGCCCTGTTCCTGTCTTCTCGTTTCAAGAGGTTTTCTCGATATTTTCCTCTCCCGTTTATTCGGGAAAAATAAAGTTCGGTGGCGACTCTGTCGAACCGTAATTTCCGCGCCTTTCGCGCGAGGGTCGTATTTCCGAAATGTCTCCGTGATTTTTCGAGGTGCGACAGGTGGCGACTCTGCTGGGGACGCATTGCTCCATGCAAAGAGAGAGTCGAGCCTATCTTTTGGTTTGTGAGGAGTGTTTGATTTTATTTGTTTTCTTTTTGTATTCGTTCTCTTGTGGTTTTTATTTGCGCTTGTTATCTGGGCCTGTTGGTTTTTTTTGGGATGGCATCATGAGTAAGGCTCTACACCCGAGCTTTGGTAAAAGCAGAGAGAACACATAGTTTAGAATTGGTAGTCGAGTAGTGTTAGTCTCCGAGGACTCGCTCCTTGTGGGCCTAGCATGAAAGCTCCTCCAGAGGAGACCTATTCGTAGATCTTGTTGTAACGCAGCTAGCCTGTTGCACGACTTGATTAATGAAGGGTCCGTGATTCTGGGAACCTTTGTTAGCACCAGTTCCGATATTGGTGGTCGTGTAGTGTTAGTCTCCAAGGACTCGCTCCTTGTGTGCCTAGCACGAGGACTCCGCTCAGGAGAGACCTTATCGTCATTATCGTCGTAATGCAGCCAGCCTGTTGCGTGACGCTAATACGACTAGTGTCCGTGATCCTGGGAACCAAACATAGAAACCATCCCGTGAGTGGGATTATGGGTAGAATGTTTAGACCTTCCCGTATAGGTTGTACCTGTCAGTTTTCTTTGAGCAGGAATTATGGTTACTTATCTGTTACAGTTACCAGCTTCAGGAGTTGTTGGAGTTGTGATCCTGTGATCCTGGATCTTGTATCTTGCATTGCATCTTGCATATCATTTGCATTGCATTTCATATGTTGTGCATTTTGCATTTCCAGTCCTCCAACAGAATCTTATGTCTCCGTTCCTTCTTCTCCAGTAAATCAAGCTGATTCCTCGACACCAGTACGCAACTAGAGCCAATACCAGACGAGTGATGGAGCAGATTCAACAGGAGCAAGTCGCCTTCAGGGAAGAGTTGGATTCCATGAAAGGAAAGATCGACCAGATCCTCGAAGCCATCCTCACAGCCAGGAGAGAGGAAGAACAGCGTGAAGCCGCCGCTGTCGTCAACCACAATGGACAAGGGTCTACTGCCATCCCTTTGGTTCAAATTCCAAGTTCTCATGGGATGCCGCTGAACTTCAACAACACAGCCGAGGGAAACACTTCTCAACCAATCCCAGCGCCTGGAGTTACCGTTGGAGTTATCCCGCACGCCCAGCCTGCTGCTGTGCAAATCCCGGCTCCTCATGTCGAAGATACTCTGATGGATCAGTATGACGACGTTCAGAACTATCATGCTGCTATCCCTATTGCCAGTCCTGTCGCTGCTCAGGATTCAGAAGCCATGAAGATGTGCCGAGATCTAGCCGAGAAACTCCGAGCCATGGAGGGGCATAATTCAAATTCTTTCAGCGCTCTGGAATTGTGCTTGGTGCCTGATGTTGTCATTCCTCCAAAGTTCAAGGTGCCCGAATTTTCAAAGTACAAAGGTCTCAGCTGCCCAAACATTCATCTGAAGATGTACTGTCGCAAGATGGCTGCCTATGCCAGAGACGAGAAGCTCATGATCCATTGCTTCCAGGACAGCCTGTCTGGGGCATCACTTGAATGGTATATGCAGCTGGAGCGTAATAGTGTGCGTACTTGGGCCGAGCTAGCTGATGCATTTGTCAAGCAGTACAAGTACAACACCGATCTTGCTCCAAATCGTACTCAGCTTCAGAGTATGACTCAGAAGGACAACGAATCCTTCAAGGAGTACGCGCAACGATGGAGAGAGCTAGCTGCAAGGGTGCATCCACCTCTTGTTGACCGGGAACTTATTGACATCTTCATGGGCACTTTGCAAGGCCAGTACTACGAAAAGCTGATCGGTAGTGTCTCCGCTGGATTCTCTGACTTGGTGATCGTCGGTGAGAGAATTGAGGAAGGGTTGAAGAGTGGGAAGATCCCAGGAGGTTCTAACAGTCAGGCTAATGCCAAGAGGCCTTTTAATGGATACAAGAAGAAGGAGGGTGAAACAAATGCCGTCTTCGTGCAGAAAGGGCAAGCTTCTCAACAAGTTCCTGCTCCTATGCCTTATCAAGTTCCCTACTATCAGTATCCATATGTTGCTGCTGCGCAATATGCGCCAATGCCTTATCAGCCAGCTGTTCATGCAGCGCAAACTCAGATGCCACGGCAACAGGCTCCTCAGCAACAAGCCTACAACCAACAAGGATATCAGTATCCTCCTCAGCAACAACAGATGCAAGCAACTCAGCAACGACAAAGTGCTCGCCCACAACGTCCGCAGAGAACATGGAGGCCAGAAAGAGTCTTTGATCGTCTACCAATGCCATATGCCAAAATCTTTGCCCAATTGATGGAGAAGAAAGCTGTTGTTCCGAGAGACTTAGCTCCTCCAACCGTCATTCCTGCCGATTACGATGCAAATGCTCATTGTGAGTTTCATAAGGGCGCTCCAGGTCACACCATTGAGGACTGCAGGGCTTTCAAGCATATAATTCAAGACATGATCGACAGGGATGCTATCAACTTCAATGGGAAGTCTCCAAACATCATCAACAGTCCGATGCCACCAGTCAACTAGCGCCAACGTCAGATTGTTTCCAGTCAAGTTTATTCCCCGAAGAAGGCAGTCATGTTGCCATTTCATTATTCGCAGTTTCTTATGTTTTGTCTTTGTTTATTTAAGTGATGTATGCTTTGAACAATTGCCATTCGTATTTGGTTTTCATTAATGTATCGTTTATGCATGTTTTGAAATGTCGTATTCACTCATTTTCACTTATCACCAACACATTTATTCATTCCACTCTATTCACTGTTGTTTAGCATGATTTGAGGGAGGATGATGAAAACGAGATACCCATAATTGCAAATCGTATGCTTTCAGACCGAATCTCGTCAATGATGTACAGGCATTGTTTCAATTCCCCAAACACCGGAGTTATAAGGAGTTAATCCATAGTAAACCACTTCGAGCCTAGAAGTAGCAGTTTCCTTCGGATATTCAAACCCTTACACTCAACCTGGGGCAGGGTAGCGTTCAGTTAATCCAATCCCGTATTCGAATCAATATCTAAAAGACGGTTGTCCATCAAAGACCCATACTATGGCAGTCACAGCAAAATCAAAAAATCAAGAGCTAGCTAAGTCAGACACCTTAGAGGGGACTTAGGCAAAATCAAGGCAATCCCGATGGATCTGACAAACGAAGTCAATCCATGCAAAAGTTAGGGATCAAAAACAAAAGCAAAAGAGGACCCCGAAACCCTCAACAAAAACAAAAAGGATTCAGTGGCCACCCAAATCAAAGGGGCACTGCCATCCATCAAGAAACCAAAATAAGGTGACTGCCACGTCAAGCAAATCGTGAACCTTGAATCATCAAGTTTACACCGTCCGGACAAGTGTAGAATTAAATGAGCGTAGGATTGGAGATCATTAAGAAGAAGGGGTGGGTACAAACCATACTTTGAGCCTAATACCTTTGTCTCATAAACCGTGAACCAGACCACGTTACAACCCTTGAAAGACCTAATTGAGACGAGGATTATTCTGAAAGCATATCATCGCAAGGTTGCGTAACCTGACTCCTCACATGCTTTTTAATCAACAACATTGGTATCATTTTGCTTGCTATATCTTTCACACCAATCAAATTAGCACGACATCTGGGCTAGCAGTCCATTCGTCTCACTATCACGACACTTCCAAATAAACAATACTTTTTCAAACTTGCATCGAACTTTGCATTAATTATTACCATTTATGAATGTACAATTTTAACTGCAAAACAGCGCTAGGTATCCAAAGATATTTCAGCAAAGGGCAATCAAGGAAGAACTTGACTTTCAGTGGCGTACACGAAGCGAGATTATTTCAAAGCCCACAGGCTGGGGCAAATCACTCAACAGCTCGAGCAGGGGCAAGTCATCCGAGTTCAACTTCCATGTGTCAGAACTGGTTAATCTGGGGCAGACTATTACCATGTTCAGACTGGGGCGAGACAGGTCGTCCTGACCAACAAGCCGAGTTGCAATCTTCTCTGAAGGAAATTCACAACAAATGACCAACTGCCCAGACTTGAGGCATCCAGAGCATTATCTTCTGCTTCAATCATGACGTCTTCAACGAATAGCGTGTCGAGGAAGTCAATCCCTCCCACCACCCGAAGTCCAATCTGCATTGGCAACTACCAAAAGTCCACCACGCTGGCATCTTCACCTGCATTTCCAAATTACCCGTCTGCATCATGTGCATCATACGCATCACATTCAACATCATAAATACTCCAATCGTACCATACTTCCCCAGCACTTGCATCTCTGCTCGTCAGCATTTGCATTTGCACATCCACTCATATAGAATATCATTTATCATCCAGCATTCATATATGCAAGTCAAGGTCCAGGATCAATCTCAAAGATTTCCAAGACCATCGATCGCCCAGTCAGGGGGCATCTTCCGCAAGATGGTGGGTTTACCCCACGATTTTCAAGAGCTTCAAAGCAGTCATCAACCCAGTCAGGGGCAATCTTCTGCAATTGTGGGTTTCTCCCACAAAATTTGAAGTTATTCAAAGCAAGATTCAGCCCAGTCAGGGGCGTCTTTTTCAATACCATGGGCGTCTCCCGTGAAGAATTTCAGCCTCGTGGTTGATCAAGTATGCAAATCAACATTCAGCCCAGCCAGGGGCATACCATTCAAGACCGTGAGCGTCCCTCACAAAGTTGTTCAACCTTTTGTTGGGCAAATCCAAGAAGTTCAGTGCAAGAGCCAACCCGAACAGGGGCATCTTCGGCAAAACCGTGAGCGTCCCTCATGAAGTTGTTCAACCTTTTGTTGAGCAAGACAAGACATCAAGACAAATTCAGCCCAGTCAGGGGCATCCTCTTCAGAACTCATGGGCGTAACCATGAAATCATTTCAGCAAATTTTGATTTCCAAGCAAAGACGATGGGCGTACCCCGTCAACTCATTTCAAATTCAATCTTCCTCTCAGGGGTTCCCCATTGAGTTGTACCCGGCAAGCATGACCGTTGTCAATTGCCTTCCTGTCATCCTTTTGGTGATAGTCGAACTTCGTCAGTTCAACCTAGCCTGCATCCTTTTGGTGTTGGTAAACCTCAAATCTGTGTTATCCTATCATCCTTTTGATGATAGCAACCTGTGTGTTGTATTTCGCTCTGCCATCCTTTTGGTGGTAGGTCTGGTATTTCGTCGATATCAGATTGTGCGATGTTTTTGTGTTTTCACTCTACCATCCTTTTGGTGGTAGGTCTGATACTTCGTTGGTATCAGACTGCGCGATGTTCTTTTGTGTTTTCGCTCTATCATCCTTTTGGTGATAGGTCTGGTACTTCGTCGGTATCAGGTTGTGCGATGTTTCTTTTATGTTTTCGCTCTACCATCCTTTTGGTGGTAGGTCTGGTACTTCGTCGGTATCAGGTTGTGCGATGTTTCTTTTGTGTTTTCGCTCTACCATCCTTTTGGTGGTAGGTCTGATACTTCGTCGGTATCAGATTGCGCGATGTTTTGTTTGTGTTTTCGCTCCATCATCCTTTTGGTGAGGGGTCTATCATGGTCATTAATGATAGATTGTGCGATATTGTTTGGCGTGTGTTTCGCTCCGTCATCCTTTTGGTGAGGGTCTATCATGGTCATTAATGATAGATTGTGCGATTTGTTTTGTGTTTCACTCCGTCATCCTTTTGATGGGGGGTCTATCATGGTCATTAGTGATAGATTGTGCGAATTTTGTTTATCTCGCTCCGTCATCCTTTTGGTGGGGGGTCTATCATGGTCATTAGTGATAGATTGTGCGAATTTTGCTTGTCTCGCTCCGTCATCCTTTTGGTGGGGGGTCTATCATGGTCATTAATGATAGATCGTGCGTTAGTGCTTGCTTTGCCATCCTTTTGGTGGTAATAGCTGTGTGTGTTTCATCCCATCATCCTTTTGGTGATGACGACTTGTGCCAGCTTACTCAGAGGTTTACACCATCCAGCATTTTCAATTCTCAAGCATCTCTTTTCGTTTCGGACAAATTCAGGGTCTTCTTCATATCTAATTGACTTCTATCTCAGGGATATGAACGCTAATGCAGTTCATTTTCCTATGTTTAAGCCGATTAGATAGGGGCATCTGTCATACCCTAAATTTGTCCTACCCTTTTTGTAAATATTTTCGTATTTATGGTTTCATGCCATTTAGACGCGTGTCTGCTCGCAATTGGTTGATTTTTCAGAACTCTATCTTTTTGACCAATTAAAAGGTGACACGTGGCTTAATACAAATTCTCTGTGAATATTATTTTATTTCAATTTCTCAACTTTTCTCTTCCTTTTAAAATATTTCTAGTAATAATAGTATTTTGTATATATATTAGATTATTTATATTAATTAGATTTATATCAATTTATTTGTTAGTATAATATTAGTTTTCTTATAGTTTTATCAATCTGCTAGTTATAGTTAATATTTTATATTGTTAATATTAAATTAGTAATCAATATGTTTAATTAATAAAAAGGGAGAGAATATTGTTTGAATAATATTTGCTGAGTTGCATAAGGCCCATCGGGTAGGCCCTTCAGAAGCTGGAGCTGGCTGAGGTTATAAAAAGGAAAGGGAGAATTGATTAGAGAAACCCTAAACTACTGTTCACTAAAATCAGTCGCCGAAGAAACCTTCTCATCCCTTCTTCTCAAACCCTAAACGCGCACCCTCATAAAAACCCTAACGGTCGCCGACCAACCCTACCTTTCTTCTCCCTCATCGTTTCTCCCCTTTCTTTCGGCCGTCTTTCACCACCAGAATCCAACCCCTTTTTTTTCTCCTCCGTCACTCTTTCGTACAACCCTCGCTCACGGATTCATCAACAGCAGAAGCGCCAAGCTCTGCAACACGACCCAACCATCAACTACAAGCACGAGGGCGCGAGTTAATTTCTTTCACAAAGCTTGTCAATCCTGCATCTTCGTCACCAGATTTGAAGCAACGTCAGCCAATGAATCAGCCGCGACGACCTCTTATGACAACAAATCAATAATCTCGTTTGCGTGTTGGTTGGTGTTTATCCTTTCTGAACTGATGTCTTTATTTGATTGTTGTTGGTAATGTTGTTGTGTATTTGATATTTGATTCTTGATATTGTCTCAGTTGGGTGTGAGAATAAATTTCTGGTTTTTTATTTTTTTTGGGTTTCCCAGTCAATATATTAGAAAGTTGCAGTGAATGTATGAAATTACTGATGCTATGGTTTTTTTCATTCAAAAGTATGATTATGCTCTGTTGAGGATGGTTTTTACGGTGCTGTTTTGTTCTGTTTTTGACCATCAGCCGGTTTTGTTGAGGTATTATTCTTATCATGATTCTTGTATAAGTTTGATTAAAGAAGACAGTGGTTCCCCTGTAAAATCAAGTGTATAGTTTGTTGTTTATTTGAGCCATATGATATACTAACTCATGATGGGTGTACTGTTTTTTTTAGTTATGAATAACATAATTAAAATACAAATTCTTTGGTGTTCTGATCTAATTTTGTGGTTTTAATGCATCGTTTTGGTTACCGACAAACTTGTTAATCGACTCAGCAACATGGTTGTCATATATGTTCGCGGTATTTCGGAGTTGGTTTCGATTTTTGCAGCATTACGTTAATGTTAAGTTTATGCATCAGATGTAAACAATGCAGGGTGTCATATCCATTGATTATTCGGATTCAGTTTCGGTCCATATTCGTGGGTTTTGTTTTTTCTGTCACAACATTATAAACTCATTTGTTTTGAACCATACTGCAGGTATATGTTTTCCTGTAATGAAATCTGTTGTCTCATGCTTGTTTTGGTTTAAATATATTGTTAGCTTCTTTTCGATAATGATAGTTGTGGATTTCGACACTCTGATGCTTGCCTTTTATGCTTTTGACTACGCACCCATGCTGGTGTCAATCGGTTCCTGCTTGAGTTTTCGTTAGTGATAACGTTTGCCTTGTGCTTACTTCAAACACTGTCTTTACGATGCATACGCTGCTATAATATCTATGATACAGTTTTTCTCTGCTGGATCTAATTTGTTTTGTGAAGAGTGCATTGTATGGCCGAGGCCACTTCGAGGTTGTTTGATTTTTCTTCTCCTGTTGGTTTGCTGCCGTGAGATGTGTTCGCAGGGATGTTGCTGGCATGATTGTGTTCCTGTCATGGGAAACAAACTGGTTACAGCACTGGGAGGAAATAATACTTGGATCCCGCAGCAGAAGGTCGAGTAAACGCGACATGGATTCGTAGAACAACACCATTGGCAACAGGAGGAAAGGTATCGATTACACTGCTGCAGGCTCGAGGTGTCATTGTTTTAGCTCATGACAAGCTCAGTATCTGGAGTCGACGTCGGTACCCGGGGTTACTGATCGTGGTCTCGTTCCAAGACAAGTGAAGAAGGTTGCTATCCTTGGTAGAGGACTAATGGGCTCTGGAATTGCAACCGCTTTAGTGCAAAGTAATTATTCTGTCATATTGAAAGAAGTAAACCAGAAATTTTTGGATGCTGGTATCAATAGGATTAAAGCAAACTTACAGAGCCGTGTTAAGAAAGGTACATTGACTCAAGAAAGATTTGAAAAGTCCTTCTCTCTTGTCAAAGGTTCTCTTGACTATGAAAGTTTCAGAGACGTGGATATGGTGATAGAGGCTGTCATTGAGAATGTTTCCTTGAAGCCACAGATATTTGCTGATCTTGAAAAGTATTGTCCACCTCATTGTATACTTGGTAGCAACACTTCCACAATTGATTTGAACCTGATCGGAGAAAAGACCAAGTCTCAAGATCGAATTATTGGAGCCCATTTCTTCAGTCATGCACATGTTATGCCACTTCTGGAAATTGTACGAACCAAGCAGACATCTCCTCAAGTAATAGTTGACTTGTTAGATATTTCAAAGAAGATAAAGAAAACTCCAGTGGTGGTTGGAAATCTCAAAGGATTGCTGCTACTGCATTTTGCTGTTGAAATTAGGATGGTATCAGTTTTGTTTTGTGAGCCTCATGTTACTTAAAATAATTATGTTTTTAAAATAGTTCAGGACCTGATTATAGCATCGTTATAGGGGGTCACATTTGGTTTGCTATGAGGGTAGTTTTTCAACTTAAATAATTAATTTAATTCATCTTTTAACAAATCATTTTTTTTAAGACAAAATAAAATAAACAATTTCAATAAGTTATTCAAACCTTTAGTTTTATTTCAACCTCAATTAAATATTTTTCAATGTGATTAACTAAAACTTTTTTTTATCAATTTACAAAAATAAACTTTTAAGATCTAGCATTTTTTGAGTTTTTTTGAATGAATACTATTGGTGCGTACGCCTTGGGTAGTAACATTTAACTTTTTGTTTCAAAACGCATCTTCTAATCATATAGACAAAGAAATTTGAGTCCGGCATTCGATATTTATTTTCTCCACAAGATTGCTATTTAAATTTAATATCATTATCTAATAATGTTAATTTATCATTGACCTTTCTTGGATTTTTGGATGATCATTAGCGAGGTGTACACCTTAAATAATGTATTATTCAACTTTTTGTTTTAAATACACTATTTTGAACAAAGGAATATTATAGGAGTCTAGCACTCTGTGTAATATATTCGTTGTTTATTCAAACATTATTTCTTAAATTAAATCAAAACCATCCTCAAAAAATAATTTTCCAAAATCTTCATTCAAATTATCTTCTAATCAAATTGTGAGAAACTAAGTTCTTGAAGTCTAGCACTTCTTGAATTTTTGGATAGTCATTACTAAGGTGTACACCTTAAGTAGTGTATTATTCGACCTCTCATTTTCAAAAATTACATTTTTCTAACAAAGAAATGTCATGAGAATTTAGCATTCTTTGTGATATTTCCTTCGTTCATTCAAGCATTCTCCAAATGAAAAAGGTGTCGTCGAGATCTAGCATTTCGATAATACCCCAATTAATTGGTTGTGAGGCCCGCGTCTCATTTATCAAATAATTGTCATTTCTCTCATTTTCAAATCCAATCTCGCCCTCACATCTCGTACCTCAAATTATTTTCATACCTCATTTAACTTCAAATCTTTTCCAAACATTTTCTCGATCACACTTCGAAAGAAGGAGATTCTTGGAGTCTAGCATTCCCTGAATTTTCGAGTGAATAGCTCCCGAAGCACGCCCTTTGGGTTGTTATTCACTCAACCTTTCGCCTTTTTCAAACTCAAACATCTTCCAACGTTCTCTTAAGTCGAGTGCTCGTACGCATTCGCGACCCACATTTCGCACACATTCACAATTCCTCGTGGTCTCGATATTAGGAGCACCCTCAGGGACTAATATCGTTTCTCACTCCCTTAACCCTTGACACGTCGTCAAGCCGGTTCCATCTTCAATCAAATCCTCGACACGTCGTCGAACTACTTCAAACCAACTTCTTCTGGCCTCGCATGCCATTCTTCGATCCGATCCTTTCATAAACACATTTTTTTTTAAACTTACGAAAGAGGGATATTCTTAGAATCTAGCATTCTTTGAATATTCGAACGAGTAACTCTTGGGCGCGCCCCCGAGTTGTTATTAGTTCATTCTTTCGTTTTCAAAATATCCAACTCTTATCTTCAACTCATTCAACCCAATTTCCGAAAGAACTGAGTTCTTGGGATCTCGCATTCCTTGAATTCTTGAGTGACAAGCTCTTGAGGCACGCCCTTAGGTTGTTTGTCAGTCACTCTTTCGTCTCTCAACTCAACGTCAAACCAATTCAAACCTCATCTTTTCGTAGTTGTTACCACGAACTACGGACGCTCTGATTCTTTATTCATTCTTGAATATAAGATACGTAGGCACGAGATTGTGATGATCTTGGCGAGCACACTTCTATCCATCTTCCGTTTTCCCCCATCCTTTCCCGTAGTCGAACTACGACGCTCTGATTGCTCATTCCCGTCCGAATGAGCATACGTAGGCACAAGGGCCCCAATCCTTGGCGAGCACCCTATCTTCTAACCACCCCATTCCCCTAGCATCTTTATCTTTTACCCTACCAATTCTACCTTTATCAACAAGAAGAAAAACAAGTAAACCTAAACAACACTCCCCACAATTACCTTAAGAGGTTCCCGTCGAGTACGACGGACGTGAGGGGTGCTAATACCTTCCCCTCACGTAACCGACTCCCGAACCCGGAACTTGGTTGCGACAGCCCTGTTCCTGTCTTCTCGTTTCAAGAGGTTTTCTCGATATTTTCCTCTCCCGTTTATTCGGGAAAAATAAAGTTCGGTGGCGACTCTGTCGAACCGCAATTTCCGCGCCTTTCGCGCGAGGGTCGTATTTCCGAAATGTCTCCGTGATTTTTCGAGGTGCGACATATATACAAATATTCTTAACACTATATATATTTACAAATATCAACAATATATATATATATATATATATATATATATATATATATATATATATATATATATATATATATATATATATATATATATATATATATATATATATATATATATATATATATATATATATATATATATATATATATATATATATATATATATATATATATATATATATATATATATATATATATATATATATATATATATATATATATATATATATATATATATATATATATATATATATATATATATATATGTGTGTGTGTGTATGTGTGTGTGTTTTAAGAGGCATGAAGTTTTAATGATAATTCTTTTTGCACATACTATGAAGTTTATGGTTTGTGTGTTATATTTATATGGATTTATGATCTTCTAGATTTTGTTGAATCCTTGAAAATAAATTTGGTTATGGTATATATTTAAATGATATTTGTTTTGGTGATCACATTTGGAATTATAATTTTTATTTCTAAACTATAATATCATGGTAAGAATCTATTTTAAGTTATAAATCGTAGAATTATATTTGTGATAATAGAAAGTTATGAGTTTGACATAGAAATTATGTGATAAAGATTTTTTTGAAAATTTTAATTTAAATATTTTTGGAGAAAATAGTTTGTGAAAACTTTGGTTTACTTTGGAAGATATGTTATTTAATAAATATTATGATAAATATATATGAAATCACATATATGATTATGATTGATGATTGAGAATCCTAAATCTATTTTTCTTTTAAAGAATTTTGATTCTCAACCGTTTATTTATGCCTATAGATAATATATTTAAAAATATATGTTCATTTAAATTATTTGAGAAATATAAATATTAAATTTAAATCTTTTTTTGATTATTTGACTCTTGGTTTTAAATTATTTTTATTATTAAATCTTTTTATTTGAGTTTTTAATTATTGTTTTATCTTTCAATTTGATTTACATAAAATTTTCACATGAATTTAGATTTTTAGAGATAAGAAAAATAATAGTTTGTTTAATATACATTTAGTTATTATATACTATTTATGATTTTTTTTTTGTGAATATTTTGAAAGTCTTTTAAAATTATAAGATCAATTACCTTTATATAGAACTTAATAGTGAATCTCAAAATATTATGATCTAATTTTGGTAAGAATTAAAATTAAGATTTTGACTTTTTAAATTTTAGAAAATTTGGATTCTAGATTTTTGGTTTATTTATAAGCATGTGAAGATTTGTTTCATTTATTAATATTTTTTTTGAAAACATTGATTCGAGAATATTTGTTCATTTATTTAAAGAGTCATTGAGTAGGTCTCTAAATCAATTTTAGCATGAAATAATTTGTGGCTATATATAAGATTTGATTTTTATTTGAACTAAAGTTGAATATTTGGTTTATAGCATGATTATGATGTTTGAATTTTATAGTTATTAATTTTCTATAATAATTTTTGAAAAAATAGATGATGCAGTGACAGTGTAAATTATTTTTACACTGTCAACCAATGACAATCATGTATCCTGCTAAGTCAACTTATAAATTTAAAATTACTTATACGATTTGCCACTTTAAAATATTTTGATTGGATGTATGTATAATACTTTTTTACATTGACAGTGAACTATTATTAAACTCTAATTTTTTTTATTTTATATTATTTATATTTTTCTCACATTAAGGGTCATTAAATAATCTTATGATTACGAGGAATGCAACAAAACTAACATATTCGTCCTACATTTTATGGGTAGTACACCTTGTAAATTTAAGACCTTCTTCCATTTAATTTATTAAATTGTCTAGTAATTTTGATTGAATTGGTTGAAACAACAAGTTGTAAAAGTAACTTCTGTTACGTATAATTGATTCAGTTGAAATTAAAAAATACATAGTATGGAATTATTCATGCAAACTATTATAGTCGATCAAAAGGAAGACACAGTTTGGCCGAATAATTACATACCTGAGACGGTGACTATGTGGTCATTATTAAAAAAATTTCCATATGGATAATGATTGGTGTCAAAGATGCACATTTTCTTATAAGACTTATATTAATGTTTGATCATTACGTTGAGAGTACCGCTTGCAGTTAATTCGTGACAATCAAAGATTATTGATTAATGGTGCATTTGGTATTTTATTTTTGTCTTATAATTTACAATTAAATATTTGCATGTCTCTATTATAATTTATTATCATGTCTAATAATGTCGTGTGAGCATATACTAATGAAAGTATTTAGTGGATTACATTCTAATCTGACCTGATCAGGAGGGATCACGGGCTGGCCACACTCCGCTGGACGGTTATCTGTTCGCCGGGGTGAGAAAGAGGAGGGGGGTGTACCTGCAAAGCACTCCGACGCCCAAGTAAGAAGTTGGACCGAGAGGAAGCAATAGTACAGAAAAAGGGGCAAGAAGAGTTACCTGACCCTCTTGAAGAAGAGGGTATTTATAGAGAGACCCCAGCGCTGGGCCAACGGTCATTCGAGGTGGGCTGGACGACCAGGCCCAACCCTAATGACTGCTAGGGCTTACGTGGCGTGGTGAAGACCAGGACGTGGTCTTCGCCCTAGTTCAACCGCTCCTAGATCTCCGGAAAGTGGGTTTGACCTGCTCTTTCGGAGGTGGGCAGTTGGCCGATGACGTGTCCCCGCGGAGGGGAGCACGTGGAGAACGTGCGCCGAGCACGTTATTCTCCCCGCGGAGGGGGCCCGGGTGGTCTTGCTCGTCCGGCGTGACGGACGCCAAAAAGGGACGTGGAGCGGTAGCTTGTGCCCGTCCGTCCAGCCCTGCTCGTCCGAAGGGGCGCGTGCCAGGAGTGCCCAGTTCGCTTGCTGGGCCGCCTTTGGTATTGGGCCTGCCGAGGTGAGGCCCATACCGGAACAGGAGCCCCCCAAGTCGAAGCTCTGGGGAAGAGCGAGGACTTAAGGTCGTCGTGTCTGGAGCGGGGACTCGCACGAAGGGCTCCGGTCGTCGGTAGAACGGGGAGGAGGCAGGTGAAGGGACGCGACTGTCAGGTTGCCTCCACGTGTCTTGTGTTAAGCGGTCGTAGGGGCGGCTAGCCTATGTCATTAATGAGCCTAGAGTCGCTTCGAGTCCCGCGCCGGGTTATAAATATGGCGGTCCTCGCTCACTCTGTTACTTTTCTCCCTGCTAATCTTTTATCGTCTCTGCTCGTCCGCTGCCTGCCGCCGATCGCCGCCGTGCCGTTTGCTCTTTTCTTCCGTCCGCCGCCGTTACAAGTGAGTTACTCTTTTCCCTCTCTTTTTATTTCCGTCGTCTAACTGGAACGTGTGGTCGGGGCGGGATGAACGCCCCGAGGAGGGACGCGAGTTCCGCCGCGTCTGGCGAGTCTTCCGATGAATGTCCCGGGGACGGTAGGCTAGTTCCGATGAATGCCCCGAGGACAGGAGCTTTTTCTGATGAATGCCCCGAGGATGGGGGCTTTTCTCCGATGGATGCCCCGAGGACGGGGGCTTTTTCTGATGAATGCTCCGGGGAGAAGTATCTTCCCCGACGGCCGTCCCGAAGGGGCTGAGGGGTCGTTCTTCGATCCCCGAGGAGGGTAGACGGGTGTTGCACCCTAAAATTTGCTCAACCTTATTCCTTGGATTTATGTTTCATTATCATTAGCATTTGCATATAGAGTCATGTACATAGACTAACCATCTGCATAGCATAAGCATAGCAAGTCATTCAACAGGGGACCAATCATTATTCTCATCTCTAGAGGCCTAGCAAGAGGTTATTATTCCAATTCCACCCTATTCAAGTCATCAGGAAAGAATTTGAAAGCAAAGAGTTCAGCAGATCAAGCCTTGAGTCCATCTCCTAGCTGAGGGTATCTGAGGATCAACCAGAGGGTTGTGAGCTGTGGAGTGAAGGTATGGAGAGCATCTAGACCTTATGAGAGACTTACAAAGTCATTTGGAGAAGAAAGCAAGTCATTGATGAAAGCACAAGAGCTATAGTGGAAGACAGTCAACTAGGGTTTCATCTGGGTCAACCCTAGGTCAACCCTAGGTCAGTTGACTGACTTAAGAGGGCATTCAAGTCTATTGGAGAGATGTGGGGATCAACATTTGACATATGAAGAAGGATATGGAGATATGCCAAGGAGAATTCAAGAGAAATCAAGGAGAAGAGGAGTTACTAAATTAGGGTTTCTCTGTAAAATCCCCTAGTTTAGGTCAAATTTCCAAGCAAGATAAGTCAAAATGCTAGCTTCAAATGGCTTCTTGGCCAACATGAAACTTGTAGAGGATCTCAAGACCTTTAATTTGAGTGGTGGAAGACCTCAAGGAGATTTATAGAACTCAAGTTATGGTCCTTGCAAGTTACAGGTCATCTGGGGTGTCTGAATTTTTGTCTGTGAAAGTGACTTGACTTCCAAGCTAGTTTTGCCCCTCAAGGAGATTTCAAATGGATTCTTGGTCAACATAAGAATTGTTCCTCATTGTCTTAGCTTTCTAGAATGGTATAGTATGCCTTCATATGATGTGGAGAACTCAACTTATGGTCTTGACAAGCAAAGGGTATTTTGGGCATTTGTGAATTACAGGTCATTTTAACCTATACCCAAAACTCATACAAGGAGGCCTCAAATGGAAAAACTTACAACATCAAACTTGCTCCAAATGGGATTTTAAGTCTAGAAAGAAGGTCACAAGTTATTGGAGAAGCTCATAGCATGATGTTACATAATTGGTCAAAATATGAACTAAAAAGGCTTATAAAGTGAATAATTTCAAAGTGAAAAATGGTTTGGAAGATTTACAAGTCCAAATGAAGACTTCCAATATATGATTTTGAATGGAAAAACAATTCTAAGAACAATGGTTCACACACTTTTTTGAGTTTAGAAGGAAAAAATGAAGTTATCCATGGTTACTTGTAATTGAAGAAACATAATCCAAAATGAGCCAAAGTTTGAAAACAAGGGAATGTGCAAGATGGATCTAGAATGTACCATTGGGGTCTATATATTCATGAAAGATGAATTTGGCAAGGGTTGGCCTCATTTGCACCAAGAATTCCACAAATTTTTCTCATGCTTTCTCATTAAGTTTTCATTCCAATTCTCCAAAATCTTCATCAATCTTCCTCAAAATCAATCCAATCATATTCAATATTCATCATAGATCAGAATTGAAGCAAGGATCAAGTGGTTATCATCCATTTTCGAGTGCTTTTCTCAAGATCATCAAAATCACAATCTCAAGTGGATAGCATAATTCTGGCCAAGTCTCATCCAAAGCTTGCATACAGAATCAAGTTCCTCAAGGATTGATCAAGATTCAACACTTAGAAGCTTCAGATCCACATCTTCCATAGCTGTTCTCAAGGTTTTACATCAGGTAAGTTTTCCTTCGATTTGCTTAATTCAGTCAGTTTCACATGATTTTATTAGTGTAGACTTGATCTAGGTGGTTAGGAGATTAAGTTAGATGATTTTGGAACGATTTGGTGATGGTTAGTGACAGGTGCAACAAGCTGTTAGTGCTTGAATCCATTAGGTTAGTGCATTAGGATGTTGTGTTGATAGCTCAGATTAATCACCTTTAGTTATAGGTTAGATTAGGGTAGGTTTGAGGAAGAATTATCATGATGCATATCAGTGCACTTCCATGGTGATCAGAAATTGATGCTATCGGGTTGAGGGATTTATTGAGTTTCAGATTGAATTAAAACCACAGGATTGAAGAGGGAGAGATTTAGCATGTTTTTCATGTTTATAGCATCGTGATTCGTGGCCTGGATAAGGAGAACAGTTGAGTTGAACTTGCTCGTGCATGGAGGTTTCATGGTGAAACCCTAGTTTCTAACAGAGCCATTGGAGAAGATGCAATCATGGCCGTTTATCTGTTGTTGGACCTTTGACTTGTGAGGCCATCCTAGGGCTGAGATTCAATTCAGAATATGGAGGGAAATGTTTTGGCCAAAACGCGCCGTTTCATTAATTGAAACGGGCGGGCCTCAGGATTTTATGCTATCCTCACCCCCAATGTTAGGCCCATTCCAAGTTTCAACGTGAATTTGCTACTATTCTCACCCCCAGCGCTCTTCTTTTATTTTCATTGATTCTGAGTAATTCTGGGCTTTGTCAAAGGCGCTATCTGCACCCCCATTATGAGGCCCATCCAGATTATAACTGGGGCGAACTTCTATTCTGACCCCCCCTCATTCATTTCATTCACTTTTATTTTCTTAATTTCATTTTATTATTTTACCAATTTCATAAATTCATAAATAATTCATAAAAAATGCTTTTTAATCCATTCTTTTTACCATATTTTCATTAAAATGTCTAGAATATTATAGGAAAATAAATTTTCATTTTTAGTTTTATTTCATATTTTTTACATATTTTCTAAATAAATGTCACATTAAATAATTCATTTCATGCATCATTTTTATGATTTTTGTTCTCTCACATGCTTTGATATTTTTTGATCACTCTTTTTATATTGTTTAGATGAGATGTTAAGCTTGTAGAAATATTTTAGTTCCTATTTTTAGAGGTTAATTTTGGATGATTAATAAATGCTTGAATATCATGAGCAAAACTAGGGTTTAGGTGACAACTTAGGAGTTTGATTTCATTCCCCTTAGGACTTAGGGTTTGAATAGATTAGTTATGGGACTATAGGGGCTATGGGTAGTTATTAGATCCCTTAGAGAACAGTTAGGATTCCCCTACTGCTATTATTACTGTCTGTATATCTGCTGTCTGGTGTGGTGTGCCCTCTGGGGTTTATTGATTGTTTGTATGGGTATTGGGTTTGCCTGGGGCCCTGGGGAAGCTGAAGATTTGTGGAGATGAAGCTATTGGAGATTCAAAGATTGAAGATCAACTGTCAGAGTTGAGGAGGAGTTTCCTGCTATCAGTTGCTGAGGAGACTAGGGTTTAGGAGCTAGGCAGAGCTCTAGATTAGAAATCTTGTTTCTCAAACATGGATTGCCTTGTCTGCATCCATTCTTCTCTGTGATTCAGAGTCTCTCTAAGATACTCACCCCCTTCCTTTGGAAGGCTTGGTGATAGTGTCTATGAGATAGAACTCTTGAGAGAAAATGTCTCTTGTGTTAGAAGCAGTCTGTTCACCACCTTTGGTAGTCAGCTGATTGCTTAACACCCAATTCACTCTTGTGACTGATCCCTCATCCTGGAGGTCTGAGTTTGAAGAAAAGCCATTGCAGATGGAAGACTGATGATCAAAGCCCTTGTCTGAAGGCCATGAAGATGGAGATTGATGCTGGTTGAAGCCTGTAGCTGATTGGAGATTACTTGAAGCCAGATGTTGATTCAGAGCTGCTGATGCTGTTTCTTTTGGCTGTATTTCATTTGTTGATGTATTGATTGGTTTTCTGGACTGTATTGTTTGCTGTTTACCCTGTTGGGTTGAAAGTGAAGCCTGTTCACTTTCGCCTATTGTTTTCTAGGTTCGAGGTTGAGTGGGACTCCCTTGCCTCGCTTGTACTGGTGCATCCATGCATTGTACTGCTTTATTATATCTGTTATTGTTTCTGTTTCTGCCTATCCCGTAGGATCTCTGTTTCTCTCTGTGCAAGAGAGGAGCATGATAGACACTAGGTCTTAACCCATGCATGATAACATTAGGTTAGTTTGTTTCCCTTCGCAACCGTAGGTTAGAGTTCTGTCTCTTTCTCTCTCAAAACAAACAGAAAAACACATAAAGATTTCAAACACAATAAAAGACACTTCTTCCGTAAAAGAATGCGAACTCATCAAGACGTCATTTTTGCCCGCCGGGACTGTTAATCAAGAAAACCTTGTTCAGAAGGAATAAAATCAATCAAGACAGACTTGTGTCGTACGTGGCCCGAACTACGTTTGCTCTGATCTTTCATGCTGTATGAAAGTACGTAGGCATAGGATGCGATATCCTAGCGAGCAACCTTCCCCTCCTTTCCCGTAGGTAGGCGAACTACGTTGACTCTGATTTCTCGTTCCAGACGAGAATACGTAGGCATAAAGTGCGATACTTTGCCGAGTCATTTTTATTTTCATTTTCTTTTCTTTTTAACCCTTGACCTTTAGAGTAGATAGAATAACAATCCATACCCGAAAACAAGCGTGGATCCCGTCGAGTACGACGGACGTGAGGGGTGCTAATACCTTCCCCTTGCGTAACCGACTCCCGAATCCAGGTTTTGGTTGCGATGACCATACCTTTCCCGTGTTGTGCGAGGTTTACTCTGAGCGTTTCCTTTCCCTCCCGTGGGATAAATAACGCACGGTGGCGACTCTTCTGTTCAGCCGGCGCCGATTTTCGCAGTAGCGACAGCTGGCGACTCTGCTGGGGATTCAACGTCCCCTGGCTGCTAAGGACTGCGATAGTTCTTATGCATTTGGGATCCAACGTCCCTTAAGAGAGTCAATCCTAACGCTTGTTTTCCCGTCGAGGATTTTGTATGGATTTATATTTCTGACCTTTATTTTCAGCTTTGTATATATGAATTATTATTGCTGTATCTTGGGGTGTGACGGGTGTTCTGATATCGAGAGATAAGCCGGACCTGGGCTTGAGTGCACCTAGAATTAGAGTAGAAATTAGTGGGCGCCCGCTTGCTTTGCTTGCTTCGGTGTCCCATGAAATCTACACTCAGACGAGGTTCCTCTGGTTGGCCTCCTGCCCCTTCCTTTGGTTGGCGTGGGTTGCTGGTTAGTTGGATTGTCGACTCTGGGGACCGATCATTTGGAAGTTGGCTGAGTGAGGCCTCTTCAGGATTTGATGATGCCACTCCTTCTGGGAATCGTATCATCAACCCTGAAAGTCTGTGACGCCGACGACCGCATAGGATGCCGTACCTTGTGCCAGTTATAGGGCCACCCACCTGTGAGGGGATTCAGGGTTATGCAGGTAACTAGACCTCCAGATTACCGGTTATTTCTTGATCAGAGATCCGGGTTATTTATGGAGAGTTAGGAGGTCTGCCAGAGACCATGTGGAGATTTATTCTGAGGTCTGTCAGAGACCATTTGGAGATGTATTCTGAGGTCTGTCAGAGACCATTTGGAGATGTGCTATGAGGTCTGTCAGAGACCAGTTGGAGATGTGTTATGAGGTCTGTCAGAGACCAGTTATAGATGGGATTTGAGGTCTATCAGAGACCAGTGAGTTATGGTTTGAGGTCTGTCAGAGACCAGTGTTGGAGTTCTATTTTAGGTCTATCTGAGACCAGGGTTTGGTGACTTCTGGATGGTCTATTTGAGACCTTTCTTGATTGGGTTTAGGCTATTCAGTTGCAGCTTTGGTCCCTGTTGAATGTTACTTGCATTGCATCCCTGCATATCCATTATCATTTGCATTTCACTAACGTGTGTCTGTGCTGCAGGTGCATTTGCATTTCCCTAGTTCTAGTGCCCAGACTTCTGAGTTTTGATCATGACTAGCCTACGGAGAACGGTTGCTTACAAATTGCCTACGCCTGATATTGTTCCTTTACTGGGGTTGATCTCTCTTGCTGATGAGGGTGTTCGTAGGAGTTTCCGGATGAGCTATGGCAGACTACTGAGATTGGTGTGCAAACCTACAGAGGTAGAGTTAGATGGGCTGTATGCTTTGATGCAATTCTATGACCCTGCTTTGAGGTGTTTTACGTTCTCTGACTTTATTATGGGACCAACCTTGGAGGAATACGCTGAGTATGTTGAGCTGCCCGTGCAGAACCAGGTTCCATTCATTCATTATGATGCCAAACCTAAGCCGGAGGAATTGGCAAAAGCCTTGCATGTTGATGCTTCTGAACTTGTGACTACTGTTTCCCGTGGAGTTCCAGGCTTCTCATTTCAGTTCTTAGTTGGTAAAGCCCAGGAGTACGCCAAGAATGGGTGCTGGGTTGCTTTCAATGCTGTGTTGGCTTTGTGCATTTATGGCATAGTTTTATTCCCCAATATACCGGATTTTGTGGATTTCGATGCTTTTTACTTGTTCGCCGCTGGTAATCCTGTACCTACCTTACTCGGAGATCTCTACCACTCGCTGCATTACAAGAATGAGAAGGGAAGAGGGAAGAATGTTCATCTGTGTGTACCCTTATTGAGTATGTGGTTTGAGAGTCACCTTCCTAAGAGAGGATCTGCTGCAGAGACTACAGTTCCAGTTGGTTGGCCGGAGCGTTTGATGAGGCTATCGTCGGAAGATGTGGAGTGGTTTGATAGAGACCTGTTGGGATCTGAGCTCATCTTTAGCTGTGCTGGGTACCCTAATGTGCCACTGATAGGAAGAAAAGGGTGTATCAATTACAACCCTTCTCTATTCATTCGCCAGTTCGGATATGCGCTGAAGAATCCACCTCAAGAGGAAGAAGTACAGGAATCTCTGTACTTCACCGGTGACGTGAAGGGGGAGTTATTAGCCAAGTTGCGACATGCTTGGACGCGTATTAACCGCAAAGGGAAGCCGTTGTTGGGAAAGAATGACTGTCAGGCCTATGCATCTTATAGAGTTTGGATTCAAGAGAGGGCTAGTCAGTTGAAGATGCCGTTTCCAGATGCACCAATTCTTGATCCTATTCCGGTAGAAGAGCCGACTACTGTTTCTAGAGAAGCATATGAACAGGTTGTGAGGGAGAAAGAAGCCCTGATGAAGATTAACGAAGGGTTAGAGCAAGAGTTAGCCCAGGCACGCAGCGAGAAGAACAAGGCCGTATATGCTTTCCAACAACAGATTGAGCTGGTGAACAGGTTAGGATCTGAGTTGACTGAGGAAAAGAAAAAGCGCGAACGTCTGGGGCAAGAGTTCAGAAGTTCCCATGATATGCTGGAAGCCAAAAAGAAAGCGCTCGACGCAGCACACCGAGAGATATCTTCTTGCAATAAGACTTGGAATGCTACACTCACCAACAACAAGAAGAGGGAAGATAAGCTGAAGCAGCAAATTTCCGACCTCGA
Source organism: Lathyrus sativus (assembly GCA_963859935.3). NCBI lineage: Eukaryota > Viridiplantae > Streptophyta > Magnoliopsida > Fabales > Fabaceae > Lathyrus > Lathyrus sativus. Next base: position 397,784,464 of record OZ012736.1, on the reverse strand, counting down.
AGAGAAGTTGAAGTCTAGCATCAAGAAGTGTGAGGAGGAAGTGATGAACCGGTATAGTGTCCAGCATGCACTGAACAAGGCAATCAAATCTAGAGATGAAGCGGTGTCCCAGAAGCGAAAGTTAGAAGATTGCTTCGGAGAAGCAGCATGGGAAGAAACTGCTGAAGACGTACGCCGTGTCCTTAAGAAGAGAAACCAGCTTGTTGAAGGGCTGCTCGATCGACCAAGTCATCCGGAGACCAAGAAGCTGATAGAGGAGTACCAGACTTTTGGGAGGATTTGATCATTCCATTATTTGTATGCTTTATTTGCATAGTGCTGACCATCACCAGGATTGTTGGTTGAGGTCATGCCATCTTTGTACTCTCAGTGACATTGTACCCTGGGCTTATTGATTCTCTCTGCTATATACGAGGCTTTCTATGATTCAACTCCGATATTCTTATTGTCAGTACCGTCACTGCACCGGCACCTTCGCACTAGAACTGGGGGAATGAACTTCCCTAATGCACAGACACATTGCATTGCATTCATATTCATATTGCATAACAGGTAATCTTTGAATGGTGTCTTATCTCTTGCTCTGTATCAGGTACTTAACAGGATTCCAGATCAACATCCGCACCGCTATTCTACACGATCCAACTGTCGGAAAGTCATGGACCAGATTCAGAACGAGATGCAGGATGTACGCGAGAAGCTCGCCCTCTTCATGCAAACCATGGAGGCTATAGCAAAAGGGCAAGAGAATTTGCAGGCCATGGTCCAGCCTCTGTTGGCTCGCAACGCTGGTCATGGTAACGAAGATCACCAGTCTGTCCGGGTTGATACTGCTCATGGAGATGGCACTCCAACGCCAGTGGCTCCGCCTGTTGTCAATGTGAATGCTGCTAACGTCAACAACGCTACCACTGCTGTGAATGGTAACGTCGGAGGTGGAAATGAAACTGCTGTCCATAACGCTGGGCTGGGTGATATCAATGTGGGAGATAATCTCGGAGGCAATGGCTTTGTCAACGCTGGGTTCGGATTCAACGATCAGGGATTCGACAATACTGGCAAGTATGGCTTTAATGCTCAAGGCTTTGGGCAAGATGGTTATGGTATGGTCAATCAGGGCTACGGAGGTTTTGGAAACGGAAATGGTACTGGATTTATGGCTGGAGGTCCTGCTGGAGGTGTTCAAGGGTACGGCAACAGAGGCCGAGTTCCGGGGATGAATCAGGTCAGAGCTGGACGTAATAATGTGTATGATGGATACGGGGCTGGAAACGGTATGTGGCAAGAGGATCAGCAGGAAGACGCCTTCTCTGGAGGGGGGTTTGACGGGCCGATGGATGATTCTCAAAAGATTAGAATGCTGGAAGAGCAAATGAAAGGAGTCCTAAACCAGAGTGCTGTGGGTCTGGACATGGCAACAATGGGCTTGGTACCTGGGCTGAGGGTGCCAATCAAATTCAAAGCACCTGCGTTCGATAAGTACAAAGGAGACACATGCCCGAAAGTGCATGTCCGAGCTTATTACAGAAAGATGTCTGCATACTCCACTGACGAAAGAATGCTCATGCATTTCTTTCAGGATAGTCTATCGGGTCCTTCCTTAGAGTGGTACATGGGGTTGGAGCCCACTGATATCAAGACTTGGAAGCAACTAGCGGAGGCGTTCGTAGCCCATTACAAGTATAACAGCGATCTGGCGCCCAATCGGGTCCAGTTGGCCGGGCTTTCGCAGAAGAAGGGGGAGAGTTTTAAAGAATACGCGCAAAGGTGGCGCGATATGGCTGCCAGGGTCCGTCCCCCTGTAGAAGACAAAGAAATGAACGATATGTTTGTTGGCACATTCACCGGGCTGTTTCATGATATGTTGTTTCATACGTCTCTGGCTAGTTTTTCAGATCTGATTCTGATGGGTGAAAAGATTGAGCGGAACATTAAGCAAGGGAAGTTCCAGGTCGATGAATCAACTGCATCTGGCAGTAATAGGAAAGCTTATGGAGGGCGCCGTCAGGGCGAAGCTAGTGCTGTATTTGGAGGCCGAGGCCGAGGCCGAGGCAGGGGAAGAAATCAATATCGTCAGCCGCAGCAAGTGTCGAGTGTCACCATCCCGTATCAACAACAACCAATTCAGCAACAACAACAGGTTCAGCAGCAACCAATGCCACAGCAGCAGCAGCCTCAGCAGGGGGCACAGCAGGCTCAGAGAAAATTCCAGGGTGGTAAGCCGAGAAGGGTGTTCGAGAAGCCTCCCTCTAACTATGCTGATTTATTGCAGACCTTGTTGGGATTGAATCTGGTAGAGAAAAGAACCTTGGCACCGATAACGGGAACTCCCCCGTTCGGCTATGATGCAAATAGGCGCTGCGAGTTTCATTCTGGGGCCCCGGGCCATGATATAGAAGGTTGTCACGCTTTTAAGCACGTTGTGCAGGATCTCTTGGACAACAAGTCTATCAACTTCGGAACGACCGGTGCGAATATAGTCCAGAAACCCATGCCTAATCATGGGGCGAACGCTGTTCTAACCGAGGAAGGTCTGAATCTGATTATGAATGTTGAGGATTTAAAGACGCCGCTGGGCGAAATAAAAAGCCGACTGTTGCAAGGAGGTGTTTACCCGGGTTGTAATGAGTACTGCTTAGATTGTTGGGCCCTGTCTGGGGGGTGTGAGGATTTGAAGAAAGGCATTCAGGCCTTGATTGATGAAGGTGTATTGCAGTTTGATAGAACAGCAACTGATGAGCCGGCAGGGGCAGTAATGGATAATCAGAGTGATGTTGCCACAGTGACAATTCCTAGGAAGACGATCACTATTTCAGCACCAGTTCAGCGACCACCGATTACTATAACTAAAGCCGGGCCAATCCCGTATGAGAGCACGAAAGCGGTCCCATGGTCATATGGGCTAGAGGTATATTGTGACGGGATTAAAATCGATGTTAACAAGCAGTCAGCGGAGGTTGTGGATAATGTTGTTGGCTCAGGAGGCATGACGAGGAGTGGCAGGATCTTTATATCTCCTGAAGTGGAAGCCGAAAGGCTAGCGAAAGGAAAGGGGAAAGCAGTTGAGAATGTTCCGGTTCAAGCAAATGAAAAAGAAGCAGCATCTAAGGATGTAGAGGAATTCATGCGCTTGATTCGGAAAAGCGATTATAAAATTGTGGAGCATTTGCAGCAAACGCCGTCCAAAATATCTATATTGTCATTGCTGTTGTGTTCGGAAGCTCACCGAAATGCTTTGCTGAAAGTCCTGGACACTTCTTTTGTACCACAGGATGTCTCCGTAAACCAGTTAGAAGGAGTATTGGCACACGTAAATGCAGGCCACAGTCTGGGCTTTACTGATTTCGACTTGACTCCGAAAGGAAGGGATCATAATATGGCATTACATGTGTCTGTTGAGTGCAGAGGGTCAACAATGTCACATGTATTGGTTGACACCGGGTCGTCTTTGAATGTGCTGCCTAAGAAGGCTATGATGAAGCTGGATGTTCGAGGGATTTTGTGTACACCAAGTGATTTGGTAGTCAGAGCGTTTGACGGCACGCGGAGAACAGTCTTCGGATCGATCACCTTGCCTCTGCAAGTGGGGCCGGAAGTGTTTGCAACGGAGTTTTATATCATGGATATACAACCTGCGTACAGCTGCTTGCTGGGAAGACCTTGGATTCATGGGGCGGGGGCTGTCACGTCAACCCTGCATCAAAAGTTAAAGTATATGGTCGGAGACAGTGTAGTCACCGTGTGCGGAGAAGAAGACATCCTGGTCAGCCATCTTTCTTCGTTCAAATATGTGGAAGTCGACGGGGAGATCCATGAGACGCCATGCCAGGCATTCGAAGGTTTGCGCATAAAGGACAAGGGTCCCGGGCCAAGCAAAGTGCCAGAGATAGCTGTCTCTTCGTATAAAGAGGCTCAAGCGCTAGTGAAGGCAGGAGAAGCCACGGGCTGGGGCAAAGTATTGGATATTCCGGTGAAAATGGACCGGTTCGGACTGGGGTACCGACCGTCGTCATCAACTCCTTCCGTGGGGGCCCCTCATTTCAGAAAGTCAATCACCATCTCTGCCAGTGGAGTATGCCATGAATCTGTCAATGCTGCTTCAGAGTCCGATGAAGGGGACAGCGACTGTGATATGGATGCCTGGATTCAGCCAAGCACGCCAGGACAAGGACTGTGCAACTGGTCTATTCAGGAGCTTGTTCCTGTGACTTTTAAACAGTAATGCTTTGCTTTATTAATTGTTGAATAATCTGATGTCTTGCCCGGGGCATCAGGATTTGCTTAGGGCTGTGTTGTTATAAACATTGCTTCGTTAATCATTAAATAAACGGCGTTGTTTTTCATGTGCAAATACTGTAATCCCTGTCTTTCTTGTTTTGTATTTTTCAATAAAATGGCAACGTGGTTATCCGCTTTATACGCATTTTGAAGCACTTAACCCTTTCTTTTGCAGGATAACATTTTCAGATGACATCTTTGAGCCACCTATGACTCGTCCCGACTTCGAGCACCCGGTATTCCAGACCGAAGAAGAGGTTGTCGAAGATAGCGACGTTCCTGAAGAACTGTCTTGGTTGGTGAAGCAAGAGGAAAGAGCCATTCTGCCTCACGACGAGGTTATCGAAATTATCAGCTTGGGGTCGGAAGGGGTTGAGAAAAATATTCGTATCGGAGCCGCACTGCAGAGTGATATCAAGCGAAAACTGGTTGAAATGCTCCGAGAGTATAATGATGTATTCGCTTGGTCGTATCAAGATATGCCAGGGCTCGATACAGATATGGTTGTGCATCGTCTGCCACTGAAAGAAGATTGCCCGCCTGTCAAACAAAAACTTCGCAGAACTCGACCAGATATGGCAATGAAGATCAAAGAGGAGGTTCAGAAACAGTGGGACGCTGGTTTCCTGGCTGTGACAAAGTATCCCTCATGGGTTGCCAACATCGTGCCAGTGCCAAAGAAAGATGGCAAGGTTCGAATGTGCGTGGATTATAGAGATTTGAATAAAGCAAGCCCAAAAGACGATTTTCCACTTCCTCATATTGACGTGTTAGTTGATAATACTGCTCAGTACTCTGTATTCTCCTTCATGGATGGCTTTTCAGGATATAATCAGATTAAAATGGCGCCAGAGGATATGGAGAAGACTACTTTCATAACGCCTTGGGGAACATTTTGCTACAAAGTGATGCCCTTTGGTTTGAAAAATGCTGGGGCAACATATCAGCGTGCGATGACGACTCTCTTTCATGACATGATGCATAAAGAGATCGAGGTTTATGTTGACGATATGATTGCCAAATCCCAGACGGAGGAAGAGCATCTGGTGAATCTGCTGAAGTTGTTTAAAAGACTTAGGAAGTTCAGGCTGAGGCTGAACCCTAATAAATGCACCTTCGGGGTGAGATCGGGTAAACTGCTGGGGTTTATCGTAAGCGAAAGAGGAATAGAGGTCGATCCTGCTAAAATAAAAGCGATTCAAGAAATGCCGACGCCTAAAACAGAGAAAGAGGTGCGCGGGTTTTTAGGGAGATTGAACTACATTGCTCGGTTCATATCTCACCTAACGGCCACGTGTGAACCATTATTCAAGTTGTTGAAGAAAGATCAAGCTGTAACGTGGAACGAGAATTGTCAAAAGGCGTTCGACAAAATAAAGAAGTATCTGCAGGAGCCTCCTATTTTGATACCCCCAGTGGCAGGGAGACCCTTGATAATGTATTTGACGGTTCTTGAGGGAAGCATGGGTTGCGTTCTCGGTCAACACGACGAGACGGGGAGAAAAGAGCATGCGATCTATTATCTGAGTAAGAAATTTACAGACTGTGAATCTCGATACTCGATGTTGGAGAAAACGTGTTGCGCGCTAGCCTGGGCCGCCAAGCGTTTGAGGCAGTACATGCTGAATCATACAACCATGCTCATCTCGAAGATGGATCCAATCAAATATATATTCGAAAAGCAGGAGTTGTCAGGTAGAATTGCCCGGTGGCAGATGATCTTGACTGAATACGATATTCAATACGTCTCGCAAAAAGCGATAAAGGGGAGTGTGCTGGCTGAGTATCTGGCGGAGCAGCCTATTGAAGAGTACCAATCAATGAGATTCGATTTTCCTGACGAGGATATCATGTATCTCAAGATGAAGGATTGCGAAGAGCCGTTACCAGACGAAGGACCAGAGCCGGGGTCCAAATGGCAGATGATATTTGATGGAGCTGTGAATGCTTACGGTAGCGGAATAGGGGCAATCATCACTACGCCGCACGGGTCGCACGTCCCGTTTACTGCCCGATTGACCTTTGCCGTTACCAACAATGAGGCCGAATACGAAGCTTGTATAATGGGGCTTGAAGAAGCCATTGATTTGCGAATCAAACATCTAGACGTATACGGAGACTCAGCTCTGGTAGTGAATCAGATCAAAGGAGAATGGGAGACACGGCAGCCCAATTTGATACATTACATGAATTATGCAAGGAGATTGTTGCCTTTCTTCGACAAGGTTGAATTGCATCACGTACCACGGGCAGAAAATCAAATGGCTGACGCCCTTGCCACCTTGTCTTCCATGTACAAGGTCAACTTCTGGAACGAAGCTCCCCAAATCACTATCTCTCGGTTGGACAGGCCAGCTTACGTATTTGCTATTGATGAAGCGTCTGATGGCAAACCGTGGTATTTTGATATCCTTAATTTCCTGAAGAATAAAGAGTATCCGGCTGGGGCATCCAGTCAAGATCAGAAGACTCTCAGGAGATTAGCGGGCAATTTCTATTTGAACCCGGATGGCGTCTTATACAGAAGAAACCACGACTTGGTGTTGTTGCGTTGTGTAGACGAGAAAGAGGCAAAGCTTCTCATGGAGGAAATTCACGAAGGTGCATTTGGTACGCATGCTGGTGGACATGCTATGACGAGAAAACTGCTGAGGGCAGGTTACTTTTGGCTGACGATGGAAACTGACTGTTTCAAGTTCGCAAGGAAGTGCCACAAGTGCCAAATATACGCTGACAAAATACATGTGCCTCCGAGTCCTCTAAATGTGATGTCATCTCCATGGCCATTCTCAATGTGGGGAATCGATATGATTGGAAAGATTGAGCCGACGGCTTCTAACGGGCATCGGTTCATCCTCGTAGCAATCGATTATTTCACCAAGTGGGTGGAAGCAGCGTCTTACGCAAATGTAACGAAGCAAGTGGTGGCTAGATTCATCAAGAGAGATATCATTTGCCGATATGGGATTCCCGAGCGGATAATCACGGATAATGGTTCTAATCTGAACAACAAAATGATGAAGGAGCTCTGTCAGAATTTCAAGATCGAACATCACAACTCCTCCCCTTACCGACCCAAGATGAATGGCGCTGTCGAAGCGGCCAATAAGAATATCAAGAAGATAGTCCAGAAAATGGTGGTGACTTATAAAGATTGGCATGAAATGCTACCTTTCGCTTTGCACGGTTATCGTACGACGGTACGCACATCAACCGGGGCAACTCCATTCTCGTTGGTATACGGAATGGAAGCGGTATTACCATTGGAAGTTGAGATCCCTTCTCTGAGGGTATTGCGAGACGTTCAGCTGGACGAGGCAGAATGGGTAACGAATAGATTGAACCAACTGAGTTTGATGGATGAGAAGAGGCTAGCTTCTCTGGCATACGGTCGTTTGTATCAAAGACGAATGAAGAAAGCGTACGACAAGAAAATACTTCCGCGAAGCTTTCAGACGGGCGACCTTGTGCTGAAAAGGATTCTCCCGCCGCAAGCAGATCACAGGGGCAAGTGGACCCCCAATTACGAAGGGCCATACGTTGTCAGTAAGGTTTTTTCAGGAGGAGCTTTATTGTTGTCCACCATGGACGGGGAAGACTTTGCATCACCTGTGAATTCGGACGCGGTTAAAAAATACTTTGCTTAAAATAGACCCGCTGGACAGAAAAAAGAGAGTCCAGGCAAAAATGGGGCATCCTGGCGAACCAAAAACAGAATGAAAGGTTCGGGCAAAAGTTAGGGATAAAATTGAAAAAATGTACACCCGCGAAGTTGAAAACCTACACTGGGCGGCTTCGGCAAAAAGGGGTATCCCGGTGAACTGAAAACCCGTAAAGGGCGGTTCACGCAAAAGTTAGGGATGAGAAAAGCAAATGACTGCGGTCCGAATTTGATATTCAATGAGCATCAGTGCGGGAGAATATGTTTGAGGAGTCAGTTATCGGATACAACCTCTTCAGAAGTCGGATACCGGGAAAGTATTAGAGTCGGACGAGTCATGGGAGGATCAGTTCGTGATGTTCATCTGCACCCAGTTGCCGACATGTGTACAAAATTTAATTTGTCAATATTTATGCTTCTTGTGAATACTTGCATACTTGTATATTTGCTTTGCGTAGCTTCCTCTTTTCAGGAGTTACATCCCGTGTACAAAAACTCCGCCCATTCAGGGGCCCAATCAATGAAAATGTGTTATTCAGTACTTGATGCCTGTTCTTTACTGTTTTGCGCATGATAAAACGCCTAAGTTTATTGAAGCTAGCATGAGTATAACATTACTGGCCCTTGCCAACAATTGTTAAAGCTTTGAATTAACTAAGTGTAACGTCACTAACCTGAATCGATTTGGATTGCATAGGCTTGTCGTGCTTTGTTTGTGTTGTTGCAGGTTTCATAACTGTACGAGGAAGGTGATCAAAAGATTGCAATAGTGAAAGGCTTGATCCCCGCGCAGGTCAGGCATGTTCTTCCTGAAGAAGGATAGAATTCTCCAGCTAGCCGTAGCTTATCCAAAGGACGTGCTCCAGAGAAGTTACCCGTCCTCAGCAGAGTTTAGTGATTCTGAGATCGTAAGGCTGTATTCAGACAGGTTCATCTCCCCCGTAGAGTCAGGCACTCTTCCCCAGTGGAGTCAGTTAATTTTCCCCGAGAGAATCATCCCATCCCCAGCGGAGTTCTCTTTTTAGCAAATGTTCTTTCCTTCCAGTGGAATTCGAAAGTCAAGACTCTCCAAAGCAGAGTTGATGTTGGGTCCTGTCATTTATTTTGTCAGAGATACTGGTGATATTGGTTCACATTCCAGCAGAAAGTCCGATCGTGCTGTGCGCATCTGCTATTCCTCAGCAGAGTTATTGTCCCCAGCAGGGGTTACTTCAGCAAGACGTGTGGTTTGAGTTCCCAACTTCCCAGCAGGGTTGACCTCATCCTACCAGCATTTATTTTGTCGGAATGATTTTGTAGCATCAGGCTATCCCCGGCGAGTCGGCGTTACCCTTCCAGCATTTATTTTGCTGAAGCAGTTTCTGTACTCTAGTGGTTCAGGTGGAGAGAGCTCTTGCTCAAATAAATCACCGAACAGTCCAGATCTCGGCAGGAGATATTCAATGACAATGTCAGTTTCGGCGGTATTCCCCCACAGAGCTATCGTGATAAAACTCTCTTTGTCTCCAGCAGAGTCATTTATGCAAATGTATCTGATTTTCCCCAGCCAGAGTGGCCAGGATAAGAATCTCCTTATTCCCAAGCAGAGTTCGTTTGTCATCAACGAGTCGCATGAATCAGAATTTCAGAGACCACCGCCGGTTATCAGAGCAGGCGTCCGATAATTGGTTTTCAGACATCCCCAGTAGAGCTCATCTCGAAGTCGCTGTCACGTCAGTGCTAAGAAGTTTGTGGGTGAGGATCATTGAAGAATTAAGTCCTGACGTGGACCATTTACTCCTAGAATGACGGGATTTCTTCAGAAGTGGGCGTCCTAACGTGGGCAGGTTTATTTCCCTGGGCTGATGGGAGGTGCTAGTCCTAACGTGGACATGTTCGATTTCTCAGAATGGTTGGAAGGTGGGGTCCTGACGTGGACATTTCCTCAGGTTGACGATATGTGCTAGTACTAACATGGACAGATTTGATTTCTCGATATTGGTCGGATGTGAAATCCTGACGTTGACAAAAGATTGGTTACTCTTCGTGTTGGTATCCTGACGTGGATCATTTTGTTTTCGGCAGATATCTTTATTCGTAATGGTGAAATGTGCGTCCTGACGTGGACAAGTTTGTAGTTCTTTGTGATGACAAGATACAAGAATCCTGACGTGGACAAATTTATCCTTCTTCGTGTTGTTGGCAAAGTGTAAGTCCTAACGCGGATATTTCCCCAGTGAGTCGAAGGTGTGAGTCCTTACGTGGACAAGTCTTATTTCCTCAGTGAGTCGAAGACGCCTGAGTCCTTACGTGGATAAATCAAGACGAGGTCAGTGTCCTAACGCGGACAGATCAAAGAGATTATTATTCCTAACGTGGAAAGATGTAGTCCTTACGCGGACCTATCAACAGAAGTGATTCCTAACGTGGAAAGACGGAGATTCCTAACGCGGAAAAGATGGAGTCCATACGCGGACGTGTCAGAAGATAGTTTCCTTACGTGGAAATGACAGTATTCCTAACGTGGAAAGAAGAGAGTCCTTACGTGGACAGATTAAGATGATATTCCTTACGTGGAAAAATGAGTCCTGACGCGGACAAATCAGAAAAAGTTGGCATTCCTTACGTGGAAAGATCAGAGCCCTGACGTGGACATATCAAGAGCATTCCTTACGTGGAAGAAAAGTGGTTTCCTTACGTGGAAAGACGAGTTTATTCCTTACGCGGAAAATCGATTGATTCCTGACGTGGAAAGAAATGGATTATTCCTGACGTGGAAAGAGAGTTTAGTCCTGACGCGGACAGATCGAAGAAGATATTCCTAACGTGGAAGAAGGAAGTTAGTCCTTACGTGGACAGATGCAAGAAAAGTAGAGTCCTAACGTGGACAAGTTCAGAAATAGTTGTATTCCTTACGTGGAAAGATCGGAGTCCTGACGCGGACATGTCAAATGGCATTGGAGTCCTTACGTGGACAGATTGATGCAGTTCTCCTTATGTGGAAAGAAGATTGCTTCCTAACGTGGAAAGATAAAAGCGTTACTCCTAACGTGGACGATGTGATTCCTAACGTGGACAGGTGTTACTCCTAACGTGGAAGAGTGTTATTCCTAACGTGGGCGATTCAGTTTACGGAAATGCAGATGAATTATCCCCAGCGGAGTTGCCGAGACTTTTCTGGATTAGCAGTAAGTGGAGTCCTAACGTGGACAAGTTTGGTTGAGATTTCTTCATATCAATGACGGACAGAGTCCTAACGTGGACAAGCAAGCAATCTGGTATGACAAAATCCTCTTCAGAACGATGAAGACAATCCCCAGCACGGTCGTGCGAGATCAGTGGGTTGCTCTAACAGTCAGATTCAGCTGACGAATGTCATTCCTCAAGCAGGAGCGCAGTTTATTTCTGCGGTTGGCAAATTTCTGGTTTCACTAGTATTCAACCGTCTCGTACCGCGAATGTCTGAAGGCTCCGGGCTCTTCATCCAATCGGGTCCAAGTCGCTTGAATAGGGGCAGCTGTTGCACCCTAAAATTTGCTCAACCTTATTCCTTGGATTTATGTTTCATTATCATTAGCATTTGCATATAGAGTCATGTACATAGACTAACCATCTGCATAACATAAGCATAGCAAGTCATTCAACAGGGGACCAATCATTATTCTCATCTCTAGAGGCCTAGCAAGAGGTTATTATTCCAATTCCACCCTATTCAAGTCATCAGGAAAGAATTTGAAAGCAAAGAGTTCAGCAGATCAAGCCTTGAGTCCATCTCCTAGCTGAGGGTATCTGAGGATCAACCAGAGGGTTGTGAGCTGTGGAGTGAAGGTATGGAGAGCATCTAGACCTTATGAGAGACTTACAAAGTCATTTGGAGAAGAAAGCAAGTCATTGATGAAAGCACAAGAGCTATAGTGGAAGACAGTCAACTAGGGTTTCATCTGGGTCAACCCTAGGTCAACCCTAGGTCAGTTGACTGACTTAAGAGGGCATTCAAGTCTATTGGAGAGATGTGGGGATCAACATTTGACATATGAAGAAGGATATGGAGATATGCCAAGGAGAATTCAAGAGAAATCAAGGAGAAGAGGAGTTACTAAATTAGGGTTTCTCTGTAAAATCCCCTAGTTTAGGTCAAATTTCCAAGCAAGATAAGTCAAAATGCTAGCTTCAAATGGCTTCTTGGCCAACATGAAACTTGTAGAGGATCTCAAGACCTTTAATTTGAGTGGTGGAAGACCTCAAGGAGATTTATAGAACTCAAGTTATGGTCCTTGCAAGTTACAGGTCATCTGGGGTGTCTGAATTTTTGTCTGTGAAAGTGACTTGACTTCCAAGCTAGTTTTGCCCCTCAAGGAGATTTCAAATGGATTCTTGGTCAACATAAGAATTGTTCCTCATTGTCTTAGCTTTCTAGAATGGTATAGTATGCCTTCATATGATGTGGAGAACTCAACTTATGGTCTTGACAAGCAAAGGGTATTTTGGGCATTTGTGAATTACAGGTCATTTTAACCTATACCCAAAACTCATACAAGGAGGCCTCAAATGGAAAAACTTACAACATCAAACTTGCTCCAAATGGGATTTTAAGTCTAGAAAGAAGGTCACAAGTTATTGGAGAAGCTCATAGCATGATGTTACATAATTGGTCAAAATATGAACTAAAAAGGCTTATAAAGTGAATAATTTCAAAGTGAAAAATGGTTTGGAAGATTTACAAGTCCAAATGAAGACTTCCAATATATGATTTTGAATGGAAAAACAATTCTAAGAACAATGGTTCACACACTTTTTTGAGTTTAGAAGGAAAAAATGAAGTTATCCATGGTTACTTGTAATTGAAGAAACATAATCCAAAATGAGCCAAAGTTTGAAAACAAGGGAATGTGCAAGATGGATCTAGAATGTACCATTGGGGTCTATATATTCATGAAAGATGAATTTGGCAAGGGTTGGCCTCATTTGCACCAAGAATTCCACAAATTTTTCTCATGCTTTCTCATTAAGTTTTCATTCCAATTCTCCAAAATCTTCATCAATCTTCCTCAAAATCAATCCAATCATATTCAATATTCATCATAGATCAGAATTGAAGCAAGGATCAAGTGGTTATCATCCATTTTCGAGTGCTTTTCTCAAGATCATCAAAATCACAATCTCAAGTGGATAGCATAATTCTGGCCAAGTCTCATCCAAAGCTTGCATACAGAATCAAGTTCCTCAAGGATTGATCAAGATTCAACACTTAGAAGCTTCAGATCCACATCTTCCATAGCTGTTCTCAAGGTTTTACATCAGGTAAGTTTTCCTTCGATTTGCTTAATTCAGTCAGTTTCACATGATTTTATTAGTGTAGACTTGATCTAGGTGGTTAGGAGATTAAGTTAGATGATTTTGGAACGATTTGGTGATGGTTAGTGACAGGTGCAACAAGCTGTTAGTGCTTGAATCCATTAGGTTAGTGCATTAGGATGTTGTGTTGATAGCTCAGATTAATCACCTTTAGTTATAGGTTAGATTAGGGTAGGTTTGAGGAAGAATTATCATGATGCATATCAGTGCACTTCCATGGTGATCAGAAATTGATGCTATCGGGTTGAGGGATTTATTGAGTTTCAGATTGAATTAAAACCACAGGATTGAAGAGGGAGAGATTTAGCATGTTTTTCATGTTTATAGCATCGTGATTCGTGGCCTGGATAAGGAGAACAGTTGAGTTGAACTTGCTCGTGCATGGAGGTTTCATGGTGAAACCCTAGTTTCTAACAGAGCCATTGGAGAAGATGCAATCATGGCCGTTTATCTGTTGTTGGACCTTTGACTTGTGAGGCCATCCTAGGGCTGAGATTCAATTCAGAATATGGAGGGAAATGTTTTGGCCAAAACGCGCCGTTTCATTAATTGAAACGGGCGGGCCTCAGGATTTTATGCTATCCTCACCCCCAATGTTAGGCCCATTCCAAGTTTCAACGTGAATTTGCTACTATTCTCACCCCCAGCGCTCTTCTTTTATTTTCATTGATTCTGAGTAATTCTGGGCTTTGTCAAAGGCGCTATCTGCACCCCCATTATGAGGCCCATCCAGATTATAACTGGGGCGAACTTCTATTCTGACCCCCCCTCATTCATTTCATTCACTTTTATTTTCTTAATTTCATTTTATTATTTTACCAATTTCATAAATTCATAAATAATTCATAAAAAATGCTTTTTAATCCATTCTTTTTACCATATTTTCATTAAAATGTCTAGAATATTATAGGAAAATAAATTTTCATTTTTAGTTTTATTTCATATTTTTTACATATTTTCTAAATAAATGTCACATTAAATAATTCATTTCATGCATCATTTTTATGATTTTTGTTCTCTCACATGCTTTGATATTTTTTGATCACTCTTTTTATATTGTTTAGATGAGATGTTAAGCTTGTAGAAATATTTTAGTTCCTATTTTTAGAGGTTAATTTTGGATGATTAATAAATGCTTGAATATCATGAGCAAAACTAGGGTTTAGGTGACAACTTAGGAGTTTGATTTCATTCCCCTTAGGACTTAGGGTTTGAATAGATTAGTTATGGGACTATAGGGGCTATGGGTAGTTATTAGATCCCTTAGAGAACAGTTAGGATTCCCCTACTGCTATTATTACTGTCTGTATATCTGCTGTCTGGTGTGGTGTGCCCTCTGGGGTTTATTGATTGTTTGTATGGGTATTGGGTTTGCCTGGGGCCCTGGGGAAGCTGAAGATTTGTGGAGATGAAGCTATTGGAGATTCAAAGATTGAAGATCAACTGTCAGAGTTGAGGAGGAGTTTCCTGCTATCAGTTGCTGAGGAGACTAGGGTTTAGGAGCTAGGCAGAGCTCTAGATTAGAAATCTTGTTTCTCAAACATGGATTGCCTTGTCTGCATCCATTCTTCTCTGTGATTCAGAGTCTCTCTAAGATACTCACCCCCTTCCTTTGGAAGGCTTGGTGATAGTGTCTATGAGATAGAACTCTTGAGAGAAAATGTCTCTTGTGTTAGAAGCAGTCTGTTCACCACCTTTGGTAGTCAGCTGATTGCTTAACACCCAATTCACTCTTGTGACTGATCCCTCATCCTGGAGGTCTGAGTTTGAAGAAAAGCCATTGCAGATGGAAGACTGATGATCAAAGCCCTTGTCTGAAGGCCATGAAGATGGAGATTGATGCTGGTTGAAGCCTGTAGCTGATTGGAGATTACTTGAAGCCAGATGTTGATTCAGAGCTGCTGATGCTGTTTCTTTTGGCTGTATTTCATTTGTTGATGTATTGATTGGTTTTCTGGACTGTATTGTTTGCTGTTTACCCTGTTGGGTTGAAAGTGAAGCCTGTTCACTTTCGCCTATTGTTTTCTAGGTTCGAGGTTGAGTGGGACTCCCTTGCCTCGCTTGTACTGGTGCATCCATGCATTGTACTGCTTTATTATATCTGTTATTGTTTCTGTTTCTGCCTATCCCGTAGGATCTCTGTTTCTCTCTGTGCAAGAGAGGAGCATGATAGACACTAGGTCTTAACCCATGCATGATAACATTAGGTTAGTTTGTTTCCCTTCGCAACCGTAGGTTAGAGTTCTGTCTCTTTCTCTCTCAAAACAAACAGAAAAACACATAAAGATTTCAAACACAATAAAAGACACTTCTTCCGTAAAAGAATGCGAACTCATCAAGACGTCATTTTTGCCCGCCGGGACTGTTAATCAAGAAAACCTTGTTCAGAAGGAATAAAATCAATCAAGACAGACTTGTGTCGTACGTGGCCCGAACTACGTTTGCTCTGATCTTTCATGCTGTATGAAAGTACGTAGGCATAGGATGCGATATCCTAGCGAGCAACCTTCCCCTCCTTTCCCGTAGGTAGGCGAACTACGTTGACTCTGATTTCTCGTTCCAGACGAGAATACGTAGGCATAAAGTGCGATACTTTGCCGAGTCATTTTTATTTTAATTTTCTTTTCTTTTTAACCCTTGACCTTTAGAGTAGATAGAATAACAATCCATACCCGAAAACAAGCGTGGATCCCGTCGAGTACGACGGACGTGAGGGGTGCTAATACCTTCCCCTTGCGTAACCGACTCCCGAATCCAGGTTTTGGTTGCGATGACCATACCTTTCCCGTGTTGTGCGAGGTTTACTCTGAGCGTTTCCTTTCCCTCCCGTGGGATAAATAACGCACGGTGGCGACTCTTCTGTTCAGCCGGCGCCGATTTTCGCAGTAGCGACAACGGGGAGCGAATGTCTGCTCGTCGCTCCTCGGCCTTTGTCGCCCTTTCACTTGACTTGCGGTGGAAGGGTGGATTTGATCCTGGCTATCGAATTCACCGATGTCCTCTGCTTTCAGGTGTAGATGTCGGCTCTGGTGCCGGGGATAATGGTTGAAGATAATGAACCCGAGGTCCCGGAGTATGACGACGAGCGTATCGCCTCGCCCGAGGAGTGGGCGGCCGAGGAGCCACTTTCCATCCCCTCCTGCTTTGTGGTCGACCCGTCCGACGTGTACGCCACGGTCGAGGACACGCCGATAGGAGAAACGCAACACTGGCAGGTGTACCGCCCGAAAGAGCACCACCGAATCTGTTCGCGATATGGGCGGAAGATGTTCCCGATGTATGAATTTTATTTTAAAGAAGCTCGGCTCCGGTTACCGTTTTCCGCCTTCCATCTGGGGCTTTTTGACTGGCTGCGTCTTGCCCCGTCTCAGCTGCACCCAAACGCCTTGGCTTTTATCCGTGCTTTCGAGGTGGTGTGTTTCTACCTCTCGGTGGAGCCGACGGTGCCGTTATTTTTCCGCATCTTTCATTTGCAGCGGCAGACGGTGCGAGGTCGTCACGGCTGGGTCTCTTTCAAACAATCGACCAAAATTTTCAAAGCGTATAGTGATTCTGTCAAAGACTTCAAAGGTCGGTTCTACCTCGTCAAACCGATCACGCAGCATGGCTCGGACACTCTCTTTGACGAGGGCGAGCGCACGGTAGATGGCCAGCGGTTCCGGGCGTGGCTTCCTAAGATACATCTACTGTGGACCTCGGAGCATTTCAGTCGAGGGACGGATAGGTACATCGTCCGGGCGGGAACCCTCGAGGAGAAGGACATGGCCGCTTATTTGAAAATAATTGCCTTTGTGCGGTCGCTTCCTCCGTCGAAGCTGGTGACGCCCGACGGTCGGTACATCCTCGATGCCCAGGGGAACATACGCACCAAAAAGCGTTTGATAAATACCAAGACTTTGCTCGGCTGTGCGACCGGGGCGGCCGCTCTGGATTATCTAGGTAGGGATGTTCGTTTTCCCTCGTGGTCGGGGTTTTTGATCGTCGCTAACCTATTTCTTTGTTTTTGCAGCGAACATGTCTACTGTCGACGAGCGGGTGAAGCAGTTGCGTGCTGCCAGGAGTGCCGGGGTCCCGAGGACGAGGGTGAGTCAGCTGGTCGGTCAGGAGGTCGCGACGCACGGGGGGCAAACTTCGTCCTCGTCGCCCCAAGAGAGCCAATCCCCTGTGTCCCAAGGAGTGTCGAAGAGGCAAAGGTCCGAGGAGCCTCGGGTGGTGGATCTGACGGTCGGCGCCGTCGAGGAAGGTTATGTGGTCCCTCCCTGCCACCAGCACCCGGGATATTTTCATGGTGCCCGTTCCCCCACTGTTTCCGCCGGGGAGGTGAAGGCTGTTCGCCAGGCTGATCGGGAGGCCCGTCGACGTGTCCTGGCTGAGGACTTGGCCGCGATGATGCGGACGTTTACGACGGCTCTCGTGCTGAACGAGGAGGGCTGCTCCGCTGCTGAGCTGTCCAAACTGCAAGGGGATCTTACTTTCACGCAGTCGCGGTTGGTCAAGCTCACTGAGGAGTTGGAGAAGAGCCAGAAGGATGCTGCCGAGGAGCGGAAACGGGCAGAGGGTGCTGAGGGGAAGGTGACTTTGCTGGAGGAGAAGCTGGGGGCAGCGACGGCCGAGGTGCAGGCGCTGAAGGTTCGTACGGAGGTTTTGGACAGCGCTGTTCGTCCGGCCGAGGACGAGACTGATGGGGATCGGCGTTTAATCACCCGTGCTGACTTGATCGCCCGTATCCGGGTGTTGGAGAGCGATTGTCTGGAAGCCGTTGAAGTCGGGTTCAAGAATGCGGTCGAGCAGATTCAGGTCGCCAACCCTGGTGTCGAGCTGGTCGTGGACGGGATAGGGCCGTACCACGAGATTGTTGATGGGAGGGTGATCGATCCTTATTTTGTTATCCCCGAGGAGGAAACCGTGGCTGCTGACCGAGCGGACGAGGAAGCATAGGTTTCCGGGCCTGCGTGCTCGTTGTTTTTGTGGCCTGCGTGCCAGTGTTTATCTTTTGCTTTGGGCCTGCGTGCTCGTTCTTGTACTATTGACTACTGGGCTGGTGCCCGCTTTTGTTAAATATATTTATCATGGATTTTCTAAGTGTGCGCTCGTTATTTGCATGTTGTTTTATGCTCGTTTTTCGTATTTGTTCGAATGCCTTTGATGTGTATGACATTTCTTGTAGATTTTCTAAGTGTGCGCTCGGTGTGTTTAGCTCGACAATTTGTTACCGGTAGTGTAGGGAACTGGCCGGTTTGGCCGGGGATGTAGCCGGGCCGTTTCGGGGGTAGTTTTCCCCGGGGCGTGGACGGCCCATCGCGAGCTGGGTGTCCTGCCTGTTTTGGTACGGCGGCGAGGAGCCTCGGTCGAGGTATTCCCTGCCGAGCAAGGCCTTCTGCCCGCGCACACGAGAGGCAGGGCTTGCTTTCTTTGGTCGTTGGTGGACGCGGGGGTGTGCGGTGGTACCATGTCGCCCCCCCAGTGGTCGGGACGATGGGTCGTCGCGGGCAATGTGTTAACTGTAGTACCGCTTAAGCTTCGCGGCGTTCCATGGTCGAGCTAATTGTTCACCGTGCAGGTTTTCGAGGTAATAGGCCCCATGCTCCGTTTTGTCCCGGAGTCGGTACGGGCCTTCCCAGTTCGCCGCCAGTTTGCCCTCGTGGGAGTCTTTCTGGTTTCTGCGTAGAACTAAGTCGCCAGTTTGAAAATCGCGTTTTATGACTTTGTGGTTATGGCGAAGTGTGACTTGTTGCTTTAGCCGGGCTTCCCGGAGAGCTGCTCCTGCGCGGATTTCTTCGACGAGGTCGAGCTCTTCTCGGAGGGAGCCATCGTTGTCGTCGGTGTCCAGGGGAGCTTCTGTTCGTCTGGACGGTTCGCGGATTTCGACCGGTATCACGGCCTCGGTTCCGTACGTGAGGCGAAATGGGGTCTCCCCTGTGGTTGAGTGAGGAGTAGTACGGTATGCCCAGAGGACGCTGTGGAGTTCTTCGACCCATGCTCGTTTGGCGTCTCCGAGGCGTCGTCTGAGTCCTCTGAGTATAACTCTGTTCGCCGACTCCGCCTGGCCGTTCGTCTGAGGATGTTCGACCGAGGCGAAGTGATGTTTGGTCCCGAGGTTGGTGACGAAGTCGCGGAAGTTTTTGTCTGTAAATTGTGTGCCGTTGTCGGTGACGATGGCGAGCGGTACCCCGAATCTGGCGAGGATGTTGCGTTTGTAGAATCGGAGTATGTTGTGGGCGGTGATTTTGGCCAGAGCTTCAGCCTCGATCCACTTGGTGAAGTAGTCGACTCCTACGATGAGGTACTTGTTCTGGTATGAACCGAGGGGGAAGGGTCCGAGGATATCCAGCCCCCACCAGGCGAACGGCCATGGAGATGAGAGGGAGGTGAGGTCGGTTGGGGGGGCGAGGTGCATGTCTCCATGTCGTTGACACTTATCGCACCGTTTGACGTGCTCTTTCGCGTCGGACTGCATTGACGGCCAGTAGTAGCCCGCGCGTAGGGCCTTGCGCGCTAGGGATCTGCCGCCGAGGTGCTGTGCGTTGATACCTTCGTGGATTTCTTCTAGAACGGCCGTACTCTGGGATTTATCTATGCATTTGAGGAGTGGGATTGCGAAGCCTCGGCGGTACAGTCGTCCCTCGAGGAGGACGTACGAGCAGGCCCGTCGTTTCGTTGCGTTGGCCTCGCTAGAGCTGGCTGGCAGACGGCCGGTGCTGAGATAGGTGTGGAGGGGGGTCATCCAGCAGTCCGCGTCTCCAATGGCGTTGATGTCGAGGGGTGTGGTGGTCGGGCTGGTACTTGGTTGGGACAAGATTTCTTGAATGACCGATTTGTGACCGCCTCGTTTCTTGGTGCTTGCTAGTTTGGAGAGGATGTCGGCGCGGGTGTTCTGCTCCCGAGGAACGTGCTGAATTTCTGCTGAGTCGAACCCTCTTAGTTTTTCATTGATGAGCGCGAGGTATCCGGCGAGGGTGTCATTTTTTGCTTGATATTCGCCTCGGACTTGCGAAGCGACCAGCTGGGAATCCGTGTAGATTCGGATGTCCCTGGCTCCCAGGTCGGATGCTAGGCGAAGGCCGGCGAGAAATGCTTCGTATTCGGCCTGGTTGTTAGTCGTTGGACAAGCTAGCGTGAGGGAGACTTCGATGACCGTACCCTCGTCGTTATCGAGGACGATGCCGGCGCCGCTCCCCGTGGAGTTGGAGGAGCCGTCCACAAAGATGGTCCAGAGGTGGTTCCCGGCGGTAGGGTCGGGAGGCGTGGTCATCTCGGCGACAAAGTCGGCCAAAGCTTGAGCCTTGATGGCATGTCGGCTCTCGTATGTGATGTCGAACTCGGAGAGCTCTAGCGACCATTTCAGCATGCGCCCAGCCATGTCGGGGCGGCCGAGTAGCTGGCGGATGGGTTGGTCGGTGCGGAGCACGATGGTGTGTGCTAGCAAATAATGTCGGAGTCGGCGTGCCGCTGTTACGAGGGCCAGGGCGACTTTCTCGATCAGCTGGTATCGGGCCTCCGGGCCGTGGAGGGCTTTGCTAGTGAAGTAAATGGGCTTTTGTCCTTCCCCTGCTTCGCTCACGAGGACGGCGCTGACGACTTCGTTAGAGACGGCCAGATACAAATACAGGGTTTCGCCCGTCGCGGGGCGCGTCAGTACTGGCGGTTCGGAGAGGACGCGTTTGAGGTGGCGAATGGCTTTCTCACACTCGTCCGTCCATTCGAACTTGGTCTCTTTCCTGAGCAGTTTGAAGAACGGGAGGGCGTGTTGGGCCGATCTCGCGATGAATCGCGAGAGGGAGGCCAGTACGCCGTTGAGGGATTGGATGGCACGCTTCGTGGTCGGCGTGGTTATATTGGAGAAGGCGTGGCATTTGTCCGGATTGGCTTCGATCCCCCGTTCGGTCAAGTAGTAGCCGAGGAATTTGCCGGCGCAGACGCCGAAAGTGCATTTCTCCGGGTTAAAACGCATGCGACATGATCTCGCGGTCTTGAAGACCTTCTGGAGGTGTGCCGCGTGGTCTTCGTCCGCGCCGGATTTGACGATCATGTCGTCCATATAGACCTCGAGCATGTCCCCGATCTCGTCGCGGAAGACGTGGTTCATCATTCGTTGGTACGTGGCCCCGGCGTTTTTGAGGCCGAAGGGCATCACGTTGTAATAGTAATTGCCCGAAGCTGTCATGAAGGCCGTGGCCTGTTTGTCGTGTTCTGCCATTGGGATCTGGTTGTATCCCGAGTATGCGTCCATGAAGGATAAGAGTTTGTAGCCCGCCGAGTTGTCGACGAGCTTGTCGATATTAGGGAGGGGGTAGGCGTCCTTAGGACATGCCCGGTTGAGGTCAGTGTAGTCAACACACATGCGCCATTTTCCATTATTCTTTTTAACAAGTACAACGTTGGACAGCCAGGTGGAATACCGGGCTTCCGAAATAAAATTTGCCTCTAAGAGGTCTTTTACAGCTTGTTCGGCTGCTGCCGATTTTTCGGGGGACTGGCGACGTCGGCGTTGTACCACGGCCTTTGCGGTTGGGCTGATGGACAGCTGGTGGCAGGCGACCTCAGGGTCGAGTCCCGGCATTTCCGCGGCGCTCCAGGCGAAGAGGTCGGCATTCTCGCGGAGGCAGGCTTGGAGCTGTCGTTTCGCGAGGTCGGGGAGTCCTGCGCCTATCCTCACGGTTCTGGTCGTGTCGTCCCCGAGGGGAATGAGCTCGAATTCGCCATCCGGGATGGGGCGCGCTGGGTGCGGGGGCTGCTCTTTGGCTTCGTCAGTCTTTTTCTTGTCGAGCTCGTCGGTGAAGCGACTGTCGAGCTCAACTGATCCGACCAGCTCTGTTGGTTTGTCCTTTGGCGTAGCGCTTGGCGCTTTCTTTTTGGTCGGTGGAGCGATGGAGTCGAGGCCTTTCAGCGTGGCTTCGAAACACCTTCGGGCAGCTTCGATGTCGCCGTTGAGGGTGACCACGGCTCCCCTTCTCGTGTAATATTTCATCTTCAGGTGGACGGTGGAGGGTACCGCGGTGAGTTCTGCTATCGTCGTCCTGCCCAGGATGCAGTTATATAGGGACGGGCATTCGATGACTAAGAAGCGGACGTTGATGTCTCTGGCCGTTTCCTCTTCCCCAAAGGTGACTTTCAGTTCCACGTATCCCCAGGGTCTCGTCGTCGTCCCGTTGAACCCCTGGAGGTCGGAGCCTACGTAAGGGGAGAGGTTGGATTCGTTGAGCTGGAGGGTTGTGAACAAATGTGAGTACATTATGTCAACCGAGCTCCCACCGTCGACTAGGAGGCGCCTGACGTCGAAGTTTGCCATTCGTGCACGTATGAGCAAGGGTATGTTGGAATTGGGAGATCCCCCGGGTAGTTCTTCGAGGTAGAATGTGATCGGGTTGGAGCGGCCTCGGAATCTGTCGAGCGTGCTCATCTTGCCGGAGTTGCCCGCGATGAGTTCGTCGAATTTCCTTTTCACAGATCCTACGGACAGACTCCTCGTAGCTCCATCAGAGATGACCATGGCTCTGGGGAAGTATTCCCATCGGCTGGTTGGTCGGATTGGCTCGTCGGCCAGGCTGGGTCCTTCGGGGATGCCGAATCCTCTGCTTGTGAACCAATCCTCGGGGCGGCTGACGCACAGCGCGACCTGGAGTCTCTCGCCGTTCTCTGGGGAGGGGAGTTCCTCGATTTTCTTTGCCTCCGGAGCCTCCGACCTGGGTGGTTCACCTCCTCGGGTGTATCGCTTTAGGTGCCCGTCTTTGATTAGGATTTCGATCGCATCTTTGAGATGGATGCAGTCTTCCGTTACATGCCCGTGGGTCCTGTGGAACCGGCAGTACTTTGACTTGTCCACGTTGGGTTTGGGCGGCGTTGGTCGTGGAAAACGGACGCCTCCCTGCACAAACTCGGTTTTAGCGCATTCGGCCAGTATGCGTTCGCGCGAAGCGACCAAGGCGGTGTATTCGGTGAACCTTCCTGCCGGGCCGCGTGGCTCGCGCTGTTCGCGGGGTTCGCGGTGGCGGTCATCCCGACGGCGGTCCCCTCCTCGCCGGTGGCTCGAAGCTCCGTCGTCTCGGTGCCCGCGGGGGGCTTCTCTGTCTCGGGTGTCGCGGGCGGAGTTGGCCGCTTGTGTTTCCTCGAATCGGATGTAATGTGCGGCCCTGTCGAGGAAGTCTTGGAGGGATGTGGGCCGGTGTATGCCTACGGCCTCGTAGAATTTGGAGTCATGGCGCAGACCTTGTTCCATTAAGTAGCGTTTCATCTCGTCGGAAGTCGTCACCTGTACGGCTTCCCGAGTAAACCTTTCGATGTATTTCCGGAGAGGTTCGTCGGGGCCTTGGATGATCGCCCCGAGGACTGCTTCCGTCTTCGGGTGACGCCGGGACGCCGTGAAGTGTTTGGAGAACAGGTCTTTCAAGACCCTCCACGACGTAACTGATTCGGGCTCCAGACTTTTGTACCAGGTCATAGCGCCTTTCCTCAGAGTCGTCGGGAAGAGTCTGCATTTAATAGCTCCCCGGACATTTCGGTAGTCGAGCATAGCCTCGATATCTTCCAGATGATCGTCCGGGTCGGAGGTGCCGTCGTACGTTGACAGCGTCGGTGGTTTCTCCATTCCTTGGGGTATGGGGGCTGCCATGATCTCCCGGGATAGAGGGGTGCGGTAGTCATCCTCGTCGCTGTGCGCCGGGGATCTCAGGGGAGATGAGCCGTTCGCGGTGTGTCCCGGGTTTCGGGTCCTTGATCTTCGGCCTGAGTTCCCGCCTCGGGGTTCCTCGGCTGGGATCGCCGCGGCGTTCTGGTTCCTCCCGCGACCGTGCCTCGCCGGGGATCTGGTGCGCTCCCGTGTCGCTTGCGGGCGGCGTCTCTCCAGCCGTGGTCGGCGGTTCCTGAGTCGAGGTGAGGGGCTCCTCGAACCTCCGTTCTGGTCTTCCCGCTGGGGGTACCTCGGGGAGCCGCCGCGTTCCAATGCTCCAATTCTAGCGTTCTGTTGGAACAGCAGCTGGTTCGTCTGGTTGATGGCTGCAAAGAGAGCGGCTACCGTTGGGTCTGCTCCCGCCGGGATGGGAACGGGGTGGAATGCTGGCGGGCTCGGGGGGCGATGGTCGGCCTGTAGGGGCCGTTCCTCGGATGATGGTGAAGCAGTTCGCCCGTCCCTTTCGTCGGCTTCCGTCAGGCGTGCCGTTCCTATCTGCTTCCCGTTGGTGGCGGTGTTGAGCGCAAGATCGTGCGGAGTGTCATCGCGGCGTGGGCTGGCCATGACCGTGGAGGCTTGGTGAAACTTTTGGTTTTTCTGCTCGGAGTAACGGGGAAGTTTCCGTTTCCCACAGACGGCGCCACTGATCTGACCTGATCAGGAGGGATCACGGGCTGGCCACACTCCGCTGGACGGTTATCTGTTCGCCGGGGTGAGAAAGAGGAGGGGGTGTACCTGCAAAGCACTCCGACGCCCAAGTAAGAAGTTGGACCGAGAGGAAGCAATAGTACAGAAAAAGGGGCAAGAAGAGTTACCTGACCCTCTTGAAGAAGAGGGTATTTATAGAGAGACCCCAGCGCTGGGCCAACGGTCATTCGAGGTGGGCTGGACGACCAGGCCCAACCCTAATGACTGCTAGGGCTTACGTGGCGTGGTGAAGACCAGGACGTGGTCTTCGCCCTAGTTCAACCGCTCCTAGATCTCCGGAAAGTGGGTTTGACCTGCTCTTTCGGAGGTGGGCAGTTGGCCGATGACGTGTCCCCGCGGAGGGGAGCACGTGGAGAACGTGCGCCGAGCACGTTATTCTCCCCGCGGAGGGGGCCCGGGTGGTCTTGCTCGTCCGGCGTGACGGACGCCAAAAAGGGACGTGGAGCGGTAGCTTGTGCCCGTCCGTCCAGCCCTGCTCGTCCGAAGGGGCGCGTGCCAGGAGTGCCCAGTTCGCTTGCTGGGCCGCCTTTGGTATTGGGCCTGCCGAGGTGAGACCCATACCGGAACACATTCACATGTATGATGGTAAACATGTGACAAAATATCATTGTCAATGCTTGATCATTGTAACAAAATATCATTGTCAATTGATGTTGTTATCTAAAGACTTGACATGAATTATGTACTTTGTATTTTTGTTGAGTATATTTTTTTGTTATCTATAAACTAATATAGTTTATTTATCTCTAAAATAAGTTATATTTTGATTCTAAAATGATTTAATTTTTAGAAAAAAATATGAACAATATGTTCTTGAATCTAGACATTACATAATGATGGGGAAATTCAAATTCTCTCACAATTCAGTATATTTAAAGTGAGATTCAAGTTTAGTAAGTGAATGCTCCACAGGTCTATGATCTTAAAGATTTGCAATTCAGAGACATTAGAGGTGTTATTTAAGATGACATTAATTGTGTCATATTATCTTTGCTTAAAATCTAGTGCTTATAAGGCAATAAAGAGAAAGACAAACTCTCATAGAAGAGATGACTTTTCATTATGATTATTAAGCAAAGAAAATATCATAAGCGTATTATGAAAGTATTTAATCTTGCAAAAGCGCTATAGTTTCGTCAATTAGATAACTTTGTCAAAAATTTAACATATGGTATTCTCTTTGCATAATTAAGTTAACAATTATTAAAGTTATAAATTATTCTTTAATAGAATAATTTCATATAAAGTGTGAAATAAAGAAAAGATTGAAGCAAGAGAAAATAAAATAGTGTTCATTTAACAAGTACACCTTAAAGGATAAGGGTAAATAAAGAATAAAATAATAAAATAGGATCTGACAAATGTTCAATGGTGTTGAAAGATATATCAATTTAATGGGACAAATTAGATGAGGATTGATATTTTATTTTTATTTTTTTAGATATTTTAGATTGTCATTAAAAGCTTAAATTTGTATTTAAAATACAGTTTGGTGAATGAATAAAGTTTTGTTTTCATATGATAACTTCTTTTTTTTAATAATGAATTCAATTTGTCTTTTAAATTAAAATATTTTATAGTTAATTTAATCATTACTAGTGACAATCTAGAATTGTTGAAAAATTTGAGAAATATAAACTTTAGTCTCAAGTTAAAGAATATTTGTAGACAAATTTTGTAACGTGTCTAAAGAATATTTAGTATGGGGAAGAGATATGGTTAAAGAACAAAATTGAATGGTAAAGAATTAATTCTGACTCAATATTCATATAGTTTCTATTTATAAAAAAAGAAATTATTTTCGTATGATTTAAAGACTCTATTATGATAATTGCGGCACTTATTATTTAGTATAATTTTAAAATTATTTTTTAATGACGACATTAAAAAATACACTATGTTGTAAAAGAAAAATTTTTATATCAATAAATATAAAATTAATGGTTTTCGAACAAATAAAATTTATTTATGAATTAATGAAATTATCTTATTCATGATACTACAATATTTTCTTTATTTATATATATGATATTATTGTTTTGATTAATGGTTCTATAATTATTTTTCCATATATTAGTGTGCATTAATTCTAGAATAACTTGTCAACTCCTATTCTTTTTGTGTATAATTCAACGTGCTTAAAGTGTCTTCTATGCGATAAGTTAAATTTTAGTATGAATTTTTAAATATATTTCAATTTTGTCTTTGATTCTACATATATATATATATATATATATATATATATATATATATATATATATATATATATATATATATATATATATATATATATATATATATATATATATATATATATATATATATATATATATATATATATATATATATATATATATATATATATATATATATATATATATATATATATATATATATATATATATATATATATATATATATATATATATATATATATATATATATATATATATATATATATATTATTGTTAATGAAGACAACATTGATGCAACAATAGAGAAAAAAGACAGTGACACCAAATGGCGGTGATTCTAATGAAGACGGTGGAATCTCTAAGGGTACAATATTGTATAGTATTTTATATAGAATATTAGTCTAGATATACATCATAGAATTTGATGTGTTTTGGCCTATTATGGAATCTCTAAGGCCTATCATTTGCTGGCCTTTTATTTTCTCTTTCCTGCGATCCCTATCTTTCACACATAATATATATCAAACAAACAACGCATATGATAAAATAGCTGATTAAGAGAAATCTATTCTTTATGGGATTTCCGTTTTATTGATAATGGCATGATTTTTCATTTTTTAAAAACTGTGATGTAGAATATTTTACTGTATATTATTTGCTGGCCTACTATATATGGAGATGTTTATTATTTAATAATCGATCATAAACACTATCATTATTATCACTAAATTAAAACACGTTAAATTTTTTATGATAAGCAAAGAGTATATTGAATAGGAGTATTAATAGAAAGAATTCAACAACTATTTTTAAATTTAGGATTTTCACCATAGACAAACACAAAAACTAAGAACAAATAAATAAATAAAAGAAATGAAATGTCTTCTTAATTATGCGCTCTTTAAAGGTGAAACAAGATTAAATACAAAAAGATAAAAACTCAACTGGGCTACCACAGATGGGCCCAACTAGAAAAAATACTAATAAAAATTAATACAACATTCTACTTTAATACATAATCCCCCATCCACTTGGGTTGGATGCTCATTCGTTTGGGCCTACTAACACTACTATTCGGCCCAAAGACAACTTTGTCCTCAAGGTTTGTCTTAGTGTGTGTGGTAATGGGTTGAAAGGACGTGGCCCATGTTGCTGATGTTTTGTGGCTGGATGGTGAAATGGAACGACTAGTTGGAGGAGAGTGAAAGACAATTGTGATCACATCTGGAGTGGGAGATGGTGCATGCGAGCCACTTGGCGTCTTGGAAGAATTCCCAGCACGTGAAGAGTCAGATGCAGTCGGTGGGTTTGGAAGACGCGTATCACGAGGCACGCTGCTGGATGGTGATGATGGATTCTTGGCAGACTTCAATATAATGTGTGGCTTGGATTCATTGACACATCATGCGTTGAAAACCTCTGTGTCTGACTCATTATGACAGGGAAATGCATGCTTAAGACTTGGGGAAACGAAGCCTCTAAATGCATTTGAGATCTCTTCACTTTTTTCTTTCCTCTCTCATTACCTGTCTTTGAACTTGTGTCAGCTTTCAGTTCTTGAGTCTTCACCTCTTGAGTTTGCATCTCTTGAGTCTTCATCCCTGTTTTCTCAGTACCTTCAGAGATATACTCATTTTTCTTTATAGTGCGTTCAGTGGCTGGTACATCAAAAGATGCTTCTTTTAAGTTCGTTACTTGAGTTTGTGTCTCCCAGTCCAACCTTGCATGTGCTTCGACTGGGTTGTCGTTGTCGTTCAGAGTACTAGAGTAATGTTTTGTGTTGATCTGATGCGGAATAACCTAAATCGGAGGAGTTTTGTCCAAACCTTCAAACTCTAAGGGAATGAGAGTGAAAGAAGATGAAGGATCCATGCCATAGAACTTACGGAGTTGCGAAATGTGGAAAATGGGGTGGATCCGTGAAGAAGAAGGGAGATCTAAATGGTACGCGACTTTCCCAATCCGACGAAGAATCTTGAAGGGGCCGTAATAATGTTTGAAAAGTTTGTTAGAAACACGGCGTTGCACAGAAACTTGGCGATAAGGTTGAAGACGCAGTAAGACTAGATCTCCTTCGAAAAAGCTAATGTCACTTATTTTCTTGTTACTCTGTATTCCCATCATTTTTCTGTTATGTCTAGATTATGTTTTAACTCATTAATGATTTCGTTTTTGTTTTGTAGGGATAAGTCCATAGTCTCGAGAGACATAGATCCGGATTGGTTAGAGGAGGAGAAGGGGGAGAACATCCGTAGAGTGCTTCAAAAGGGGACATTTTTATGGAGTTGTGGAAAGTCGTGTTATGCCAGAATTCTACAAGATGTAAGTACTTGAACCCTTGTCTTGGTCGGTCACTTGTGAAACAACGTAAATAAGTTTCTAAACAGCGATTAACAACTTCTATTTGACCGTCTGTTTCAGGATGATACGCAGTGTTATACTTCAGGGTGGTGCCTTGAGCGTGAAAAAGTTCCTTCCAGAATGTACTCAGAAAAAAGGGGGTCGCGATCGGAGACGATTAACTTGGGAATGTTTTGTAGCCGAGAGATCTCTACTGCAAAGCATAAAGCTAGATCTTTTGCTGAATATTTGGTGGGGAGAGTAATAAAGTTGCAGAATTAGTGAGTCTATCACAGACCACCCAGATCAATGTATGGCCAAAAGAAACGGGTGAGTGTGTAATAAAATCCATGGATAAATCTTCCCACACTTGGTTTGGGATGGGTAGGGGTTGGAGCAGGCTTTTTTTCTGTGTTAGATATTTATTCTTCTGAAAAATTGAATAATGTTGAACAAACTTTTTCGTGTCGTTGTAGATGCCAGGCCAGAGAATTGAAGAAGATAAGTGAGTTAAAGTGGGTTTGAGTCCCGAATGGCCAACAGAAGGAGTCGAATGAAACTCTGTTAAGATTTGATTGCGTAGTTCTTCCACTGGAGGTATATAGATTTTATCCTTATAGTAGAGAAGCTCATCTTTGGTGGAAAAAAAACTCTTGTGAGTCTGGTGTCGATAACATCTTGTGCATGAGGTTCTGACCTTCTTTCTCTGTGGAATTCTCATCTTCTTCCACTGGATTCTTGTACTCGCCTTCACTTGCTTATCTTTGATTGCGGAATTCTCATACTTGTTCTCTGTAATCTTCAAAGTTGATCAAGGTGGATGGTTTTCGCTTGTAATCGCGGGAGCATTTCTTGTTATAATGTATGTCTAGCATTATGGTAAGCTGAAATGCTACGAGTTTGAAATGCATAGTAAGGTCTCAATGGCATGGATTCTCGGACTTGGTCCAAGTTTAGGACTCGTTCGTGTACCCATAATTGGACTAGTCTACACAGAACTTGCAAGTGGAGTACCACCGATCTTTTCTCATTTCATCATCAACCTACCAGCCATCCATTCCGTTGTTGTTTTCGTATGCGTCAAATATCTTCTCGTCTACACCGTACCTGAAGATGAGAGATTCCTTGTCAAAAGGATCAGACCAAAGAATTACCACATCTTCTGATGTGTTGCACGGTATGGCTATAAAGACTTGCACAAGAAAGACGACGAGTTTGAGAAAAAACTCTTTGATAACCTCTCAA
The DNA here is from genome assembly GCA_963859935.3 of Lathyrus sativus. NCBI lineage: Eukaryota > Viridiplantae > Streptophyta > Magnoliopsida > Fabales > Fabaceae > Lathyrus > Lathyrus sativus. Next base: position 397,754,037 of record OZ012736.1, on the reverse strand, counting down.
CGTTTGTTAAGCTTGAATCCATGATGGAAGGTTGTTCAGGTTCAGACGAATACAATTCATATGGACAAGAAATAGAGTTGTTGCCAAGAGATGGCATGTTGAATAACAACGGGAGCACGTTTTCTTTGAATGTGGAGTTCACAATCAACTCAATTGATTCAATAGTACAAGTTAGATCACCGCCGCCACATGTGAGTAGTAATACTCTCAGATCCTCCGGTCAAGTGAGCAGCCAAACTGAGATTGATGAATTTGAATTTTTGAATAACTGCAGGGATGCAGAGATGGTTCACATATTGGGAAACACAGTTGTAATAGCAAGGAGAGACTCAAATTTCTTCAAGAAATTAGCTGTTGATTATATTTATGCATTTCTTAGGGAGATTTGCAGGGAAAATAGTGTGATCTTCAATGTTCCTCATGAGAGTCTCTGTTAGAACAATGGTCAAGTGTCGGGTTTTTGTTATCGTCTCCAGAGGGAATATGAGATATTGTTGTCGTTCTACAGTTGTTAAATTCGTAACTTTATAGTAACAAAAGGTTTGGTTTTAAAGTAACGGTAGCTTTGCATATAAGTAAGAAATGCGATAAAATAATGGTTTGACGGTTTAAATAAAGATTGACAAAGTTAGGGTTCGGTGATCGCTTTGCATGCATATGTTCGATCAACAAGATTCATAAACTCCATTTAGATGATAAATACATTCACAACATCCTCTCAATGTGATTATTTCTAACTCACATTATGGGTTTTGCCATTTTGATCCATTGTTGATCTCTCACACAATCTATCAAAATGACAACATTAAAGTTTAACATTTTAGGTGAACACCTTCAGTCATAACTATCTCTAGCTTACAAACAAAGATGGATGAAAACCTAGTTTAAGAGTTGGAAAATATCTTTCAATCATAAACCAATACAAAGAGTTATCATAAAAGCAAAGTTTTCACCATATATTCATCATCCAAGAGTTTACAAATGAAGATCAATACATTTACATACAAAGCTTGATGATCTCCTACATCTAACCTTGACAAAAGATGAACTTAGCTACTCATTCTCATGGGTAGCTTGAACAAGAAGAAAATGGAGAAGATGAAGAACATCCACTTCAAAGGATTGATGATGGATGTGTTTCCACTTCTCAAGATTACAAGATGAGCCAAAAAGCAAGAAAAACTAAGCTATATTCAATTCTAGGTCAGAAAATAATATGTTGCAAAATGTTCTAAGTCCCTCCAAAAGTAGCTAAAGCATGGTACTTATAAGGCACTAGAAAGTGTCAAAAAGTAGTTCTGTTTTCACCCATTCGCCAGGCGAACATAAAATATCTTGGCACTTCAAGGTGCCTCCAACAAGCAAACTGCCCTTCTGGTGTGTCGCGCCTTCGCCAGGCGAAGCAAAACATTCGCCAGGCGAACATTCGCTAGCATCACTCGCCAGGCAAATTTTATGTTGATTTGCTACTGGAATTGTAAGAGGAAAGCTGAGACTTCTTTGCCGTAACCTTCGCCAGGAGAACGGTAGCGAAGCTTCGCTGGAACATTCGCCTGGAGAACTTTCTGCCCTTTAGGTCTGGGAGTTTATTCTGAATTATTCGCCTTGACTCGCCAGCACTCGCCGGGCGAACCTTCGCTGGAACTCGTTGGGCTTCGCCAGGCGAATGCTCTGATCTTTCAACTTTCTTCAGGCAGCTTCAAATTCACTCCTTCCAAGGTGCTCCTATTAGTGTCAAACCTGCGCACTTAACAGCAATATTACGAACACCATTCACTTGAATCACAACAAAATGAAACTAAACAAATTCTACTACTAAATCAAACACTACTAGATAAAAACAAGTAAAAACACTATTAAAAAGGGTCAAATATATACAACATTTGGGATCTAACAACTCTCCCCAACTAAATTATTTGCATGTCCTCAAGCAAAGTACGCCTCTCAAAACAAAAAGGAGGATTTGCTCAAGAACCAATTCATTCAAAGTGAAAATATTCGGCTCAAACACACAACAAATGCAACAAGTTAAACATTACACAATTCCACAATAGATAATGTACAAGAACTTGATTCTAAAACAAATCAAACAATGCTTCAAGAAACAACTAATTCTCATGATATGTCATTCTAACACTCCACTTCGAAGAAGACTCGAAGTAAAAACGCATGAAAGCGCAGGACAAAAATTCACTCCAATGATAAATAATGCAATACTACACAATTCATACAATATCTAAATGCTCACAACAAAATTATGGAAGTTAAAGATCACATAGGACTTCAAGGGTTGTAGCTTGGTCGGGTTACAATAAAGGGTCATTTATAAGGCCATTGAAACGAAATTGCCGATGCTCGGGAACACTCACTATACAAGTATTTACAACACACCACTTCATTCATCAAATTCCTACAAATGCCAACCCTCACAAGTCTTTTGCACAATTATTTTCTTTTTCTTTCCTTCAAGCAAGCATACTTTTTTTTTCTTTTTTTTTCATTGTGTTCTATTTCTCTTTTCTTTTGATTATTTCAACAATCTTTATTCACACCGCTTGCTTGAAAGATTTTCACAATTTTCTCGACTTTCTCTGTTCTCCCCAACTAAATTCCAACTCCACCCAAAGTGAATGTTCCAAGCTTTTACAGCAAGAAAAACAATTTAAGCATAACAAGGTTCAAGAAGAAATCGAAAATTAGAAACTCGAAAGGCTCAAAAGGGGCTAACGAAAGTCACACTCCTCACAGGACGTGTATGGAAATGGTTGTGCTCTATACTAACAAGTGCCTTGATCCTCTCTAAAACTTCCACAAAATTATAAAGAACAAAAGATAGAGCATGAACTATAAGTATACACAAAATTCATCATCCATTCATAGCATATATACAATTAAATGGAGGATTCTTTCATTTGTGGTTTAGGACCTAAATGACATATCAAGCCTCAAAGTTGCAAAAAGAAGAAAAGTTACAAAATTGCTCAAAGAATAACAAGTTCTAAAACATTCTAAATTCTAGAATAAGGTAATAAGCACCTTGCCAACAAATTTGTAAGACGATAATATCATCGCCGTCCCACTTTGAACGAAATTTTTGCATATATACAAAAGACACTAAATGTCGACAATAGGGTGTTAAAATATTCACAACACAACCACCCTTAGATAAAACTTAACATAAAACTTAAAAAATAAAGAAATAATAATAAAAGTAAAAAAAAAAACAAAATATGCTAGTAATAATAATATTAAAAGATAACACGGTGTATAACACCAACAAAGTCAAAAGTACCTTAAAAGGTACAAGTACAAAATAGAATCTCAATCCCAAAAGTACATCACAACAACTGAAAGGAAATACAAGATAAAAATCAAAAACAAGATAAAAAACTTCACTTTGTAGCACAAAGGAAGTAACAAAACACAGAGATCACTCCTCCTCCTCAGACATGTCATAACCATCATCATCGTCCTCATCACCCTCGTCACCGTCATCATCATCATCATCTACCTCATCATCAGCAGGGTCATCATCCTCTGCATCCTCCCCCTACCAAAATTGGGCCTGTCCCCAGGCCATGCAGCATGCTCAAGGAATTGCTCCCTTGTCATCATCGAGTGGTTTCCGGTAGGGTCACGTATCTGCAGCTGCAAAAGCTGCATGGAGTCATGCAGATCACAAGTGGCACGCTGCTGAGCGGCCATCCAATCCCAATTATAAGTACAAATTTCCTGCTCGAATGGGTAGAAAGCAGGAGTAGCCTGACCAGAACTAGAAGTACCACCGGCACGCCTGCCGGCAGCAGAAGTTTCACCAACAGCAGGCCTAGCTCTACAAAACTTGTCAACATATTTATCATCAATCGCCGCAGGAATAGTCACCTGTCTCCTCTGAGGTATATTCACTCCAGCATAAGTACAAAGTGACATAATGAGGCACGGGAAGGATAGTGGGGCATTCTTGCGAGCCGCTATACCTCCACGTCCACTTAAAACCACAGCATGCATCTCACCAGCAATGATGCGTGCAATGTCAATCTTTACATTCTGCAGGATCGAATGAATCAAATGGGCAATAGGTATAGGCACCGAGCTGTGGTGCGACCTTGGCACTACATTCGTCAAAACAAACAACAGAATTAGCTGCACCAGCGGCTTCATATCAGTCTGAAGGTACCGAATGGCTACCCCCTGTCGCTACTGCGAAAATCGGCGCCGGCTATGACAGAAGAGTCGCCACCGTGCGTTATTTATCCCACAAGAGGGAAAGGAAACGCTCATAGTAAACCTAACGCAAAGAGGGAAAGGAATGGTCATTGCAACCAAATCCTGGATTCGGGAGTCGGTTACGCAAGGGGAAGGTATTAGCACCCCTCACGTCCGTCGTACTCGACGGGATCCACGCTTGTTTTCTATCTAAGGGTATGTTTATCTATCTACTCTACAGGTCTGGTCTAAAAAGAAAAGAAAACGACTCGGCAAAGTATCGCACTTTATGCCTACGTATTCCCGTCTGGAACGAGAAATCAGAGCCAACGTAGTTCGCCTAACTACGGGTTAAGGGGGAAGGTTGCTCACCGAGATATCGCATCTCGTGCCTACGTACTTTCATACGGCATGAAAGATCAGAGCAAACGTAGTTCGGGCTACGGAAGACACAAGTTTGTCAGATAGTTTTTTATCTTCTTAAGAAAGGGTTTTCCTGATTAAGGGTCCAAGAGGACAAAAACAGAGTTTGAATGTTTGTTTGAGTTTTTTACGAAAGAACTGTTTTTTAGGATGTTTGCAATCTCAATCGCACTAGAGACTATGACCCAGGAGTGAATGCTTCGTATGTCACCCAAAGGGTACCACACTAACATCCAGATTACTGGAGAGAGACCCTCCACCAACCTTTTCCCAGATAGCTTAAGGCTCGTAACGTATGACATCGATTAACCTTATTACTGTATTTTTGAACTGTTTTGAGAGGAGAAGAGAAAGACACCCTAAAACTATGGTTGAAAGGGAATCTACCTACAGTTATCACGCATGGGTCAAAACCTAATGTCTGTCATAATTCCCTCTTGCACAGAGGAAATCAGAGATCATAGGGGAAAACAGCAAAAGAAAGCAAGCAGTAAACAGTAAAATGCATGCTATGCAACAGTACAAGCGAGGCAAGGGAGTCCGACTCAACCTCAAACCTAAGCAAACAACAGGAAAGACGAGACAAGCTCCACCTCAAACCTAGAGGTAATCAACACAAGCAAACAGACAATACAACAAAAGAAAATAAACAGAAAAAGCAGCCCAAGCACAACAACAATCTTCATCAGACAGCAACTTCAATACTCAACAGCAGCAGCTCTAAACAGCAAATCTTCTTGACAACAAAGTTGACAGCAAAAGGCTTCATCCTCAAGCTAGCTTCTATCTTCAAGCTTCACCAAACTTCATCTTCAATCTCTAGCAAGCACTCTCCAAGCAAAGGATTAATCACAAAGATCAAGGTTGAAATGTTGAGAACCAGATGAAAACCAAAGGAAATCATCAAGTACCAACATTAAAATGGAAAGGTATCCTCAAAGTTCTACTCAACAATGGGCATACCACACATCCCTCCAAAGGAGATATGGAGTTTCCCTAGGAGGACATTACATCATTGGATAGAATAGAAGCACACAATGCATTCTATGTTTGATGAAAGAATCAAAACTAGTCCTAATGGCTCTTCCTAAAACCCTAATTTCCTAAGCTCCTAAAAAGCTCCTAAAAGAGAGGAAAGCTTCAACTCCAAGCTCCAATCTTCAAGCCACATAAGCTACACCAAATATAGAAGCCCTCCCAAGAAGGAATCCAAGCAAAACCAGCTCCAAAGTCACCAACAAGACCAAGCAAGCAAAGACACACAAAATAGAACACCACAAGCACAAGCAACTTGCAAAATTCAACTAAAATAGAAAACAAAGTTGTAAAATTCTAATAACATTCCTAGGGGAACATACATGTTTGAAAAACCTAGGGTTAAAATATTAAAGCCTAATTCAACTTCTAAGTCATCTAAATAATTTCTAGATTGAAAGGTATCAAGGTGATCCACAAGTTTGGGAAGGCTCTAATCTCAACACCTAAAACAGAACCTAAAATTGTTCTAAAATTCCAACAAAAATCCTAAGGGAACAAGAATATCTACCCTAAAACATACTAAAAACTCAAATCCAAATTCATCACCAATTGGAAGAACAAAATTCAACAAGACAGATGAACAATTATGCAAATATTAAAGAATTAAACAAAATGAGAAAAATCAAATTAAATTGAAAAATGCATGAAAATGCATTTTATTGATTTCAGAAAATCACAAATTCTCTTAAGATCATGGAGATATTTTTAAAATAATTTTTGGATCAAAATTGAATTTATTGTGATTTTTTGAATCAATAAAGCATTTAAAATAAACAAAATGGAATAAAAGAAAATAAAATGCTGAAAATAAACCACAAGCACAGGATGCGTTGACAAGTCCACTAATCTAAGCATCCACACGCTTCCAGCGCATTAATTTGAACGACCGCGTTTTGGATTCAAAATCTCCATTCTCAGATTATAACATATCCGTTGGATCTGGTGGTTGGTCTTTGGTCAAAGGCTGATCTGATGGCTTAGGAGTCATCTTCCTCATTTCTCAGGCTGGCCAGATGGAGAACGTGTGTGGTGGCCGGAGAAGACTCTGGTCGTCTTCTCCGGTGAGCAGGTGGTTGCAGGTGTCTAGAAACAGCAATCCTTATACCAATCTCATTCAGAATTTCATCAGGAATTCAAATCTCCTATTCATATGTTCTAACTCTCCATAGATTTCAAGATTCGAAGCAATGTTCAGAACACACATCCAGATCAATCATAATCAATTGCAAATCTAAGGCTATAGAATTCATCCTCATGTCACATACCTCACTTTGATCTATCTAGACTGCTCTAACTCCCCATGAATCAAGAGATTCGAATCACAACAGAAATGCTATGCCATAATCAACTATCACCAAATGCTTCCAAATTGATCCTAAAACGATCTACATCTTGTCTAGATCCTAACCACAAGTTAAAATCTAACTACATCATGCTAATTCATGTGGAATGTTGAAAGTTACTAACCTGTTGTAGATCTAGTAACAGAGCCACTTGGAGCTTGATTCTCCCTTCAAAACTCTCCAGATACGTTCAATGATGCACTAGGAAGAGTTTGCAACCTTCAATTTGCACTGAAATGGCTTGGAACTCAAAACACGATTTCACTTGCTCCTTGGAAATTTTCAACTGCAACTTCAGTGTTCTTCACGAAATACCAACCAAAACCACTCTGAATTTAATGCCATGAATATATAGAATGGTTTCATGGGCTTTTGAAGTGTGTTTGAAGGCCAATCCATCAATTTGCAAATTCTGATTTTCCTTCATATGTGCAATGTAACAGTCACGAATTCTCACTTTTAACTTGTTCTAGAAGCTTCATTTTTCTTGCAAGTTCCCTTGTGCACAAAATTAAACCAAGAGGGAGGCTTGAATTGCATTGGTAAGGTGTTTGGCTATGTAACTTGCATTTGAAGCAACCATATGATAACTCATGAAACTTGGTCTAAACTCAAAATTCTGGTAATGCCAAAGTGCTTAGAATTCAATTTCCATTCAAAAAATGTAGTTACTTGACATGTTTTGGTCCTTTAACTCAAAAAATCAATTTTCCCTCCTTAATTCATTTGAAAATTTCCCTTTTTGAAACCATTTCAAACCAAGTCTTGCTATGAGCCCAATCAATCCATCATGACATCTTAGCTAGCCTAAAAACCACATTTTGAACAACTTTCATGTTGAACAAAAATCCATTTGACAAGTGCAAGTTGGAGATTTTGACCTATGATTGAAAATGACCTATAATCTCACTTTCCCAAAATACCCCTGACTTGTAAACCTCATAACTTGAGTTCTACAAATCAGATGGAAGACTTCTAGTACAATTTAGAAATATAAGATCATGAGGAACAACGTTTATGTTGGCCAAAAGTTCATGTGAAACCTACTTCTAGGTGAAAAATAGGTTTGAAGTCAGATGATTTTCACAGACAAATTTCAGAAGCATCTGAGGACTTGTAACTTGTCTGGGCCATAACTTGAGTTCTATAAATCCCCTTAAGGAGTTCTAGTACTCAAATTAAAGGTATTGAGATGCTCTACAAGTTTCATTTTGGCCATAGATCCATTTGAAACTTTTATTTTGACTTATATGGTCATGAAGTTAGGCACTAAACAGAGAATTTTGCACTGAAACCCTAATTTAGCAACTTCCCACACTCTTGACTTTCCTTGACTTGATCTTGGCACAACATCACAAATGTCTCATCACATCATTTCATGAACTCCATGACCTAAAAAGTAGGCTTTGATACTCTTCAACTGCCTAGTTGACTTAGGATTAACCCAGATGAAACCCTAATTGCTTGCACCTCAATTGTGGCTCTTGCATTTGACACAATGACTTGATTAAACTCTCCCATGGCCCTATAGGAATCCTATGAGCTCCATACACATCCTCTTCTCACATTCAACACTTCACAACCCTCTGATGGTCTTCAGTTGATCCTCAAGTTAGGAGAAGATTCACACTCAAACATCTAAACCCTTAGGCACTCAAATCACCTCCTGATGACCTTGACCACTCCTCAATCTTGAATGAGACCTCTTGCTAGGCTTCTCTTGATAAGGATAACACTTTATCCCCTCCTATATGAATGATACCATGATATGCAAATGATATAACTATGCAAATGCTAATGCCATGAAACATAAACCAGGTAAGAAAAGGTTGAGCAAATTTTAGGGTGCAACAGCTACCCCTATTCAAACGGCTTGGACCCGACTGGGTGAAGAGCGAATGGCCTTCAAACAATCGAGGTAGAAGACGGTTGAATACCAAAAAACCTGGAAATTTTCCAACCGCAAAAATACACAGCGAAAAATGCTTGGGGAACAACATCCGTTGTGCTGAACCCAGTTGTTACGGCAACAACTGAAAAGGGTAATTACCATCTCAACTCTCTCTGGGATAAGCTGTGACTTCCATCTGCGGAGGAGTGATACCATCACTATGTCACAGGACTCCAGCTGGGGAACACAAATTTCCTGACTGTTTGCTTCAAAGGTGAGAACCCTGCAAAACACAAACGAGACAAACAAATCTATACAACAAGATCTATCCCGGTTAGTATCTGTGACATTCATTCAGTCAATTCAAAGTTTTAGCAATTATTGGCAAGGGCCAGCAAGTTTATGCACATGCAAGTTTATCAAAAACATTGGCGTTTCTCACAAACAAAACAGTAAAGAACAAACATCAAGTACTTAATAACATGCTTTATTGATAGCGGGCCTGTAAATAGGCAAAATTTGTTACACTGGATGCAACTCCTGAAAAGAGGAAGTTACGCACAAGTAAAATACAAATATTACAGAAGCACAAAGAAAATTTGTATACATGTTGGCAACGTGGTACAGACGAACACCATGAGCTGATCCTCCTATGACTCGCCTGACTCTGACACTTTCCCGATGCTCGATCTTCGAAAGAGATTGTTTCGGATATACGACTCTTAGGTACTCCCAAACCACTAAGCAACACAGTGTCAAACTTGGACCGCAGTCATTTGCTTGTTCAAATCCCTAACTTTTGCGTGAACCGCCCTTTGCGGGTTTTCAATTCACCAGGATACCCTTTTTTTTTTGCCAAAGTTGCCCTTTTCAGGTTTTCAACTTCGCGGGTGTACATCTTTTTCCAATTTTATCCCTAACTTTTGCCCGAACCCTTTATTTCTTTTTTATGGTTCGCCGGGATGCCCCGTTTTTGCCTGGACTCTTTTTTTTTCTGTCCAGCAGGTCTATTTAAGCAAAGTATTTTTTAACTACGTATGAGTTCACAGGGGATGTGAAATCCTCACCATCCATGGTGGATAACAGTAAGGCTCCTCCAGAGAAAACCTTTCTAACGACATATGGACCTTCATAGTTGGGAGTCCATTTGCCCCTGTGATCTGATTGTGGTGGGAGAATCTTCTTCAGCACAAGATCGCCTGTCTGAAAGCTTCGAGGACACACCTTTTTATCATAAGCTTTCTTCATCCGGCTCTAATACAACCAACCATATGCTAGAGAAGCCAGTCTCTTCTCATCCATTAAACTGAGCTGATTCAATCTATCTTTCACCCATTCTGCCTCATCTAGTTGGACATCACGCAAAACCCTCAGAGAAGGAATCTCAACCTCCAATGGTAGGACAACCTCCATACCATATACCAGTGAAAAAGGAGTTGCCCCGGTTGATGTGCGTACCGTCGTACGATAACCGTGCAAAGCAAAAGGCAACATTTCATGCCAGTCCTTATAGGTCACAACCATCTTCTGAACGATCTTTTTTATGTTTTTATTGGCCGCTTCAACAGCGCCATTCATCTTGGGCCGATAAGGAGAAGAGTTGTGATGTTCAATTTTGAAATTCTGGCACAATTCCTTCATCATTTTATTATTCAAATTCGAACCGTTGTCAGTGATAATCCGCTCCGGGATTCCATATCTGCAGATAATATATTTCTTGATAAATCTGGCTACCACCTGCTTGGTAACATTAGCATATGACGCCGCTTCAACCCATTTGGTGAAGTAATCAATAACTACCAAGATAAAACGATGTCCTTTGCATGCCGTGGGCTCAATCTTTCCAATCACATCAATTCCCCACATGGAAAAAGGCCAAGGTGACGACATAACATTCAGAGGGCTCGGAGGCACATGAATCTTGTCCGCATAAATCTGGCATTTATGACACTTCTTTGCAAATTTGAAACAATGTGTTTCCATTGTTAGCCAGTAATACCCTGCTCTTAATAGCTTCCTCGTCATTGCATGTCCGCCAGCATGCGTGCCAAATGTACCCTCGTGGATTTCTTCCATTAGCAAATTAGCCTCTTTCTCGTCCACACACCACAACAACACCAAGTCGTGGTTTCTCTTGTACAAAACCCCATCCGGATTCAGATAGAAATTGCCAGCCGATCTCCTAAGAGTCTTCTGATCACGACTGGATGCCCCAGCCGGATACTCTTGGTTCTTCAGGAAATTCTGGATATCATAATACCACGATTTGCCATCGGAAACTTCCTCAATGGCGAATATGAAAGCGGGCCTATCAAGGCGAGAGATAACTATCATGGGAGCCTCATTCCAGAAGTTAACTTTATACATCAAAGACAAAGTCGCGAGAGCGTCTGCCATCTGATTTTCTGCTCGTGGTACATGGTGCAGTTCCACCTTGTCAAAGAAAGGTAACAACCTCCTTGCATAATTCATATAGGGTATCAGATTGGGCTGACGAGTCTCCCACTCTCCCTTAATTTGGTTCACAACTAGAGCAGAGTCTCCGTACACATTAAGATTTTTAATTCTCAAATCAATAGTTTCTTCGAGCCCCATAATGCACGCTTCATATTCGGCCTCATTGTTGGTAACTGGAAAGGTCAATCTAGCAGTGAATGGGATGTGGGACCCATGAGGAGTAGTAATGATTGCCCCTATTCCACTTCCATATGAATTAACGGCACCGTCAAATATCAATTGCCATTTGAAACCCAGCTCTGGACCTTCATCAGGCAACGGCTCCTCACAGTCCTTCATTTTTAAGTACATGATATCCTCGTCAGGAAAATCAAAACCCATCGACTGGTAATCATCAATTGGCTGCTCAGCTAGGTATTCTGACAGAACACTACCTTTAATAGCCTTTTGAGAAACATATTGAATATCGTATTTTGTCAATACCATCTGCCATCGGGCAATCCTTCCGGAAAGTGCTTGCTTTTCAAGTACGTATTTAATCGGATCCATCTTTGAAATTAGCATGGTTGTATGATTTAGCATGTATTGCCTCAAACGTTTGGCCGCCCAGGCTAGCGCACAACACGTTTTTTCGAGCATTGAGTAACGGGACTCAGAGTTTGTGAACTTTTTACTCAAGTAGTAAATCGCATGCTCTTTACGTCCAGTCTCGTCATGTTGACCGAGAACACAACCCATACTTCTCTCAAGAACCGTCAAATACATAATCAATGGTCTCCCGGCTACTAGGGGTATCAATATTGGAGGTTCCTGCAAATATTCTTTTATTTTTTCAAACGCCTTTTTGACAATCTTCATTCCAGGTCACAACCTGATCTTTTTTCAATAACTTGAATAATGGCTCGCACGTGGCCGTTAGATGAGATATGAACCGGACAATGTAGTTCAACCTCCCTAAAAAGCCACGAACCTCTTTTTCTGTTTTCGGCGTAGGCATTTCTTGTATTGCTTTTATCTTAGCATGATCAACCTCAATTCCTTTTTCGCTAACAATAAACCCCAATAGCTTACCAGATCTCACCCTGAAGGTGCACTTGTTAGGATTCAGCCTCAGCCTGAATTTCCTAAGCCTCTTGAACAATTTCATAAGATTGACTAGATGCTCTTCCTCCGTTTGGGATTTGGCAATCATATCGTCAACATAGACTTCGATCTCTTTATGCATCATGTCATGAAAGAGTGTCGTCATAGCTCGCTGATATGTTGCCCCGACGTTCTTCAAACCAAAGGGCATCACTTTGTAGCAGAACGTTCCCCACGGGGTGATAAAAGTTGTTTTCTCCATATCATCCGGCGCCATCTTTATCTGATTATAGCCCGAAAAGCCGTCCATGAAGGAAAACACGGAGAATTGAGCGGTATTGTCGACCAGCACATCAATATGAGGAAGCAGAAAGTCATCTTTTGGGCTCGCCCTATTCAAATCTCTGTAATCAACACACATTCGCACCTTACCATCTTTCTTTGGTACAGGTACTATATTGGCGACCCATGAGGGATAAGTTGTGACATCTAGGAAAGCGACGTCCCACTATTTCTGAACTTCCTCCTTAATTTTCACAGCCATATCTGGTCGAGTTCTTTTGAGTTTTTGCTTAACCGGCAGACATTCCTCACGCAATGGCAGACGGTGAACCACCATATCAGTATCCAACCCAGGCATGTCTTCGTAAGACCAAGCAAAGATATCACTGTACTCCCGTAGCATCTCGATAAGCCTTTGCTTGATATCACTTTGCAGTGCAGCCCCTATCCGGATATTCCTGACAACCTCTTCGGACCCCACGTTGATAATTTCAATTTCCTCCTGATGAGGCAGAATGATTCTCTCTTCCTGTTTCAAAAGTCGAGTCAGCTCTTCTGATAAGTCGTTATCCTCAATAATCTCTTCTTCTGCTTGAAATATCGGGTGCTCGAAGTTGAAACGAGTCATAGGAAGTTCGTGATCAGTGTCGTCTGAAATATGAATCCTGCAATGAGAATGGTTAAATGTTTCAAATAATGCAAACAAAGCACATAACCACGTTTCCATTTTATTGTTAAACAAAAACAGGAAAAACAAGGATCACAAAATTTGTATGCGAAAAACACCTTTATTAATGATTAAACAAAGTACACACATAAGCAGGTAGCCCTAAAAACAAAATCACCATGCCCCGGGTAGGACACAGGATTATACAATAATTGAGAAAACAAATCATTACTGTTTTGTAGTCACTAGGACAAGTTCCTGGATAGACCAGTTGCACAGATTCTGTCCTGGCACGCCGGGCTTGATCCACGAGTCCATATCACAGTCACTATCTCCGTCTTCAGCATCGGAAACAGCATTGATCGTTTCATAACAGACCCCACCTGGAGGGATCACCACTGGTCCTTTGAACTTTGGCACGCCTGCTGCAGAAGGTGACGATGTCGGCCGATACCCCAACCCAAACTTGTCCATCTTGACCGGAATTTCCAAGACTTGGCCCCATCCTTTGGTTTCTCCAGCCTGAACCACTGCCTGAGCATCTTTATACGAAGACATGGCCACCTCTGGCCCTTTGATAGGAACATGAGACTTGTCTTTGATCTGCAACCCCTTGAAGGCTTGGCATGGCGTCTCATGGATCTCCCCATCCACTTCGACGTACTTGAATGACGAAAGATGACTAACCAGAATGTCCTCCTCTCCACAAATAGTAACAGCACTGTCACCGACCATGTATTTAAGCTTCTGATGTAGCGTGGACGTCACAGCCCCTACAGAATGTATCCATGGTTGCCCAAGTAAACAACTGTAAGCTGGATGTATATCCATGATGTAGAACACGGTGTCAAAAACTTCCGGCCCGACCTGGAGTGGCAACGGTATGAACCCAAACACCGACCTTCTGGTCCCATCAAAAGCTCTCACGACCAAATCACTTGGCGTGCATATGATTCCTCGGACATCTAGCTTCATCATAGCCTTCTTCGGCAACATTCAAAGATGATCCGGTGTCCACGAGAACGTGCGACATAACAGTGCTCCGGCTTTCCACTGAAATGTGCAAGGCCATATTATGGTCCCGACCTCTAGGCGTCAAATCAAAATCAGTAAACCCCATGTTGTGGCCAGCATTCACATGCGCCAGTACCCCCTCATGCTGATTAACAGTTACTTCCTGAGGTACAAAAGACGTGCCCAAGATTTTCAACAAGGCATTCCGATGGGCCTCAGAACAAAGCAACAATGATAGTATTGAAATTTTAGAGGGCGTCTGCTGCAAGTGCTCCACAATCTTATAGTCACTTTTGCGAATCAACCTCATAAACTCTTCTACATCCTTGATCGATGTTTCCTTCTCTTTTGACTGGGAAGGTCCTCCTTCATTCACTTTGGCTTTGCCTCTAGCAATCCTTTCAGCCTCGATTTCAGGTGAAGTGAAGATTCTACCACTTCGGGTCATACCTCCCGCTCCAACAAGACTGCCCACTACCCCTGCTGGCTGGCTATCCACATTAATCTTTTCCCCGTTGCAAAAAACTTCCAACCCATAATTCCATGGAATGACTTTCGTACTCTCAAAAGGAACGGGTCCTGCTTTCGTTATCGTGATAGTTGGCCGCTTGGCGGGCGCTGATATTGTAATAATCTTTCTTGGAATTGTAATTGTTGCGACCTCACCCTGCTTTTCACAGTTTACCTCATCAGGTTTCTCAACAGCAGTGCGGTCAAACTATAAAGTTCTCTCATCAATCATGGCCTGAATACCCCTCTTCAGATTAATACAGCCCTCTGGTCGGGTCCAACAATCCAAACAGTACTCATCACATCCGGGGAAGACCCCTCCTTTCAACAATCTACTTTTAACATAGCTTAAAGGTGTCTTCAGATCATTTACATCCATAACCAAATCCAAATCCTCCTCTGTCAGAACAGCATTCGCTCCATGATTCGGCATTGGTTTCTGCACAATGTTGGGACCATCTTGACTGTAGTTAATGACTTTACTATCAATCAAATCTTGGATTTGTGCTTAAAAGCATGACAACTCTCGATATCATGTCCGGGTGCCCCATAATGAAAGTCACACTGCTTACTAGTATCATACCCGTAAGGAAGCGCTCCTATGGGTGGTTCCAACGTTCTCTTCTCAACCAGATTCAAACTTAACAGCGTCTGAAGCAGTTCTCCATACGTTGACGGAGGTGTATCAAATACCCTCTTCGGCTTCCCATTTTGGATCCTTCTCTGAGCAGGATTATACCTTTGTTATTGCTGCTGCTGTTGTGGTTGTTGTCGTTGTTGTGGTATAGGGATCGTCACACTAGCAACCTGTTGTTGAATATACTGATTCTGACCTCTACCTCATCCTCGACCACCATACACTGCACTGGTGTCTCCTTGCCTTTTACCACCAAAGACCCTTTTTGCACCTCCAGCTGAGGTCGGTTCACCGGCTTGAATCTTACCAATTTTGATGCCATTTTCAATTCGTTCCCCCATGAGTATCATGTTAGAGAAACTACCCATCGAGCAATTGAGCAATTTATCATAATACATCCCAGAGAATGTTCCAATAAAAATATCAATCAATTCCCTTTCAACCATAGGGGGTGGACTCTTGCCGCCAGATTGCGCCAACGCTGAGCATACTCTTTGAAACTCTCCCCATTCTTCTGTGAAAGACTTTGAAGCTGGACCCTATTTGGCGCAAGATCACTGTTGTATTGGTAATGTCTAATGAAAGCATAAGCCAATTATTTCCAACTTCCGATCTATGCAGGCTCTAGTCCCATGTACCACTCCAGCGGTGGTCCTGACAAACTATCTTGGAAAAAATGCATAAGCATCTTCTCATCATCAGAGTATGCAGACATCCTCCGGTAATATGAACGCACATGAACCCGTGGACATGTATCCCCTTTATATTTATCGAAAGTGGGAGCTTTGAACTTCAATGGCACCCTCAGCCCAAGAACCAACCCCATGGTAGCCATGTCCAACCCTGCAGAATTTTGATTAGCTATACCTCTCATCTGCTATTCCAGCATTTTAATCCTTCGATCACTATCAGCGGGACTCTCAAAACCCATGCCTTGCCCAGAAAAGGCATCTTCCTGACGATCTCTATTCCAGTATGGACCCTCATTACCATATCCGTCATAAGCAGCATTACGACCATGACCATGACCACTTTGGAAGAACCTGGGATCATACCTCAAATTGCCAAGCTCTTGATTAGCAGCCACTGTCCCAAAACCAGTATTGAAAGGACCCATCCCAGCACCAGTGGTATTCACATTGCCAAACCCAGCATTGTCGTAGCCATTATTACCAAAACCTTGATTGTTGTCACCAAACCCTCCGTTGCCAAGGCCCTGATTATTGAAGCCATCATTGCCATCCCAATTGCCAAAGCCAAGACCCTGATTATTGTCACCAAAACCAATATTGATACCAACATTCCTGTTGGTTTCCACGTTCCCATTAACATTATCAGCATTTCTGTTACCAGCGTTGCCGTTGCCATTGCCAATACCAGTCTCACCAGCATTTGGTATCACTTCCTCCCTGCGAGGAGACTCAACATGAGCAGAGTTGTATTCAGTATTACCAGCCGCTCGCGCCAGCAGCGGTTATACCAGAGTTTGAAGATGTTCCTGGCCTTTAGCCACAGCCTCCATGGTCTGCATGAATTGGGCCAACCTATCCCGGATCTCCTGCATCTCAGACTGTACCTGATCCATGATCTTCTTACTGTTGCTTCTTGTAGCGTACCGGTGAGTCCTCTGTTCGTCAATCTTGAAACAACCTGTAAGATGCAGGAGATAAGATTCGAGCTCAAAAAAAGTACCTGCCATGCAATATGAATATGCAAATGCACACATGTAAATATGCAACAGGTTAATTTCCCCCTCGATTCTAGTTCCGGAGAAGAAGCCATAACGATAATGGAGTCCCAAGTAGGCCAACGCAGAATCAGAAACCTCATACATAAATAAATGCCAGGAGGCAAAGTACAAAGATACAATTGAGTACAACTGAAAAGACCTCGGCCAACAAGCCTGGCGATGGTCAAAATATAAGTACGAATAACAAGAGAAAAGCAAAGGTAAATCAGGACAAATGGCGCGCCCTGACATCTTCCAATAGCCTCAACGTCTCCGGATGACCTAGTCTGGAGATTAGTTCTTGTATCAGTAATGCGCGTCGCTCAACAGTGGATCTCAGATTTTTGGCGTCCTCTTCACAGGCTCCCCTGCCAAAACACTCATCAATCCTGCATCTTTTGAAGTCAGCCTTCAATTCACCACCCCTAGTTTCTTTGACCATGTTGCTCACTCTAGACTCAGCGTCATGTCTAAGAGATACCTCTTCAGCAATCTTCGCATCCTTAGCATTGAGCTGCTCCTCTAACTGGGAAATCTGAAGCTTCAATTCATCTTCACGCTCCTTCCGGCTAGTAAGCGTAGCATTCCACAAAAGTTCCCATTTGGAGAGTCGAGAATAAGCCTTGTTCAGAAGTTCTTTCTTAGTAGCAAGTACACTACTAACCCCATTCAGGTCTACTCCTACTTTCTCTTTCTTGCTGGTCTCTTCAGTCAAGTCTGAATCCAACCTATTGATCATCTCAGTCTGCTTCTTCAAAGTGAAGGTGGCCTCATTCTTCTCATGCCGAAGCTAGAAAATCTCTTTCTCTAGCTCTTCATTTGCTCTCTGCAACTCTTCCTTTTCAGCCAGCAACTTGTTATACTTCTCAATTTCTATTGAAGTAGGTTCCTCAATCACCGGAAGATACAAAGGCTCTGCAGCAGGATATGGCATCAAAGAAGTCCTAACTCTCTCATGGATCTAGAGCCGATAAGGATTATAAGCTCGACTGTCACTCTTGCCAAGCAATGTCTTTCCTCTTCTGTGAATATTACCCCAAGCACGCCTCAATCTGACCAAAACATCTCCTTCTAATAAACCCGTGAGATACAGAGATTCCTGTATCTCGTCTTCAACCGGAGAGTCCCTCAAAGCATAGCCAAATTGCCTCACAAGCAGAGAAGGGTTATAGTTAATACAACCTTTCCGTCCAATCAAAGGAACGTTCGGAAAGCCACTGCAACTATATATAATATCCACTCCGAGCAAGTTCCGATCAAACCAAACAATGTTCTCAGCGCACAATCCCATCAATCAGGAAGACGAGTCTAAAGTACCAGCAGTATCAACAAAAGGTCCCTTCTTAGGAAGATGTCCTTGAAACCACCTGGATAGAAGAGGTACACAGCAAGAAACATTCTTTCCCCGACGCTTCTCATTCTTATAGTGAATAGAATGATAAACGTCACCCAAGAGAGTAGGCATCAGATTCTTCGAGGCAAGAATAAAGAAAGCATCTGAGTCAACAAAATCAGGCAAATTAGGGAACAATACAATCCCATAAATGCAAACAACCAGAATAGCATTGAAGACAATCCAACATCCATCCTTCGCACACTGCGTAGCCTTCTCAACCAAGCAAGAAAGATGAAAACCATAAAATCCATTCAGCTTGACCAAACCTCCGAGGAACTCAAAAGCATCTAAACTGACAATCTCAGCAATCTTAGCCAACTCAGGCTCAGTATCCTCATGAACAAAAGGCATCTGATCTAACACAGGAACTCCCAGCATATCAGAATACTCCTCCAAAGTAGGAGCCAAAATAAAATCAGGGAACAAGAAGCATCTCAACTGAGGCTCGTAAAACTGCATCAAGGTATACAATCCAGTCATCTTAAACACAGAAGGTATGCGCAACAAACTGAGCAGTTTTCCGTAAGACTCTCGGAACTCAGCCCTCACTCTCTGATCTGCTAGAGCAACCAACTGCAATAAGGAACTGATATTTGGAGAAGGCAACCTGTAAGCAACTGTTCTCTTCATGGACTCCATGTCTGGCAAGAAGAACACTAGAATCTGAGGGGAAAAGGCACACCTACAACATAAATAAATGTTAATGAAATGCAAACATGAAAATGCAGATGCATATGCAAACAGGGGATCAAGTGCAATGATGAAGAACTGTGTTGTGCTGTACTGCAACTTGAGAACCATCAGATCTTCTCCTCAAACCAAACCAACCACAAAAGAACCCTTATAACCAATTCTCACTGACAGAGACAAACCAGGTATTCTGAGGCCAGAGTTTTCCTACAAAAAGACCCACCTACCCTCACAGGTATGTACTTAACTCGCAGACGAGGTACGGCATCCTATGCGGTCATCAGCGTCACAGACTTTCAAGAGCGATGATACGATACCCAGAAGGTGTGGCATCATCATCCCTTGAAGAGGCCTCACTTAGCCGAATCCCAAATGATAGGTTCCCAGAGCCGACAACCCTCAAATCCAACAACCTGTCGAGCCCAAAGGGCCAGGCAAGATGCCATCAAAGAGAATCTCGTCTGAGTGTAAATTTCATAGCTAGCTGGTGCGAGCAAAGCAAGCAGGCTAACCACTACTCTCTACTTCTAAGTCTATGTGCACTCAAGCCAAGGTCTGGCTTATCTCTCAAACTAACCCTCTACCCACAGCACAATAACAAATATATACAGTACTGAAAATAAAGACAGAAAAATAAATACATACAAAACCCCAGACAGGAAAACAAGCGCTAGGATTGACTCGCATAGGGAACCGTCAGATTCCCCAGCAGAGTCGCCAGCTGTCGCTACTGCGAAAATCGGCGCCGGCTATGACAAAAGAGTCGCCAACGTGCGTTATTTATCCCACAAGAGGGAAAGGAAACGCTCAGAGTAAACCTAACGCAAAGAGGGAAAGGAATGGTCATCGCAACCAAATCCTGGATTCGGGAGTCGGTTACGCAATGAGAAGGTATTAGCACCCCTCACGTCCGTCGTACTCGACGGGATCCACGCTTGTTTTCTATCTAAGGGTATGTTTATCTATCTACTCTACAGGTCTGGTCTAAAAAGAAAAGAAAACGACTCGGCAAAGTATCGCACTTTATGCCTACGTATTCCCGTCTGGAACGAGAAATCAGAGTCAACGTAGTTCGCCTAACTACGGGTTAAGGGGGAAGGTTGCTCGCCAAGATATCACATCTCGTGCCTACGTACTTTCATACAACATGAAAGATCAGAGCAAACGTAGTTCGGGCTACGGAAGACACAAGTTTGTCAGACATTTTTTTATCATCTTAAAAAAGGGTTTTCCTGATTAAGGGTCCAAGAGGACAAAAACAGAGTTTGAATGTTTGTTTGAGTTTTTTACGAAAGAACTGTTTTTTAGGATGTTTGCAATCTCAGTCGCACTAGAGACTATGACCCAGGAGTGAACGCTTCGTATGTCACCCAAAGGGTACCACACTAACATCCAGATTACTGGAGAGAGACCCTCCACCAACCTTTTCCCAGATAGCTTAAGGTTCGTAACGTACGGCTTCGATTAACCTTATTACTGTATTTTTGAACTGTTTTGAGAGGAGAAGAGAAAGACACCCTAAAACTATGGTTCAAAGGGAATCTACCTACAGTTATCATGCATGGGTCAAAACCTAATGTCTGTCATAATTCCCTCTTGCACAGAGGAAATCAGAGATCCTAGGGGAAAACAGCAAAAGAAAGCAAGCAGTAAATAGTAAACAGTAAAATGCATGCTATGCAACAGTACAAGTGAGGCAAGGGAGTCTGGCTCAACTTCAAACCTAAGCAAACAACAGGCAATAGGAGACAAGCTCCACCTCAAACCTAGAGGTAATCAACACAAGGAAACAGACAATACAACAAAAGAAAATAAACAGAGAAAGCAGCCCAAGCACAACAACAGTCTTCATCAGACAGCAACTTCAATACTCAACAGCAGCAGCTCTAAACAGCAAATCTTCTTGACAACAAAGTTGACAGCAAAAGGCTTCATCCTCAAGCTAGCTTCTATCTTCAGGCTTCACCAAACTTCATCTTCAAGCTCTAGCAAGCACTCTCCAAGCAAAGGATTAATCACAAAGATCAAGGTTGAAATGTTGAGAACCAGATGAAAACCAAAGGAAATCATCAAGTACCAACATTAAAATGGAAAGGCATCCTCAAAGTTCTACTCAACTATGGGCATACCAGACATCCCTCCAAAGGAGATATGGAGTTTCCCTAGGAGGACTTTACATCATTGGATAGAATAGAAGCACACAATGCATTCTATGTTTGATGAAAGAATCAAAACTAGTCCTAATGGCTCTTCTTAAAACCCTAATTTCCTAAGCTCCTAAAAAGCTCCTAAAAGAGAAGAAAGCTTAAACTCCCAGCTCCAATCTTCAAGCCACAGAAGCTACACCAAATATAGAAGCCCTCCTAAGAAGTAATCCAAGCAAAACCAGCTCCAAAGTCACCAACAAGACCAAGCAAGCAAAGGCACACAAAATAGAACACCACAAGCACAAGCAACTTGCAAAATTGAACTAAAATAGAAAAAAAAAGTTGTAAAATTCTAATAAAATTCCTAGGGGAACATATATGTTTGAACAACCTAGGGTTAAAATATTAAAGCCTAATTCAACTTCTAAGTCACCTAAATAATTTCTAGATTGAAAGGTATCAAGGTGATCCACAAGTTTGGGAAGACTCTAATCTCAACACCTAAAATAGAACCTAAAATTGTTCTAATATTCCAACAAAAATCCTAAGGGAACATGAATATCTACCCCAAAACATACTAAATAATCAAAGCCAAATTCATCACCAGTTGGAAGAACAAAATTCAAAAAGACAAATGAACAATTATGCAAATATTAAAGAATTAAACAAAATGAGAAAAATCAAATTAAATTGAAAAATGCATGAAAATGCATTTTATTGATTTCAGAAAATCACAAGTTCTCTCAAGATCATGGAGATATTTTTAAAATAATTTTTGGATCAAAATTGAATTTATTGTAATTTTTTTGAATCAATAAAGCATTTAAAATAAACAAAATGGAATAAAAGAAAATAAAATGCTGAAAATAAACCACGGCCACAGGATGCGTTGACAAGTCCACTAATCCAAGCATCCACACGCTTCCAGCGCATTAAGTTGAACGACCGCGTTTTGGATTCAAAATCTCCATTCTCAGATTATAACATATCCGTTGGATCTGGTGGTTGGTCTTTGGTCAAAGGCTGATCTGATGGCTTAGGAGTCATCTTCCTCATTTCTCAGGCTGGCCAGATGGAGAACGTGTGTGGTGGCCGGAGAAGACTCCGGTCGTCTTCTCCGATGAGCAGGTGGTTGCAGGTGTCCAGAAACAGCAATCCTTATACCAATCTCATTCAGAATTTCATTAGGAATTCAAATCTCCTATTCATATGTTCTAACTCTCCATAGATTTCAAGATTCGAAGCAATGTTCAGAACACACATCCAGATCAATCATCATCAATTGCAAATCTAAGGCTATAGAATTCATCCTTATGTCACATACATCACTCTGATCAATCTAGACTGCTCTAACTCTCGATGAATCAAGAGATTCGAATCACAACAGAAATGCTATGCCATAATCAACTATCACCAAATGCTTTTAAATTGATCCTAAAACGATCTACATCTTGTCTAGATCCTAACCACAAGTTCAAATCTAACTACATCATGCTAATTCATGTGGAATGTTGAAAGTTACTAACCTGTTATAGATCTAGTAACAGAGCCACTTGGAGCTTGAATTGCATTGGTAAGGTGTTTGGCTATGTAACTTGCATTTGAAGCAACCATATGATAACTCATGAAACTTGGTCTAAACTCAAAATTCTGGTAATGTCAAAGTGCTTAGAATTCAATTTCCATTCAAAAAATGTAGTTACTTGACATGTTTTGGTCCTTTAACTCAAAAAATCAATTTTCCCTCCTTAATTCATTTGCAAATTTCCCTTTTTGAAACCATTTCAAACTAAGTCTTTCTATGAGCCCAATCAATCCATCATGACCTCTTCTCTACCCTAAAAACCACATTTTGAACAACATTCATGTTGAACAAATATCCATTTGACAAGTGCAAGTTGGAGATTTTGACCTATGATTGAAAATGACCTATAATCTCACTTTCCCAAAATACCCCTGACTTGTAAACCTCATAACTTGAGTTCTACAAAACATATGGAAGATTTCTAGTACAATTTAGAAAGCTAAGATCATGAGGAACAGCATTTGTGTTGGCCAAAAGTTCAGGTGAAACCTCCTTCTAGGTTAAAAATAGCTTTGAAGTCAGATGATTTTCACAAACAAATTTCAGAAGCATCTTAGGACTTGTAACTTGTCTGGGCCATAACCTGAGTGATATAAATCCCCTTGAGGACTTCTAGTACTCAAATTAAAGGTATTGAGATGCTCTACAAGTTTCATGTTGGCCAAAGATCCATTTGAAAGTTGTATCTTGACTTATGTGGTCATGAAGTTAGGCACTAAACAGGGAATTTTGCACTGAAACCCTAATTTAGCAACTTCCCACACTCTTGACTTTCCTTGACTTGATCTTGGCACAACACCACAAATGTCTCATCACATCATTTCATGAACTCCATGACCTAAAAAGTAGGCTTTGATACTCTTCAATTGCCCAGTTGACTTAGGATTAACCCAGATGAAACCCTAATTGCTTGCACCTCAATTGTGGCTCTTGCATTTGACACAATGACTTGATTAAACTCTCCCATGGCCCTCTAGGCATCCTATGAGCTCCATACACATCCTCTTCTCACATTCAACACTTCACAACCCTCTGATGGTCTTCAGTTGATCCTCAAGTTAGGAGAAGATTCACACTCAAACATCTAAACCCTTAGGCACTAAAATTACCTCCTGATGACCTTGACCACTCCTCAATCTTGAATGAGACCTCTTGCTAGGCTTCTCTTGATAAGGATAACACTTGATCCCCTCCTATATGAATGATACCATGATATGCAAATGATATAACTATGCAAATGCTAATGCCATGAAACATAAACCAGGTAAGAAAAGGTTGAGCAAATTTTGGGGTGCAACACCCCCAAAGAGTTGCGCACCACACTGCGCCCATCTAAGCATATATCCCTGGTCATTGCATCCAAGTCACGATGCTTATTCAGGTCCCTGTGGTACTCATCTATCTGGCTTCGTGAAAGAGATAGAGGGTTACCCAAAGCATTACTTATAGCTCACCGATCAAACCTTACTGTGACACCACGTACTGTCGAGGCCCAACTAAACACTTCACCATCATCCAGGATGGCATTTGCATTGTACCCATCCAGCATTGTACCCATCCAGAGGAGTCATTAGACGCTCCCACTTTTTCGCTACAAAAAGTGCGTCAATATCACGGTACGATCTAGTGTCACTCAACTGGAACCTCTTCTCTGCCATGATGTTCCTCCTTTCGAGAGTTTCGTAGCGAGCAGCCTGAGTAGCACCGCGGAACCTGTCTAAATCGAAGCGGATCGGTACGGTACGAGAAGTGGAGGCCTTTCTCTTGTTGGGGTTGATCATCCTTGGTCCCATCTGAAAACAATGTTAAAAAAAACAAACATAATAGAAACAAGATGTTAGAAAGGGACAGGCAGCAATAAACAGCAAAGAAAGAAACACTCTGCTGCATTCGCCTTGCTTCGCTGGGCGAATCTTGGCGAATGCTCGCTACCATTCGCCAGGCGAATGCCAGCGAAGGTGCGAAAATACAGACAAACATCACTTCTGCAATTGTGTAGATGCAAACCAAAGGTGTTTTATCCCTCATTCTCATTACTAGAAGCAATTCGAACATGCATGCACTAATTTTCACAAAAAAAGAGAAAGGGGTTTCTTAACCTAACACAATTTCAGAAGCACATTCAAGGATCCCACAACATAACAGCACAGAAGTAGAAGAAAACAACAATAACAATGCACAAACTGAAAGAAGAATAAACAAGAGAACATACCTTAGGATTGAAATTAAGGAATCGAAACAAGAAAAACAAGAGAGAAAGTTGGGAGGGAATGTGAGAGTGAGGCAATGAAAAGAGGCAAAGGGAGGTTAGGGTTTTTAGAATTGAAAGTGTAACGGGTAATGGGCCCATATGACCCATCCAAATTCCCCAACTTAACTGATGTGGCAAGCCCTGTTCCGCTACCTTCGCCAGGCGGAAGCTAGCGAAGCTTTGCTTTTACTCGCCAGGCGAATACTCGCCACCATTAGCCAAGCGAAGGTTAGCGAACATGACAGTAGAATTAGGATCTGCTGCATGCTCCTCTCACACAAACTCACAACCAACTTTTCACACAAATGCAGAAAATGAACAAAAACAGATAAATACTTACAATGTTGAGGTGCCTCTTAACAAGCGCTTGTTTAACATCGGATAAGCTCGACGGTCCAAGATGCTCACTCCGGAACATCTAGACGGAAACTACAGCTTTATCGGTCCACAAGACCGCCAAGGTATACCTTCAACCGTTGACCATTCACTGTCCAGCTGTCCTTTTTCTCCAAATCCTCAATGACAACTGCCCTGAAAGTTTTTACCTCTTTAGCGCGGAATGGTCCAGACCACTTGGACTTTAATTTTCCCGGGAACAATCTTAACCTGGAATTGAACAATAGTACAAGCTGCCCCAGCGCAAATTCCTTCTTACGGATCTTCTTATCATGGTATTCCTTCATTTTCTCTTTGTACAACCAACTTGAGTGGTATGCGGCATTGCGCATCTCTTCCAAATCAAGAAGTTGCACCTTCCTCTTCTCACCTACTAACTCTTGATCAAAGTTTATAAATTTTAAAGCCCATAAGGCTTTATCCTCCATTTCAACCGGCAAGTGACAAGCCTTGCCGAAAACCAATTGAAACAGAGTCAGCCCAATTGGAGCTTTATAGGCCGTGCGATACGCCCATAGAGCTTCATCCAACTTTTGCGACCAATCCTTCCTTGAGTTCGACACGGTTTTTTCCAAAATTCTTTTAATCTCTCTATTCGAGACCTCAGTTTGACCATTTGCCTGCGGGTGATACGGAGTCGTCACTTTATGTGTTACACCGTAATGTTGCAAAACTTTTTCTAATGGTGCATTGCAAAAGTGTGAACCTCCGTCACTAATCAACACCCGGGGGGTTCCAAAACGGGAAAAAATATTTCTTTTTAAAAAGCTTATGACCGTTTTAGAATCCGCCCATGGTGAGGCAATCGCCTCAACCCACTTGGACACATAGTCAACTGCCACCAACAAGTATTCGTTTCCAAAAGAGGGTGGGAATGGTCCGACAAAGTAGATACCCCAACAATCAAACAATTCTACCTCTTGGATATTTTGAAGAGGCATTTCGTCTCTCTTTCCTATCCCACCACTCCGTTGACAACTGTCACATTTTTGCGCATGGGCATTTGCGTCTTTAAAAATAGAAGGTCAATAAAATCCCGATTGAAGGACTTTATTTGTCGTTCTAGCCCCATTGAAATGACCGCCATAAGGTGAGTTGTGACAGTGCCATAGAATACTTTGGGCCTCATCACCCGTAACACACCTTCTTAACAAATTATCACCTCCCAGCTTAAACAGATAAGGATCATCCCACACATAGTACTTGGCATCCGAGAGGAATTTCCTCTTTTGATTAGGAGTTAGGTTGGGCGGCACAAAACCACTCGCCTTGTTGTTTGCAAAATCTGCAAACCACGGCCTCACTTGAACTTTAAAGAGTTTTTCATCAGGAAACTCTTCTCGGATTTCCTTTTCTAAAGTAGTCACCTCCACGTTGACAAGGCGAGATAAATGATCTGCTACCAAATTTTTGGACCCTTTTTTGTCTTTAATTTCTACATCAAACTTTTGCAACAAAAGGATCCAACGGATAAGCCTTTGCTTTGAATCGGTTTGGTTAGCAGATATTTTATCGCCGCATGGTCGGTATAAACAATCACTTTAGACCCAATGAGATATGACCTAAATTTTTCAAGTGCATACACTATTGCAAGCAATTCTTTTTTTGTTGTGGCATAATTAATTTTCGCCTCATTAAGAACCTTGCTTGCATAGTGTATAGCATGAAAATTTTTGTCTTTTCGTTGGCCCAACACCGCTCCAATAACATAGTCACTAGCATCACACATTAGCTCAAAATTTTAATTCCAATCCGGAGCAACTACGATTGGAGCGGTGACCAATTTTTGTTTCAAAATCTCAAAAGCTTTTAAACATTCATCAGATAAGAGAAATACTTGGTCCTTGGCCAGCAGGTTACTCAAAGGCCTAGCCACCTTTGAGAAGTCTTTGATGAATCGCCGATAGAAACCGGCATGCCCAAGAAAGCTTCAGACACCCTTTACGTTAGCTGGAGGAGGCAACTTCTTGATCACATCAACCTTAGCATGATCCACTTTGAGCCCTTTTGACAAGACTTTGTGACCGAGAACAATCCCCTTCGTCACCATAAAGTGGCATTTCTCCCAATTTAGCACCAAATTGGTCTTCACACACCTTTCAAGCACGGTTTCTAAATTTTTCAGACATAAGCCAAAAGAACTACCAAACACCGAAAAGTCATCCATGAAAACTTCCATTGTTTTCTCTATAAGATCGACAAAAATGGCTTGCATGCATCTTTGGAAAGTTGCCGGCGCATTACACAACCCGAAGGGCATTTTGCGGTAAGCGATGATTCCAAACGGACACGTGAAAGCCGTCTTCTCATTATCGGCCGGGTCAACCGCAATTTGGTTGTACCCGGAATAGCCATCTAGAAAATAATAGAATTGTTGTCCCGAGAGTCTCTCTAACATTTGGTCCATGAACGGAAGTGGGAAGTGGTCTTTCTGAGTTGCGGTATTCAACTGCCTATAGTCAATACACATTTTCCACCCCGTTGCTACCTTTGTTGGGATCAACTCGTCTTTCTCATTACGAATAACGGTAATGCCACCCTTTTTAGGAACCACATGCACCAAACTCACCCAAGGGCTATCCGAGATAGGGTAGATCATTCCCGCATCCAATAATTTGACAACTTCCTTCCTAACAACCTCTTTCATTATAGTATTTAAGCGGCGTTGTGGTTGAGCCACCGACTTAAAATCCTCCTCCATTAAAATTTTGTGCATGCAATAGGAGGGACTAATTCCTTTGAGATCGAAAAGAGTCCACCCCATCGCTTCTCGATTCTTCTTCAACACATCAATTAAACGGGATTCTTCACTTTTGGATAAAAGGTTGCTTATAATAACCGGCTTTTCTTCGGTTTCATCTAGGAATGCATACTTCAAGTTATTTGGTAACTCCTTCAATTCAATCATTGGCTTTTCATCTTCAACCTCCTTTTTCAACACTTCCTCATCCACTTCCCATGGTTGCAACTCTTTAAAATTATCAAGTTCCTTGAGGCATTCTTCAAGGGCTTGTTCTTCTTCAACGGTAAAAACTTCAAAAGAGTCATCAAGGGCTAGCTCCATGGGAGTTATGTCATGAACATGTTTTGCAACTTCAAAGGTGGCTTCTTCAATTACATCAATCCGGAAACTATCACGTTTGTCATTTGAGTGCTTCATTGCTTCAAAAAGGTCAAAAGTGACTTCTTCGTTTTGTACCCTCACCTTCATCAAACCGTCGTCTACATCAATCATCATACGAGCGGTTTTCATAAATGGTCTTCCAAAAATTAGCGGCGCATCATCGTCTTCCTCCATATCAATGACAATAAAATCAACCGGAAAGAAAAACTTGTCAACCTTTACCAATACATCTTGAGCTACTCCATGAGGGTGAGTAGTAGATTTATCGGCCAATTGCAACGTCATGCGGATGGCTTTAATCTCAATGTTACCAAGCTTTTCCACAACAGATAAAGGTATAATATTGATGCTTGACCCCAAATCGATTAACCCCTTTCCAGCATAAACTTCGCCAATTGTAACCGGCAAGGTGACTTGCCCCGGATCAACTTCTTTTCTCGGTAGTGTCCTTTGGATGATGGCACTACAACTCGCATCCAGAACAACTGTTTCTGGTTCCGTATACCTTCTCTTTTTGGTGAGTATGTCCTTCATGAACTTGGCATACTTTGGCATTTGCTCCAAAGCTTCGGCAAACGGGATATTGACTTGAAGTTGTTTAAAGATATCCATGAACTGGGCGTAATGCCGTTCATTTTCTCTCCTAGATGGAGCATGAGGATAAGGTAAATTTTGGACGGGAGTAGTGCTCACTACCTCCTTCCTTCTAGAATTTCGCTCTTTTTTCTTTTTCAACTTCAACCAATTTTTCTTTCTTTTCAACTTCATCATTTTTCTCATTATTTTCAACTTCATCCTCACTCCACTCCCCAACTCTACCATCAAGTTCATCAATTTTTTTCTCTACCTCTCTTTTTTCACTTTCGTCAACCAACTCTTTTCCACTTCTCGTTTTAATAGCCTTACAATGCTCCTTAGGATTTGTTTGCGTATTTGCCGAGAAAGATGGTCCGGATTGTTGTTCTGCTAATTACTTAGCAAGTTGACCAACTTGCGTCTCAAGATTTTTAATTGCCGCATCGTTACTTTTTTGATTAGCCATTGATATTTGCATGAATTGCGTCAATGTCTCTTCCAATTTTGAAGCTACGACCGGTGGTTGTTGAGTTTGATAGGGATTTTGAAGGTTGGAAGGACCACCCCCATAACCTTGGTTATGTTGATAGTTCCCCTTAGGTTGGTACCCTTGGTAGTTTTGTTGTTGTGGATTTTGGTGGTGTTGTTGTTGTTGATACGGTGGTTGTTATTGTTGATGTTGCCTCGGTTGGTAATCTCTTTGATTTGCCGTGTAATTAACTTCTTCGAAACCTGGAGGTGGACAAAATTCGGTGTCGTGTTCACCTTTGCAAAGTTCACAACAAGCTATTTGTTTAGCTTTTGACGGTTCTTTTAACTCTTTTATTTGTTGAGTTAACAGTTCCACTTGTTGTGAGATAAGCTTGTTTTGTACAAGAATAGCGTCATTTGTTCCTAACTCGAGCACACCCGGTTTTCTTTGAGTCACCCCACGGTTATGATTCCCTTGATAATCATTAAGTGTCATCTTATCAATAATCGCAATTGCATCATCTGCACTTTTTGACATCAAAGATCCTCCCGCCGTAGCATCCAATAAGGTCTTGTGAACCGAAAGGAGTCCATTGCGGAAAATATGAACTTGAGTGAGCTCATCGAAGTCGTGTCCCTTCCACTTTCTTAACATAGATTTGTATCGCTCCCAAGCTTCGTTTAGTGATTCACTAGCTCCTTGAGAAAATACCGCGATCGCAGTTTTAGCCTCCATGAATCGGTTATGTGGAAAGAAGCGTTCAAGAAACTTCTCTTCTAGAAGATTCCAATCTGTCATGATTGTTGTCGATTGATCAAGGTACCACTCCTTCGCTTTCCCAATCAAGGAATGAGGGAATAGTCTCCTAAACAATGACTCTTCGTCAGCTTCTGTTGCTCCCGTTGCGCCAGCAATCTCATAGAATTTTGTAAGATGGGTGAACGGATCCTCATGGTCTAGTCCCGTGAAAAGATGTTGATAGACTAGAGCTAGGATTCCCGTTTTCATCTCAGCTTGTCTTCCGTTTTGAAGATTCCATGCGAACTGAGTTGTACGTCTTGGATTGTTCGTGCATGGAGTGGAAACTGGAGGTGGTGGTGCTGCCATAGTTGGTGTTAAATGTGGTGATGGTGGTAGTGTAGAGGAACTTTCTCCTTGCTCTTGTCTTTTTCTAGCTTGTTGCTTCCTGCGTCTTGTTCTACTATTCAGTCTCCTTGCGGTTCTTTCGATCTCTGGATCAAAAAGAATTTGGTCCTCAGGGATCTGTCCTCGCATAAAACAAAGGCTGCACACTAAACCAAACAGATTACAAGCACAAGTCAAAAATTCAAAGTTAAAAATTCAGCAACTATTGCGATGCTCGCAATATCAATTTATATTCCCCGGCAACGGCGCCGTTTTGTTAGAACAGTGGTCAAATGTTGGATTTTTGTTATCGTCTCCACAGGGAATATGAGATATTGCCGCCATTCGACAGTTGTTAAATTCGTAACTTTATGGTAACAAAAGGTTTGGTTTTAAAGTAACTATAGCTTTGCATATAAGTAAGAAATGCAATAAAATAATGGTTTGACGGTTTAAATAAAGATTGCCAAAGTTAGGGTTCGGTGATCGCTTTGCATGCATATGTTCGATCAACAAGATTCATAAACTCCATTTAGATGATAAATACATTCACAACATCCTCTCAATGTGATTATTTCTAACTCACATTGTGGGTTTTTCCATTTTGATCCATTGTTGATCTCTCACATAATCTATCAAAATGACAACATTAAAGTTTAACATTTTAGGTGAACACCTTCATTCATAACTATCTCTAGCTTACAAACAAAGATGGATGAAAACCTAGTTTAACAGTTGGAAAATATCTTTCAATCATAAACCAACACAAAGAGTTATCATAAAAGCAAAGTTTTCACCATATATTCATCATCCAAGAGTTTACAAATGAAGATCAATACATTTACATATAAAGCTTGATGATCTCCTACATCTAACCTTGACAAAAGATGAACTTAGCTACTCATTCTCATGGGTAGCTTGAACAAGAAGAA
The DNA here is from genome assembly GCA_963859935.3 of Lathyrus sativus. Lineage (NCBI taxonomy): Eukaryota > Viridiplantae > Streptophyta > Magnoliopsida > Fabales > Fabaceae > Lathyrus > Lathyrus sativus. The sequence continues at coordinate 397,722,063 of OZ012736.1, read as the reverse complement.
AATGGAGAAGATGAAGAACATCCACTTCAAAGGATTGATGATGGATGTGTTTCCACTTCTCAAGATTACAAGATGAGCCAAAAAGCAAGAAAAACTAAGCTATATTCAATTCTAGGTTAGAAAATGTTATGTTGCAAAATGTTCTAAGTCCCTCAAAAAGTAGCTAAAGCATGGTACTTATAAGGCACTAGAAAGTGTCAAAAAGTAGTTATGTTTTCGCATATTCTCCAGGCGAACAGAGCCCTTCGTCAGGCGAACATAAAATATCTTGGCACTTCAAGGTGTCTCCAACAAGCAAACCGCCCTTCTGGTGTGTCGCGCCTTCGCCAGGCGAAGCAAAACATTCGCCAGGCGAATATTCGCTGGCATCACTCGCCAGGCGAATTTTGTGTTGATTTGCTACTGGAATTGCAAGAGGAAAGCTGAGACTTCTTCGCCGTAACCTTCGCCAGGCGAACGGTAGCGAAGCTTTGCTGGAACATTTACCTGGCGAACTTTCTGCCCTTTAGGTCTGGGAGTTTATTCTGAATTATTCGCCTTGACTCGCCAGCACTCGCCGGGCGAACCTTCGCTGGAACTCGCTGGGCTTCGCCAGGCGAATGCTCTGATCTTTCAACTTTCTTCAGGCAGCTTCAAATTCATTCCTTCCAAGGTGCTCCTATTAGTGGTAAACCTGCACACTTAACAGCAATATTATGAACACCATTCACTTGAATCACAATAAAATGAAACTAAACAAATTCTACTACTAAATCAAACACTACTAGATAAAAACAAGTAAAAACACTATTAAAAAGGGTCAAATATATACAACATTTGGGATCTAACAGTCTCTTAAATGTTGGTCAGATTTTCTCTGTATAGTAGCCTCACAAATCATTTTAGGATTGCCATCTTATGCAGAGTCGAGGTAAGTTTGGCATATGAACAACACATTGTTTATGGTAATCAACTCTTTGGTAATTTTTTGTTCAAAATTGGATGTAAATATCATAGTCAAATGCGTTTTTGGTTGAGATTATTTTCAACACAAGATAACTGCGGTTCTTAATACATTACTTGTGCTTTTCAAGACTTTTTAAATTTTGTTTATAATTGCTTTACTGGTACAAAGTAGTATTTATCAATACCATTTAATATTAATACTCCATCAGGGCTATTTATTTTTTAGATTTATTGACTTATGAAGTTTGACTTTAGCCTCGAATAAGCCCAGGCTAAATATTTTATTGACTTATGAAGTTTGAACTTAGCCTCGAATAAATCGAGGCAAAATTATCCTTTAGCCTCGACCAGGACCAAGGCTAAATATTTTGTTTTTGACACGGCTAAACCGAGGCTAATGTAGACACGGCTAAACCGAGGCTAATGTAGACACGGCTAAACTGAGGCTACTGTAGACACGACTCTTTTTGGCCAAAGCTAAATGTTAACTTTGATCATTTTAGCCTTTCCCCGACACCGACGCTACGCCGAGGCTAATTGGCTAGTAGCGGCGGTTTTTTTCCTTATAGTGTCGATAAATGGCCGAGGCGAAATACTGTATTTCTAGTAGTGATTTCTCGTGTCAATTAGGACCGTAACAGTAATGTCGTGGAGTAAACCGTTAAACTTAAGTGTCTTGGGAGAGAAGCGGCCGCTGGCAGCTTGTGGTGAGAGCTGGAATTAAGTATCCTTAGGTTCCTCCGTTGGGGATAAGACCTCAGTATTGTCTAAAGATTCTTGGGTAGTAGGAACATCCTCATCCACTATTAGCAATAGGAATTTTCCTATTGCACATTTATGACCTGGTATAAACTTTTCATCACAGTTAAAATAGAGACCCTATGCGCGACACTCTTGAAGCTGAGCATTAGAAAGTCATCGTATAGGTAGTTTAACGGGTGGAGGTACGATTGAGGTTTTATGGTATGTGGGGGTTGGGGTTGTGGTTATTGTAACGGGGTGTTGTAACACCCCACTCTAAACTCTCGCGGAAAAAAAAAAAGAGAAACAATAGAAACAATTTCAGAGTGCAGCAAATAAAGTTTCATGATGACCGTCATGGATGTCACGACCGTCACGGTTATGACGAGCGTCAGGGAGTGGTGACGACCGTCACACTCCCAAAATTTGGGACACATCAGGGTGTCACATTCTACACTTAACCAAAACACATACACCTGTAAAAGATCATTTACTAACATACGTAGCATAAAATTCGGATGAACAAACAATGATAATTTGTTTAACATTTTAATCATAAAACGACATGTTATAATACACTTCCAACGATTCGTAATAATTAAATTCCATTAAAATTCAGCAAGTAATTATCTTGCATCAATTCACTAAAACAACTATGCATCCAAGCAACACTTGGCATTATAAAAAACAACCAATCTATTTGCCATAGTACTTAATAAAATTCAGCAACAAGGAATTCAATTAAAACAATAACATTAATCGTTCATCCCCCTCCCCCAGAGTGCTACGTATCAGAGCGACCAACGACCTTAAACATAAAGTGACACTTTCTTCCGAGTTACCTGCAAATTACCACCGACGGAGGTAACATACAACGTAAAGGGTGAGATATCAACAATATAACATAAGGCATGATAAAAGTCATGTCAGAATATTATCACATCATTATAATTCCAGCAGTTCGCATAAATATTAGTAATAATAAACTACAACAACTCTTTATTCATAACCACAACAATTATCATCATATCTCAGCAACTCATCAGAACAACTCAACAACGCTACTCAACAATGCGATTCAACTGTGCATATGCATGTGGTACCAGATTGCCATTACGGCCACCAATACAGGCCAACAATTTGCCACTAAGGGCCGCCAATACAGGCCAACAATTTGCCACTAAGGGCCGCCAATACAGGCCAACAATTTTTCCACTAAGGGCTGCCAATACAGGCCAACAAGTTGCCACTATGGGCCGCCAATACAGGCCAACAATTATGATATGCTATGGGACGCAACTATTATGGGCTATAACACAACAACAACAACTGTGCAACAACCGTGCAACAAGGCATCAAGCCTACAACCAATTATCCATAACAGAAACATCATATTTCGCATACATCATGTACTCACCACTTCAACCTGTTCATATCAGAGAACTACCAACAGTATCGTTCCTACGAATAAGACACTAACACATTTTCGCAGAGAACAATTAAAAACAACCTCGTCTTTACAATTGAGAACTCAACAGCATTTTCATGTCAGAGAACAACTGACAACATCATTACTACAAATAAGAACTCAACACATTTTCATATACTTTTATACGGGTAATATAACTACAACTTCTAATTTAATTAAATAGGGACATAATAACAACACCTTCTTAATAAATGGGAAAATAACGCGTGTCGACAATGTTTCCTAATTTCCCCCAAAACTAATGACATAACACACTCATTCATACACAGACAAGCATTAACCCTTAGTATTTCTCAGGCATAGGTAAACATTGACCCTTAATATTTCTTCAACCTATGGAAACACTTACTACGGGAATCTCACTTCGGGAATGTTACTACGGGAACATCACTACGGGAATGTTACTACGGGAACATCACTACGGGAATGTTACTACGGGAACATTGCTACGGGAATGTTACTACGGGAATATTACTACGGGAACATCACTACGGGAATATTAACCCTATGATTCCATACCCTTCATGAAATCCATCATACCCACAGTTATATAATTGAACCCCACCCTTACCTTAGAATAGAGGCTAATTCCAAACTTCCGGTTCTGGTTCTGCTCTCCGGCAACTCTTCTGCAACTACCGTGAATTCTCTCCGGTGGTTACTTCTCTTCTCAACTTCTCTCGGTCATGATCTCTTTTTCCTTTGATTTTAGTTCTGAGCAGTTTTAACGTGTTTCCTCTTTCTCCCAAAATCCCTCTTTTATATTTACTCCAATAATAATAATAATAATAATAATAATAATAATAATAATAATAATAATAATAATAATAATAATAATAATAATAATAATAATAACATTACTATTACTTATTAAATTATCATCAACTATTAATTATATTATATTAATATTAAACTCCAATCGTTATTAATAATTCTTACCGTGTAAGGGCATCCACCAACGCCACTCAGACACACCTTCGTAAGGTCACTCCAACATAAAAAATAACGCCAAGGAGACTAAATAGTTAAAAAGGGGTGTTACAACTCTCTCACACTTTAAGTATTTTCGTCCTCGAAAATCACCTGATGGAAACAATTCCGGATACGCTTCCCGCATCCTGCTTTCCAATTCTCAAATCTGAGCACAACACTCTTGCTCGACTCATTCCAACACAAGGGAGTCCTACACCTCCTATCACAAAAGCCTCATACAGCGTCGTTCTGATACTAGAATGGTGACTGTTATTGTAGGTAACTCAATCAACGATAATTAACTATCCCACAATCCACCTTGATCCAACACACAAGCTCTCCACAAATCCTCTAAAGACTGGATAGTTCTCTCTGTCCGTCCATCCGTCCATGGATGATAGGCAGAGTTCAACTTCAACATGGTACTCAAAGTGTTTGCAACTTCTTCCAAAATCTCGATGAAAACTCAGATTTCCATCAGACCCAACGGTCTCTAACGTCTATTCTTCGACTTCTGACAAGTCTACCCAGCATATACAAACTCAACCACTTCTCTCTCCATCTATAGCCTTCAAAATAATTTCCTCAAATCCGGTTACATCTTCATAGCACCGGGATGGATACTCCATCTACCTCAATACTCTTATTCCACTCAATAATATCTGGAACACAAACTCTATCACGACATCTCATGATACCATTTCTATTAATATGAAAATCATCCCTTCGACTTTAATTCCTCAGATTCAACCAATCTACCAACTCAAACCAGAGTCCTGACCTTATCGAATCTCATTAGGAATACTACGAGTAAGGTCCAACATACTAAGCTAAACTTCATAAGAAGTCTCTTCACAACTAAACTCATATCACAAAATTGCTCAATCAGTCCTAACTCTTTCCATCACCATCATCGGCATATGCAATGATTTCCAAGTCAATGCATAAGCTACCACGTTTTGATTTCCCCGAATGGTAATTCAATCCGAAACCATAATCCATTCCGGAGTCCCAATTATTTTCTCTGCCTTATATTCAACTCTTCCAAATCAAATCAATGCCTTAAGCTCTTGAGGTCACCAAACATATCAAATCTCAAACTAACTAATTGAAGCTTCCAACTCCGACACAACCACAACATCAACCAACTCTAAATCACTTATCAGATGATTCCTCTTATGTACTTCAAGTTCCCTTAAAGGATAACCAAAACTCGCTGAAGTTTCACTTAGCATATCTCCCAACCATATCAACAAAGCATCACAAAGCACAACAAATGGTCCCGTCGGGTTCGACAAAAATCAGCACACGATACGTTTCTAATTTTCTGCTATAATTGAACCAGGTACAGGCCTCAAAACAATTTTTCCTAGAAAGAGCATCTCGTTAGATTTCCAACGCTTCGAACGAGGGTCAAAACTGATATATGGTTCAGGAGTTATGAATTTTCGAAGTTTTTCTAGAACATAATTTTTCTGCATAAAGACTGCTACGAGTTTGAGCATTTTCACCCGAAAATCCGACGATTCAATTATTTCCTTCGAAACAACCACATACTCATTTGTACCAAACATATATTAGTGATTTAGAACCATCAAATGTGAGATCTACGACTTTCGATTTCAATCCGAATCTTAAATCCTCAACTCTTCAAAAATGCAAAAACTTACAAAATCAATCAAATTCGATAAAACAAGCATACTCGATCACGACCTAACATTAGCCGAAACAACGACGTAATCTATTCCAACTTTCGTCCGTAAAAACATTGATTCCGTAAAGAGCTGCGATCTCAGAATTCGATGTACGACAATAATTTCACACTTAGAAGGTCATTCAACACATCTTCAACTCTTGGAATATCTAAAGGTTTAATTATACTAATATTGCATTCCACATCTTACTTTCTTTACTAATCATCAGAAGTCATTATCCACCTTTTAAATACTCAACCTCACACTCTGTTGCCTTAGCATACACGCCAGACCCAAGTCTCAATACTACTTAATCAGTTTAATCCATTGACCATCTGTCGTACCTCGAAAAATACGATCCTCGTGATGGACGCGGAAAATACTGTTCGAAACAGAGTCACCACCGAACTTTATTCATTCCAGGGGTGGAATAGGAAAATATCGATAAAACCTTTAAGGAGATAAGAACATGGTCATCACAACTAATATTCTAGGTTCGGGAGTCGGTTACGCAGAGGGAAGGTATTAGCACCCTCTACGTCCGTTGTACTCAACGGGAACCTCTTGATTCGATTCGAGAGTAAAGTTAACTACGCCTGTCTGTTTTTCTTCTAAGGTTTCTCCTATAGGGGGAATGGGTGATTTTAAGATAGGGTGCTCGCCAAGGATTGGGGCCCTTGTACCTACGTATCTTCACTTGTAAGAAATGGAAAATCAGAGCATTCGTAGTTCGTGGGACTACGGGAAAAAGAGGGGATTGTGCTCGCCAAGATCATCGCAATCTTGTGCCTACGTATTCTCATTGATAAATGAGAAATCAGAGCAGTCGTAGTTCGGCTAACTACGGTAAAAGTTTTGTGTTTGGAATAAACGAGAGTTTTGGGTCGCATTCTAACTGCTAAACGTTGGCTTGTCTACTCACTAGGGGAGGCTAAAGCACAAGTTTGCTATGCGCGGAAGAAGGGACTAAACAATGTTCTTGGTAAAAGGATTATTTGAATGGTAGGTCGCGCGAGGGCGAGGAATAGTGTTTGTAAGTATTGGGATATTTAACTAAAGGTGACGACTACCTGAAGCTCAAGAAAGACTTCTCGGACCCAAGTAATCGGGAGAGTGAACTAAAGACTTGGAGCTCTCTCTTTTTCAACCTCAAAGGCGAAAGGATAGAATTGAGTATGGTTTGAATAAGTTGAACGGATGACGATTACTTGAAGCTTAAGAAAGACTCCTCGGACCCAAGTAATCGAGAAAGTGAACCAAAGACTTGGAACACTTTCTTTTTCATCGCAAAAGGAATTGTTTGAGCGGTGTTCGAAAGATAGGATGTGATTAAGGTATTTTAACAGGTGAGGATTATTCGAAGCTTAAGAAAGACTTCTCGGACCTCAAATAATCAGAAGAATGAACCAAAGACTTGGAACTCTCTCCTTTTCTCAACTAATATTATAAAAGATATTTAATATAATTAAAGTGTATTAATCGGACGACGATTACTCGGAGCTTAAGAAAGACTTCTCGGACCTAAGTAATCGGGAAAGCGAACCAAAGACTTGGAACACTCTCTTTTTCATCTATGTGCTTAAGAGGATGGGTTTGAATAAGTTTACCATTTTTAGAAGGGTTTTTTAGAAGACAATTGTTCGAGCTTAAGAAAGACTCCTCGGACCCAAACAATTGGGAGAGAGAACCAAAGACTTGGGACTCTCTCTTTTTCATCTAATATTGAAATTGTGTTTAAATAGTTATTAAGTATCTTAGTTTGACTTAAAATAAATTGCTTGATATGGATCAAGGTTTGAAATTTGCGTGTTGGAGCGAGCACGATTGAACTAATGGATAGGAGGTCCTATGGGATAGGGTAAGGTCGATGGCGAGGCCAAAGCACTCGACTTACAAGGAGAGTAGGAGGATTAACATAATCATGGGTTTAGGAAAAGTTACAGGTTAAGTGCCTTTGTTTTGAATATACTTGACGTTGGATCAAGTTAGAAACGAATTTGATCTTAATTTTATATGTGAGGTGTGACAAGCGTCGTTGTACAAAGCCCAAGAGGAGGCTATAAGGTCGATGGCGATCGTAGAAACAATCGGCTTACAATGGGGTTTGAAAATGGGATTGACATTCAGTCAAGATATTAGTTTTTTTTTTAAAATAGGTCGAACAAGCACGTGAACAGCATAAATATAATTGAAATATGATAATTAAACATGTAAAGACAACACAAGAGAAAATAGTAAACTAAATAATATGGGGGATAGGCTAATTTAGTCATACTAACCTAATCAACATCCTAATTATCTAAGGTTAATAAAAAGAAAGAATTTAAATTAAATTATTTTAGATTATTTTAGAATTTTAAAAAGAAAATAAATAATCTAGATAATTATTAAATAAAATATTTTTGCGTTGTCTTAGAATTTTATAAAAAAAGACTAATTTAAAACAATTAATTAAATCAAAATCAATTATTTAATAATATTAATTATTAATAAATTAATAAAAGACTTTAATAAAATTAATTAAATTAATAATAATCCATAATTTTCTAAACAGAAAATTAAATAAAGTTTTTTTGAATTTATTTTTGTCTTAAAAAAAACTAATAATAAAAGTGAGTAGAAGTAAAAACAAGGGCCAATCTGCAAGTCGAACAGGGGGCGCGGTCAGAAATTCTCCCCAGGCCCAATCAACGGATGGCCCAACACATAGGTGAGGTCCTACGGTGGACGCTCAATCCCCCTGAATAGACTAAGAGATCTGGACCATTAAACCATCACAGAGTTAGCAAAACTTCTGAATCCAAGAGTCCCAGACGAAGGCACACAACAAATACAAACTAATGACCTCACGAAGGCCGGTGACACTTGTCACCGGCACAGTCATCCACTAGCCCCCACTGTCTCACGTGACATCAAAACGGAAAGGAAAGAAAAAAGTAAAAGACGAAGTTCAAAATCCTCACTTTCTCCACTCAGACCCTTATCTCTCTCAACTCTCACTCTATCCCTTCATCCGCCGGAGAAGACGGTGGTTTGCGGCGGCGCCACCCCTCTTCTCCGGCCAAACGCCAAATCAAACCTCAAATCCTACTCACAAATAAACCCCGGGTCTAAGTATGGACTCCAAATACTCTAAAAAGTCCTCGAAACCCTAGTTCCCAATATCAGCAAAAAACCCTAGATCGATGAACGACGGCGAAAACAACTCAAATCACAAGGAAAATAAGTCTAAGCCATACAAAGAGCTCCAATCAAGCAACAACAGTTCAAAAAAAAGAAGAGAAATACCTGAATCGGAGCAAAATCTGACAGGACACTTTCTCGGTGAAGATAACTTTCTAATCTTCCCCTTCTACTAGCTTGCCTTGCGTATACGTCCTTTAATCCTTTGCTACTTTCTTTCTTTCAGTGACCTGGAAGCTTGAAGCTTGAAGAAGAGTATTCCTTCAATTTCTGGGTAAGATGCTTCTCCAAGTTTTTCGTGTGTTTTTGTTGTGTGTAGAAATTTAGGTTTTTTTCTTTCTCTCTTCCGCCTCCCCCTTGAGATGAACAGTAAGCTTCTTTTATATGGGTGAAATTAGGGTTAGGGTTTCTCTTGTACCAATTTCTGGGTGAAAAAGAAGTATGATTTCAGAATACTTTCTGGTAGTTCTTTGTTTGTTAGCTTTTCTGGGAATGCTTATCTTTTTACCTTGATTTTTCACTGCAAGAGATACCATTTTACTCCCTTTTTTCACCATAAACTCTTGTAATTTTTACTGTGCAGTAGTATGATTATTTACTATCAAGAACTCTTAATGTGAAGCTTGGTTAATTTGAGATAACCTGATATTCATTTGGTTGTTGCAGGGTATACTTGTTGGTTTCAAGGTTTACAACATATCTCATGTTCTGATGGTGAGTGAGCAAGGTGGTGAGAATTGTTATGTTGCTGCAGATTTGGAAACTCGTAAGTGCAATGATAGAAGCTTGTTGGTTTTGTCCTAAGTTGAAGTTGTGAAGACAAGTTATGGTGTAGTTTTGACAGAACGAGGTTATATGAGGATAAAGGTGTGAAGTATATGCCATGAACCGCTTGAATGGTGTGCCATAGTTTAAAGGTGAGGGATTGGTCGAATGTGTTGCGGTTGTTCTTCGTCTCCTCGCGATGCCATCAGTAGCTCAAAACTGTTATCGACTCACAATACATCCCCAACAATATAATAGAAGTCACATATGAAGCTGTTATTGTTAGACTATGGCACGGATCTAAAAGGGGGGGGGGGGGGGGGTTGAATAGATCCCCAATTAAAATTTGAGTCGGCGCTACCAATTTAAAATTGGTTTTAAAAATGTTTTAAGTGCGGAAGCGGCCGAGGAAAAATATAGTCTAAAACGAACGGTTATTGGAAAACCGGATATGCGTAAGCCTATGGATTTATGACAATTCGGAAAAATAGAATCACAACACAAACTATGCTTATCAATTATTTACTTCAATTGCAAGGTTACCTAGTTCCAATGAGCCAAAATTAAACCAAAACAAGATACACAAGAACTAGAAGCAAAATAAGACAATTTTAGTTCAGGACTTTTGTCGAACAGTTTGTGTGCACAAATACCTCAAAAGATATTTATGTTGAGTAAGTGATTGGAAATGCCTTAGTACAATATTTTTATTGTACTTAGTAGTTAAAAACAGAGTTTCAACACCTTACTCAATTTGTATCACAATTTGACAATAATCACTTAAGCTAGAATCACTTATTTTATTAAGCTGAATTGAAAATGACAGAAAATAAAGAACACACGATTTGATGAGGCAGTTCCCCCGTCATCCTCGCTTCGGGGTACGTCTGCCCTCAATTCTAAAACTAGAATTGAGATATATTGAATATATATCACCTGTTGGAAGAACAAATTACACAAGAGTTGATAGACAATGATACAAACAATCTCAATGATGTTGATAATTGCTACCACTTCTTGCACCTTGATTCAAGATGAATCAAGCCCTTCAATTTGTTGTGAATGACCTCCGATTCCAGCCACCTTATTGAATAACCTTCCGTTGTTCAAACCTTCGGCTCGGCTGATCTTAGACACCAATAAATTGAACCCGGAAAATTCTTCAACACTTCAACGCCCTAGCTACTAAATTGATGAACCTTCCGTTGATCAATTACCTTCGCACTTGCTTGAATGTTGAACGAACTACTCCGTAGCAAAAGGCCTCAAAACCTTCGAGTCTTGATGGGTAAAACCTTCAAGGTTTTCTGCAAGAAACACCTGCTACACTTTCAACCCGAACCGGATCTTCAATCAACGAATTCGAACCTTATCACCCTGGAACACGACACAAATCGCCGCAAAAATGATTGTGTGTAGTTGCGGAATTATGTGTTGTTTGGAGGATGAAGATGAAGAAAGAGTTGCACCTATTTCACGTTTCTTGCCCTGACAATTTACTCAAGATTTCAATTGTTAGTTATGTTATTTGAACAAAACTTCTATTTATAGAAATAATGAAACAGCCAATCAACTGAAATTTAAAACACAGCAGAAAATCCTTCACTACGCGCGAACGGTCGACCATAGGGTCGGCGTGCGCTGAGCCGTGGCAAAGTTTGTGTTCTATGCACTGACTGGCATGGTCGACGCATGTCTTCATGTGCTGATCCATGGGAAATCAAAACATTCATGCGCCGACTGTAAGGTCGACGCATTGCTTCCATGCGCTGAGCCGTGAGAAATGCCAGGTTTCATGCGCCGACTGTATGGTCGACTCACTGCTTAGAAAACCTGCAAAAATAACAACTTTCGCCATTTTGTGCATCTTGCCACATTCAGTTATGAATCACATTAAGGTATGATGGTTTAAGAATAAAAGAGAGGTATAACATGTTGAAGTATTGCATGATACTTCTAATTTGTCCAAGGTTGTGTTTTGTCATCATCGAAAACTTGGAGGCCTATGTTGTGAGACAACTTGCCCTCACATTCTCCCCCTTTTTGATGATGACAACCTATTGCACACAACATGCGATGTCATGCGATGTCTTTAACATAGTTGTACGCTCTCCCCCTTTCTTTTTCAGTCATAGCAGTTGTGGTTTACGCTTTTCTCCCCCTTTGACAACATCAAAAAGAAACGGAGAACTATAAAGTCTTGACGGATTAACAATATATCTAACATAAAATCATGAATAGCCATACAGTATATCCAACAGATAATAATTAAACATACACCAATATTCATACACAATATTGATAAGAAACGGAGATAGAAGATAACATAAAATAGCAGCACATAAAGTCATGACAGAATTTAGAAATTTAAAAACACCATACAGAGTTTGCATCCAAAAACAACAAAAGAAACCATGATGCATGCAATCAAAACAACAAACGAAAAATGTAAGATGAACACAAGCTAATAACCCCGTCCACGTCCACGACCACGGCCACACCTCTCATAGTAATGGGGATGGCGTTGAGGATGAGCCAAATCAGTGAATTCTTCAGTTATGTTGTTCAGGAAGTCGAGACTGTCAGCAATTGCCCGTTCTTCAGCTTGATGGGAGTGAACGAGAATCTCAAAGCGAGCATCCAGCTGTGTGGAAATTCCACTGAGCCGCTCATTTTGAGTACGCAGCTCAGAGCGAACTTGTTCCATCCGTTCATCCTGATCTCTCATAAAATTCTGCTGCTGCTCTTGCATAGTGGTCATGGAATTACGTTGGTCTAATTGCATGGACTGCATCATTTCCAGAATGTCGGATTTGTTGGATGGCTGCTGAGGAGAAGGAGGTGCCTCAGAGCTAGCTTGATAGGGCTTATAAAATCTCCCAAGTGTGGTCCACCCAGTGTATTGCCATTCACCCCAGCCTTGGTTATTTTCCTCACTGTCAGTTTCTTGTTGACCCGTGTAAGGATTCCAGTCATTATTGAGGTTGGAATTTGGTGGCGGCTCTTGATAGTTGTCGGGAGGCTCATATGTTTGACGTTCTGTATGATCCGCTTGGTCTGGTTACACTGCGTCAGCCGCCTGTGTATCATGTTCTTGTTCTTCTTCACTTTCATCTGAACCATCTGCACTTTCTTCATTCTCTTCACCTTCTGACTCATCTGCACTCTCTTCACTTGATGAATCGGACTGAGGCATATTTGAGCGACGATAGAATTTGTACTTCTGGTATTTGCGAATCCAGACGTATCCCATCATTGAGAAAACTTTTGGACTGAATTCTTTGTCAGCGGAAATGGAAGTGTATGAGAAGGAGGGGTAGTTCACATCTGCAGAATTGAGGACCTTTTGGATGAATGATCCATAGGCAAGTGCCGTACCTCGTCTGGAGTCACGCAATTCATACATGCGACTCGCAATGTAATATGGCCAGTTGATTTTGATACCGTGACCCAGGATATGTATGAGATGAACTTCAGCCTGTTCCACCCTTGATAGCCCACCCTGTTTGGGCCGCAGAATGCGCGCCACAATCCACTGAAGAATTCTTGCTGAAGTTTTGAGTTTTCCGAAAGTGACAGATCATGGAAAAGCAGCACTGTTCACAATGTGGGCAGGATAGGGTCGCTTGAGCATACCGTTCAGTGCAGTTTTGAACTCATAACTTTCAATTGTGTGTGAATCAGTTACCTCAGCTAGAGGAGGTTCATTTTCCTCCACAGTCATATCAAAATATTTGTTCCAAATTTCAGAATTTAGAGATACCTTAGTGGGTCCGATAACGGAGTGGAAATTTTCACCATGAAATTTATCATTGAGACCAGTATAGAATATACGTACTAGGTCTTCACTGTACTTGGCATTGCATTCAAGAAATTTCTCAATACCGTTATATGTGAGATAGTTCATGATTTCTCCAAGATGCATGCGTTCGGCGACAAGTTCGTAGAATGCATGTTGTCGTACAACCTTTCTTTGACCAATATCCTTGTTGAAGTTTTCACGGAGGGATGGATGAACAAGTGATTCGGCGGTAATGGGTATTGAGGCAGATGTTGACCCTCTTGACCTCTTTCTGGTGGGTCTATGAGAAGAAGAAGCCATGGGTAGAGATTTTGTGAATGTGAATAGAGAGAGGATTTTGAAATGAGAGGTTTTGTGTGTTCAGAAAATGATTTCCCCCTTTTAAGTGAAACTTAGGGTTTGTTGGAGAGTGGAAGAGACAAGGAGGAGTAGTGGAGGTAGTAGATGCAACTCCCTAGGAATATGAGTGAATGCATGTGTAACTGCCTTAAATGAGGAATATGGAACGTCAGGCAAAAAATAAAACTGAATTTTCTAGCGAGCCATTGACCATAGTTCTGCATGCGTCGACGCATACTGTAAGTTTTTTAATAAACATAAAATTGAAACAGAGTGCGTCGACCTCTGTTCTGGTATGGTCGACTCAAGACCTGAAAATGCAGAATTTTTGCCTAGTTTCATATGACATGGTGCTTAGTAAATGCAGACAATAATGCCACAAAAAAAGTGTTCAATCAAGCAATTAAATACACAACAGATGATTCACATATGCACCACAGTTAACATATTATACTTTGAGATCAAAAAGAATTGTATGTAGAGAGAGGGAAGAGGAACAATATCACCTCAATGCCGGATAAGCTTGATAAACAACATACTTGTACTTGAAAAAACATCAAGTTGTTAGAAGTACAAAATATATATATGTAAATGAAATAAGCTGAAATAAGCAAATTATGACTCCCGCTCCGAAATGTCGAGAATACCGAGTTCTCGGCGAATATGAAAGAAAGGTTCAGTGGCTAGCGGCTTCGTAAAAATATTCGCTAGTTGATTCTTAGTATCAACATGTTCAAATACAACATCACCTTTCTCAACATGATCCCGAAGAAAATGGTGTCGAATTTCGATATGTTTAGTGCGAGAGTGCAATACCGGGTTCTTGGTAAGATTAATAGCACTGATATTGTCACATAGAATTGGAATACGTTCAAGTTTAAGATTAAAGTCCAATAATTGTTGCTTAATCCATAGGATTTGAGCACAACAACTACCGGCGGCAACGTATTCCGCTTCGACGGTTGATAAAGCAACTGAAACTTGCTTTTTGCTATGCCAACTAACCAAAGAATTTGAAAACATATGACACGTACCGCTAGTGCTTTTCCTATCCAATTTGCAACCCGCAAAGTCGGAGTCGGAATAACCTACCAACGAATAATCACTACCTTTGGAATACCACAGACCATACTTTGGAGTACCGGATAGGTACCGAAGTATTCGTTTAACAGCTTTTAGGTGGGATTCCTTAGGACATGATTGGTATCTTGCGCACATACACACGCTAAACATAATATCAGGATGCGACGCAGTGAGATGGAGAAGTGATCCAATCATACCTCTATACCTTTTTACCTCTACGTCCTTACCGCTTTCATCCTTATTCAAATTTGCACATGTAGGCATGGGGGTGTCTATGGCCTTGGATTTTGCCATGTCAAATCTCTTGAGAAGATCCAAACAATACTTTGTTTGACTCACGAAAGTTCTTTCTTTGAATTGTTTAATTTGCAAGCCGAGAAAGTATGTGAGCTCTCCCATCATACTCATCTCGAATTCACCCTACATAAGAACAGAAAACTCTCTCACGAGATTCATGTTAGTAGATCCAAAGATTATATCATCAACATAGATTTGAACTAATATCAAGTGCTTTCCTTGACTTTTAATAAAGAGTGTCGTGTCAACCTTTCCTCTTGAGTAACCTTGATCAAGTAGGAATTTACTTAGGCGCTCATACCAAGCTCTAGGAGCTTGCTTGAGACCATACAACGCCCGTTTTAGTTTATAAACATGATCGGGGTACTCATGAGATTCAAAACCCGGAGGTTGTGCAACGTAGACCTCTTCATTTATGTACCCGTTAAGGAACGCACTCTTGACATCCATTTGGAATAACTTAAAATCTTTCGCACATGCGAAAGCAAGGAGAAGGCGTATAGCCTCGAGTCGGGCAACCGGAGCATAAGTTTCCTCATAGTCGATGCCCTCCTCTTGGTTATACCCCTGCGCGACTAAACGCGCCTTGTTACGGGTTATTACCCCTTTTTCGTCCAGCTTGTTCCTAAACACCCATCGGGTGCCGATTACTCGATGACCTCGTGGAGGAGGGACAATGTCCCAAACCTCATTTCTAGTAAACTGATTTAGTTCCTCCTGCATTGACAGAAACCAATGTTCATCGAGTAGGGCTTCCTTAGGATTTTTAGGTTCTATTTGCGAAACGAAAGCGAAGTAATAGCAGAAATTACTTAGCTTAGCACGAGTTGTTACACCCTTTGTGATGTCTCCAATAATGTTTTCAATAGGATGGTCTTTAGATGACTTCCATTCATGAGGAAGATCGTCGTTTGAAAGCGGATGAACTTCCTCTGTTGCATCACGGTGTGCATCCTTATCCTCCTCAACTTTGGCTTCGTCAGGTTGATCAATCCCTATCTCACCACTTTTGAGTATGTCTTCAGTGGATGTACCTGCACCATGAACAACACTATCCTTTCCGACATTTCTCGGGTAGGACTCATCAAAGGTAACATGCACAGACTCTTCTACAGCAAGTAAACGTTTATTATATATTCTATATGCTTTACTCGAGTGAGAGTATCCGAGAAAGATACCTTTATCGGCTTTGGAATCAAATTTTCCCAAGTTTTCCTTTCCATTGTTTAATACAAAACATTTACATCCAAACACGTGCAAGTGAGAGACATTTGGCTTTCGCCCTTTTAAGAGTTCGTACGGTGTTTTGTTTAGAATGGGGCGAATAAGTACCCTATTCAAAACATAGCATGCCGTACTAATGGCGTCGGCCCAAAAATATTTAGGTAAACCACTTTCATTAATTATTGTTCTTCCCAATTCTTCTAAAATACAGTTTTTGCGCTCCACAACACCGTTTTGTTGAGGAGTGCGTGGAGCGGAGAAGTTATGATCAATACCATGGTTACCGCAATATTCTTCAAACAAATGATTTTCAAACTCACCTCCATGGTCTCTCCTTATGGACACTATGTTTGTATTTAACTTGTTTTGGGAAAGCTTAGCAAACTTTTCAAAAGCGGCGAATGTATCACTTTTACTTACTAAGAAGATGGTCCAACAAAACCTAGAAAAGTCATCCACTATTACGAACCCGTAATAGTTTCCTCCTAGACTTTTGATCCTAGACGGCCCAAACAAGTCCATGTGTAGAAGTTCAAGAGGTCTCGTTGTTGAAATTATCTTTTTGGATTTAAATGAGATCCTCGTTTGCTTCCCTTTTTGACAAGCATCACAAAGGTGATCCTTGGTGAACTTTATTTTGGGAAGTCCTAAGACTAGGTCTTTTGAGACTACCTTATTGAGTAAGTCAAAATTAACATGCGCTAAACGCCTATGCCATAGCCATGAGTCTTCACTCATAGTTATGAGGCATTTGTCGCTTGTTAATGATACTTCATTTAAGTCAAGCATATATACATTGTTTACTCTAAAACCATTAAACATATTCTTCTTATCATGTTCATGCACAATTTTGCAACAATCTTTTGAAAAGGATACATTGTATCCTTTGTCGCACAGTTGGCTAATGCTAAGCAGATTATGTTTAAGGTTTTCGACAAGCAATACATCGGAAATCATAGTAGAGGCGGGATTACCTACACTACCTTTACCTAGTATTGCTCCGCGGTTGTTATCACCATAAGTTACATACCCTTTCTTCTTAGCCACAAAGTCTATGAATAAGGATATGTCTCCAGACATGTGTCTTGAGCACCCACTATCGAGAACCCATCTTCTCTCGGTGGTCTCGACACATTTCACCTGTCAAAACATAATTAGCACAAGGAGGTACCCAATGGCATATTGGGTCCTAATAGGTTAGCGACAAAATGGTTGCGTTTGGGCAACCATTGGTAGATGCCTTTAGGAACAAGAAATCTTCTAAAACGGCATTTACCAATGGAGTGGCCTTTCCTGCAACAGTATAAGCAAGCGAAATCAACTTTAGAGACACTTTCACTTGCTTGATCCCTAATTACATATGCATATTTTTGGTATGGGTTAATCATACTTTTTCTCAAATCCTTTTTATCAATAGCAAATGTAACTTTAGGCTCAAGTGCCTTGTTTAATTTGGCCTTGAGGTGTCTAACCTCACCTTGCCAAATATGACAAGTGCCACATCCGAAGTTGAAAGGGTTTCTATCGTCTTTACAATCCGATTCATTGCCTTTCACAATGGAAGCCTTTAGGTCCTCTAATTTCTTTTCGGACTCTTTAACCTTGTGCTATAAATACTTAAAGATTTTCTTATTAGAAGCAAGTTTCTTGAAGGCTTCAACTGCTTCATTATGTAAGGCATGAAATGCGGCTAGTAATTCTGAATGCGACATATTTGAGGACTTATCATATTTAGAGTTACGTACCTGTTTTTTCTTATTTTTCTGATTGGCGGAGAGGCATAGATTCACGGACTCTTCTTCATCACTAGAACTTTCATCAGAGGAGGAAGAGTCGCTGTCATTTTCCCATGCTATGTACGCTCTCCTAGGCTTTGATGATTTCTTGTGTGATTTTGAGGATTCCTTGTCCTTTCCCTTTTTATTCATTGGACAGTCCGATTTGTAGTGACCGGGCTTTCCACACTTGTAGCACGTCCCTCTAGTCTTTTTACCTTTCGAGTCATCATCCTTGGAGTGTCTTGATTGTTTCCAGAAGTTTACCAAGTTCTTCTTGGAATGTTGTATGTCGTTCTTTCTCACGTAACGGTTATACCATTTAACAAACAACCCCATATCTTCGCTTGTGTCTTCTTCTTCTTCGTCGCTCGAGGAATAATCATTTTGCTCTTTTGCTTGAGACTTCGAGGAGGAAGTCTTGAGAGTTATCGATTTCTTTTCACTCACCTTCGCTTTGTCTTTCTTTTCCATCTTTTCGCGTTGGTCTAAGCTCAAGAGTACCTGTTCATGCTCTTGCAATTTGCCAAACAATGTTGTCAAGTCTAATATGGTAAGATCATTTTCCTCTTTGATGGCGGTCACTTTTGGCTGCCATTCCCTGTTAAGACATCTCAAGACTTTATTAGTAGCAACATCATTGGAAATAGGCCTACCTAGTGAATGTAATCGATTGATGAGATGAGTAAATCTCTTTTGCATGTCTGCAATGGTTTCCCCTTACTCCATGAAAAAGAGATCAAACTCTTGTATAAGAGTGTTGATTCTAGCTAACTTAACATCGTTTGTCCCCTCATGTGCAATTTGTAGTGCATCCCACATAGTCTTAGCAGTAGGACAATGGGATACACGATAGTATTCGTCTACACCTAATGAGGAGATTAGAATGTTTTTAGCTTTCCAATCATAATTGTACTTTCGCTCATCGTCGTCGGTCCATTGTGCTTCGGGCTTTGGCACAACTTCGTTATTTTCATTGGTCATGGTAATTTCAATAGGACCGTTGAGAATAACGTTCCATATTTTTCTGTCTATGGAATTTATGTGCACCCGCGTACAGTCTTTCCAATAACTATAATTTTCACCGTTAAAAACGGGAGCTCTATTATACGCCCCTTTAGGTTCGTTTGCCATTTTCTATCTCGTTGTATTTGAAGCACCGAATAACCGGAGCTCTGGATACCACTTGTTAGACTATGGCACGGATCTAGAAGGGGGGGGGGGGGTTGAATAGATCCCCAATTAAAATTTGAGTCGGCGCTACCAATTTAAAATTGGTTTTAAAAATGTTTTAAGTGCGGAAGCGGCCGAGGAAAAATATAGTCTAAAACGAACGGTTATTGGAAAACCGGATATGCGTAAGCCTATGGATTTATGACAATTCGGAAAAATAGAATCACAACACAAACTATGCTTATCAATTATTTACTTCAATTGCAAGGTTACCTAGTTCCAATGAGCCAAAATTAAACCAAAACAAGATACACAAGAACTAGAAGCAAAATAAGACAATTTTAGTTCAGGACTTTTGTCGAACAGTTTGTGTGCACAAATACCTCAAAAGATATTTATGTTGAGTAAGTGATTGGAAATGCCTTAGTACAATATTTTTATTGTACTTAGTAGTTAAAAACAGAGTTTCAACACCTTACTCAATTTGTATCACAATTTGACAATAATCACTTAAGCTAGAATCACTTATTTTATTAAGCTGAATTGAAAATGACAGAAAATAAAGAACACACGATTTGATGAGGCAGTTCCCCCGTCGTCCTCGCTTCGGGGTACGTCTGCCCTCAATTCTAAAACTAGAATTGAGATATATTGAATATATATCACCTGTTGGAAGAACAAATTACACAAGAGTTGATAGACAATGATACAAACAATCTCAATGATGTTGATAATTGCTACCACTTCTTGCACCTTGATTCAAGATGAATCAAGCCCTTCAATTTGTTGTGAATGACCTCCGATTCCAGCCACCTTATTGAATAACCTTCCGTTGTTCAAACCTTCGGCTCGGCTGATCTTAGACGCCAATAAATTGAACCCGGAAAATTCTTCAACACTTCAACGCCCTAGCTACTAAATTGATGAACCTTCCGTTGATCAATTACCTTCGCACTTGCTTGAATGTTGAACGAACTACTCCGTAGCAAAAGCCCTCAAAACCTTCGAGTCTTGATGGGTAAAACCTTCAAGGTTTTCTGCAAGAAACACCTGCTACACTTTCAACCCGAACCGGATCTTCAATCAACGAATTCGAACCTTATCACCCTTGAACACGACACAAATCGCCGCAAAAATGATTGTGTGTAGTTGCGGAATTATGTGTTGTTTGGAGGATGAAGATGAAGAAAGAGTTGCACCTATTTCACGTTTCTTGCCCTGACAATTTACTCAAGATTTCAATTGTTAGTTATGTTATTTGAACAAAACTTCTATTTATAGAAATAATGAAACAGCCAATCAACTGAAATTTAAAACACAGCAGAAAATCCTTCACTACGCGCGAACGGTCGACCACAGGGTCGGCGTGCGCTGAGCCGTGGCAAAGTTTGTGTTCTATGCACTGACTGGCATGGTCGACGCATGTCTTCATGCGCTGATCCGTGGGAAATCAAAACATTCATGCGCCGACTGTAAGGTCGACGCATTGCTTCCATGCGCTGAGCCGTGAGAAATGCCAGGTTTCATGTGCCGACTGTATGGTCGACTCACTGCTTAGAAACCTGCAAAAATAACAACTTTCTCCATTTTGTGCATCTTGCCACATTCAGTTATGAATCACATTAAGGTATGATGGTTTAAGAATAAAAGAGAGGTATAGCATGTTGAAGTATTGCATGATACTTCTAATTTGTCCAAGGTTGTGTTTTGTTATCATCGAAAACTTGGAGGCCTATGTTGTGAGATAACTTGCCCTCACAGTTATGTTTCCTAGGGGCTAACCTGTGACCAATGATTCCGAATCTTTCTTTCAGCCTTTGGAGCTTGTGTTTCTTATGTAATTGGGAGAGACCTTAATTTTCAAGCTCAGTTACTCGTGCTTTGCAGTATAAATCAGGGGTGCAATGACTCCAAACTTTAGAGTCCTTTAACTCTTTATCAATGTCCATAATGGTCAGGCAATCTGAAACTCCCGGCTTCTCACAAATCATGCTTATATCTGCGTTCGGGCTCGAAGATGTTGCAAGTTCAATAGAGTTCACAAATTCCTACTTCGAGAGTGTAGTGTCTCCAATAACATGCTCTCTAATGTTCTTAATCCATGACAGGCCTGAGTGGTGCAGATTGAGTCGAGCTGAATGCGTATAGTTGTTGAAGATTTTTGGAGGCTTCACAGTAGTATTAGGAAAATTCTGGAGTTGATTAACCCACGTACTGCATAAGAGCCATTTTAAGAGAAAAACAATAACCGTTGAAGCAAATCTTTACACAGCTGCTACCAAACAGGCTTCAAGAAGACAAGCCAATTTCATAATGAGCTCGAACTGTTATTGCGTGTTGTAGTTGTGAGTTTTCGGTGAGAACATCTACATGTTGCGTAACAAATAGAGCTTGCGGCAGTAAGCTGACTATATGAACGTATCCGCGGCGGAAAGTTGAAGCTAGCTACGACAGTGGGAGAATTTTTGTCACATTTGAAGTGTATGTCTATTAAAGATGATGATATTGAGGGTTGAGGAAAGGTCAAAGCTTGTTCTGCTGGTGTTGACAAAAATGGTGAATCGCAAACTGGTGGAAGACGGCATCATTTGTGGTGTATCCAAACATGTAAATTTAATTACCAGCTTCTAATATCCTCAGTTTTTATTTCAGAAGAGTGACCGTGAATTGCTACGATGGTCTATGTTTGAGAAGAACGTTGCAGTTGTCAGCGTCAAAGCCAACATCATCAAACACAAACCCGCTACCTCTGTAAGTGTCACGAACCATTCCCTCATAGTTCACTGTTGCCTTAGTTGTGAGTTCATCAAAGGCCATAACCGTGTTAGTTTTCATGTAGACAATCCTGAGTCTGGATCTTGCTCCAAGTATGCATCAAGGATGGCATCTGAGACCTGGTTACAGATCTTATCTAGGTGACCTTCATTTGAAAATTCTGAGGTGAAGAGGAAGGTTTCTGCATATCGATGTGAGTGTTAAGAGAAGGTTGATGCTGTTGGTTTTGTGTAGTGCATTTGTTGTGGTTGATGTAGGAAGTTGAAGAAGGCTCACAACGATGATGTTGAAGGAGATTGGTATTGTGTATTGTTATTATTTTTTTTTGCAAGTCTTCTGCTAGGTTGCTATTATTTTTGTTGTATAGCAAAGACAGGAAAACACAAGGTTGAGGGAGTTTCATGGAGGTTTATATTGAAGGAAAGGTGGGGTTATGAGGTTTGAAAGAGGATTTGAGGTGGTTTGTTAATGGTGAAGCTGTTTCAAATCAGAGGTAGTTTGAGTGAAGATGATGATGTGAGATAGATGAGGTTGGTTTGGTGTAAGTTGGAGAAGATAATGAAGTTGATTTTGGGGGATGATGAGCAAGATGGAAGATTGGTTGAAGGACGGTACTGTTGCCGGTTGACAAGATGCATCCGACAGAAATTGCGTATTTTTGGTTGGTGCAGCTCCGTGAAGATTTTGGTATGCTGGAAGCTGGAAATTCCCATTGGTTATCAATTATCGCGTCGTTGTCGTTAGAGTTTCGCAGAGATCTCGGATGTTTAGAGCAGTTCTTTTCATTCTGAGTTGCAGGTAACAAACTAGCTTCCTACAATGGACAACTTCACTTGTTTCATGGTGTTGACAGTGGGATAACAAATTCACCAACATCCGTATTTTCCATATATCATGACAGGCACAAACCACCAGGGTCTCTTGCTTCAAAAACAAAGATAAGTTTGATTAAGCCTTATATGCTATGAAACAATACTTTACATGTTATGCTAATTGGATGGCCTCTATGTTAATTGTGTGTATGTATTTTGGTTTTGGGATGATAATTAGCATATGGAAACTGTCAGATTAAATACAAAATGTAAGCTCAGTTGGTGATGTGATATGTTGGAATGAATGATGTCGTGTAATTTTGACTAGCATTTAGATGGAAATTCTAAGTCCAGCTGGTTTTCTCGTGGTATGCATGATTGCAGGTCAACATGTGTTGTGAAGCTGGTTTACATTGTGAATGATTTCTATCTCATGCGAGGCTGTTGTAAGATGTAATTGTATGAAGGTTGTCGTAAACTTCGTTGCCACAAATCAATGGCTATTGTGTTTCTCATGGTTTTCTGTACATTGCGAGATGTGAAACGATGGCTGGTGATATGAGCACGACTAGCACTGCCATAGAAACATCGTTCATTAAGTCTTGACCAGAGTGAATTATTTAGGAACATGCTCAAGTTTTACTCATTTTTATCAATCTCATATGCTGCTTCATGTTTTTTTCCTTTTTTTTGTGGCAGGACTTTGTTTGGATAGGCATGGAGAACAAACATTTGATGAAAAGTTTTGGAAGTAGTCTGGAATGAAACAAAAACAAGAGGTCATAGGCTGATATAACCTCGAGCGTAGACAAAAACTTCATTGGCATTTGAGGAAAACTTTGAAGTTATTTTTTTTAGGTCTTGTATTTTGATGTAGTTATCCCTTTGGCTTTTAAGCTACAAGAGTCTTTGAACTTTCTTTTGGGATTTTAACTATTCTTGAATTCATGTACTTTTGTAACAAAACCTGGTACAAGATATCTCTCTTTATAAAATAATTCGAGCATGATCTTGGTCTTGGAAACTTATGGTTTTTATATTTAATTGGCATTTTCTCAGAGATACCCTTATCATGACATAAAGCGAAGACTCTTTTCATGGCTTTCTTACGTTATTAAACACAAAGCTTAGCAACCTTGAAATAAAACCTGAAAGGGCATTCCTTAAGCTTGGACCCATCTAACCATTTAATTATGGTTTTGAGACAACCTGAAGATTTGATTGTGGTTTATCATCACTTGCAAACTTCATTCAATCTTGACTTGGGTTGAACATACACGTTAATCACAAATTGGCTATGACATGGGCTCCTTGACTCGCATATGCTTTAAAGCCATCCACCAATCTTGAACCAACTCAAACTTGAATCAACAAGCTTCTACGCGACCTTAGTCTTATATTGGAACACCAATTGGACTCATCTCGAAACACGGCCCAAAACTACTAAAAGCAAAAGATCACATCTTTAAATGAAACAACCACACATCCTAGATTTTTGATCTTGTCTTGACAATTTGATCACGAGAATGAGGGCACATTCCACCTTGCACGAGCTTGTAATCGCCATAAGCATGTAAGACTCATATGCCTTAATTCTTCAGAGGATCATGGCCAAAGGCTAAATGACCATCTGGAGAAAGACCATCAAGCAACGCAATTACTTGTTATAAGGCAGGTGAAAAAGTAGGACAAATTTGGGGTATGACACCATCCAAACAGACATAAAATACAGAGCTCTCACTCTCGGACCAGTTTCCGTATCTAAGTCGGTCACAACTCCACTTCACGTCCTGGTCGTACATTACTTATCTCCTCAGAAAACTTCCAGCCAACCACAATTAATCGGCAATCGCCAACTTCCCGCTTTCATTATAATTCAAAAATTCCCATCAAAATTAAACACCTCAGCACCCTCCTGCACCGTCTCATCAAAACCATTCTTAAGCACTTAGCTTAACTCAAGACAATTCACTGCTCACGCCATCCGAGCTTGCAAGACACGCATATCCCATCTAACATAATCTCAACTACTATCAACAAGAGATTAAGGGTGATCAATTCCTTAATTTGTCAATAGACAGCTGAAGATCATGATAGGGTACAAACCATCTTTACCAAACTATAAGAGCGTTCAACCACACACCGAGCTACAACTCCACACTTGCAGCATCCTGGAGAAGCAGAAGCTTCTCCCCACTTGAATCATTCTCACTCCTGCAGACAAAGGTTCTACAACAAAACATGTACCGACAGTGTTTTCACACACATGTCGCATACCAGGGAATACACAACATTAGACAACTTGGCCGGACGGACCGACCTGCTCTAATACCAATTGTAACACCCCACTCTAAACTCTCGCGGAAAAACAAAAGAGAAACAATAGAAACAATTTCAGAGTGCAGCAAATAAATTTTCATGACGACCGTCATGGATGTCACGACCGTCACGGTTATGACGAGCGTCAGGGAGTGGTGACGACCGTCACACTCCCAAAATTTGGGACGCATCAGGGTGTCATATTCTACACTTAACCAAAACACATACACCTGCAAAAGATCATTTACTAGCATACGTAGCATAAAATTCGGATGAACAAACAACGATAATTTGTTTAACATTTTAATCATAAAACGACATGTTATAATACACTTCCAACGATTCGTAATAATTAAATTCCATTAAAATTCAACAAGTAATTATCTTGCATCAATTCACTAAAACAACTATGCATCCAAGCAACACTTGGCATTATCAAAAACAACCAATCTATTTGCCATAGTACTTAATAAAATTCAGCAACAAGGAATTCAATTAAAACAATAACATTAATCGTTCATCCCCCCCAGAGTGCTACGTATCAGAGCGACCAACGACCTTAAATATAAAGCGACACTTTCTTCCGAGTTACCTGCAAATTACCACCGACGGAGGTAACATACAACGTAAAGGGTGAGATATCAACAATATAACATAAGGCATGATAAAGTCATGTCAGAATATTATCACAGCATTATAATTCCAGCAGTTCGCATAAATATTAGTAATAATAAACTACAACAACTCTTTATTCATAACCACAACAATTATCATCATATCTCAGCAACTCATCAGAACAACTCAACAACGCAACTCAACAATGCGACTCAACTGTGCATATGCATGTGGTACCAGATTGCCATTACGGCCACCAATACAGGCCAACAATTTTCCACTAAGGGCCGCCAATACAGGCCAACAATTTGCCACTAAGGGCCGCCAATACAGGCCAACAAGTTGCCACTAAGGGCCGCCAATACAGGTCAACAATTATGATATGCTATGGGACGCAACTATTATGGGCTATAACACAACAACAACAACTGTGCAACAACCGTGCAACAAGGCATCAAGCCTACAACCAATTATCCATAACAGAAACATCACATTTCGCATATATCATGTACTCACCACTTCAACTTGTTCATATCAGAGAACTACCAACAGTATCGTTCCTACGAATAAGACACTAACACATTTTCGCAGAGAACAATTAAAAACAACTTCGTCTCTACAATTGAGAACTCAACAACATTTTCATGTCAGAGAACAACTGACAACATCATTACTACAAATAAGAACTCAACACATTTTCATATACTTTCATACGGGTAATATAACTACAACTTCTAATTTAATTAAATAGGGACATAATAACAACACCTTCTTAATAAATGGGAAAATAGCGCGTGTCGGCAACGTTTCCCAATTTCCCCCAAAACTAATGACATAACACACTCATTCATACACAGACAAGCATTAACCCTTAGTATTTCTCAGGCACAGGTAAACATTGACCCTTAATATTTCTTCAACCTACGGAAACACTTACTACGGGAACATCACTTCGGGAATGTTACTACGGGAACATCACTACGGGAATGTTACTACGGGAACATCACTACGGGAATGTTACTACGGGAACATTGCTACGGGAATGTTACTACGGGAATATTACTACGGGAACATCACTACGGGAATATTAACCCTATGATTCCATACCCTTCATGAAATCCATCATACCCACAGTTATAGAATTGAACCCCACCCTTACCTTAGAATAGAGGCCAATTCCAAACTTCTGGTTCTGGTTCTGCTCTCCGGCGACTCTTCTGCAACTACCGTGAATTCTCTCCGGTGGTTACTTCTTCTCTTCTCAACTTCTCTCGGTCACGATCTCTTTTTCCTTTGATTTTGGTTCTGAGCAGTTTTAACGTGTTTCCTCTTTCTCCCAAAATCCCTCTTTTATACTTACTCCAATAATAATAATAATAATAATAATAATAATAATAATAATAATAATAATAATAATAATAGTAGTAGTAATAATAATAATAATAATAATAATAATAACATTACTATTACTTATTAAATTATCATCAACTATTAATTATATTATATTAATATTAAACTCCAATCGTTATTAATAATTCTTACAGTGTAAGGGCATCCACCAACGCCACTCAGACACACCTCCGTAAGGACACACCAACATAAAAAATAATGCCAAGGAGACTAAATAGTTAAAAAGGGGTGTTACAGGTGTGGTTTTCTATGCGGGTGTAAAAAGGGTTTTTGATATTTGGGTTTTAGAAACTGTGATGAAAAATTTCTTAATAAAAAAAATATGTGCATGAAAAATGTGATTTGACTACGGTGGCAAAACGATCCTTGTAATATTGTGTCACCGAAGGTATATTTTTTAGTAGTGTTATCTAAAAAAAACAATATAAAAACCAATATTCTCATCTTAATAATAAGAAAAAACAATAAACATATGTTGAAAAAATATTTAGAACAAGACAAATGTTTCACATATATTTTGAAAAAGAAAAATATGAAAAACAAGACAAATATTTTGTACAACAACAATATCATAACTCATATAATTAATGGTGAAAAATGTTTCACTTATGCACCTTTACTTGAAAAGATTCGTGGAAAATTAAGATAAAGAAATGAGTTACTTGTTTCAGCTAGCGAGGATTTGTGACACCTTTCCGTTTTTCATACTAGTTGAAAAAGTTATGTTAGAGTTTTGTAAAGATATAATGGAGTTTTGAGAGGTTGAGATAAAGCAGGAGAAGCTAGAGTTCCACTTTGAGCGGAGTTTCTTTTAAGTGTATTAAGTTAGCTTATACAGATTAAATATTTCACCATAATTGATAAGAGGAATTGTGGTGAAATATTCTGATATTTAACTATGGTTGTTAATCTAGATCGTGGTGAAAATTGATTAATTTTTATTTTAAAATAGAAATTAAGGAAACACACAATTTTTGTGATGAAAAAACATAAAATTATTGGTATTTAAATTTGAAGTGTGTTACTCCTTCACATATCAC
The DNA here is from genome assembly GCA_963859935.3 of Lathyrus sativus. Taxonomy (NCBI): domain Eukaryota; kingdom Viridiplantae; phylum Streptophyta; class Magnoliopsida; order Fabales; family Fabaceae; genus Lathyrus; species Lathyrus sativus. The sequence goes on along the minus strand of OZ012736.1, from coordinate 397,693,610 downwards.
AACAGTTGTTTGGTTGGACCGTGGTGATATATGATTTTAAAAAATGAAAAGCATCTATAATATATATATATATATATATATATATATATATATATATATATATATATATATATATATATATATATATATATATATATATATATATATATATATATATATATATATATATATATATATATATATATATATATATATATATATATATATATATATATATATATATATATATATATATATATATATATATATATATATATATATATATATATATATATATATATATATATATATATATATATATATATATATATATATATATATATATATATATATATATATATATATATATATATATATATATATATATATATATATATATATATATATATATATATATATATATATATATATATATATATATATATATATATATATATATATATATATATATATATATATATATATATATATATATATATATATATATATATATATATATATATATATATATATATATATATATGTCGCTAGGGCACCCTTGTGTGTTATGAACGAAATGTAGTACATACTATGTTTTAATTTTGTGAAAAAATAATTTCTCAACAGTTTAAAACTTCAACCATAGTGACATATGGAGCATATAACCACGGTTGAATGAAACAACCATATTTGTTATACTTTTAATTTTTAAATAAAATTAAATGTTAAGGGACACACACTTATTTTTATTGAAAAAAATGTTGATGCTGAGATTCGAAATATGTCATCCAAATTCTATGACCAGGATTATTTTTAGAAACTATGATGAAAAGTTTCTTAATAAAAAAAATATGTGAATGAAAAATGTGATTTGATTACGGTGGCAAAACGATCCTTGTAATATTGTGTCACCGAAGGTATATTTTTTAGTAGTGTTATCTCAAAAAAAAAATATAAAAGCTAATATTCTCATCTTAATAACAAGAAAAATCAATAAACATATGTTGAAAAAACATTTAGAACAAGACAAATGTTTCATGTAACACCCCTTTTCTATACCCCCAAATAATCATATAAATCATTTAGGTACGTATTAAAATTTCATCAGAGTATAATTAAAAATACGGTATAAAAGAGGCATGTCACATTATACGTGAAATTAAAACATACAACACCTGCTCACAAAGATATGCAACAATGGGGTAACTTGCAACAGAGTAACTTAGTCCTTACACCCACATCTCAATATTTAGAATAAAAGCGGAAAACCTAAACATTGATTAATCATCGAACGTATAAGCATATACACATCATCCATCATGATTCAATCATCATAAAACATGTTTTCATAAACATTCAACATCCAGATACATATACAATGCATCACAAAGAATCATATATCTCCTAGCTACCCGGTGCTACATATCAGAGCCGACCGACCAAAAGAATGAAGACACGCTTCACAAAATGAACTCCAGCAAACCTACTCTGCAATGCCTCATAGAGCATCATAAAACAGCAGAAGGGTGAGAAATATTATCATAATAATCAATGCATATAATTATATAGATATATAACATGAAAATGTACATACTTCACGTTCTCACCATATTTCACCATAATTCATTCATATACATCGCAATGTACATATTCACAATTCAAATCATTGCACATAAACATACACATTCATGTTCCTTCACCCCAATTCATCACAAAGTATATATACACATATATATATATATACAACACCAAGCATAATTATCATGCATATATCCACAACTCTCATCATTTCACATAAACATAGACATTCATGTTAATTCACCAATGCATCATTATACGGATGACAAATGCAAATCATAGAGACCGACTCACGACTCTATGCAGATGCAAATGCGCTACCGACTCTATTCTCATCAAGTTCACTCAGGAACTTATTAGAACCATCGCTCACACCCCACCTGAGTACACGATGTTCACCCATTGCTCACATCCCACATAGGCACACAATGTTATGGATTGCTCACACCCCACCTGGCACACAATCCGATTGCTCACACCCCACCTTGGACTCACAATCCGGTTGCTCACACCCCTCATGGCACATGTAACATCCCCTTTCTATACCCTCAAATAATCAAATAAATCGTTTAGGCACATATAAAAATTCATTTTATTAGAGTATATATAAGACATGGTATAAAAGAGGTATGTCACATTATCCATGAAATTAAAACATACAACACCTGCTCAACAAGATATGCAACAGTGGGGTAACTTTCAAAATAGAGGAACTTAGCCCTTACACCCACATCTCAATATTTAGAATAAAAGCGGAAAATCTAAACATTGAATCACTTCAAACATATATATATACATATCATCCAGTTTGATTCACATCATTATTCAACATGTTTTCATAAACATTCATCAGCAGATACATATACAAATGTATCACAAAAGAATTCTATACAATCCTAACTACCCGGTGCTACATATCAGAGCCAACCGACCAAAAGAAAGAAGCCACACTTCAAAAAAAGACCTCCAACAATCCTACTCTGCAATGCCTCATAGCGCATCATAAAACAGCAGAAGGGTGAGAAAGATTATCATAATAATCAATGCATATATATATATATATATATATATATATATATATATATATATATATATATATATATATATATATATATATATATATATATATATATATATATATATATATATATATATATATATATACACACACACACACACACACACGCACACACACAAGCATGGAATATACATATTCCACATTTCTCACCATAGTTCGTCACAATTCAATCATATATATATCACAACATATATATAATCCACCAAGCATATTCATCATGCATATATTAACCATTCATTCATATACATCACAACGTATATATATTCACACTAAACACATTCATCACTTCACATAAACATTTACAATTATATTTATTTACCAATACACAATTCATGATGATAAATGCAACTCATAGAGACCGACTCACGACTCTATGCAGATGCACATGCGGTACCGACTCAATCATCTCAAGTTCACTCAGGAATTTATTGGAACCATCGCTCACACCCCACATGGGCACACGATGTTCACCCATTGCTCACACCTCACATGGGCACAAAATGTTTATGGATTGCTCACACCCCACACGGGCACACAATCGATTGCTCACACCTCGCACGGGCACACAATCGTTCAACAGATTCTACACGGAATCAATCAGCACAAGAATATATATCATGATGCTTCACATACAAAATGACTCCATACACTTCTTGAAATGCATACATATTCATAATATTTGCATACATTCATCTCATATAATCTCATACAATCATCATACATTCACAATGCATATTCCATATCGTATTCATCATTTATCTCATTCTATCGCATACAATCAATATGCATTCACAGTAATTATGCCAAACGGCAACCGAATGCTCTAATTATTTAAGCCCCACTACTTAAAATAATTAATCTCGATTAATCGGTAAAATCAGATAAAAGTAGGCTAAAAATAATATTTCTTTTCACCAAGTTATAGAACATATTATTAGCTTCAGTTTGATATAAAGAACGACAAAATCCGATAAACGGTGAAGAAGTTATGAATTTTCAAAGTTTGGAAAAATAATATTTTTTTCTCACACTTACAGTGCTAACCGGTTAACACTTTCTGTTAACCGGTTAACACACCCAGATTTTCCGAATCCTGGCGCATTAACACTATGTTAATCAGTTAAGCCAAAGCGTTAACCGGTTAACACCTAAAATTTTTGTAAAACAAGGTTACGGGTTTGTGCCCAAAACCTCCAAAAACCCGACCGATTTAATTATTTTCTCCCGATTAAATACCTACTCATCATTACCAATCATATAGTAACAATTTAGGATCATAAAGCGCAAATTCTACGACTTCCGATTTTCATCCAAAATCTTAACCTCTAATTGTCCAAAAATGTCAAAACTCACAAATTCAACCAAATTCAATCAAACGAAATTCAATAATCACGGCTAAACATTACCCGACTAAACTACGCAATTTATTTCGATTTTCATCCGCGAAAACATCGGTTTCTATCGATTTAACTCATTTCTGCCCTAAAATGGAAAATGAGCAAAAACTCTCCAACAATCCAAACCAATTCAACAAACACATACATAATCATACACATTGATAGAATAATAAGATTTCACACCCTTACCCGATTTAATCGAAGCCTATATGTTGTTCTTGATGATTCTCCAAGTTTTTCCTCTTTTCTCCTCTTCTCTCTTTCTTTCTCTTCCTTTTCTCTTCTTTCTATTTCTATCTCTTTTCTCTCCTCTTTCCACTTATATTTCTTTTTATTCTATTTCTCTAAAAACATCTAATAAATCCATTTTCTCACAAAATATCCAACTTAACATTAAATACTAAATGTCTAAAATACCTTCCAATCTATTTTTCCCGAAAACTCTAAAAATCGGTAAAATCGCATAATATGCAACATAACATATTAACACATAAATTCCACAATTAAAATAATAATCATCCAAATAAATCAAAAAAAGACTCAACAAAAATGGGAAATCATAATCGGGGTGTTACAGCACACCTTTCCGTTTTTCATACTAGTTGAATAAGTTATGTTAGAGTTTTGTAAAGATATAATGGAGTTTTGAGAGGTTGAGATAAAGCAGGAGAAGCTAGAGTTCCACTTTGAGCGGAGTTTCTTTTAAGTGTATTAAGTTAGCTTATAAAGATTAAATATTTCACCATAATTGATAAGAGGAACTGTGGTGAAATATTTTGATATTTAACTATGGTTGTTAATCTAGATCGTGGTGAAAATTGATTAATTTTTATTTAAAAATTGAAATTAAAGGAACACACAATTTTTGTGATGAAAAAATATAAAATTATTGGTGTTGAAATTTGAAGTGTGTTACTCCTTCACATATCACAACAGTTGTTTGGTTGGACCGTGGTGATATATGACTTTTAAAAATGAAAAGCATCTATAATATATATATATATATATATATATATATATATATATATATATATATATATATATATATATATATATATATATATAGAGAGAGAGAGAGAGAGAGAGGTTGGGTAAGTGATGGTAGTAAAAAATTGTTACACATTATATATTTTATAGTAGTGTACATGGTGTGAGATCTAATTTTTTGCCATTATAAAGTATTAAGCAATGTTGTTAAGATCGCGATCCAGATCGTGAAATCGCACGATTTTGTGATCTCAATCACCTCCACCGATCTGGATCGCAAGCAAAATCGTTTTGGTGTGAAAATCACGGCAAAATCGTTTTGGTGCGAAATTCACGGCAAAATAAACGGATTTGGAAATCTGAAAGTAAAAGCTCACATATTTTACCCGGGTCAAGTGCGACCCGGTTTACAATTTGTGGGTTATAAATACGCAAATACCTATTTCTTTCAATAGCTCTGAATCCTAATTGTCAAGTGCGACCCGTTTTCATCTTTGTTGTAGCCGTATTCATCTTGCTGCGTTTTTGCGTTTTCATCTTGTTGTGTTTCTGCTTTTTCAACTTGTAGCAGTTGCAGACTTGCAGTATTCATCTTGGTTTTCAATTTCCACTAATCTATATTTTAATATTATTTAATATTTATTTATTGGTCTTTACCAAGTGATGTGAATGTGATAATTCAGTATTCAGAATTTCATCTTGCTTTTCAGTTTCCACTGATCTATATTTTATTATTATTTATTTATTGCCATTATGTCTTTACCAAGTGATGTGAATCGTGATAAATTATAAAATATATTAGTATAGAGTCCGATACTATTTGATATAATAAGAAAAACGCAATTTAGTATAGAGTCTTGTTAGTAACCAAAACAATTCATTTTATAGAGTCTAGTATATTTGATATCCAAATCCAAAAGCCACAAGTTGTTACTGTTTGATATATTAGTATGCTGCATTTTCTTATTATTATAAAATATATTTTATAAATTTCACTGATAATTCATGTAGTAGGCTAGTAGCAGTCTAGTATATATAATATAAAATATTTGAAGTATTATTTTTTTTAGTAAAATCTTACGATTTTGCTTACGATCTTATATTTTGTGATCTTTTTATCCCTTTTCGGTCTTATAAAATTAATTGTGTAAGATCTTTCGATTTTAATTACGATTTTATATTTTACGATTTTAATGTCTCCTCTCGATCTCATGTAAGATTTCGATTCTGACAACATTGGTATTAAGACTTGTGTGTGTTTTTTATTCAATAAAAAACGATTGTTAAAAACAATGCTAGAAAGAATATTATTAATATTCCTGTAATTTTAATAATGTTGTATTCCCTATCATATTCATCCTTCAATTAATTAGATACCGTCCTATGCTTACAAAAAACTATCAATATATTGGAAGTATGGTTCAAAGCAGAAATTTAAATAATGTTCTATATAAACAGATGACAAAAAACTATCATAGGAGAAAGAAAAACATACCTACAAAGTTCTAATATACTGGAAGTGTTTTGTGAAAAAACAAGTAAACAAAACACTCAAAACATGGGAGACATATATTCAGCTTACATACTATCCACAGAACACCGTCCCAACTTCTCTACCTTTGTTGAAGTTGATGAAATTCCAATCGTCGACCTCTCAGAAACAAACCAAGAAAACCTCATCTCAAAGATTGGCAAGGCATGTGAAAAATGGGGATTCTTTCATGTAATCAATCATGGAGTTCCCTCTGATCTTATCATAAAGGTTGAAAGTGAGGCCAAAAAGTTTTTTGAACTAAGTATGGAGGAAAAAAAGACACTGAAAAGAGATGCATTTAATGCAACGGGATATCATGATGCTGAGCATACTAGGAAAACAAGGGATTGGAAAGAAGTTTACGATTTTCTTGTTAAAGATGGAATACAAATCCCTTCTTCTGATGATCCACATGACATGGGGCTATGTACTCAAAAAACTCAGTGGCCGCAATCTCTTCCACATTTTAGGTACTCTTACTTTTATCAAATGATTTAAAGGATCGATATTGATATAATTAGTTAAAGTTATGGTTTTTCATAAGATCTCAAAACTTGTCTCATAGAAAGTGTGTTGCAGAATTTTAATGAAGCAGTGGAGGTTGGTGAGATGTTTATATATATATAGACGCTAGACTGGATTAGCTCCGACCGGGAGCCCAGTAAACATAAAAGGAAAGGAACTCCTTCTTATACTGGAAAAACTTGCAAGCAAGTTCTAAGAAAGCATGATCAAAATTCACCCTAATGAGTGAACTTTTTGCAAAATTCATACGAAGGCTTTAGACTAGCTTAAACCCACAGAGAATAGTCTTAATGGTCTATATATTATCTACAGTAGCATCTGCAAGAATAATAGTGTTTTCTCTATACTTATGATGGGAGACTATCAAGTACAAAAATCCCACTCTAACACTTGTTCATCAATAATCACATAAAATTAAACTCGACATAGTTTCTAAATTAATGCAACATAAAACCATCATTATGTTTTTTCTTTCTTAGGGAAATAATGGAGGAATATAGTGAGAAATTAGAAAAGCTATCTTACAAGTTGTTGGAGTTAATTTCATTGAGCTTAGGCTTAGCTGGTGACAAATTTCTTGACTGCCTCGAGAATCAACTAAGCTTTACGAGGCTCAATTACTATCCTCCATGCCCTTTCCCTGATTTGGCACTTGGTGTTGGTGCTCACAAGGATCCTTGTATCTTGACTGTGGTTGCACAAGATGATACTGGAGGCTTACAAGTTAAGAAAAATTCAGTTGGTGGTTGGGTTCCAGTTAAACCTATTCCTGGTGCATTGGTTGTCAATCTGGGTGATGTTCTTCAGGTGCGTTGTTCCTGTAATAGCATAATGACAAAGCAATTTTGATATTGGATTAGAACATGGAAAGCTTATTTTTTAAATTAATACTAAAACTTTAATTTTTTTAAGGATAAATTATGGGTTAAGATTCTTCATCTTCGCAGATGTTTTAGTGGCGAATTTTCAATTTTATTGACTGATGCTACGTTTTTGCCATGAAACTTCATCTTTTGAATAGTTTACTTATTTTGTATTTTGGTGAATGATTTAATTGCTTCAATCTTAATGTTGGGTGTTTTTGCAGGTTTGGAGCAATGACAAGTATGATAGTATAGAACACAGGGTGGTATTAAATACACAAAAAGAAAGATTTTCCTATCCATTCTTCCTTTTTCCAGGTCACCATATTATTGTAAAGCCTGCGCAAGAGCTAGTGAGTGAGCAAAATCCTGCAAAATACAAAGCATACAATTTTGGCAAATACTATGCTAATAGAACCCATGCTGATTTCAGCAAACAAGAGGTTGAGTATAAAGAAATTCATCACTTCAAGATTTTGGATTAGCTATTAAAAAACATTTAGCTCTTGTTTTGAATTTTCTATCATTTTTCATATACTTACTCTCTTCTAAAACTACGTAGAGAACTCTCGCAATGCATGAGAGAGGGTTTTTTTTTATGGAATTATGTGTTGTAAAATAATGTATTTTTGGTAGTGAAACTTATCCTCTAATTTAAATAAATGTGCCTTCCTTCTTTATTTTTAATAAATTTAAAATTCGTTGCTTTTTTTGCTGTGTTAGATTTAATTTTAGATATCATATTTCTTAAGTGATTTACAAATATTATACCTTGCTCTTGTTTTTCTTTATATATTTGATTTTTTAGAAGGAATATATATTAATGAATTAACTACTAGCAGTTCTTTTATTTCTTTTAGGAATTGATATAATCCCCTAGATTTATTAATTTGTTTGTTTTTTTGTCTAATAAATACTATTCGTGTTCTTTTATATAAAATCAATTTTTTAAAATTTATTAAATAATTAATGTGTATAATTAATTTATAAATTAAATATATTAATTATTTAATAAATTTAAAATACGAGTTATTTTTATTTTGGTTGATAAAGCTTCTTTGTTCAAAAAAATGTATATATAAGTAGTATATTTTTATAATGCAAAACATGTTAAATGTTGCTCAGAGTGCCAAATTTTGGGTAGCATATGATATTTTTGTATGTGATGTTGTTTCTAAAACGTTATGTTTTTAAAAATTAATATTTTTTTAAATTTAAAAGTCCATATGTATTTCATAAAACATACTTGTATATATTGTTTTTAATTTATATGAGTTTAATCTTTTTAATTTTTTTTCATTTATTATATATTGTAAATAACTTTTTAGCCATAAATATTCTTGAAATATATAATTTGATAAAGTTTTAAAAATAATATTTTTAAAAGATATAAATTTGATTAATATCTCATAGAAAATATATTAGAAAGATGTAATTTGATTAATTTCTCATGAAAAGTATTTTTGAAAGATAAAATTTATAAAAAATAAAATTTTTATGTTCAAGTTTATTACTATGCATACTTATATTATTCATTGTTGAAACTAATAACCTAGGAGAGAAAGCAGCATCGATATCATTCAGAGTCAACTAAAGTTGATTATTTCCTCAAATCCATATCAATTTTCCCTCTCACAAAATCGAGTTTTCTACATTTCTTTTTTACTTAAATCTTAATTTTGGCATTTTATTTTCTTTTTGCCATTTTGCTCTACCTTTCAGGATCCAAATTGCTATTGGCCATTTAAAATTGTAAAATAAAAATCTCAAGCAGTGCCACCCACCACTCTTCCATGCAACCCAAACAATTTGAGATTAAGAAACGGATCGTCGTATCTCTTTGTTGTTGGTTTCAGTTTCTATTTTGTTACCGAGTATAATCATAGTATTTAATGACATATGAATACATGTACAATACAATATTGCAAAATGAAGTGCTTGAACAAATCCCGAATATTAATACAGTGCTAGTCCTTTACAAGATAAAGCCAAATAAAAGGATTTGAGGTCTCTTAACCTCCAACTATCCGAGAATGTTAACATGTTACCTTTACTGTCAATGTTCACCAACAAGATATAGTCGTTTACCAGAAGAATATATACCAACTAGTGCTAACTATGTCAAGTCCGACTTATAGGTTATATGACTTCCAACCAATCACACTCTCACTAACGGGCTCACATTTACGGGCTAGGCCTAATATTAACCATTATTTACGCGCATAGCATACAACTGTCTCAATCACATTACACCAAATTTTGGATTGTGGTCATCACATTATGCTCCATTTAGGAGTGTGATCATCGCATTACGTCTCATCTAGGAGCACGATCATCACATTACGCCCCTTTGAGGAGTGTAACCATCACATTATACCCCATTTAGGAGTGTGAACATATGCACAAACAACCTCACCACATTATGCTTTATTTAAGAGTGAAGTGGATGTACACAATCATCTCATACGCATTACGCACCGTTAAGGAGTGCAAACGAATACACATAAACTATGTCATCGTATTACGCCTTATTTAGGAGTGGGAATGGATGTACCCAAACATCTCATTTGTATTACACCTCGTTTATAGGAGTGGGAACGGATGCACATAAACCATCTCAATGAATTACACCCCATTTAGAAGTGCGAGTGGATGTACACAATCACCCCATTCGCATTACACCCCCGTTTAAGAGTGTGAACGAATACACAAAAATCACTTCAACACATTACGCCCCATTTAGGAGTGCAAGTGGATGCATACAATAATCTAATTTGCATTGCTCTCGTTTAAGAGAGTGAAGTGCTGCACAAAACATATATGAATATACATGCTCTAGGATTCGAAACTAGGTGCTCCTAAAATTTATTAGGGTTCCTCACTTTGTTCAAATATTTCTGTTCAAGTCATTACACAAGGCACACGTATTTCATGATTCCTTATTTCTCTTAAGTGAATTACATGTTATTTTCGATAGGATGAAAGAGGATCCCATTCAAGAAAAGTCATTTTCCCTTCAAAAAATTACTTAGGATAGAAGGAATGACGATCTAGCCTTCATGCGTCGGACGACCGTCAGTTGGCCTGTCACATCAAATAATGGGCATGATTTCGATCTAACAATTATAGGCGCCCGTCAAGAGGGAATGATGTATGTCATCTGGGCATGATGGGTATCTTGTCATGAAGGAATATGCCCGTCTTATAAACCTGCATTTAATTTTCTTCCTACATTTTTAATCCAAACTGACGCAGCACTCAAGCAAACGTGATCAACTAAGGGGAAATATACAAAAAATCAAGCCAATAAGGTCATGTATAATATTTCACATAGTCTTTATGATCATTCAAAATAATGAAAGGTTAAAAGCATGTAGCATCATTTCTTTCTACAATTTAATCAAGAAAATCATGTTGTCAATATAGTACAAGGTTCAAAAATGAAAATCAACCTAAAATACAAGGTTTAAACATGTAAATCACTCATGATTAAGAACAAGCACACAAAAACTTAAGTAAGTAAACATATTCTAATACCTAACGGAAAGAACCCGATCTCTAATACAAATATGAATTGAAATGTAAAGGTGATGATATGGAAATAATGGTCACCTGGTGTTGTAGCACTATTCCTTTATGTCTTACTTCAAGTTTCAACAATTTTCTCAAGATCACTTTCGCTTCCCTTTTCTTCCCTTGTGAATCAATGTCGTCAAGAATAAACCAAAATATGAGAAAAAGATTGAGTTTCTTAAACAAACATAAGAAACCCTATTAGGTTTTACAAATGATAGAAAAGAAGGAAGAAGAAGAATAAGAATTGGTTAATAATGTTTTACTATTCACTTACTCAATAAGGGTTCAAAGATTACAAGTGAATACCAATAATTAACCTCTCTCAACAACTTGAGAGAACTAGTCTATTTATAGACTAGTAAGCTAACTTAGGCTACAATCTAACATAAAAATTGGGCTTACAAGCAAGGCCCAATTCGACATGCTAACTTAAACACAAAGCTATCTATTTAGACAACATGCAAGAACAGACTTCGATAACAGTATCCACGACTTCTGTTGAAAAAAGAAGCTACCTTGTCGACACTAGAGTTCGATCCAAATACCACAAAACTCCCCCTTGGAACAAACTTTATACTAACAAGGGAACAAACTAGCTTTCGTCATGCAACTTTATCAACTGCATACAGTGAAAAAACATACTGTTTGGCAATGTCTTGGTGATCATATCGGTAGCATTTTCATCAGTGAAAACCTTCAACACTTGGAATTCACCATGCTTTATTATTTCTCTGACGAAGTGTGTAACGCCCAGTTTAATTATTTGAGTTTCTGATGTATTTTATTTTTTGGCTTGCTTGCATGGATTTTGTGGAAGGAATTGAGATCCATAATATTGGAAAAATATGTTTAATAATAATAATAATATGATGATTAATAGCGTTGTTGCTATTAATATTATTATTATTATTATTATTATTATTATTATTATTATTATTATTATTATGTTTAAACATCTTATTGGAAAATTAATTTTTGGATTAAAAGAAAATGTAGTATTATTATTTGGAATAAAATGGAATAATAAGAGATAGTATTTGGAATTAGGGGTAAGTTTGGAATTGAGAAAAGAGAAAGAGGAAGCTCACGATAGAAGTGGAAGAAGAACACGCATGAGAGCAAGAACACAGTGAAGGAGAAGAAGAGCAAGTCTGAAGCTTGAGCAAGAGGTGGGCAATCGAAGCTGTGGATTGCGGATTCATCATCAGGACTGCAATTGAGGTAAGGGGGGGAACTAACGGTTAAGTTTCGGGATGCATGAGTAATCGGTAGAGGGGGATTTCCCTAACCCCATGAATCAATGATGAATTGTATGATGATTAGGTGTTTGATTCTGTTTTATTTTGATGTTTGATTGTTGGAATCCATTGCATTTGGTGATTGATGATGATTTGGGGGAACTTGAGGGTTTCAGAGTAGGAATACCGTTTTAAGCCGGAAGTGGATTAATCGGCATGAATTGGATGTTTTATCGGGTGGTGTAGGATTTAGTCGGGTAGAATGCATGCGGAATGTTGGGCCGATGTTGCTAGTGTTGATTCGGCGAGAATCAGTAAGAGTGGGGGCTGCTGAATTCTGCGGAACAGCTGTATTTTTCTGAATTCGCAGACGCTCGCCAGCTGCTTCGCTGGGCGAGCTGGTAGCGAACCCTTCGTTGGGTGTTCCCTGAGCGAACTGGGTAGCGAGTGCTCCCAGTAGCTTCTGTTTGGGCTCGCGAGGGTGCTTGCTGAGCGAGCGAGTAGCGAATGCTCGCTAATGCTTCGCCTAGCGAGTGTGCTAGCGAGCATGACAGCATTTTGTGATCTTTATGTTGTGTTATTCTGTTTTCTCGCGTGGTTGGACATTGTTGGTCGTGAGCGAGTATGTGAGTAAAGTGGATCGATTGAGAGTGTATGAGTGATGTAGAGCGTGGATGCCTGAATACTCATTTAATTCGAATGAACTGACGTACACTGGGATACATGAATGTGGCTATGTGCGATATGTGTTAAGTTGGATCCGTAGGATCGATACGCCTGTGCGCGTTGTGTTTATATGCTGTGTGTGGGAGTGGATCAGTAGGATCGAGTTGCACGATGTGTGCTAGACGTGTGTGTGATGTGTGATATATGTATGTACGATGCATGATGAGATATGGTCAGGGGACCGTGTATGCTGCTTGTGTGTGTGATTGTTGTTGTGTGTGTGCATTGGGGTTATGCATGACATGTGGTGTTGTGGTGCTCCCTTAGTGGAGGGGTGATGGCCAGGTGTCCATCGATTGTGATGTTGTGCTACCTTAGTGGAGGGGTGATGGCCAGGTGTCCATCGGGGGATGAATCGTTGCTCAGGTGGAGTGTATGTGATTCATCCGGTGCTCCCTGTGAAGAGGGTTGATGTCCCACTGTCCATCAGTGATGCGTGCTCCTTTGTGGAGGGTTGATGGCCCAGTGTCCATCGTTGTTGTGAGTCGGTACCGCATATCATTTGTGTGAGTGGCATGTGTTGCATTGTTGTGTGTAGTGATTGTCGATAGTGGGACAGTATGTCCGGATGTGTTGTATATGAAATGATATTATATATGTCTCTACCTTTATTTCATGTACATTTATACCATTAATATTTGACTGTGAATTCTCACCCCTTTGTTGTTGTTGTGGTCTGTGCTTCTTCAGAAGTACAGACAATCCAGGTGTTTAGCTAGCTTGGATTATGGCGTCGTCGTAGGATTGCTCTGATACGTAACACCAGGGCTTTTTGGGAGTATCTATTGTTTGTTGTTGTTTATGTGTGCCCCCGTGGCGTGTCTGATTTTTGTGGGATGTGATAACATGATGTATATTTTGGGCAGATGGCCGTTGTTGTATATGATGATGTTGATGATACGGATGGTGTATATATGTTATGTGATATATGACAGACCACTTATTTCTTTCCCGCTGCAAATTTTATTGAAAATCAGTTTAGAAAATGGTTTGTGGAATTTTGTTGGAAATTGTGACATCCCGTTTTTGAGGGAAAAACTCTGATATTTGTTTATTTTAATTGTTTTATTTTATCTTGGGGAACGGGGTGTTACAAGTTGGTATCAGAGCAGGTCGGTTCGTCCGGCCAATGTAGTATTTTGAGTTTGTCTGTAGGATAGAGTTGGTTGTTTTCTGTTAACCTGGATTGTTGTTGTTGAGCAGTATGGCTGGGAGGAATGATGTTGCGTTGGCTGCAGCTATGCAAGCTATGGCACAGGTGGTGGCCAATCAGAATCTGGTTGCGGGTGCATAGTTCCGAGACTTGATGCAGTTCCAGAGTAACAAGCCACCAAAGTTTGAAGGTGGGATTTTTGATCCGGAAGCTGCACAGAAATGGCTGAAGGCAATAGAGAAGATCTTCAGGACCATGGGGTGCAACGATGAGTAGAAAGTGATATTTGGTACTCACATGCTTGAGGGAGAGGCCGAGGCTTGGTGGGATTATTGTCGTCAGAGGATGGAGGCTTCGGGGACTCCGATTACTTGGGAGGTGGTTCGATTTGGATTTCTGGAGAAGTATTTTCTAGAAGATATCAGAAGTGCTAAAGAGATGGAATTTTTAGAGCTGAAGCAGGGCAGTATGTCGGTAGCCGAGTATGCGACTAAGTTTGAGAAATTGGCTCAGTATTGTCCCCATTATAATACTGAGGAGGCTATGACTTCTAAGTGCTTGAAATTTGAGAATGGGATGAGGCCGGAGATCAAGATGGGGATTGTGTGTCAGAAGATCAGGAGCTATCCTGAGTTGGTGAGTAGAAGCCGAATTTATGATAATGACAACCAGGGAAGGATTGCACACTACAAGACGGTGAATGACCGTAAGGGTAAAAAAAGGTTTGGTGGTACTCCTTACAGTGTTCCGACTGGTAAAGGGAAATTCAAGGGTGCTGTTGATAGGAAGCCCAGAGAAGGAAGGGCAGTTGCTGGTACAAAGTGTTTCCGGTGCGGTGGCATGGGTCATCGTGCCAATTATTGTCCTCATGAAGCGAAGAAGTGCTTCAAGTGTGGGAAGCCAGGCCATGTGATGGCGGAATGTAAGACTAATATGCCTACTTGCTATAATTGTGGTGAGAAAGGCCATATTAGCACTCATTGTGAGAAGCCGAGGAGGGCTCAAGCGCCTCAGGTTGGCGGGAAAGTGTTTGCTGTGGTGGGAACTCAGTCGGTGGATGAGGAGCATTCGATCAAAGGTACATATTTTTATCAATAATGTTCCTTTGACTGCTATGATTGACACGGGTGCGACCTACTCGTTTATCTCTGTTGATTGTGTGAAGAGGTTAGGTTTGGTGTCGTCTACTCTTGAGCGGCGGATGACTATCGAAACTCCTTCGATTGGTTCAGTGACTACTTTGTTAGTGTGTTTGAAGTTTCCACTGACTGTTTTTGGCCGAGATTTCGATGTGGATTTGATTTGTTTGCCACTTGGTGGTTTGGATGTTATTCTGGGTATGAACTGGTTGGAGTTCAACCAAGTGTACATCGATTGTTTTCGGAAGGTGTTATTGTTTTTTACTCCAGAAGAGGAAGTGTTGGCAGATTTCTTGTCTAGTAAGGAATTGAGGACTTTGTTGGAAGATGAAGCTCAGGTGTTTGCTTTATTTGCATCACTGTCTGTTGACCACAAGGTGTTGTTGGATGAGTTAGCTGTTGTGAATGAGTTTCTGGAGGTGTTCCCGGATGATATTACAGAGTTGCCTCCGAAGCGAGAAGTTGAGTTTAGCATTGACCTTGTTTCTGGTACGAGGCTTATCTCTATGGCGCCGTACAGGATGCCGGCAGTGGAATTGGCCGAGTTGAAATCTCAGATTGGGGAGTTATTGGATAGAAAGTTTATCAGACCAAGTTTGTCGCCGTGGGGAGCTCCAGTGTTGTTAGTGAAGAAGAAGGATGGTAGCATGCGGTTATGCATCGATTACCGCCAGTTGAACAAAGTGACCATCAAGAACAAATATCCTCTTCCCAGGATTGATGATTTGATGGATCAGTTGGTGGGAGCTCGTGTGTTCAGTAAGATTGACTTGAGGTCGGGTTATCATCATATCAGAGTGAGAGAAGGTGATATTCAGAAGACGGCGTTTAGGACTCGATATGGACATTATGAGTATGCAGTGATGCCTTTCGGAGTGTCTAATGCGTCGGGAGTGTTCATGGAGTATATGAATCGTATCTTCCACTCTTATTTGGATCAGTTTATTGTCGTGTTCATTGATGATGTACTGATTTATTCTAAGTATGATGAAGAGCATGTGGAACATTTGAGGATTGCCTTGCAAGTATTGAAGGATAACAAGTTATTTGCTAAGTTATCGAAGTGTGAGTTCTGGTTGAAGACAGTGAGTTTTCTGGGGCATGTTATTTCTGGTGATGGTGTTTCGGTAGATCCATCTAAGGTGAGTGCGGTGTTACAGTGGGAACCACCAAAGACGGTAACTAAAGTTAGAAGCTTTTTTGGGTTTGGCAAGGTATTACCGAAGGTTTATTGAAGGTTTTTCCAGATTGGTGTTGCCATTGACTCAGTTGACGAGGAAAGATCAAGTGTTTGTGTGGGATGCTGCTTGTGAAGAGAGTTTTGAAGAACTGAAAAAGAGATTGACTTTGGCGCCGGTGTTGGTGTTACCGAATTCGAGTGAGCCCTTTGTGGTGTATTGTAATGCGTCTAAGATGGGATTAGGCGGAGTTCTTATGCAAAATGGAAAAGTGGTAGCTTATGCTTCGCGGCAATTGAGGGTGCATGAACGGAATTATCCTACTCATGACCTTGAATTGGCTGCAGTGGTTTTTGTATTGAAGATTTGGAGACATTATTTGTATGGTTCGAGATTTGAGGTATTCAGCGATCACAAAAGTTTGAGGTATTTGTTTGATCAGAACGAGTTGAATATGAGACAGAGAAGATGGTTGGAATTCCTGAAAGATTATGATTTCAGTTTGAGTTATCACCCAGGAAAAGCGAATGTTGTTGCGGATGCGTTGAGCAGGAAGACAATTCATATGTCAGCTTTGATGGTGAAAGAGATGGAGCTTATTGAGCAGTTTCGAGATTTGAGCATGGTTTGTGAGTTTACTACAGGTGGCGTGATGTTGGGTAAATTGCAAGTAAAGAATGATTTCTTGGATATGATAAGAGAACATCAGAAGTTGGATGTGAAACTTGTGGATTTGATTCGAGGGGCCGAAGGTGACTCCGGTAGTGATTTCAAGATGGATAGTGCTGGTGTGTTGAGGTTTTGGGGCAGAATTTGTGTGCCGGATAATGACGAGCTTAAGAAGTCGATTTTGGACGAAGGGCATCGTAGTAGCCTGAGTGTTCATCCAGGAGCTACGAAGATGTATCAGGATTTGAAGAAGTTGTTTTGGTGGTCGGGTATGAAAAAGGATATTGCTCGTTATGTTTATGCTTGTTTGGTATGTCAGAAATTGAAAGTGGAGCATCAGAGACCTTCTGGGATGATGCAACCGTTAGAGATTCCGGTTTAAAAATGGGATTGTATCGCCATGGATTTTGTTATAGGTTTGCCGAATACGGCGAGAGGATTTGACGCGATTTGGGTGATTGTGGATCGGCTTACTAAGTCTGCACACTTTGTGCCGATTAGTATTAGCTTTCTGTTGGAGAAGCTGGCAGAGATCTATATTCGGGTGATTGTAAAGCTGCACGGTGTGCCGTTGAGTATTGTGTCGGATAGAGATATGAGGTTCACTTCAGTATTTTGGAAGAGTTTGCAAGAAGCTTTGGGTACTGAGTTGAAGCTGAGTTCAGCTTATCATCCGCAAACGGATGGTCAGTCGGAGAGGACTATTCAGACTTTAGAAGATTTGTTGCGGGCTTGTATTTTAGAGAGAGGTGGTACGTGGGATACTCAATTGCCTTTGGTGGAGTTCACGTACAACAACAATTACCATTCCAGTATCGGGATGGCACCGTTTGAAGCTCTTTATGGTAGGAGGTGTAAGACTCCTCTGTGTTGGTATGAGTCGGGTGAGAGTGTTGTGTTGGGACCAGAGTTGGTGCAGCAGACTACTGAGACAGTGCAGATGATTCGTGAGAAGATGAAAGCATCTCAGGATCGGCAGAAGAGTTATTATGACAACCGAAGGAAAGAATTGGAATTCAGTGAAGGTGACCATGTATTTTTGAGGGTTAATCCAGTGACTGGTGTAGGACATGCATTGAAGTCCAAAAAGTTGGATCCGAAGTTTATCGGGCCGTATCAGATTTTGCAGAGAATTGGCGCTGTGGCGTATAGGGTGGCGTTGCCGCCAAAGCTTTCGAACTTGCATGACGTGTTTCATGTGTCGCAACTTCGGAAGTATGTACCAAATTCGTCTCATGTGATTCAGAGAGATAAAATTCAAGTTAGAGAGAATCTAACTTTGGAGATGTTGCCGTTGAGGATCGAGGATCGCAAGATGAAGCGACTCCGAGGGAAAGAGATACCTTTGGTGAGAGTGGCTTGGGGAGATGCTGCAGGAGGCAGTGTGACCTGGGAATTGGAAAGCAGGATGCGGGAAGCGTATCCAGAGTTATTTCCATCAGGTATTTTCGAGGACGAAAATAATTAAAGTGGGGGAGAGTTGTAACGCCCAGTTTAATTATTTGAGTTTCTGATGTATTTTATTTTTCAGCTTGCTTGCGTGGATTTTGTGGAAGGAATTGAGATCCATAATATTGGAAAAATATGTTTAATAGTAATAATAATATGATGATTAATAGCATTGTTGCTATTATTATTATTATTATTATTATTATTATTATTATTATTATTATTATTATTATTATTATTATTATTATTATTATTATTATTATTATTATTATTATTATTATTATTAATATGTTTAAACATATTATTGGAAAATTAATTTTTGGATTAAAAGAAAATGTAGTATTATTATTTGGAATAAGATGGAATAATAAGAGATAGTATTTGGAATTAGGGGTAAGTTTGGAATTGAGAAAAGAGAAAGAGGAAGCTCACAATAGAAGTGAAAGAAGAACACACATGAGAGCAAGAACACAATGAAGGAGAAGAAGAGCAATTCTGAAGCTTGAGCAAGAGGTGGGAAATCGAAGTTGTGGATTGCGGATTCATCATCAGGACTGCAATTGAGGTAACGGGGGGGGGGGGGGGGGGACTAACGGTTAAGTTTCAGTATGCATGAGTAATCGGTAGAGGGAGATTTCCTTAACCCCATGAATCGATGATGAATTGTATGATGATTATGTGTTTGATTCTGTTTTATTTTGATGTTTGATTGTTGGAATCCATTGCATGTGGTGATTGATGATGATTTGGGGGAACTTGAGGGTTTCAGAGTAGGAATATCGTTTTAAGCCAGAAGTGGATTAATCGGCATGAACTGAATGTTTTATCGGGTGGAGGATTTAGTCAGGTAGAATGCATGCGGAATGTTGGGCTGATGTTGCTAGTGTTGATTCGGCGAGAATCGGTAAGAGTGGGGGCTGCTGAATTCTGCGCAGCAGCTGTATTTTTCTGAATTCGTAGACGCTCGCCAGCTGCTTCGTTGGGCGAGCTGGCAGCGAACCCTTCGCTGGGTGTTCGCAGAGCGAACTGGGTAGCGAGTGCTCCCAGTAGCTTCTGTTTGGACTCGCGAGGGTGCTCGCTGAGCGAGCGAGTAGTGAATGCTCGCTGATGCTTCGCCTAGCGAGTATGACATCATTTTGTGATCTTTATGCTGTGCTGTTCTGTTTTCTCGCGTGGTTGGACATTGTTGGTCGTGAGCGAGTATGTGAGTAATATGGATCGATTGAGAGTGTATGGGTGATGTAGAGCGTGGATGCCTGAATACTTGTTTAATTCGAATGAATTGACGTATGTTGGGATACATGAATGTGGCTATGTGCGATATGTGTTGAGTTGGATCCGTAGGATCGATACGGCTGTGCGCATTGTGTTTATATGTTGTGTGTGGGAGTGGATCAGTAGAATCGAGTTGCACCATGTATGCTAGACGTGTGTGTGATGTGTGATATATGTATGTACGATGCATGATGAGATATGGTCAGGGGACCGTGTATGCTGCTTGTGTGTGTGATTGTTGTTGTGTTCGTGGATTGGGGTTATGCATGGCATGTGGTGTTGTGGTGCTCCCTTAGTGGAGGGGTGATGGCCAGTTGTCCATCGATTGTGATGTTGTGCTCCCTTAGTGGAGGGTGATGGTCAGGTGTCCATCGGGGGATGAATCGTTGCTCAGGTGGAATGTATGTGATTCATCCGGTGCTCCCTGTGAGGAGGGTTGATGTCCCACTGTCCATCGATGATGTGTGCTCCTTTGTGGAGGGCTGATGGCCCAGTGTCCATTGTTGTTATGAGTCGGTACCGCATATCATTTGTGTGAGTGGCATGTGTTGCATTGTTGTGTGTAGTGATTGTCGATGGTGGGACAGTATGTCCGGATGTGTTGTATATGAAATGATATTTTATATGTCTCTTGTAACACCCCATTTAAGTTATTTAGTCGCTTTGGTATTTTCTGTGATGTGTAGTTATGTGGTGTCCTTAATTAAGGGTATGAGGTTAGGAGTAAGGGAGAGAGGTGACCTTAGTTGGGGTACTGTGGACCTAGATAAAGGAGTAAGTTAATTATGATATTGAGAGTATTATAATGATTAATATTATTCCAATTATTATTAATAATAATGTTAATGAGACTATTATTATTATTATTATTATTATTATTATTATTATTATTATTATTCGTATTAATAATATTATTTGATGGAATATTATTATTATTCATATTATTACTATTAGTATGAATATTATTATTAGTGGGAGAATAATATTATTATTATTATTATTATTATTATTATTATTATTATTATTATTATAATAGGATTTAAATAATAAAATAAGAAATAAGGGATTAAAGGAAATAGATAAGTTTTTTTTGGGGAAAGAGAATTAGAACACGATAAACTGCCAGAGAAAGGTTTTGGGAGAAAAAGTGAGAAGAAGAACAAGGAGGAAGTGAAGGAGGCTAGGGTTGTCAATCCTTCAAGATTCTTCAACAATTGAGCAATTAATCGAGGTAAGGGGGGAGAATGGATTTCAATATGGGTGAATTAACATGAGAGGGTAGTGAGAGGTCCTTTCTCTCATAGGAATTATGTGTTCTTGAGGATTCTTGATCTAATTTTCGTAGCATGATAAATTCCATAAAATTGTTGTTGTTCTTGAATGATTATTGTATGGAGAGTATTGCTTTTCATAGTTTTCTATGTATACCTTTCGGTATGTTGTGGTGATGTAAGGTTTAGAGATTTGGGTTAATGGTGGGAAATAAGGAAGTAATCGTAAGAATTTGAGGTTATGGCCAAATGATATGTATCGTTGAATATTAATATAGGAAAAACTTATGGAAAATTGAACCTTTGTGGCCAAAATCTTAGATCGTTATATGTCTATCCATATGGGATAGAATAATTGATATTTGAAATTACGATGTCTTCGGAGCAATTGTAAGGAAATTGACTATAGACCCTAGAGGTTAGTGGTTAGTATTCTTGACCCTTTGAGTGTAGAGTTGAGAAATAATGATCTTTGCCTTCGTGGCCAAAACCTTGGACTGTGATATGTTTGACCCTATAGGAATAGGAATATTCAAATGTGGGTAACTCTGAAGTACTCAGAGCAATTGCAGGAAATAGTGTTTTATGTGTTACAAATGTTGACAGATGAGCCTAATAAACCATTGAAGTTGTGCAGTTATTGCCGTATAACCTTAGGAATGTTTTAGTGATGTTTTGGGTGCTTTGAGTAAGTAATTCGCAAGAATAATTGGGTGAATATCAGTTCCGGAGCGTAACAACGTCTTTCTGTCCGTCACGGATGTTCATGTTTTCGGTCGAAATTGTTTTGGACGTAACTTTGGATCCGTAAGTCCGTTTTGACTCCCGTTCAAAGCGTTGGAAAGCTAATGAACAGAGCTATAACATAGGATAGATAATGGAATTGTTTTTCCAATATTTTTATATCTAATTATGTTTGAGAAGTCAATTGTGTATATGTTTTAGTAACGAATCATGTTCTGGTTCAATGATGTCTTGGTGTTTTGATAGATGTGGGCCAAGATGGTCGAATGTGCACAATCTTGTGTGACTGTGGTAATTCCCGAGAGGATTACGGTGAGCAGATGGCTCGTGTGGATCAAGATTGATCGTGAATTATGCATGATGTATTACATTGCATAATTGTGTTGACATGCATTTCATACCATGTGTCTTGTGGAGATGGCTAGGTGGGAATCCATGATGGGTGCCTAGTTTCATCCGGACTTCAATGTGGAAGTCGTTGTGGAGATAATTTGTAGTTCAGAGGAACGTATATACGACTTATCCGGATTCCGACGGGAATCAGGTTCTAGTGTGAACCGTATGAGATTGTGTTGGTACCACATGCATTGTGTCGAGTCAGTGAGTCGCATTGCATTATTGTAATTGAATGTGGGCTATTAGTGCCGAATGATTGAGGTGGCACGTGTATGTGTGTTAATTATGTATGATTGTATGTGTGGTGTGTAACTACTCCTTAGCATGTGTATTTCACTGTTTATTTATTGAATGTAGTTCTCACCCCTTTTTGTTGTTGTGTATGTGCTCTCTTGAGAGTACAGGTGACCAGGTACCTGAGTAGTGCTTGGAGTGTGTTGCTATTTGATCGAGTCTTAGGAGTCGCTCTGATACGTAACATGGGATGACGGGATTACGTTGTTATTTGACTACTTTATTTGTTTATTGTTACGTATCTTTATTTGTTGAACTTATGTTGTATGACCTCATGTTGAGGAGAATTATATTGGAGAATTGATTTGTATTCCGCTGCTTACTTGAAAACTAAATAATATTGATTATTTTAATGAAATGAAGTGACTTAGTGTGATATCCCACTGTGTTGGAGAACTCTGATGAATTTCATGAATTGTTTCTATATATTTATTATATTACGCGTACGGGGTAAAGTGGGGTGTTACATCTCTACCTTTATTTCATGTACATTTATACCGTTAATATTTGACCGTGAATTCTCACCCCTTTGTTGTTGTTGTAGTCTGTGCTTCTTCGGAAGTACAGACAATCCAGGTGTTTAGCTAGCTTGAATTGTGGCGTCGTCGTAGGATTGCTCTGATACGTAACACCGGGGATTTTTGGGAGTATTTATTATTTGTTGTTGTTTATGTGTGCCCCCGTGGCGTGTCTTATTTTTGTGGGATGTGATAACATGATGTACATTTTGGGCAGATGGCCGTTGTTGTATATGACGATGTTGATGATACGGATGGTGTATATATGTTATATGATATATGACAGACCACTTATTTCTTTCCCGCTGCAAATTTTATTGAAAATCAATTTAGAAAATGGTTTGTGGAATTTTGTTGGAAATTGTGACATCCCGTTTTTTAGGGGAAAACTCTGATATTTGTTTATTTTAATTGCTTTATTTTATCTTGGGGAACGGGGTGTTACAAAGTGCACCTCACATTGATGTGCTTGGTTCGATCATGATAGGTTGAGTTCTTTGAAATGTGTATTGCACTTTGAATGTCATATTTAACAGTGATAACTCGACTTTGAAGTCTTAGTTCCTTAGCAAAACCTTCAAGCCATAATGCTTCTTTCATATCTTCAGTGAGGGCGATATACTTTTTTCAATGGGTGATAAGGCAACAACCTTCTAAAGTGTTGCTTTCTAATTAATTGCTATGCCAAACTTAGTGAACACATATCCAGGAATAGATTTTCTAGAATCTATATAACCTGTATAATCAGAGTCAACAAATCCTTTAATTTCAAATTTACTGTCATCACCACAAGCTCCACCATTAATCAGGACTCTGCTCAAAGACCCATTAATGTACCTAAGAGTCCACTTTAATGATTTCCAGTGCACCTTCCCATGATTGGACATATACCTACTTACAAGGATCACTCTATATTTTATGTCTGGCCTTGTACAGACCATAACATACATCAAAGGATCTATTAGACTAACATAAGGAATGTTATTCATATAGGCTCTTTTGACTTTAGTACTATGATTTTTAGTCTAACGTATCTTGTACGGAGGATTAGTCGGTGTTAGAAAAAGCTTTAAATTCGACATACCAAACTTGTCGAGAATCTTCTTCAAGTATGCCTCATAAGATAAGCATAATCTCGAATGCTTTCTATCTCCCTGGATGTCAATCCCAAGAATTTTGGAGGCAGCTCCCATGTCCTTCATGTTGAAATTCTTATCGAGTTCATTTTTCACCTTCATAACATTTTCGACACTGTTTCTTGCTATGAGGATGTCATCCACATAAAGCAACAAAATAACAAGTGAATTTCCAGGTTGAAATCTGAAGTAAACACATTGGTTGAATTGGCTCCTAGTGAAACCAGTGTGTGCCATGAACTTATCAAATATCATATTCCATTGTCGAGGAGATTGTTTCAGGCCATACAAAGACCTAATCAACTTACACACATAATCTTCCTTTCCTTTTTCTGCATACCCTTCAGGTTGCCTCATAGGGATTATTTTATCTAGATCACCATAGAGGGAGAATGTCTTCACATCCATCTGTTCAAGTTCTAGGTCGAACTTTTCCACTATGGCTAATGACATTCTAATCAATATATGCTTTACAACAAGTGAGAACACATCATTGAAGTCGATACGTTCTTTCTGAGTGAACCCCCTATCAACCAACCTAGCCTTAAAATGCTTCGACATCACTTATTTGATTCCTTCCTTAACCTTGAAGATCCACTCATAGCTTACTAACCTGACCCCTATAAGTTTCTCGATTAGCTCCCAAGTGTTATTATCATGAAGAGATTTCATCTCATCATCCATGGCCTTCAACCATTTAGTCTTATCTCAACTCTTCAGAACTTCCTTATAGTCTTTAGGTTCTTCGTCCAGAACAGGTATTAAGGCATAAGCTATAAGATTTGAATAACCAAGTCTTTGTGGTGGCTTGATGACTCTTATCAACCTGTCTCTGGCCAGTAGATAGTTATTATCAGTTTCTTCAGCTTCGACAACAGCTTTTGTATCTTCTTCGAAAACAACTTCTGCATTTTTTCCGACTTCATCTGAGTCATGTAATTCAACATCAGTATGCTTCACCTCAACAATAATCTCTTCTTGTTCCAGCTCTTCTTCAAAGATCTTTGAACTTCGACCAATGTCATCAGCTTTCTTGAAATCCATATCAGCTTTATTGAAAATTACATCTTGACTTGTGATAAACCTCTTATGACATGGCTTTAGGCACTATAGCCTATAAGCTTTAACTGCTTCAGGGTATCTAAGGAACAACCAAATACTCTAAGTCGGTCGAGACTAGGTGGATGTCCCGACCAGACTTCTTCAGGTATCTTCATTCCCAAGACCGTCGAGGGATACCTATTTATCAGGTATGCTGCAGTTACAATATATTATGCTCAAAACACCTTATTCAATCATGCACCTCACTTTTTCTAGAATGGTTCAATTAAACCATTCAGCTAAACCATTTTGTTGGGGAATGCCCGCAGTAGTTATGTGCCTTGCAATTCCAAATAAAACACAGTAGTTGTCAAAATCCTCATTACAAAATTCAAGACCATTGTCGGTCCTCAACCTCTATACTTTCCTACTGTCGCACCTCGATAAATCAAAATACGACCCTCGCGCAAAAGGCACGGAAATGCGGTTTGACAGAGTCGCCACCGAACTTTATTTATCCTAAAAGAGGGAAAGGAAAATATCAAGAAAAACTTTAAGGAAAGATAAGAACATGGTCGTCACAATCACATTCTTGGTTCGGGAGTCGGTTATGCAGGGGGAAGGTATTAGGACCCCTCACGTCTGTTGTACTCAATGGGAACCTCTCACTTCGATTTGTGATGAGCATTATCTAAGCTTATTTTTTTTC
The DNA here is from genome assembly GCA_963859935.3 of Lathyrus sativus. Classification (NCBI taxonomy): domain Eukaryota; kingdom Viridiplantae; phylum Streptophyta; class Magnoliopsida; order Fabales; family Fabaceae; genus Lathyrus; species Lathyrus sativus. Next base: position 397,667,157 of record OZ012736.1, on the reverse strand, counting down.
TTCTCAATGGTAAATGTGAAACAGTACGATAAAAGGTTTTGATGCTAGGGAAAATAGGTGGTTAGGATAAGGTGTTCGGCAAGGATTGGGGCCTTTGTTCCAACGTACGCTCATTCGGACGAGAATGAGAAATTAGAGTGATCGTAGTTCAACTACGAGGAAAGGTTAGGGGGAAATGGAATATGGATAGAATTGCGGACAAGAAATGATGGAAAAAGAGAAAGGTAGATGCGAACGGATGGAAAAAGGAAAATGTAGCTCGCCAAGATCATCGCAATCTTATCCTACGTATCTTTATTCAGACGAGAATAAAGAATCAAAGCGTCTGTAGTTCATGGAGACGACCACGAAAAGAGGGGGTTGAATTTGTTGAAGTTTGGTTGAGAAACGAAAGATTGAATGACAAACAACCCAAGGGGCGTGACTCAAGAGTCGTCACTCAAGAATGCAAGGAAGGAGAGATTCCAAGAACTCAGTTCTTTCAAGAGTTGATTAGAAAGGTTTGAGGAAATGTTGAACCTTTTGAATTAAAAATATTGAATGAACAACAACCCAAGGGGCGTGCCTCGAGGGCCATTCATTCAAATATCCAAGGAATGTTAGATTCCAAGAATCCTCTTCTTTCGTAAGTTGATTAAGAAAATGTTTAGATAAGAATTAAGTGTTTCAAGACGAAAGATTAAATGAATAACAACCCAATGTGTGCGCCTCAAGAGCCATTCATTCGAAGATCCATGTAATGCTAGACTCAAAGAATCTTCTTCTTTCGTTTATTGTTTGAGAAAGCGTCTAAAAAATTGACGGTGAGGCAAAAGGCGTTTGACTTACGAGTTAGAATAAAATACCACTTGATGTTAGACCAAGGGTTTGAAAAAGAGGTGAAAATCGATACTAGTTCCTAGGGGTGCTCCTAATAATGAAACCACGACAAAATGTGCAAGTGTGTGCGTTAGGTTGATGGAGAATGCTAATGAACAATCGACTTACAATAGGTGTTTGAAAATGGATCGACGACGAATCGAGAATTAGTTCGAAAATATGTTAGTCTATGCTAGTCCCTAAGGGTGCTCCTAGTGAACAAACCACAATCAAAGCAATACGAATACGTACATCGGAATTGGAGCGGGGTACATGTAAGTTACAGAGGATTGCACGAAATAAATGGGGTCATTGTCAGGTAGCCCAAGAGGAAATCGTGTGTGTGTGTGTGTGTGTGTGAGGTGTCCTAAATTAAGCCACGAGCAAGAGTCATAAAAAATCTCTTTTGTTAGGGTTTTTGTACATAGTCAAAGTTCCATTGCTCGGAAAGGTAACCACAGTTCACCAATTTAGGCTTTTAGGGTTTCAATTGTTATTAGTGTGTTTTTGAATAGTATGAACAAGGCATGGTGAATATGATATGGACAATATGATAAGATAATATTAATAATCAAGATAATATTAACAATAGTATATGAACAATTATAATAAAATCAAGATATATTATGAACACGACATATTGACGAAAATTAAAGCAAGAGTATAATAGACATAAATTAAAGTTAATAGTTAGTTGTCATTGAATGAATCGGGTCGACTAAAACACTAAACTGTCGTAACACGATCTATAACGAAGATTATACTATAGGAAGTCACACAAGTTGATATTTATGCTAAAACACGATGGAGAAATGTTATTGACGATCATTCTCCAAAGAAATCGTGTCACACGAAAAGAAAAGGGATAGTCTCGTCTTAATCAAAAACTTTTGTTGATTAATCGAGGGTAACCTATCACGATCCTAAAGTATAGAAAATGATCTCAATGATCATTCAGTACAGTTTTGAAATCATGAATGTTAAACAATTTCATTCAACCAACATTTATGAATAGAAAGACTTCATGAACCAAACATAAGAAGGAGAGTATAAAATCAAAGTAAAAATCAAGGAAAATATGAAAAGTAAGGGAGCCCATCATTCCTCTTAACACTCACGGTGGCAGGAAAAAAAGTAGTGCTTTGAGAAAAAAATGGTCATGGGCCACTAGTCTCTACCACGGCCCCCTATGGTTTAGATAAATCAACATCACAAAAGCTGATGTCTAGCCAAAAAACAGGGGCCAGACAATCTTAACACGATGAAGAGAAAGAAAAACTATCAACACCATAAAGCTAAGGTTGCCGAAAACAAAATAACATCAGGAAATTAAGTCGCAGCTCTCATTTTTCAATTAATCCAACCTGCTTTTGTTCCGCGCACAACCTGCGATTCAGTCTTCCCTCTACCTCACGATGCTGATTTGGTTTGTTCCTCATTCTAAATTTATGTCTGATTTTTTTGGATTTAGGTCAATCTCTCTCTTCTTATTCTATTTAACGATTAAGGTTTGGGTTCGGTTAATTTTAGGTGTCTCGATGATGAGACGTAGAAGAGGGTTATTCTGTTTTGTTGGTGGTTTAAAGAGGAGAAAGTTTGAAGATTGAGGTTTACAAGAATGAAAATTAAGTTGAGGAAGAAGAAGAAGGTGTGGGTTGGATAAGAGTGAGGTTTGATGATGAATGAGGTTGTTGATGGAAGAGAGGGAAGTACAAATGTGGATTCGTTTTGTAGGAGAAAAGAAGGATGAAATGGGAAGCAGAATTTGTGAGCTATCAATTTGGAATTTGTCGTACGGTTATGCTGCGTTGTGTGAAAAGTGTTTTGTGGTGGTTATTCCTTATGCAATTTTGCTGCAAGTTTTGTTGTATGAAGGTCTTTGTGGTGGTATGGCTTGCTGTTATGTTGTGCGAGTTGGTTTTTCCAGATGGAATATGCATCACGACGTCGTTTTTCGTTTGCAGAATCACCAAGGTTTTGTGGATGCTTGTGTATTGTTTTCGAGCAGGTCCGTGTTGTGGTTTTTGTGAAACATTGAGGATTATTGTTGTGTTGCTACTGCAGTTGTGGGTTTTTTGCAAGATTGCGCGACTTGGAAAAGGCGTGAAGGATTCGCTGGATTTTTGCTTGGAGAAGTTGGGTTGGTGTCACATGTTGGCTCAGAGTGTGGTAATGTTGTTGTGTATCACGCGTATGCCATGGTTTTGTCATGTAGTGTGAGGTTTGTGTGGTGTTGGAATATTGGTTGTGAGATAGTATATGGCAATTGTTAGTGTGGAAATCGTGGCTAGTTGCTTCCCGTTGTGTAGCAGTTATTGAAGGTGGCTTGGAGGCCTTGTTTAAATCATGGCTTGAGGTTTGTGACAATCATGGTTTTGCAGCTCATGGCGTATGGAGTATTTGCTGAAGAAAGGTTGCTTTTTTGTGGCTTTGGAAGTAGTGGTTGGCTTGATTCATGAACTGGCAGCTTATACTAATGAAGGTTATTGGATTAGCTCATTATTGAAAATGTAATGGCCCATGCATTGATTCATGGAGGATGGTTTAAAAAGTTGTAATTTGCTGCTAATTGTATCATGAATTTTGTGAACTCATAAATGGTCTTTTATTTGTAACCTTTTTTATTATGTAACACTCTGTAATATTTTTTGAATGATGGGCTTAGAAAAAATGGTGACGGGCTTATGTTTTCTTTTTGTGAATTTGGAATTCTTTTTTTTGTAATGGACTTTTGGACATTTAAGAATGAATTTTTTTGTTACTTGAAAAATGGGCTTTTAGAATGGTAATTGGAATTTTAATCTTTGTACCCTCCACTCATACTTTTGAACCATGCTTGGATTTGAGATTCGTAGAGCTTTTATGATGAACCTTCGTCCATAAGTTGAACTTTGAATCGATGAACAAATAGAACCAATTGAATTGCACTTGATATGTCTGAATTTTCAAAAGTGAAACTAACATGAACTAAACTTGAATATTTACTGTATCACGCCATTCTGAATTCTTCTTTGAACATCGAGCAACAATGAACAACGATAAAACCTTGAAGAATAGACCTCTTGTGTTGACTTTGAACCACGAGGCCAAATGCACCAAACTTGGATATTTTGTAATTTAATTCCATCACATGAATATGAATTGACCAGGAAACTTAGCAAGATTGACGAATGACTTGAACCTCAATGAAATAATATAAAATCAACACCAAGCCCTAATTGGAGTGAACTGGATCTTTTACTTGACTTATCATACCCTGATAGCCTGAATCATACACCAACTGACTTGAATTGGGACAAACCCTAATTGAAAGCTCAAACTCACACCACTTGAATCAACCAAGTTCGGGCCTTAATCTTGAAACAAAAAATTTTCTGGCCGATATTAGGTCAAAACCACTGAACTATACTCAACACTTGCCGGAGTCAATTTGAATTCAACCTTGCACAACCTTGAACATGAACAACAAGCAGAAGCAACATATATTTTTGAATTTTCTGAATGATAGTCAGTGGGTGGAAATACAGATGAAAGAGTATACACAAATAGGAAATATTTGGGGTATGACACCTACCAGTTTGATTTTCGACCATAGTCTTCAAACTTTTGAAATTTTCAAAAGTTTCATCCTTAGTCTTTTGAATGAATACCCATAACATTCCGAAGTAATCATTAACTATGGGTAGAAAATACTTTTCACCTAAGTGTGAATGATTCCTTGTAGGTCCCCAAAGATCATCATGAATGTAATTAAGAGATTCATGTGTTATTTGTTTACCTTTGTTAAACTTCATTCTATAGGATTTAATAAATACACAAGGTTCACAAAACTCCAGTTTTTTTACCTTGTCACCACCCAACTTATTTTGTTTCGACAATTCGACCAGGCCCTTTTCACTAACATGGCCAAGTCTCTTATTTCATAGCTTAGTCTTCGACACAGGTTTCATGGATGCCACATCTACGGAACCACTTACAACCTCATCCTTAAAGGTATACAAGCCTTGTTTCTTCATGCCTATCAAGACTTCCTTCGACCCATTCACTACCCTTAGGATGATTTGCTCCCCTTTGAAAACATATCCTTTCTTGTCGGATTCGCCAAGAGAAATTAAATTCCTCTTAAGATCAGGTACATACCTAACATCAGCCAATAGCTTTATTGACTCATCATGGATATTGAATCTCATAGATCTAATAGTTGCAATTTTAAAAGCTTTGTTGTTTCCCAATAACACTGTTCCACCATCTTGACCATACAATTCTTCAAACACATATTTGTTTAAAGTCATGTGTCAAGTACACCCTAAATCCATAATCCACTCCTTGCTAAAGTCGTTGCTTGAAACCACCAGAACATCAAATGATTTATAACCATCTTACATAATGGATGCATTACCATTATCCTTTCCACCATGATTATTCAATCGATCAGGGCATACTTTTCTTGTATGACCATCCTTCTTACAATGATAACACTTAATAGTATGAACATTAGCATCATAAGAATTTCGTAGAACTTTACCCTTCTTCTTCTTAAACCCACCATCTTTCTTCAAGAATTTTCCCTTAACGGACAAACCTTTACCAACAGAAGATGGCTTGTGCTCCTTTCATTTTCTTCAAATCCTTAGAGTACAGAAAGACTGAACATCTTCAAAGGTCAAAAAAAAAATCTTCCATACAAGAGATTTTCTTTGAAGTGAGCATGAGAATTAGGTCAAAAGCACAACAACAACAATGTTTGACCTTCATTATTAATCTTGACCCTGATATTCTCAAGATTAAGAATCAACTTGTTGAATATATCCAGTTGCTCAGCCAAGACTTTGGCTTCACTCATCTTGAATTAATACAAAGCTTGTTTCAGGTGGAGATGATTAACAAAAAATTCCATCATGTACAAACCTTCAAGTTTCGTCCACACACCAGCTGTAGTTTTCTCCTTTGGAACCCGCCGAAGAACCTTATCACCAAGGCTCAATACAATGACATTGTGATCCTTTTAATGCTTATAACAAACTCTGTTGAAAAAGAAAGACTTGCATCTTCAAGCGCCATAAACTGAAATCATTGACACCGGTAAATCTCTCAATCTCATATTTTGTTGACGACAACTTCTCCTCCATGCTCACTGCACCAGTTTGTTGTGAATCGATGTCCTCAAAAATAAACCAAAATATGAGGAAAAAAATTAAGTTTCTTGAACAAAACAGGAACCATATTAGGTTTTACAAAAGATTGAGAAGAAGGAAGGAGAAGAATAAGAATTTGTTAAAATTGTTTTACTATTCACTTACTTAATAAGTGTTCATAGATTAAAATGAATACCAACAATTAACCTCTCTCAATAACCTGAGAGAATTAGAATATTTATAGACTATTAAGCTAACTTATGCTACAAGTTAACTTAACAATTGTGCTTAAAAGTAAGGCCCAATTCGACTTGCTAACTTAAATACAAAGTTTATATATTTTGACAGCATGCTAGAGCAGACATCGATTATAGCATGCATAACTCCTATCGAATCAAGAAGCTACTATTGTCGATACTGGATTTCGATTCAAATACCACATTTTCTTCTAGTTTCGTCCCACTCCCCCCCCCCCCCCCCCCCCCCCCCATCCCTCTAGCTCCTTGGATTTAAAAAAATATATTTTTGTACTAATTGCTTAATACCACATTTTATACTAATTATTTAATAGTCGATTTAGTATATTAAAATTAAATAGTTTTGGGTTAATTATTAGTAGGTTCGGAAGAAAACTGGCTTAACGAAATTAAATATATTTTTAAAATTGTCACAATGTCTTGTAGTTGAAATTATTTATGCCATTTTTTATTTTTTGTAAACAATATATTTTTGTATATATAAAATACTCTTAGTTTACTATCTTGTTGAAAACACGTGTATAAGAATTATATATATAAAAATACATTGTTTATAACATATCATAATAAAATACATACGTTACAATAGTACAAAAATATATTTTCTAAAATTTTTTTTAAATGTATTAACTTGTTATCCAATTCAACTAAAGACATGGAGAGAATTTCTGTAAATACATTTAATTTTCTAAAGTTAGTTTTCTTCCTAACATACTTATAATTAATACAAATTAATTTTATTTTATGAGAAAATGGGTGATGCACCAACAGTGTAAATTAACTTCATGAGTTCGGCGGAAGCTTCAGAGGAGCGCTGAAAACTTCATGAGTTTGTCGGAAACTTCATGAAAGTCGTTAGAAACTTCATGAGTTCCCCGTGAACTTCATGAGTTTCCCAGAGAAATCACCGAAAAATGCATAAATCACCGGCAAGATCATAAAATTTGGAGAAAGGGCCAGAGGCTTACTTGAAAGAAGAGGATTATGGACGATGGAGGAAGGCTTACGGCGGCTGCAACGAAGGACGTACTTTGGAGAGCTGGGAGAGCTTTGAGAGACTTCGGAAAAATCCTTAAGTAAAATTAAGGGGAACGTACAAAAGAAGCGGACTTCCCCCCTATTTATAACCTTAGCACGGGAAGCAAGGCATCGCTAGGCACTCAAGAATCCCTACTCGTAGCTGCCCTAGGAATTAATTACTCTTGACACGTGGCCCTAGAAGACACCATGCGTGTCCTTTCGACTCCTTCTCCTGCTCGAGACCAGACATGTTCGTTCACTTCCGCTTTCGTCTCATCTTCAGCCACATCACCTGCCGGGGACATGTCCTAGAGGAAACAGGGAAAAAGTCAGGATTACATTTAACGGACAGGCCTCCCCATGAGCTTCTATCTTGTCGAGCAATTCCTACTCCTGGCCACGCGCTTCATCCTTGGGTTCAGTGTTTCGGACACGAACAACGCTTTCCTGGACAGGTTCTCGACATTCGAACTGACTCTTTAGTCATTACTCCCTTACTGCGGAGCAACGACTTGGGGGGCTCCTGTTCTGGACTGGGCCAGAGGCTGACCCACCGTCGGGTACGACCCAACCCAGCTCCTCGTCGAGTAGGGCCCAATGAAAAGCCAATCCATCAACGCACACGGGGAGCTCTCACACATCTCTCTCACGGTCTCCACATGCTCCCCACGTAGGGACACATCATCAGGCAACTATCCACCTTCCAAAGATTACGGGATAGTTGACCCAGGGTGAAGACAACGTGTTGGCCTTTCCTACGTCACGTAAGCCCTGGAAGTTACTCGTATTGGGCCTAGCGATCCAACCCAATGCAAAGTAATCGTTGGCCATGCTCTGAGAGCACATTATAAATACCCTCTTTCACTATAGGGTTAGATATTCTATTCTTTCTACACCTTTTTTTGTAATTGCTCTTTCTACTCCGTCTCTTACTTTGACATCGGAGTACCTTGTAGGTACACTTCCCTCCTCTTCTCCACCACCGGCGAATTAAGGAGTTCACGATGTGTTGCTAGCTGCTGATCCTTTTCTGATTCGGTAAGATCAAATACTATCATTATTATCACTAAACTTAAACACATCAATTTCTTTTTTATAAAGAAAAAGTATATTCACTAGGATTATTAAAGGTATTCTAACCCTATTACAATTATTTTATTTTGATAAGCACTTGTATTAATACAACATAAGAGGGGCTAACCCAATACAAAAGGAAACCAACAATGAAAAACTAAAAAACCTAAAAAAACAAAACAAAAACTGCACCCCAAAATACACTCTAGGATTGGAAATCCACGCCTCCCTAGCAAACTAACTACTATCCTTAGACAAAATAGAAATACAATCGCACTTAAGCACTTTAATGAAAAGCAAAATTTCAACAATATTCTAAACGGTGTTGATGAGCACCGCCTTATTCCTCCTATTTCAAACACACCAACAAACCAACAACCATAAAAAAGCAATAAAAGGTTTGACAATATCAACCAAACTCACCGAGAACAATTATAATAAAATTCACTTTGACATCATTATGATATTTAGCAATTATAACAAAGGGAATATTTTAGCACCTCTAAAGGAAATTTGCACATATTATAAGAAATGAAATGTCGTTTTTTTAAAAACAGTGAGTCATAATCAAGAGACTTTTTTAATATTAAATTCAACATCTCTAACATCTCTTATATCTTCTTTGAAAAGTATAATATTTCTTTTGTTCCAAATGCACATATATGTGATGCTCCATATAATTCTTTCAGTGTCTTTCAACCTTTCTCATGTGAAAAACTATTTATCTCATGAGGTGCTCAGTGATGATGTTTTCCTCTACTCTTCCTTGACTCCCATCCATGACCAGATATTTCACCAAACTTGACTTGTTATGGAACATTGAAACATCAAATGGTCAATAGTTTATTACTTTGTGAAAAAACAAAACACACTCTGCCACGAGGATCCTAAATTATTCCTCTTCTGTGTAACTAGACTCTTGTTTGAAGTTTGTCCTTTAGTATTCTCCAACAAAAGATTTTAACTTTAGAAGAAACCTTGAATTTCCAAAAATTCTTCCATATCAGTTTTATGATATCCTTAATGCAATCCTGTTGCATTTCCTACATGCTAATGATATAATACGATTTCACTAAGAATCTTCAATATGTGATTGATGGCCATACCAACTCATCTTCAGTTTCTTGCACAGGTTCAACTTTTGTTAGTATATCAGATAACTCTTGAAATTCTTCTACAGTCAAGATGTAAAACTCATCTTCATCATATGCTAGGTTCCAATTCCAATATCCTTCCACCCATTCACCCAAGTCTCTCACTCTACTCTTATTGTTGGAAGAAAGCATGTATAAGGTAGGAAATTTGTTTGCAAGAGGCATGTTGCCTATCCAGCTTCCTTCCCAGAATGGGATAAACTTCCTATTTCGAAGCATGTTATTTGACAGAGATATGAATCTTGCTCCACCTAAACTTATGCTTTTACCTATTTTGATAAGGTCCCCACCATATAGAATGTTTTTGTCCGGTCTATACGCCTTTTCCATCCAAATCCACCTTGTTATGTATCCATTTCTATGTTTTATGATTCTCACCCACAGAGCTTCCTTCTCTTTTATTATCCTTCAAATCCCTTTACATAATAGGGCTCTGTTAAAGATACTTATGTCCTTCACCCCTAATCCTCTCTCATTTTTCTCTTTACATAAACCCTCCTAACTAAACCAACTAATTCCTCTTTTCTCCATTACTCCATGCCACAAGAAGTTCTTTTAAATTTTGATGTTCTCTTTTCTCACCTCCACTGGAATCGTGAAGAAAGACAAATGATAAATAGGTAGATTGCTCAAGACAGAATTCAATAAAGTTATATTGCCTTCAATTGATAAGAGTATCATTTTCCATATCGATAATTTTCTTTTTTGAGTGACTAGAACCCGCTTCCAGGATTCTAGTCATTCTAGGATTTAATCCCACTCAGATTTCCAAAAATTTAAAAGGGGTGCTATCAATCACCACTACAAAAAGTACATACAACGACACCATTGTTACCATGGTCTTATGAAGGATCGTGGTGATATATCTAAATTCAGATGCATATATATATATATATATATATATATATATATATATATATATATATATATATATATATATATATATATATATATATATATATATATATATATATATATATATATATATATATATATATATATATATATATATATATATATATATATATATATATATATATATATATATATATATATATATATATATATATATATATATATATATATATATATATATATATATATATATATATATATATATATATATATATATATATATATATATATATATATATATATATATATATATATATATATATATATATATATATATATTATTTTTTAATTAAACATCGTTAATTTCTTACCACTGTTTTTAAAATAATTGTAGTGATATCAGTTGACTTTTAATGAGTTCGATTCTCAGTGCCTCTTAATTAATCATTTCTTAGTTATTTTATCACTGCATTTTCATTTTTGTTTATGAAAAGAAATATATATCGCCACGGTTGTCAAAATACACTGTTATAATATAATTTTCAAAACTTTTTAAAATTTTTAATTTCTTAAAACCCAGTGCTTTTTTTTATAAAATGTCATTAATGTAAATTCTATATCACCACGGTTCTTTAAATATACTTTTATATTATAGTTTTCATTATTTTTAAAAATTTTAATTGCTTAAAACCTTACACTTTCTTTATAAAATGTCATTAATGTAAATTATATATCACCACAGTTGTCTAATTATACTATTATAAGATGGTTTTCATTATTTTTTAAAATTTTTAATTTCTTGAAACTTGACGCTTTTTAAAGAAAATTTCATCAGATATCACAACTTTTTTGATTAACAACAGCAGTGATATATTTTACTCACTTTAGATAGAGTTTGCTAACTTGTCTCTTCAGTTCCATATTTTCATTTCCATCAAGAAGCAATCCCTATCAAAACAACTTAATTTTCAACCAAACAACAATATTTTTAACCCTAGCGAATCAAAATGTGTTTAAACCCTAATGGAACGTACAACACCATCTTCAAACCTGAAGAAACAACAACATTTTCAACCAACATTTGTGCTTTCGTATCATTGAGGAAGGAGACGACACCATGTTCTCCGTTCTTGATGAGTGTTCAAATTAGTAGTCGAGGAGGAACTCAAAGATTTTGACAATATTTTGTTTACTAATTCATCACGTGTCCAGTACGTAAGCTTTTTTCCCATGCATCTAAGAGTACTTTAATTTTCCATTGGTGTTTTTGTGTATTTGTTGTTGTTGATGCTATTGTTGATAATGTTATTGTTGATGATGTTTTTATCTGGATGCCACTGTTGTCGTTGATGATGTTTGTGTCTTGATGTTGATGATGTTATTGTTGATGATGTTTATTTATGATGCTAATTTTGAAGCTATGTTGATTATGCTATTGTTGATGATAATTTTGCTGATGATGTTATTGCTGATGATGTTATTGTTGATGATGTTTGTTGGTGATCCTATTGTTGATGTTATTATTGTTGATGATGTTTGTGTTTTGATGCCACTTTGTTAATGATGTTTGTTGGAGATCCTATTGTTGATGTTGCTATTGTTGATGATGTTTATGTCTTCATGCCACTTTTTTTTGTTGATGATGCATGTTGATGATGCTATTGTTGATGATGTTTGTTGATTTTTTTGTATTGATAAGTGGTCTCGTTTTTATCTAGTAGCGACGAAGCTATGTATACAAATGATTCTCAATTTGTAGTAGGACAATAAAAAAACATCAAAGAGGTCCCACAATGATGACTAAATTAGCAAAACTCTACAATTCGGGTGTCAAACTTTTGGTCGAATTTAGTTGTTTTTATACTATTCTTGATGGTCCGTATTCATCGATTTTTAAGATTTATGTTGCGATCCTTGGACGTAGCAAGGTTAGCGCATTGTTAGATGATTGGAAAGATGTAGCTGTTGAGGTGAGAAATAACAAATGGACAGAGGTTCAAGTATATTAATTTTAATTTTAATTAATTCGATATTACTTTATATAAACACTAATACATACTTATTGATATAAATGTGTAGTTGGCGTTTGAGTTTAGTGATGATCTGAAGTTGAAAAAAATAGATCACTTATGCTGGAACGACTTGGAGAATTTTTAAGTCACGGCTCACTAGTGACTACATTATGAAGCCTAAGTCTAATATTGAGTGTCCATGTGTGAAATATCATTTTCTTGACAAGAAGGTTTGTAAAATTTCTTGAAGTCTCATAGTTCTGAGGAGTTTATAATTAGTACCAGTTGTATTTTCTGATGATTTTATGGATACAACCTTGGGCATTAATATTTTTCCTATTTTTAAATCAAGTTAAAAGTGAAGTAGGAAAGTTGAACAAGTCTAAAAACAAATACCCCATAGATTATTTCGTGGGGGATACAGGAAACTTGAGAAAATAGTGACTACTAAAAAGACAACTAGGATATGGGGACTCCATGAGTCGTGATCGAGAACCATCTCCACCATCAAGATATGATAAGTGGAAGATGGCTCGTTAAAGACCAAATAAAGAGTACACTTCAAATGCATCAAAAGTAGTCACATAGAAAATTGTAAGTAGGATTTATTGTGCATATGTTACGTGTTATTTAAATCCCTTTGATAATTAAAAATTTATATCTTATCATGTTATGTAGGATTTGTTGGTTAACTCAGCCCGTGAATGTTCCTTTGCTCCAGAACCACGACATGATATATTAGTAGAAGAAATTTAAACAAATGAGCATTGTGGGCGTGTCCGTGGGGGTTGGAGATGACATCTGCCTGAGATTGTTTTTTGGTACGTTTAAAAAAATGCACTAGACATGTGCCAAAAGAAACGTTGGGAGAGCTTCAGAGGAAGATAGATACTCAAAAGCAAGAATTTAACGAGAAGTTAGAAGCGCATCAGGAAACTCGTAGGGAAGAATTGGATGAATTAAAAGAGTGATATCTGGTATGTGAGAGCAAGAACTATGTTATCTCAAATGTATGATATATATTATGTTAATTATGTTTTGTGTTAGAGTATAATTTACAAATAATTCTCCAAAAAATATTGAAGAATAATTAATATCATGAATAGCCAGAGGGGAGGAATGTTACTTAGCACCATTATTTAAAATGTGAGTAATTTTAAAATACAAGTTTCTCTAATATAGTTAGTTTTTATGTTTTAACAAATACTAATTATATATGCTTGTATTGTTCATTCAGAGAACATTATCAATTGATCATCATATATTTTCAGACGATTATGGTAACTACACTGTGTTCGTTACAATATGAACTTGCTCCTATGGTGAAACAAATTTTTACTAGGTAACTTTATGTTTATGTGACTTTTAGTATATTTTCTTTAATTTTGTAATTATCTTAGTGTGTAATATTTTTAAATCATTTTAAATATACAAGGTTGAGGAGGGCAGTATAGGTTGATCAGCTCTAGACAAAAACTCTCATTTTCTAAATCTATGGTAAGTGGATTAATTGTGACATTTAATTATATATATTCATGAAATGCATGTGTGGTAATATATTCACGAAATCTATAAATTTGTTGACTAAGAAATAGCAGAGGGATACGAATCTGGGTACAATGTAATGAAACACATGTTTAACATTGTCTCTGCCAGCATTGTTGATTTGTGGAATTCGGTATATAATGTCATGAAATATTTTCAGTAACATATTAATTTGCTAGTATAATTCAAATTAAGTGATATTCAAATATTTTTACTTTTTTATAGACGTTTAAAGAGAGGACACCTTTCTCTCCTGAAGACTTAGACGATGTCAGTAAACGTTTAGCGTTTATTTTTAATATGTTAGTTGAAAAGAGCATTGTGTTGCAGTGAGAATAGGATATCAAATTATTAATTAATTTGAATCACATCTTTATTTCACAATCGGTCTTTGATTTATCTGAAGGAAAGGTCAAAGAAAGGAAAAACCTATTTTTGCATCATAAACACAATGCGGGGAGATATCTAGGTTCCAGGGTTGGTTAAGCTTAGGGAAGGTATTAGCACCCTAAACTTCGGTAGTACTCTACAGGAACCTCTTGTTTTAATGTTGCTACTTTGCTAAATTATTTGCTTAAAGGTATATGCTAAGGGTTAGAAGGTGAAAAGAAAGATCTAAGGGTTAGTCCTAAGTTTACTCGCCAAGATTCGCATCTTGTGCCTACGTATCCCGGGTAGGGGATGAAATCATAGTAATCTTAGTTCCCCTCGAAAGGGAGAAAGAGAAATTTCTTGACTGCGATCAAGGTTTCAATGGGGGAATAAGCGTTCATATGGAAGCGCTTACGTGGAGTTCAGCGACTCTAATCTCTACGTTGAAATTGAATTGAAAAGGGTAAAATAGGTATTCCACGACGGGAACCCTAATTTGGAGTACGACGACTCCTTGTCCTAATGCTAGGGTAAAGGGTAATTTGGTCCATGGCGGGATGCCTATGCAATTAGGGTTTTGGAAAGTGAAATGGTCAAAGGTAAGGACTATTGACGCGACGGTCAAACGGCTAGACCTATTCCTTCGAAGGGACTATATGATAAATAATGCAATGCAAAATAATTAAGCGGCAATATTGAAATATAGGAAAGTGCAAGAGTAGAAGCAGAACAAAAGTGATGATTGACTCGCATAAGTTACAACCCAAAAAAAATGAAGTACGAAAAATAAAAGATTAATAACCGTACAACTGAAAAACAATATTAAGCATGTTATACTTTAAACGAAAATTAAACGGGGCAATAAACGGGCAAAGTTCAATTCGAAGCTGAAAGCGAAATGTTAGACATATTTTTAGAACAGGGCTTAAAATTAATTGAGGAATTTAGAAGAAGAGTTTTAATTTGAAAAATTAATTTTTAATTATGTTGAGTTTTAATTTATTAACCTATTTTTCAAAAAAATGCTTTTTCAATTTATAAATGTTAAGTTTTAAAGAAATGTTTCTAATTAATTTTAAGAAATGTTTTAATAATAAAAAGGTTTTAATTTTAATAAATGTTCTAATTAAAAAAAGGTTTTAATTTTAAAATATGGTTTGATTAAAAAATTGGTTTTAATTTTAAAATATGGTTTTAACAATCTAATTAAACTAAATTATAAAATTATAAAATTAAAAAGAAAAAAAAAGAATACGAAATAAAAGGGGGAGGGTGAGTTGCCTGATATTGAAATGTTGTTAAAAAGAAAAAAAAAGAATACGAAATAAAAGGGGGAGGGTGAGTTGCCTGATATTGAAATGTTGTTTAGGTTTTGTGAAGACCCATGTCTTCCTCTCCTACTTGCGACAGCGGCTTGCTTCCATTGTTGCTTCTGGAAGCTTTTCCTTCATTTTTCTTGTTTGCATGGCCATGATTGCTCGTCTTGTGTAACTCCTGAAACCCAAACTAAAAGAAAAAAGAGTTAGTATCAAAATGCTCACCCTCTTTGATGGGTTTGAAGTGATTTGGTGATGGCGTCTGATGAACAATGATGAAGACGACATCTGAGTTTGCGTGGGTGTGATATCTCTTGTTCGTTGAGGCACTTGATGTTGTTATGTTGATGAACCTTTTCCCTTCCTCCTACTCGTGACCATTTCCTTCCTTTTCTGGTGATGAACTTGATGGCTTTTGATGACGGATTATGGGTTATTGCCAGCGATCTTGACAGACGATGATGAGACGATGACGATCTCGTCTTCCTGAGTCCAGTTGCAGATGTTTTTTTTGTCCACCGTTGTGGGTTGACGGTCGTTGTTTCCGCCCCTTGATTGATTTTCAGTCGCGGATCTGGGTAATGTTGATGATGCTCTCTTAGGGTTTTCTTTTTCAACCCGTCGCCCCCTCCCCTTTGTTGCTCTTATATTGATGAACTTATATTGTTCTTAACTTGTGGGTTTAGATCTTGTTATTGTTGCGATATTTGTGATAATGAGATTTGATTTGGCTTTTATTTTGTCTGTTGGATTTGTTGCGATTTTTCAGGAAATTTTGTTGCTTGGTTGTTGTGGAACTTGCGATTTTCCAGGATGATTGGTTTGATCTGTTTTGTTTTGCAGAAAATTTGGGAAAGTTGTTGTTTGATCCTGTTGGAGTAGAAACGTTAGGAAAGTTTGTTTTTGCCTGGAAATATCTTGAATCCGGATTTGGGTTGTTCTTGGCTGAACTGGATATCCATGGATTTGAAGACTTTGGATATCCAATTTTGGTTCTGTGGATTTTGGAGAACTTTCTTGTGACTTGTTTGGCATTGAACAAAAACAATTTTTCAGAATAATCACTTTTCCAAAATCACTTTTCCAAATAATCGCTTTTCTCTCTCTTGGAAAGAATGAACAGAAATCTGCCGAATTTGCCGAGGTCGGGAATTGGAAGTTGGGAGCTGGCGACAACCTTGTCGTTGTTGCCCTCCCGACATACTCGATGATGAACTTTAACTGAGGGTATCAGAACTGATTAAAAACCATTTTTTTTAATTAAATCTAACAATTTAACGCTTGTTTTTCATTTGTTGTCGATTTTTGCAGGTCCGAAAAGTCGAAGGTTGAAGAATTGGACGCGAAGGAAAACTTATAAAAAATTAGCAATTTTAGAGCTTAGGAATTAAATTGTAATTGTAATTTCCTTGTAAAAAATATAGAATTTAAATAAATTCCATCTTTTCTCTTAATGCACTGAATTTATTTCTCCGATCGAATTTCTCCAAATAATTCATCTGACTAAACTCAACCGAATAAATTCATTTAATTAAGTTTATCCGACTAAATTCAACTGATTAAATTCGACGTTCCAAACTCCGAATTCGACAATTAACCATCTTGCACAATTTAAATCTGACATAATTGCTGAGTCAGAACAAATCCCTTTGCAAATTAATTCGTACCCGATAATGAAATTGGTGAATATGGCCTTAAATGGATAAGCAGAGAAATCCGATTAACGGCGAAACAGACTGTCCTCCGCATTGAAAATTCCAATCGCATCTCGAATGATCAGCTCGGTAACCTGAATCAGCTCAACTAACAGTCACGATCAAACCCCCAGATATTCATTATAAATCCACTGTTTTCTTTAAAATCGACTATTGACTAGCAGAAAACAGGTAAACGGGCGTCTGTTAACATAAGTTCCGCAAAGCAAATTCTCGTACCGATTTAACCCGGATCCACTTAGATTGCAACGCATTCAGCTCTGTATGGTTTATGAATCAAACAAAATTTCTGAAATCCCACTGAGGACTGAATCTCGGCTCTTGAATAAAAATGTGTTGTATCACGAGAGATCTGACGTCAAAAGCTGTCGTAAAATTCAGCTCATCCTCAAATAAGTCATAGGACTCGGAGATGGAAACCCTAATCGTTCGAGGGATTCATGAGGATGACTTTGCTTCCTAAACTGTCAGCATACCGCAAATTAATGACCCTTTTGCCCTTCAACAATTAAATCGCACACAGTGTGATTTTTCCTGCAAAACCAACAGACTGAGCAAACTGGTTAGCGGTTAGTTTACAATGCAATGCAGAATGAGATGAAATGCGAAATGAACCGAATAATCTAAGGGTAAAATTTGGGGTATGACAGTTGCCCCTATTTAAATAGCTTCATCGGGTGATTTGAGCGACGAAGGCTCGAGAAATCATGGTGAAAGGGATTTAAATACAGATAACCGAAAATTTTGCCCTTAGATGCCAGTGATATGCAATGCTATGGACAAAATGAAACGAGCTATAATGCTAGCAATGCCATGAATCTAGTATGATGCATATGATGGAATGCTAAATGTACGGATGCAGACGACACTAGGGACAGACGGGACGAACGAACCACACTGGGGAATATGACGCACTGAGGAAACAGCACGACACTGGGGAATTCTGAAGTGATGGCCAACTGGTGCGAGCACGACCAATTGTCACTTTAGAAATAAACGGTAAGAATGGGATCCTCAATGGAGATGGCACCGACGAGACGGCCTCCAATGGGGAATATTCGAGAGTAATTGTTCACAGGTTCAGGCATGACTGACTGATACTCTAGGATGAAAAAGTAAAACTGAATCTGCACGGTTGTAGGATCAAGTAAACAGAATGTTGGAGCATTAAGCAAAGAATAACATCCGAGCTTCTGGAAACTCTCTGCGTGACGGGATCGGACGGAATCTTCGGGAATCCGTAGAAAATATACAGGGTAAAACCTGCTGTATGCCAAAATAAATGGACTTTAATGGAAATGCCCTGATAAGTTCCTCGGGAGGGAACTGCCACTTATCGTTGGAAGGGACTTAAATGCCAAAATGGACAAGCTCTCAACTAAAGAGATTGTTGCTTATCTGGGGATAATAGATGAAGAATTGATTGATAAGCTTCGCTGGAGGGATTATCGCTCGTCTGATAAAAATAAGCTTCCATGAGCAAAACATGATTCAACTTCTTCTTTTACTAAAGGGTAAAATAAACTTCTTCACATTTTAAGGTCGGCGCCCTGAGCATGATTCAGCTTCTTCTTTTACTAAAGGGTAAAATAAACTTCTTCATACTTCAAGGTCGGCACTCTGAATATGATTCAGTTTCTTCTTTTACTAAAGGGTGAAATAAATTTCTTCATACTTCAAGGTCGGTGCCCTGAATATGATTCAGTTTCTTCTTTTACTAAAGGGTAAAATAAACTTCTTCATACTTCAAGGTCGGCGCCCTGAGCATGATTCAGTTTAAACCTCCCCACTCTTTAAGATGAAAGGGAAATGGAAACTAGTTTCTCGATGGAGATGGCCACTTGCGGCTAGTCATGATGAAGATAGGATAAGCTTCTTAGGCGAGAACTACCGCTTATTTTCAAAATTAGCAATCATAAGCTTCTCGGATGAGGACTGATTGTAGAGGTTGTAAAATGCAATGTAAGGTTGTAATGTAATGATAAGCTTCTTGTACGAGAACTGTCGCATACCGATTGAATGATAATTGTAAAATGTAATGATAAGCTTCTTGTACGCGAACTGTCACATACCGTCTGTAAAATGTAATGTAAGTTGTAAGATGTAGTGATAAGCTTCTCGGACGATAAATGTCGCGTATCGCTGTTGAAAGATGTAATGATATAATGGTAAGCTTCTCGGATGAGAACTGTCGCTGACCGACGTTGTAGAATGTAATCATATCAAGGTTGTTGCGGTGAAATTTGGATGTCAAGCTATTGATTAACTTGAATCTTAATTCATTTACAACCGGTCTTTGATTTATCCGAAGGAAAGGTTAAAGAAAGGAAAAACCTAAAAGGGAGAGGGGGTTGGTTAAATTTAGGGAAGGTATTAGCACCCTAAACTTCCGTAGTACTCTACGGGAACCTTTTGTTTATTTTTTTTTATTTATTTCATTAATTATTTTGCTTTAGGGTATATACAAAGGATTGAAAATTAAAAAAGACCTAGGGGTTAATTCTAAGTTTACTCGGCAAGACATCGCATCTTGTGCCTACATATCCTTACGGGAATGGAATCAGAGTAACTGTAGTTCCCCTCAAAAGGGAGGTTAGAAACGTCTTGACTGTGGCCAAGGTTTGTTCAGAGACTCCAATCTCTATGTTAAAAAAAATGTTAATTAAAATTAAAATAGGGTTAAATTAGGGATTCCACGGCGGAAAACCTTAAAACAGAGTACGGTGACTCTTTTGGCCTAACACTAGGATAAAAGCAATTTTGCCCACGACGGGACACCTAGGCTAAACAGGGTTTGATCCATTAAAGGGGTAAGGCTATTGACTCGGCGGCCAAAAGGCTGGACCTAATCCTTCGGAAGGATAAAACTGTAAAAAAATGTGAAAATATGACAAATCATTATATGGAGGAATAATTAAAGTACAGAAATAAGAAAAGTAATAAAGGCAGAGGGTATAAAGAAACAAAGAAACATTTCTGAAAACATGAAGAATATGAAAATATGTAATGACACTTAGAATGAAGTGGGGGAGGAAAATAGTGTGGGGCTGTGGCCACCACAAGCACATCTCAACCTCGAGCATGCACATGAAATGCCAAAAGAAAGAAAAGTAATAAAAGGGTACATAAAATGACACGACAAACATCAAACATCAGGAGTTCCTTACGAAAAGGTTTTAATTTTTTAATATTTTAATTATATATAAAAAAAAGGTTTTAATTTTTTAATATTTTAATTATAAAAAAAAAAGTTTTAATTTTTTAATAAAAAATATTTAAGTTAAAATTATAAAAAAAATTAAGTTTAAATTATAAAAAAAAAAGTTTTTTGGGGGAAAAGTCTTTTCAGTTTTTTTTAGAACAAAAAGACTTTTCATCCCAAAAAAGGGCTTTTCAGTTTTTTGGAAAAGGCTTTTCAGTTTTTTGGGAAAAGGTTTTTTCAGTTTTTTTGGGAAAAGGTTTTTGGGAACAAAAAGGTTTTTTTTTCTTCGGAACAAAAAGGCTTTTCAGTTTTTAAAAAAGGTCTTACTAAAAAAGAGGTTTTAATAATAAATAAAAAAAAAGGGTTTTGATTTTAAAAAAAAGGTTTTGTTAAAAAAGGGTTTTGATATTAAAATCTACGGACCTAAATACACATGGAGATTAACATGGCAAAATATGCACATAAATATGAAAAAGCAAAAGGTTTAGTAATTTAACGGACCTAAACACATTAACATGGCAAAATATGCACATAAACATGAAAAGGCAAAAGATTTAGTAATTTAACCTACGAAGCGGAGGTTTGCTTCGATAAATGTGAAAAAGGTTTGAATAAGGGAACACTGGAGAGCTCCAATCCTTCTGACGAGTTGTGGGAACGACCACCTTTCTTCTCTGGGGATCTCCTTTGTTTTTCCCTTTCTCTCTCCTCTTTTCTGAAGAAAACCTTCTGACCCCCCTTTCAACAAGGCAACACATGTATATATAGGGAACAAATTAGGGTTAACACCAAATTGTCAATAATGTCCCTAAAGCCCATTTTAAAGCCCAAACTAAATAATTAGTTAAGAAAAAAATAAAATTTAAATAATTTAAAATAATTAAAATAAACTTAAAATAAAAACTAATAATCCTATTGATTCCTAAAATCAAAAATATTATAAAAAGAACAAAATTTTTTCCAATATTTTTTATTTTATGATTTTTTGGATATTTTTATGAATAATTTAGAAAAGGTGAAAAAAATAATATTTTAAAAAATGGTTTAATTAAAATACGAAAATAATAATTAAATAATAATAAAAAACTATTTTTGTTATTTTTTAATAAAAGATAGAAAAATTTAGAGTAAAAATAATAAAAAAACAAAAAGTGACAAAGGTGAGATTCGAACTCTCAACCTCTCACACTCACAACTCCTTACACATGTCCTCTTGACAATTGTGCCATTTTTAGTTTTTAGAAAAAAAACATGCCATATGATATTTACCTGCAAAAAGCCAAACGACTACACAAATTTGTTAGTAATTGATTAAATGCAATGAAATGCGACGATAAATCTTAGGGCAAAATTTGGGGTATTACAGTTGCCCCTATTTAAATAACTTCACCGGGTGATTCGAGCAACGGAGACTCGAGAAATCGTGGTGGAGGGATTTAAATACAGATAACCGAAAATTTTGCCTTTAGACGCAATGCTATGCAATGATATGGACAAAACAAAACGAACTATAATGCTAAATATAATATGAATCTGATATGATGCGTATGATGAAAATGACAAATGCACGGATACAGACGAAACAACGTCACAGGGGACGACCCATCGAGGAATTGCACTAGGGAAGAAGACATGTCATATCTGGAAGAACGTCGGGTAGACACGACACAGAATTGTTGATAGGTGCCAAGTAAATTAGAAATTGTCCGCAAGGTAAGACGCAGGTAAAACACGAGCTCAGGAGAAAAACGCAAATGGGGATAAAACACTCATGATGCCAAGTAAATAAATTTTGCCCACAAGGTAAGACGCGAGTAAAACACGACCTCAGGGAAAAAAAAGTAAATGGGGGTAAAACACCATGATGTTAGGTAAACCCAGGAATATCTGGTAAACGGGGAATAAAACACCCGGGATAAAGGTACATGGGGGATAAAACACCCAAGGATAGAAGGTAAGTGGGGAGTAAAGCACCCAAGATAGACATGTAAATGGGGAGTAAAGCACCCAGGATAGAAATGTAAATGGGGAGTAAAGCGCCCAAGATAAAAATGTAAATGGGGAGTAAAGCGCCCAAGATAAAAATGTAAATGGGGAGTAAAGCACCCAAGATAAAAATGTAAATGGGGAGTAAAGCACCCAAGATAAAAATGTAAATGGGGAGTAAAGCACCCAAGATAAAAACGTAAATGGGGAGTAAAGCACCCAAGATAAAAATGTAAATGGGGAGTAAAGCACCCAAGATAGAAATGTAAATGGGGAGTAAAGCACCCAAGATAGAAATGTAAATGGGGAGTAAAGCACCCAGGATAGAAATGTAAATGGGGAGTAAAGCACCCAAGATAGAGAGGTAAATGGGGAATAAAGCACCCAAGATAGAAATGTAAATGGGGAATAAAGCACCCAAGATATGCACATGTATAGGAATTATGCTATGACATATGATCAAATGCAAATGCAGACGTCGACGACAAGGCTCAACTCTTTCTGTGAGATGACAAAACTGGAGGACTGATTCCTCAACACGGAGATCACTGTCATTCTGTTAAACTGTATCAAGTTGATAGTCACTGTAGGAATGATGAATAACTGCTTAGGGATTATGCAAGTAAACTGCCCTAGGTCAAATGAACTGATAATTGCTTCAGCTGTCTAATTCATGGAATCGACTGTTTTGCTGTATCCTCGGAGGGCTTGCCCCAGTCTGGGTCTTGAACAATTCTCTGGATAAACCAAATCTGAGAAGATATTGCCTTGAACAAATCTTGAACTAATTCTTTGACAGGATGCAAAAGGAACTTGCCCCTGATAAGATCACTTGACCAAGTTTCTCATTGTTTGAAAATTCCTTAGAGGAAAGCCAATTTGCAAACAAAAATATTCATACAAACATGGTAATGCAAAGTTCATGCGATTTTTGAAAAATTATTTTTGAAAGATGGAAAATACATGAGTCGTTAGTCAGAACAAGGCGGTTCAAGACACTCAAAGTTTAAAATAAAAGTGTACTGCCAAAATAAATGATTCACAAAGATCTTTAGGAGTCAGGTTACGCAACCTTGCTGTAGTATACTTTCAAAATAACCTTGCTTCAATTAGGTCTTTTGAGGGTTGTAATGTGGCCTGGTTCACGGTTTATGAAACAAAAGATAAAGGCTCAAAATTTATTTGTACCCACCCAATCTACTTGATGATCTTCAGTCCTATGCTCAGTTAACTCATACTATGCATTCAGGTTCCCATAAGTTAGGGATTTCATTGATTGTAGTAGTGATGATTCAGAAGTCAAAGGGACCTATGAAAAGTCAGCCACTACTCCCCTATAACATTTGATTGTTTTGACATTGAGGATTTTCAAGATAAGGATTTAAAAATCTCTTTGTATTATCCCTAAATTTTGCCTGAACTGTTTATTTTAGAGTTTACAGTCAGCGGGATGCCCCAGTTTTGCCTAAGTCTCCTTCATAGGTTTTGACTTAGCGGGCTTCTTTTGATTTTTTTATATTATTTTTTTGTGTGAAGGAAAGTGACTGTTTGATTTTAATGATTACGGTGAACCATCATCGACCTTTTGATTAGAAAACATCTTCGACACTTGTTTGACGTGTGCGAAGGAAAATTTGTTAATGAAAGGTGTATCGTATGAACACACAACCAAGTTAACTAAGAACTACCCATCCCAAGGTTAAAATTGTGGGTTTTTTGTAACGAAAGAAACTCCAACTTCTAGGCCCGAAGGGGGTGACGAGGGATTAACTTCCTTATTTCTCCAGTGTTTGGGAATTGAAACAATGCCTTACATCGTCAACAAGGTTTGATTGAAAGCATACTGACAGCAATTATGGGTATAACGTTTTCATCATCCTCCCTCCAATCTTAGCATATCAAAATTTTGGACAAGAAGTAAACATTTGAAAAATAAAGCATAAAGATGCAAATAAATGGACGGAAATGAATTGAATCAAAAGTCGCAATGCTTATTTCATTAATGAAAGTACAAACATAATTAAAAGCAAACAACTTAAACAAAATAAGGAAAGTGCAAACAACGAGAAACAAAAGGCCTAGTGACAAAACTTCATTTCTGATGTACTGGCAAGGGATTTTTCTGAACATCCGGATGACTGTCTGTAAAATCAAGTATTCCAGTTCTAACCAATTCACATACTCTAGCCTTCAATGCAAAACAATGCTCCAAGTCATGGCCTGGGGCACCCTCATGGGAAGCACAATGGAGATCAACCCTAAATCCAGCCGGAGGATTAAGAGGAGGTGGTAAAGCCTTTGTAGTAATCAGTCCTTGCCGGACTAAGTCAGGATATAGCTCTGTGTAAGTCATGAGAATAGGATCAAAGTGACTCCTGTTCCGTTTCTGGTCTGATATCTGTGTCGAGGAATCAGTTTGACGACTCAAAGGTACACTAGAAGACGATAGGACCAAGAAGGAGAAACTGGGGGATAAATGCAATGCAAAAATGTGATGTTAATGCCATGCAATGGTCTCAAGAATTTCAACGGTCGATTGCAAACATTCCCTTTTAGGAAAGCGAGAAAAGTTGTTAGACTTTAAAATGTAGGACTTCTTGAATTTGCAAAGGACTTTTGAATTCCTTGAAACTAGAAATGATATGATGCTTTATGGATGCAAAGCACAAACGCACATAAGCAAACAAAGGTCCTAATTTTAGAGGAACAATGAATGGAGTCAAGGTCTACCCTTCCCAAAGTGGTGTATACTATAGATTAATTGTACCTGCAGAACAAGGGTTCTAAAAAGTGCCCAAAGTCATCAGCCCATCTTTTGGATATTATCAACTTCTCGACTGACTCAAGGGTCGATAATATTCTCAAGAGAACCTCGTCCGAGTGTAGTATCGCGTAGCAACCATTGTAGGACTACTCCCACATAGTTCCCGCACTACATCCTATATAAGGCCAAGATGGTGTAAGGGTACTACGGTTCCCAGTATCTCAGACTCCAATCGATAATGGTAAAAGTTTTCACGATTACACTCGATCAACCGAACCATTTTCGAAAGTGTATCAACTGAGCGGTGATTCTCGAGTCAACTTAGTCGGGACTCACTCCCTATAAGCCTCGTCGAATATATCACCATCCTATAATAATGTCACTCAAGTCCGGGTGTAGGACTTATCTCACAACACAGTAATTCCCAAGCAGGTACCCTGAACAACGTATATACAAATGAGTAAAAATATTAATGAAACAAATATATGAAGAAAAATAAACAAGATAGGGATAACCCTCAAAAATTAGGACTCCCCAGTGAAGTCGCCATTTTCTGTTGCGGTGAAATTTGGATGTCAAGCTATTGATTAACTTGAATCTTAATTCATTTACAACCGGTCTTTGATTTATCCGAAGGAAAGGTTAAAGAAAGGAAAAACCTAAAAGGGAGAGATCTAAGGTTCGGGGGTTGGTTAAATTTAGGGAAGGTATTAGCACCCTAAACTTCCGTAGTACTCTACGGGAACCTTTTGTTTATTTTTTTTTTATTTATTTCATTAATTATTTTGCTTTAGGGTATATACAAAGGATTGAAAATTAAAAAAGACCTAGGGGTTAATTCTAAGTTTACTCGGCAAGACATCGCATCTTGTGCCTACATATCCTTACGGGAATGGAATCAGAGTAACTGTAGTTCCCCTCAAAAGGGAGGTTAGAAACGTCTTGACTGTGGCCAAGATTTGTTCAGAGACTCCAATCTCTATGTTAAAAAAAATGTTAATTAAAATTAAAATAGGGTTAAATTAGGGATTCCACGGCGGAAAACCTTAAAACAGAGTACGACGACTCTTTTGGCCTAACACTAGGATAAAAGCAATTTTGCCCACGGCGGGACACCTAGGCTAAACAGGGTTTGATCCATTAAAGGGGTAAGGCTATTGACTCGGCGGCCAAAAGGCTGGACCTAATCCTTCGGAAGGATAAAACTGTAAAAAAATGTGAAAATATGACAAATCATTATATGGAGGAATAATTAAAGTACAGAAATAAGAAAAGTAATAAAGGCAGAGGGTATAAAGAAACAAAGAAACATTTCTGAAAACATGAAGAATATGAAAATATGTAATGACACTTAGAATGAAGTGAGGGAGGAAAATAGTGTGGGGCTGTGGCCACCACAAGCACATCTCAACCTCGAGCATGCACATGAAATGCCAAAAGAAAGAAAAGTAATAAAAGGGTACATAAAATGACACGACAAACATCAAACATCAGGAGTTCCTTACGAAAAGGTTTTAATTTTTTATTATTTTAATTATATATAAAAAAAGGTTTTAGTTTTTTAATATTTTAATTATAAAAAAAAAGGTTTTAATTTTTTAATAAAAAATATTTAAGTTAAAATTATAAAAAAAATTAAGTTTAAATTATAAAAAAAAAGTTTTTTGGGGGAAAAGTCTTTTCAGTTTTTTTTAGAACAAAAAGGCTTTTCATCCCAAAAAAGGGCTTTTCAGTTTTTTGGAAAAGGCTTTTCAGTTTTTTGGGAAAAGGTTTTTTCAGTTTTTTTGGAAAAAGATTTTTGGGAACAAAAAGGTTTTTTTTTCTTTGGAACAAAAAGGCTTTTCAGTTTTTAAAAAAGGTCTTACTAAAAAAGAGGTTTTAATAATAAATAAAAAAAAAGGGTTTTGATTTTAAAAAAAAGGTTTTGTTAAAAAAGGGTTTTGATATTAAAATCTACGGACCTAAATACACATGGAGATTAACATGGCAAAATATGCACATAAATATGAAAAAGCAAAAGGTTTAGTAATTTAACGGACCTAAACACATTAACATGGCAAAATATGCACATAAACATGAAAAGGCAAAAGATTTAGTAATTTAACCTACGAAGCGGAGGTTTGCTTCGATAAATGTGAAAAAGGTTTGAATAAGGGAACACTGGAGAGCTCCAATCCTTCTGACGAGTTGTGGGAACGACCGCCTTTCTTCTCTGGGAATCTCCTTTGTTTTTCCCTTTCTCTCTCCTCTTTTCTGAAGAAAACCTTCTGACCCCCCTTTCAACAAGGCAACACATGTATATATAGGGAACAAATTAGGGTTAACACCAAATTGTCAATAATGTCCCTAAAGCCCATTTTAAAGCCCAAACTAAATAATTAGTTAAGAAAAAAATAAAATTTAAATAATTTAAAATAATTAAAATAAACTTAAAATAAAAACTAATAATCCTATTGATTCCTAAAATCAAAAATATTATAAAAAGAACAAAATTTTTTCCAATATTTTTTATTTTATGATTTTTTGGATATTTTTATGAATAATTTAGAAAAGGTGAAAAAAATAATATTTTAAAAAATGGTTTAATTAAAATACGAAAATAATAATTAAATAATAATAAAAAACTATTTTTGTTATTTTTTAATGAAAGATAGAAAAATTTAGAGTAAAAATAATAAAAAAACAAAAAGTGACAAAGGTGAGATTCGAACTCTCAACCTCTCACACTCACAACTCCTTACACATGTCCTCTTGCCAATTGTGTCATTTTTACTTTTTAGAAAAAAAACATGCCATATGATATTTACCTGCAAAAAGTCAAACGACTACACAAATTTGTTAGTAATTGATTAAATGCAATGAAATGCGACGACAAATCTTAGGGCAAAATTTGGGGTATTACAAAGGTTGTAAAGTGTAATGATGATAAGCTTCTCGGATGAGAACTGTCGCATACCGCTGTAAAAATGTAGTGATAAGCTTCTCGGACGAGAAATGTCGTATATCGGATGTAAAACGTAATGGTACGCTTCTCAGATGAGAACTGTCGCATATCTGCAAAGGGTTGTACAAGCTCTTCTTGAAAGATAGTGCAAAATAAATGCACGTCCAGGTAGGTTCGGCGACCAACAGGACCGAAGTTCGATCTAGAATCGAGCTAGAAAGAATCTGTCAAACAAGACTCCATTGAGGAAATGAACTCAAATGGGAATTATCTTATCCTAGTGCAGAAAGATAACTGAAATAACCATCGTCCACGAGAGTTAAACTACGTGGGGAAACTGGAAGTAATAGGTACTTTATGCTTAGGGCTGACGATCTACTTGGAGAGAACAGACAAACCAAGTTACTTGGCGATAACGACAAAGGACGACAAGGATAGCAGACAAGAAGATGCTAATGTGTGTGTTAATGTGTATGTTAATGTGTATGAAAATGCCATGCTTATGTTCATGTACATGCATATGCTGACAAAATAGATGAGAGGAGGAAACATGAGATGAAATAAATATCTCGACAGGGATACCCGGTGACTCTGCAACGGTACATCTATCGAAGGATAGGAAAAGTTGATGGCGGAACCCAATCTTGCTTCAAAGTTCCAACTTCTCTAAGGAGAAAATAATCCACTTGGGGATACGGATGACTTCCTCACGGGGATACGATACAACCTCACTAGAGAGTACAATATTATGACTTCACTGGAGGGATTGCTATCATGAATCATAATCATCCAAAGAAAATCTTAGGATTAGAGACTTCCGGGGATAACATAAATATCCGCTTCATGGGGAAGATGAGGAACTAGCCAACTTCATGGAGAAAGTGTAGCAACTTCTTGGGAATAATACATCGGCTTCCTTGGAGAAAGGTGCATCCAACTTCCCTGGGGATAATATATCAAACTTCCCCGAGGAGAGGTATATCAGACTTCCCTGGGGAGAGTTCACCAGACTTACTAGGGAGAATTCACCACTTTTCTGGGGAAAGTATCTCGACTTCTTGGGGAAAACAATGATCTTCTGGGGAGTATTTCCTGAGGAAAGTAAGGCAATTTCACTGAGGAACAAATGATTCCACTGGGAGCGGGTCCTCAAGGACATGGAACATTTGAAGATACATGGGGAGGTCTCTGCAGTCTTGAGAGTCACTGGAGATTGCCGAGTTAATCCAAAGTGTTGTCAGCTTAAAGTCTCGCTGGGGACTAGTGCTGAGGAAAGCATGGAAGCTTTGGTGCAGAAAAGATGATTCCACTAGGAGTGGGTCCTCAAGGACATGGAACATTGGAAGATACTGGTAGGGTCTCTGCAGTCTTAAAAGTCACTGGAGATTACCGAATCAGTCCAAAGTGTTGTCAGCTTATAATCTCGCTAGGGATTGCGATGAGGCAATGGTTTAGAAGCGTTTCTGCAACAATGAGATTTACTGGGGAATGATGACCATCGGGAGTAAAATTCATCGGGTGCATGAAGAATGTGGTGAAACAAGCTAGTTTTGATCTTAATGGACTTTGTAGTAGTCGCCATAATGCCCCAAAGTACCTGCTTTGCGAGAAAGAGTCTTCTCAAGAGGATTTTACGGAGAAAATGGAGTCTACTTGCCCCACTTTTTTCAAACTCTTGGAGAGATTTGTCGAATCTCGACTGATAGGTCCGAATCGGTAGTTTTATGACTGGCTCCTCCAGAAATAGCAGTCAGACTTGCATCAGTAAACAACTTGGAAACCACCTGCCCCTGTTTAGCAGGATCTTCAAGTCCATTGACGACGTCTATATGTAAGTTTCTGAGATATCAGGCAAAATCAACACGCATGAAATGTTAATCCTGAAATTGTTAATGCACATATATATTTGTCTTGAAGTTGTTTTTTTGTTTTGAAAAAAGATATCGCAATGACTCGTGACCGAAATCACTAGTTAGGATATGAATTTAATTTATGATGCCAACGTTAAATTGAGCGTAGCTCGTAGGAGTCAGGAAACATTATCTCGTCAAGTATGCTTTTAAAAGAAATCCTACTTCAATTAGGTATTTTGATGGTTGTATCATGGCTTGGTTCACAGTTTAAAAACAAAGGATAAAGGCTCAAAGTTATTGATACCCACCCCTTCTTCGTGATGTTCTCCCATCCTATATTTAGTTAACTGGATGCGAGCACTCATATCTCAATCGGATTTGCTATGGTCAAGAACTCATCAAGGCTTCGGACGTGGCAGCCACTCACCTATTTTGGTGTTTGATCACACGACTTTGTTCTTTATTGGGGGATTCTTTATTGTAATCCTTTGTTTTTTCTTTTGCCTGGAAGGAGTCTTTTGAATTTTGACTTTGGAGTCCAGCGGGGTGCCCCAGTTTTGCCTAAGTATCCTTCGTAGGTTTTGACTTAGCGGGCTTTTCCTTTTTTATTCATTATTTTTTTTGCACAAGTCGTGTGACTCTTTTGAAAGGCTTGTGACTGCCCCCACCCTTTAAGTAGTAGAGGGATAGTGATTGTGTTTTTTGACTTCTACTTTCCTAATATGTTAGGGATAGATAAGATGGGTTCTCGAGTGTCCACTCCTCCCTTTCAAGAGTTTGAGCGCTCGATCAGTTTAGCTGAAAAACTACCCTGCCCCAGGTTAAGATTGAGGTTTTTTATTTAGAAAAGAAAACTCCTACTTCAAGGCTCAAAGGGGTTAAAGAGGGATTATCTTCATTATATCTCTAGCGTTTAGGATTTGAAATAATGCCTTACATCATCAACAGGTTTCAAACAAAAACATACGACAAGAGATCTGACGTTTTGATTCATCATCCTCCTCCTAGTTCTCTATCAGAGCAAGAGACCGGGTAAAGTTGGCATTATAAATTATGAAAAAATATTTTTTGTGAGTGAATACGAATGGATTTCTTCAAAACAAACATATGCATTACATTAATTAATCAAAATAAATAAGTTCGTACATGCTAATTATGCTTAATTAAAGAAATAAAATACATATAAGTAAACAAAATGAACTGTCTGAAGGAGTTTATGAAGTCTTCGTATTCAAGGTCGGCACATTAGTAGCGGCTTCCTCTGGCAGATCCTTATTAAAATAAGGAGTATGAATACGATCACTCTGAGTCGTCTTGCTTGCCCCAGCTATATTCGTCACTGCTTCATTATCACTCTTCAAGTCTTCCTTCGGAATAACTGTCCCAGATTCTTGATTGATCACGGTCACGTCGTCTTGAGGAATACTGAAATGAAATGGACTAGGCTTCTAAGTAATTACCGGCTTCAGCTGATTCACTGTAGGAGTAACATGCTTAGATATGTTGGAAACAGGATTTGCAGAGCTTGATCTCGGAAAATGGAAATCCCTGAGAGGAGTCTTGATATGCGGTTGAGGATCATCAAAGGACAAGATCTTCTTTTCCAACAAATCTCTGACAAGGTTCTTAAGAGCATAACATTTTTCCAAATCATGGCCAGGCGCACCCTCATGAAATAAACAATGAGCAGCAGCGTTGTAATTGGCAGGTGGAGGATTAGGAGGCAGGCCCAAAGCTCTAGTGGTAGTCAGACCTTGTTGCACTAATGAATGGTACAACTCGGTAAAGGTTATCGGAATCGGAGGACATGGCTTGTACTCTACCTTAATCAGACCACTCTGACGAGGTGCTTGATTCTGCGACTGTGGATAGGCAGGAGCGTTGGGCACTCGTTGATAGCTGACAGGAGCTTGTGCAGGCTGATAACCAGGAAGTGGTTGATACACCGGAGACTGATAGATCAGAGTCGGTTGCACAGGTTGATACATAGGACCTTGTTGATTAAAGGCGGGTGTAACAGCAACCACACATGGTTGTTGAGCATCTTGAACGAGATAACCTTGAACGTAATTCTGCTGATGTTGCCAAGGTTGATGAGCAGCCATTTTACGGTTATACCAACTTGAGTGACTCCTCAGGTGTGTAGACCTTTTATGATGGTCGAAGCTCAGAGTTATGAACTTTGGAGGACCACCTTGCTGAACTGGTTGAGCAATAGTAGGACGCACCAAACTGGGTTGAAGACCATGAGGAGGTACATTCGCAACAGTAGCGGCTGGTTGAGGATCTGCAACAGTATTACTGGTAATCTCAGAGACAACGGTGGGCTGAGTATCCATCTTTGCATTCATAACTTGTAGCATCTCCATAATCTGCCCCACACTTCCTCGAAGATCTTCGAGTTCATTGCTAATGCGGTCAATCTCTTGAATATGCTCTTCCATCCTTTTTCGAGCTTGGGCTCTAGTGTTGTACTGATGTGGAGGACCCAGGGTAACGGAACTGGAAGGCGGGAGAACCGAGAATGAGAAATCGGAAGACAAATGCAATGCAAAAGTATGATGGTGAAATGCAGAATGCAGATGCAAAATTTCATGGAATTCAAGTATTTACGAATATCGCGGGATACTGAGGAAACTTTATTTATTATTTTTTTGAAAATGGATTATAAATAAATATTCTTAAAAGAAAGTCTTAACAAAAATATCTAAATAAAAACTAATAAAGTCCTAAGGAAGCATTGTCCACAACTTCAAAGAGTAGATTGAGAGTGGGAGGAAAATAAATCCTCGTAGACTTTTCTCTTCTTGTAAGAAATTGACTCTTCATTCCTTGCCTGAAGCTGCTTTTGAAGTTCAGCATTCTCACTGACGACAACCTGATATTTGTTCTTCCATGCTTCTGCCTCATGGTGTGCTTTTCTCAAAACGATCTTCAACTCTTCAGTTTCGGACATGAAAACTAGAATAGGTTCCCTCCTTGGAGGAAAAAGATCTTGACGAGAATAAGGCATCTTCAGCTTGATTGCTCTTTCTCTGACCCAGTGAAGATATGGCTCCAAAGACACACAATTAGGCTTTCCCAGACTTTCCTTTCCTTTCTTATGCAAGTGACGCCAAGCAGCCACAATCTTATCTTGAAGTTCTTTGTCGTCCTTGAAGAAGATTTTCTCCACATGAACACTCTTAGGTGGTTCCTTCAACGGATGTCCTAGCTGTCAGCGAGCTAGAACTGGATTGTAGCTGATTCCTCCATCAAATCCAAGTAAGGGTACGTTGGTAAAGTCCCCACAACCATCAATGATTGATGTCCCATCATACACACGGTTATACCAATCAATATCCGAGTGAGTTAGAGCCATAATCCTTTGTGACCAGCATCCTTTACCGAGATCCCAAAAAGAAACAAACTTAGGCAAGTGCAAAATAAACCACTTGTATAACAAAGGCACACAACAGGTGATCATCCCTCCACCATGGGAGTTTCGGAGATGTACCGAATGGTAAGCGTTAGCCAATAAAGTTGGTACTGGATTATTCTTCATGAAGATCTTGATGGCGTTGAGATCAACGAAACCTTCGAAGCTTGGGAAAAGTAGCACTTCATAAATAAGTAAGTCGAGGATTGCCTCAAATGTGTTCATGGTCATATGGTCGACATAGTATTGGGCTTTCTTGATTAAGAAATCCGTAGGCAAACCGAAAGTATCACCTTTGGTAATCATATTGTCCTTGATGTCAGATACCTTCAGATATATGGCTCTAGAAATGTCTTGTTCTTTAGGGTTCACCTCCAAGAAAGGGAAAGGAGATCCATCCAAAATAGGTAACCCTAACAATTGAGAGTACTCTTCTAAAGTAGGCAAGAGCTGATAATCTGGGAAAGTAAAGCAGTGATAATCCAGATCATAGAACTGTATCAAAACAGAAAGAAGTATGTCGTCCACTTGAAGCCTCAACAAAGATAATAACTCCCTATATTTGTTTCTAAATCCCTCTTGGTCTTGAACCAAAGTTCCTAGCTTCCTTAGGTCATCCAACTTAAGACCCTTAAAAGAATATTTCACAGTACTTTTCCTATTGTAATCCATGGTATCCTGCAATGTTCCTAAGTAAACAAAGTCCTAGGTTAGAGGAACAATGAATGGAGTTAAGGTCTACCCATCCCCAAAAGGTATGTACTATAGGTTAGTTGTACCTGCCGAACAAGGGTTCTAAAGAAGTGCCCAAAGTCATCTGTCCATCTTTCGGATATTATCAATTTCCCGACTGACTCGGTGGTTAATAATATTCTCGAGAGAACCTCTTTTGAGTGTAGTATCGTGTAGCAACTATTTGGGAATACTCCCTCATAGTCCTCGTACTACGTCCTAGATAAGGCATGTCGCTACTGCGAAAAAAAGTGCCGGCAATGACAGAAGAGTCGCCACCTATCGTTATTTATCCCAACGGAGGGAAAGGAAACGATCAGGGAAAACTTAGCGAAAAGGGATAAGATTGGTCATCGCAACCAAATCTCGGGTTTGGGAGTCAATTACGCAAGGGGAAGGTATTAGCACCCCTCACGTCCGTCGTACTCGACGGGATACACGCTTGGTTGTCTATCTAAAAGGGTAATTAAAACTATCTAACTAAAGGTCTGGGACAAAAGAAAAGAAAAAGAGACTCAGCAAAGTATCGCCGCTCTGTGCCTACGTATTCCCTCGTGCAATGGGAAAGTCAGAGTCAACGTAG
Organism: Lathyrus sativus; assembly: GCA_963859935.3. Lineage (NCBI taxonomy): Eukaryota > Viridiplantae > Streptophyta > Magnoliopsida > Fabales > Fabaceae > Lathyrus > Lathyrus sativus. The sequence continues at coordinate 397,632,362 of OZ012736.1, read as the reverse complement.
TTCGACTAACTACTGATGAAAAGGTGGGGAAAGGTTGCTCGCCAAGACATCGCGCCTTGTGCCTACGTACTCTCAACAGGTATGAGAGATCAGAGCAAACGTAGTTCGGGATAAAAGAGAACACAGGTTTGTTCATGTGTTTTATCCGAGTAAGGTTAAACTATCGTTCTAGCAGTTAGGGACGACGCCTGTTTGCGGTAGAACCAAAGCTTAACAATACTCTTTTATTCGAAAAGATTTTTCTTGATTAAGGGAGCCTCAAAGGGAAAAAGAGGAGTTTGACTGTTTGTTTTTGTCTTTTTAGAGAAGTGTTTTTTGAATGAATGTTTGTAATTCATACTGCACTAGAGACTATGACTTAGGAGTGAATGTGTCGCATATCATCCAAAGGGTGATACACTAAACACTCTGGTTATTAAAAGGAAACCCCTCAACAACCATTTCCTAAGTAGCTTAAGGCTCGTAACGTACAATACTTATTAGCCTTTAATAGGTGTGTTAGAATTGTTTGAAGATGAGAAGAGAAGAAGGAATCTAAAGGGGACTAAACCAAAACCCTAAAGTTATCATGCATCATGGTCCTAAAGTTGAGTTTAGAAGGGAATTCTATCCTATTGTTCTCATGCATGGATTAAAACCTAGTGTCTATCATCACTATCCTTAATCAAGGAAGTGATAACCTGAGGGATCATGGCAATGGAAAGTAAAGCAACAACATACAATACTTGAATTGAAATGGGAATGTGAATGAATGCACATGCAATGTGTAACACCCCCTTCTAAACCCCCAATAATCAAATAAATCATACAAGCACATATTAAAATTTCTTCAGAGTAAAATTAAAACATGCTATAAAAGAGGCATGTCACATCATACACAAAATTGAAACATACAACACCTGCTCTATAGAAGACATGCAACAGTGGGGTAGCCTTCAACCTACGAACTTAGTCCTTACACCCACATCTCAATATTTAGAATTAAAAGTGGAAAATATAAACATCAAATCACTTTAAACATGTAATCATATAAATACATATCATCCAGTTTGATTCACTTCATCATTCATGTTTACATAAACATTTGTCAGCAGATACATATACAAATGTATCACAAAAGAATGCTATACAATCCTAGCTACCCGGTGCTACATATCAGAGCTAACCGACCAAAAAGAATGAATCTACACTTCACAAGAGACCTCCAGCAATCCTAATCTGCAATGCCTCATAGAGCATTATACAACAGCAGAAGGGTGAGAAATATTATCATAATAATCAATGCATATAATTATATATCTATATACAATCACATGATACACATATTCCACATTCTCACCACATTCATCAAAATTCAACATATACATCACAATGTATATATACTAAACTAAGCATATTCAACATTCATGCTTCTACAATTCACATCATTTACACATAAACATTTACAATTATGTTTATTCACCAATCACAATTTTAATGATGATAAATGCAACTCATAGAGACCGACCCACGACTCTATGCAGATGCAAATGCGGTACCGATTCAATCATCTCAAGTTCACTCAGGAACTTATTGGAACCATTGCTCACACCTCTCATAGGTGTTGCACCCTAAAATTTTCCCAACATTTCTTTACCTAGCTTATGTTTCATTTCATTCACATTAGCATCATCATTTGCATTTCATTGACATGTGTGCAGGGGATCAAGAGGTATGAGTACCAATCAAGAGCTACACAAGACTATGGAGCTAGCTAAAGAAGGTTATTCAAGTGTTCAAGGGTTGATATCCTTGTTAGAGAAGTTAAAAGAGCCTCAAAGAGAGTGGTTGAAGCCAAGAGTGTATGTATTCTAACTTGAGAGTTGTGGGAAGTCATCTGATGATGTTGAAGCCATAAAGTTGCACTTGAGGTCTTGAGAGAGCTCATGATAAATGTTGAAGTTCATTTTGAAGCCCAGTCAGGTCATTATGTGGAAGATGAAGATATTCTCAAGATTGGTGCAATTAGGGTTTGACTGGGTCAACCCTAAGTCAACTGATGCTCTGAGGAAGGTTGAGACCTAATATAAGAGCCATGTGATCATGGATTGATACATTGAGATGTTCTAAGGATGATCCCAATGTTAACTCATCATGATTGAAGAGTTTGAGAAGTTTTAGGTTAGGGTTTCTATGGCTTGATAGTGTAAAATCCCCTGGCTTGACCCCTGACTTCAAGACTATTTAACTCAAGATATGATATTCACCTCATTTTGACCCCAACATGATTGTTGTAGGGAATGATCTTAGATTTAATTTGAGTACTAGAAGTCCTTGATAGGGTTTACAGAACTCAAGTTATGAGTCAGACAAGTTACAAGTCATCTGAGGTATGTGAATTTGGAGCTTGAAAGTCACCCAACTTGCATGACACTTTTTCCCTAGAAATATGATTCCTATGAACTTTTGGTCAACATGAATGTTGTTCCTCATTCTATTAGATTTCTAAAGAGTACTAGAAGTCCATGATTGGATTTATAGAACTCAAGTTATGGCTTTGACAAGTCAAGGGTATTTTGGGTATTTGGACATTACAGGTCATTTTGAATTATAGGTCAATTTCACTATCTTGCAAGCTTCAAATTGAATTTTGTTCAACTTGAAAGTTGCTGAAAATGATGTTTTTAGCTAAGCCAAGTCTCAAGAGTCCATGGATATGGATTAGAGCAAGCATTGGTTGAAGAAATTTTTCAAGAAAGGCCATTTTAATGAATTAAAATGAAAAAATTCAAAACAATTGATAATTGAATGATTTCAAGCCAAGTTGGTACTCATTTTAATTGGAAATGATATTCTAAACACTTTTGCATTATTAGAATTTTGAGTTGATACTCATTTCATGACATTTTGGTGGATTGCTTCATGATGAAGTAACATATCAAACACACCTCTTTGGTTGAAATCAAAGGAGAAAAACCATCCAATTACACTCCATGACTATCAAGCAAGTGAATTGAAGTGAATTGAGAGCAAGATCAAGGCAAACTCGTGCACACCATAAGTGAATTTTTGAAGAAAAGTTGAAATTTGGAAATCACAAATTGGGCCTTGATTGGGCCTCCAAAGGTTTCAAACAGATCATAAATTGATTTTAGATCATTCCCAGAAGCTTCGAGTGCCAATTTCTATTGAGAATCAGTTAGAGCAAGTGTGTGAAGAAGCTTGGAGTTTGATTTTCGAATTTTGAGATTGAGAAGGTTTCAGAAGAAATTGGACTTCAAGAATTGTTCATCATCATCCATTGAAGGAATCTGCACCTTTTGGAAGCAAGTGGAGCCCTAGAAGTCGCCATATTCGAAGCTTTGCATCAGGTTCTTCCTCTCAAATTTCCTCTTAAATTATGTTCATTTAAAGCTCTAGATACATGCGGTTAAGTTAGTATTGGAACATAGATGGATTCTTTATAGGTTTTATGATGAATCGTGAGAGTTTGTGATGTGGCAGTCCAAGTTGTTGCTCAGATATCTCACTTGATAATGGATAAAAGCGAAAACGAAGTGTGGATGAGTGATCTAGGGAGAGAGACGAGCAAGATGATATAAAGAATTAAGAGTTTCGTTGAAATTTGATTTCCGGTCACTGTACATGTTCGCCGGAGAAGAAGACCGGATCTTCTCCGGCCGCCCCTACAACCACCGTATGAAAATTCCCTCCGTTTGAGTTTGAATGTGCCAGTTCTTATCGTGACCGTCCGATGGCTTTGTATAGTTGAATTGGTAAGCGCATCTCATGGCTGTGATGAGCCCACGTGTGACCACTCTCCTCCTTAAGTGAAATGCAAAGTTTCACTAGGAAACTCTGCTGGGCCCTCAATGCAGTGCTATCCCCACCCCTCATGCATTGGCCCAAATCAAAATATACGTGAAAACGCTACTCATTACACCCCCTGGAACCGTTTCAATTAACTAGTGAATAAAGCTGAATTGATATTAAGCTGGGCCCAATCCCAAAGCGATGTTCGCGCCCCCCCCCCCCCCCCCCACTCAAGGCCTAGTGTAGAGTAACACGTGAACTAGTTGCTGAGTGCACCTCCTCCTGTTCCATTTTATTTTTCTTTTTTCCATTTTGTTTTAATTAAATGCTTGTTAGTTTTAATTCATAAAAAATAATAAATGTTGCTGATAATTCCTGAAATAAATAGTGTGAATACCTTGATGTGTTTAGGATTTTTTTTTCACATTTTTAATTTCTATTTTCATGCATTTTTCCATTTATGGCATATTTTCTATTTTTAGTATGTTTTAATAATTGAGAAATTGTATGTTGAGCTTGTTGATTTTATTTCTCATTCATGGTATAGAATTAAGACTTGAAATTTTGTGTGCTGGTTATATACATGTTGATGATGCTTTTTGATTTTTGTCATGATTTTTAGATGATTCTAAACAGGATTTTAGGGTAGTTGTTTAGGAGTGTTCATTGTTGGATCCCTTTAGTGCACCCTTGAGGTTTTAGATTTAATTTGAGCCTTTTGATTTAGGTTTAACCCCTGATTTTTGTACCATAGAATGTTGATACATGTAGGATAGTGTAGTATTTTCTTTAGAATTTTTAGGAATGATTTTCAATTAGTTCCCTATTTTACAAATTAACCTTAGTTTAGGTGATCCTAACTTAGAGAACTTCATAGATTAACCTTGTAAATGGCCATTAGATGATTCTAGGTAGTGTGTTCTTTCTTAATAGATTGGTAAGTAGGTAGAGACCTCATTAGAGCTTTGCCAAATCCGTGATAGAGCTTTTGATTCCCCTAGCCTAGGTGATCCTTGTAGCTAGCTTGTAGGGTTTCTTAGGAGTGCCGTGTTGCCTTCTGTCCCCTCTGTGATTTCCTCCTTGGGCTTTGCCCTACCCTCTTTATCCAAGTCTTAAAGAGGAACCCTCCTGGGAGATCCTAATCCTTCCTTTGGTTGGATTTTGTGCATTCCTCAGGAGGTTGAGCCTTGAATTGACACTCCTCAGTATAGTACATTCCTTTAGTTTTTACTATCTTTATCCTTCAAGTCTTGATGAGGAGCCCTCCTGGGAGAGCCTAAACCTTCCTTTGGTTGGATTTTGTGCATTCCTCAGGAGGTTGAGCCTTGGATTGACATTCTTGGCATGGTATATTCCCTTGGTTTATACGCTGTCATCCATCTCAAAGTCCTGTTCTTAGGATCCCTCTTGGGAAAGCCTAATCCTTCCTTTGGTTGGATTCTGTGCATTCCTCAACAGGTTGAGCCTGAAATGGACATTCTGTGTTGATACACTGCAATCAGTTACCCTTAGATTGATATCTAGGACCAATACCCAGTCTTTTCTGTCCCATTGACATAGGATCCCTCTTGGGAGAGCCTAATCCTTCCTTTGGTTGTATTATGTGCATTCCTCAAGAGGTTGAGCCCATGATGGACTCTGGTATTAATATACCTCCAACCTAATGTGGCCTGGGCTGACTTCCCTGTTGCTCATCTTGGTTTCTCTCTCTTGTGTGAATTGCTTGATGCATTAGAATAGGATCATGTTTAGATTACTTTAAGCCAGGAGCATGACTGCTTAGAGGTTGAGTGAGTCTCCCTCTGCTTGTTTGCATTAAGGGTTGAGGTGATCCTCCCCTTTGCTTGTATGTTGTTTTTGTTTTCATCTGTGGGTTAGTAATAGAGGTTGAGTCTGTCCATCTCTGTTTGTCGGTTTCCTTTTTTCTTGATTGCCTAGAGGTTGAGTGAGTCTCCCTCTGCTTGTATTGTTGCATTGCATGTGCATCTTTACTATTTTCTTCTGTATATCTGTTTACTGTTAAGCTAATGCCTTGTATCTTTCTGTATACCACTGGCATGATCCCCTAGGAATCTCGTTCCCTTTGACAAGGAAGTGATGATTAGAAATTTAGGTTGAAACCTATGCATGATAACTTCTAGGAGTTCCCTGTTTCAAACCTCAACCATAGGATGAATCCTTGGCATGACAACACTAGGACTTGACAGTCTCCCCATAGAGTTCGTTCTCTTCTCATCTCAAACAACAGTAAAAAACGTGATAAAGGCAAGTTAGTACAAGAGCGTTACGAGCCTTAAGCTACTTGGGTAATGATAATTGAGAGGCCTCCTCTCAATCGTCTAGAATGTTTAGTATACGTCCTTTGGACGATATGCGACGCATTCGTTCCCAAGTCATAGTCTCTAGTGCTGTACAAACTACAGACAACCATAAAAAATAGTTCTTCCGTAAAAGACAGAAAACAACTTCAAACCTTTTTTTGCCCCGTGGGCCCATAATTCAAAGGAAGCTTTTCTGAAGAAAAGAGTGTCGTTAACTCCCAGTTCTACCGCAAACGATAACGCCTAAGTCTCCAAGGGTCGAGCTGCGTACACCAAACTGCTAGAACTGCCTGTTAACCCTACTCGAAAAAACAGATGAATCTGAATCCCCGTAACCCGTATTATCCCGAACTACGTAAGCTCTGATCTCTCATATTTGTTGAGAGTGTCGCTACTGCGAAAATTGGCGCCGACAGAACAAAAGAGTCGCCACCGTGCGTTATTTATCCCAACGGAGGGAAAGGAAACGCTCAGAGTAAACCTAACACAAAACGGGAAAGGAATGGTCGTCGCAACCAAATCCTGGATTCGGGAGTCGATTACGCAAGGGGAAGGTATTATCACCCCTCACATCCGTCGTACTCGACGGGATCCACGCTTGTTTTCTGGTACGGATTGTTATTCTATCTACTCTAAAGGTCAAGGGACAAAAGGAAAGAAAAGAGAAAAGAGACTCGATAGAGCTTCGTCGCTTTATGCCTACGTATTCCCTCGTGCAATGGGAAAGTCAGAGTCTACGTAGTTCGGCTAACTACGGGTGAAGGTGGGAAGGTTGCTCGCTAGGATACGACATCCTATGCCTACGTGCTTTCATACAGCATGAAAGATCAGAGCAAACGTAGTTCGGGCTACGGAAGACACCATCTTGTCTGACTGTTTTTTATTACCTTATGAAAGGGTTTTTCTTGATTAAGAGTCCAAGCGGACAAAAATGACACTTTGATGTTTGTTTTGAATCTTTTACCAAAGAAGTGTTTTTTAGTTTGTTTGCAATCTCTGACGCACTAGAGACTATGATTTGAGAGTGACTACGTCGCGTGTCACCCAAAGGGTGCCACACGAAGCAGCCAGACTACTGGAAAGAAGCTCTCCATCAACCCTTTCTCAAATAGCTTAAGGCTCGTAACGTACGACATCGATTAACCTTATTACTGTATTTTTGAGTTGTTTTGAGATAAGAAGAGAAAGAAGCTCTAAAAGCCTAGGGTTGAAAAGGGGATAAAAACTAACCTAATGTTGTCATGCATGGATAAGAATCCTAGTGTTTGTCATAATTCCCTCCTGCATAGAGGAAATCAGAGATCCTAGGGGATAAACAGAAAAGAAAGCAAGCAAATACAGTAAAATGCATGCAATGCAGCAATACAAGCGAGGCAAGGGAGTCCTGCTCAACCTCGAACCTGGGAAAACAACAGGAAAAGTGAATCAACATTCACTTCAAACCTAGGGGCAAGCTATACAAGCCAACAAACAATACAGAGAAACAAAAACCACAACAGAGGAGGCAGCCCAAGCAGCAGCATCAAACTCCTACAGCAAACAGCACAAGCAGCAGCTCTGACAGCAACAATTGATTAAACAACAAAAAGTTGACAGCAACAACCTTCATCTTCATGAATAGCTTCAACAAATAAACTTCAATAAGCTTATATCTTCATAATCAGCATACTTCAACAAGCTTTAACAAACACCTAGCTTCAACCAGCAAACAACTTCATCAAGCAAGCAGCTTCAACAAGCAACTGGCTTCAACAAGCAACACTTTTAACTTTAACAAGCTCCTAGCTTCAACAAGCACAAACTTCATTCTCAACAAGCTTCAACAAGCAACCTCCAAGAGAGAATCAAATAATAAGATCAAGTTGAAATGTTAAGTAACTTAATGACAACCAAAGGAAGCCACTAAGAACTTAACATTATAAGAGAATTACATCCTCAAAGTTCTACTCTTAAAGCATGCCATTCATCCCTCCAAAGGAGAGATGTGACTTCTTTAAGAGGATTTATGTCATTGGATTGAATGGAGATGAACAATATACTCCATGTTTGAAGAAACAAGCAAAACTAATCTAATGCTCTTCCTAAAACCCTAGTTTCCCTAAGCTCCTGACAAGCATCCACAAGATGAGAAATCTTCACATCCAAGCTCCTTCAAGCTCTCCAAATCAACATCAACATGTCTTCATCTTCATCCAAGCACAAGAGCACCACCACCCTAATCTAAGGGGAACTATTGAATTAAACCAGTCAAGTTAGTGTGTTAGAAACACCTAAATGTTAGTCTTAAAACTAAATCTAATTAAAATACCAAAAATGATTGTAAAATCCTATAAAAAATTATAAGGGTTCCTAAACCTCTTAAGAATCACTCCATACAAAAACCAGGGGGTTAACCATTCATTAAGACCTAAAACTATGCCCTAAACCTAAGGGTACTATCTTAAAACCGTAATCTAAACCACCTATTTTTTAATGTTCAAACTAGCCTAAATTTATCTCACAAAATTATGAGAAAAAAGGGTACATGCATTTCTAAGCTACATAACCCAAAAAGAATCACCTAAAAATCCTACACCAATCTCCCATACCAAAATCAGCAAGATCATGCACCAAACAAATCCAAAATAAAAGCAATTAAAATGCAAAATATGTAATTAAAATATAAAATGCATGAATTATTAATTTTTTTATCCTATTAAATTCTACACTCTTTAAGGAGTCAGGGGAAAAAAATCTAACCTAAATTGCTTAATTTTTCTATTTGTTATGATTTTATTTCTAACTATATGCAAAACATAAAAATGAAAGAAATATGAAGAAAATTAATAAAAGAGCGTGCCAGATAGCAATTAACCTATGTTGTAATCCAGGCTGGGCCCAACAGGGGGGTGCGCGTATCAAATTGCCTTAAGCCCAAAAACCAAATAAAAGAAATCAGAGAAAATGAAAGAAAATTGGAAAACGCTTGTGGCAAATAGCAATGGTTTTACGTTCATTTCAGGATATGGGCCTAAGGTAGGGTGTTGATAGCAAGCAATTCCCTAAGCCCACCCAAAACCAATTAATGAAACGCAGAGTTTTGTGTGAAACTCAAACTTTCTTCAGATTGTGAAATGAGATCGTGGCCATTGGTTTCTATCTTCAGTCAATGGTCAAACATGATCCAACGTCTGAGAGGCCATCTTCTCCAAAATTTGAAAAATGAGAGGGAAGGTTTGGGACGGTGGCCTGAGACACAGAGCCACCGTCGTCTCCGGTGAGAGGTCCCCAAAACGCATCAATCAACACAACTAATCACCCTATCTTACTCAAAATCAACCCCTGAGCACGAATATGATCTCCAATTTCATTAATTCTAATCCTAACTTCAAAACTGATCCAAAGTTCAGCCATATCACCATTCTTGATCATCTCAAAACCTAAAACTAGAGATCCTAAACTCATCTACACGCATCAGGCATGAATTCTTGCTATCCAAACATGATTAAAACCTCAAGAATCTCAAGATATATGCTTCAACAAAAATTGCATCACACCTAATTTTGTCTCTAAACACTCGATTCTTGTACTGAAATCCATCCTAGCAAAGTCTATAACCTATCCACATGATCATTTCTACCTAATTCCCTATAATCTAGAGCAAAAGTTGAAAGTTGCAAACCTGGTAAAAATGGATGAACAGATGATGATTTTGCTCGATTCAAGCTCCAATCTTCTCCAGAATCACTCAAGAACCACTTCCCAAGCTTCTACAATGATCAATTTGCCTTGGACTTCCCTCTATCTCCAAAACCGATTCTGATATGCAGTTGAGAAATTTCAATGGCTTCCTCTCGATTCTCTTCAACTCTTGCCCAAAAAATGATCTGAACACATTGCATTAGTTATATAGAAACGATTAGAACACTCTAGAAACTTCTGTAATCATCTAAATGAGAAATTCAATTTCTCATGCACTTCCAAAATCTCATATGTAACTGTCATGAATGTGCCCTGTTCTCAGCCTGATTTCCCTTGTAATGTTCATCTCATGAGATTTTGGAATGGATGGACATGATAGCTTCCTTGTTTTTGATCCAATGGTATGCAATTCAAGTGTTGCTTCCACCTTAAGTTACAAAAGGGAAGTATGTGTAATTGACCTCAAATGACAAATTTAATATTGCCATCCTTCTCCAAATGTAATTTCTGATCAAAATGACCTATAACTTGAGCTTGTTTGGCCATAAATCAAGAAATCACATTTTTTTTCCTTTTAATCACTTTAATTTCCCTCTTTCAAAGCCATTTCAAGTCATTTTGTGTTCCAAGCCAAACCAAACTCTCATGACCACTTGGTTGCATTCAAAACATCATTTTGAACAAGTTCCATGTTGAACAATTTTCCATTTGAAGCTTTCAAGTTGGAGTTATGGACCTATAATCCAAAGTGACCTATAATCTCACTTTCCCAAAATACCCCTGGCTTGCAAAGATCATAACTTGAGTTCTACAAATCCTATCAAGGACTTATAGTACTCTATGGAAAGCTAAGACCAAGATCTACAACTCTCATGTTGGCAAAAAATCGATTTGAAAACTCCTTGAAGGGAAAACGTTGCTTGGAAGTCAAGTGACTTTCACAGATAAATTTCATAGTCATCTGATGACCTGTAACTTGCAAGGACCATAACTTGAGTTCTATAAACCCCCTTGAGGACTTCTAGTACTCAAATTAAAGGTATTGCGATGCTCTACAAGTTTCATGTTGGACAAAGATCCATTTGAAACTTTTATTTTGACTTATGTGGCCTTGAAGTTAGGCACTAAACAGGGGATTTTACACTGAAACCCTAATTTAGCAACTTCCCACATTCTTGATTCTTCTTTGCTTGATCTTGGCACAACACCACACATGTATCAACATACCAATCCATGAACCCCATGACCTAAAAGTAGGCTTTGATGCTCTTCAATTACTCAATTGACCTAGGATTGACCCAGATGAAACCCTAGTTGACTGCACCTCAACTGTGGCTCTCATACTTGAATCAATGACTTGTCTCACCTTCAATAGAGCCCTCTAGGCATTCCAGGAGATCCATACACACCTAAAATTCATATTCCCTATTTCACATCCCACTGATGATTCCCAATATTCCTCAAGATAGGAGCAAAACCCACATGTAGGCACTCAAACTTCTCAAGACTTCAAATCACTTCTTGATGGCTTGGATGATCTCTCAAACTTGGATAAGACCTCTTGCTAGGCTTCTTCTGATAAGAATCACACTTGGACCCCTGTTGGATGAGTGATATGCTATGATATGCCAATGATTGAAGTATGTACATGATATAACTATGCAAATGAAATGCAATGAAACATAAATCAGGCAAGAAAAGGTTGAGCAAATTTTGGGGTACAACAGAGAGTACGTAGGCACAATACTAATGCATTGGCGAGCCATCTTTCCCCGTATCCCGTAGTTAGGCGAATTACGTAGACTCTGATTTCTCATTCTCTGATGAGAATACGTAGGCATAAAGTGCGACGCTTTGTCGAGTCATTTTCTTTTCTTTTCAGACCAGCCTTGATAGGTAGATAGATAAAACCAACCCGTCAGATAAACATAACAAGCGTGGATCCCATCGAGTACGATGGACGTGAGGGGTGCTAACACCTTCCCCTTGCGTAACCGACTCCCAAATCCAGACATTGGTTGCGATGACCTTGTCTTATACCTTTTCGTCAGGTTTTTCCGATCGTTTCCTTTCCCATTCTGAGGGATAAATAACGAAAGGTGGTGACTCTCCTGTTTTGCCGACACCTTATTTTCACGGTAGCGACAGCTGGAGACTCTGCTGGGGATTCAACGTCCCCTGTGTGAGTCAATCCTAGCGCTTGCGTGTTTACTTGTTGGGTTGTATTTATTTATTGCATTTTATTTCCCGCATTTTATTTTCAGTATGATATGATTATATGTGCTGTTGTGGGAGGGGCATTCTGATGAGTGAGAAGCCAGACCCAGGCTTGAGAGCTACATAGTATTAGAGTGGATTAATGGAGGACGTGCTTGCTTTGCTTGCATCAGTTCCCATGTAATCCACACTCAGACGAGGTTCTCTTTGATGACTTCCTATCGGTCCTTTGGACTCGAGGGGATGTCGGATCTGAGGATTCTCGACTCTGGGGACCGATCATTTGGGATTCAGCTAAGTGAGGCCGCTTCAAGAGAGGATGATGCTACACCTCCTGGGTATCGTATCATCATTTCTTGAAAGTCTATGACGCCGATGACCGCATAGGATGCCGAACCTTTTCCGTGATTAGGTCCATACCTGTGAGCAGGGTCGGGTTATTGTAGGAAACCTTAACCTCCATACAACCTGGTTTTCTTGACAGTGAATCAGTATTATGGGTATCAAAGGGTTATTATCATCAGAGATATGTTTGTTCTTGACAGAGCAGAGTTGTGGTCCTTCTCCTCAACAGCACAGTCATCTTGATCTCCTGCTGCATGATTGCATTTTGCATTGTTTGCATCCTCATTTGCATATCATTAACGTGTGTTTATGTTGCAGGTGCATATTTCTCCCCTGGTTCTAGTGATCTTGATCCTCATGGCTGATATGGCATCTTTGAAGAAGACTGTGGCTTATAAGGTACCAACACCTGACATCCAAGAACTACGAGCTTTGATTTCGTTGGCTGATAAGACAATGATGGAGAGTTTCAGAAAGAGTTATGGGAGACTTCTGGGTATTATGTATAAGCTTCCTACGTACAAGTTGAATGGCCTTTACGCTTTTCTGCAGTTTTACGACCCGCAACTCATATGCTTTGTTTTTCCAGACTATGTCCTAGCTCCGACCTTGGAGGAGTACTCTGACCTGTTGGGGGTGCCTTTGTTGAATCAGATGCCATATTACCATGTTGAGGGTGAACCTAACTTGGGTAAGTTGACTACCGCTCTTCATGTAGATGAGTCAGAGTTGAAAGGGATGGTATTCAGGAAGATTAGAGTTCATGGTTTCCCTTTGCCTTTCCTGATGGAAAAAGCCCGAAAGTTTGCCAAGAAGGGTCGCTGGGATGTATTCAATGCCTTCTTAGCCCTTTGCATTTATGGGATCGTGCTATTCCCAAGTCATCCAGACTTTATAGGTATGGATGCTTGCCATATATTTGCTTCCGGGAATCCAGTGCCCACTCTCCTCGGAGACGTCTACCATTCGGTTCACAACAAAAATGAAAATAGAAAGGGGAAGAATGTAGCATGTTGTGCTCCTTTACTATATAAGTGGTTTGCTAGCCATCTTCCTAAGTCGGGGCCGTTCATTGATTCTGCTGAGTTTTCACCCTGGTCTGCGTGTTTGATGGGTTTGACTGCTGACAATATTATCTGGTTTGATAGAGATCTACTGGGCAAAGATATTGTACATAGCTGCTGTGGCTTTCCTAACGTCCCCCTGGTCAGAAGGAATGGATGTATTAATTACAATCCCTCTCTGCTAGTACGATAATTTAGGTATGCACTACGAGGTCCTCCTGATGAGGAAGAGATACAAGAATCTCTATATCTCACAGGGTTGCTTGTAGGTGATACTTTGGTTAAGGTACAGAATGCTTGGAGCAAAATTCACTAAAAGGGGAAAGTCTTGCTAGGAAAAAGCAACAACAAGGCCTTTGATCCCTATGTGGCGTGGGTCCGAGCAAGAGCCACCAAGTTTCTAATGCCGTTTCCTGCAGTGGAACCATTGTATCCTCCCGTGTACAAAGAGCCTACCACGGTTGATATTCAGAAGTTCAACCAGGTACTCCAAGAGAAGGAAGAGCTACGAAAAGCCAACAAAGAGTTGGAGAAAGAGATTGCTCAACTTCGGAGAGAAAAGAACGAAGTCGTACACACCTGTAAGAAGCAGACAGAGATGATCAACCACCTGGGAGCTAATCTGACCAAAGAGACTGATTCTAGAGAATGCCTTGGGTTGGACCTGAAGTCAGTACATGGCGTGTTGACCACCAAGAAGCAGGAGCTGGATAGGGCATACTGAAAGTTGACCCAGTACGAGAAGTTGTGGAACAACACTTTGACTAGCCATAAAGAGTGGGAAGAAAAGCTGAAGCAACAGATAGCCCAGTTGGAGGCTCAGATTTAAGTCGAAGACAAGAAAATAGAGGCTGAAGCCTCACTGCGATGAGATGTCCAGCATAAGTTGGTTGAGACCAAAGCAAACCTGATGGATTGTCAACTCCGAGCTGATGCTAAGAGGAGTAGAGTCGAGAACAGTTCTGAAGAAGGTGTTTTAGGAGCGTTGCCGAGAACCTCCCAGATATCATCAGGCAGAGGGATCTGCTAATCCAGGGTCTGCTTACTCAGCCGGATCATCCCGCTACAAAGAAGTTGTTAGAAGATTTCTGTGCCCGTGGCCGCACCTGATCTCTTTGTATTTTCTTTGTACCTTTTATGCATTGATATGCTGATCACCACCAGGCCTGTTGGTTGGGGTCATGCCTTGTTGCTTCAGTTGTATGTGATTACAGTTGTATGCTACCCGCGCGGGTTTTTCCAGATAAATATATGAGGATTTCTTTCCATGATTGGATGTTAGACTTTATTTGTCTCGGAAACTAGGATTGGGGAGGAATCTCCCCAAGGCACAAACACACGTATGCATTTACATGAATCATTTGCATGACAGGTCCTTGTCCATTTCTCTAACCCTTTGTGTATGCAGGTTGTTTCAGGATTGACTGAAGACCGATCCATCGATACTCGACCAAAGCGAATCAAGCTAGATCAATGGAACAAGTGCAGACTGACATCCAGGAACTCCAAGAGAGGATGAACCGCTTCATGGAGCTCATGCAAGTGGTCGCTAACGGCCAAGACCAGCTCAAAACCTTGGTGCAGCCACTAATCTCAAGGGTTGACAACAACAGTGTGCTTCATGGTGGGAACACTCCAAAGCCCCCACTTGTTGAGACCCCACAGAATGGCATCCCTGTGACAGGAGGGAATGGAAGTGGTAACGGCAATGTGGTCACTAACATCAGTCTTAATGGAAATACGACTGGCGTCGGTAACGGTAACTTTGTAGCCAATGGCAATGCTGGGATATGCCATGACAATACTGGAGGAACTGGTAATGTAGGGAATGTTGGTGATGGGAATCTGTATGGTATTGATAATGCTAGATTTGCTGCTGGCAATGGCAATCAGCCATGGCTAGAGGATCACCAAGAAGACTTGTTCTCGCAGAAGGGAGCTGAGGGCAAATTGAATGCTGAGGCCCGTCTGAGGTTTAAAGCGCTCGAGGACAAAATGAAGAGTTTTGAGAACTTAAACACTATGGGTGTCGACATGACTAAACTGGGATTGATTCCTAATTTCAAGGTGCCTCCCAAATTTAAAGTACCCGACTTTGAGAAATACAAGGCCACCACTTGCCCTCGTGTCCATCTAAGGTAGTACTACCAAAAGATGTCCGCTCACTCTGAAGATGAGAAGCTGCTGATGCACTTCTTCCAGGAAAGCCTGTCCGGCCCGTCCTTGGAATGGTATATGGGTTTGGAACCCACCAGTGTACGTACTTGGAAAGAACTTGCTGAGGCCTTTGTACACCATTATCAGTATAACAGTGACTTGGCTCCTAACCGGGTTCAACTACAGAACTTGTCTCAGAAGAACAATGAGGGGTTCAAAGAGTACGCCCAGAGGTGGCGTGAACTGGCAGCTAGAGTTCAGCCGCCGATGGTTGAACGAGAGCTTGTTGAGATATTTGTAGCCACTCTTCCGGGGGTTTATTACGAGAAATTGGTCAGTGGTATGTCAGGGAGTTTCTCCGATCTCATCATTACTGGCGAGCATGTTGAAAATGGAATTAAACTGGGAAAAATTCAGGGTGTTGATCTATCCTCAGCTGGAGGAGGAAAGAAACCATACAGTAGCAAGAGGCGTGAAGGAGAGACGAGCACAGTGTCTAACGCTCGAAGGAAAGGTAAGGGCCAGCGCCAACAGGTTGCTAGCATAACCATCCCTGCTGTCCAACAACCTCAGCAGCAGAAGCAGTAAAATCAGCAAAGGTGCATGAGGTACCAGAACAAAAAACCTCTGGCAAATCGTCATCTTGAGACACCGCCGATGTCATATGCTCAGCTATTACAAACTTTGCTTCAGTTACAGCTAGTGCAGAAGAGAACCCTGGCTCCCTTGACAGGGACACCTCCACAGGGCTATGATGCGAATGCAAGATGTGATTTTCACTCGGGGGCACCTGGCCACTCGATTGAAAACTGTAAGGCATTTAAGCACAAGGTGCAAGATATGGTCGACGCTAAAATCATCAATTTTTCTGATAATGTGTCGAACGTCACAAAGAACCCTATGCCGAACCATGGGGGAGATGGGGTGAATGCCATTATTGAAGAAGACTCAGATTTATTGACTGATGTCAAGGACCTGAGAACACCACTTGGCTTTGTTAAAGCCAAGCTGATGAAGAGAGGCATCTTTCCGGGCTGTGGAGAATTGTGTATGGATTGTGCGATCCGTTCAGACGGCTGTGAACAACTGATAATGGGGATTCAGAGTCTGATGACCGAAGGAATCTTGCAGTTTAGCCGGAGGGCTGAATAGAGGTTTGGAGAGGTAATGCTGAAACAGGATGATGAAGTTTCCACCATCACCATCCCTCGCAAGACAATAACCATTTCTACATCCAGGCCACCCATGATTACCATCACAAGGGTCGGGCCTATACCATTTGAAAGCACCAACGCTGTCCCATGGCACTATGGGGAAGACGTCTACTGCAACAGATAGAAATTAGAGTTGGAGCCATCTGGGCAGTCTGTGGGCAACCTAGTGGGAACTGGAGGAATCACACGTAGCGGAAGAGTATTTGCTCCACCAGAGGTTGTGGCTGACAAAACTGACAAGGCTGAGAAAGCTGATAAGGGAAAGAGTAAGGTCGTTGAGGAAACCTCTCGTGAGGTAGAGAATGACTTACTTGTAAAGGACGCTGAAGAATTCATGAGGTTGATCAAGAAGAGTGATTATAAGATCGTTGATCATCTTCATCAAACACCGTCGAAAATCTCTATTCTGAATTTGTTGCTGTGTTCTGAGGCCCATCGTAACGCGCTGCTGAAGGTGCTGAATGCAGCGTATGTGCCACAAGAGATCTCTGCCAACCAACTGGATGGGGTAGTGGCCCATGTGAATGCTGGGAACGGGTTAGGGTTTACCGATCTAGAGTTGACGCCGAAGGGAAGAAACCACAACAACGCCTTGCATATCTCGATAGAATGTAGGGGAACAATTATGTCCCATGTGTTGGTGGACACAGGATCATCGCTGAATGTTCTCCCGAAGAAAGCTCTGATGAAGCTGGATACGAGGGGGCTAATTTTCACACCCAGTGACCTGGTTGTAAAAGCTTTCGACGGAACCAAGCGTCATGTCTTTGGAGAGGTAACTCTACCCATCCAAGTTGGGCCGGAAACTTTCGACGCAGTCTTCTACATCATGGATATCATGCCAGCCTATAGCTGTCTGTTAGGCCGACCATGGATCCATTCTGCTGGTGCAGTGACCTCCACATTGCACCAGAATCTGAAGTATGCTGTGGGGGGCAGCATCGTGACTATCTGTGGTGAAGAAGACATAATGGTGAGCCATTTGTCGTCTTTCAAATATGTTGAGGTGGATGGCGAGATCCACAAAACCTTGTGTCAGGCATTCGAAGCTGTTAAGGTCAAAGATGTGACTCTAGTAGTGATTGAGAAACCGGAGATGACTCTCTCTTCCTTCAAGGAAGCTCGGGCTGTTGTTCAAGCTGGCTCTGCCCCAGGCTAGGGGCAAGTTCTGGAGATCCCTAACAAGCAGGATAAGTTTGGGTTAGGGTACTCTCCTGCTGCTGATGCTTCCTGTAACGCCCGTTTTATTTTGATTAAATTCAATTATGACTTTGCTATGTCTCGTTGCGTCGTAGTCGTAGTTGAGTATGTGTTTAGATCGAAGGAAGGAATTGAATCGGTCGAATTATCGGGAAAAAGTGTAAAATTCCGTAGCGGTTTTAGGAAACTTCGAAAAATCATATCTCTTGATCCGTAAGTCGGATTTGACCCCGTTCGAAGCGTTAGAAAGCTAAAGATATGTTCTATCTAGAAAAAAATTGAATTTTTCTGATGACGATCGTCATGGACTTTCCACGATCGTCACGACCGTGACGCTCGTCATGGACTTGCCACGACTGTCATAGTAACGAAATTCAGTTAAATGCAGAATTTGGACGTGGCTGAGAGTTGGTAGCAAAAATACATTCCCGTAGACTCTTTTACCCTCAATTACACCATTTGGGGAAAAGAAAGACTGAAAAGAGAAGTTACGTATTGAGGGAAGTTGAGAGCAAAGAATCAACCACCGGCGAATTTGGAGGATTTCTGCAGAAAAGTCACCGTAGAGCGGAAGCGGAACCGGAGTGCGTGGAATTGACCTCAATTCTAAGGTAAGGGTGGGGTTCAATTCTATAACCGGGAGTATGATCGAATTCATGTAGGAATCGAGTCATAGGTATAGTTTCGTTAATTGATAAATGTTAGGGAAAAGGTTTCTATGTAGGAATGAATGTGTTATATCGTGAGTTTAATATAATGTTGTACGATTGCCCTAATGGGACAAGAGAATTGCTCTGTAGATAATTTAGTAAGTGAAGGTTATGATGTGCTCTTACGGCAACGTTCGAGTCCTTAATTGTTGAACTGATGTTGATGTTATACCTGTATAGGAATAGCCGTTTTGTATGAACACTTTGAGTTCCTATTTGTTGGTACGATGTTGTAATGTTCCTTTACATGAACAGTCGTAAATGTTGAAATCATGTTGTTATTGTTCCCGTATGTGAACGGGTAGGAAGTGATGGTTGTATGAGTGGTATGATGTTATGATGCTCTGTTATGGACATTCTGGTTGTAGGCGTAATGCCTTGTTATATTGTTGTTATGGTTGTGTTGTAGTCCATAATAGATGCATTTCATGGCATAGCATTTGGCCTGGATTGGCGACGGTTGTGCCTGTATTGGCGTTATTTGGAGTGTTGGCTCCTAGATGGGTTCGGGGTGTTGGCCCTGTCCTGAGTTTTGGAGTGTTGGCTCCTAGATGGGTTTGGGGTGTTGGCTCATATCCCGAGTTTTGGAGTGTTGGCTCCTAAATGGTACCACATGCATGTGCACAGCTGAGTCGCATTGTTGAGTCGCATGAAGTCGCATAATTACGCTAGTTGTATGTTAATGTTGTTTATGTGAGATATGGATTACTCGCAGTTGTTGTCGATGATGTTTATGATTTCGAAACCTATAATGCTGTGATGAGTTTTCGGCATGTTTTCTATCATGCTTTATGTTATATTATTGATATCTCACCCTTTTCCGTTGTATGTTACCTCCTCTGGTGGTAATTTGCAGGTAGTCAGGAATAGAGCGTAGTTCCCGTTAAGGTGTCGTTGGTCGCTCTGATACGTAGCACTCTTGGGGGGATGGAAGATTGCTGTTATTATTTTAGTCGATGTTATTGTTGATTGAACTTGTTACGATGTTTTTATTAAATTGTTTTAAGAGAACATGTTGTATACTTTATCGAACTTCCACCGGAAGTAATGACGAGTTGTTTTATGATTAAATGGTTAAGTAATACATTGGTGATTGTTCATCCAATTCCATGCTACGTATGATATTTGCAAGTTGTTGCATAATGATTGTTGTCTGTCAGGTTGAAGTGTAACATCTCTGATATGAGGAATTTTGTCCGTGTGACGACCGTCATGCAGTCAATGTTTGCGCTGCTGCGCTTTGTTTGCTATATGAATTGTTGTTTTTCCTGTTATCCGCAAGTTTATATTTGGGGTGTTACATTAGTGGTATCAGAGCAGGTCGGTCCATCCGGCCAAGTTGTCTAGTGTCGTCGAGTCAGTCGTCGTGCCTAACACTAGAGTCTCGTTAATTATGAAATCTGACTGTTGGTTGTTGCAGCTTAAGTGAAATGGCTGGGAGGAATGATGCTGCAATTGCTGCTGCTCTGCAAGCTTTAGCTAATGCTATAGAACATTAGCCGGATCCTGCTGGAGATGCTGGGTCTCGCAGTTTGGCAATGTTTCAATGGGAGAATCCGCCTACCTTCAAGGGTAAGCATGATCCTGATGGTGCATTGGAGTGGTTAAAGGAAATGGAGCGAATCTTTCGTGTGATGGATTGTACTCTAGCACAGAAGGTCCGTTATGGGACTCATATGTTAACAGTCGAAGCTGATGACTGGTGGCTAGAGACCCGTCCAGTGTTGGAAGCTGCAGGTGAAGAAGTTACTTGGAATGTATTCCGTAGGGAATTTCTGAAGAAGTATTACCCGAAAGATGTTCGTGGTAAGAAAGAGATTGAATTTCTTGAACTGAAGCAAGGAGACAGATCTGTTACTGAGTATGCGGCGAAGTTCAAGGAGTTGGCTAAGTTTTACCCGCACTACAGCGCAGAGACTGCTGAATTCTATAAATGTATCAAGTTTGAGAACGGATTGAAGTCTGAAATCAAGAAAGAAATCGGGTATCAGAAGATCCGTGTCTTTGATTCATTGGTTGAAAGCTGTAGGATTTATGAAGAGGATAGCAATGCTCATTACAAGTTGGTGAGTGAGAGGAGAGGCAAATCACAGCAGAGTCGTGGTAAGCCTTATGATCCTCCAGCTGGCAAAGGGAAACAGAAAGTAGCTGACGACCGGAAAGCTAGTAGGGGAGATGCTCCTGCTGGTATTGTTTGCTATAAGTGCGGAAGGCCAGGTCACAAGAGTAACGTATGTAATTCTGGATCATTGAAATGTTACCGTTGCGGAGAGTTGGGACACACTGTTGCTGAGTGCAAACGCAAAGGAATGGTTTGTTTCAACTGCGGTGAAGAGGGACACCTGTGAGACAAGTGTCAGAAGCCTAAGAAGGAACAGAATGGCGGAAGAGTGTTCGCGCTATCTGGGACTCAGACATCCAGTGATGACAAATTGATTGAAGGTACTTGTTTCATTAATGGTAGTCCTTTACTTGCTATTATTGACACTGGCGCGTCTCATTGCTTTATTACTACGGATTGTGTTAAACGTTTGGGTCTTATGTTGTCACACATGAGTGGAGAGATGGTAGTTGAGACCCCAGCTAAGGGATCGGTAACTACGTCTCTTGTGTGTTTGAAATGTCCTCTGTCGATGTTTGATAGAGATTTCCTGGTTGAATTAGTCTGTTTGCCACTAAGTGGGATAGACATAATTTTGGGTATGAACTGGTTAGAGTATAATTGCGTTCATATTAATTGCTTTGATAAGTCGGTGAGATTCTCTACTCCTGAGGAGGAGGGAGCGCGTTGGGTAACTACCAAACAGATGAAGCAGATATTGCTAGAAGATGCTCAGGTGTTTGCGTTGGTGGCATCATTATCCATTGAGAATCAAGCGATAATTGATGAATTGAAAGTTGTTTGTGATTTCCCTGAGGTGTTTCCAGATGAAATTCCTGAAGTTCCTCCGGAACTGGAAATTGAATTTTCTATTGATCTTGTACTCGGTACCAGACTCGTGTCTATGGCACCGTACAGGATGTCTGCATCTGAATTGGCAGAGTTGAAGAAACAGTTGGAAGACTTACTTGAGAAGAAGTTCGTTAGACCAAATGTATCACCGTGGAGAGCTCCGGTATTGTTAGTGAAGAAGAAGGATGGCAGTATGAGGTTGTGTATTGACTACCGACAACTGAACAAAGTTACGATTAAGAACAAATACCCGCTTCCGAGAATTAATGACTTGATGGATCAATTGGTTGGAGCGCGAGTGTTTAGTAAAATTGATTTGAGGTCGGGGTATCACCAGATTAAGGTAAAAGATGACGATGTTCAGAAAACTGCGTTCAGAACCAGGTATGGACACTATGAGTTTACGGTAATGCCTTTTGGCGTTACTAATGCGCCGGGAGTTTTCATGGAATACATGAAACGTATCTTCCATGAGTATTTGGATCGGTTCGTGGTAGTATTCATTGATGATATCCTAATTTATTCGAAGTCGAAGGAGGAGCATGTTGAGCACTTGAGATTAGTGCTGCAAGTGTTGAAAGAAAGGAAGTTGTTTGCGAAACTGTCGAAATGTGACTTTTGGTTGGAGGAAGTCAGCTTTTTGGGTCATGTTATATCAGGTGATGGAATTGCCGTAGATCCATCTAAGGTTGATGCCGTGTTGAAATGGGAAACTCCGAAGTCGGCAACGGAGATTAGAAGCTTTTTGGGACTTGCTGGTTATTATAGAAGGTTTATTGAAGGTTTTTCTAAGTTGGCCCTTCCGTTAACTAAGTTGACTTGTAAAGGGAAGACTTTTGTATGGGATGCTCAATGCGAAGCAGGTTTTACGGAGTTAAAGAAAAGGTTGACGTCTGCTCCGGTGTTGATCTTGCCTAACGCAGAAGAACCGTTTGTTCTATACTGTGATGCTTCTAAGTTTGGTTTAGGAGGATTACTCATGCAGAATAATAAAGTAGTTGCGAATACCTCCAGACAGCTGAGAGTCCATGAGAAGAATTATCCCACGCACGATTTAGAACTTGTTGCCGTTGTTTTTGTGCTGAAGATTTGGAGACATTATCTGTATGGCTCGAGATTCGAAGTGTTCAGCGACCATAAGAGTTTGAAATACTTGTTTGACCAAAAAGAGCTGAACATGAGGCAACGAAGGTGGCTAGAGTTGTTAAAGGATTATGATTTTGGGTTACATTACCATCCGGGAAAAGCTAATGTTGTAGCTGATGCCTTTGTTAGACTATGGCACGGATCTAGAAGGGGGGGGGGGGGGTTGAATAGATCCCCAATTAAAATTTGAGTCGGCGCTACCAATTTAAAATTGGTTTTAAAAATGTTTTAAGTGCGGAAGCGGCCGAGGAAAAATATAGTCTAAAACGAACGGTTATTGGAAAACCGGATATACGTAAGCCTATGGGTTAATGACAATTCGGAAAAATAGAATCACAACACAAACTACACTTATCAATTATTTACTTCAGTTGTAAGGATTCCTAGTTCCAATGATTCAAAATCAAACCAAAACAAGATACACAAGTAAGATAATTTTGGTTCAAGCAATATGTCAAACACTTGGCGTGCAAAAACACTCCAAGTGATGTTTATGTTGAGTAAGTGATTTCAACCAGCCTAGTACAATGTATTGTTGTACTTTAGAGTTAAAAACAAAGTTTTAACCTCTTACTCAATTGATATCACAATTTTGACAATAGAGCTTACACAAAAATTACTTATTTGAGCTGTAACGTAAATGCTGAAAATAGAGAAGACAAGTAATTTGGTGAGGCAGTTCCCCCGTCATCCTCGCTTCGGGGTACGTCTGCCCTCAATTCTAAAACTAAAATTGAGATATATTGTATAGATATCACCTGTTTGAATGAACAGTTTATACAAGGATTGAGCAGCAAATATACAACAAAAATCTCAATGTGTTGAAAGTTGCCTTCACTCCTTGCCCCTTGATTCAAGCTGAATCAAGTTCTTCGATTTATGTTGATGGACCTCCGACTCCAACCACCTTATTGAAGAACACGTTGTTGTTCAAACCTTTGGCTCCGGCTGCTCTCAACAGCACCAAATCGAACCCGAGATCTTCCCTTCAAAATCACTGAATCCGCTACTAGACTTGTGAAGACCACCTCTTCACAATCACCTTCGCTTGATTGATCGTTGATGAAGAATCTCGTCCAAAAACCCCCAAAATTCGAACCAATCTTGGAGGGCAAAACCCCAATGGTTTTATTCAAGAAAGAACCTGTCGCAATCTTCAACCCGAGCTTGATTCTCCAATCTAAGCCTCGAACCTTATCACCTTGAATCTCTCACAAATGCATTTCAAAAATGATTATGTGTAATTGAAATGTTGTGAGATGTTGAAGATGAAGATGATGAATCTTGGACACCTATTTCACTCTTTCTTGTTTTTGAACACATGAATCAAAAGAATATCAAATGTTAGTAGACACAAGTGTTTAAGCAAGTATATATAGTGCCAACATAATTCAGGACATAACAATATTTCAAATATGAGAGGGAAGTATTTTAAAACAGATTTTCCGCGCGAACGGTCGACCATAACAGGTCTGTGCGTCGATGCATGGCCTGTGCTGTTTTGGGTTTCTGGAAATTTCATCAGTGTGCGTCGACCATACAGTCGGCGTGCGCTGACCTGTTGAAATCCATTTCCTTTGTGCACCGACCCTATGGTCGACCCATGCCCATGCGCGCTGACCTGCTGGAATGTCATTCCTTCATGCGCTGACCCTATGGTCGACGCATGCTTTGTGCGCTGACTGATTTGGACCTTTTTGATGAATACGCCGACCCTATGTCCTGCAAGCGTTGCATCTGGTTTAGTGGATCTGGAATTCATACTTTCCAGTCTATCCGGGGAATTTGTCATCATCGAAACCTGCATTAACCAATGTCTTGCAGACTTGTGTGATATGTGGCGATTTGCCTCCACAGCCTTAAGCCGCAAGACTTTGCATATGTCAGCAATGATGGCTAAAGAATTAGAGTTGACTGAGCAATTCAGAGATCTGAGTTTAGTTTGTGAAGTAACACCGAAGAGTGTAAAGTTGGGCATGTTAAAGATTAATAATGATTTTCTGGACAGCATTAGAGAAGCTCAGAAATTAGATGTGAAGTTGGTGGATTTAATTCCTGGAGTAGATCATGCGGAAGATAATGATTATCAGTTGGATGCGCAAGGAGTGTTGAGATTTCGTGGTCGTATTTGCATTCCTAATAATGCAGATGTGAAGAAAGCAATTCTGGAAGAGAGTCACAGAAGTAAGTTGAGTATTCATCCAGGAGCGACGAAAATGTATAATGATTTGAAGAATCTGTTTTGGTGGCCTGGTAAGAGAGTCACAGAAGTAAGTTGTATATGCATGTTTGACTTGCCAGAAGTCGAAAGTTGAGAATCAGAAACCTGCTTGGTTGATGCAACCGTTAGAAATTCCAGAATGGAAATGGGACAACATTTCAATGGACTTTGTAACGGGTTTGCCGAACACTTTGAGAGGATGTGATTCTATTTGGGTGATTGTTGATAGGCTTACAAAGTCAGCTCACTTTATTCCTATTAACATCACATTTCCAGTATCGAAGTTGGCAGAGATTTATGTTAGAATGGTTGTTAAGTTGCATGGTGTTCCGTTGTGTATTATGTCGGATAGAGATCCGCGGTTTACTTCTGAGTTTTGGAAGAGTCTGCAAGAGGCTTTGGGTTCTAAGTTGAGGTTGAGTTCAGCATACCATCCTCAAACAGATGGTCAGACTGAACAGACTATTCAGTTTTTAGAAGATTTGCTGAGAGCATGTGTACTTGAGGAAGGTGGTTCGTGGGATACATACCTTCCGTTGATAGAGTTTACTTATGATAACAATTATCACTCTAGTATCGGAATGGCACCATTCGAAGCTTTGTATGGTCGGCAGTGTAGGACTCCGTTGTGTTGGTATGAATCGGGAGAGAGTGTGGTACTCGGACCGGAGATTGTTCGAGAGACTACCGAGAAGGTGAAGTTAATTCGAGAAAAGATGAAAGCTTCACAGAGTAGGCAAAAAAGTTATCATGATAAGCGCAAGAAGGATTTAGAATTTGAAGCTGGAGATCATGTATTTTTGAGAGTCACGCCTGTGACCGGTGTTGGTAGAGATTTGAAATCTAAGAAGCTTACTCCTCGTTTCATTGGTCCGTATCAGATATTAGACAGTGTTGGAAAGGTGGCATATCTGTCGCACCTCGAAAAATCACGGAGACATTTCGGAGAACGCGACCCTCGCGCAAAAGGCGCGGAAATGCGGTTCGACAGAGTCGCCACCGAACTTTATTTATCCCGAATAAACGGGAGAGGAAAATATCGAGAAAATCTCTTAAAACGAAAGGATAGGAACAGGGCTGTCGCAACCATGTTCCGGGTTCGGGAGTCGGTTACGTGAGGAGAAGGTATTAGCACCCTTTACGTCCGTCGTACTCGACGGGAACCTCTTAAGGTAATTGTGGGGAGTGTTTTTTAGGTTTACTTGTTTTTCTTCTCGATGATAAAGGTATAATTGGTAGGGTAAAAGGTTAAAGATGCTAGGGGAGATGGGTAGTTAGAGAATAGGGTGCTCGCCAAGGATTAGAGCCCTTGTGCCTACGTATGCTCATTCGGACGAGAATGAGAAATCAGAGCTTCGTAGTTCGACTACGGGAAAGGATGGGGGATGGACGAAATAATGGAGGAAGATAGAAGTGTGCTCGCCAAGATCATCGCAATCTTGTGCCTACGTATCTTATATTCAAGCATGAATAAAGAATCAGAGCGTCCGTAGTTTGTGGTAACAACCACGAAATGATGAGGTTTGAAAAGGGTTAAAGTTTGAGTTTAAGACGAAAGAGTGACTGACAAGTAACCCAAAAGCGTGCCTCAAGAGCTTGTCACTCAAGAATTTAAGGAATGCGAGATCCCAAGAACTCGATTCTTTCGGAAATTGGGTTAATAGGTTGAAGATAAGGAGTTGGATGTTTTGAAATCGAAAGAATGAACTAATAACAACTCAAGGGCGCGCCTCGAGAGTTACTCATTCGAGTATTCAAAGAATGCTAGATTCTAAGAATATCCCGCTTTCGTAAGTTTAAAAAACGTTTGTAGAAAGATCGAGTCGAAAATGGAATGTGAGGAGAAAAGGAAGTTATTTTTGAAATGGCTCGACGACGTGTCGAGGATTTGTTTGAAAATGGAATCGTCTTGACGACGTGTCAAGGGTTAAGATTGTGAGAAATGATATTGGTCCCTATGGGTGCCTCCAATATCGACACCACGAGGAATTGTGAGGTGTGTGCGAAATGTGGGTTACGAATGCGTACGAGCACTCGACTTAGGAGAACGTTGGAAAATGTTTGAGTTTTAAAAAGTCGAAAAGTTGAGTGAATAACAACTCAAGAGCGTGTCTCGAGAATTATTCACTCGAAAATTCAAGGAATGCTAGATTCTAAGAACCTCTTTCTTTCGAGGTTTGAATCAAGAAAGATGTTGAGAAAGCGTTTGAAAAAGTCAAAAGATTGAGTGAATAATAACTCAAGAGCGTGCCTCGAGAACTATTCACTCGAAAATTCAAGGAATGCTAGATTCTAAGAATCTCCTTCTTTCGAGGTTTGAATCGAAAAAATGTTGAGAAAAATAATTTAAAAAATCGAAAGATTGAGTGAATAACAACTCAATAGCGTGCCTCGAGAATTATTCACTCGAAAATCCAAGGAATGCTAGATTCCAAGAACCTCCTTCTTTCGAAGTTTGATCGAGAAAATGTTTGAAAAAAGTCAAAAGATTGAGTGAGTAATAACTCAAGAGCATGCCTCGAGAATTATTCACTCGAAGATCCAAGGAATTCTAGATTCCAAGAACCTCCTTCTTTTGGAGTTTTAATTGAGAAAAATGGTTTTAAAATGGTTTGAAGTGAAATGCGGTATGAAAATAATTTGAGAATACATATTAACATAAATTAATTAGTTTTCTTTAAATAAAATGATTAGAATTGCAATACATACGTATCATGCTATACTACCTACGATATATATTGACAAAACAAAAACTACATGGGAGAAACCTAATCCAAATTGAAGAGAAAGAAACGGGTACTAAAATTGCAATCTCATAAAATTGACGAGAAAGAAAGAAAAGAATGTAATCCAAATGCTAGGATTCTACTTTACTTTTCCTTAATTAAGTTAACATTGCAATATGAAGTGAGACAAGAAATCTTCATTAATTCTAAATTAATTCTAACATTCCATCTAAATTATGACATGTAAAAAAAAAGAATTAACAAATCAATTGAACCAAAATTGGTTCTGCATTATAGCAGCATATGAATTTAAAGGAGATATTTCAATCATTTTGCTTCGGTGCCATCACCTCACCTCACCGACAAACGACATTACCGCTTCACCCGCAAACAAGAATCAATAATATTGAAAACACAAACCACCAGAGACCCAAACACGGAGTGAGCTCAAAACGAAATGAGCTGCGAACTTTCTCTAAGAGTCACCATAATTCAAAATAGAGGAACAAAAGGATATAGCAGCAGTGATACAATCATAAAATCTATTTGTAAAAAACTTATAATCGCCACTTTGAATGAGCTTAGATCTCGAAATTTTAACACAATCTGACAGAACTAAAACCATGCAAGAAAATCCAAGATATGAATATGATAAAATCCAATAGAAAAGCCCGAATATTAACGACGTCACGTCGGATATTTGGTAAAGTTAAAAAACAAACCACAAACCAATGGAAATTTGAGACAGAATGTTATACAAGTGAATTAATCAATGGAAGATGCAAGCATGCTCATGTTGCTCAAGTTATTACAATGATTCACACCTAAACACAAACTAATGGAAATGATAAACAAGTGCAAACTGATGAGCATTCAATCAACAACGCCAACATAAAGTAACCACACTGCAAATAAGAAAACAACACACAATTGATGATCCACAAGAATAAAGTTACAGTCCCACACAAACGGCCAATCAAGCGAGATCATTCCAAAATAGAGTTAAAGCGATGAGGCACCACACTTGGCATGTACAAGGTGCGGAAATAAAACAAAGTTACGACATTACCGACTAAACTAAAAAATGGTGTTTTTATTGATGAGAATGGAAAGAAAAAAAATGCAGAAAGATAACATTTCTCACGTATAAAGCGGTAGATCATAATTGAAATAATGCTATAAACTGACAATATATCATTAATCGAAACCATAATATTCCACTCGGCGAGCCAATAACGCACTATCGATTGAATACAAGCAGTAAAACGAATACACAACTAAGGAAACAAAACTCAAACAGCAACCATGTTTCTGTGGAGTATCATAACAATAATAACATGTTGTCCAAATGCTCTGCTCACAAAGATGATATCACAATATTCATGACAGAAGGTTATATAAAGTTAATATGCATGACTTAGGCACACGGTTATACCAATGCATCAACTCAGAACACTTTAAACTTTAACAAACTAAAAACAACAAGATGATTACACGAAGCGTGGTCCATTAAACAAATAAGCTCATAGTGCTGTAAAAAAATGCATGCATACGGACCAAAACTTGAACCCGGATAATCAACATCAATAACACCCTGAATTGTTCGCACATAAAACTTGGCAGTGAGTACATCAACCTGCGCTCATTTAACTTAACGCCGTAAAACCGAAATGTGCCTTAAATACCACAGTAACACAACATGTTATATTTACAAAGTAAGCACACACAGAAACTCCACAAGGATATTAAATGCACGTAGTAGCATAAGCGAACACATTGAAGCTCAACATGCGTTGATAAACAACAAACAACTCAATACTTGGTAAACCAAACATTAAACACAGTCGAGCTAAACCACAGATCATATACGTAACCAGAGCAATCCTAATATTCGAAGCAAAACCGAGAACCGAACCAAAAAAATAGATGATACCATATGTTTCACAAGACCAATTCATCACCACTGTAAACAACTAGTTCATATTAGCTACACTATACAAGGAGCATCAGGATCGAAATGAAATCGGAATCAGAACTAGCATGACAAAACCGAAAAAAGAGTTGCTTGAACCAATACCACAAAACCTGTTTTTAACTCAAGCACTACATATATGATTCTTGACAAATCATCTATCAGAACTAGCAATACAAAATCAGTTCTATCCAGAAACAAATCCAACCAACAACTTGTGTTAAGTTTGTGATAAATTTTCAAATAGAGACAAAATGGAACTTGCGAGGAAATGTACAGTCAAGGATAATAATAGCAGAACCTAATACCTTCTGTTGTATTTTCGCTTCTAAAAACTGGATTAATAATGAAAGATATACCCTTTAGCCTCGAATCTCTGTATTGACTTTGCGATGCCGAAACTTTTCCAAATTAGTGTATCATTCTGGTGTTTGCTGGATTCATAGAGGAGATACAAGGGTTTGTTCCTACTGGAGCTGTGAGCCATCACTGTAGACGTCGTTGTTACTTGAGTTTATTGCGAGATGCGACCTCTTTGTGATTTTGAGTTACGGAAGGCCACCGTAATTTGTTCTTGAAAGAGTACCTATCTCCGATGAAGGCTGGTGGAGCAAACGGAAGGTGCTTGCTGAAAATAATAGCGGTGAAGGTTATGATGGTAGAGTGTGATTAAAGGTGAGTTGAAGACGACGATGGTGGCAGATTTAGAGTGAGGAGAAAGTATTTTCGGATGAGTGTTTGAGGTTTGAAGGTGGTGGTGCATTTCACAGTGGTAAAAATGAGGGAATGAGAGAGGCAGTGAAGATTGTCGGTGACGAAAAAGGCTTGCTGAAAATGGGCGCCGTTTTGAGGTTTGATGGAAAAAGATGTCGATGATGATGATGGTGAGAGGGTAGATTCCGCAATTAGGGTTTAGAAAGGGTAATGAACAGTGCCCTTCTTACTCTGAATTTCCTCTTTTTAAATGCAATGAGAAACAAACCCTAACGGGCCACCAAACCAAACATGGGCCTTCCGCCCTTTACTTATGTCTTCAGCCTTCTTTTTTATTATTTTTTCTAACAATTCTTCAATTAGTTAATAAAACCCCATATGCTATTGGTATAAATTAATAAATACACTAACTAATTAACAAGATTAACTTAATAAATAAATATTAACAAATAACAATTAAATAAATATAAAAAAAAGTATTTAAAAATAAACTGAAATTTATAAAAAAGAAAAAATAATTACTAAAACAAATATATATTATTAGTAACGTTAAAAGAAAAAGCATAAGAAAATAATGTTCACAAAATGTTCTTAGGCCACGTATCACACCTTAATTGGTCAAAAAGATAAAGTTCTAAAAAATCAACCAATTGCGAGCAGACACGTGTCTAAATAACGATAAAATAAGCGGGCAATGTAAAACAAAAAATAAAATCGAAAAAGGTGAAAATAAATAAAAAATGGGTTGGACAAATTTAGGGTATGACAGATGCCCCTATCTAATTTGCTTAAACATGGGGAACTGAACTGCAGCATCGTTCATTCTCGAGGTAGAAGTTAATTAGATATGAAGAAGACCCTGAATTTGTCCGAAAAGAAAAGAAAATGACTGAGAACTGAAATACTGGAAAATATAAACCTCTGAATAAACTGTAAATAAAATGACAAAAGGTCGTCATCACCAAAAGGATGATGGGATGAAACGCACACGATTACTACCACCAAAAGGACGATAGAGCAACACACTCGCACAATCTGGCATTAATGACTACGCCAGACCCCCCACCAAAACGATGAAGGAGTGAAACTCACACCGGCCACTACCACCAAAAGGATGATATGACAAACACTATCGCACAATCTGACATTAATGACTATGATAGACCCCCCCCCACCAAAAGGATGACAGAGCGAAACACAAACAAATTATCGCACAATCTATCATTAATGACTATGATAGACCCCCCACCAAAAGGATGACGGAGCGAAACACAAACAAATTATCCCACAATCTATCATTAATGACTATGATAGACCCTCCACCAAAAGGATGACGGAGCGAAACACAAACAAATTATCGTACAATCTATCATTAATGACTATGATAGACCCACCACCAAAAGGATGACGGAGCGAAACAAAAACAAATTATCGCATAATCTATCATTAATGACTATGATAGACCCACCACCAAAAGGATGACGGAGCGAAACACACACACAAACGATATCGCACAATCTATCATTAATGACTATGATAGACCCACCACTAAAAGGATGACGGAGCGAAACACACACAAACGATATCGCACAATCTATCGTTAATGATCATGATAGACCCCCCACCAAAAGGATGACGGAGCGAAACACAAACAAACTATCGCACAATCTATCATTAATGACTATGATAGACCCCCCCACCAAAAGGATGACAGAGCGAAACACAAACAAACTATCGCACAATCTATCATTAATGACTATGATAGACCCCCACCAAAAGAATGACGAAGCGAAACACAAACATCGCACAATCTATCATTAATGACTATTATAGACCCCCCACCAAAAGGATGACGGAGCGAAACACACACACACAGGTTGATATCACCAAAATGATGATAGAACAACAAAAATTGAAGGTTACCATCACCCAAAAGGATGTAGGCTAGGTTGAACTGACGAGGTTCGACTATCACCAAAAGGATGATAGTAAGGCAATTGACAACGGTCACGCTTGCTGAATACAACTCATTAGGGAACACCCAAGAGGAAGATTGGATTGAAATGAATCAACGGGGTACGCCCACCGTCTTGCTTGGAAATCATAATTTTGTTGAGATGATTTCATGGTTACGCCCATGAAGTCTGAAGAGGATGCCCCTGACTGGGCTGAGTTTGTCTTGATGTCTTGTCTTGCTCAACAAAAGGCTGAACAACTTCATGAGGAACGCTCATGGTTTTACTGAAGATGCCCCTGCTTGGGCTGAATCTTGCACTAAACTTCTTGAATTTGCCCAATAAAAGGTTGAACAACTTCGTGAGGAAGGCCCACGGTCTTGAATGATATGCCCCTGACTGGGCCGTATGTTGATTTGAAAATCTGATCAACCACGAGGTTGAAATACATCATGGAAGATACCCATGGTCTTGAAAAAGATGCCCCTGACTGGGGCTGGATTTTGCCTTGATATCTTTAAATTTCGTGGGAGAAACCCACATTCTTGCGGAGGATGCCCATGACTGGGCTGATGATGGTCTTGGAAATCTTCGAGATTGATCCTGGACCTTGACTTACATATGCGGATGCTGAATGATAATGATGTTCCATAACGAATGGAAGTGCAAATGCAAATGCTAACGCGCGGAGATGCAAGAGCCGGGGAAGTATGATATGATTTGAGTATGCATATGATGCAAGATGCTTATTATAGTGAATGCAATGCGTATGATGCATATGATGCATACGGGTAATGGGAAATGCAAGTGGAGACGCCAGCGTGGTGGACTTTGAGTGGTTGCCAATGCGAATTAGACTTCGGGTGGTGGGAGGGATTGACTTCCTTGACACGCAGTTTTCTAAAGACGCCATGATTGACACAGGCGAAGATACTCTGGATGCCCCAAGTCTGGGTACTTGGTGATTTGTCGTGAATTTCTTTCAGAGAAGGTTGCCACTCTGCTTGATGGTCAGGACGACCTGGTCTTGCCCCAGTCGGAACTTGTTAATGGCTTGCCCCTGCTCGAGCTCTTGAATAATTTGCCCCAGCCTGTGGATTTTGAGGTAGTCTTGCTTCGTGACAGCCACTGGAAGTCAAGTTCCTTCTTGATTGCCCTTTGTCGAAATGTCTTTGAATACCTAGCACTGATTTGCAAATAAAATTGTACATTCATAGATGGTAATATTAATGCAAAGTTTGATGAAAGATTTCAAAAAGTGTCTTTTATTGAAGTGTCGTGATAGTGAAACGAATGGACTGTTAGTCCCAACATTATGCTAGTTTTGATTGGTGTGAAAGATATATCAAGAGAAATGACACCAATGCTGATGATTAGAAATCATGTGAGGAGTCAGGTTACGCAACCTTGCGATAATATGCTTTCAGAATAAACCTCGCCTCAATTAGGTCTTTCGAGGGTTATAACATGGTCTGCTTCGCGGTTATGAAACAAAGGATGTTAGGCTCAAAGTATGATTTGTACCCACCCCTTCTTCTTAATGATTTCCAGTCCTACGCTCAGTTAATTCTACACTTGTCTTGACGGTGTAAGCTTGAAGGTTCAAGGTTTGCTCAACGTAGCAGTCACCTTATTTTGATGGACGTCAGTGCCCCTTTGATTTGGGTGGCCACTGAATCTTATTTTGTTTTTGTTGAGGGTTTCGGGGTCCTCTTTTGTCTTTGTTTTTGATCCCTAACTTTTGCATGGATTGATTTTGCTTGTTAGATCCACCGGGATTATCTTGATTTTGCCTAAGTCCCCTCTGAGGTGTTTGACTTAGCAGGCTTTTGATTTTTTTTTGGATTTTGTTGGAGGATTGTGACTGCCACGTCATGAGTCATTGATAAACACTCGTCTTCTGGATTTTGCTTGTTGATTCGAGTGCGGGATTGGATTAACTGAACACTACCCTGCCTCAGATTGAGTATAAAGGGTTTGAATATCCGAAGGAAACTACTACTTCTAAGCTCAAAATGGTTTACTAGGGATTAAATCCTTATATCTCCGGTGTTTGGGGAATTAAAAACAATGCCTGTACATCATTGACGAGATTTTGTCCGAAAGCATACGGTTTGCAATTATGGGTATCTCGATTTCATCATCCTCCCTCAAATCATGATAAACAACAGTGGATAGTGTGAAATGAATAAATGTGTCGGTGATAAGTGAAAAATGAGTGAATACGACATAACTAATTCAAAACATGCATAAACAATACATTAATGAAAACCAAATACGAATGGCAATTGTTCAAAGCATACAATACTTAAACAGACAAAGGCAAAACATAAGAAATGCGAAATATGAAATGGCAAAATGAAGGCCTTCTTCGAGAAATGAACTTGACTCTGCTTGATCTGATGCTTGCACTAGTTGACTGGTGGCATCAGATTGTTGGTGACATTTGGTGACCTCCCATTGAAATTGATAGCATCCCTGTCGATCATGTCTTGAATTATGTGCTTGAAAGCTCTGCAGTCCTCAATGGTATGACCTGGAGTGCCCTTATGAAAATCACAATGAGCATTTGCATCGTAATCGGCAGGGATGACAGTTGGAGGGGCCAAATCTCTCGGAACAACAACTTTTTTCTCCATCAACTGAGCAAAGATTTTAGCATATGTCATTGGTAAACGATCAAAGACTCTATTTGGCCTCCATGTTCTCTGCTGACGCTGTGGACGAGTACCTTGTCGTTGTTGAGTAGCTTGCATTTATTGTTGCTGAGGAGGATATTGGTATCCTTGTTGATTGTAGGTTTGTTGCTGAGGAGCCTGTTGTTGTGGCATTTGAGCTTGCACTGCTTGAACAGCTGGCTGATAAGGCATTGGAGCATATTGCGCAGCAGCGACATACGGATACTGGTAGTAAGGGACTTGATAAGGCATAGGAGCGGGAGCTTGTTGAGAAGCTTGCCCTTTCTGCAAAGAGATGGCATTTGTTTCGCCCTCTTTCTTCTTGTATCCATTGAAAGGCTTCTTGGCATTGGCTTGGTTGTTAGAACCTCCTGGGATCTTTCCACTTTTCAACCCTTCTTCAATTCTCTCACCAACGATCACCAAGTCAGAGAATCCAGCGGAGACACTACCAATCAGCTTTTCATAGTACTGGCCTTGTAAAGTACCCATAAAGATGTCAATTAGTTCACAGTCAACCAGAGGTGGATGCACCCTTGCGGCTAGCTCTCTCCATCATTGCGCGTACTCCTTGAAAGATTCGCCATCCTTCTGAGTCATACTCTGAAGTTGAGTACGATTCGGAGCAAGATCGGTGTTGTACTTATACTGTTTGACAAATGCATCAGCTAGCTCGGCCCAAGTGCGCACACTGTTACGTTCCAGCTGCATATACCATTCGAGTGATGCCCCAGACAAACTGTCTTGGAAGCAATGAATCATGAGCTTTTCATCTCTGGCATAGGCAGCCATCTTGTGACAGTACATCTTTAGATGAATGTTTGGGCAACTGAGACCTTTGTACTTCGAGAATTCGGGCACCTTGAACTTAGGAGGAATGACAACATCAGGCACCAAGCACAATTCCAAAGCACTAAAAGAATTTGAACTGTGCCCCTCCATGGCTCGGAGTTTCTCGGCTAGATCTTGGCACATCTTCATGGCTTCTGAATCCTGAGCAGCAACAGGACTGGAAATGGGGATAGCAGCATGATAGTTCTGAACGTCGTCATAATGATCCATCAGGGTATCTTCGGTATGGGGAGCTGGGATCTGCACGACAGTAGGCTGAGCCTGCGGGATAGCTCCAACAGTAACTCCAGGCACTGGGATTAGCTGAGAAGTGTTTCCTTCGGCTACGTTATTGAAGTTCAACGGCATCCCATGAGGATTTGGAATTGGAACCAAAGGGATGGCAGTAGACCCTTGTCCTTGACCATTGTTGTTGACGACAGCAGCGGCTTCACGCTGTTCTTCCTCTCTTCTGGCCGCGAGGATGGCTTCGAGGATCTGGTCAATCTTTCCTTTCATAGAATCCAACTCTTCCCTGAAGGCAGCTTGCTCCTGCTGAATCTGCTCCATCATTCGTCTTGTATTAGCTCTAGTCGCGTACTGGTGTCGAGGAATCAGCTTGATTTACTGGAGAGGAAAGAACAAAGACATAAGATTCTGTTGAAGGACTGGAAATGCAAAATGCACAACATATGAAATGCAATGCAAATGATATGCAAGATGCAATGCAAGATACAAGATCCAGGATCACAAGATCACAATCAAACAATTTTGGAGCTGATAACTGTAACAGATACACAACCACAATTTCCGATAAAAAAAACTAACAGGTACAACCTATACGGGAAGATCTAAACATTCTACCCATAAACCCACTTACGGGATGGTTTCTACGTTTGGTTCCCAGGATCACGGACACTAGTCGTATTAGCGTCACGCAATAGGCTGGCTGTATTACGACGATAATGACGATAAGGTCTCTCCTGAGCGGGGTCCTCATGCTAGGCGCACAAGGAGCGAGTCCTTGGAGACTAACACTACACGACCACCCATATCGGAACTGGTTCTAACAAAAGGTTCCCAAAATCACGGACCCTTCATTAATCAAGTCGTGCAACAGGCTAGCTGTGTTACAATAAGATCTACGAATAGGTATCCTCTGGAGGAGCTTTCATGCTAGGCCCACAAGGAGCGAGTCCTTGGAGACTAACACTACTCAACTACCAATTCTAAACTATGTGTTCTCTCTGCTTTTACCAAAGCTCGGGTGTAGAGCTTTACTCATGATGTCATCCCAAGAACCAACAGGCAACCAAGATAACAAGCACAAATAAAATCCACAAGAGAACAAATACATAAACAAGAAGAAAACAACAAAAAAAAACACTCCTCACAAACCAAAAGATAGGCTCGACTCTCTCTTTGCATGGAGCAGTCCCGAGCAGAGTCGCCAGCTGTCGCACCTCGAAAAATCACGGAGACATTTCGGAGAACGCGACCCTCGCGCAAAAGGCGCGGAAATGCGGTTCGACAGAGTTGCCACCGAACTTTATTTATCCCGAATAAACGGGAGAGGAAAATATCGAGAAAATCTCTTAAAACGAAAGGATAGGAACAGGGCTGTCGCAACCATGTTCCGGGTTCGGGAGTCGGTTACGTGAGGAGAAGGTATTAGCACCCTTTACGTCCGTCGTACTCGACGGGAACCTCTTAAGGTAATTGTGGGGAGTGTTTTTTAGGTTTACTTGTTTTTCTTCTCGATGATAAAGGTATAATTGGTAGGGTAAAAGGTTAAAGATGCTAGGGAAGATGGGTAGTTAGAGAATAGGGTGCTCGCCAAGGATTAGAGCCCTTGTGCCTACGTATGCTCATTCGGACGAGAATGAGAAATCAGAGCTTCGTAGTTCGACTACGGGAAAGGATGGGGGATGGACGAAATAATGGAGGAAGATAGAAGTGTGCTCGCCAAGATCATCGCAATCTTGTGCCTACGTATCTTATATTCAAGCATGAATAAAGAATCAGAGCGTCCGTAGTTCGTGGTAACAACCACGAAATGATGAGGTTTGAAAAGGGTTAAAGTTTGAGTTTAAGACGAAAGAGTGACTGACAAGTAACCCAAAAGCGTGCCTCAAGAGCTTGTCACTCAAGAATTTAAGGAATGCGAGATCCCAAGAACTCGATTCTTTCGGAAATTGGGTTAATAGGTTGAAGATAAGGAGTTGGATGTTTTGAAATCGAAAGAATGAACTAATAACAACTCAAGGGCGTGCCTCGAGAGTTACTCATTCGAGTATTCAAAGAATGCTAGATTCTAAGAATATCCCGCTTTCGTAAGTTTAAAAAACGTTTGTAGAAAGATCGAGTCGAAAATGGAATGTGAGGAGAAAAGGAAGTTATTTTTGAAATGGCTCGACGACGTGTCGAGGATTTGTTTGAAAATGGAACCGTCTTGACGACGTGTCAAGGGTTAAGATTGTGAGAAATGATATTGGTCCCTATGGGTGCCTCCAATATCGACACCACGAGGAATTGTGAGGTGTGTGCGAAATGTGGGTTACGAATGCGTACGAGCACTCGACTTAGGAGAACGTTGGAAAATGTTTGAGTTTTAAAAAGTCGAAAAGTTGAGTGAATAACAACTCAAGAGCGTGTCTCGAGAATTATTCACTCGAAAATTCAAGGAATGCTAGATTCTAAGAACCTCTTTCTTTCGAGGTTTGAATCAAGAAAGATGTTGAGAAAGCGTTTGAAAAAGTCAAAAGATTGAGTGAATAATAACTCAAGAGCGTGCCTCGAGAACTATTCACTCGAAAATTCAAGGAATGCTAGATTCTAAGAATCTCCTTCTTTCGAGGTTTGAATCGAAAAAATGTTGAGAAAAATAATTTAAAAAATCGAAAGATTGAGTGAATAACAACTCAATAGCGTGCCTCGAGAATTATTCACTCGAAAATCCAAGGAATGCTAGATTCCAAGAACCTCCTTCTTTCGAAGTTTTATCGAGAAAATGTTTGAAAAAAGACAAAAGATTGAGTGAGTAATAACTCAAGAGCATGCCTCGAGAATTATTCACTCGAAGATCCAAGGAATTCTAGATTCCAAGAACCTCCTTCTTTTGGAGTTTTAATTGAGAAAAATGGTTTTAAAATGGTTTGAAGTGAAATGCGGTATGAAAATAATTTGAGAATACATATTAACATAAATTAATTAGTTTTCTTTAAATAAAATGATTAGAATTTCAATACATACGTATCATGCTATACTACCTACGATATATATTGACAAAACAAAAACTACATGGGAGAAACCTAATCCAAATTGAAGAGAAAGAAACGGGTACTAAAATTGCAATCTCATAAAATTGACGAGAAAGAAAGAAAAGAATGTAATCCAAATGCTAGGATTCTACTTTACTTTTCCTTAATTAAGTTAACATTGCAATATGAAGTGAGACAAGAAATCTTCATTAATTCTAAATTAATTCTAACATTCCATCTAAATTATGACATGTTGTTGCGGTGAAATTTGGATGTCAAGCTATTGATTAACTTGAATCTTAATTCATTTACAACCGGTCTTTGATTTATCCGAAGGAAAGGTTAAAGAAAGGAAAAACCTAAAAGGGAGAGATCTAAGGTTCGGGGGTTGGTTAAATTTAGGGAAGGTATTAGAACCCTAAACTTCCGTAGTACTCTACGGGAACCTTTTGTTTATTTTTTTTTATTTATTTCATTAATTATTTTGCTTTAGGGTATATACAAAGGATTGAAAATTAAAAAAGACCTAGGGGTTAATTCTAAGTTTACTCGGCAAGACATCGCATCTTGTGCCTACGTATCCTTACGGGAATGGAATCAGAGTAATCGTAGTTCCCCTCAAAAGGGAGGTTAGAAACGTCTTGACTGTGGCCAAGGTTTGTTCAGAGACTCCAATCTCTATGTTAAAAAATGTTAATTAAAATTAAAATAGGGTTAAATTAGGGATTCCACGCCGGAAAACCTTAAAACAAAGTACGATGACTCTTTTGGCCTAACACTAGGATAAAAGCAATTTTGCCCACGGCGGGACACCTAGGCTAAACAGGGTTTGATCCATTAAAGGGGTAAGGCTATTGACTCGGCGGCCAAAAGGCTGGACCTAATCCTTCGGAAGGATAAAACTGTAAAAAATGTGAAAATATGACAAATCATTATATGGAGGAATAATTAAAGTACAGAAATAAGAAAAGTAATAAAGGCAGAGGGTATAAAGAAACAAAGAAACATTTATGAAAACATGAAGAATATGAAAATATGTAATGACACTTAGAATGAAGTGAGGGAGGAAAATAGTGTGGGGCTGTGGCCACCACAAGCACATCTCAACCTCGAGCATGCACATGAAATGCCCAAAGAAAGAAAAGTAATAAAAGGTACATAAAATGACACGACAAACATCAAACATCAAGAGTTCCTTATGAAAAGGTTTTAATTTTTTAATATTTTAATTATAAAAAAAAAGGTCTTAATTTTTTAATATTTTAATTATAAAAAAAAGGTTTTAATTTTTTAATAAAAAATATTTAAGTTAAAATTATATAAAAAAAATTAAGTTTAAATTATAAAAAAAGTTTTTGGGGAAAAAGTCTTTTCAGTTTTTTTTTAGAACAAAAAAGGTTTTTCATCCTAAAAAAAAGCTTTTCAGTTTTTTGGGAAAAGGCTTTTCAGTTTTTTTGGTAAAAGGTTTTTGGGAACAAAAAAGTTTTTTTTCTTCGGAACAAAAAGGCTTTTCAGTTTTTAAAAAAGGTCTTACTAAAAAAAGGTTTTAATAATAAATAAAAAAAGGGTTTTGATTTTAAAAAAAGGTTTTGATAAAAAAGGGTTTTGATATTAAAATCTACGGACCT
Source organism: Lathyrus sativus (assembly GCA_963859935.3). Classification (NCBI taxonomy): domain Eukaryota; kingdom Viridiplantae; phylum Streptophyta; class Magnoliopsida; order Fabales; family Fabaceae; genus Lathyrus; species Lathyrus sativus. Next base: position 397,591,577 of record OZ012736.1, on the reverse strand, counting down.
AAACACACATGGAGATTAACATGGCAAAATATGCACATAAACATGAAAAAACAAAAGGTTTAATAATTTAACGGACCTAAACACATTAACATGGCAAAATATGCACATAAACATGAAAAAGCAAAAGGTTTAATAATTTAACGGACCTAAACACATTAACATGGCAAAATATGCACATAAACATGAAAAGGCAAAAGGTTTAGTAATTTAACCTACGAAGCGGAGGTTTGCTTCGGTAAATGTGAAAAAGGTTTGAATAAGGGAACACTGGAAAGCTTCAATCCTTCTGACGAGTTGTGGGAACGACCGCCTTTCTTCTCTGGGGATCTCCTTTGTTTCTCCCTTTCTCTCTCCTCTTTTCTGAAGAAAACCTTCTGACCCCCTTTTCAACAAGGCAACACATGTATATATAGGGAATAAATTAGGGTTAACAACAAATTGTCAATAATGTCCCTAAAGCCCATTTTAAAGCCCAAACTAAATAATTAGTTAAGAAAAAATAAAATTTAAATAATTTAAAATAAAAATAAAAACTAATAATCCTATTGATTCCTAAAATCAAAAATATTATAAAAAGAACAAAAAATTTTCTAATATTTTTTATTTTATGATTTTTTGGATATTTTTATGAATAATTTAGAAAAAAGTGAAAAAAAATAATATTTTAAAAAATGATTTAATTAAAATACGAAAATAATAATTAAATAATAATAAAAAACTATTTTTGTTATTTTTTTAATGAGAGATAGAAACATTTAGAGTAAAAATAATAAAAAACAAAAAGTGACTAAGGTGAGATTCGAACTCTCAACCTCTCACACTCACAACTCCTTACACATGTCCTCTTGCCAATTATGCCATTTTTACTTTTTAGAAAAAAAAATGCATGCCATATGATATTTACCTGCAAAAAGTCAAACGACTACACAAATTTGTTAGTAATTGATTAAATGCAATAAAAATGCAATGAAATGCGACGACAAATCTTAGGGCAAAATTTGGGGTATTACAGTTGCCCCTATTTAAATAACTTCACCGGGTGATTTGAGCAACGGAGACTCGAGAAATCATGGTGGAGGGATTTAAATACAGATAACCGAAAATTTTGCCTTTAGACGCAGTGCTATGCAATGATATGGACAAAACAAAACGAACTATAATGCTAAATATGATATGAATCTGATATGATGCATATGATGAAAATGACAAATGCACGGATACAGACGAAACAACGTCACAGGGGACGACCCATCGAGGAATTGCACTAGGGAAGAAGACATGTCATATCTGGAAGAACGTCGGGTAGACACGACACAGAATTGTTGATAGGTGCCAAGTAAATTAGAAATTGTCCGCAAGGTAAGACGCGGGTAAAACACGAGCTCAGGAGAAAAACGCAAATGGGGATAAAACACCCATGATGCCAAGTAAATAAATTTTGCCCACAAGGTAAGACGCGAGTAAAACACGACCTCAGGGAAAAAAAAAGTAAATGGGGGTAAAACACCATGATGTTAGGTAAACCCAGGAATATCTGGTAAACGGGGAATAAAACACCCGGGATAAAGGTACATGGGGGATAAAACACCCAAGGATAGAAGGTAAATGGGGAGTAAAGCACCCAAGATAGACATGTAAATGGGGAGTAAAGCACCCAGGATAGAAATGTAAATAGGGAGCAAAGCACCTAAGATAAAAATGTAAATGGGGAGTGAAGCACCCAGGATAGAAATGTAAATGGGGAGTAAAGCACCTAAGATAAAAAATGTAAATGGGGAGTAAAGCACCCAAGATAAAAATGTAAATGGGGAGTAAAGCACCCAAGATAAAAATGTAAATGGGGAGTAAAGCACCCAAGATAAAAATGTAAATGGGGAGTAAAGCACCCAAGATAAAAATGTAAATGGGGAGTAAAGCACCCAAGATAGAGAGGTAAATTGGGAATAAAGCACCCAAGATGTGCACATGTATAGGAATTATGCTATGAGATATGATCAAATGCAAATGCAGACATCGACGACAAGGCTCGACTCTTTCGATGAGATGACAAAACTGGAGGACTGATTCCTCAACACGGAGATCACTGTCATTCTGTTAAACTGTATCAAGTTGATAGTCACTGTAGGAATGATGAATAACTGCTTAGGGATTATGCAAGTAAACTGCCCCAGGTCAAATGAACTGATAATTGCTTCAGCTGTCTAATTCATGGAATCGACTGTTTTGCTGTATCCTCGGAGGGCTTGCCCCAGTCTGGATCTTGAACAATTCTCTGGATAAACCAAATCTGAGAAGATATTGCCTTGAACAAATCTTGAACTAATTCTTTGACAGGATGTAAAAGGAACTTTCCCCTGATAAGATCACTTGACCAAGTTTCTCATTGTTTGAAAATTCCTTAGAGGAAAGCCAGTTTGCAAACAAAAATATTCATACAAACATGGTAATGTAAAGTTCATGCGATTTTTGAAAAATTATTATTGAAAGATGGAAAATACATGAGTCGTTAGTCAGAACAAGGCGGTTCAAGACACTCAAAGTTTAAAATAAAAGTGTATTGCCAAAATAAATGATTCGCAAGGATCTTTTGGAGTCAGGTTACGCAACCTTGTTGTAGTATACTTTCAAAATAACCTTGCTTCAATTAGGTCTTTTGAGGGTTGTAATGTGGCCTGGTTCACGGTTTATGAAACAAAAGATAAAGGCTCAAAATTTATTTGTACCCACCCAATCTACGTGATGATCTTCAGTCCTATACTTAGTTAACTCATACTATGCATTCAGGTTCCCATAAGTTAGGGATTTCATTGATCGTAGCAATGATGACTCAGAAGCCAAAGGGACCTAAGAAAAGGCAGCCACTACTCCCCTATAACATTTGATTGTTTTGACATTGAGGATTTTCAAGATAAGGATTTAAAAATCTCTTTGTATTATCCCTAAATTTTGCCTGAACTGTTTATTTTAGAGTTTACAGTCAGCGGGATGCCCCAGTTTTGCCTAAGTCTCCTTCATAGGTTTTGACTTAGCGGGCTTCTTTTGATTTTTTTATATTATTTTTTTGTGTGAAGGAAAGTGACTGTTTGATTTTAATGATTACAGTGAACCATCATCGACCTTTTGATTAGAAAACATCTTCGACACTTCTTTGACGTGTGCGAAGGAAAATTTGTTAATGAAAGGTGTATCGTATGAACACACAACCAAGTTAACTGAGAACTACCCATCCCAAGGTTAAAATTGTGGGTTTTTTGTAACGAAAGAAACTCCAACTTCTAGGCTCGAAGGGGGTGACGAGGGATTAACTTCCTTATTTCTCCAGTGTTTGGGAATTGAAACAATGCCTTACATCGTCAACAAGGTTTAATTGAAAGCATACTGACAGCAGTTATGGGTATAACATTTTCGTCATCCTCCCTCCTATCTTAGCATATCAAAATTTTGGACAAGAAGTAAACATTTGAAAAATAAAGCATAAAGATGCAAATAAATGGACGGAAATGAATTGAATCAAAAGTCGCAATGCTTATTTCATTAATGAAAGTACAAACATAATTAAAAGCAAACAACTTAAACAAAATAAGGAAAGTGCAAACAACGAGAAACAAAAGGCCTAGTGACAAAACTTCATTTCTGATGTACTGGCAAGGGATTTTTCTGAACGTCCGGATGACTGTCTGTAAAATCAAGTATTCTAGTTCTAACCAATTCACATACTCTAGCCTTCAATGCAAAACAATGCTCCAAGTCATGGCCTGGGGCACCCTCATGGGAAGCACAATGGAGATCAGCCCTAAATCCAGCCGGAGGATTAAGAGGAGGTGGTAAAGCCTTTGTAGTAATCAGTCCTTGCCGGACTAAGTCAGGATATAGCTCTGTGTAAGTCATGAGAATAGGATCAAAGTGACTCCTGTTCCGTTTCTGGTCTGATATCTGTGTCGAGGAATCAGCTTGATGACTCAAAGGTACACTAGAAAACGATAGGACCAAGAAGGAGAAACTGGGGGATAAATGCAATGCAAAAATGTGATGCTAATGCCATGCAATGGTCTCAAGAATTTCAATGGTCGATTGCAAACATTCCCTTTTAGGAAAGCGAGAAAAGCTGTTAGACTTTAAAATGTAGGACTTCTTGAATTTGCAAAGGACCGTTGAATTCCTTGAAACTAGAAATGATATGATGCTTTATGGATGCAAAGCACAAACGCACATAAGCAAACAAAGGTCCTAATTTTAGAGGAACAATGAATGGAGTCAAGGTCTACCCTTCCCAAAGTGGTGTGTACTATAGATTAATTGTACCTGCAGAACAAGGGTTCTAAAAAGTGCCTAAAGTCATCAGCCCATCTTTTGGATATTATCAACTTCTCGACTGACTCAAGGGTCGATAATATTCTCAAGAGAACCTCGTTCGAGTGTAGTATCGCGTAGCAACCATTGTAGGACTTCTCCCACATAGTTCCCGCACTACGTCCTAGATAAGGCCAAGATGGTGTAAAGGTACTATGATTCCCAGTATCACAGACTCCAATCGATAATGGTAAAAGTTTTCACGACTACACTCGATCAACCAAACCATTTTCAAAAGGGTCTCAACTGAGCGGTGATTCTCGATTTAGCTTAGTCGGGACTCACTCCCTATAAGCCTCGTCGAATATATCGCCATCCTATAATAATGTCACTCAAGTCCGGGTGTAGGACTTATCTCACAACACAGTAACTCCAAGTAAGGTACCCCAATATATACATACAAGTGAGCAAAATATATAATAAAACAAATATATAAAGAAAAATAAACAAAATAGGGATAACCCTCAATAGTTAGGACTCCCCAGTGAAGTCGCCATTTTCTGTTGCGGTGAAATTTGGATGTCAAGTTATTGATTAACTTGAATCTTAATTCATTTACAACCGGTCTTTGATTTATCCGAAGGAAAGGTTAAAGAAAGGAAAAACCTAAAAGGGAGAGATCTAAGGTTCGGGGGTTGGTTAAATTTAGGGAAGGAATTAGCACCCTAAACTTCCGTAGTACTCTACGGGAACCTTTTGTTTATTTTTTTTATTTATTTCATTAATTATTTTGATTTAGGGTATATACAAAGGATTGAAAATTAAAAAAGACCTAGGGGTTAATTCTAAGTTTACTCGGCAAGACATCGCATCTTGTGCCTACGTATCCTTACGGGAATGGAATCACAGTAATCGTAGTTCCCCTCAAAAGGGAGGTTAGAAACGTATTGACTGTGGCCAAGGTTTGTTCAGAGACTCCAATCTCTATGTTAAAAAATGTTAATTAAAATTAAAATAGGGTTAAATTAGGGATTCCACGGCGGAAAACCTTAAAACAGAGTACGGCGACTCTTTTGGCCTAACACTAGGATAAAAGCAATTTTGCCCACGGCGGGACACCTAGGCTAAACAGGGTTTGATCCATTAAAGGGGTAAGGCTATTGACTCGGCGGCCAAAAGGCTGGACCTAATCCTTCGGAAGGATAAAACTGTAAAAAATGTGAAAATATGACAAATCATTATATGGAGAAATAATTAAAGTACAGAAATAAGAAAAGTAATAAAGGCAGAGGGTATAAAGAAACAAAGAAACATTTCTGAAAACATGAAGAATATGAAAATATGTAATGACACTTAGAATGAAGTGAGGGAGGAAAATAGTGTGGGGCTGTGGCCACCACAAGCACATCTCAACCTCGAGCATGCACATGAAATGCCCAAAGAAAGAAAAGTAATAAAAGGTACATAAAATGACACGACAAACATCAAACATCAGGAGTTCCTTACGAAAAGGTTTTAATTTTTTAATATTTTAATTATAAAAAAAGTCTTAATTTTTTAATATTTTAATTATAAAAAAAAGGTTTTAATTTTTTAATAAAAAATATTTAAGTTAAAATTATATAAAAAAAATTAAGTTTAAATTATAAAAAAAGTTTTTGGGGGAAAAGTCTTTTCAGTTTTTTTTTAGAACAAAAAAGGTTTTTCATCCCAAAAAAAGGCTTTTCAGTTTTTTGGGAAAAGGCTTTTCAGTTTTTTTGGGAAAAGGTTTTTGGGAACAAAAAGGTTTTTTTTCTTCGGAACAAAAAGGCTTTTCAGTTTTTAAAAAAGGTCTTACTAAAAAAAAGGTTTTAATAATAAATAAAAAAAGGGTTTTGATTTTAAAAAAAGGTTTTGATAAAAAAGGGTTTTGATATTAAAATCTACGGACCTAAACACACATGGAGATTAACATGGCAAAATATGCACATAAACATGAAAAAGCAAAAGGTTTAATAATTTAACGGACCTAAACACATTAACATGGCAAAATATGCACATAAACATGAAAAAGCAAAAGGTTTAATAATTTAACGGACCTAAACACATTAACATGGCAAAATATGCACATAAACATGAAAAGGCAAAAGGTTTAGTAATTTAACCTACGAAGCGGAGGTTTGCTTCGGTAAATGTGAAAAAGGTTTGAATAAGGGAACACTGGAGAGCTTCAATCCTTCTGACGAGTTGTGGGAACGACCACCTTTCTTCTCTGGGGATCTCCTTTGTTTCTCCCTTTCTCTCTCCTCTTTTCTGAAGAAAACCTTCTGACCCCCTTTTCAACAAGGCAACACATGTATATATAGGGAACAAATTAGGGTTAACACCAAATTGTCAATAATGTCCCTAAAGCCCATTTTAAAGCCCAAACTAAATAATTAGTTAAGAAAAAATAAAATTTAAATAATTTAAAATAAAAATAAAAACTAATAATCCTATTGATTCCTAAAATCAAAAATATTATAAAAAGAACAAAAATTTTTCTAATATTTTTTATTTTATGATTTTTTGGATATTTTTATGAATAATTTAGAAAAAAGTGAAAAAAAATAATATTTTAAAAAATGATTTAATTAAAATACGAAAATAATAATTAAATAATAATAAAAAACTATTTTTGTTATTTTTTTAATGAGAGATAGAAACATTTAGAGTAAAAATAATAAAAAACAAAAAGTGACTAAGGTGAGATTCGAACTCTCAACCTCTCACACTCACAACTCCTTACACATGTCCTCTTGCCAATTATGTCATTTTTACTTTTTAGAAAAAAAAATGCATGCCATATGATATTTACCTGCAAAAAGTCAAACGACTACACAAATTTGTTAGTAATTGATTAAATGCAATAAAAATGCAATGAAATGCGACGACAAATCTTAGGGCAAAATTTGGGGTATTACACATGTAAAAAAAAGAATTAACAAATCAATTGAACCAAAATTGGTTCTGCATTATAGCAGCATATGAATTTAAAGGAGATATTTCAATCATTTTGCTTCGGTGCCATCACCTCACCTCACCGGCAAACGACATTACCGCTTCACCCGCAAACAAGAACCAATAATATTGAAAACACAAACCACTAGAGACCCAAACGCGGAGTGAGCTCAAAACGAAATGAGCTGCGAACTTTCTCTAAGAGTCACCATAATTCAAAATAGAGGAACAAAAGGATATAGTAGCAGTGATACAATCATAAAATCTATTTGTAAAAAACTTATAATCGCCACTTTGAATGAGCTTAGATCTCGAAATTTTAACACAATCTGACAGAACTAAAACCATGCAAGAAAATCCAAGATATGAATATGATTAAATCCAATAGAAAAGCCTGAATATTAACGATGTCACGTCGGATATTCGGTAAAGTTAAAAAACAAACCACAAACCAATGGAAATTTGAGACAGAATGTTATACAAGTGAATTAATCAATGGAAGATGCAAGCATGCTCATGTTGCTCAAGTTATTACAATGATTCACACCTAAACACAAACTAATGGAAATGATAAACAAGTGGAAACTGATGAGCATTCAATCAACAACGCCAACATAAAGTAACCACACTGCAAATAAGAAAACAACACACAATTGATGATCCACAAGAATAAAGTTACAGTCCCACACAACCGGCCAATCAAGCGAGATCATTCCAAAATCGAGTTAAAGCGATGAGGCACCACACTTGGCATGTACAAGGTGCGGAAATAAAACAAAGTTACGACATTACCGACTAAACTGAAAAATGGTGTCTTTATTGATGAGAATGGAAAGAAAAAAAAATGCAGAAAGATAACATTTATCACGTATAAAGCGGTAGATCATAATTGAATTAATGCTACAAACTGACAATATATCATTAATCGAAACCATAATATTCCACGCGGCGAGCCAACAACGCACTATCGATTGAATACAAGCAGTAAAACGATTACACAGCTAAGGAAACAGAATTCAAACAGCAACCATGTTTCTGTGGAGTATCATAACAATAATAACATGTTGTCCAAATGCTCTGCTCACAAAGATGATATCACAATATTCATGACAGAAGGTTATATAAAGTTAATATGCATGACTTAGGCACACGGTTATACCAATGCATCAACTCAGAACACTTTAAACTTTAACAAACTAAAAACAACAGGATTATTACAGGAAGCATGGTCCATTAAACAAATAAGCTCATAGTGCTGTAAAAAAATGCATGCATACGGACCAAAACTTGAACCCGGATAATCAACATCAATAACACCCTGAATTGTTCGCACACAAAACTTGGCAGTGAGTACATCAACCTGCGCTCATTTAACTTAACACCGTAAAACCGAAATGTGCCTTAAATACCACAGTAACACAACATGTTATATTTACAAAGTAAGCACACACAGAAACTCCACAAGGATATCAAATGCACGTAGTAGCATAAGCGAACACATTGAAGCTCAACACGCGTCGATAAACAACAAACAACTCAATACTTGGTAAACCAAACATTAAACACAGTCGAGCTAAACCACAGATCATATACGTAACCAGAGCAATCCTAATATTCGAAGCAAAACCGAGAACCGAACCAAAAAAAATAGATGATACCATATGTTTCACAAGACCAATTCATCACCACTGTAAACAACTAGTTCATATTAGCTACACTATAAAAGGAGCATCAGGATCGAAATGAAATCGGAATCAGAACTAGCATGACAAAACCGAAAAAGAGTTGCTTGAACCAATACCACAAAACCTGTTTTTAACTCAAGCACTACATATATGATTCTTGACAAATCATCTATCAGAACTAGCAATACAAAATCAGTTCTATCCAGAAACAAATCCAACCAACAACTTGCGTTATGTTCGTGATAAATTTTCAAATAGAGACAAAATGGAACTTGCGAGAAAATGTACAGTCAAGGATAATAATAGCAGAACCTAATACCTCCTGTTGTATTTTCGCTTCTAAAAATTGGCTTAATAATGAACGATATACCCTTTAGCCTCGAATCTCTGTGTTGACTTTGCGATGCCGAAACTTTTCCAAATTAGTGTATCATTCTGGTGTTTGCTGGATTCATAAAGGAGATACAAGGGTTTGTTGCTACTGGAGCTGTGAGCCATCATCATAGACGTTGTTGTTACTTGAGTTTATTGCGAGATGCGACCTCTTTGTGATTTTGAGTTACGGAAGGCCACCGTAATTTTTTCTTGAAAGAGTACCTATCTCCGATGAAGGCTGGTGGAGAAAACAGAAGGTGCTTGTGGAAAATAATGGCGATGAAGGTTATGGTGGCGGAGTGTGATTAAAGGTGAGTTGAAGAAGAAGATGGTGGCGGATTTAGAGTGAGGAGAAAGTATTTTCGGATGAGGGTTTGAGGTTTGAAGGTGGTGGTGCATTTCACAGTGGTAAAAATGAGGGAATGAGAGAGGCAGTGAAGATTGTCGGTGACGAAAAGGGCTTGCTGAAAATGGGCGCCGTTTTGAGGTTTGATGGAAAAAGATGTCGATGATGATGATGGTGAGAGGGTGGATTCCGCAATTAGGGTTTAGAAAGGGTAATGAACAGTGCCCTTCTTACTCTGAATTTCCTCTTTTTAAATGCAATGAGAAACAAACCCTAACGGGCCACCAAACCAAACATGGGCCTTCCGCCCTTTACCTGTGTCTTCAGCCATCTTTTTTATTATTTTTTCTAACAATTCTTCAATTAGTTAATAAAACCCCATATGCTATTGGTATAAATTAATAAATACACTAACTAATTAACAAGATTAAATTAATAAATAAATATTAACAAATAACAATTAAATAAATATTAAAAAAAAGTATTTAAAAATAAACTGAAATTTATAAAAACGAAAAAATAATTACTAAAACAAATATATATTATTAGTAACGTTAAAAGAAAAAGCATAAGAAAATAATGTTCACAAAATGTTCTTAGGCCACGTATCACACCTTAATTGGTCAAAAAGATAAAGTTCTAAAAAATCAACCAATTGCGAGCAGACACGTGTCTAAATAACGATAAAATAAGCGGGCAATGTAAAACAGAAAATAAAATCGAAAAAGGTGAACATAAATAAAAAATGGGTTGGACAAATTTAGGGTATGACAATATCGAGTGGCGTTGCCGCCAAATTTGTCGAATCTACACGATGTATTTCATGTGTCACAGCTCCGCAAGTATATTTCAGATCCGTCGCATGTCATTCCCATGGACGATGTGCAAGTACGTGAGAATCTTACTGTGGAGACGAAGCCTGTGAGAATTGATGATCGGGAGGTGAAGACGTTACGAGGTAAAGAGATTGCTTTGGTGAAAGTGGGCTGGTTGGGAGCTGCTGGCGAAAGCTTGACGTGGGAACTAGAGAGCAAGATGCGGGAGTCTTATCCCGAGCTGTTTGATTAAGGTAATTTCGAGGACGAAATTCTTGTAAGTAGGGGAGAGTTGTAACGCCCGTTTTATTTTGATTAAATTCAATTATGACTTTGCTATGTCTCGTAGCATCGTAGTCATAGTTGAGTATGTGTTTGGATCGAAGGAAGGAATTGAATCGGTCGAATTGTCGGGAAAAGTTGTAAAATTTCGTAGCGGTTTTAGGAAACTTCGAAAAATCATATCTCTTGATCCGTAAGTCGGATTTGACCCCGTTCGAAGCGTTGGAAAGCTAAAGATATGTTCTATCTAGAAAAAAATTGAATTTTTCTGATATGACGATCGTCATGGACTTGCCACGATCGTCACGATCGTGACGCTCGTCATGGACTTGCCACGACCGTCATAGTAACGAAATTCAGTTAAATGCAGAATTTGGACGTGGCTGAGAGTTGGTAGCAAAAATACATTCCCGTAGAGTCTTTTACCCTCAATTACACCATTTGGGGAAAAGAAAGACTGAAAAGAGAAGTTACGCATTGAGGGAAGTTGAGAGCAAAGAATCAACCACCGGCGAATTTGGAGGATTTCTACAGAAAAGTCACCGTAGAGCGGAAGCGGAATCGGAGAGCGTGGAATTGGCTTCAATTCTAAGGTAAGGGTGGGGTTCAATTCTATAACCGGGAGTATGATCGAATTCATGTAGGAATCGAGTCATAGGTATAGTTTCGTAGCACTCTTGGGGGGATGGACGATTGAACTTGTTACGATGTTTTTATTAAATTGTTTTAAGAGAACATGTTGTATACTTTATCGAACTTCCACCGGAAGTAATGACGAGTTGTTTTATGATTAAATGGTTAAGTAATACATTGGTGATTGTTCATCCAATTCCGTGCTACGTATGATATTTGCAAGTTGTTGCATAATGATTGTTGTCTGTCAGGTTGAAGTGTAACATCTCTGATATGAGGAATTTTGTCCGTGTGACGACCGTCACAGGCTCATGACAACCGTCATGCAGTCAATGTTTGCGTTGCTGCGCTTTGTTTGCTATATGAATTGTTGTTTTTCCTGTTATCCGCAAGTTTAGATTTGGGGTGTTACACTTCCTCCTCTCACAGTGCACCGCGCGTCAAAGGGCCGATCCAGTTCACAAGAGGTGCGGTGATATTCGAAAATGTCAACGCAGTGTCCGAAGACGGCGAAGACAGTGATTGCAGCCTAGATTCCTGGATTCAGCCAAGCAAACCAGGCCAGAGCCTCAACAACTGGTCTGTCCTAGATATCATCCAAGTGACAGGCAAAGAGTAATGATTTACTTTCTCCAATTATTGTACAACCCTACGTCCTACCCGGGGCATAGTGGTTTTATTGTCAGGGCCTTGTTTGGTTATGTACATACAATTTATCAATAAATCAAAGGGCGTTTTTCTTTACATTCAAATTTTGTGATCACTGTTACTCCTGTTTTTACCTTTTGTTTTGAAAAATAATAAAATGACAATATGGTTTGTGCTAACCTGCATATCCTTGTTTTAAGCTTAACCCTTGTTATTACAGGATTCACATCGCAGATGACATCGACTATGAACCCTCTACGACTCACTTCGACTTCGATTGCGCGATCTATCAAGCCGAAGAAGAGATTGATGAAGACGAAGACCTTCCCGAAGAGTTGGCCCGTTTGCTGAAACAAGAAGAGAAAGTCATTCTGCCTCATGAGGAAGAGATTGAGATTGTGAATCTGGGTTCTGAAGAACTTGTCAGGAATGTCAGGATAGGGGCTGCATTATAGAGTGATGTCAAGCAGAGATTGGTCGAGATGCTTCAAGAGTATAATGACATCTTTGCTTGGTCATACAAAGATATGCCCGGACTCAAAACTGACATAGTGGTCCATCATCTACCACTGCAAGAATATTGTCCTCCCATTAAGCAGAAGCTTAGAAGGATACGGCCAGATATGGCCGTTAAGATCAAAGAAGAAGTGCAAAAGCAGCTGGATGCTGGCTTCTTAGTGGTCACTACTTATCCTCCGTGGGTCGCCAACATAGTACATGTACCGAAGAAGGACGGTAAGGTGCAGATGTGCGTCGATTATCGGGATCTGAATAGGGCGAGCCCTAAGGATGATTTCCTGCTCCCTCATATTGATGTGTTGGTCGACAATACAACTCAGTTTTCCGTGTTTTCGTTCATGGATGGCTTCTCCGGCTATAATCAGATCAAGATGGCGCCGGAGGACATGGAGAAAACCACGTTTATTACACCTTGGGGAATGTTTTGCTACAAGGTAATGCCTTTCGGTCTGAAGAACGCAGGGGCCACTTACCAAAAAGCAACGATCACTTTGTTTCATGACATGATTCACCATGAGATTGAAGTCTATCTTGATGACATGATTGCGAAGTCCCAAACGGAGGAGGGACATCTGGTCAATTTGCTGAAGCTTTTTGAGAGGCTTAGGAAGTTTAGGTTGAGGCTGAATCCTAACAAGTGTACTTTCAGAGTACGGTCTGGAAAACTACTGGGGTTTATTGTGAGTGAAAAAGGCATTGAGGTTGATCCTGCGAAGATAAAAGCAATACAAGAGATGCCAGCGCCAAAAATTGAAAAAGAAGTTCGTGGTTTCCTGGGCAGAATAAACTACATTGCAAGGTTTATATCTCAGCTCACGACCACGTGTGAACCGATGTTCAAACTACTGAAAAAAGATCAGGCGATTATCTGGAACGAGGATTGCTAGAAGGCATTTGATAAGATAAAATAGTATCTGCAGGAACCTCCGATTTTGATACCCCTAGTGGCTGGAAGACCCCTAATCATGTACTTGACAGTTCTTGAGAATAGTATGGGTTGTGTTCTCGGTCAACATGACGAGACTGGCAGAAAAGAGCATGCCATTTATTACTTGAGTAAAAAGTTCACAGATTGTGAGTCCCGTTACTCAATGCTGGAAAAAATGTGTTGTGCACTCGCGTGGGCTGCCAAACATTTACGACAGTATATGCTCAACCACACGACCATGCTAATTTCGAAGATGGATCCGATCAAGTACGTCTTCGAGAAGCAAGCACTTTCGGGCCGAATTGCTAGATGGCAAATGGTGTTAACGGAATATGACATTCAGTATGTTTCCCAAAAGGCCATCAAGGGAAGCGTATTGTCTAAATACCTTGCCGAGCAGCCTATCGAAGATTATCAGCCGATGAAATTTGAATTCCTTGATGAGGATATCATGTTTCTCAAAGTGAAAGATTATGATGAACCGTTGCCCGACGAGGGGCCAGACAGGAAGTCCCAGTGGAAATTGATATTTGACGGGGCGGTTAAATTCGTACGGAAGTGGTATTGGGGCGATCATCACGACTCCCCATGGATCCCACATCCCGTTCACTGCTACATTGACGTTTCCGGTCACCAATAATGAAGCAGAATACGAGGCATGCATCATGGGTTTAGAAGAAGCGATTGATTTGAGAATAAAAAACATGGATGTATATGGTGACTCGGCGCTTGTTGTTAACCAAATTAAAGGGGAGTGGGAGACTCGTCAATCGAATTTGGTGCCGTACATGAATTACGCCAGAAGGCTGCTTCCGTTCTTCGATCGAGTGGAACTCCATCATGTGCCCAGTTGAAAATCAGATGGCTGATGCCTTAGCCATGTTGGCTTCGATGTATAAAGTCAATTTTTGGAATGAAGCGCCAAGAATCGTCATTTCTCGTCTTGGTAGACCTGCATTCGTTTTTGCAATCGAGGAAGCCTCCGATGGTAAGCCATGGTTCCATGATATCCAAACCTTCCTTATGACTAAGGAGTATCCTGCGGGAGCGTCAACCCAGGGTAAGAAGACTCTAAGGAGGCTGTCTGGAAATTTCTATCTCAATCCTGATGGAGTTCTGTATAGGAGAAACCACGATCTCGTGCTGCTCAGATGTGTAAATGAGAAATAAGCGAGTTTGTTCATGGAAGAAGTCCATGAAGGCACATTTGGTACGCATGCCGGCGGGCATGCTATGACGAGAAAGATCCTGAGAGCAGGATATTACTGGTTGGCGATGGAGTCAGATTACTTTAAATTCGCGAAGAGATGTCATAAATGCCAGATTTATGCTGATAAGATTCATGTACCACCGTGCCCGTTGAATGTCATGTCATCCCCGTGGCCGTTCTCCATGTGGGGCATTGATATGATAGGCAAGATCGATCCCACTGCATCTAACGGTCACCGCTTCATTTTGGTAGCCATCGACTATTTCACCAAGTGGGTGGAGGCAGCCTCGTATGCTAACGTGACCAAGCAGGTGGTGGCTAAATTCATAAATAAGGACATCATCTTTCGATACGGAATTCCCGAGCGGATCATTACTGATAATGGTTCGAATCTGAATAACAAGATGATGAAGGAGTTATGCCAGAGCTTCAAGATTGAACATCACAACTCATCACCTTACCGGCCGAAGATGAATGGTGCGGTTGAAGCGGCCAACAAAAACATTAAAAAGATAGTTCAGAAGATGGTTGTGACCTACAAGGATTGACATGAGATGTTTTCATTTGCATTGCACGATTATCGTACGACAATACACACATCAACCGGGGAAACTCCTTTCTCACTGGTGTACGGTATGGAAGTTGTCCTACCGTTAGAAGTTGAGATTCCTTCTTTGCGAGTTTTGGTTGACGTGAAACTCGATGAGGTAGAATGGATTAAGAACCGATTAAATCAACTCAGTCTGATGGATGAGAAGAGATTATCATCGATTACATATGGTCATCTGTACCAGAGTCGAATAAAGAAAGCTTACGACAAGAAGGTGCGTCCTAGAAGCTTTCAGACGGGTGATCTCGTCCTGAAGAAGATCCTTCTGCCACACTCCGATCACAGGGGCAAGTGGACTCCCAATTACGAAGGTCCGTATGTCGTTAGCAAGGTCTTCTCGGGAGGAGCCTTGTTGTTATCCACAATGGATGGCGAAGATTTCGCGTCCCTTGTGAACGCGTACGCAGTTAAAAAATACTTTGCTTAAAAAATGACCCGCTGGAAAGAAAAAATAATATCCAGGCAAAAATGGGGCATCCCGGCGAACCATAAAAAAGGAAAAAAGGTTCAGGCAAAAATTAGGGATATAAATGAAAAATGTACACCCGCGAAGTCGAAAACCTGGAAGGGCGACTTTGGCAAAAAACGGTATCCCGGTGAATCGAAAACCCTAAAGGGCAGTTCATGCAAAAGTTAGGGATTTGAAAAGCAAATGACAGCGTTCCGCGCGTGGACTTTCATTGTTTAGTGGTTTGGAAGACCTGAGGGCCGTTTATCTGAATCAATATCTTCTGAAGCTGAAGCGTTCAGAGAAGTATCAAAGTCAAGTGGGTCATAGAGGGATCAACTCATGGTGTTCATCTACGCCACATTGTCGACATTTGTATATACTGATGTATATTTATGTTATTATGCTTGCGCAGCTTCCGCATTTCAGGAGCTTGCATTTGTTGTAAAACATTTTTGCCCATTCAGGGGTTTGTTATCAATAAAACGTATATTATTCAGCAATTATGTTTGTTTGTTTAGTTTTTATCTGTTTTGTTTGTGAAAAAAGAACGCCCGATGTTTTTGATAAAATGCGCATACATAAACTTGCTGGCCTAGGCCGATAATTGTTGAAACATTGATTTACCTGAACATTGTCATAGGATGATAACCTTGATAGGTCCCTTTGAGAAGGGTATCTTGTCTGCTTGTTCGTGTTGTTGCAGGTACAGCACATTCCAGGCAGTACGTCGGGTGTTTTCTAAGCAGGATGATTCCTTCTTCCCCAGCAAGTCCAGCAGCGTCTCCCCACGGAGTCTGAACATGGGACCGAGGGCATCGATATGTCTCCCCAAGCAGAGAAGATTCTCCCCAACCAGATGTATCCTGAGGAAGGATCATCATCTCCCCAGCTGAGTCATGCTCTGAAGCGTATGTTCATCCCCAACACTGAGTCAATGTGCAATTCTTCGTAGAAGACTATTCGCAAGTGTTCAGCTTCCGATAGTTCAAGACTGAAGTCTCCAGCGGAATTGAGATTCCTCACTGAGTTGTACTCTCCCTGGCAGGTAGGATTTATTCCATCGTCTGGTTACCCTCTTCAGCCGAGTTTGCAGTTCCCCAAGAGAGCCGAGACCTTGGAAGCCGCTGAAGCCATGATTGGTGCGCCCCAGTAGAGAGTGTTGAATATCTAATGCTGTATTTCCCCATCGGAGTCGTTATCTCCAGGAAAGTTTTAGCCGTGAAGACCGTGCAGTTTATTTATGTAATTGACATCGTTGCCCTCAGCAGTTTGTGGTTCGTATACCTAGTCGAGCAGGTCCAGGTTCTCGTAGAACTTTATTCCCCTACAGCAGTCGTCTGGAGTTCGTTTCCCTAGGTTTAGTCCGATTGAGATTGGCGTGGCTTCTTCTCCTTGGCAGGATGATTCCTTCTTCCACCCGAGTGGCCCTTTCTCCTTGACAGGAGGACTTTCCCTCTAGCATTTATTTTGCTGATGGGGTCGTAGCATTTTGCATGATTGCATAGCATTCTCCCTAAAAACGCGTAGCATTTCCACTGTGTGGAGCATTGCGCCATTGTCAAAGCATATGCATATGAAACATGAGCTAGGTCGTTACCATTCTTGTTTTGCAGGTGTTCCTCCGCATAACGGTTGTCCAAAATGATTCTTGAACTCCCCAACAAAGTTGTTTGCTTAAGATGATTCTTAAAATCCCCAGTGAAGTCGCCAGAGTTGGTTGCTCAAGTTGATGCTTAGAGTCCCCGGTAAAGCGTTTGCTCAGGATGATTCCTGTAATCTCCAGTAGAGTTATTGGTTCAGGATGATTCTTGAAGTCCCCGGCGGAGTTATTTGTCCAAGATGATTCTTGAAATCCTCAGCAGATTTGATTCATCCAGAATGATTTCTGGACCCCTGAAGCAGAGCTACTTGATAGTTCTCCAGAATCCCCAGCATTGATGTGTCATCCCCAGCAGGTTTCTAAACAGAGAAGTTGAAACTTCCTTGAAGACTTGATGATTGAAGTCCGGCTGACGCCCGAGAAGTTCTTTGAATGCTCGATGGCATGATTATAGAGATTGTCAAAAAGTTCCTGATGACCTGAGGAGTCCCGAGGAATTCTTCTGCTGTCGTGCCGCAGAATGCCTGACGGTAAAATCAGCTATGTATCACCAATTACCGTGTAACCAGTGATCCCTTGATGACTTGAGGAAGAAGCCGCAGTGAAATCTGATGATCATCCTGACAAAGATTTGGGCCCGTTGCCGTGCAACTGCCGTTTCAGATTTCAAAGAGGCCCTACCAATCGGAGTATCGTTTACTTGTGCGGTTGGTAAAATTCTGGTTACCGTGTGACCAATTCCCCAGCAGAGTTGTCGTGCAACTGTCATGCTCAGTTTTGAAGATGTCCCTACCAATCAGAGTATCGTTTACCTGTGCGGTTGGCAGATCGCCAGTTACCGTGTAACCGGTGATCCCTTGATGATTTGAGGATACAGATGATCATCCTGACGGAGATTTGAGATTAATCCTTCACCAATTACCGCGTAACCGGTGATCCCTTGCTGATTGGAGGACGCAATGATATCAGAGAGTAATCCTGATGGAGGTTCAGATCAGTATTTCTCCAGTTAGTTGTCGTGCAACTGCTATTTCAGTTTCCGAAGATTTGTCCCCATCAGAGTACCGTGTACTTGTGCAATTGGCATATTTTCGAGTTTGTTGGTATTCAACCGTCTTTTACCTTGATTGTCTGAGATCCGTTCGCTTCTCACCCATTCAGGTCCAAGCCGTTTGAATATGGGCAGCTGTTGCACCCCAAAATTTGCCCAACATTTCTTTACCTAGCTTATGTTTCATTTCATTCACATTAGCATCATCATTTGCATTTCATTGACATGTGTGTAGGGGATCAAGAGGTATGAGTACCAATCAAGAGCTACACAAGACTATGGAGCTAGGTAAAGAAGGTTATTCAAGTGGTCAAGGGTTGATATCCTTGTCAGAGAAGTTAAAAGAGCCTCAGAGAGAGTGGTTGAAGCCAAGAGTGTATGTCTTCTAACTTGAGAGTTGTGGGAAGTCATCTGATGATGTTGAAGCCATAAAGTTGGACTTGAGATCTTGAGAGATCTCATGAGAAATGTTGAAGTTCATTTTGAAGCCTAGTCAGGTCATTATGTGGAAGATGAAGATATTCTCAAGATTGTTGCAGTTAGGGTTTGACTGGGTCAACCGTAAGTCAACTGATGCTCTGAGCAAGGTTGAGACCTAATCTAAGAGCCATGTGATCATGGATTGATACATTGATATGTTCTATGGATTATCCCAATGTTAAATCATCATGATTGAAGAGTTTGAGAAGTTTTAGGCTAGGGTTTCTAAGGCTTGACAGTGTAAAATTCCCTGGCTTGACCCCTGACTTCAAGACTATTTAACTCAAGATATTATATTCGCCTTATTCTGACCCCAACATGATTGTTTTAGGGCACGATCTTAGCTTTAATTTGAGTACTAGAAGTACTTGATAGGGTTTATCGAACTCAAGTTATGAGTCAGACAAGTTACAAGTCATCTGAGGTATGTGAATTTGGAGCTTGAAAGTCACCCAACTTGCATGACACTTTTTCCCTAGAAGGATGATTCCTATGAACTTTTGGTCAACATGAATGTTGTTCCTCATTCGCTTAGATTTCTAAAGAGTACTAGAAGTCCATGATTGGATTTATAGAACTCAAGTTATGGCTTTGACAAGTCAAGGGTATTTTGGGTATTTGGACATTACAGGTCATTTTGAATTATAGGTCAATTTCACTATCTTGCAAGCTTCAAATGGAATTTTGTTCAACTTTAAAGTTGCTCAAAATGATGTTTTTAGCTTAGCTAAGTATCAAGAGTCCATGGATATGGATTAGAGCAGGCATTGGTTGAAGAAATTTCTCAAGAAAGGCCATTTTAATAAATTAAAATGAAAAAATTCAAAACAATTGATAATTGAATGATTTCAAGCCAAGTTGGTACTCATTTTAATTGGAAATGATATTCTAAACACTTTTGCATTATTAGAATTTTGAGTTGATACTCATTTCATGACATTTTGGTGGATTGCTTCATGATGAAGTAATATATCAAACACGCCTCTTTGGTTGAAATCAAAGGAGAAAAACCATCCAATTACATTCCATGACTATCAAGCAAGTGAATTGAAGTGAATTGAGAGCAAGAGCAAGGCAAACTCATGCACACCATAAGTGAATTTTTGAAGAAAAGTTGAAATTTGGAAATCACAAATTGGGCCTTGATTGGGCCTCCAAAGGTTTCAAACAGACCATAAATTGATTTTAGATCATTCCCAGAAGCTTCGAGTGCCAATTTCTATTGAGAATCAGTTAGAGCAAGTGTGTGAAGAAGCTTGGAGTTTGATTTTCGAATTTTGAGATTGAGAAGGTTTCAGAAGAAATTGGACTTCAAGAATTGTTCATCATCATCCATTGAAGGAATCTGCACCTTTTGGAAGCAAGTGGAGCCCTAGAAGTCGCCATATCCGAAGCTTTGCATCAGGTTCTTCCTCTCAAATTTCCTCTTAAATTATGTGCATTTAAAGCTCTAGATACATGCGGTTAAGTTAGTATTGGAACATAGATGGATTCTGTATAGGTTTTATGATGAATCGTGAGAGTTTGTGATGTGGCAGTCTAAGTTGTTGTTCAGACATCTCACTTGATAATGGATAAAAGCGAAAACAAAGTGTGGATTAGTGATCTAGGGAGAGAGACGAGCAAGATGATATAAATAATTGAGAGTTTCGTTGAGTTTTGATTTCCGGTCACTGTACATGTTCGCCGGAGAAGAAGACCGGATCTTCTCCGGCCGCCCCTGCAACCACCGTATGAAAATTCCCTCTGTTTGAGTTTGAATGTGCCAGTTCTTATCGTGACTGTCTGATGGCTTTGTATAGTTGAATTGGTAAGCGCATCTCATGGCTGTGATGAGCCCCCGTGTGACCACTCTCCTCCTTAAGTGAAATGCAGAGTTTCACTAGGAAACTCTGCTGGGCCCTTAATGCAGTGCTATCCCCACCCCTCATGCATTGGCCCAAATCAAAATATACGTGAAAACGCTACTCACTACACCCCCTGGAACCGTTTCAATTAACTAGTGAATAAAGCTGAATTGATATTCAGCTGGGCCCAATCCCAAAGCGTTGTTCGCGCCCCCCCCCCCCCCCCCCCCCCCCACTCAAGGCCCAGTGTAGATTAACACGTGAACTAGTTGCTGAGTGCACCTCCCCCTGTTCCATTTTATTTTTATTTTTTCCCTTTTGTTTTAATTAAATGCTTGTTAGTTTTAATTCATAAAAAAATAATAAATGTTGTTGATAATTCCTGAAATAAATAGTGTGAATACCTTGATGTGTTTAGGATTTTTTTCACATTTTTAATTTCTATTTTCATGCATTTTTCCATTTATGGCATATTTTCTATTTTTAGTACCCTTGAGGTTTTAGATTTAATTTGAGCCTTTTGATTTAGGTTTAACCCCTGATTTTTGTACCATAGAATGTTGATACATGTAGGATAGTGTAGTATTTTCTTTAGAAAGTTTAGGAATGATTTTCAATTAGTTCCCTATTTTACAAATTAACCTTAGTTTTGGTGATCCTAACTTAGAGAACTTCATAGATTAACCTTGTAAATGGCCATTAGATGATTCTAGGTAGTGTGTTCTTTCTTAATAGATTGGTAAGTAGGTAGAGACCTCATTAGAGCTTTGCCAAAGCCTTGATAGAGCTTTTGATTCCCCTAGCCTAGGTTATCCTTGTAGCTAGCTTGTAGGGTTTCTTAGGAGTGCTGTGTTGCCTTCTGTCCCCTCTGTGATTTCCTCCTTGGGCTTTGCCCTACCCTCTTTATCCAAGTCTTGAAGAGGAACCCTCCTGGGAGAGCCTAATCCTTCCTTTGGTTGGATTCTGTGCATTCCTCAGGAGGTTGAGCCTTGAATTGACACTCCTTAGTATAGTACATTCCTTTGGTTTGTACTATCTTTATCCTTCAAGTCTTGATGAGGAGCCCTCCTGGGAGAGCCTAATCCTTCCTTTGGTTGGATTATGTGCATTCCTCAGGAGGTTGAGCCTTGGATTAACATTCTTGGCATGGTATATTCCCTTGGTTTATACGTTGTCATCCATCTCAAAGTCCTGTTCTTAGGATCCCTCTTGGGAGAGCCTAATCCTTCCTTTGGTTGGATTCTGTGCATTCCTCAACAGGTTGAGCCTGAGATGGACATTCTGTGTTGATACACTGCAATCAGTTACCCTTAGATTGATATCTAGGACCAATACACAGTATTTTCTGTCCCATTGACATAGGATCCCTCTTGGGAGAGCCTAATCCTTCCTTTGGTTGGATTCTGTGCATTCCTCAAGAGGTTGAGCCCATGATGGACTCTGGTATTGATATACCTCCAACCTAATGTGGCCTGGGCTGACTTCCCTGTTGCTCATCTTGGTTTCTTTCCCTTGTGTGAATTGCTTGATGCATTAGAATAGGATCATATTTAGATTACTTTAAGCCAGGAGCATGACTGCTTAGAGGTTGAGTGAGTCTCCCTCTGCTTGTTTGCATTAAGGGTTGAGGTGATCCTCCCATTTGCTTGTATGTTGTTTTTGTTTTCATCCGTGGGTTAGTAATAGGGGTTGAGTTTGTCCATCTCTGTTTGTCGGTTTCCTTTTTTCTTGATTGCCTAGAGGCTGAGTGAGTCTCCCTCTGCTTGTATTGTTGCATTGCATGTGCATCTTTACTGTTTTCTTATGTATATCTATTTACTGTTAAGCTGATGCCTTGTCTCTTTCTGTATACCACTGGCATGATCCCCTAGGAATCTCGCTCCCTTTGACAAGGAAGTGATGATTAGAACTTTAGGTTGAAACCTATGCATAATAACTTCTAGGAGTTCCCTGTTTCAAACCTCAACCATAGGATGAATCCTTGGCATGACAACACTAGGACTTGACAGTATCCCCATAGAGTTCGTTCTCTTCTCATCTCAAACAACAGTAAAAAACGTAATAAAGGCAAGTTAGTACAAGCGCGTTACGAGCCTTAAGCTACTTGGGTAATGATAATTGAGAGGCCTCCTCTCAATCGTCTAGAATGTTTAGTATACGTCCTTTGGATGATATGCGACACATTCGTTCCCAAGTCATAGTCTCTAGTGCTGTACAAACTACAAACAACCATAAAAAATAGTTCTTCCGTAAAAGACAGAAAACAACTTCAAACCTTTTTTTGCCCCGTGGGCCCATAATTCAAAGGAAGCTTTTCTGAAGAAAAGAGTGTCGTTAACTCCCAGTTCTACCACAAACGGTAACGCCTAAGTCTCCAAGGGTCGAGCTGCGTACACCAAACTGCTGGAACTGCCTGTTAACCCTACTCGAAAAAACATATGAATCTGAATCCCCGTAACCCGTATTATCCCGAACTACGTAAGCTCTGATCTCTCATATCTGTTGAGAGTATGTAGGCACAATACTGATGTATTGGCGATCCATCTTTCCCCGTATCTGTTGAGAGTACGTAGGCACAATACTGATGTATTGGCGCCCCACATGGCACACAACCATCCGTAACCACCGCTCACACCCCTCATGGGCACACAATGTTATGACAGATTCTCACTAGAATCACACAACACATGAATGTATGTCATGATGCTTCACATGCAAAATGACTCCCTACACTTCTTGAAATGCATACATATTCATAATATTTTCATGCATTTTCATCTCATCTAATCTCATACATTCATCATACATTCACAATATATATTCCATATTTTATTCATCTTTCATCAAATTCTATCGCATACAATCAATATGCATTCTCAATACCATGCCAAACGGCAACAAACTCCATCATAATCACCATGCATTTTTAATCAATTTAAACAATGCATATATTTTCCAAAAGGCCACATTTCACAATAGATTCCACAATCTAGGATTCACGCCATACGGCTACCCACATCATAACATATCACATCATACAACTATGCATTCAGAAAGATCGATATAATCGAGCCAAACAATCAACATTGGATGGAACACAACAAGAAAATCAAACACTGTCACGCTTGCTGGACCACTCGCTTAGCGAGGTCCTAGCGAACACTCGCTACTGGTTCGCCTAGCGAACAAGCTCGCGAAGGCAAACAGAAGCTACTGTAAAGCTTCGCTACCTACTCGTCGGGGCTTCACTTAGCGAACCCCTCGCTACCTCACTCACTACCAGCGAAGAGGGTCAATTACATTCTGTCCAAGTTTGGGAACATTCGCTACTAGCTCGCTACAGCGAACACTCGCGACCTACTCACCTAGCGAAGGTGCTAGCGAACGTCTGCGATGTTCAAAACCCCAACTGTCCAAAACTCTCTAAAACTCCCAAAATCACCTTATTCAATTCCAACGATTTCCAGTAGTCTTAGCCTAATATTCCTCGACTAAATTACAACATTTATTCTGGATTCTAACCGTTCAAACATTGGTTTCTATGGATTAAACTCATTTCGACCTAAAATGGAAAAAGAGTAAAAACTCTCCAACAATCCAAACCAATTCAACAAACACATACATAATCATACACATTGAGAAGATAATAAGATTTCACACCCTTACCCGATTAAATCGAAGCCTAGATGTTGTTCTTGATGATTCTCCAAGTTTTCCTCTTTTCTCCTCTTCTCTCTTTCTTTCTCTTCCTTTTCTCTTCTCTCTTACCTTCTATCTCTTTTCTTTCCACTTATATCTCTTTCTATCCTATTTCTCTCAAAACATCTATTAATCCATTTTCTCACAAAATATCCAACTTAACATTAAACACTAAATGTCTAAAATACCCTCCAATCTATTTTCCCTGAAAACTCTCAAAATCGATAAAATAACATAATATGCAAACATAACATATTAACACATAATTTCCACAATTTAAAATAATAATAATCCAAATAAATCAAAAAGACTCAACAAAAATGGGAATTACAATCGGGGCGTTACAACTCTCCCCCACTTTAGGAATTTTCGTCCTCGAAAATATTACCTGATCCAAACAACTCCGGATACGACTCTCGCATCCCACTCTCTAATTCCCAAGTCATATTGTCTTCCGAAGCGCCTCCCCACGCTACTTTCACCAGCGCAATATCCTTGCCTCTTAATTTCTTAACTTCACGATCCAAAATCCTAATCGGTAAAACTTCCACCGTAAGGTTATCTCTCACCTCAACCTCGTCCATAGGAATAACATGTGACGGATCTAGAACATACTTCCGAAGTTGCGAAATATGGAACACATCATGCAAATTCAAAAGATTCAGAGGCAACGCCACACGGTAAGCCACAACACCAACTCGTGCAGTAATCTGATACAGACCAATAAAACGAGAAGTCAACTTCTTCGACTTTAAAGCACGACCCACACTCGTAACCGGTGTAACTCTAAAAAACACATGGTCGCCTTCTTGAAACTCAAGATCTTTCCTTCTCTTGTCATGATAGCTCTTCTGTCTACTCTGAGAAGCTTTCATCTTTTCCCGAATAAACTTCACTTTCTCCGTAGTTTATTGTACCATCTCCGGTCCAACTACCGACTTCTCACCAGTTTCATGCCAACACAAAGGTGTTCGACATCTCCGACCATACAAAGCCTCAAATGGTGCCATACCAATACTTGAATGAAAAATTTTATTGTAGGTGAACTCAATCAACGCTAAATAACTATCCCAAGCACCACCTTGCTCTAGCACACAAGCACGCAACAAATCCTCCAACGATTGAATTGTCCTCTCGGTTTGACCATCCGTCTGCGGATGATAAGTCGAACTCAATCTTAACTTAGAACCCAAAGCCTTTTGCAAACTCTCCCAAAACCTCGATGTGAATCTAGGATCCCTATCTGATACAATACTCTTAGGAACTCCATGTAACTTCACAACCACACAAACATAAATCTCGGCTAACTTCTCCAAAGGATAACTAATATAGATCGAATGAAGTGAGTAGATTTAGTAAGCCTATCCACAATCACCCAAATAGCATTATGACCTCTTTGTGTACTCGACAATCCCGTAACAAAATCCATCGATATACTGTCCCATTTCCACTCTGGAATATCCAACGGTTGCATCAATCCACTAGGCTTCTGATGTTCCACCTTAGACTTCTGACAAGTCAAACATGCATACACGAATTGAGTTACATCCCTCTTCAATCCGGACAACCAAAATATTTTCTTCAAATCTTGATACATCTTATTCGCTCCCGGATGAATACTTAAGTTACTTCGGTGTCCTTCTTCCAATATCATCTTTTTCAACTCCACATCATCGGGAACACAAATACGACCACGAAACCTCAAAACTCCAAAATTATCAACCTCGAAATCCTCGTTCTCATTCATCATCAAATCAACGAACTTCAAATCCAACTTTTGCTTTTCACATACGGTCGCAAGAAAATCATTCGTAACATGTAGCATACCAAGTTTCACACTACTCGGCGTCATTTCACAAACCAAACTCTAATCTCTAAAATTCTCCAAAAGTTCCCATTCTTTCGTCATCAATGCGGACATATGTAACAACATCTGACTCAAAGCATCAACCATTATATTTTCCTTACCCGGATGGTAATTCAAACCAAAATCATAATCTTTCAAAAGCTCTAACCACCTTCTTTGTCTCATGTTCAACTCTTTCTGATCAAATAAATATTTCAAACTCTTGTGATCACTATAAACTTTAAATCTTGCACCATAAAGATAGTGTCTCCAAATTTTCAAAATAAATACCACGGTTTCTAACTCCAAGTCATGCGTAGGATAATTCTTTTCATGCACTCTTAATTATCTTGAAGCATAGTCCACAACCTTTCCATCTTGCATCAAAACACCACCTAAACCCGTCAAAGAAGCATCACAATAAATCACAAATGGTTCCAATGGATTTGGCAAAATCAAGATTGGCGCCGTCGTCAATCTTCTCTTTAGCTCAACGAAACT
Organism: Lathyrus sativus; assembly: GCA_963859935.3. Lineage (NCBI taxonomy): Eukaryota > Viridiplantae > Streptophyta > Magnoliopsida > Fabales > Fabaceae > Lathyrus > Lathyrus sativus. The sequence goes on along the minus strand of OZ012736.1, from coordinate 397,564,782 downwards.
CTTTTCACAATAAACATCCCAAATAAAAGTCTTCCCTTTACAAGTCAATTGCGTTAACGGAAGTGCCAACTTTGAAAATCCCTCAATAAACCTCTGATAATAACTCGCCGAGCCTAAAAAGCTTTGAACCTCCGTAACTAATCTAGGGGCCTCCCATTGCACTACCGCATCAATCTTGGATGGATCAACACTAATGCCACTATCGGAAATCACATGTCCAAGAAAGCTTACTTCCGACAACCAAAATTCACACTTCGACAACTTAGCATACAATTGCTTCTCTTTCAAAATTTGTAACACAATCTTTAAATGCTCTTCATGCTCCTCTTGAGACTTAGAGTAAATCAAAATATCATCAATGAACACAACCACAAAACGATCCAACTGATCATGAAAAATATGATTCATGTATTCCATAAACACACCCGGCGCATTAGAAACCCCGAATGGCATCACTAAATATTCATAATGACCATACCGTGTCCTAAAAGTCGTCTTTTGAATATTCCCTTCTTTCACACGAATCTGGTGATATCCCGATCTCAAATCAATCTTGCTAAAAACACGAGCACCAACCAATTGGTCCATCAAATCATCGATCCTTGGAAGCGGATACTTATTCTTAATTGTCACCTTATTCAACTGCCAATAATCAATGCATAACCGCATATTCCCATCTTTCTTCTTTACCAACAATATCGGCGCACCCCAAGGAGAAACACTTGGTCTTACAAATCTCTTATCCAACAAGTCATTCAATTGCTTCTTCAATTCTACCAACTCCGATGCCGACATACAATACGGTGCCATAGAAACTGTTCTAGTGCCAGAAACTAGATCAATAGAAACCTCAACTTCTCTTTTCGGCGGTACGTCTGTAATATCCTCCGGAAACACTTCTGGAAAATCACACACCACTGGAAACACATCGAGCTCAACTTTGCTCTCCACCGACAATGATGCGAACAAACCAAATAATTGAGCTTCGTCTGCTAAAAGTCTCTTCAACTCTTTAGTGGATAGAAAACTCTCATCTTCATCATCTTCCAAAGAAGGAAACCTCACTAACTTGTGATAACAATCTATACGAACTCTATTAAATTGCAACCAATTCATACCCAATATCACATCCAAACCCTCTAACGACAAACACACTAAATCCATAATGAAGTCTCTACCATACATGGTCAAAGGACAACTTACACACACTAAAGAAGTAGTTATCAACCCTGAAGCAGGAGTCTCAATAACCATCTCACCACCACAAGAAGACATGCCCAAATCCAAACGCTTAGCGCACTCAAAAAAAAAAATGAACGAATGAGTCGCTCCAGTATCAATAATAGCAACTAAAGGTGTACTATTAATAAAGCATGTACCTTTAATCAAACGATCTGCACTAGTAGTGTCTGAACCTGCTAATGCAAACACTTTTCCGCCCGCTTGAGCTTGTTTCAGCTTAGTACAATTAGTACTAATGTGACCCACTTCTCCATAATTAAAACACTTCACCATATTCCTCCTACAATCTGTAGTAGGATGCCCCGTGCCTCCATATTTAGCACATTTCACTACGGGCTTCCCGCACTCAAATGATTTATGACCCATTTCACCACACTTGTAGCACTTAATAGAAACAGAACTTCCTCCTCCAGATCTCTTATCAAAGTTTCCCCTATGCTTGCCCTTATGAACAAGTGTCACATAAGGTCCACCCCTAACTTGTTGCTTCCCTTTCCTCTCACTCAAACTCTTGTAGTGACTAGACCGAGCCCTACTATCTTCATCATAAATTCTACTCTTGTTCACCAACTCAGTAAATCGCCCAATTTCCTGATAACCAACGGCTTGCTTGATTTCAGGCCTCAAACCATTCACAAACTTGAGACACTTGGATCTCTCAACATTAGTAGTGTTGTAATGGGGGCAAAACTTAATCAATTCCTCAAACCTTGCCGCATACTCGGCTACAGTTGAGTTACCCTGCTTCAGCTCAAGGAATTCAATTTCCTTCTTACCACGCACATCTTCTGGAAAATACTTCTCCAGAAACGTCTCTCTAAAAACATCCCAAGTAACCACAACCTCATCTTCTACAAACCTTTGGCGAGTATTACCCCACCAGTCCTCAGCTTCCTCTTCAACCATATGAGTGCCAAACAACACCCTCTACACATCCGAACAGTTCATGACTCAAAAGAGTTCTCAATTGCTTTCAGCCATACCTGTGCTTTGTCAGGTTCATGGGTTCCCTTAAAAACTTGGCGGATTGTTCCTTTGAAACCTTCCCAAAGCACGAAACTCATCATCAACGTTGTTTCCCACATTCACATTGGCTTGAGGATTCTGTCCAATCGCCCCAGCCAACCTCGTCAAAGCCTCAGCAATCTCTTCATCATTCCTACCGACGACCATCGTTCTGAATCCCAACAACAGAACTCATAAGAACCAACAATATCGATAGTGTTACACACACAATCAGATATATATATAGGGAGTAAACACATTAACAACTTATCCAACTGGCCAACCAGGCTCTGATACCACTTAATGTAACACCCCATTCTAAACCCCCAATAATCAAATAAATCATACAAGCACATATTAAAATTTCTTCAGAGTAAAATTAAAACATGCTATAAAAGAGGCATGTCACATCATACACAAAATTGAAACATACAACACCTGCTTTATAGAAGACATGCAACAGTGGGGTAGCCTTTAACCTACGAACTTAGTCCTTACACCCACATCTCAATATTTAGAATTAAAAGCGGAAAATCTAAACATCGAATCACTTTAAACATGTAATCATATAAATACATATCATCTAGTTTGATTCACTTCATCATTCATGTTTACATAAACATTTGTCAGCAGATACATATACAAATGTATCACAAAAGAATGTTATACAATCGTAGCTACCCGGTACTACATATCAGAGCTAACCGACCAAAAATAATGAAGCTACACTTCACAAAAGGCCTCCAGCAATCCTAATCTGCAATGCCTCATAGAGCATTATACAACAGCAGAAGGGTGAGAAATATTATCATAATAATCAATGCATATAATTATATATCTATATACAATCACAGAATACACATATTCCACATTCTCACCACATTCATCAAAATTCAACATATACATCACAATGTATATATACTAAACTAAGCATATTCAACATTCATGCTTCTACAATTCACATCATTTACACATAAAAATGTACAATTATGTTTATTCACCAATCACAATTTTAATGATGATAAATGCAACTCATAGAGACCGACCCACGACTCTATGCAGATGCAAATGCGGTACCGACTCAATCATCTCAAGTTCACTCAGGAACTTATTGGAACCATTGCTCACACCTCTCTTAGGCACACAATGTTCACCCATTGCTCACACCCCACATGGGCACACAATGTTATGGATTGCTCATACCCCACCTTGGGCACACAACCCGGTTGCTCACACCCCACATGGAACACAACCATCCGTAACCACCGCTCACACCCCTCATTGGCACACGATGTTACGACAGATTCTCACTAGAATCACACAGCATAAGAATGTATGTCTTGATGCTTCACATGCAAAATGACTCCATACACTTCTTGAAATGCATACATATTCATAATATTTTCATGCATTTTCATCTCATCTAATCTCATACATTCATCATACATTCACAATATATATTCCATATTTTATTCATCTTTCATCACATTCTATCGCATACAATCAATATGCATTATCAATACCATGCCAAACGGCAATAAACTCCATCATAATCACCATGCATTTTTAATTAATTTAAATAATGCATATATTTGCCAAAAGGCCACATTTCACAATCGATTCCACAATCTAGGATTCACGTCATACGGCTACCCACAGCGTAACATATCACATCACACAACTATGCATTCAGAAAGATCGATCATAATCGTGCCAAACAATCAACATTGGATGGAACGCAACAAGAAAATCAAACACTGTCACGCTCGCTGGACCACTCGGCTAGCGAGGTCCTAGCGAACAAGCTCGCGAAGGCAAACAGAAGCTACTGTAAGGCTTTGCTACCTACTCGTTGGGGCTTCGCTTAGCAAACCCCTCGCTACCTCGCTCGCTACCAGCGAAGAGGGTCAATTACATTCTGTCTAAGTCTGGGACCATTCGCTACTAGCTCGCTACAGCGAACACTCGCGACCTACTCTCCTAGCGAAGGTGCTAGCGAACGTCTGCGATGTTCAAAACCCCAACTGTCCAAAACTCTTTGAAACTCCCAAAATCACCTGATTCAATTCCAACGATTTCCAGTAGTCTTAGCCTAGCATTCCTCGACTAAACTACACCATTTATTCTGGATTCTAACCGTTCAAACATCAGTTTCTATGGATTAAACTCTGTTCGACCTAAAATGGAAAAAAAGTAAAAACTCTCCAACAATCCAAACCAATTCAACAAACACATACATAATCATACACATTGAGAAGATAATAAGATTTCACACCCTTACCCGATTAAATCGAAGCCTAGATGTTGTTCTTGATGATTCTCCAAGTTTTCCTCTTTTCTCCTTTTCTCTCTTTCTTTCTCTTCCTTTTCTCTTCTCTCTTACCTTCTATCTCTTTTCTTTTCACTTATATCTCTTTCTATCCTATTTCTATCAAAACATCTATTAATCTATTTTCTCACAAAATATCCAACTTAACACTAAACACTAAATGTCTAAAATACCCTCCAATCTATTTTCCCCGAAAACTCTCAAAATCGATAAAATAGCATAATATGCAAACATAACATATTAACACATAATTTCCATAATTTAAAATAATAATCATCCAAATAAACTAAAAAGACTCAAAAAAATGGGAAATCGGAATCGGGGCGTTACACAATGCAACATTACAAGCAAAGGGAGGACACCTCAACTTTTAATGCAAACAAGAGCAAAAGGAAAAAAACAAACAAGCAAAGGGAGGACACCTCAACCTTTAATGCAAACAAGCAAACATAAAAAAGAAAACGACATCCAAGTAAAGGGAGGAAACCTCAACCTTTAATACAAACATGGACTTAAGAGAAAGAATGCATACACATGCATACTTCTATCCTAATGCACAAAATCATACAACATGAAGAGCAAAGTATCAACAAGATGATGGGAAGCAAAGTAAGAACCAAAGGAACTCACTATGACACTCAACCAAACTCATCACATTCAATGTGTAAAAACACATAAGTAGTCCTCAAAGGTTCTACCACTTATGGAATGCCTTTAGTTCTTCCAAAGGAGGAACTAGGCTCTCACAAGTGGAATCCTTAGGTCATAGGACAGAGAGGAATGAGGATAAGAAGATGTGTACAAAGAAAGAACAAGATATTGCAAAAGAATTAGGTAAGGGATGGAGATCATGCAACATGTGTACATGGAAGACTAAAATGAAAGTCCTAAAGGAAGTCTAAACTTAAACAAGTTAAGAACATGATTAGGGCCTAAACTTGAACATACAAATGTCTTATTATGTATACAACATGGATATGCAAAGATAGGATGCTCAAACAATGCACCAAATTCAAATAAGAATCAACTAGTACAAGTGTTAAGGTGGAAACCATACAAGGGTGACTTAAAGTGTAAAACACACTAAAAATAGTAAACTAACCCTAAAAAATCTAAATAAAATCCTATGAGACCCCTTTGGTGTCAAGAACTAGGGGTCAAGATTGTGGGGAAAAAAACAAAGCCTAACTAGGCAAACAGAGGGTAAAGTTCTAGGGATGTCCTAAGAACTAGTGAAGAGGGAGGGTCCTAAAGGTGCTACCAAAACCTTAATCAAATGGTGTTAAAACCAGAGAGAAAAAATATCAAAAAATCAATTAATGCATCAAGAATATGTACAAGAAAATTCAGGCATTTATGTGAAGGTTTCATCAAGAAATAAAATTCTAAATAAAAGTTGTGCATTTTTCAATTCATAAGAAATACCTCAAAAAGAAAATTCAAGATTTAATTGAAAAATGAATTAAAAATTAATCCAAAACAAATTGTAAAATCAATTTACGTCTAAAACTGTGGAAAAATATTTTTCTATGATTTTTCATATGTGTTGAGGTATTTTCTATGAATTAAAACTCAACAAACAAATAAAATGAAAAAAGAAAGAAAAGAAAAAGAAAAAGATAAACTCTTGGTGCAGATAGTAGTCCAATAAAGTCCGTTCAGTGGGCTTCACGCAGATGGGGGTGTGATTAGAATATAAGGCCCAAGTCCAATGAAACAGAGTTTTAAGTGAAACAGTGTGCATCAATATGCACATGTGGAGGTCAAGAAGTCCAAACGCGCGCAAGATCAATCACATCCGTTGGATCTATCTCAGTCAAAGAGTCTTAAGATGAGTTGGCACGTACACGTGGGCTGGACGGAAATAAAACCAGATGTCGGAGCATGGTGGCTCCGGTCATCTTCTCCGGTGGGAAGCTACAGTAACAGTTCCAAAAACTCACCAAAACTCACAATTTTTTATACCATTCAACTCGTCTCATTGCATAGGTCATCACGTTATGGTTCTTTTCTATTTATCTCCTTTAATCAAGCCTCACCGAAGCTAACAAGATTGGAGGTTGTTTCAAGAATCGTTACAAACAAGCCTTAAACTAATACATAATCCATCTACGAGTCTAGGGGAGTATGAATATGTAACAATGGCAGCCAATTACTTCCTATACAGAGAGAAATTTTGAGAGATTATTTACTCAACGGAGCACCTCCGTTGGGTCTTCAATTGCTGATGAATCTTGATCAAAAACGTCCAGAATCGTTCCTTGATCTTCAATGGAGGTGTTGGAGACCTTGATTTGGATTGAAACTGCTTCAATTGCAAAATTCAATTTCCACTTTTTCTTCACTTTTCTTCAACTGAATTCGGTTATTCTTCCATGGAAAAACACCTCTGAGATCTTGTGAAGGATGCTAGCAATATATACAATGGATCTAGATAATAATAAAGCCCAATCATAGCACATTGATCCAATTGAAAATCCAAGTTTTGCACTTTGAAGCTCCATGGTTCACACGAAAACAGAGCTCAAAACCTTCAAACTTGACTCAGGTAGCTTGCTTATGATGTAAGGAGACTCAATGGTTGAGATTGATCTCTTGTTTTGATCTTAATGGTAGATCTTGAATGTGTACCTTCATGGTGAAGCAACCTTGAATTTAACATGGTTTTGGACCTCAAACTTGATTTCTGATTTTGGCATCATGTTTAGCATATTCAAGGCAATCAAAAAATGCATAAACATGCCATTATATGGTTTAAAATGATCTTGATTCAAATTATGGCTTTCAAGCATCTTTTCATGGAATTTTGTTCACCATTCTTCACATATGAGACATATCCATTACAAGTGATGGTTTGGTGGTGTAATTGACCTCATTTGGAGTATTTTTGATGTAGGGCAAAGTTTCATTTGAGGTGTGCAAAGTTGTGAAATTGACCTATAACCAAAATGACCTATAATCAAAGCTTCCCAAAATACCCCTGGCTTGAAAGCTTCATATCTTGAGCTCCACAAATCATATGAAAGACTTCTAGTACTTTTTGGAAAGATAAGATCATAAGGAAAACCTTTCATGTTTGGGTCAAAGTGAGGAGAAACATCCTTCTAGTTCAAAAATGTCTTGGAAGTTGGTTGACTTTTGTTGCCCAAAATCACATTCATCAGATGACCTGTAACTTGCCAGCTTCATAACTTGAGTTCTAGAAATCACATGAATGACTTCTAAGACTCAAACGAAATCTAGAAACATGCTATACAAGTTTCATGTTGGTGTCAAGATGAGATGAAACTTCTATTTTGAGATATGTGGTCTTGAAGTTGGGCACTAAATAAGGGATTTTACACTGACAAGCTTAGAAACCCTAGCTCAACAACTTCTCACACTCTTGAATCTTGATGAATTGGTCTTGAAATGACATATGACATGTCTCAACACAACATTCCATGATCACAAAGACTTGGAATTGAGTTTTAATCTCCTTTAATCTCACAGTTGACTTAGGGTTGACCAGATGAAAACCCTAACTACACCACCTTTGATTGTGGCTCCTTATACTTGATATAATGACTGGCACAAGCCCCTCAATGACCCTCAAGAAATTCAATGAGCTTATACAATGCTCTCCATCCATAGCCATGGAATGTATATCATCTTATGCTCTCTCATGGCCTCCAAGATAGGAGGCAACCCACAACTATTCATCTGCCTTTTCAAAGGACTTTTAACTTTCTTCTGAGGATGATAAACTCTTGATAGTTTGAAAGAGACCTCTGGCTTAGGATTAGAAACTTTCAGTAATCTCCTCTTGCTAAGCACACCTCTCTCAATCCCCTGAATGTAAATCATGGTATGCAAAATGCAAATGCCAATGCTATGAAAATGCAATGAAACATAAACCAAGTTAAAAAAAGGTTGGGCAAATTTTGGGGTGCAACAGCTGCCCCTATTCAAGCGACTTGGACCTGACTGGGTGAAAAGTGGACGAATTTCACGCAATCAAGGTAAAAGACGGTTGAATACCAAAGAACCCAGAAATTTGCCAACCGCAGAAATCTCTGGAGATAGCTGAACATGATACATATTTGATAAACATCTGACATCGCCGCCATGCATCTGTTGAATAAGAACATGCATTGAACCTAAGGGTCGGCTTAACACGAAGTTCAGAAGTTTTTAACCACAAGACAACTCCGTTGGGGACAACCGGGTGTGCCAAGTACGATTGGACTTATATTGGGGAAAACAAACCCTGGATCTGCATTAGATAGGTCAGGCGAGAACTGACTACCAGACAAGAACTGGTGTCTACAAAGCAAGTCAGACGAGGACTGACTACCAGGCGAGAACTGGGTTCTAAAAAATAGGTCAGGCGAGAACTTACTACCAGACAAGAACTGGTTTCTACAAAATAGGTCAGACGAGGACTGACTACCAGGCGTGAACTGGAATCTTTAAAATAGGTCAGACGAGGACTAATTACCAGGCAAGAGCTGGAATCTTTGAAATAGGTCAGACGAGGACTGACTACCAGGCAAGAACTGGAATCTTTGAAATATGTCAGACGAGGACTGACTGCCAGACAAGAACTGGAGTTTTCAAAACGGTTTTCCAGATGAGAACTGGAGTGTGCCATGTATGGTTGGGCTTTTAGTTTAGGGATATGACCAGGCACATGGTGATCGAATTTGTCTCTGATTACCAACAAGAACGGGTTTTAAAAAGGGAACTACTAGACAGGAACTAGTATTCAAGGGTAGACTACCAGATGGAAACTAGTGGCAAAGGTTAAGCTGTCAGACGAGAACTGACTACCAAGCGAGAAATGGATTTGCAAAGCAGGTCAGACGAGAACTGGAATCGGAGGAAAGGTCAGGCGAGAACTGACTACCAGGCGAGAACTGGAATCTTCACAACATGTCCGACGAGGACTGACTACCAGGCGAGAACTAGGGTTCAAAACAAGTCAGACAAGAACTGACTAGCAGGCGAGAACTGGGTCTTAAAGAAAGATTAGACGAGAACTGACTACCAGGCGAGAACTGGATTCAAAGATCGTCTACCAGACGAGAGCTGGTTTAAAGGTTTTCCAGACGAGAATTGGACTTTGGGGGTTTTCCAGGCGAGGACTGGGCTTTGGAAATGATTCGGTTGCAAAGTTCTGATATGTAACAGGTTTAGGCTGTGTGATGATGATCCGATGACAGCAGGGCCTTTTCACAAGGTTCAGGTTATTTGGGGGGTAATGGGATGATTCCCCGACACTCAACTCTTGCTGAAGAGAATAAACTTGCTTGGGCAACTGCCCCAGTATAATTCAGCTTTCCCCAATTCGATTCTTGGGAGAGTTCACCTTGAGAAGAAAGTAGCCTGCCATGAGGCGACCTCGAGATGGCTTGCCCCTGATTGGATGATCGGTAGAGCAATACCCCTGGCTGCAAGAGATTTATCAAATCTCGACCTGATTGCCCCAGATTAATTGTCTTTCAGATGGTTGACTCCCATGATATGAACATTTGATAAATTGCCCCGGTTCCATGATGTACTAGGCGTTTTGCATTCTATCCTGATCAAACTTTCCACTGTGGAAACTCTCCTACTTGCAAGCACTTACCCGCAAGTAAAACAAATTGTTCTGCACAACAGATATATTAATGCAATGCATATGACAGTTTTGAAATCCAAGTCTGTTCACTGGAAAACTTGTGACACATAATAGATGAAATCAAAATGTCAACATTAACACAGAGCTATAAAGGGAATCCTTTTAGGAGTCAGTTTCAATGCGATCTTTACCGAAGTATGCTTTCAAAACAATCCTGCTTCAATTAGGACTTTTAAAGGTTGTAACATGGTCAGGTTCACAGTTAAGAAAGAAAGGATAAAGCCTCAAAGTTTATTTTAACCCACCCATTCTCCTTGATGTTCCCCAATCCTATGCTCAGCTAATTAGGCCTAAGCGCTCACCTTTCAAAGGTTAAACGACAGGAGTGATGGTTCGGGAAACCATAATTTTTCGGAGCGACAATCACTCGCTTTTCGTCTTTGGTTCCTGAAGTCACACGACTTGTTTGTTCGAGTATTTTTCTTTTGTAATCCTTTTCGCTTTTCTGCTTTTTCCCTGACTTTTGCATGGACTGGCTCTTTTGAGCTTCTTTTGATTTCAAAGTCCAGTGGGATGCCCTAATTTTTTCCTAAGTCGCTTGTTTTCAAGACTCGACTTAGCGGGCTTTTTCTTTTGATTCTTTTTTTTCTCTTTTTTTTAACAAATCGTGCGACACCGGCTTGTCTGACTTGTTAAAGGGATTGTGACTGTTTCACTCCTTGGTCGGTGACGAATACCCATTATGAGTTTTTTAGGCATGACCTATACAGGTGTGATTGATCCTCAAACGGGAACACTCCTTTTTGCAATTTGAACGCTCGGTCAAATTAACTTAGACCTACCCTTCCCCAGGTTACGATTAAGGGTTTTTTCGTTTTCAGAAAGAAACTTCTACTACTATGCTCAAAGGGGTTAACAAGGGATTATCTTCCTTATATCTCCGGTGTTTAGGAATTTGAAACAATGCCTATACATCATCAGCAGGTTTTATTCAAAAGCATACAATCGAAAGTTTTCATCTTTCAATTTCGTCATCCTCCCCAAATTTCGCTTAAACAAGCGTTAGACATCAATTAAAAACATAGGTGAACACAAACGAATTTAATCAAAACATGCATATTTATTTCATTATCATTATCAATTGAAAAAAATACAGTTTTACAAGGGAGATTTGCATTTAAACAGGAAAGAAACTACAAATGCAAAGAAAATGACAAGATAAAACAAAGATTGCCAGCTTCGGGGAACCGGGCTTTCAGATCTTGACTTGCTGCAGGATTAGCCATCTTCAAACTCAATCAGCTGAGAGGTCGACGTGCACAACCAAATTTCCTTCAGGAAAGGAAATGTACTATTTGTCAATCAACTGATGCACTTTGGCTTGGAAGGCTTTGTAGTCGTCGGTCGAGTGTCCCATGGATCCTCCGTGATATCCACATTGCACACTGGGATCATATCCGGGAGGGTATGGCTCTGGCACCAGCTTGAGAGCCTTGGGCTCCACCAATGAGTTCTGAATCAAATGGGGCAGAAGCTCACTGTACGGTACAGGGACTGGATGAAGAGGAGCATTCCTCCTTTCCAAGTTGTTACGGGGCCCATTCTGATTCTAGCGCTGATGGTTTTGCTGTCGAGGAGCACGAGGTTGTTGGTACCGGGCTGACTATTGATCAGCAGTTGGAGCAGACACAACATTAGTTTCTCCTCCTTTCCCAACATAAGGCTTCTTTGTATCTTTAGAAGAATCAGAAGAAACTTGGATCTTCCCTAGTTTGATACCGCTTTCGACTCTTTCTCCTGCTATCACCAGATCTGAAAAACTTGCAAACATGCAACCTATCAGCTTCTCATAATACACTCCGGGAAGTATAGCCATGAACATGTTAGTCATTTCTCTCTCCGCCATGAGAGGTTGCACCCTCGCTGCTAAGTCTCGCCACCTCTGGGCGTATTCTTTAAAGCTCTCAGTACTCTTCTACGACAAACTCTGCAGTTGCATCCTGTTTGGTGCCAGATCACTATTATACTGATAGTGACACACAAAAGCTTCAGCTAATTCTTTCCAGCTGCGGATATGAGTTCTCTCAAGCCCCATATACCATTCCAAATATGCTCCTGCCAGGCTATCTTGGAAGCAATGCATCAATAGCTTTTCATCTTTGGAGTAGGAAGACATTTTCCTGAAATATGCCCGAATGTGCACTCTAGGACAAGTTGTCCCGTTGTACTTGTCAAACTCTGGTACCTTGAATTTGGGAGGAATCTTGACCCCCGGAACTAGACCAAGCTATGACATATCAAGACCCAGAGAGCTCTGACTCTCAAGAGACTTCATCTTCTCCTTGATCAGTTTAAGCCTCTTATCAGCCTCAGTTGGCAAGCCATCTTCCCTATCCTTTATAGAAAAGATATCACTCTGGTGATCTTCCCACTGAGGGCCAGCAGCCCAGTGCACAACGCTTACACTTCCACCAGCAACATTACTATTTCCATTCGCAGCACCTCCGCCCGGAGGTATGACAATAGTAGGAATACCATGTGGAACAGATCCTCCAACTGGAGGGAAGACACCAGCTCCAACTCCATTGTTATTGACTTGAGGAGCGTTAATGAGAGGTTGAACTAGAGTTCTCAGATGCTCCTGCCCACTGGCAACATTCTGCATCAACTCCATGAACTGGGACATGCGAGCTCTGAATTCCTACAATTCGGCTTGAACCTGATCCATTACTTTCCGCTGATTCCTTCAAGTTGGATATTTGTGGAAACTGAGCTGCTCAATCATGTAACTGTTGAGCACCAAACGGACATAAGAACACAAGGCCACCGAGAACAACCTGTGATGCAAATAAAAATGCAAGATGCAAAATGCAAACATGTCTATGCGTTTACAGGGAAATCTTCCCCTTGATCCCAGTTTCAATGAACAAGAGCAGCAGAGATGTTCACCCTAACAATCCTCTCATATATCAGGTAAGGTCCTTCCTGAAGGTTTCATAGATGTCGGGCTCAGCCGTGGAAATCAGACCAAATAAAGGTCCAGACTCAAGTATCGGGAACTTGTACACAAAAATCATCTTTTTTGGCTACTTCCCTCTTTACAGCAGATCAGTACCAAGATTAAGGGAAAGACGAGCACGTTTTAAACCTATAGACATGCAATGTTAAATGCAGGATGATTATGCAAATGCAACAGGGGATCAAGATTGTTGTGTTGTTGATCGAGAAGAACCAGCACTTTGCTTTGGCCAGAACATATCATAACTCTGATAATAGGAACCTCTGATATCGGGAACACAGATTCACACTGCAAAGAAAACCGGGTAGTCTGAAAGCCAAGGTTTCCTGCATAACCCAATCCTTCTTACAGGTATGGACCTATCCACTGATAAAGTTCAGCATCCTATGCGTTCATCAGCATCACAAACTTTCAAGAAATGATGATATGTTCACCATTTCTGGTTTGGCATCATCACCTCCCGAAGAGGCCTCACTTAGCTGAATCACAAATGATGGTCCCCAGAGTCGACAACTCTCAGATCCAAAATCCCCTCAAGCCCAAAGGGATGGAAAGGAAATCATCAAAGAGAATCTCGTCTGAGCGCGAATTCTATGGGGAACTAGTACATTGCAAAGCATGTACGCCCCCCACTAATCTCCACAACTAATGTTATGTTTGCACTCAAGCCTGGGTCTGGCTTATCACTCATCAGAACTTCCCTCCCCACAGCATAGCAATAATGATATATAATGCTGAAAATAAATGCGAGAAAGTAAAAATAAAGTACAACAAGTATGTATATACACCCAAAGATAAACAAACAAGCGTTAGGACTGACTCACATAGGGAATCATTAGAGTCCCCAGCAGAGTCGCCAGCTGTCTCTACAACAAAAAAAAGTGTCGGCAATGACAGAAGTGTCGCCACCTATCGTTATTTATCCCAACAAAGGGAAAAGAAACGGTCAGGGAAAACCTAGCGAAAAGGGATAAGATTGGTCATCACAACCAAATCTCGGGTTCGGGAGTCGGTTACGCAAGGGGAAGGTATTAGCACCCCTCACGTCCGTCGTACTCGACGGGATCCACGCTTGGTTGTCTATCTAAAAAGGTGATTGAAACTATATAACTAAAGGTCTGGGACAAAAGAAAAGAAAAATAGACTCGGCAGAGCATCGCCGCTCTGTGCCTACGTATTCCCTCGTGCAATGGGAAAGTCAGAGTCAACGTAGTTTGACTAACTACGGATGAAAAGGTGGGGAAAGGTTACTCGCCATGACATCACGCCTTGTGCCTACGTGCTCTCAACAGGTATGAGAGATTAGAGCAAATGTAGTTCGGGATAAAAGAGAACACAAGGTTGTTCATGTGTTTTATCCGAGTAAGGTTAAACTATCATTCTAGCAGTTAGGGACGACGTCTGTTTGCGGTAGAACCAAAGCTTAACAATACTCTTTTATCCGAAAAGATTTTTCTTGATTAAGGGAGCCTCAAAGGGCAAAAGAGGAGTTTGACTGTTTGTATTTGTCTTTTATTAGAGAAGTGTTTTTTGAATGAATGTTTGTAATTCATACTGCACTAGAGACTATGAGTTAGGAGTGAATGTGTCGCATATCACCCAAAGGGTGATACACTAAACACTCTGGTTATTAAAAGGAAACCCCTCAATGACCATTTCCTAAGTAGCTTAAGGCTCATAACGTACAATACTTATTAGCCTTTATTATGTGTGTTAGAATTGTTTGAAGATGAGAAGAGAATAAGGACTCTAAAGGGGACTAAATCAAAACCCTAAAGTTATCATGCATCATGGTCCTAAAGTTGAGTTTAGAAGGGAATTATATCCTAGTGTTCTCATGCATGGATTAGAACCTAGTGTCTATCATCACTATCCTTAATCAAGGAAGTGATAACCTAAGGGATCATGGCAATGGAAAGTAAAGCAACAACATACAATACTTGAATTGAAATGGGAATGTGAATGAATGCACATGCAATGCAACATTACAAGCAAAGGGAGGACACCTCAACCTTTAATACAAACAAGAGCAAAAGGAAAAAACACACAAGCAAAGAGAATACACCTCAACCTTTAATGCAAACAAGCAAACATAAAAAAGAAAACAACATCCAAGTAAAGGGAGGAAACCTCAACCTTTAATGCAAACATGGACTTAAGAAAAAGAATGCCTACACATGCATACTTCTATCCTAATGCACCAAATCATACAAAATGAAGAGGAAAAGATCAACAAGATGATGGGAAGCAAAGTGAGAACCAAAGGAACTCACTATGACACTCAACCAAACTCATCACATTCAATGTGTAAAAACACATAAGTAGTCCTCAAAGGTTCTACCACTTATGGAATGCCTTTAGTTCTCCCAAAGGAGGAACTAGGCTCTCACAAGTGGGATCCTTAGGTCATAGGACAGAGAAGAACGAGGATAAGAAGATGTGTACAAAGAATGAACAAGAGATTGCAAAAGAATCAGGTAAGGGATGGAGATCATGCAACATGTGTACATGAAAGACTAAAATGAAAGTCCTAAAGGAATTCTAAACTTAAACAAGTTAAGAACATGATTAGGGCCTAAAATTGAACATACAAATGCCTTTTTATGTCTAAAATATGGATATGCAAAGATAGGCTGCTCAAACAATGCACTAAATTCAAATAAGAATCAACTAGTACAAGTGTTAGGGTGGAAACCATACAAGGGTGACCTAAAGTGTAAAACACACTAAAAATAGTAAACTAACCCTAAAAAGTCTAAATAAAATCCTATGAGACCCCTCTGGTGTTAAGAACCAATGGTCAAGATTGTGGAGAAAAAACTAAGCCTAACTAGGCAAACAGAGGGAAAAGTTCTAGGGATGTCCTAAGAACTAGTGAAGAGGGAGGGTCCTAAAGGTGCTACCAAAACCCTAATCAAATGGTGTTAAAACCAGAGAGAAAAAATAACACAAAATCAATTAATGCATCAACAATATGTACAATAAAAATCAGGCATTTATGTGAAGGTTTCATCAAGAAATAAAATTCTAAACAAAAGTTGTGTATTTTTCAATTTATAAGAAATACCTCAAAAAGAAAATTCAATATTTAATTGAAAAATGAATTAAAAATTAATCCAAAAAAAATTGTAAAATCAATTTACGTCTAAAACTGTGGAAAAATATTTTTCTATGATTTTTCATATGTGTTGAGGTATTTTCTATGAATTAAAACTCAACAAACAAATAAAATGAAAAAAGAAAGAAAAGAAAAAGAAAAAGCTAAACTCTTGGTGCAGATAGTAGTCCAATCAAGTTCGTTCAGTGGGCTTCACGCAGATGCGGGTGTGATTAGAGTATAAGGCCCAAGTCCAATGAAACAGAGTTTTAAGTGAAACGGTGTGCATCAATGTGCACATGTGGAGGTCAAGAAGTCCAAACGCGCGCAAGATCAATCACATCCGTTGGATCTATCTCAGTCAAAGAGTCCTAAGATGAGTTGGCATGTACACGTGGGCTGGACGGAAATAAAACCAGATGTCGGAGCATGGTGGCTCCGGTCATCTTCTCCGGTGGGAAGCTACAGTAACAGTTCCAAAAACTCACCAAAACTCACAAGTTTTTATACCATTCAACTCGTCTCATTGCATATGTCATCACGCTATGGTTCTTTTCTATTTATCTCCTATAATCAAGCCTCACCGAAGCTAACAAGATTTGAGGTTGTTTCAAGAATCGTTACAAACAAGCCTTAAACTAATACATAATCCATCTACGAGTCTAGGGGAGTATGAATATGTAACAATGGCAACCAATTACTTCCTATACAGAGAGAAATTTTGAGAGATTACTTACTCAACAGAGCACCTCCGTTGGGTCTTCAATTGTTGATGACTCTTGATCAAAAATGCCCAGAATCGTTCCTTGATCTTCAATTGAGGTGTTGGAGACCTTGATTTGGATTGAAACTGCTTCAATTGCAAAATTCGATTTCCACTTTTTCTTCACTTTTCTTCAACTGAATTCGGTTATTCTTCCATGGAAAAACACCTATGAGAGCTTGTGAAGGATGCTAGCAATATATACAATGGATCTAGATCATAATAAAGCCCAATCATAGCCCACATTGATCCAAATGAAAATCCAAGTTTTGCATTTTGAAGCTCCATGGTTGACACGAAAACAGAGCTTAAAACCTTCAAACCTGACTCAGGTAGCTTGCTTATGATGTAAGGAGACTAAATGGCTGAGATTGATCCCTTCGTTTGATCTTAATGGTAGATCTTGAATGTGTACCTTCATGGTGAAACAACCTTGAATTTAACATGGTTTTGGACCTCAAACTTGATTTCTGATTTTGGCAT
Organism: Lathyrus sativus; assembly: GCA_963859935.3. NCBI lineage: Eukaryota > Viridiplantae > Streptophyta > Magnoliopsida > Fabales > Fabaceae > Lathyrus > Lathyrus sativus. The sequence continues at coordinate 397,547,242 of OZ012736.1, read as the reverse complement.
CATGTTTAGCATATTCAAGGCAATAAAAAAAATGCATAAACATGCCATTATATGGTTTAAAATGATCTTGATTCAAATTATGGCTTTCAAGCATCTTTTCATGGAATTTTCTTCACCATTCTTCACATATGAGACATATCCATGAAAAGTGATGGTTTGGTGGTGTAATTGACCTCATTTGGAGAAACGTTGATGTTGGGCAAAGTTTCATTTGAGGTGTGCAAAGTTGTGAAATTGACCTATGACCAAAATGACCTATAATCAAAGTTTCCCAAAATACCTTTGGCTTGAAGGCTTCATATCTTGAGCTCCACAAATCAGATGAAAGACTTCTAGTACTTTTTGGAAAGCTAAGATCATAAGGAAATCCTTTCATATTTGGGTCAATGTGAGGAGAAACATCCTTCTAGTTCAAAAATGTCTTGGAAGATTGTTGACTTTTGTTGCCCAAAATCACATTCATCTGATGACCTGTAACTTGTCAGCTTCATAACTTGAGTTCTAGAAATCCGATGAATGACTTCTAGTACTAAAAAGAAAGCTAGAAACATGCTCTATAAGTTTCATGTTAGTGTCAAGATGAGATGAAACTTCTATCTTGAGATATGTGGTCTTGAAGTTGGGCACTAAATAGGGGATTTTACACTGACAAGCTTAGAAACTCTAGCTCAGCAACTTCTCACACTCTTGAATCTTGATGAATTGATATTGAAATGATATATGACATGTCTCAACACAACATTCCATGATCAAAAATACTTGGAATTGAGTTTTAATCTCCTTTAATCTCACAGTTGACTTAGGGTTGACCAGATGAAAACCCTAACTGCACCCCTTTGACTGTGGCTCCTTATACTTGATATAATGACTGGCACAATCCCCTATATGACCCTCAAGACATCCAATGAGCTTATACAATGCTCTCCATCCATAACCATGGACTCCATATCATCTTATGCTCTCTCATGGCTTCCAAGATAGGAGGCAACCCACAACTATTCATCTACCTTTTCAAAGGACTTTTAACTTTCTTCTAAGGATGATAAACTCTTGATAGCTTGAAAGAGAAGTCTGGCTTAGGCTTAGAAACTTTCATTAATCTCCTCTTGCTAAGCACACATCTCTCAATCCCCTGCATGTAAATCATGGTATGCAAAATGCAAATGCTAATGCTATGAAAATGCAATGAAACATGAACCAAGTTAAAAAAAAGGTTGGGAAAATTTTAGGGTGCAACAAGGCCAAAGTGGGGTTAAGGTAACTACGGTCCCCAGTATCATAGACTCCAATCGAAAATAGTGAATTTTTTCACGAGTACTCGATCAACAGTACCATTTTCGAAAAGGCCTCAACTGAGCGGTGATTCTCAAGTCAGCTTGGTCGGGATTCACCTCCCTATAAGCCTCGTCAAACATATCACCTTCCTATCATAAGTTTACTCAAGTCCATGTATAATACTTATCTCACAACCAGGATACCCCAAGAAAGGTACAAATTGAGATATATACATAGCAAATAATAAAGCAAATAGCAAGCAATGAAACAAGATAGGGATAACCCTCAAAAGATATGAAGTCCCCAGTGAAGTCGCCAATTTCATGTTGCAGTGAGAATAGGATATGAAATTATTAATTAATTTGAATCACATCTTTAGTTCACAACCGGTCTTTGATTTATCCGAAGGAAAGGTCAAAGAAAGGAAAAACGTATTTTTGCATCGTAAACACAATGCGGGGAGATATCTAGGTTCGGGGGTTGGTTAAGCTTAGGGAAGGTATTAACACCCTAAACTTCTATAGTACTCTACAGGAACCTCTTGTTTTAATGTTGCTATTTTGCTAAATTATTTTCTTAAGGGTATATGCTAAAGGTTAAAAGGTGAAAAGAAAGATTTAAGGGTTAATCCTAAGTTTACTCGCCAAGATTCGCATCTTGTGCCTATGTATCCTGGGTAGGGGATGGAATCAGAGTAATCGTAGTTCCCCTCGAAAGAGAGGAAGAGAAACTTCTTGACTGCAGTCAAGGTTTCAATGGGGAATAAGCGTTCATATGGAAGAGCTTACGTGGAGTTCGGAGACTCCAATCTCTATGTTGAAATTGAATTGAAAAAGGGTAAAATAGGTATTCCACGGCGAAACCCTAATTTGGAGTACGACAACTCCTTGTCCTAATGCTAGGGTAAAGGGTAATTTGGTCCACAGCGGGATACCTATGCAATTAGGGTTTTGGAAAGTGAAATGGTCAAAGGTAAGGACTATTGACGCGGCGGTCAAACGACTAGACCTATTCCTTCGGAGGGACTATACGATAAATAATGCAACGCAAAATAATTAAGCGGCAATATTGAAATATGGGAAAGTGCAAGAGTGAAAGCGGAACAAAAGTGACGATTACCTCGCATAAGTTAAAACCCAAACAATGAAGTACGAAATATAAAATATTAATAACCGTACAACTGAAAAACAATATTAAGCATGTTATACTTTAAACAAAAATTAAACGGAGCAATAAACGGGCAAAGTTCAATTCGAAGCTGAAAGTGAAATGTTAGACACATTTTTAGAACAGGGCTTAAAATTAATTGAGGAATTTACAAGAACAGTTTTAATTTGAAAATTTAATTTTTAATTATGTTGAGTTTTAATTTATTAACCTATTTTTCAAAAAAATGCTTTTTCAATTTATAAATGTTAAGTTTTAAAGAAATGTTTTTAATTAACTTTTTTTTTAAATGTTTCTAATTAATTTTAAGAAATGTTTTAATAATAAAAAGGTTTTAATTTTAAGAAATGTTCTAATTAAAAAAAGGTTTTAATTTTAAGAAATGTTCTAATTAAAAAAAGGTTTTAATTTTAAAATATGGTTTGATTAAAAAATTGGTTTTAATTTTAAAATATGGTTTTAACAATCTAATTAAACTAAATTATAAAATTATAAAATAAAATAAAAATAAAAGAATACGAAATAAAAGGGGGAGGGTGAGTTGGCTGATATTGAAATGTTGTTTAGGGTTTGTGAAGACCCATGTCTTCCTCTCCTCCTCGCGGCGGCGGCTTGCCTCCATTGTTGCTTCTGGAAGTTTTTCCTTCATTTTTCTTGTTTGCATGGCCACGATTGCTCTTCCTGTGTAACTCCTGAAAGCCAAACTGAAAGAAAAAAGAGTTAGTATCAAAATGCTCACCATCTTTGAAGGGTTTGAAGAGATTTGGTGATGGAGTCTGATGAACAATGATGATGACGGTATCTGAGTTCGCGTGGGAGTGATCTCTCTTGTTCGTTAAGGCACTTGATGTTGTTCTGTTGATGAACATTTTCGCCTCCTCCTACTCATGACCCTTTCCTTTCTTTTTTAGTGATGAACTCGATGGCTTTTGATGACGGATTGTGGGTTCTTTTCGGTGATCTTGACTGACGATGATGAGACGATGACGATTTTGTCTTCCTGAGTCCAGTTGCAGATGGTTTTTTTTATCCACCGTTGTGGGTTGACGATCGTGGTTTCTGCCCCTTGATTGATTTTCAGCCGCGGATCTGGGTAATGTTGTTGATGCTCTCTTAGGGTTTTTTTTCAATCCGTCTCCCCCCTCTGATGCTCTTAAATTGATGAAATTATATTGTTCTTAACTTGTGGGCTTGGATCTTGTTATTGTTGCGATATTTGTCATAATGAGATTTGATTTGGTTTTGATTTTGTCTGTTGGATTTGCTGCGATTTTTAAGAAAATTTTGTTGCTTGGTTGTTGTGGAACTTGCGATTTTCCAGGATGATTTGTTTGATCTATTTTATTTTGCAGGAAATTTGGGAAAGTTGTTGTTTGATCCTGTTGGAGCAGAAACGTTAGGAAAGTTTGTTTTTGCATGGAAATATCTTGAATCCAGATTTGGGTTGTTCTTGGCTGAACTGGATATCCATGGATTTGAAGACTTTGGATATCCAATTTTGGTTCTGTGGATTTTGGGGAATTTTCTTGTGACTTGTTTGGCATTGAACAAAAACACTTTTTTAGAATAATCACTTTTCCAAAAACACTTTTCCAAATAATCACTTTTCTCTCTCTTGGAAAGAATCAACAGAAATATGTCGGATTTGCCGAGGTCGGGAATTGGAAGTTGGGAGCTGGCGACGACCTTGTCGTTGTTGCCCTCCCGACATACTCGATGATGAACTTTAACTGAGGGTATCGGAACTGATTAAAAACCAGTTTTTAATTAAATCTAACAATTTAACGCTTGTTTTTCATTTGTTGTCGATTTTTGCAGGTCCGAAAAGTCGAAGGTTGAAGAATTGGACGCGAAGGCAAACTTAGAAAAAATTAGCAATTTTAGAGCTTAGGAATTAAATTGTAATTGTAATTTCCTTGTAAAAAATATAGAATTTAAATAAATTCCATCTTTTCTCTTAATGAACTTAATTTATTTCTCCAATCAAATTTCTCCAAATAATTCATCCGACTAAACTCAACCGAATAAATTCATTTAATTAAGTTTATCCGACTAAATTCAACTGAGTAAATTCGACTTTCCAAACTCCGAATTCGACAATTAACCATCTTGCACGATTTAAATCTGACGTAACTGCTGAGTCAGAACAAATCCCTTTGCAAATTAATTCGTCCCCGATAATGAAATCGGTGAATATGGCCTTAAATGGATAAGCAGAGAAATCCGATTAACGGCGAAACAGACTGTCCTCCGCATTGAAAATTCCAATCGCATCTCGAATGATCAGCTTAGTAACCTGAATCAGCTCAATTAACAGTCATGATCAAACCCTCAGATATTCATTATAAATCCATTGTTTTCTTTAAAATCGACTGTTGACTAGAAGAAAGCAGGAAACGGGCGTTTGTTAACATAACTTCCGCAAAGCAAATTCTCGTACCGATTTAACCCGGATCCACTTAGATTGCAATGCATTCATCTCTGTATGGTTTATGAATCAAACAACATTTTTGAAATCCCACTGAGGACTGAATCTCGGCTCTTGAATAAAAATGTGTTGTATCACGAGAAGTTTGACGTCAAAAACTGCCGTAAAATTCAGCTCATCCTCAAATAAGTCACAGGACTCGGAGATGGAAACCCTAATCGTTCGAGGGATTCCTGAGGACGACTTTGCTTCCTAAAATGTCAGCAGACCGCAACTTAATGACCCTTTTTCCCTTCACCAATTAAATCGCACACAGTGTGATTTTTTCTACAAAACCAACAGACTGAGCAAACTGGTTAGTGGTTAGTTTAGAATGCAATGCAGAATGAGATGAAATGCAAAATGAACCGACTAATCTAAGGATAAAATTTGGGGTATGAAACATTGTATTGGATGAATTCTTCTTTGATAGAGTAAACAAACACACACACACACACACACATACACACACTATCAACCCTTCAAAATCTTATTTCATATTTTTAAAAAATTTCTCTTCCACCAAAATAAAATTCCACTACATTATAAATAATATAATAATCACACACACACATACACACACTATCAACCCTTCAAAATCTTATTTCATATTCTTAAAAAATTTCTCTTCCACCATAATAAAATTCCACTGCATTATGGATAATATAATAATCATCAAATGTTACAAATTAAAACATTATCAAACCTCTCTTTACATGAAACGTGTCACACCCCTATTGTCATATTTCAATTTCAAATTCCATCTTACCATTGTCATACACTTCTGTCTCTCTCTCTTCCCTCAAAATCGTACACTACCTCCCCTTTTCTCCCTTGCCTGTGATTCTCCTTCCCCTGCTACTTTTCACGCGTCATCTTACTTCCACTATGAAAAGATATTCTCTTGACTACTTTCACCATCAACAACAACATCTTGTCTTTGGTTTTTTAAAAACAACAACTTGTCCTTTCAAGATACTCGTTGTCGTCGTGAAAGAAAAACCTAGAGTAAGTAGCTGTTTGTTCATGACTCTAGCTTCATTCTCGTGGTAACTGTGGTAACTGAGCTTAGAGAAAACCATGCTTAATAAACCATTCAATTTAGAGAAAACCATGCTTAATAAACCATTCCATTTTCTAATTTTATTTTCTTTTTCAAACTAGGATCTTGGTGGATCTCTAGGTAGAGATTCAGCTTCATTTTAAGGAGTCCTCTTTTTAGTAGTGGCTTTGATTAATGAATATGGAAAAAGTATATCATTATTCAAGTATTTTTTATGCCTATTATTTTATATTGTTAGGAATTGAACTCGACAAGTTTACAAAAGCTGCACTGCACTAATCAACTGTGTTAGACCTTGTGGTTACATCTTTTATTTAAGAATGATTTCAATGAACTTTTTGGATTTAGAATTTTGATCTGAAGTTATGTATTTTTTTCATGGTTTTGGAGATGTAAGGTCTTGCGCTATAGTACAATTGTTTAATGAGAAAGGTGGAAAAATTGTAGTTGTAAGTGACATAACTTGAGCCATAAAGAACAACATAGGAATAGACATTGCTAGCCTGCTCATGCACACTAAACAGAACGAAGGAGTAAAAGGATTTAATGGTGCTGATTCAATTGATCCAAATTCAGTATTGCTTGAAGATTGTGTTTGTGATGTTTTAATCCCAAAACTCTTGGGGTTGTCATCAATAGGTTGTGCTTTTTCTTTATTATTTACAAAAAAAAAACAAAAAATATATTTTGAGTAAGTTTTTGTATTATAAAGTTGAATGATAACAAAGGAAAGATCAAAGGCTAATTCACTTTGATATTCTTTTGGTATTGTTGAAGGAAAAATTCATATAAACTAAAGGCCAAAAATTTATTAGAGGCAACCAATCACCCAACTGGTCTAGAGACTGATGATGTTAGTTTCTTATTCTTGAAGGTGACAGGATTTATATGAACTACTCCTTCTTGTTATATTGACTTGCAAAAGTAAATTGTTTGCAGTAGTTTTACAAATGAGGTATGAGGTCTTTATATAGACCAAAGTTACAGACAAGAAGACATGAATAATTAATTCACTACTATTTCCTAAGAGAATAAACCTTTTATCTGCTCTAGGAGAAGCAAACTATTCGTTGCCTGAGACAGCCTTTTAATTTATCCAACAAAACTCCCCTATAAATTAAAGGCTTCGTCGATCTATTATTACTAGCATCTTATTTCCTCTGTGTCGCAACTGCGAAAAACACTCGGCGGAAAACAGAAGATTCGACACCTTTCGCTATTTATCCCAAAGAGAGGGAAAGGAAATGATCGGAAAAACCTGACGAAAAAGGGAAAGACAAGGTCATCGCAACCAAGTCCTGGATTCGAAAGTCGGTTACGCAGGTATTAGCACCCCTCACGTCCGTCATACTCGACGGGATCCACGTTTTGTTGTCTATCTAAAAGGGTGATTAATTTATATAGCTAAAGGTCTCAGGGACGAAAGAAAAGAAAAGAGAGAGGACTCAGGAGAGCATCGCCGCTCTGTGCCTACGTATTCCCTCGTGCAATGGGAAAGTCAGAGTCAACGTAGTTCGGCTAACTACGGGTGAAAGGGGGGAAGGTTGCTTGCCAAGACATTGCGTCTTGTGCCTACTTACTTTCATCTGGTATGAAAGATCAGAGCAAACGTAGTTCAGGCTAACAAGAACGCAGGTTGGTTCAAGAGTTTTATCCGAGTAGGGTTAACAAATAGTTCTAGCAGTTTGGTGTATGCAGTTCGACCATTGGAGACTTAGGCGTTACCGTTTGCGGTATAACTAAGAGGTAACAACACTCTTTTATCTGAAAAGACTTTCCTTGATTAAGATCCTGAAGGATGAAAAAGATTTGAAGTGTTTTAATGTTTTTTTAGAGAAGAAGTGTTTTGAATTTGATTTTGTAACTCATGTTGCACTAGAGACTATGACTTAGGGGCGAATGCATCGCATATCACCCTAAGAGTGTATACTAAACACTCTAGGAAATTGAGAGGAAGCCACTCAATCACCATTCCCCAAGTAGCTTAAGGCACGTAGCGTACAACATTTGTTATTGTTTATTATGTGTTTTGAAACTGTTTGAAGATGAGGAGAGAAAGGACCTACTAAAGGGAGACTAACTCAATCCTAAAAGTTGTCATGCAAAGTGGACTTAGAGTTGGGATACAAAAGGGGACTACCTAATGTTATCATGCATGGTTTATCACCTAATTTCTATCATAACCTCTCTTTAAGAAGAGATATTAGTGATCCTAAGGGAAAGAAGACAGAAGAAGAGAAAAAGAAAGGAACATGAAAATGCAAACATGCAAACATAGAATGCACAAATAAGATGAAAGTGAGAGAGGAAATATGTGTTGGGAAGTAGCCTCCACAAGCTCATCTCAACCTCAAGCATGCATATGAGAATGCAAAAGAATAAGAGAGAAAGAAATGCATAAGGTGAAATCAAACAACAAGAAGAAACCACACAAAATGCACCAAAAGCGGGATGAAATGACCTAAGCCAAACAACATCAACCACAAGTTCCAAAAGCCAAATCAAATGAAAGGAAAGCTTAAAACAAAGGTGAGGATGGGAGGCTATATGAGGGCAGCAAGGAACTCATAATATGCACTCAACCATAAGCATCACAAACAAAGTGCAAACGAAAGCACAAAGATGTCCTCAAGAATTCATCATTTTAGGTATGCTTCAAGTACCTCCTAAGGAGGGACTAAGCCACCTTAAATGAGACTCCAAGGTCATGGGACATAAGATGGGATGAGGGAAAAGTGATCAAAATCAAAAGGAAACAAACTAAAATCAAATGCAAGCACTAACACAAAGGAATGCAAACATGTCACATATGGAAACCCTAATTGAGAACTCAAAAAGAAACACAAACTTGAACAAGCAAAACACAATGTCATGACCTAAAATTGAGCAACCAGCAACCTTAACATTTTAGCAACACGAATCAAAAGGAATTGAAGGCTCAAAGGATCCATCAAAGTCATATCCAAACCAAACTAGGTCAATGTGTATGTATGAACCTCCCTTTGGGGTAACTTGACTTGCAAGTTACCTCAAAATTAGGAAAATGATTCAAAAAGGGCCAAATAAAATGTAAAAAGCTCATAAACATGTTGGCAAACAGAGGCCAAGGAATCATAACCAAAGTCATTGATCGCGACCTTCCGAGTCTAATCGAATTAGTTGCAAGTGTACAGTCTATCGCGTAGTAATAAAGATATCGAACCCACAAGGACTCGTAGTCAATCTAGTATATTCGGACGTTACTGTGTTTAGCTAGGTTGTTAATGGTTTAAGGGGAAATATGCAATAGTAAAAGCTAAACTAAAGAAAGGCTAAAAGGTTTCTTAGAATAATAATGCGGGTAATCGGTATGCAATGACATAGTGCTCTGAGGATTCGACAAGTTACCGACGCGGTTTAATAATTTTCAAAATGGTTTTCAGAAGAAAATAACAGTTTAAAGACTTTTGTCTCACGATGGTTGTTGACGCTAGTCGCAACTCTAAGGCGGAACGTATGCTTTCGCTATCCCGTTCGGGGTTAAGATTGATTTTTGAAAACCATTGAGATCTAATCTCTTTTAAAATGCTTTCGCTATGTTTAAAATAAATGCTCAGTTTTTACTATCTGGTCCTAGCCTCAGCTTTCACATGTCGGTTCATACCTTAGTAAATCTCCCATTGTCGTGGCGAGATTGCTTTAAATAAATTCTCGTTGTCGCGACGAAATTTAGTTTAACGATTTTGGTTTAAAAACTAGAGCCAGAAACAAGTTTGAAAAAGAAAGATTACGCCGGTTATTATCGAACCTCGTTCTACTAGTTCATTACATACCGATCGATGCAGTTTTAGCTAGACATAAAGCTTAAAGCATGCATAATTAAATTTAAAGAGCAGAACACGTAAACATACATATTAAAGCAAATATAATTAATTAATAATAATAACAGAACTTGTAAATAATTCTGGTTCGACACTTGGATAATCCTCCACAATGTCGGCATGATTACTCTTGTAACGATTAATTGTACGAAAAAGTAAGAACATAAATTACAATGAAATTCTGGAAAGGAAACAAAGGAAAGGAAGCAAAGCAGAAAAGAAACAAAACAAGAAAATATCTCTGGTATTAAATCCGACAGCACTTCGTGGTCTTCAATGCGGCTCCCCTATTTCAGTCCTCAAGCCTTCCTTTTATAGTGAATGAATTGTACGTGAACTTCTTTTGGAAGTGCCTTTGAGGGTCAGAAAATCCAGGGAGTCGTGCATTTGTTTTAGACTTTTGTTTGCACGTCTTTGAAAGTGGACGCTATGCAGAAATTATAGGTGTGACAGTCGTCAGGGAGCCATGACGCTCGTGAAGGCCATGACGGTCGTGAGGGAGTCATGACCGTTGTCACGCTTGTGACGGTCGTAACGGAGCCATGACGCTTGTCATGTCAGCAAAGTTTGTTTCTGCTGCTTTTCTCGTTCTTTTTCTTCTGTTATATGTCTTTTAGTGCTTGTTTTCCTCATCTTTCTTCATTTGTGTAATGCCTTTATAAACCTGCAAAACACTTAACAAACGATGCGAATGTGGTACGAAATCGGGGCGAAATCGACCGTTAGTAGCATGAAAATATTGCATTTTAATATATATGTTTTCGCGTTATCAGTCATCTCAAATCATCATCAAAGAAATTGATTCACATGGATGCACCAATTTGAGAGAGGGTTATCGAGGGTCAACAAAAGCAAGGTCAAAGTCAAACCAAAAGTCAACCAAACAGGGGCAAAATGGTCCTCTAAAATCAATCAACTCATCATGGATATGAGGATTGATTTTCAGTCATTGGATCAAAAGGAAAGTGCAAAAACAAATCAAGAACTAAAACATGTCAAGAAATAATTCAAACAAAATACCTCCAATTGATAATTCCTTTTTTTTTTGATGAAAAATAATTCAAAAAAAATAAAATAAAAATTCTAACAAATAAAAGGCATCTCAAAGTGTCCAGAAAACATTTTTTGGGATTTTTATCAATTGGAGAAGTATTTAAAAATGAATTAATTCCAAACATGTACAAAACAAAAATAAAAAGAGAAAAGAAAATAAAAAAAAGGAAAAAACAACGGTGGGAATAGCAAGGAAATCAAGTGTAAACCAGTGGGCCTGCATACAAGGGGGTTCAGAAAGCAAATGAAGCCCAGGTCCAATAAGCGTTTAATGAAACACTACGTTTTGGGATGATCTAGTGGAACTGGTCAACACGCGTGCACGGTGAGGTGTGTTTGTGGCTGTTGGATCAAACGGTAAACAAATCAAACGGATCACATCAAAACACATGGCTTAGGCAACATTTAAACATGAAAAATGGAGGGGAAAACCAGGTGGCCGGAGGTGCAGGTGGAACCCAACTTCACCAAATCATGCAAATAAATAGTCAAAACTCTACAAGTCACGTAGATCTCAAATCCATGGTCAAATTTCAATAATCATGCAAGAACAAGCCAAATCAAAGAAAATAAAATTTGAGCTCAACACTGAAATTGCAATAAACAAGCACAACAATGAACCAACATTTGCCTACATTAGTAGGACTTCAGAATGACACAAAAATAGAATGAAATAAGTACATAATTAGAGAGAATTTTGGATCTGAAGCTTACTAAACGGAGTACCTCCGTTGGGGCTTCTCAGTGGCTTAAGCTTGAAGAAAATAATCCAGACACGTTCAAGGAAGCTTGCTGAAGGTGATTCTGACCTTGAATTGCTTTGAAAATAGCTCAATTAAGATTCATGATTTGGAATTTTTCTTTGCTTGCTTCAACTGTTCTTGAGCCTTCTGAGCACGAAATAGCATGAATGAATGCTCAAAATTCATTTTAACCTTTTATATGATGGATTGGGATCAATTTGGAAGCCCAATTGTGGCTCAATTGTGTGAAATTCAAAAATGCCCAATTCTGATTTTTCATGATCAAGCACACGTGAAAATCCCCATAATTGCCTTCTTTTCTCATTCAAAAAGCTTGTTGGGATCTCATATTAATCATGTGGATGGGATTCATCCCTTGATTTGATCAAATGGTGAATATTGGATTGTAAAAAATTCACTTGAAATGGCAATGTGATTACACGTGAAATCATGACCATAACTCAAATCCAATTCTTGCATCTTGTTTGTTACATCTTTGTGACTCAAAAAATGCATAACGTTGCCTTGAAATGATTAAAAATCAATTAGTTGCAATTTCCCCTTTTAAGGCTTTTTCCATGAAAATTTCTCCACCAATTCTTCAATCCAAGCCAAATAAATGATATGTTGATGTTTGATGATGAAATTGAACTCATTTGGAGCAAGTTTGATGTTGGAAAGATTTCCATTTGAAGTGTGCAAAGTGGTGAAATGGACCTATAAGGAAAATAACCTGTAATCTTACTTTCCCAAAATACCTTTGTCTTGCAAGCTTCATAACTTGAGGTCTACAAATCAGATGAAAGACTTCTAGTACTTTTTTTAAAGTTAAGATCATGAGGAACAACTTTCATGTTTGGGTCAAAGTTAGGAAAAACATCCTTCTAGGTTAAAAGTGTCTTGGAAGTTGGTTGACTTTTGTTGACCAAAATCACATTCATTTGAGGACCTGTAACTTGCCAGCATCATAACTTTAGTTCTAGAAATCAGATGAAAGACTTCTAGTACTCAAAAGAAAGCTATAAACATGCTCTACAAGTTTCATATTGGGGTCAAGATGAGATGAGACTTGTATCTTGAGATATGTGGTCTTGAAGTTAGGCACTAAATAGGGGATTTTACACTGAGAACCCTAATTTAGTAACTTCTCACACTCTTGATTCTTCTTGATTTGATCTTGAAATGATATATTAGACATCTCAACAAAAAATTCCATGATCACAAAGACTTGTAATTGTGTCTTAATCTCCTTCAATTTCACAGTTGACTTAGGGTTGACCAGATGAAAACCCTAGATGCAACACTCTTGACTGTGGCTTCTTCCACATGACACAATAACTTGAATAAACTCTAACATGGATCTCAAAGCACTCAATGAGCTTTCTCAACATCCCATATCCAAAATCATGAATTCACAATCCTCTGATGATCTTCAACTGGCCTCCAAGTTAGGAGATATTCCACATACATCCACCAACTCTCTCAAAGAACACTGACCACCTCTTGATGACTTGGTGACCACTCATACTAGGGTAAAACTCCTTGCTTAGGCTCAACACTCTTGGTAACCTCCTCTTGCTATGCACACCCTCTCTTGATCCCCTGTTAAATGAACAATGCTATGCAATGCAAATGTTAGAAGAAAATGAAATGAAACAAAAACCAAGTTAAGAAAAGGTTGGTCAAATTTTGGGGTGCAACAGCTGCCCCTATTCAAACGACTTGGACCTGAATGAGTGAAAAGCGAATGACTTTCAAATAATCAAGGTAAAAGAAGGTTGAATACCAAAGAACCCGGAAATTTACCAATCGCAGAAAATAAAACTACAAACAAGAACCTCCGGAGATAACTGCTCTGATCACAAACATACTCCGCTGGGGAAAAGAGAAGCTTAACTAAGTAACTTTGCTTGGGGGAAAATATAGTGGGACGGATGCGTCTATCAAAGATTGCGCCATGGTCTGGATACCGTACAGGTTAAAGGGGAACATTTCAAATTGTCGGAATCTGGATATTCAACGAACAAAATGAGTCAATGAAATTTGTCGGAGTCTGAACATTCAACATAGGGACCGGAGCCTTAATGCTCAACGAAACAACTAGATCCTGAATGCTCAACGTAATAACCGGATCCTGGATGCTCAATGAAACAAACCGGAGCCTGGATGCTCAACGTAATAACCGGAGCCTGGATGCTCAACGAAACAAACCGGAGCCTGGATGCTCAACGTAATAACCAGAGCCTGGATGCTCAACAAAATCGACCGGAGTCTGAATACTTAACGAAATAAACTGGAACAAACCGAAGCCTGAACACTCAACATAATAGATGGAGTCTGAATACTCAACGTGATAACCGGAGCCTGGATGCCCAACGTAAAATCTGGAGCCTGGATGCTTAACGCAACAACCGGAGCCTGGATGCTTAACGTAAAAGCCGGAGTCTGAACACTCAACGTAATAACCGGAGCTTGAATGCTCAACCTAAAAGTCGGAGCCTGGATGCTCAACGTAAAATTCACCAGAGCCTGGATGCTCAACGGACCAAGAAGTACACCATAAATTGGAAATTTATTGGAGCCTGGATACTCAACGAAATTGGAATCACGGAAAATTTTCCGGAGTCTGGATACTCAACGCACAAGAGAAATTACACATATTGGAAATTGGTCGGAGTCTGGATACTCAACGTAATAAATCGGAGCCTGAATGCTCAACAAAAATAAACCGGAGCCTGGATACTCAACGGACAAAAGAGATCATCACCATATGAAACTTACCGGAGTCTGGATACTCAACAGAACTGACCGGAGTCTGGATACTCCACGGACAAAACAATATACCACAAATTGGAAATTCATCGGAATCTGGATATTCAACGGATAAGGAGTACAACCACAAAACGTATCAAGGTCTGGTTACCCAACTGACTTTACCGGAGTCTGGATACTCGACGGAAAAAAACAATAAGTCACGAATTGAAAATTCACCGGAGTATGGATACTCAACGGAGAAACTGGAGCCTGAACGCTCAACGAAATAAGCCGGAGCCTGGATGCTCAATGAAGATTGACCAGAGCCTGGATAATCAACGGATGAAGAAACACTCATTAGGGTCTGGATACCGCCAGAGTTTTAAGAATAACGTTTCAAATTGCCCGAGTCTGGATACCCAATGAACAAAATGGATCACATCACGAACTGCCATGGTCTGGATACCATACAGGGCTAAGAAGTGCATCACACATTGGAAATTTTCTAGAGTCTGGATACTCAACGACATTGACCGGAGTCTGGATACTCAACGGACGAATGGAAAATATCACAAATATACCCATCAAAGTCTGAACACCACGCTGTCTTCACCGGAGTCTGGATACTCGACAGAAAAAGCACAATAATATCAATCGTCGTGGTCTGGATACCACAACCATCTTTACCAGAGTCTGGATACTCAACAGAAAAAGGAAAACCCCATCAATTGGGAATGGACCGGAGTCCGGATACTCGAAGGACTAAGGAATTCATCATAAATACTCATCAAGGTCTGGATACTAAATGAGTTCAAAACAACATGACCTGCTGAAATTCGAAGACACTGCTGGGGAGTAACATGAGTCGGGGTCTGGATACCACACGGGCTAAGAGGAATCATTAGTTTCCAAGATCTGGATACCATAATGGCACAGATGTCAATTCTCCGGAGATACACTTGAAACAAAGAGATAACAACCTGACTTATGCTTCACATGCACATGTTTGAGGATGGCGTAATGCTCTATACGAAATGGAAATGCTACGCGTTTGAGTAGATGATATGCATGCATGCAGATGCAACGAAACTGAATCATCAAAATAAATGCTAGAGATACGGAAACCACCCTGCTGGGGAAACAACCTACCCATGCCAATAACAATTGGACTTATGCCGGGAAACGGGCCCTTGCTGGCCTCCTGCAAAGAAACTGTCGGGGTAACAAAATTCCTCCCAACTTGTTGGGGATTACTCAGCTGGGAGTGATTCTACCTAGGATGTAGCTTACTCAGTGGGGAGAAAATTCAATCACAACTCACTGGGGAGTGCATACGAACATGCACTCTGCGAGGATTAAATGTGCACCAACTTCCGAGGGAAAGCGTACACGCAACCTGCTCACTTTAACTGCATAAAAGTTCTACTTGGGATGCCAACTCCACTTACTAGGGAATAGACTCTGGCCAGAAATAAAACAAATTTCATCCACACCTCTTTGCCCTGAGGGTAACGACCCTGCAAAAATGAATAAATCAAAAAGATATCCTACACAAATGGAACTATCTCAGTCATCATTTGTGACGTTGTTCAATTAATTCAAAGTTTTAACAATTATTGGCCAAGGCCTGCAAGTTTATGTATGTGCAAGTTTATCAAAACATTGGGCGTTTTTCACAAACAAAACAGTAAAAGTTAAAACAAAGCGAACCAGATACTTAAAAGTATATGTTTATTGATAAATGGCTTGTAAATAGGCAATGTTTTACAACAGATGCAACCCCCGAAAAGAGAAAGTTACGCAAAAAAACAATACAGATATGCACAAAAATATACAAAAGTGTACAGAAATGTTGGCAATGTGGCACAGACAAACACCATGAGTTGATCCCTTTATGACTCACCTAACCTTGATGCTTTCCCGACGCTTCGTCTTCAGAAGAGATTGACTTTGATAAACGGCCCTCGGGTTCTCCCAACCCACTAAGCAATAAAGTTCAAACGCAAACCGCATTCATTTGCTTTTCAATCCCTAACTTTTTCCTGAACCGCCCTTTCGATTTTTGATTCACCGGGATACCCATTTTAGCCAAAGTCGCGGGCAATAAAAAGAGGTAAACCCACAAAGTTGAAAACCTGAAAAGGCGACTTTGGCAAAAATAGGTATCCCGATGAATCGAAAACCCGAAAGGGCGGTTCAGGCAAAAGTTAGGGATTGAAAAGCAAATGATTGTGGTCTGCGTATGATTTCATTGCTTAGTGGATTGCGAGAACCTAAAGGTTGTGTTTATCCGAATCAATCTTTTTTGAAGATGAAGCGTCAGGAAAGTGTCAGGGTCAGGCGAGTCATAGAGGAATCAGCTCATGGTGTTTGTCTGCGCCATATTACCGACATTGCTGTACATTTTGTTTAATATGTACACTTTTGTATTTGCTTTTATGCATACTTGTAGTTTTGCGCAGCTTCCTCTTTCCAGGAGTTGCATCTATTGTAAAACTTTGCCTATTTAGAGGTCGTTTATCAATAAACATATACTATTCAGTACTTGTCTGGTGCTTTGTTTTAGCTTTTACTGTTTTGTTTATGAAAAACACCCGATGTTTTTGATGAACTTGCACACATAAACTTGTAGGCCTTGGCCAATAATTGTTAAAACTTTGATATTAATTGAACAATGTCACGGATGATGACCAAGATAGCCCTGTTGTATAGGACGTCTTGTCTGTTTGTCTTCTGCAGGGTTGTTACTCTTGGGGCAAGATTTTATGAAGGTACAAATGGATTCATATGTTCCTTAAACAATGTTGTTCTCCAGCTGTTGATGTTGCATCTCTATCCCAGTAGAGTTATGTACAGTGTATTAGCATGGTCCTGGCAGTTTGCCAGTGCGCTTTTAATCCTCCGTAGAGTACGGGTATGTGCTTACTCCCCAGCGAGTCGAGATTCGGGCGTATCCCTACGTAGTAGGTGCAGAGTTTTCCCCAGTAGTGGTCTGGTATTTTTCCTTTTCCACCAGTTTTATTGTAGGTACTCAACTTTCAGTAATGCAGACTGAGGTCTTCGACAGAGTTGATTTCCCCGCATCATCATTTATCCCTAGCAGGAAAGGTGTAATCTCAGTGTTGGTCATCTTTTCTCAGTTAGATCTTTGTTCCCCAAGAGAGTTGCGTCTTGGAAGGCCGTTCAGGGCAGTGTTATTCTCTATCAGGTAAGTTGGGCTGTTTAGCCTTGACGTTTTAAGTACTTGATGAGTTGTCTGTTCCCCAGAAAGTTTGTATTCTGGAGAGTCAGTCCGAGCATTTTCATCAGCAAGTGGTGATCTGCATCCTAAGTTGAGTTTGGGTTTCCTGTTCTTGTATGAACATTATTCCCGGTAGATGAGCTCTTCAAGGCCTTTTCGCTTCAGCGTAAGTCCAATCGTTATTGGCATGGGTAAGCCATTCCCTGCAGGGTTGTTTGTTGTTCCTAACAGGATGGTTTCTGTTTCTCTAGCATTTATTTTGATGATTCAGTTTCGTTACATCTGCATGCGTGCATAGCCTCTACCAAAATGCGTAGCATTTCCATCTTGTATGGGGCATTACGCCATTTTCAAACATTTGCATGTGAAACATAGACCAGGTTGTTACCTCTTTGTTTGCAGGATGTATTCGAAAGATGATTGATTGATATTTGTGCCCGTATGATGTCCAGACCATGGCAAGTTGAAGAGTATCTTCGCCCAATTGGTATCCAGACCATAATATTTTCCGTCAGCCCGCATGGTATCCAGACCCCGGCTTGCGTTTCCCCCCAGTAGTGTCATCGGACTTCGGTTGACGGTGTTGTCTTTAGCCCTATATGGTGTCCAGACCATGGCGAGTTAAATATCTTTGTGTATATGGTATCCAGACCATATCAAGTTGTTAAGCTTTTGTTAGCCTGCATGGTATCCAGACTCCGACTTTTGTATTTCCCGACGATTGGTTATCTTCGCCTACGTGGTATCCAGACCATGGCAGTTACTGATCTGTTTTGTCCGTCGAGTATCCAGACTCTGGTCAAATTCCTTTATGATGTCCAGATCACAGCAGGTGTATTTGTGTTATTTTTCCTTATGGTATCCAGACCATGGCTTATGCTCGTGTTATTATGCTTTCTCCGTTGAGTATCTAGACTCTGATAAAGTCAGTTGGGTATCCAGACCCTGATGAATTTTTTGTTTGTAATTTCTCCGTTGAGTATCCAAATTCTGGTAAAGACAGTTATGGTATCCAGACCATGGTAGTTTATCCGACGCTCCGTGATATCCAGGTCACATTAATTGTTGTTATCTCTTATTGCCGTGTGGTTTCCAGACCATGGCACCTAATGTTTTTCTTAGCCTATGTGGTATGTAGACCACAGCTCACATTGTTTCCCAGCAATGTCGTTTGACTTAAACTCGTAGGATATCCAGATCCTGATGAATATATTTCTTTTGCATAGAGCATTCAGGCTCAGGTTTGCATTGAGCATCCAGGCTCCAATTATTGAGTATCCAGACTCAGATTTATTAACCGAGTGTTGCACCCCAAAATTTGACCAACATTTATTTATCCATCAAGTGTTTGAAGGTTGATACCTTTATCAGAAAGCTCAAGAGATTCTCAGAGGAATTGGTTGAAACCAAGGTTGTGTGCCTCATAACTTGAGAGTTGTGGGTGCTCTTCAGATGATTCTGAGACTTTGAGAATGAACTTGAAGCTTTGAGAAAGTTTATGAGATGTCTTGAAAGCCATCATGAAGCCCAGAGAGGTCATTATACAAGAATTCAGAAGATTCAACCATGAATGGTAGAATTAGGGTTTTGACAGGGTCAACCCTAGGTCAACTGATGATTTGGAGAAGTTTGAGACCTAATCCAAGATCCATGAGATCATGGAATGATGTATTGAGATACTATAAGGATGATTCCTAGACCAACTCATCATGATCGAGGAGTTTGAGAAGTTTCAAGCTAGGGTTTCTAAGGATTGACAGTGTAAAATCCCCTAGTTTGATCCCTATCTTCCAGGCAGTTTTAGCTTAAGATGTGATTGTCATCTCATCTTCCCCATAACATGAATGTTGTATAGATTTTTCTTAGCTTTAATTTGAGTGGTAGAAGTCCTTGATAGGATTTGCAGAGCTCAAGTTATGGTTTTGACAAATTACAGGTCATCTGAGGTATGTGAATCTGGGTCCTTGAAAGTCACCCAACTTGCAGGCAACTTTTTCCCTAGTAGGATGATTCCTATGGTTTCTTGGTCAACATGAATGTTGAAGAGCATCTTGTTAGCTTTCTAGAGAGTACTATAAGTCATTGATAGGATTTGTAGAAATCAACTTATGGCTTTGACAAGCCAAGGGCATTTTGGTTATTTGGAAGTTATAGGCCATTTCAAGCATAAGGCCATATCTCCTACTTCCAAGCTTCAAATGAAAAAACCTTCAACATCAAAGTTGCTTAGAATGATGTTTTAAGGCTATTAGGGTGGTCATGAGATGTTGAAAAGGCTCATATCAAAAAGTGATAAAAATGGCCTAAAAATGAGGCATAAGTTAATTCAAGTGAAATGGAAAATCATAAAATCCAAGTTACAAATCCAAACCATATCATATGATAGGTCATTTTAACTACAAATGACATTCTAAGAACAATGGTTCATCCACAATTTTGATTTGAGGCTTGCATCATAGGGTTGCTTTGTAAAAGTCTTGCTTGCATAATAAGGCACCAAACCAAAACAAGGAAAAGCTTAATAAATAAGGTGTTTAAGCATTATATCTCATCCAAGATCTCATGTAAGGATATATTCAAGTTGTTTACCAAAGTTACAAGCATTTGGCATGAGATATCATACAATGAGAAGTGAAAATGCAAATTACCATATCATGGAAACTTCAAGTTCTTACTAGGTGATTCTAGGAGGTTCTAGACTTTTCTAAACCTCTCTATATATTGGATACAACTTCCATTGGTGAAAGGTTGGTGATAGTTGGTGTCAATTGTGGAAGAGAATAGAGATTGAAATCAAACTTCCTCATTTGCAAATCACATTGAATCTTCATATTCTTCTTCATCACCTTTCCATTTTTCTTCACAAATCATCTCCACAAACATTGCTGAGTGTGTTCATGCTAGAGTGAGGATCCATTGATGAAGAATTGAAAGCTTTCCCATTGAAATTGCAAGGAAGCAAAAGGCATTGGATCTTGAGATACAAGCTTTCAACATCAAATCTTGTGCAAGCAGAGGAATATTCATCACCTAAGGACCATTCTTGAGGAGCTACAAGGCTTGGATTGAAGATTTTCATCATCTACCATTTCAAGAAGCAAGGTATGCAAAACCACTTCTACACCCTAATTTAGGCATGGCTAGGATGAATTCTTGTGCTCCACTAGTGTGTTTCAGGATTGCAGATCAGATAACTCACCGGTATGGTACAAAAAGAAACTAGAAAAGACTGATGGATCAGATGCAGGCAGAAATGCAAGAGATGAGAGATCGGATGGCACAAATGATGGAGGTCATGCAAGGGGTTGCTAGTGGCCAGATGCAACTTCAAAATTTAGTGCAACCTTTGATTGCACGAGTTGATAGTGATGGTGTGTTACACGGTGGGACTGCCGCTAACCCTCCCCACATTGACACTCCCCGAGTTAACACCTCTGTACATATCCCTAATGCTGGACAGAATGGTAATGTTGGGAATTTCGGAGGAAATGGTAATGATGGTAATATTGGAGGGATTGGAAATGTCTTCGGAAACATGGAAAATATTGGTATTGGTGTTGGAGAAGGCGATTATGCTAGTAACAATGATGGTTATTATGACCATGGAGCTGATTGTGCTATTCATGGAAATCTGCGTAATCCTCAGTTTGAGGATCAGCAAGGGGATGTTTTCTCAATGAGAGATGTCAGGCCTAAAATGTCAGTTGAAGCGAGCAAAAGACTTAAGCTTTTAGAAGACAAGATGAAAAGCTATGAAAACCAGAATTCCATGGGTTTAGATATGGCCAATTTGGGCTTGATTCCTGATTTAAGGGTGCCTCACAAATTCAAAGTGCCTACTTTGATAAGTACAAAGGCACCACTTGCCCGAGGGTTCACCTACGCTCGTACTATAGAAAGATGTCCCCGCACTCGGACGATGAAAAACTATTAATGCACTTCTTCCAAGACAGCTTGTCTGGTCCTTCTTTTGAGTGGTACATGGGGCTGGAGCCCACTAACGTCCGCAGCTGGAGAGACCTAGCCGAAGCTTTTGTAAGGCACTATCAGTATAACAGTGACCTTGCTCCAAATAGAGTCCAGCTGCAGAATCTTTCTTAAAGAAATAATGAATGCTTTAAAGAATAACCCCAAAGGTGGCGAGAGCTTGCTGCTAGAGTGAAGCCTCCCATGGTAGAGCGCGAGCTCATTAACATGTTTGTTGCTACTTTACCAGGGGTGTACTATGAAAAACTGATTAGCAATATGTCGGGAAGTTTTTCAGACTTGATAATCACCGGTGAAAGGGTGGAAAATGGCATCAAGCTCGGAAAGATTCAGGCGGGAGAAGTACCTTCAGCTGGAGGAGGAGGAAAGAAGGTATTTGGGAACAAGAAGCGTGAGTGCGACGCTAACTCAGTAACGAGTTCTATAGGAAGAGGTAGGAGTTAGCCACATAACCAATATCGCCAACAGCAAGTTGCCATTGTTACTATTCTTGTACCACAACAACAACAACAACCACAACAACAACAACCACAACAACAACAACCACAACAACAACAACCACAACAACAACAACCATAACAACAACAACAACCACAACAACAACAACAACAAAGGCAGTATCATCCACAACAACAAAATCAGCAAGGTTATAGAAGATTTCCTGATAGGGCCAGGCCGAATAGAGTATTTGACACACCACTGATGCCATACTCTCAAGTGCTTCAAACTTTATTACAGCTGCAATTGATTCAGAAAAGGACTCTAGCTCCTTTGACAAGTGCTCCCCCACCCGGCTATGACATAAATGCTCGTTGCGAGTTTCACTCTGGGGCGCCTGGTCACTTTATTGATGATTGCAAGGCTTTTAAACATAAGCTACAAGATCTCATTGACAGTAAAGCAATAAATTTTTCTCATGATGCACCTAACGTTGTGAAAAACCCTATGCCAAATCATGGGCCATCTAGGGTTGGTACTATTTTGGTGGAGGAGAATTTAGACTTGATAATGGATGTGAATGAGTTGAAAACACCATTGAAGTTTGTGAAATACAAATTGCTGGAAGGGGGTGTGTTCCCAGGCTGCAATAAGGATTGTGTTGATTGTTTAAGTCATCCTGAGGGATGCGTTGATTTGAGGAGGTGTATCCAAGGAATGATGAATGAGGGGACGTTGCAGTTTGAACGGACCGCAGAAAAGAAACCTGTTGAGGTAGAAGATGAAGGGAGGGATGAGGTCGCTACGATCTCGACCCCAAATAAGACTATAACTATCTCAGCGCCTCCTAGGCCACCAACAATCACTATCACCAAAGCAGGACCTGTGCCATATGAAAGCACCAAAGTTATTTCGTGGAACTACGAAGCTGAGGTGTATTGTAATGGTCAGAAGATAGACTTGAAGAGTTTTCCTGTGGAATCAACAGATAATGTTGTGGGAGCAGGAGCAATCACCCGAAGCGGCATAGTCTTTTCATCGCCCGAAGTGGTGGCTGAAAAAGTGGATAAAGGGAAAGGTAAGATGGTAATGGAAGAAACTTCCCAGGCTGGCGAGAGGGAATATTTGGAGAATGATGTGGAGGAAGTCATGAGGCTGATACGCAAGAGCGACTACAAGATAGTCGATCACTTACAGCAGACGCCTTCCAAAATTTCAATATTATCACTGTTGCTGAGTTTCGTAGCGCACAGGGATGCATTGATGAAAGTGTTGAATACCGCTTTCGTGCCTCAAGAAATATCAGTGAATCAACTTGAAGGGGTTGTTGAGCATGTAAACGCGAGAAATGGTCTTGGATTTACAGATTTAGACTTAACGCCAAGGGGCAGAAACCACAATTGTGCGCTGCACATTTCTGTTGAATTTAGAGGAGTGGTTATGTCCCATGTCCTTGACACAGGGTCATCTTTGAATGTGCTTCCAAAGAAGGCACTTATGAAGCTAGATACTCGGGGCATTACCTGTACACCAAGTGACTTGGTTCTACGTGCTTTTGACGGTACCCGGAGGTCTGTCTTTGGTGAGCTGAATTTGCCTATCCAAGTGGGCCCAGAAGTTTTTGACGCTGTATTTTACATCATAGACATTCAGTCTGCTTATTGCTGTTTGCTGGGCAGACCATGGATCCACTCGGTTGGGGCTGTTACATCAACTCTGCATCAGAAGCTGAAATATACGGTTGGTGGCAGTGTTGTGACAGTGTGGAGAAGAGGACATAATGGTCAGCCACCTGTCTTCTTTCAAGTATGTCGAGGTAGACGGGGAAATTCATGAAACCTTGTGTCAAGCTTTTGAAACTGTTCAGTTGAAGGAGAAGTCTCCAGTAGTGAGAAAAGAGCCTGAGGTGGCTATGTCTTCTTTCAAAGAAGTGCAGGCTGTGGTGCAAGCTGGTTCAGCCCAAGGCTGGGGGCAGGTGATAGATATACCTCAGAAGCAAGACAAGTTCGGTCTAGGGTACCACCCATCGTCTTCACAAAGCACGCCGAAGTTCAAGGGGCCGATCAGGTTTACTAGTGGGGGT
Organism: Lathyrus sativus; assembly: GCA_963859935.3. Lineage (NCBI taxonomy): Eukaryota > Viridiplantae > Streptophyta > Magnoliopsida > Fabales > Fabaceae > Lathyrus > Lathyrus sativus. Next base: position 397,523,111 of record OZ012736.1, on the reverse strand, counting down.
GTCTTCTTTGAGCAGATTAATGTTATTTATGATGATGAAGCTGGAGACAGTGACTATGATATGGATGATTGGATCAAGCCATGCACTTCAGGACAACGTCTATGCAACTGGTCCATTGAGGAATTTTTCCAAGTGACCAATGAACAGTAATGCTTTGTTTTTTAAATTATTGTACAACCCTATGTTCTACCCAGAGCATAGCGGTTTGTTATTTCAGGGCTTGTTTGTTTATGTTTGAACACTGTTTCATCTATTAATCAAAGGGAATTTTTCCATTCAAATTTTGTGATCTTTGTTTTTCTTGTTTTTGTTTTTAACAATAAAATGGCAATGTGTTTGTTTGCATATCATTTGAAGCATTTAACCATTTTCATTGCAGGACTCGCATCATTGCAGATGACACCGATCAAGAATCTTCTATGACTCGCTTCGACTTTGATAACCCGGTATTTCAAGCTGAAGAAGAGATTGATGAGGATGAAGACTTGCCCGAAGAGCTAGCTAGACTCTTGAGACAAGAAGAGAAGATCATTCTGCCTCATCAAGAAGAGATTGAGGTCGTCAATTTGGGTTCTGAAGAGGTTGTCAGAAATGTCAGAATAGGGGTTGCATTGCAAGATGACATCAAGCGAAGGCTGATAGAGATGCTTCGAGAATATAGCGACATCTTTGCTTGGTCCTACGAAGATATGCCCGGGTAAGAATTTCCGCCAGTCAAGCAGAAGCTTAGAAGGACAAACCAGACATGGTTGTAAAAATCAAAGAAGAAGTCCAAAAGCAGTTGGACACAGGATTTTTAACCGTGGCAACTTACCCTCCGTGGGTCGCCAACATCGTGCCGGTACCAAAGAAGGACGGTAAGGTACGGATGTGCGTTGATTATAGAGATTTGAATAAGGAGAGCCCAAAGGATGATTTCCCGCTCCCTCACATTGATGTATTGGTCGATAATACGGCTCAATTTTCGGTGTTTTCCTTCATAGATGGCTTCTCCGGTTATAATCAGATAAAAATGGCACCGGAAGACATGGAGAAAACAACATTCTTTACACTGTGGAGAACGTTTTGCTATAAGGTGATGTCGTTTGGGTTGAAAAACGCAGGGGCAACTTATCAGCGGGCAATGGTGACTTTGTTTCATGATATGATTCATCATGAGATCGAGGTCTATGTTGATGACATGATTGCGAAGTCCCAAATGGAGGAAGAGCATTTGGTCAACTTATTGAAGCTGTTTAAGAGGTTGAGGAAGTTCAAATTGAGGTTGAATCCAAATAAGTTCACTTTCGGAGTTCGGTCCGGAAAGCTATTGGGGTTTATTGTCAGCAGAAAAAGAATCGAGGTAGATCCTGCAAAAATAAGAGTTATTCAAGAAATGCTAGCGCCGAAGACTAAAAAAGAGGTTCGTGGCTTCTTAGGGAGGTTGAACTATATTGCTCGGTTCATATCTCATCTAACAGCCACGTGTGAATCGATGTTCAAACTGTTAAAGAAAGATCAGGCGGTTGTCTGGAATGAAAATTGTCAAAAAGCATTCGATAAAATAAAAGAGTATTTGCAGGAGCCTATAATACTGATACCACCAGTTGTTGGAAGACCATTAATCATGTATTTAACGGTTCTTGAGAATAGTATGGGTTGTGTTCTTAGTCAACACGACGAGACAGGAAGAAAAGAGCATGTGATTTATTATCTGAGTAAAAAGTTCACAGATTGTGAGTCCCGTTACTCAATGCTAGAAAAAACATGTTGCGCACTCGCTTAGGCGGCCAAACGTTTAAGACAGTACATGCTCAATCATACAACCATGCTAATTTCGAAGATGGATCCGATTAAATATGTCTTTGAAAAGCAGGTGCTTTCGGGAAGGATTGCCAGATGGCAAATGGTACTAACAGAGTACGACATCCAGTATGTTTCCCAGAAAGCCATTAAAGGGAGTATTCTGTCAGAATACCTTGCTGAACAGCCGATTGATGATTACTAACCAATGAGATTTGAATTTCTTGATGAGGACATTATGTACTTGAAAGCGAAGGATTGTGAAGAACCATTACACGACGAAGGACCAGGGAAAGGTTCTCAATGGTAGATGATATTCGATGGTGTAGTTAATTCATATGGTAGTGGAATTGGGGTAATTATCACGACTCCTCATGGAACTCATATCCCCTTCACTACTAGATTAACTTTTCCTTGCACCAACAATGAAGCCGAGTATGAAGCATACATCATGGGTATGGAAGAAGCTATTGATCTGAGGATCAAGAATATGGCGATTCAGCGCTAGTTGTTAACCAGATTGAAGGAGAATGGGAAACCCATTAGCCAAATATGATCCCTTATAAGGATTATGCAAGAAGACTGTTGCCATTTTTCGATCGTATAGACTTCCACCATGTGCCAAGAGCGGAGAATCAAATGGCAGATGCTATGGCTACGCTGTCTTCAATGTACAAGGTCAATTTTTGGAATGAAGCTTCAAGGATTGTTATCTCACGCCTGGGCATGCCCGCTTTCATATTTTCCATTGAGGGAGCTTCCGATGGTAAGTTGTGGTTCCATGACATCCATAATTTACTTAAGAACCAAGAGTATCCACCAGGGGCTTCGGCTCATGATAAGAAGACTCTTAGGAGATTGTATGGTAACTTTTACCTCAACCCAGATGGTGTGCTTTATAGAAGGAATCATGATCTAGTGTTATTCAGGTGTGTGGACGAAAAAGAAGCAAGCTTGCTTATAGATGAGGTCTACGAGGGTACTTTTGGCATGCATGCCGGCGGACATGCCATGACTCGGAAGATACTACGAGCTGGGTATTTTTGGCTAACAATGGAGTCAGACTGTTTCAAATTCGCGAAAAGATGCCATAAATGCCAGATTTATGCTGATAAGATTCATGTGCCGTCGTGCCCATTGAATGTTATGTCATCCCCTTGGCCATTCTCCATGTGGGGCATCGATATGATTGGAAAGATCGAGCCCACTGCTTCTAACGAACACCGTTTTATTTTGGTAGCTATCGATTACTTCACCAAGTGGGTGGAGGCAGCCTCGTACGCTAATGTGACCAAACAAGTGGTAGTAAGATTCATAAAGAAGGACATCATCTGCAGATATGGAATTCCCGAGCGAATCATTACTGACAATGGTTCAAATCTGAACAATAAGATGATGAAGGAGTTATGCCAGAACTTCAAGATTAACATCACAACTCATCGCCCTATCGGCCGAAGATGAATGGCGTTGTTGAAGCGGCCAATAAGAATATCAAAAAGATAGTGCAAAAGATGCTTGTTACCTACAAATATTTGCATGAGATGTTGCCATTTGCTCTGCATGGTTATCGTATGATGGTACGCACATCTATCGGGGCAACTCCTTTCTCGCTAGTGTACGGTATGGAGGTTGTCCTACCGCTAGAAATCGAGATTCCTTCTTTAAGAGTTTTGGTTGACGTAAAGCTCGATGAGGCAGAATGGATAAAGAACAGATTGAATCAGCTTAGCCTGATGGATGAGAAGAGGCTAGCATCCATTGCATATGGTCGGTTGTATCAGAGCCGGATGAAGAAAGCTTACAATAAGAAGGTGCGCCCTCGAAGCTTTCAGATGGGCGATCTTGTGCTGAAAAAGATTCTCCCACCACACTCAGATCACAGGGGAAAATGGACTTCCAATTATGAAGGTCCATATGTTGTACGAAAGGTTTTCTCTGGATGAGCCTTAGTGCTATCTACCATGGACGATGAGGGTTTTGCATCCCCTGTGAACGCAGACGCAGTTAAAAAATACTTTGCTTAAAATGACCCGCTGGAATAAAAAAAGAAAAGTCCAGGAAAAAGTGGGGCATCCCGGCGAACCATAAAAAAGGAAAATAGGTTCGGGCAAAAATTAGGGATAAAAATGAAAAGAGGTAAACCCGCAAAGTTGAAAACCTAAAAAGGCGACTTTGGCAAAAATGGGTATCCCGGTGAATCGAAAACCCGAAAGGGCGGTTCAAGCAAAAGTTAGGGATTGAAAAGCAAATGACTGCGGTCGGCATATGATTTCATTTCTTAGTGGATTGGGAGAACCTAAAGGTTGTGTTTATTCGAATCAATCTTTTCTGAAGACGAAGCGTCGGGAAAGCGTCAGGGTCAGGCGAGTCATAGAGGAATCAGCTCATGGTGTTTGTCTGCGCCACATTGCCGACATTTCTGTACATTTTGTTTAATATGTACACTTTTGTATTTACTTTTATGCATACTTGTAGTTTTGCGCAGCTTCCTCTTTCCAGGAGTTGCATCTGTTGTAAAACTTTGCTTATTTACAAGCCGTTTATCAATAAACATATATTATTCAGTACTTGTCTGGTGCTTTGTTTTAGCTTTTACTGTTTTGTTTGTGAAAAACGCCCGATGTTTTTGATGAACTTGCATACATAAACTTGTAGGCCTTGGCCAATAATTGTTAAAACTTTGATATTAATTGAACAATGTCACAGATGATGACCAAGATAGCCATGTTGTATAGGACGTCTTGTCTGTTTGTCTTTTGCAGGGTTGTTACTCTTGGGGCAAGATTTTATGAAGGTACAAATGGATTCATATGTTCCTTAAACAATGTTGTTATCCATCTATTGGTGTTGCATCTCTATTCCAGTAGAGTTATGTACAATGTATTAGCATGTCCCTGGCAGTTTGCCAGTGCGCTTTTAATCCTCCGCATAGTATAGGTATGTGCTTACTCCCCAACGAGTTGAGATTCAGGCGTATCCCACGGAGTAGGTGCAGAGTTTTCCCTAGTAATGGTCTGGTATTTTTCCTTCTCCACCAGTTTGATTGTAGGTACTCAAATTTCAGCAGTGCAGACTGAGGTCTCCGACAGAGTTGATTTCTCCGCAACATCATTTATCCCCTAGCAGGAAAGGTGTAATCTCAGTGTTGGTCATCTTTTCTCAGTTAGATCTTTGTTCCCCAGGAGAGTTGCGTCTTAGAAGGACGTTCAGGGCAGTGTTGTTCTCTATCAGGTAAGTTGGGCTGTTTAGCCTGGACGTTTTAAGTACTCGGTGAGTTATCTGTTCCCCTGAAAGTTTGTATTCTGGAGAGTCAGTCCGGGCATTTTCCTCAGCAAGTGGTGATTTGCATCCTAAGTTGAGTTTGGATTTCCTGTTCTTGTATGAACTTTATTCCCAGTAGATGAGCTCTTCAAGGCATTTTCGTTTCAGTGTAAGTCCAATCGTTATTGGCATGGGTAAGCCATTCCCTGCAGGATTGTTTGTTGTTCCTGACAGGATGGTTTTTGTTTCTCTAGCATTTATTTTGCTGATTCAGTTCCGTTGCATCTGCATGCGTGCATAGCATCTACTCAAATGCGTAGCATTTCCTACTTGTATGGGGCATTACGCCATTTTCAAACATTTGCATGTGAAACATAGACCAGGTTGTTACCTCTTTGTTTGCAGGATGTATTCGACAGATGATTGATTGATATTTGTGCCCGTACGGTGTCTAGACCATGGAAAGTTTAAGAGTATCTTCGCCCAATTGATATCTAGACCATAATATTTTCCGTCAGCCCGCATGGTATCCAGACCCTGGCTTGCGTTTCCCCCCATTAGTGTCATCGAACTTCGGTTGACGGTGCTGTCTTTAGCCCTATATGGTGTCCAGACCATGGCGAGTTAAATATCTTTGTGTATATGGTATCCATACCATAGCAAGTTATTAAGTTTCTGTTAACCCGCATGGTATCCAGACCACGGCTTTTATATTTCCCGACGGTTGGTTATCTTCGCCTACATGGTATCCAGACCATGGCAGTTACTGATTTGTTTTGTCCGTTGAGTATCCAGACTCTGGTCAAATTCCCTTGTGATGTCCAGATCACAGCAGGTGTATTTGTGTTATTTTACCTTATGGTATCCAGACCATGGCTTATGCTCGTGTTATTATGCTTTCTCCGTTGAGTATCCAGACTCCGGTAAAGTCAGTTGGGTATCCAGACCCTGATGAATTTTTTGTTTGTACTTTCTCCGTTGAGTATCCAGATTTCGGTAAAGGCAGTTATGGTCTCCAGTCCATGGTAGTTTATCCGGCGCTCCGTGATATCCAAGTCACAGTAATTTTTGTTATCTCTTATTGTCGTGTGGTATCCAGACCTTGGCACCTAATGTTTTTCTCATCCCATGTGGTATCCAGACCATAACTCACATTGTTTCCCAGCAACGTCGTTTGACTTAAACTCGTAGGATATCCAGATCCTGATGAATATATTTCTTTTGCATAGAGCATTCAGGCTCAGGTTTGCATTGAGCATCCAGGCTCCAGTTATTGAGTATCCAGACTCAGATTTATTAACCGAGTATCCAGACTCAGGTTTCTTGCATAGAGCATTCAGGCTCAAGTTTGCATAGAGCATCCAGGCTCTAGTTATTGAGTATCCAGACTCGGATTTATTAACCGAGTATCCAGACCCAGGTTTATTGCATAAAGCATCCAGGCTCCGATCATTTTGAGCATCCCGGCTCCGGTTTGTTTCTTTGAGCATCCAGGCTCCAGTTTGTTTCTTTGAGCATCCAGACTTCAGTTTGTTTCTTCAAGCATCCAGGCTTCGATTCCTATGGAGTACCCAGACTCTGGTAATTTGGATTGTTACTTTTCGCCAATATGGTATCCAGACCATGGCGCCGCTTTTGACGTTTGTATTCTTTTTCCCCAACGGAGTATTTTGAGATCAGTACAGTTATATCCAGATTTTATGCGGTTGGCAAATTTTTGGGTTCTTTGGTATTCAGTCGTCTTTTACCTTGATTGCGTGAAAGTTGTTTGCTTTTCACTCATTCAGATCCAAGTCGCTTGAATAGGGGCAGCTGTTGTACCCCAAAATTTGCTCAACTTTTCTTAACTTGGTTTATGTTTCATTTCATTTTGTTCTAACATTTGCATGGCATAGCATGTTTCATTGAACAGGGGATCAAGAGGTTGTGCATAGCAAGAGAAGTCGTCTCAGAGTGTTGAACCTGAGCAAAGGTGTTACTCAAGCTTAAATGGTCATCAGGTCATCTAGAAGTGGTCAATAGTCTTGTGAAAGGATGGATGGATGTATGTGGGTCAGCTCCTAACCTAGAGGCCAGCTAAAGATCATCAGAGGTTTGTGAATTCATAATTATGGATATAAGATATTGAGAGAGCTCATTGAGTGCTTTGAGAGCCATGTTAGAGCTTATTCAAGTTGTTGTGTGAAGTGGAACAAGCCACAGTCAAGAATGTTGCATCTAGGGTTTTCATCTGGTAAATCCTCAGTTAACTATGAAATTGAAGGATGTTACAACTTAATTTCAAGTCTCTATGGTCATGGGGTGTTGTGTTGAGATGTCTAATATATCATTTCAAGATCATTTCATCAAGAATCAAGAGTGTGAGGAGTGTGAGGAGTGTCTGAATTAGGGTTCTCAGTGTAAAATCCCATGTTAAGTGCCTAACTTCAAGACCACCTATCTCAAGATACAAGTCTCATATCAACTTTTGACCAACATGAAACCTGTAGGGCATGTTCTTAGCTTTCTTTTGAGTACTAGAAGTCCATGATTGGATTTATAGAACTCAACTTATGATGTAGACAAGTTACAGGTCATCAGATGAATGTGATTTTGGTCAACAAAAGTCAACCAACTTCCAAGCCATTTTTGACCTAGAAGAATGTTTCTCCTTAACTTTTGGTGAACATTAAAGTTGTTCCTCATGGTCTTAGCTTTTTAAATAGTAGTAGAAGTATTTCATCTGATTTGTAGAGCTCAAGTTATGAGTCTTGCAAGTCGGGGGTATTTTGGGAAAGTGAGATTATAGGTCATAAAATTATAGGTCCATTTCACCAACATGCACAATTAAAATGGAGATTTGTCCAACATGAAACTTGCTCCGAATTGGGCCATGTTCATTACCAAATCATCTCTTGTCATGGTTGGAGCTTGGATTGAAGAATTGGTGTTTGAATTTTTCATAAAGAAAGCTTAAAATGAGAAAATTGGATTTAATTCATTTGAGATCACTTTGAACCAAGTTTATGCATATTTTGAGTGTAAATGATATTCCAAATACAATGCCAATTTTAATTTTGTAATTTGAGGTCATTTTGAGGGTTATTTCCATGGTTTCTTCACCATGAAGTAACAAATGTGAAATCCACCATAGGATCAAAACAAGGACCAATTGCTGACCATTTGATCAACTCAGACCATGTGCAAGTGATTAGAAACAAATTTGAGGCTGGTGCAGTGGGTTTTACACGAGTATGGGAAGAAAAAAGTGAAGAAAAATTGAAATGGCAATTAAGCTTAATGGCATGAAATAGGGCTCCATTTCCATCTGAATCCAACACATAAAAGGTCAGCAAACTTCACAAACCCTCAGAGCACGATTTGGTGGAGGAATTGCAGAGATAGCAACTTGAAAAAGTGAGAGCAAAGTGAAATTCAGTTTTGGAGATTTAGTAATTCTCAAGTGAAATTAAGCATACCAAGAGCTTCATTCAAGTGTGTGGAGTGATTCTGGGTGATTTGCTTGAAGTTTCAGCCAAGGACAAGACTCAGTGGAGGTTCTCCACTAGGTAATCTTGAAATCAACTTTTCTCTCTTTTTATACCACGATTGCTTGCCGTTTTTGCATATTTGAGACTTAGGAAACATGTAGACCATTAACAAGTAAAATGAACTGGCATTTGAGTTGATTTCTGTTTGGAGCATGAAACTTGTTGTTTGCATTTTGGCATGCTCTTGAGGCTTTATGATAAATGGACTGTGGATTTGAACTCTACATGGTCTGTAGATGATTTCTGGGCACTTATGGTTGTTGATTTTGAGGTTTGCAGTTTGTGCACATTTTCTATTTTTCTTCAATTTGCTTTGTGTGTTGCTCAAAAATGAAAACCAAGGCTGGATTTGGATTCCTCGTGAGGAGAGGATGAATTTTGACTATTAGTTTGTCATTTTTAGTGAAGTATTGATGATTGTGTATTTGTTGCTACTGTTCACGGTGGATTTATGGCCGGAGAAGATGACCGGAAGGGATCTCCAGCCACCGTCTATTTTCCATTGACCTTGCTGACTTCTCATTGAAGAAGATGATTTTAAAACCACACGATGCGCTTACTTTTGGTTTGAACGTGCCTGATTAAGACACACACTACACCCGTTTGACCACATACCACTTAATCCGTTTTGAATTTTCATTAGCACATTCTTATCCACATGATTTGATTACCAATTAATCAGACAGCCTAGATTGCTTTTCACGCTGGTCATCCTGTTGACCAGCCTCATTGGATTATTGTTTGACCTCAGGTTTTTTGTAAGCACTTGGGCTTGGCTTGCTTTCTGCAACCCCTTTTTGGCCCAGTCTTCTTTTTTAACTGTTTTTTATTGCTATTTAAACCGCAGCTTTTTCTTTTTCATTTTATTTTTTTTATTGTTTGTTTAAATTTAATTCGTTTTAAATTACTTCTAATCATCCAAAAAAATTCATAAAAATACTTTTTAGACACTTTGGGATGTCTTCTGATTTTAGAAAATTTTTATTTTATTTTTTGATTTATTTTTCAATTAAAGTTGGATTTAAATATTGGAAGTATATTAAATGACTTAAATTGTGACATTGTTTGATCTTTTATTTGTTTCTCTCTTTTCCTTTGGGTCCAATGACTAAAATTAAATCCTCATATCCATGATGAGTTGATTAAATTGTGAGGACCATTTGGCCCCTGGTTGGTTAACTTTGGTGGCTTTTCTTTTGACCCTCGATTCTCCCATTTCAAAGTGGTACATCTTGAATATTATTTTCTTTTGATGGTGCTTTGAGGGGATATTGGCTTTGTGCTTTTGGCTTATGTTTGCCAACTTGTTTAGCTTCCTTGTGCATTTTATTTGGTAATTTTTTAGCCTTTTTTTTAATTTTGAGATGACTTGCAAGTTAGGTCATTTCATAAGGTGGCTCATACAAGTGCATGACCTAGTTTGAATTGGAAATGACCTTTGTGGATCCATTGAGCTCTCAACTCTTCATATTTCACACATTAGACATGTTGAGCTTGCTTTAGGTTCATTTTTAGGTCAAAATTGTGTTCATTGCTTGTTGATTGATGCATCTCTTTGTAGGCTTTCCACTTGTGCTTTAAGTGTTGAATGTGTGTAAGACTTTGGTCTTTCTCCTTGCCTCTTCTTGCATCTCTTTGGTGTGTTTGTGATGTTTATCTTGAGAATTATTTTCTTTCATCTTCTCTTCTGTCCTATGACTTTGGAATGTCACTTAAGGTAGCTTGGTCCCTCCTTAGGAGGAACTTGAAGCTTACCTAAAGTGATAAATCCATGAGGACTTCTCTTAGTGACTTTGTCACACTTGTGTGTTTGTTTTTTATGCATCTCTTTCTCCTTTCCCTTTGCACCCTCATATGCATGCTTGGTTTTTGATGAGCTTGTGGTGGCTACTGCCCCACACATATTTTCCTCCCACTTTCATCCTACTTGTGCATTCCATGTATGCATTCTTTCATTTGCATGTTTCCTTTGTTCCTTCTTCTTTTTATTTTCTTTTCCTTCCCTTAGGATTTCTAATCACTCTTGTTCAAGAGAGGTTATGATAGACATTAGGTTTCTAACCATGCATGATAACATTAGGTAGATGTTTCCCTTTTGTAATCCCAACATTAGAAGCACTTTGCATGACAACTTCTAGGGTTTGGTCTAGTCCCCCTTTAGTTTGTCCCTTTCTCTTATCATCTTCAAACAACTTCAATCCATTTAATAAAGATAATGGATGTTGTGCCATGAGCCTTATACTTGGGAAATGGTGATTGAGTGGCCACATCTCAATTACTTAGAGTGTTTAGTATACGTCCTTAGGACGATATGAGACGCATTCGATCCTAGGTTTTAGACTTTAGTACAACATACGTTATGAACACTCAAATTCAAAACATTTCTTCTCTAAAAGACTTCAAACAAACTTCAAACTCTTTTTGTCCCTTGGGACCCTTAACCTTTGGAAAACCTTTTCGTAAGCAAGAGTGTTGTTAACTTTCAGTCCTATCGCAAACGGTAACGCCTAAGTCTCCAATGGTCGTGCTGCATACACCAAACTGCTAGAACTGTTTGTTAACCCTACTCGGGTAAAACTTTGGAACAACCTGTGTTCTCTTAGGCCCGAACTACGTTTGCTCTGATCTTTCATGCCAGATGAAAGTATGTAGGAATAAGACGCGATGTCTTAGCGAGCAACCGTCCCCCTTTTAGCCGTAGTTAGTCGAACTACGTTGACTCTGACTTTCCCATTGCAAGAGGGAGTACGTAGGCATAGAGCGGAGATGCTCTATCGAGTCAGTCCTTTTTCTTTTTCTTTTGTCCATAAGCCATTAGCGTAGATAGTTTACACACCATTTTAGATAGAAAACACATGTGTGGATCCCGTCGAGTACGACGGACGTGAGGGGTGCTCATACCTTCCCCTTGGTAACCGACTCCCGAACCTAGGACTTTGTTGTGATGACCTCGTCTTTTCCCGTTTTCGTCAGGTTTTTTCTGATCATTTCCCTTCCCTTCTTTGGGATAAATAACGATAAGTGGCGAATCTGTTAGTCATTGTCGGCCTCCTTTGGGGAAACTAAATGTTAGAGATACAGAAACCACCCTGCAGATGCAACGGAACTGAATCAGCAAAATAAATGTTAGAGATACAGAAACCACCCTGCTGGGGAAACAACCTACTCATGCCAATAACAATTAGACTTATGCCAAGGAAACGGGCCTTTGCTGACCATCTGCAAAGAAAATGTCGAGGTAACAACATTCCTCTGTCCCGCTGGGGATTACTCAACTTGAAGCGAATCTACCTAGGCTATAGATTACTCAGTGAGGAGAAAAATCCAATCCTGACTTACTGGGGAGTACGTACAAACATGCACTTCGTGGGGATTAAAGGTGCAACAACTGCCGAGGGAAAGCATACACACTATCTGCTCACTCAAACCGCATACAAACTCTACTGGGGATAGATATGCAAACTCCGCTTACTGGGGAAATTGACTCCGGCTGGAGATAAGACGAATTTCACCAACACCTTTTTTTCCCCGAGGTAACAACCCTGCAAAACTGAACAAACAGACAAGATCCTACGCAAATGGAACTATCTCAGTCATCATTCTTGACGTTGTTCAATTAATTCAAAGTTTTAACAATTATTGGCCAAGGCCTGCAAGTTTATGTATGTGCAAGTTTATCAAAACATTGGGCGTTTTTCCACAAACAAAACAGTAAAAGTTAAAACAAAACAAATGAGATACTGAGTAGTATATGTTTATTGATAAATGGCCTGTAAATAGGCAAATTTTTACAACAGATGCAACCCCTGAAAAGAGGAAGCTGCGCAAAAACAATACAGATATGCACAGAAATATACAAAAGTGTACAGAAATGTCGGCAATGTGGCATAGAAAAACACCATGAGATGATCCCTCTATGACTTGCCTGACCTTGATGCTTTCCCGACGCTTCGTCTTCAGAAGAGATTGATTCGGATAAACGGCCCTCAGGTCCTCCCAATCAATAAGCAATGAAGTTCTAACGCAGACCACAACCATTTGCTTTTCAATCCCTAACTTTTGCCTGAACCGCCCTTTCGGGTTTTCCATTCACCGGGATACCCATTTTTGCCAAAGTCGCCTTTTCAGGTTTTCGTTTTTACATCTTTTCATTTTTATCCCTAATTTTTGCCCGAACCCCTCTCTTTTTTATGGTTCGCCGGGATGCCCCATTTTTGCCTGGATATTCTTTTTCTTTCCAGCGGGTCTCTTTAAGCAAAGTATTTTTTAACTGCATGTCCGTTCACAGGGGATGTGAAATTTTCACCATCCATGGTGGATAACAACAAGGCTCCTCCGGAGAAGACCTTTCGAATGACATATGGACCTTCATAGTTAGGAGTCCATTTGCCCCTGTGATTTGATTGTGGTGGGAGAATCTTTTTCAACACAAGATCGCCCGTCTGAAAGCTTTGAGGATGCACCTTCTTGTTGAAAGCTTTCTTCATCCGGCTTTGATATAACCGACCGTATGCGATAGACGCTAGCCTCTTCTCATCCATTAGGCTAAGCTGATTCAATCTGTTCTTTATCCATTCTGCCTCATCAAGCTTGACGTCGACCAGAACTCTTAAAGAAGGAATCTCGACCTCCAATGGTAGGAAAGCCTCCATACCATATACCAGCGAGAAAGGAGTTGCCCCAGTTGATGTGCATACTGTAGTACGATAACCGTGTAAAGCAAAGGGGAACATCTCATGCCAATCCTTGTAAGTGACAACCATCTTTTGCACTATCTTTTTGATATTCTTGTTGGCCGCTTCAACAACGCCATTCATCTTTGGCCGATAGGGCGATGAGTTGTGATGCTCCATTTTGAAATTTTGGCACAATTCCTTCATCATCTTGTTGTTTAGATTCAAACCATTGTCAGTAATGATTCGCTCGGGTATTCCATATCTGCAGATGATGTCTTTCTTTATGAATCGGGCTACGACTTGCTTTGTGACATTGGCGTACGAGGCTACTTCAACCCATTTGGTGAAGTAATCAATGGCGACCAAGATGAAACAATGACCATTGGATGTGGTTGTCTCAATTTTTCTAATCATGTCAATGCCCCACATGGAAAAGGGCCACAGGGACGCCATAACATTCAATGGGCACGGCGGTACATGAATTTTTTCTGCATAAATCTGGCATTTATGGCATTTCTTCGCAAATTTGAAACAATTTGACTCCATGGTTAGCCAATAATACCCTGCTCGTAATAGTTTCTGAGACATAGCATGCCCGTCGGCATGTGTACAGAAAGTACCCTCGTGGACCTCTTCCATAAGCAATGTTGCTTCCTTTTCATCCCCGCATCTCAACAACACCAAATCATGGTTTCTTCTGTAAAGCACACCATCTGGGTTTAGATAAAAGTTACCAGACAACCTCCTCAGAGTCTTCTTATCCTGGGCCGAAGCCCCTGGCGAATACTCCTGCTTCTTGAGGAAGTTTTGTATGTCGTAAAACCATGGCTTGCCATCAGCAGCCTCCTCAATGGCGAATACGAAAGTGGGCCTATCAAGGCGAGAGATGACTATTCTTGGAGCATCATTCCAAAAATTCACCTTATACATCAAAGATAGCGTTGCCAAAGCGTCTGCCATCTGATTCTCTGCTCGCGGCACATGGTGGAACTCTACCCTGTCAAAGAAGGGTAGCAGCCTCCTTGCACAGTCTTTGTAAGGAATTAGATTTGGCTGACAAGTTTCCCGCTCTCCCATGATCTGATTAACCACTAGCGCTGAATCGCCATATACATCTAAATTCTTGATTCTCAAATCAATAGCCTCTTCCAGACCCATGATGGACGCTTCGTACTCGGCTTCATTATTAGTGCAAGGGAACGTCAACCTGGCAGTGAAGGGAATATGAGTGCCATGAGGAGTTGTAATAATTGCCCCAATTCCACTACCATAGGAGTTGACAGCGCCGTCGAATATCATCTGCCACTGAGAACCTTTCTCTGGACCTTCGTCAGGTAATGGCTCTTCACAGTCCTTCACTTTAAGAAACATGATGTCTTCGTCAGGAAATTCAAATTTCATTGGTTGATAGTCTTCGATTGGCTGTTCAGCAAGGTACTCTGACAACACACTTCCCTTGATGGCTTTCTGAGAAACATATTGTATATCGTACTCTGGCAGTACCATCTGCCACCTGGCAATTCTTCCTGAGAGAGCTTGCTTCTCGAAGACATACTTGATTGGATCCATCTTCGAAATCAGCATGGTTGTATGATTAAGCATATATTGTCTCAAACGTTTGGCAGCCCAAGCGAGTGCGCAACACGTTTTCTCGAGCATTGAGTAACGGGACTCACAATCTGTGAACTTTTTACTCAGATAATAGATCGCATGCTCTTTTATCCCAGTCTCGTCGTGTTGACCGAGAACACAACCCATATTGTTCTCAAGAACCGTTAAGTACATGATTAAAGGCCTTCCAGCTACTGGGGGTATCTGTATCGAAGGCTCCTACAAGTATTCTTTTATTTTATCAAATGCTCTTTGATAATTTTCATTCCAGACGACCGCCTGATCTTTCTTTAACAATTTAAACATTGGTTCACACGTGGCTGTGAGATGAGATATGAACCGAGCAATGTAGTTCAATCTCCCCAAGAAACCACGGACCTCCTTTTCTGTTTTTGGCGCTGGCATATCTTGTATAGCTTTTATTTTTGCAGGATCGACCTCAATTCTTTTTTCACTGACAATGAACCCCAATAACTTTCCGGACCGAACTCCAAAAGTGCACTTATTTGGATTCAACCTCAATATGAACTTCCTGAGCCTCTCAAACAGCTTCAATAAGTTGACCAGATGCTCTTCCTCCGTTTGTGACTTTTCTATCATGTCATCAACATAGACTTCGATCTCATGATGAATCATATCATGAAACAAAGTGACCATAGCCCGCTGGTAAGTTGCCCCTGTGTTTTTCAACCCAAAAGGCATTACCTTGTAATAGAAAGTTCCCCACGGTGTAATGAACGTCATTTTCTCCATATCTTCCGATGCCATCTTTAT
Organism: Lathyrus sativus; assembly: GCA_963859935.3. Taxonomy (NCBI): domain Eukaryota; kingdom Viridiplantae; phylum Streptophyta; class Magnoliopsida; order Fabales; family Fabaceae; genus Lathyrus; species Lathyrus sativus. The sequence continues at coordinate 397,507,477 of OZ012736.1, read as the reverse complement.
CTGATTATAACCGGAAAAGCCATCCATGAAAGAAAATATGGAGTATTGAGCAGTATTGTCAACCAATACATCAATGTGAGGGAGCGGGAAGTCATCCTTTGGGCTCACCTTATTCAAATCCCTGTAATCTACATACATTCGTACCTTACCGTCCTTCTTAGGTGCATGCATGATGTTGGCGACCCACGAAGGGTAAGTTGTTACGGCTAAAAATCCTGCGTCCAACTGCTTCTGGACTTCTTCTTTGATTTTTACAACCATATCTGGTCTTGTCCTTCTAAGCTTCTGCTTGACCAGCGGACATTCTTCACGCAACGGTAAGCGATGAACCACTATATCAGTGTCAAGCCCGGGCATATCTTCGTATGACCAAGCAAAGATGTCACTATACTCTCGAAGCATCTCAATCAGTCTTTGCTTGACATCGCTCTGCAGCGTAGCCCCTATCCGAACATTTCTGACAACTTCTTCAGAACCCATATTGATAACCTCGATTTACTCTTGATGAGGCAGAATAATCTTCTCTTCTTGTTTCAAGAGTCTAGCTAGATCTTCAGGCAAGTCTTCATCTTCATCAATCTCTTCTTCAGCTTGATATATCGGTTGATCGAAGTCGAAGCGAGTTATAGAAGGTTCTGAATTGGTGTCATATGCAATAGGAATCCTGCAATAAAAATGGTTAAATGTTTCAAATGATATGCAAATGAGTACAAACCACATTGCCATTTTATTGTGAGAAACAAAAATAAGAAAGACAAAGATCACAAAATTTGAATGAGAAAAATGCCCTTTGATTAATTGATAAAGCGATGTTCAAACATAAACAATAAGGCCCTGAAACAAAATACCGATATGCTTCGGGTAGAACATGGGGTAGTACAATAATCGAAAAAACAAAGCATTATTATTCTGTTGTCTCTTGAACGAATTCTTTAATAGACCAGTTGCGTAGGCTCTATCCTGGAGTGCAAGGCTTGACCCAAGCATCCATATCACAATCACTATCTCCCTCTTCGTCTGACACAGCATTGATCCTTTCGAAGATAAATCCTCCTTTAGTGAACTGCACAGGTCCTTTATAGCGCGGGGCGCTCTGCGAGGCTGCAGGAGAAGAAAATGATGGGCGGTACCCCAAACCAAACTTGTCTTGCTTGTGGGAAATCTCCAATACCTGGCCCCAACCTTGCGTTGCCCCAGTCTGTACTACTGCTTGGGCATCTTTAAAAGAAGACATAGCCACTTCCGGCGCTTTGCTCACAACAGGAGATTTATCTTTAATCTTTACTGTTTCAAAAGCCTGACAAAGGGTTTCATGTATTTCTCCATCCACCTCGACATACTTGAAGGATGATAAGTGAATGACCATTATATCCTCTTCTCCGCACACTGTAACAACACTACCGCCAACCATATACTTTAGCTTTTAATGCAGCGTGGAGGTCACAGCTCCTGTTGAATGAATCCATGGACGGCCTAATAAACAATTGTAGGCAGGCTGGATATCCATAATGTAGAACACTGCATCAAATACTTCTGGTCCCACCTGAATGGGCAGTGTCACTTCTCCGAACACGGATCTTCGGGTACCATCAAAAGCGCGCACCACCAAATCACTTGGTGTGCAAATCAATCCCTGCATGTCCAACTTCATTAGGGCTTTCTTCGTAAGTACGTTCAAGGATGATCCTGTATCCACGAGTACATGAGACATAACAGCCCCTCAGCATTCTAATGATATGTGCAACGCACAATTATGGTTCCTTCCCCTTGGCGTCAAATCCAAGTCTGTAAACCCCAAGCCGTTTCCTGCATTTACGTGTGCAACAACCCCTTCGAGTTGATTAACCGAAATTTCCTGCGGCACGTAAGCAGTATTCAGTATTCTTAACAGTGCATTCATATGCGCTTCAGAACATAGTAACAAAGACAGGATATATATCTTAGAAGGAGTCTGCTGCAAATGATCGACTATCTTGTAGTCACTCTTTCGTATCAACCTCATAAACTCTTTCGCGTCCTTTAACAGAGATTCCTTCTCTCCAGCCTGAGAAGTTTCTTCTACCACTTGTCCCTTCCCTTTGTCAACCTTATCAATAACCACTTCAGGCGATGAAAAGACCCGGCCACTACGGGTAATTCCTCATGCTCCCACAAGATTATCTACTGAATCCGCAGGGGGACCATTCAAATCTAGTTTCTGTCTGTTACAATATACTTCAGCTCTGTAGTTCCACGGAATAGCCTTGGTGCTTTCAAACGGTACAGGACCTGCTTTAGTTATGGTTATTGTTGGTGGTTTTGGCGCATAAATGGTAACGGTTTTGTATCGAATGGAAATTATTGCAATCTCATCCTTTTCCTCAGCTACCGACTCTTTAGGCTTTCTTTCAACAGACCGGATAAACTGCAAGACTCCATTATCTATCATATCTTGAATATAGCTCTTCAACTGCCCACATCCCTCAGGATTATTCAGACACTCAGCATAATTTTCAGCACAACCTGGGAAAACACCCCCCTTCAACAATCTAGCTTTCACAAAGCTCAATGGTGTCTTTAGCTCATTCACATCTGTTACCAAATCTAAAACATCCTCCTCAATAATTGCATTAACCCCATCTTGCCCATGATTCGTCATGGGATTTTGTACGACATTAGGAACATCATTGGAGAAGTTAATTGTCTTACTGTCAATCATGTCCTGCACCTTATGCTTAAACGCCTTACAATTATCGATGTTATGCCCTAGGGAACCTGAATGAAACTCACAGCGAGCGTTTGCGTCATACCCGGGTGGAGGAGGCCCAGTCAGGGGAGCCATGGTCCTCTTTTGAATCAATTGCAGCTGCAACAAAGCTTGCAATAGCTGAGAATACGGCATGGGAGGCGCATCAAAATGTCTATTCACTGCCGCCCGACCTCGGTCCTGATATCTTCTATAACCCTACTGCGGTTGTTGTTGTTGTTGTTGTTGTTAACGTTGTTGTTGATGTGGTTGCTGCTGAAATGTGGGAATTGTAATACTGGCAATTTGTTGTTGCTGAGGATTCTGACCTCTACCTCTCCCACGAGAACTGGACACGGAATTGGTATATCCTTCTCGTTTCTTGTTACCGAACACCTTCTTACCTCCTCCAGCTGAGGGCATTTCACCAGCGCTTATCTTTCCTAACTTGATACCATTTTCCACCCTTTCTCCGGTGATGATTAAGTCAGAGAAACTACCCGACATGCTACTAATGAGCTTCTCATAATAAACGCCAGGCAAAGTGGCGACAAACATATCAACGAGCTCATGTTCCACCATAGGCGGCTGCACCCTGGTTGCTAACTCCCTCCATCTTTGGGCATATTCTTTAAAACATTCATTATTCCTTTGTGAAAGATTCTGAAGCTGGACCCTGTTAGGAGCAAGGTCGTTGTTGTATTAATAATGTTTCACAAAGGCCTCAGCCAAATCCCTCCAACTACGGACATTCACGGGTTCCAGACTCATGTACCATTCCAATGAAGGACCAAACAGGTTGTCCCAAAAGAAATGCATGAGCAATTTCTCATTGTCTGAGTAGGCAGACATCTTACGGTAGTAGGATCTCAGATGAACTCTTGGGCAGGTGGTACCCTTGTATTTGTCAAAGTCTGGGACTTTGAACTTTGGTGGTACTCTCAGGTCTGGGATCAGTCCCAGGTTAGCCATATCAAGGTCCATAGAGTTTTGACTTTCAAGGGACTTCATTTTTTCTTCAATCATCTTAATCCTCTTATCAACTTCGGAGGGTAACTCAGCAGCCACAACCCTCAACAAGAACACATCATCTTGATTGTCCTCATTCCAGAGGTGATCCATATTATCGTGTATAGCACAAGTGGTGTCAGGACCATAATCGTTCCTATTAACGTTACCACTATTACCAAAACCAATGTTGTTGAACCCTGCAGCATTACCGGCACCAGCAACATTACCACTCCCTCCAGCAGTAGGGATAACCAAAGTAGGCATGGAGTTATCAGCTCGATGAGTCTCAACATGTGGAGGGTTAGCAGCATTCCCACCATGCAACACACCGTTGCCATCAACACGTGCAATCAAGGGTTGCACTAGAGTACAGAGTTGCTCTTGTCCATTAGCCACTCCCTGCATTACCTCCATAAACTGGGTCATCCGGTCCCTCATTTCCTACATCTCTGCTTGCATCTGCTCCATTACTCTCTTTTGATTTCCCCTAGTTGCGTATCGGTGAGTCGTTAGATAGGAAATCCTGAAACACTAGTGAACCACAGGAAAATAAGATTAACAGTTCCGATGCACCTGCAATGCGAAAAATGCAAAAATGCAGACATGTATGTATGCAACAGGGAAATTTCCCCCTCGATTCTAGTTTCCAGGAGAAACACAACAATGGAGAACCCTACAGACAAGCATATAACAGAACCTCCTCGTATATAATTACAGGCCAACAGGTAATGTACAAGCTACAACTAAGTACAAAAGAAAAGACCTTAACCAACAAGCCTGGTGATGGTCAGTACAACAAGCAATAGGCAAAAAACTACAGCAGAGATAAACAAGACAATCAAGTAAGATGACGAGACCAGAAGTCCTCTAACAGCTTTCGCGTCTCAGGATGATCTGGTCTAGCAAGTAGTCCTTGAATAAGTAACTCTTGCTGGCTAACAGTATGTTGTAGACTCTTAACATGGTCTTCCCAAGCTCCTTCCCTGAAACATGCCTCAAGCTTGCATCTCTTGGAATTAGCTCTCAACCTGAAATTGTTCAAGTTTGCAATAGCTTCGTTCAACCTGTACTCACTATCCCATCTGAGTGATGCCTCTGCTGCAATCTCCTCGTCCTTTGCATTAAGCTACGTCTTCAACTTGCTGATTTGTAACTTCAACTTGTCTTCGCGCTCTTTGTTGTTGGTGAGCGTGGTATTCCATAGGTTCTCAAACTTAGAAATCTTCAAGTAAGCTCTATCCAAATCTTCCTTCTTAGAAGCAAGAACACTATTAACAGCCTTGAAATCCAAACCCAAACGCTCCTGAGAATTGGTCTCCTTAGTCAAATTCGTATCCAATTTGTTTACAAGCTCAGTTTGTTTCTTGAAGGAATGAACAACATCAATCTTCTCACTTCGAAGCTGAATGATTTCTTTCTCCAACTCCTCATTAGCTTTTCTCAACTCTTCCTTCTCAAACAATAACTGATTGTAATTCTGAATGTCTACGGTAGTGGGTTCCTCAATCATGAGAGGATACAGAGGTGCAACTGAAGGAAACGACATCAGAAACTTCACAGCTCTATCATGAATCCAAGCCAGGTAAGGGTCATATGCTCGACTGTTACTCTTTCCCAAGGCTACTTTCCCTCTCCGATGAATATTACTCCAAGCATGCTCTAATCTGGCTAAGGCATCGCCCTCCAATAAACCTGTGAGATACAAAGATTCATGTATCTCCTCTTCTTTATGAGGATCCTTTAGTGCATATCCAAACTGTCTGACCAATAAAGAAAGGTTATAGTTGATGCAACCTTTCCTTCCGACCAAAGGGACGTTAGGAAATCCACCGCAACTATAAATAATATTTGTACCAAGCATGTCTCTGTCAAACAAAGTGATATTCTCCGCAGACAAACCCATCAACCTATCGGACCACTCTGAAGTACCAGCGGTAGCAATAAACGGACTTGTCTTGGGCATGTGACTAGCAAACCACCTGTATAATAAAGGGACATAGAAAGATACATTCTTTCCCCTTCGGTTCTCATTCTTATGGTGCACAGAATGATAAACATCTCCGAGAAGTGTGGGTACCGGATTCCCTGAAGCTAGTAAGTAAAAAGCATCCACATCTACAAAGTCTGGCAGATTAGGAAACAATATGATGTCGTATATACAAAGAGCTAGAATGGCGCCAAACACAATCCAACACTCATCCTTGGCGAACTGTTGAGCTTTCTCCACCAGAAAAGGCAAAAGAAAACCATATGTCCCACTCTTCTTAACCAGCTTCCCATTCAACTCTGAAGCATCCAAGTGTAATATAACAGCAAGCTTAGCCAGATCAGGCTCAGCATCAACATGGACAAACGACATCTGATCAATAAGAGGTACCCCTAACAGCTCAGAATACTCTTCTAGGGTAGGAGCCATGACATATTCAGGAAAGACGAAGCATCTCAGCTGGGCATCATAGAACTGCAGAAGAGTATAAACACCGTTGATCTCATATGCTGAAGGCTTGCAGACAAACCTCACCAACCTCCCATAAGACTGCCTAAAGTCCTCCATCACCTCCCTGTCGACCATAGCGATTAAACTCCGCAAAGAACTGATATCTGGGGTAGGGAACTTGTAAGCAACTATTCTCTTTAAGGACTCCATAATAAGATCACTAGAATCGGGGAGGAAATATGCACCTGCAACACAAATACATGTTAATGAAATGCAGATGAAAATGCAAATGCAAATGCACACAGGGGATCAAGAATGATGTGATATCGATCGAGAAGAACCAGCGCTCCGCTTTAGCAAGAACAAAGTACCGACAATAGGACCCACTGATATCAGAAACACAGATTCACACTGTAACGAACCGAGTAATCTGAAAGCCAAGGTTTCCTGCATAACCCAATCTCTTTCACAGGTATGGACCTATCCACTGACAAGGTTTGGCATCCTATGCATTCATCAGCGTCACAGAATTTTGAGTAATGATGATACGTTCACCATTTTTGGTTTGGCATCATCATTTCTTGAAGAGGCCTCACTTAGCTAAATCACAAATGATCGGTTCCCAGAGTCGACAACCCTTAGATCCAACATCCCTTCGAGCCCTAAGGGCCAGAGGAGAAGTCATCAAAGAGAATCTCGTCTGAGTGTGAATTTCATGGGAAACTGTACCTGCTAAATAAGCAAGCCCCCCGCTACTCTCCACTACTAATGCTAGGTTTATACTCAAGCCCGAGTCCGGCTTATCACTCATCAAAACTTCCCATCCCTACAGCACAGCAATAATGATATAATGCGGAAAGTAAAATGCGAAAGTAAATAAAGCACATATATACAACACCCAAAAATAAACAAACAAGCGCTAGGATTGACTCACGTAGGAAACCAGAGTCCCCAGCAGAGTCGCTAGCTGTCGCTACTACGAAAAACACCCGGTGGAAAACAGAAGAGTCGCCACCTTTCGTTATTTATCCCAAAGAGAGGGAAAGGAAACGATCGGAAAAACCTAACGAAAAGGGAAAAGACAAGGTCATCACAACCAAGTCCTGGATTCAGGAGTCGGTTACACAAGGGGAAGGTATGAGCACCCCTCACGTCCATCGTACTCGACGGGATCCATGCATCATTGTCTATGTAGAAAGGGTGTGTTGAAACTATCTAACCAAAGTTCAAGGGACAAAAGAAAAGAAAAAGAGACTCGGCAGAGCATCGCCGCTCTGTGCCTACGTATTCCCTCGTGCAATGGGAAAGTCAGAGTCAACGTAGTTCGACCAACTATGGGTGAATGGGGAAAGGTTGCTCGCCAAGACATCGCGTCTTGTGCCTATGTACTTTCATCTGGTATGAAAGAACAGGGAAAACGTAGTTCGGGCTAAAAAGAACACCAGTTGGTTCAAAAGTTTTTTAGGCCCGAGTAGGGTTAACAAGTAGTTCTAGCAGTTGGTGTATGCAGCTCGACCATTGGAGACTTAGGCGTTACCGTTTGCGGTAGAACTAAAAGTTAACAACACTCTTTTATTTGAAAATATTTTCCTTGATTAAGAACCCAAAAGGGTGAAAAATATTTGAAGTGTTTTTGTGTTTTTTAGAGAAGAAGTGTTTTAATTATTGAGTATTTATAATGTATGTTGTACTAAAGTCTAAAACCTAGGATCGAATGTGTCGCATATCGTCCTAAGGACATATACTAAACACTCTAGGAAATTGAGAGGTAACCGCTCAATTACTATTTCCCAAGTACAAGGCTCATGGCACAACATCCATTATCTTTATTAAGCATGTTAAGATTGTATGAAGCTGAGAAGAGAAGAAAGGACTTCTAAAGGGATACTAACTCAATCCTAAAAGTTATCATGCAAAGTGGACTTAGAGTTGGGATACAAAAGGGGACTACCTAATGTTATCATGAATGGTTAAGCACCTAATGTATATCATAACCTCTCTTAAATAAGAGAGATTAGAGATCCTAAGAGAAAGAGAGACAAAAGAAGAAAAAGAAGAAAGAACATAAAAATGCAAGAATGCAAACATAGAATGCACAAGAAGGATGAAAGTGAGGGAGGAAATATGTGTGGGGCAGTAGCCTCCATAAGCTCATCTCAACCTCAAGCATGCATATGAGAATGCAAAAGAAGAAGATAGAAAGAAATGCATAATATGAAATCAAACAACAAGAAGAAACCACACAAAAATGCACCAAAAATGGGATGAAATGACCTAAGCCAAACAACATCAACCACAAGTGCCAAAAGCTAAATCAAATGAAAGGAAAGGAAGCTCAAAATAAAAGTGAGGATAGGAGGCTATATGAGGACAGCAAGGAACTCATAATATGCATTCAACCATAAGCATCACAAACAAAGTGCAAAAGAAAGCACAAAAAGGTCCTCATGGATTCATCATTTTAGGTATGCTTCAAGTACCTCCTAAGGAGAGACTAAGCCACCTTAAATGAGACTCCAAGGTCATGGGACAGAATGGGAGATGAGAGAAGTGAACTCAAAAGCAAAAGCAATCACATCATAAGAGAAAACAAACTTATACACAAGAGAATGCAGGCATGTCACATATGGAAACCCTAAATGGAAACATCAAAACAAACACACAAATGAACAAGCAAAACACAATATCATGAACTAAAATTGAGCAACCAGCAACCTTAACATGTTAGCAACATGAATCAAAAGGGATTGAAGGCTCAAAGGATCCATCAAAGTCATATCCAAGACAAACTAAGTCAATGTGTATGTATGAACCTCCCTTTGGGGTAACTTGACTTGCAAGTTACCTCAAAATTAGGAAAATGATTCAAAAATAACCAAATAAAATGAAAAAAGTCAATAAACATGCTGGCAAACAGAAGCCAAGAGAATACAATCAAAGTCAATTCACAACACCACCAAAGAAATTGATTCACAAGAGAGTCCCATTGTGAATGAGGATTGTTGAGGGTCAAATGAAATGCAATCAAAGTCAAACCAAAAGTCAATGAAACAGGGGCAAAATGGTCCTCAAAAATCAATCAACTCATCATGGATATGAGGATTGATTTTGAGTCATTGGATCAAAAGGAAAATGCAAAAAACAAATCAAGAACAAACACATGTCAAGATTTAACTCAAATAAAACACTTCCAAATGATTAATCCTTTTTTAATTGAAAAATAAACCTAAAATAAAATAAAAATTTCCTAAAAATAAAAGACATCCTAAAATGTCTAAAAAATATTTTTGTAGGATTTTATCACCTTTGGAAGCATTTTAAAATGAATTATATCAAAACATATTCAAAAAGAAAAAGAAAATAAAATAAAATAAAGAAGTGGTGTGAAAAGCAATCCAACAACGTGTATAACCAAAGGGCCTGTGTGCAGGGGGTGTAAAAAACAAGTAAAGCCCAATCTGACTCAAAACTCAGTCCACCAGTGAAAGTAAATCTCAGCCACTCAAACAAAATACGAGTCAATCAATCCAAGGGATGAGGGGAGGACACGCGTGCATCAGCTTAAAGACACAAAATAAAATGAAATCCCAGCCATACGATCCAAGACCAGTCAAACAAATCAAAGGTTGAAGGGCAACCTAGTGAAACGCACTGTTTCACTTAAAGTTCAGTCAACAAAATCCTAGCCACACAATGCAACCTGAGTCAACCGATCCAAAAGCCAAGGATATGCCACGCAAGCAACAGAAAATCAACACAAAATGGAAATGAATCATGACCATCAGATCAGGTCTAGGTCAACAAATAAACATGGATCCAAAGGCTTACATCAAGCCACGTCTCACCACCAACATTTAAACATAAAAGAGAGGGAAGTTGCAGACGGTGGTCGGATTCCCTCTGATCATCTTCTCCGGCCACGATGAACAGTGGTATTCCAAAAAATATCATGAAACTCACAGATTTTAACACCAATCAACTCGTCATCACAAGTACATCAAGAATCTATGATTTATTTTCAATTTCAGTTCATGAACAAGCCAAATCGAAGACAAACAGTTTGAAGCTCAAATCACAAAAGTTCATAAACAGCAATCAATTGTATCCAGAATCCAACTACACATCTCATAGATCATGATTATGCAAAAATGGCACTCAATTGCATCACATACAGAGAGCAAAGTTGAATTGAAGCTTACCTAGTGAGAGCTTCCACTGAGCCTTGAAATGATGTTGAAGGTTGATGAAACTCTGCAGATCCACTCAAGGAAGCTTGAGGAAGATGAATTTGACCTTGAATTGCTTTGAAAACTCCTCAATTATGATTCACGATTTTGGAATTTGGCTTGCTTACTCCAACTGCTCTTGAGCTTTCTGGGCACGAATTAGCATGAATGACCTCTTAAAATTCATTTTAACTTTATATATGATGGGTTGGGAATAAATTGGAGGCCCAATTGCAGCTTAAATGCGTGAATTTGCAAAATGCCCAATTCCACTTTTTCATGTTCATGCACACGTGAAACAAGCCTTAATTCTCCTTGTTTCTCATCAAAATCATTACTGGAACTTCACTTTGATCATGTGGATGGCATTCAACCCTTGGTTTGATCACATGGTTGAGATTGGTTTGTCAATTTTCCACTTGAAATGGCCATTGAACTATACGTGAAAATGGCACCAAAACTGAAATTCACTACTTGCATCATGTTCCTTATATCTTTGGCACTCAAAATATGTATAAACATGACTTGTTTTGGTTCAAAATCAATTAATTGCCATTTCCCGCTTTTAAGCTTTCTTCATGAAAAAGTATCACACTAATTATCCAATCCAAGCTTCAATCATGACATGAGATGGTTTGCTAATGAAATTAACCCCATTTGGAGCAAGTTTGATGTTGGAAAGATCTCCATTTAAAGTGTGCAAAGTGGTGAAATGGACCTATAATGAAAATGACTTGTAATATTACTTTCCCAAAATACCCCTGCCTTGCAAGCTTCATAACTTGAGTTCTACAAATCAAATGAAGGACTTCTAGTACTCTTTGGAAAGCTAAGATCATGAGGAACAACGTTCGTGTTTGGGTAAGAGTGAGGAGAAACATCTTTCTAGGTCAAAAATGGCTTAGACGTTGGTTGGCTTTTGTTGACCAAAATCACATTCATCTGATGACTTGTAACTTGTCAGCATCATAACTTGAGTTCTAGAAATCAGATGAAAGACTTTTAGTACTCAAAAGAAATCTAGAAACGTGCTCTACAAGTATCATATTGGGGTAAAGATGAGATGATACTTGTATCTTGAGATATGTGGTCTTGAAGTTAGGCACTAAATAAGGGATTTTACACTGAGAACCCTAATTTAGTAACTTCTCACACTCTTGATTCTTCTTGATTTGATCTTGAAATGATATATTAGACATCTCAACACAACATACTATGATCACAAAGACTTTGAATTGAGTCTTAATCTCCTTCAATTTCACAATTGACTGAGGGTTGACTAGATGAAACCCCTAGATGCACCACTCTTGACTGTGGCTTCTTACACATGACACCAAAACTTGAATGAACTCAAATATGGCTCTCAAAGCCTTCAATGAGCCTCCTCAACATCTCATATCCATAATCATGAATTCATAATCCTCTGATGATCTTCAACTGGCCTCCAAGTTAGGAGATATTCCACATACACCCATCAACTCTTTCACAAAACTTTGACCACTTCTTGGTGACTTGATGACCACTCATGCTTGAGTAAAACCCCTTGCTTAGGCTCAACACTCTTGGTGACCTTCTCTTGCTATGCACAACCTCTTGATCCCCTGTCAAATGAATAATTCTATGCAATGCAAATGCTATAAGAAAATGAAAAGAAACATAAACCAAGTTAAGAAAAGGTTAGAAAAATTTTGGGGTTCAACAGTAGGGATGGAATCAGAGAAATTGTAGTTCCCCTTGAAAGGGAGGAAGAGGAACTTCTTGACTATGGTCAAGGTTCCGGGGGTATGTAAGCGTTCATAGGGAAGCGCTCATTTTGGAGTGCGGCGACTCCGATTTCTAACGTTAAAGTTGAATTAAAAATGGTGCGAGATAAATATTCCACGACGGGAAACTTATATGGAGTACGGTGACTTCCAATCCTAAGACTAGGATAAAAGAGTAAGTGTCCACGGCGGGACGCCTAAGCATGAGTACGGCGACTCAAAGTCTTAAGGTTTAGGGAGATGGTCGGGTATGTCCACGGCGGGACGCCTAATCACGAGTACGGCGACTCGAATCCTAAAGCTAGGATGAGGCGAAGGGTGGGGCATTGACATGGCGGTCAAATGGTTAACCTTTCCTTCGGAAGGGAATAACAGTAAAATAAAACGGATAAATGGATAAAGGCAACGATATTTGAAAATGAAAATGGATAATGAAAATGATTGGATGGATTAGTTAAGGATTTAATTTTAAGTGTGATTGATTAAGTGGTCATGAGTTTAAGTGAAATTAGGTGGTAAATTGAAACTTAGAATTTTAGAGATTAAGTGTTTTTATTTATTTTGAGAAATTATGTAGAATCGAGTGGATAATGGTTAAGTGTGATGCTGAAATTATTAACATTTAGAATTTGAAGTTAATTGTTTTTGAGAAATTTATTATTAAGTGAAAGATAGTCAAATGTTAGAATTAATCAATTATGGTTTTTCTTGTTTGTGAGATTTTCATTTATTAAAGAAAAAAGAAAATGAGATAAGAAACTAAGCATCCCTTTTTTATATTTTTATAATTATAAGAAAAATAAATTAAAATCTAAATTAGTATTTTTATTATTTTCTTTCAATATTTTAAAATTAAAAACGTTTTTAATTAGTTAGAAAAATATTTTTCAGATTTTTAGTAGTTAGATAGTGTTAGGGGTTAGTTATTTTATTATTATATATTAATATTACAAAATACAATAAAATAACTATAAAAAAAAAAAATGACTAAAAAATTAATGGGTTGGGCCGGTGGTGGTGAACCCACCGGACCCAACCCGGTCTGATCAACACAAGGGAAAAGGGTGGGTTTCAAATTGAAACCCTAAATCACAGAAGAAGCTCTGATGGCGCCCTTGCTTCTCTTAGATCTCCTCCCTCAAACTCTTTCTTTCTCCTTCCATTTCCGTCTTCCTCTTCCTCTCCTTTCTTCCGCTTCTTTTTCTTCTCCTCTTCTTTGTTCTTTCTCAAAACTTGTGAATAAACAAAATGAAACAAGCGCTCAAACAAATCAAATAGAAAATTTACCAAAACGAAAATCAACGGCGGCTTGAAGGTTGGTGATTTAAGGACGTTTCAACGGTGAGGGTGGTGGCGATTCTGACGAGGATGTTGGTGGTGGCAACGATGCAAGCTCCGTGTCGAAATGGGGGAGCTTCTAATAACGACGACGACGGAATACAACTCTCAGATAATTTTCTGATCTCTTGCTCTTTGTTGTTTTAGGGTTTGTGAATCTCCGAGTTTGTGAATTTTTGTGATATTGTGTTGAAATTTTGTTCTGAGCTTGCTCTCCCCCTTTTCTTCTGCAATGCTTGTCACCTTTTATGCTAGTCCTTTAGCTAAAACTGTGATTTTTGACTTTGATGGTCATTAAGGTTGTTTTTCAAAACTTTCCTTTTTGATTTGAACAGGTTTGCAGCATGTCGGGACATGTTGGATGTTGGTTTTGGAAAGTATCGTCAGCTTCTGATTCTTGTTGGACGAACTTAACTTCCTTTTTGTTTTCGACTAGAACATGTTGTGGTGTATTCTGGAACACTTTAGATACGCAGAGGATTCTTGATTGTCGCAAATGCATCATAAAAACTCAAGGTCTAACCTGTAATTTCCATACTTGTTATCATGATATGCCTTCCTTCATGTATCAACTCTGATGATAAATTATGTTTCAATGTTAACAGGTGATTATACCCTCCTTCGGAGAAACGTAATGTGCAGCATTCTTAGAATTGTGTCCTTCTAACATTCAAGGAGGACAATCTTCGATTCTTGTTGGGAGTTCGAACTACTTGAAGTTTCTACTCATTATCTGATGAATCTCTTTCCATACAATGACTTTTTCCTGTATATTCTTATTAGATCAGTTGATTGAAACTCTAATCTCATAATCTCATATTTGCAGGTTACATTCAAGCATCGACGACTTTCGAACGTGTTAGCAAATTTGGAACCTCCAAATAGATGGCGGATTACAGACATCGTATATATTCTTCTACCTCCAATGATGGATGAATAATATGGATAAACAATTTTTGTAAAGAAAGTCCATGACTCTTGTATGAAGCTTGATGTTCTTTGTAGGAACGAGTACGAGCTGTGGCATTTGAGCAAAAATCGTACTTCTTGCAGCACCTTAAATACGTTGGCTTTGGTGTGTGTAGAAAGATCCTGAGGAGCATCATCAGAAGTGATGGAGCTGAGCTTCGACATAGCCTTGATGTCAACAAATGAAGCCGGTTCGATCAAACAGAACCTCCTATCTTTAGGCCTCCTTTGCTTGTAGCAATAGTGTTGCGGTGAAAATTGGATATCAAGAGAGTCTCGTCCAAGTGTAGTATCGCGTATCAACTATTTCGGAATTACTCCCTTATAGTCATCGCACTACATCCTAATAAAGCCAAAGTGGGGAAAAGGTAATCTAAAGGTCCTCAGTATCACGGGCTCCCATGAAGAAAGTAGCATTGTTTTTACGAATACTCGATCAACAATACTAACTCTCAGAAGGGCCTCTACTGAGCGGTGGTTTTCTCAAGTCAGCTTGGTCGGGAATCAATTCCCTATAAGCCTTCTTGAATATACCACCATCCTATCATAAGTACGCTTACACACGGGTATAGTGTTGTCTCACCACTCAAAGTTCCCAAGATCCAACAGGGCACATATGTACATATTTTACAAGTATTCACAAATATAGCAAGTATTCAAACAAGATAGGCTAAACCCTCAAAGCATTTTCCCCAGTGAAGTCTCCATTTCTGTTGCGGTGAAAATTGGATATCAAGCTATTAAATTAACTTGAATCTTAATTCTTTTACAACCGAACTTTAATTTATCCAAAGGAAAGGTCTAAAGAAAGAAAAACCTTTTTCGTGATGTAACGACAACGCTTAAGAGATTCGGGGATCGGGGGTTGGTTATGCCTAGGGAAGGTGTTAGCACCCTAAGCATCTGCAGTACTCTACAGGAACCTTTTGTTTGATTGCTTGCTAAGTTTGTGAAAATGTGATATGGATTGGGAAAAGGTATAAGTTGAAACCTAAAGTTATATACACTAAGTTTGCTCGCAAAGACGTCGCGTCTTCTGCCTACGTATCCTAACTAGGATAGAATCAGAGCAATTGTAGTTCACCTCACAAGGGATGAAGAACACTTGATTATGATCAAGGTTCAAAGGGAAACAAACATGGCAATGTTTGTGTGGAGTTCGACAAAACTCCCTAATCTAAATTGTAACACTCAAGAGGGGAAGTAAGAAATCATGACGATGATTCTTACATAGAGTTGACAAACTCTATTCTAGGGTTCTAGTTGAAGAACACTCCTAGTACTGGTGGGTCTTTTAGACTTAAAGCAAATTCTAATGGCTTCTAAACTAAGGTTAAAGTGACTTTAACAAAGTCAATAGGAAGGGTGAATGAGCTATTCATGACACAGGGTCAATGGAGAGACTTTTCCTTTGGAAAGAGAGAGGGGAGGTAACTGGGATGAGAGCTAACAAGCTTCATCACTTGGGGAAATAAACATTAAGCAAAGAAATCACATGAGGAAGAAATAGGTATGGTAACAACCATTAAATGAACATGTTAAATGATAACCACAAGGTATGCATTGATGACAATCAAAGCAACTGTTCGAGCAGGAAATGTGACGACAGATCGAGTTTAACTGCATTCCTCAGGGGGGGACAAAATAAACATGGTAACAACCACAAATAAAATCCTAGCATGTTGACTAACATTAAGGAAAAGAGGGTAAGCAAATATCATGACATTCACAAGTATAACAAGAGAGAAATTCATCTGCATATGTGGAAACGGTTACAAAATGCACTTTAACTTGCAAGTAGTCAAAGCGGATGAAAAATTAGGAAAACATGGAATTTTAAAATACTACATAAAAATAGACATAAAAAAAACACAATTCAAAAATAATGGATGCAAAATGATTAAAAATGAAGGAGATATGATTTTTTGAAGTTTGGTTAAAAAATAGCAAAAATTGACAAAAGGGTTGCCCTCCTCAGGGGTCGAACCCAGGTTCAGCTGGTACAAGGCGCTTAGGTGACAAGTTGGTTACCACTGGGGTGGCTATACATCCAAGTACAAATGCCACCCCATAAGCATATAGGGCGCGTATTCAAGGCAGCTGGGCAAGCCAAACACTCATAAAAACCAGTTTTGCATTTTGGTCACAACTTCCTCAATTTTCCATGGATTTGGGTGAAATTTTAGTCTAAATCATGTGGAATTTCACAAGGAACAAGATGGAATTTTTAGATTTTTGAAATTCCTTCCCCATTTTAAAACCTGATACCAATCACATTTGGATGTTTGAAAATGCATTTTGAAACTCATGACATATTCTAATCATTTCCAACTCAAACCAAACACACACACACACACACACACTATAAACATGATGATGGATGATTTTAAATACCAAGATTGAGCCTAAACAAACTGTGACACAAAGTGAGGTTCAAGTTGTAAATTTTTGTTTGTGCTGTGCATGAAGATGTTCAAATTCAATTCCAGCTAGTTTTACATCATTACAATCATATACACACACCATACAAATGCTCATGCATGAATCTAAACACAAATTCAGATAGAAAACAAGATGTTATGAGAAATAGTGTTCAAGTTGCAAATGTCATGAACAGGATGCATAATGGTATTCAGTTCTGATTCTAGGCAGTCTCAAATTGGATTAAATGCACACACATATTGAAAACATGATAATGAGTGAATTCAATCAAGAGTTTTGGATCAGGGCAGTTTAAAATAGGAAATGGTATGCAAGCTGTCAAACTGTCATGTGAGATGCATGATGAGGTTCAGTTTTGATTCCAAACATATTTAGGTAAAATGAAACATATACACACTACACATACATTGTATTGAGTGAGTTTAAGCCAAGAAAACAAGCTCAAAATGGTCTGTGGTGAAAATGGCCTTCTAGTTGCAAAATTAACATGTGTGATGCACCAAAGAGTACAATTCAGGTTTCATGCATATTTACACCAAGTGAATCACATATGCATCTTGAAAATATGTTAACAAATGAAATCAACCAAAAGAGATGGTTCAAAACAGACTGTAGCAAAAAATGACATTTAAGTTGCCCTTTGGGTATTAGGATGATGCAGTAGGATGTTCAAAACCAGATTTAAGCACATTTTGATCATATGAATCACATACACATTCCTCATATATACAAACAAGTGAGTCCAAGCAAGAAACATGGTTCAAACAGGGCTGGTATGAATTTTGGTGAGTTAAATGCAAAATGATGCTTTTAAATGCAAGTTGAATGACCAATTCAGTTTCTATGTACAAATTGACCAAATTAATCACTTACACATATTGAAAACATGTTATGGGATGAATTTAAACAAAAGGTATGGCTCAAAACAGGCTGACATGAAAAGTGGTGATCAAAGTGCAAGTTTTGACAAGTGAGAAACATCATGATGCTCAGTTTTGATTCTAGTCACATATTGATCAATCTAGCCATGTACACAATTCATATATATGAAGATAAGTGTGTTCAAACATAAAATGGAGTTCAAATCATGCTGTAGTGAAAATTGGCTGTCAAGTTGCAAAGTTAGGTTGTGAAATGCATGAAGATGTTCAAATTCAATTCCAAACATTTTTAGACTGAGCTAACCACATACATACCACACATACATGATATTGAATGAGTTCAAACACAATTTGAAGCTAAGAGAGGACTGTCATGAAAAATGAGGGTTTGAGTTGCAAATTGGCATTTTTGATGCAACCATGAAAGAATGCAGTTCAACATTCTAAGCAAACTTTAATCAAGTTAACTTCACACACATATTGGATACATGATGTTGGATGAATTTGAGCACAAATTTAAACACCTCTAGGCCTGAGATCACAACTAGTATGTTCATGACAGAATTTTGATACAAGACATACACATGATGAACTCAAAATGCCAAAACATGAAATTATGGTGTAAAGCAAAGATGGAGTGTCTACATACCTCTAGTAGACTGTGTTGAGCAGGTTTGATCAATAAGAAACCCAGAGAAAACTTCAAATGCACCTAGCTTTGGAGATTTCTTCTTTTTGAAGCAAGGAGGCAAACTTCAAGACAGTTGGAGAAATAAACTCCACCAATGATCCTTAATACTTTAGACAGTTGAGAAATGATATATGTGAGGTGTTAGACTGATTACAACATTAAGCAAATGCCTAGAACAAGTTTTGACTGATTTTGTGCATTGTGGTCAAAGTAACTTGGTATGGAGGTTGACTTTTTGAATGAGGAGGGTTTTGAGTGGTTCAATGGTTGGAACACCTTCTATATTATATTTATGGGTTGTGGGGATGATGTTTAGTGAGTTTGAGTGTGGAGAAATGGTTTTGGCAGCTGGACTGTCAAGGCAGATTTTTCATGGTTTTGGTAGATTTGTGATTTTGAGAATTTGGAGCCAAGAGTGAGAAAACTGAGAGCTTTGTGTTTCTCTAGTTTTTGAGAGATTTCTGATGTATAGTATGAGGTGGGGAGTGCCTCTATTTATAGGCAAATGAGAGAGTGTGGACAGATTTGGAGATTTCCCTCCTAGGAGGGAAAAGTCACTTTGTGGATCCATCCTCCCAAAAGAGGCTTTCTTGGCTTGGAGGTAAGCTTAAAGTCAAGTATCATGATGAGTTTAGTGTGTTTAAGGTCAGGCTAAAGTGTGTAGGATCATGGCTGGTGCAGAACTTACTTTCCACCTATTGCTTGCTTTATAATTTTTTAATGCAAGTTGCAAGGCAACTTGCAAGTCCACTTGCATGTTTGGCAAATTCCATTTCCTCTGCATTTTCATTGTATTTACATGCTACAAAGTCTCTACATATCAGATAAAACATGTTTCAACAGCTGAGATTGGTCCAATTGATCAAAGGAATGATTTTTGAAAGTTTGTCAATGTGGGACTCAAGTGTGAAAACACCATCTTGCCAAATCCATAACTCCCAACTCACAATTGCTATTGAGATGTTCTAGCACTTTTTAGAAAGCCCTAAAATATCTCTAAAACATTCATGTTTTCATGAACTTAAAATTCCCAAAGGAACTTTGCCAAAAAAATCTCTCAAAGTTGCTAAAAAAAGAGCTTAAAAATGAAATTTTTCTAAGTCTTTTTCCCTTCTCAAAATGAATTTGGTCATAACTCCAAATCTATGCATTTTCTGATCATGGACCACTTAGGGAATTTTGAAGGATTTGTCAAGAGCTTTCTAATGAGCTTTGAACCACTTCATTTGGATGTGTGGTTAAGGAGTTATGGTTTAGCCCCTTTCAAAACCCTAATTTCCCGATTTTTCGATTACTCCTTCATCCTTGATCCAATGGTCATGAAAATTGATAGGTAAGTGAAAAATTACATAAGGAACATTTTTTATTCACACTTTGAAGTCCAATTCCTTAAATTTGAAGAGTTGACTTTTCGGTCAACCGTACGAACGATCGGTGACTACCGAGTCGTTTGTTGACACTCTGGCCCTCCTGAGACTTTGAAACTTCTTGAATGAACTTTCTTAAGCTATACGAACTTCATGGATCATGATCCCACCATTAAAACACCTTCCAACCCCAAAGTCAAACTACAGTTGACGTTTACTGGTCAAAAACCCTAATCGGGTACCCTGAAATGCACTGCTCTTGATTCTGGTGTAATAACCTCAAATTAGATTCTCAATTGACCTCATATAACATCCTTGATCTTGTTTTATGATTGAATTAACCCACAACATTGATTGACCATAACCCTTGAAGCTTCGATTTGACTGTACTAAACCCTGATTCATCGGTAACTTGACAACGAAAAACTTGCACTGGGTTAGGGTTAGATAATTTATGAGTATGCTCCTAAAATGATAATGAGAATCTAAGGGGTCAAAATTTGGGGTGCAACAAATAGCGGCGATTTTGATTGGGTTATGCTTCAAATAATGCACTGGCTTGAGTGAAAAAAGGGGTTATTGTGAATCTTCATACCCTCACAATTGAGGTTTGTATAATCTTTGGTATTTTCCATTAATTGGGATATGCTTCTGAAACTTCTTTCTTCTACTTATTCAGATGTCGGTAAACGTCACAACATGCACTAACTGGTGTGGTGACATGCATTGTATGCAGCAGAGACCGCTGGGCTACTAAGACCTTTGACAACATTTGAACCTTATACTGAAAACAAAATTGAAGATTTATTCCAATTGGCCTATTTAATGTTTTGTGCTGTTATTGCAAGTCCATAAATTCACTGGTGGATTCTTCATCGCAGCGGCTTAATGCGGATTCTGATAGCTGAACTTACCTCCACCTTTTGAAACAGGATTCCTTGCGGCATATGCATTCACATGTTACCGTGTAAACAAGTATTGTTCATAAGGTTGTGAATCTTTAGGAAAGCTCTTGCAGAGAAGTTTGTAAAATGCTGGATTTGGCTTTCTTAGAACTTCAGCTAGTATTTTAATTTTAGGGCTTAACCTGGACATGAGTAACCTGGTGAATTGTAAAAAAAATGAGATATTTATTTGTATGTACTTCTCTTGTATCAAGTATAACTTATAGTGAAATGTATCAAACCACTTTGATATTTGCAATTCTTGGCTCTCCCTTGTAAGCTTTGTGTGAACAAAAGCTTTAAATTGGACTCAACGGTCTGAATAAGCTTTGAATACTTTAATGAAATTAGGATGAAACCAAGAATGGTCCTTGTGAACTCAAATGGTTTGTTGTTGTTTTCCTTTTCAATTTGAGTCTTTGCCCTCACGTACTTAAACTATAAGGCTTGGAATCTTGGATACTTGGAATTAGAAACCCTAAATTGGATTTTATAACACCTTTTGAACTTTCATAATGAGCTTGATTTTTTTTGTGATAAATTGTAACTTTGAAAATCCAACGGTGGGATACTTGAACCTTCAAGTATGTTTGAATTTTTTTTGGGTCTCTTGTATGAGTTGCTAATACTTCTTGAATAGCTTCAATCTTAAGCTTTGTAGTTCGAATTCGACTTAGTCCTTTGATGATTGTGAATTGACGTTTTTTACAAAATTTAATTTGCAAAAGATCTCTGAATACTTTAGGTTTTAGAATAACATCTTGATTTTTGAAGTTTAAGACAAATGTGAAGCCATCTGAATTTTAAATAGAACAAGCATTTTGATTTTTCAATTGAGAATTACTTGTCTAACTTGATTCCATGTTTCCATCCTAAATCATTACTTCCAATCATGCGGTCAAAAATCCAAACTTTCGTCATCTTTGAAGTCAAAATTTTTAGAAGAAACAAAATCCTCCCCGGAGAGCCTTTGAGACATCCAGGAGCAGATTTGGCATTGTAATAATCAAAGACCGTAAAATGACTGAATCCAACATAACCTAATGGCACACAAGATTATCTTCCAATTTCTTCGCCACGCCTGCAAAAACGAACAAACTCGGCAGACTGTTTAGCAGTTAGTAAAAATGAAAAAAATGTACTGAAATGCAAAAACGATCACTAATCTAATGGCAAAATTTGGGGTATGACAGTTGCCCCTATTTAAATAACTTCACCGGATAATTTGAGCGGCGGAGGCTCGAGAAATCATGGTGAAAGGGATTTAAATACAGATAACCAAAAATTTTGCCCTTAGAAACTAGATCGAGAAGAACAACGCACTGGGGAAACAACAAGGATGCCCCTATTTAAATGCTATGGTCAACACGACAATGCTGACGATGCCATGAATCTAAAATGATGCATATGATAGAAAAGATAAATGCAAGGATGCAGACGAAACAATGACACAGGGGAAGACGACGCACTGGGGAAATAGCACCAAACCGGGAAAATCTATAGTGATAGACCATAAGTTCAAGCATGACCAGTTGTCACTTTAGAAGGAAAGCAAGAAGAGATCCTCAATGGAGATGGCACCGGCGAGACAGCCTCCACTAGGGAAAATATCCGAGAGTAGCTGCTCAACAGGCCCAGGCATGACCGGTTGACACTCTAGGATGAAAAGGTAACGCAGGATCCACACGGCGGTAGGATCAAGTAAACAGAATGCTAGAGCATTGAGCGAGAATAACATCTGAGCTTCTGAAAACTCTTGAGCGAAGAGATCAAACGGGATATTTGATGGAGATGGCATCGGCAAGACGGCCTCCACTGGGGAAAATATCCAAAAGTAGCTGCTCAACAGGTTCAGGTATGACCGGTTGACACTCTGGGGTAGGATCGAGTAGACAGAATGTTGGAGCATTGAGCAAGAATAACATCTGAGCTTCTAGAAACAGGATCTTTGATGGAGATGGCACCGGCAAGACGGCCTCCACTAGGGAAAACATCCAAGAATAGCTGCTCAACAGGTTCAAACATGACTGGTTGACACTCTAGGGTAGGATCAAGTAGATAGAATGTTGGAGCATCGAGCAAGAATAACATCCGAGCTTTTGAAAACATGATCTTTAGGACTCATTAGAAAATATACAGGGTAAAAACCTGCTGTATGCCAAAATAAATGGACTTCAAGGGGAAATGCCCTGATAAGTTTCTCAGGAGAGAACGACCACTTATCGTTGGAAGGGACTTACATGCCAAGATGGATAAGCTCTCAAATAAAGAGACTGTCTCTTATCTGGGGTTACAGATGAAATGACGAGCTCCTCTGGAAGGACTGTCGCTCATCTGATAAAAATAAACTTCCATGAGGTCCTCAATGAAGAAGGCACCGGCGAGACGACCTCCACTGGGGAAATATCTGAGAATATGAATCAACAGGTTCAGGCATGACCGGCTGACACTCTACGGTGATGGACCAACAGGTTCAGGCATGATTGGCTGGTACTCTAAAGTAATGGACCAACAGGTTCAGGCATGACCAGTTGATACTCTAGAAAGGTAAAAGAGATCCCCAATGAAGAAGGCACCGGTGAGACGACCTCCACTAGGGAAATAAGAAATAAGATAAAGGCTCAACAGGTTCAGGCATGACCGGTTGACACTCTAAAGTGATGGACCAACAAGTTCAGGCATGACTAGTGGACACTTTAGAAACTAGATCCTCAATGAAGAAGGCACCGACGAGACGACCTCCACTGGGGAATATCTGAGAGTACGGCTCAACAGGTTCAGGCATGACCGACTGATACTCTAGGGTGATGGACCAACAGGTTCAGGCATGACCAATTGACACCTTAAAAACTAGATCCTCAATGAAGAAGGCACCGGCGAGACGGCTTCCACTGGGGAATATATGAGAGTACGGCTCAGCAGGTTCAGGCATGACCGACTGATACTCTAGGGTGATGAACCAACAGGTTCAGGCATGGCCAGTTGACACCTTAGAAACTAGATCCTCAATGAAGAAGGCACCGGCGAGACGGCCTCCACTGGGGAATATCTGAGAGTACAGCTCAGCAGTTTCAGGCATGACCGGCTGATACTCTAAGATAAAGGGTAAGCTTCTACGATCAAAATATGATTTAGCTTCTTCTTTAACTAAATGATTCATTTAGAAAGGGTACATAAACTTATTCACATTCAAGGTCTGTTGCTCTCTGAATATGATTCAGTTTCTTCTTTTACTAAAGGATAAAATAAACTTCTTCATACTTCAAGGTCGTGCTCCCCTAAATATGATTCAGTTTCTTCTTTTACTAAAGGATAAAATTGTCCATGGTGGGACGCCTAAGCATGAGTACGGCGACTCAACTTCTTAAATTTTAGGAAAGGATATGTCCACGGTGGGACGCCCAAGAATGAGTATGGCAACTTAACATTTTAAGGTTTAAGATAATGGGAACAAACTCTTCGAGGGAGATGGTCACTTGTTATTAGTCATAATGAAGATAGGGTAAGCTTCTCAGGCGAGAACTGTCGCAAATCTTTGTATGTAGTGATAAGCTTCCCAGGCGAGAACTGTCGCGTATCTGTGAAGGTTGTAAAAGGGCTCTTCTTGAAAGATAGTGCAAAATAAATGCACGTCCGGGTAGGTTCCTGATCGAGAGGGACCAAAGTTCAATCTAGGATCGAGCTAGAAAGAAAATGTCAAACAAGACTCCATTGAGGGAATGAACTCAAATTGGGATTATCTTATCCTAGGCACGGACAAGATAACTGAAATAACCGTCATCCACGAGGGTTGAACTCTATGGGGAAACTAAAACATAGTAAGTATTTTATGCTTAAGGTTGACGACTCTATTTGGAGAGAACGGACAAACCCAATTACTTGGAGGTAACCACAACCAAAGTAACGACAAAAGACAACAAGGATAACAAACATGCAGATGCTAATGCGTATGTCGATGCGTATGAAAATGCAAAAATGCAATGAGTATGCAAAATGCTTATGCTTATGTCCATGCACATGCTGACAAAACAGACGAATGGAGGAGCAAACAAGAGATGAAATAAACATCTCGACGGGGATACCTGGCGACCTCTGCAAAGTACATCTATTAGGGATAGGAAAGTTGATGGAGGAACTAAATCTCACTTCAAAGCTCTAAATTCTCTGAGGAGAAAACAAGATTCCACTTGGGGATATAACATCATGACTTCACTGGAGGATTGCCATCATGGATCTAAATTTCTGATCAAAGAAGACCTGTTCACTGGGAGAGTCATCTTAGGATTGGAGACTTCTAGGGATAAAATAAATATCCGCTTCATTGGGGAAGTGTGGAGCTAGGCAGCTTCATGGAGAAAGTAGCAACTTCCTAGAAAAGTACATCAACTTCCTGGGGAAAGTACATCAGCTTCCCTGGGGAAAGTATCTTGACTTCTTGGGGAAAATGTGGTAATCTCCTGGGGAACATTTCCTAAGGAAAGTATGGCAACTTCAGTGAGGAAATGATGATTCCACTGGGAGTGGGTCCTCAAATATATATATATATATATATATATATATATATATATATATATATATATATATATATATATATATATATATATATATATATATATATATATATATATATATATATATATATATATATATATATATATATATATATATATATATATATATATATATATATATATATATATATATATATATATATATATATATATATATATATATATATATATATATATATATATATATATATATATATATATATATATATATATATATATATATATATATATATATATATATATATATATATATATATATATATATATATATATATATATATATATATATATATATATATATATATATATATATATATATATATATATATATATATATATATATATATATATATATATATATATATATATATATATATATATATATATATATATATATATATATATATATATATATATATATATATATATATATATATATATATATATATATATATATATATATATCACTTGGAAGATAATGGGGAGATCTCTGCAGTCTTGAAGGTCAATGGAGATTATCGGATCAGTCCAAAAGTGTTGTCGGCTTATAGTCTCGTTGGGGGCTCGCGCTGAGGCAATGGCTTAAAAGTGCTTCTGCAGCATGACACTAACTGGGGAATGAAGACCTCCTGCAGTAAAATTTATCGGGGTATGAAGAGCGTAATAGTCGCCATTTTGAAAAACAATAATGCCCCAGAGTACCTTCTTTATGCGAAGGAGTTATCTCAAGAGGATTTTACAGAGAACATGGAGTTTGATTGCCCCACTGTTTTCAAACTCATGGAGAGATTTGTCGGATCTCGACGTAACTGACCCGAATTGGCAGTGTTATGACCGAGTCTTCAAGAATCGGACTTGCACCAGTAAGCAATTTGGGAACCACCTGCCCCTGTGTAGCATAATCTTCAAGTTCCATTGTTGATGTCTGTATGTAAATTTCTAAGATATCAGGCGAAATCAACACGCATGAACTGCTAATCTTGAAATTGTTAATGCAACATGTATATTTGTCTTGAAAATTTTTTCTTTTTGTTTTGAAAAAGATATCACGATAACTTGTGATCGGAATCACTAGTTAGGATATGAATTTAATTTATAAATCTAACATCGAGTTAAGCATAGCTCATAGGAGTCAGGAAACATTATCTCGTCGAGTACGCTTTCAAGATAAACCCTACTTCAATTAGGTCTTTTAAAGGTTGTATTGTGGCTTAGTTCACGGTTTAAGAAATAAAGGATAAAGGCTCAAAGTTTATTTGTACCCACCCATTCTTCGTAATGTTCTTCAATCCTATATTTAGTTAACTGGCTACGAGCCCTCATCTCTCAAGCGGATTTGATATGGTTGAGAACTCATTAAGGCTTTGGACATGGCAGTCACTCACCTGTTTCCTTAGGTGTTTGATCACACGACTTGTTCTTTATTGGGGATTCTTTATTGTAATCCTTTTTCTTTCCTTTTCGCGTCTTTTATTCCCTAACTTTTGCCTGGACGGAGTCTTTTGAATTTGACATTGGGGTCCAGCGGGATGCCCCAGTTTTGCCTAAGTCTCCTTCATAGGTTTTGACTTAGAGGGCTCTTTCATTCATTATTTTCTTTTGAACAAGTCGTGTGACTCTTTTGAATTTTGACCCTTTTTTGAAAGGATTGTGACTGCCTCACTCTTTTAGATAGTTAAGAGATAATCATTTAATTCTTTTGACTTCCAGCCTCCTAATATGTTAAGGATGAAATGGATTCTCGAATGTTTCCTCCTCCTTTTTGAGAGTCTGAGCGATCGGTCCTTTTAACTGAAAAACTGTAACACCCCAAATTTAATCAGAATATTTTAATTAATTTATTTAATTGAGAATATTCATATTTTGGGTGTTTTCGATGATTTTCGGTGTTTTGTGGAATTATTAAGAATTATGCAATTTATGGATTGTTTATTTAATTGATAGTATATAATATGAATTTATTAATATTATTATGAATTAAAATAAATATAAGAGGAATAAGGGTAATTTGGGCAATTGAGAGGAGTAAGTGAGGGTATAATGGAGAAAGCCTAATTGTGTGACCCAAGTCTAAGTTTGACAAAATAGAATTCTGAAGGTTTAGGATTCATTTTGTTAACCGTGAAAAGAATGGAGGTCAGAGCTCTAAGGAGGGAGAAGTGGAGGCAAAAGCTTCGGAAGATGCCCGGAGATAATCGTGAAAGCTTTGAATCGGCTAAGGTATGGGGAGTATCACCTTTCATGATTTCTAGGTATGCCTTTCGATGTGTTTATGGTTGGTTTGGGGGTTTTATGGAGAATTATGGGAAAAAGGGATTTTGGCCTTTGTGGCCAAAATCTATCATTGAGATTCTGACCGTGATAAGATTAGAAGGTTTTGCAAACAAGTGATATATGGCCTTCATGGCCTAGATCTATCATGGGAGTGGTAACCATAAGGATTCTAAGGGTAGAGATGGGAAATAATGACCTATGGCCTTCGTGGTCTAAACCTGTAAGTGCAAATCTGACCGTGAATTAATTGAGAAATTAGGGAAATTGATTATAAGACTCTGAGATTATGGTTGTGATATGTATCATTGAATATTTGAATGTTTGATATGAGGATTAGAGAACCTTAGGCATTCGTGGCCAAAACTATGGGGTGACATGCGTCCGACCTTGAAGGAATAGAGATATGTGATATGAGAAATTATGATGCCTTTAGGGTAAATGTAGGAAAATGGTGGTTTAGGAGATGAATATGTCCCGGAATTGGTCTAATAAACCGTAGGTTTTGTGCCTTTATCGCCGTAGGACCTTAGGGATGATTTAGGGATGTTTTAGGGGCATTGGGTAAGTGAATCATATGAGTATTTGGGCAAAAATCAGTTCTGGTACGTAGCAGACTTTGCTATCATCGCGTTGTTCGCCTAGCGAGCATGCCAGCGAAGACTCGTTACAGACTCGCCTAGTGAGCAAGCCAGCAAAGACTCGCTACCTACTCGCCTAGCGAGCAAGCCAGCGAATGTAGCAGAGTTTGCAAAATTTAATCATTTTGCAGCGATGCCTTGATGTTTGATTCTGAGATTCCTGAGATGAGTTAACATGAGTATGACAGTGAGGAATTATGTGATTGATAGGCTATAGTTTGAGGATTACCGCGGGTATAAGTTGATGAATTAATATGAGATGATATGGGATAATATTATGATGTAATATGAGATGATATGGGATAGTATTATGATGTAATATGAGATGATATGGGATAATATTATGAATTAATATGAGATAACATGGGGTAGTATTATGAATTAATATGTGATAATAGGATGGGCTAACATGAGGATGACTATGAGTTAATATGTGATTTGGATGTGATTATATGATGAATTATGTGATGATGATGATTGTTATGATGAATTATGTGCTAATATAGGATATGATGATTTATGTGATGATGATGATTATTATGATGAATTATGTGATAACATGAGATATGATGATTTATGTGATGATGATGACTATGTTGATGAGTTATGACGTATGATGAATACGATGAATATGATGCATCATATGTTGTTATTATGAGGATTATTGTGACGTGTGCATCATGCATTCATGTGCATCCGGACTTCGGTTCAGGACCTCGATTACTTTGGCTTCAATCCCACTATACGGATGTGAAGTATTTTGATGTGCTCCAGTTCATACGTAGAATCGATCCTATTGATGGGGATCTATGAAGGGTTGATGGCCCAGTGTCCATCACGCTACGATGATTGGTACCATATGCATTAAGGCTATGTTGCATTTGCATTTATGAGCCTTTGTGTATAAATTATGACGTTGTGGCCTTCGAGGCCTATTGAAGGATATGAATGTGTTGAATATGAATATGACACCGTTTATGCATTAATTTTTATACATTGATTATTATGAATTGTTGTACTCACTCTGCCTGTTTGAATGTTACCTCCACGTGGGTAACATGCAGATGATCCAGTTTAGCCGTGGATGTCGTTGAGGAGTCTTTTGAAGTTTTAGAGTCGTTAGACTTCATGGTTAACTTATAGGGTCTTGCTCTGATATGTAACATCGGGTTGGGTTCTTTGAGTTGATTTTATATCAGTGGGTTATTTTACTAACTTTCCCTTATGAGGAAAACCTTGAGTTATGTTTTGAGTTCCGCTGCTTTGTGCAAATTGGTGTATTTTGAAAAACTCGTGTGTTACGGAGCATTGACTTATTTTGAGACATTGAGAAATGTACGCCCTTTTGTGGCTTTTATGAAAGTTAATATTTTACTCTGAAATTCGTGTTATTTTTCCGTAATATCTGTGGGGTAGAATAAGGGTGTTACAAAAACTACCCTGCCCCAGGTTAAATATTGAGGGTTTTTTGCTTGGAAAAGAAGAACTCCTACTTCAAGGCTCAAAGGGGTTAAAGAGGGGTTATCTTCCTTATATCTCCAGTGTTTAAGATTTGAAAAAATGCCTTACATCATCAGCAGGGTTTCATTAAAAAGCATATGACAAGAGATCTGACGTTTTTGGTTCATCATCCTCCTCCCAATTCTCTATCAAAGCCAAGAGATTGGGTAAAGTTGGCATGATAAATTATGAAAAATAATTCTATGAGTGAAACGAATGGATTTCTTCAAGACAAATATATGCATTGCATTAATTATTCAAAACAAACAAGTTTGTACATGCTAATTATGCCTTTATGATGAAAGGAACAAAATACCTATAGATAAACAAAATGGACTGTCTGACAAAACCTTCTAAAAGAGTTTAATAGGTCTCTGTATTCAAGACCAGCACAGTAATGGTGGCTTCTTCTAGCGGAGCCTCATTGGAATGAGTCGTCTTGCTTGCCCTAGATATATTGGTCACAGTTTCATCAACAGTCTTTAATTCTCCCTTCGGAATCATCTTCCCAGATTCTTTGTCAATCATGGTCCCATCATATTTCTAAGGTACAGCTTGAGGATCATTGAAGTGAGATAGACTAGGCTTCTGAGTAATTACCGGCTTCGGCTGATTCGCTGTAGGAGTAACTGGCTTAGATATGCTGAACACGGGCTTGGCAGAACTTAATCTTGGCAACGGGAAAACCCTGCGAGGAGTCCTGATCTGAGAAGACTTGACAACCTCATGATTTGGTAAAGGGTAATTCCCAGAATTTTATTGAGGATCATCAAAGGACAGGATCTTCTTTTCCATCAAATCTCTGACAATGTACTTGAGAGCGTAGCAGCTTTCTAAATCATGGTCAGGCGCACCCTCATGAAATAATCAATGAGCGGAGGCGTTGTAATTGGCGGGTAGCGGATTGGGAGGTGGACCAAAAGCTCTAGTAGTAATCAGACCTTGTTGCACTAATGAAGGGTACAACTCGGTATAAGCCATCGGAATGGGAGGACACTGCTTGTACTGTCTCCTGTTAGGAATATTCTGATGAGGAGCCTGATTCTTCGGCTAATGATAAGCAGGAGTGTTGGGCACTCATTGATAGTTTGCAGGAACTTGTGCAGGCTGATAACCAGGAGGTTGTTGATAGACCGGAGGTTGATAAACAGGAGCCGGTTGTACAGGCTGATATGTAGGTGTAACAACAACTACATATGGTTGTTGAGCATGCTGAACAGGATAACCTTACTGTTGAACATGATTCTGCTTATGTTGGTAAGGTTGATGAGCATCCATTTCACGGTAGTATATGGTCGAGTGACTCTTCGGACAAGTAGCACCTTCATAATGGTCAAAGCTTGGAGTTTTGAACTTTGGAGGAACAACGTGTTGAACTGGTTGAGCAATAGGAACCGCGGAAGGAGTCGTCACAAAACCAGGTGGGAGACTATAAGGAGGTAGATTTTTAGTAGTAACAGATGGTTAAGGACCCACAATATTACCGGTAATCTCAGGGACAACAGTGGGCTGAGTATCCATAATGGTCTGAAGCATCTATATTATCTGCCCAAAACTTCCCCTAAGGTCTTCAAGTTCATTACTGACACGATCAAGCTCTTGATTTTGTTCCACCCTCTTTTTCCAAGCTCGAACTCTGGTGTTGTACTGATGCAAAGGACTCATGGTGACAGAACTGGAAGTGAGAGAACCGACGATAATAAATCGGAAGAAAAATGAAAATGCAAAAACAAGATGCAATGCAATGCAAGGGTTTCAAGGATTTCAACGGTCAAGTGCAAATATTTTCGAGGAAAAGCTGAAAAAGTTTTTGAATTTTGAAATGTAAGATTTTTCTTTGAATTTGCAAAGAACTGTTGAATTCCTTGAAACCAGGAATGATATGATGCTGGATGCAATGCACAAGCACACAAAGCAAACAAAGATCCTAGGTTAAAGGAACATGAGCGGAGCCAAGGTCTACCCGTCCCGAAAGGTAAGTACTATGGGTTAATTGTACCTGCAGAACAAGGTTCTAAAAAGGTGCCCAAAGTCATTAGTCCATCTTTCGGATATTATCAATTTCCCGACTGACTCGGTGGTTAATAATATTCTCAAGAGAACCTCTTTTGAGTGTAGTATCGTGTAGCAACTATTTTCGGACTACTCCCTCATAGTCCTCGCACTATGTAACACCCCACTCTAAACTATCGCGGAAAAATAAGATAAACAACAGAAACAATTCAGAGTGCAGCAAATAAAGTTTCATGATGACCGTCATGGATTTCACGACTGTCACGGTCATGACGAGTGTAAAGGAGCTGTGACGACCGTCACACTCCCAAATTCTCAGATGCATCAGAGGTGTCACATATTCAGCTTAGCAGACAACATGCATCATCAACACAATCATTTATTCACATACGTAGCACTGGTTCGGATGAACAGACAACAATAATTTGTTTAACATTTTAATCATAAAATGACATGTTATAATATACTTCCAACCATTCACCATAACCAAACTCCATAAAATTCAGCAACAAATCATCTTGCATAGATTCATTAAAATAACTAGTTTTCCATCAAAATTTAGCACCACCGATTCTCCGGCTTAGTGCGTACAACCAGCATTTAGTATTCGACAATAACAACCCATTTTCACGAAGAATACTGAATAAAATGCAGCAACAAGAAAACAACTAAAACAAAACAGTAAA
This sequence comes from Lathyrus sativus, assembly GCA_963859935.3. Classification (NCBI taxonomy): domain Eukaryota; kingdom Viridiplantae; phylum Streptophyta; class Magnoliopsida; order Fabales; family Fabaceae; genus Lathyrus; species Lathyrus sativus. The sequence goes on along the minus strand of OZ012736.1, from coordinate 397,475,001 downwards.
CGTTCATCCCCCCAAGAGTGCTACATATCAGAGCGACTGACGACACCTTAAACGGAACACTATACTCTATTCCGGATCTCCTGCAAATTACCACCAACGGAGGTAACATACAACGTAAAGGGGTGAGATATCAACAATATAACATAAGGCATGATAAAAGTCATGTCAGAATATTATCACAGCATTATAATTCTAGCAATTCGCATAAATATTAGTAAATAATTAAACTGCAACAATTCATTATTCCTATCCACAACAATTATCATCATAGCTCAGCAACTCATCAAAACAACTCAACAACGCAACTCAATAATGCGACTCAACAATGCGACTCGACTGTGCATATGCGTGTGGTACCAGATTGCCATTACGGCCGCCAATACAGGCCATCAAATTATTTGCCACTAAGGGCCGCCAATACAGGCCATCACAGAAATTGCCACTAAGGGCCGCCAATACAGGCCATCAAATATGATATGCTATGGGACGCAACTATTATGGACTACAACACAACAACAACAACTCAACAACAAGGCATCCAGCCTACAACCAATTATCCATAACAGAAACATCACCATTTCGCACATATCATGTACTCACCATTTCACCCTGTTCATGTCAGAAACAAATGACAACAACCTTGCAACAAGGCATTAAGCCTACAACCAATTTAATTATAACAGAACATCACTATTTTCATATGCATCAAGCATTCATCATTTCAATATGTTCCTATAAGGGAACGATAACAACATCATTATCAACAAATAAGAACTCAAGACATTTCCACAAAACGGCATTATAATTTCTTCATACTTAATTATCTACATGTTTATGTTACTTATGGAACGATAACTCATATAGTATCATACAAATCAAAGACAACACTGTTTCCGACACAGACAAACCTTATCTCTAATATTTATCAACCTACGGAAACTACACCCATGAATCCATACCCTTCATGAATTTCATCATACCCCAGGTTATAAAATTGAACCCCACCCTTACCTTGGATTTGAGGCCAATCCTAGACTTCTGGATCCAGTTTATCTCTGCGGCGACTCCTCTGTCACTGCCTTGCAATATCTTCGACGGGTAATCTTCCTCTGATATCATCTTCTCTCAGCCGCTCTCTTTCTTCCTTTACGGTTTTTCTTTCGTAAAATGAAAACTGAATTGAGAGTCTAAGGAATACCAAAATATATCACTATAACTTCCCAACATAATCGTTGCCACGTTCCAAATCTGTTTTTAATTTGGATTTTTCATTACTATGACGATCGTAACATTCATGACGAACGTCACGATCGTGACGATCGTAACAAGCCCGTGACGATCGTCATATCTGCAGAATTCCATTTTTCCTAGACAAAACATCTCTTTAGCTTTCCAATTCTTCGAACGGGGACTAAAACCGACTTACGAATCAAGAGATATGAATTTTTCGAAGTTTTCCTTAAATTGCTACGGGATTTTGCACTTTTCCCGACAATTCGACCGATTCAATTCCTTTCTTCGAGATGAACACATACTCAAATACGACTACGAAACAACGAGACATGGCAAAGTCATAATTAAATTTAATCAAAATAAAACGGGCGTTACAACTCTCCCCTACTTAAAAGAATTTCTTCCTCGAAATTACCTCAATCAAACCACTCTGGATACGACTCTCGTATCCTAGTCTCCCAAATTACCTCCTCCAAAGGAATTCCTTTACCTCAAAGTTGCCTCTTGTTCATCAACCTGAACTAGCAATGCCTCAACCATCAAATTATCCCTCACTTGCACACTATCCATCTGAATCAATGTACCTCCTCAGCTTAGACACATGAACACATCATGCAATTCCCACAAACGACAGCGGTAAAACAACCTAGCATACTACTTTCTCCATGCTTCCGCTGCGCCACTCTGATGCAGATAAACAAAACACAAGGTGTTTCCGAGACCTCAAGCTCGACCAACACCAGTTACTATCGTAACTCTTAAAACACGTCTTATGTGGGATCCTTTTGATCTTTCCAGTCGTCTCTTACACAATCTCAGGTCCGAGTATAACACTCTCACCGGACATACATCAACACAAAGGAGTCCTACACCTCCTACCATACAAAGCCTCATATGATGCCATTCCGATACTTAGAATGAAAATGACTAACGTAGGTAAACTCAATTAGAGACAATTATCTACCCCCTTGATCCATCTTGATCCACACACCAGCTCTCAACAAATCCTCTACATACTGGATAGTTATCTCTGTCTGCCCATCCGTCCATGGATGCTAGAAGAATCCAACTTCAACATGTCATGCAAAGCGTCTGCAAAACTCTCCCAAAATCTCAAGGAAGAACTCAGATTCCCATCTGACACAATATTCGACGGCATCTCATACAACTTCACAACTTCATCGATACACCTCTCGGCTAGCTTCAACATAGGTTGATTCACCATCATTGGTAAGAAATGAGTTAATCTTGTCAATCCATTCATAACCACCCAAATCGAATCTTATCCCTTCAAATTCTTTGGAAAACTTGTCACAAAATCCATGGAAATAATATCCCAACCCACTCAAAAATATTCAACAGTTGCATCAGGCCCAACGGTCTCTGACGTTCAAACTTCGACTTTCAACAAGTCTAATATGCATATACAGTCTCAACCACTGCTCTCTCTATCTATGGCCACCAAACCAATTTCTTAAATTCGGTAACATCCTTATAGAACTTGGATGGATACTCCATCTACCTCAAGGCACTTCTTCAAGAGTGCTCTTACTCCATTCAACAACATCTGGAACACAAACTCCATCTCGACATATCGTGGTACTACTTCCACAAATCCGAAAATCAACTCTTCGACTTTGATTCATCGACTTCAACTAATCTACCACCTCATCTCAAATTTCTGACCTTCTCGAATCTCCTCAAGAATACTACCAGTCGGTCTCAACATACCGAGCTCACTCCATAAGAAGTCTCTCCACAGACCAAACTCATATAACAAAACTGTTCAATCAGTTCTAACTCCTTTCTTCGAAACAAATACATACTCATACTCCCCTAACATATAGCCTTGAATTAGGACCATCAAACACGATTTCTATGACGTCCGATTCTAATCCGAATCTTAAACCTTCAAATCTCCAAAATGCCAAAACTTACAAAATCAACCACATTCGATAAACCAAGCATACTCAATCACGGCCTAACATTACCCGACACAACTACGCAATCTATTCTGACTTTCTTCCGTAAAACATCGCTTCCTTACAAAATCTCAGATTAAACGATTTCAGCCTCCAACTCCGGCACAACTACAACAGCAACCAACTCTAGAACACTGGTCAGATGATTCTTCTTACGTACTTCAAGTTGCCTTAAAGCATAACTAACTTGTTGAAGTTACCTTTAACATATCTCCTAATCATATCAACAAAGCATCTCCAAAGACCACCACTAGTCTCGTCGGGTTCGGCAACAATCAACACACGAGTCGTTGACGACTCTCTCGAAAATTCCAATCAAAATACACATCTCTGCACCTTCTTACATTTACCAACTCATCCAAACAATTCTTAAGCACCTAGCTTACTCAACCCATTCACTGCTCACGCCACCTAAGTTCACAAGACACGTCTATCCCATCCAACACAATCCCGTCTGCTATTAATAAGAGGTTAAGGGTGATCATTTCCTCAATTTTCAATAGGCATCCAAAATTCATGATGGGGTATAAACCATTTTTACCAACTATAAGAGTGTTCAACTTTTGACTGAGCTACAACTCCACACTTGCAGTATTCCGGAGAAACACCAACTTCTCCCCCACTTGAATCATTCCCACTTCTGCAAACCAAGGATGGACAACAAACGTGTACCGGCATTGTTTTCACACACATGCCGCATACCAGGGATTAAACAACAACATTAGACAACTTGGCCGGACGGACCGACCAGGCTCTGATACCAATTGTAACACCCCACTCTAAACTATCGCGGAAAAATAAGATAAACAATAGAAACAATTCAGAGTGCAGCAAATAAAGTTTCATGACGACCGTCATGGATGTCACGACTGTCACGGTCATGACGAGCGTCAAGGAGCTGTGACGACCATCACACTCCCAAATTCACATACGCATCAGAGGTGTCACATATTCAGCTTAGCAGACAACATGCATCATCAACACAATCATTTATCCACATACGTAGCACTGGTTCGGATGAACAGACAACAATAATTTGTTTAACATTTTAATCATAAAATGACATGTTATAATATACTTCTATCCACTCACCATAACCAAACTCCATAAAATTCAGCAACAAATCATCTTGCATAGATTCATTAAAATAACTAGTTTTCCATCAAAATTCAGCACCACCGATCTCCGGCTTAGTGCGTACAACCAGCATTTAGTATTCGACAATAACAACCCACTTTCACGAAGAATACTCAATAAAATTCAGCAATAAGAAAACAACTAAAACAAAACAGTAAACGTTCATCCCCCCAAGAGTGCTACGTATCAGAGCGACCGACGACACCTTAAACGGAACGCTATACTCTATTCCGGGTCTCCTGCAAATTACCACCAACGGAGGTAACATACAATGTAAAGGGGTGAGATATCAACAATATAACATAAGGCATGATAAAAGTCATGTCAGAATATTATCACAGCATTATAATTCCAGCAGTTCGCATAAATATTAGTAAATAATTAAACTGCAACAATTCATTATTCCTATCCACAACAATTATCATCATAGCTCAGAAACTCATCAAAACAACTCAACAACGCAACTCAACAATGCGACTCAACAATGTGACTCGACTGTGCATATGCGTGTGGTACCAGATTGCCATTACGGCCGCCAATACAGGCCATCACAGAATTTGCCACTAAGGGCCGCCAATACAGGCCATTACCTAATTTGCCACTAAGGGCCGCCAATACAGGCCATCAAATATGATATGCTATGGGACGCAACTATTATGGAGTACAACACAACAACAACAATTCAACAACAAGGCATCTAGCCTACAACCAATTATCCATAACAGAAACATCACCATTTCGCACATATCATGTACTCACCATTTCACCCTGTTCATGTCAAAAACAAATGACAACAACCTTGCAACAAGGCATTAAGCCTACAACCAATTTAATTATAACAGAACATCACTATTTTCATATGCATCAAGTATTCATCATTTCAATATGTTCCTATAAGGGAACGATAACAACATCATTATCAACAAATAAGAACTCAAGACATTTCCACAAAACGGCATTACAATTTCTTCATACTTAATTATCTACATGTTTACGTTACTTATGGAATGATAACTCATATAGTATCATACAGATCAAAGACAACACTATTTCCGACACAGACAAACCTTATCTCTAATATTTATCAACCTAAGGAAACTACACCCATGAATCCATACCCTTCATGAATTCCATCATACCCCAGGTTATAGAATTGAACCCCACCCTTACCTTGGATTTGAGGCCAATCCTAGACTTCTGGATCTGGTTAATCTCTGCGGCGACTCCTCTGTCACTGCCTTGCAATATCTTCGACGGGTAATCTTCCTCTGATATCATCTTCTCTCAGCCGCTCTCTTTCTTCCTTTAAGGTTTTTCTTTCGTAAAATGAAAACTGAATTGAGAATCTGAGGAATACCAAAATACATCGCTATAACTTCCCAACATAATCGTGGCCACGTTCCAAATTTGTTTTTAATTTGGATTTTTCATTACTATGACGATCGTAACATTCATGACGAACGTCATGATCGTGACGATCGTAACAAGCCCGTGATGATCGTCATATCAGCAAAATTCCATTTTTCCTAGACAGAACATCTCTTTAGCTTTCTAATGCTTCGAACGGAGACTAAAACCGACTTACGGATCAAGAGATATGAATTTTCGAAGTTTTCCTTAAATTGCTACGGGATTTGGCACTTTTTCCCGACAATTCGACCGATTCAATTCCTTTCTTCGAGTCGAACACATACTCAAATACGACTACGACGCAACGAGACATGGCTAAGTCATAATTAAATTTAATCGAAATAAAACGGGCGTTACACACTACATCTAAGATAAGGCCAAAGTTGTGCTTAGGTAACTACGGTCCTCAGTATTACAGGCTCCAATCGAAAATAGTAAATGTTTTCACGACTACTCGGTCAACAGTACTAGTTTTCAAGAGGGCCTCAACTAAGCGGTGATTCTCAAGTCAACTTGGTCGGGACTCACTGTTGCACCCCAAAATTTGCCTAACCTTTTTCTTACTTGGCTTTTGTTTCATTGCATTAGTATATCATTGGTCTAGCATTTGCATAGCATAGCATTATTCATTTAGCGGGGGATCAAGTGTGGTTTATATCAAGAGGAGCCTATCTAGAGGTCTTATTCAATCTTGAGAGGTCATCAAAGTCATCAGAAAGTGGGTTGTGTTCTTGAGAAGTTTGGATGCTGGTATGTGCTTCATCTCCTAACTTGGAGGGCCAATTGAAGATCATTTGAGGAGTATAAGCCCATTTTTAGGGGTATATATTGTCATTGAAGCTCATTGGAGGCCTTGAGGGTCATGGTGGAGTTCATTCAAGTGTTTATGCCAACTGTGGAAAGTCACAGTTGAAGGTGTTGCAATTAGGGTTTTCATCTGGTCAACCCTGAGTCAACTGTGCAATTGAAGATGATCAAAGCTTAATTCTAAGTCTTTGAAGTCATGGGATGTTGTGATGAGGCATTTGAGATGTCATTCCAAAATCAATTCAAGAATAATTCAAAGTGTGAGGAGTTGCTAAATTAGGGTTCTCAAGGTAAAATCCCCAATTTAGTGCTTGACTTCAAGACCACTTATATCAAGATACAAGTTTCATCTCAACTTTAGGCCAACATTGAACTTGTAGAGCATGTTCTTAGCTTTAATTTTAGTACTAGAAGTCCTTGATTGGATTTATAGAACTCAAGTTATGATCCAGACAAGTTACAGGTCACCAGATGAATGTGAATTTTATCTGTAAAAGTTCACCAACTTCCAAGGCACTTTTGACCTAGAAGGATGTTTCTGCTTAATTTTTAGCCAACACAAAAGTTGTAGGTCTCGGTCTTAGCTTTCCAAATTGTACTATAAGTCTTTAATCTGATTTGTAGAACTCAAGTTATGAGGTTTACAAGTCAGGGGTATTTTGGGAAAGTGAGATTATAGGTCATTTTGGATTATAGGTCATTTTCACTATCTTGCACACTCCAAATGAAGTTTTGTCCAACATAAAACTTGCTCAAAATGGTATTTTAAGGTCAACCATGTATCCATGAGGCATTGATTTGGCTTAGAACAAGGGTTGGTTTGAAGGAATTTGACAAAAGGCATTTTTAAAAGGATTAAAAGGAGAAAATTCAAAATAAATTCACAAGTGTTCAAAACTTCACAAGTTTATGCATTTTCTGATTGGAAATGATATTTTAAAGAGATTGGCAATTTTACATTTTTAATTTGAGTCCTAATTCATGGACATTGGGTGGATTACTTAGAATGGAAGTAACATAATCAATCTTGACCATAAGATCAATTCAAGCACTCAATCCTGTCCACTCATACTCAACAAGTCATTTGCAATGCATTTGAAGCTTGTTGAAGCTAGAAATAGAGGAAACTCGTGGCTGCCATGTGAGAGTTTAGAAGGGAAAAGTGAATTTTGGATATCTCAATTTGGGCCTCCAATGGGCCTGAGAATTGTCAAAATAGATCATATATAAGTTCCTAATCGTGTTCAGATGATGTTTTGTAGGAAACTGGTGAAGAAATTAGTTACAGCAATTGAAGATTGAAGCACTCAAATCCAAAATCGGTTTTGAACTTCCAGAGAATTCCAAGGCCAATTGTGGATTCAGTTATCTTCAGTGATCATCAGTGAAGAATTCTGCACCTTCTGGAAGCAAGTTTCTCTCTACAACCACTCCAATTTCAAGCTACACTTCAGGTTCTTACTTTTCAAAATTGCTCTTGATTTAGGCTGTTGTAGCATGATTTAGACTGTGGTTAAGGATTAGGGAAGAACGTAGATGGATTTAGGATCCTAATTTTGGAGTTTAGAGACAAATTAGGATGTGATCCAAATTCTGTTGAGCTTCGTAACTACTTGATCTTGAGGTATTAGGATGATTTAAATAGCTTAGGATGATCTTTGAAGAGTGAGGAAGAGATCCTTGGCTTTAATTTGAAGTTTGATGATGATTGTGGAAATGGCATAGTTTCTGTTTGGCTTCGATTCTCTTTGACTATTGAGAGTTAGAGAAAATGGATTGCATATTTGAAATCCTTGTGAAAAATGAAGAGATCCATATAAGGTTTGACATGATTTGATGACCTGCAATTCATGCCTTCGCCGGAGAAGACGGTTGCTCAGCCACCGGAACCACCATGAATCGGTTCCCTCCAAGTTCAGTTTGAAGAGGGGCGATGACCAGGAGCCATTGGATCTGAGTTGAAAAGAAGACTATGTAATCCAATCGTACGCATGTGATTCACCCTCAGATGTTGACCTTTGACCAAGCCAAAACGCAGTGCTTCATTTATGCGCTGGTGTAACACGGTGGGAGAACTGACTTTAAACAATGTTGCGGATAGCAAGAGTCGCCACCGACTTTTATTTTATCCATAAGGAAAGGTTATAAAAGAACAGGAAAGACCTTAGAGAATATTTTGGGTCCGGGGGGTAGGTTATGAAAAGGGAAGGTGTTAGCACCCTTTTCATCCATGGTTATCCATGGGCTCTTAGGTACTTAAGCTCACTTTTGAATTGTTTTGAAAGTGTAGTGTGTGAATAGAAAATTTTCAGAATAGTTAATAAATAATCCATGTAAGGATGTGTTAAGAACTTGTTTGAAAACTTGTTGAAAATTTGTTTAAGTGTGAAACAGTTTTGAAGTGAGCAAGCACCTAGGAGTAACCTACCCTAATGTTTAAAGGTCTTTCTTATTCTTTATCCTTTCCTTAGTAAGACTATCCCTACTATAATGGAGTAGGTAGTCCTTACTTTGGATGTTAAGGGACATGTAAGGGACAATTGGATTTTTGAAGGCCATTGTGGGGGGTAATAAGCAAACTGGAGGGACTATCATCATTTTTCGAAAGGGACTCGATTCGTAAAGGCAACCATAAGGGACTTTGATGATTTTCTTTTTGAGGGACTTGCTTTATACACCCCACTTAACCAATATTCATAGGCAACTTGAGGGATATCCTTAGGAAGTGAGACGGCGACTAAAATCGACTTACGTGTGTGACGTGTTTATTTTAATTATCTTTATTTAAAAGTGATCTAAATTTATTTTAATATTACATACATGTTGTTACACTCCCTAATTACTAACCATAATAATAATTAAATAATTAAACAACTTTACATCCAAGAAACAATTACAAAATAATAAGCAAAATAATTAAATAAAATATAAATAAGCAATAATAAATAATAAAGGGGGTTAGTTCTAAGTTTACTCGGCAAGACATCGCATCTTGTGCCTACGTATCCTTACGGGAGTGGAATCAGAGTAATCGTAGTTCCCCTCAATAGGGAGGTTAGAAACTTCTTGACTGTGGTCAAGGTCTCAAGGGGAATAAACGCATCTTAAGGACACGCTTACGTGGAGTGTAGAAACTCCAAATCTCTACGTTGGAATGTTAAGTTGTAATTAGGGTTAAATTAGGGATTCCACGGCGGGAAACCCTAAAATGAGCGCGGCGGCTCTTTGACCTAATGCTAAGGGTAAAATTGTAATTTTGCCTGCGGCGAGGCATTTGTGAAAATTAGGGTTTGTAGTTTGTAGTTTTGAGGATTTGAAATTGAATGTGTGAAGTTTTACGGACTATTGGCGCGGCGGCCAAATAGTTAGACCTAACCTTCGGATGTGTGCAATGTGACAGAAATAATAGTAAACGCGTGAGATAATTGAATCATGCAAACAGAGAGATAATGTCATAATTTAAACCATGCAAGCAGAAATTTAAAGGCAGAATTTAAAGAGCGATTGTTAAGTTCGCGAGGTTACATGAGAGGAGCAGATACAATATGATAATGAAATTTGAATTGAACAATAATAAAATAAAATAAATAACGGTTCTAGTTATTATTTTAAAAAAAGATTTTAGTTATTATTTTAAATTTATCTAAAAAAAAGTTTTTCTTAAAAATAATAGGTTTTCATATTAATTTGGAAAAGATGTTAATGTTATTTATTTTAAAAAAACAGATTTTTATATTATAACAAATTTTAATAAATTAATGATAACAATAATAATAATAATGGTAATAATAATGATAATAATGATAATAATAATAAATAATGATAATAATAATAATAATAATAATAATAATAATAATAATAATAATAATAATAAAGCAATAATGAATTTTAAATGTGCCAAATAACCCAACAATGTTGCTAACGCAGAAATGCGCTCATCGCAACCAGATCTAAATCGGACGAAACAAAATTTATCGCAAAGAAAAAGAAATTAAGCAAAAAATAGTATTATTGCTCACACAAAAATGTGATCATCGCAACCAGATCGAACTAACACAAATGTCACGCGTCATGCACACAAATGTGCAAACATCGTATCGACATAATTCGATCAAAAATCTTATATATATAAACTCTAACAATTTAAAAATTATATATATATAAACGTAACAGTAATAGATAAAGAAAAAGAAATAACGGTAATAGATGAAGAAAAAGATATAACGGTAAAAGATGAAGAAAAAGAAACAACAGTAATAGATGAAGGAAAAGAAATAACGGTAAACGATGAAGAAAAAGAAACAATGGTAATGGATGAAGAAGAAAACTAAATAACGGCAAACGGCACTCACTCCTCTTAGGTTTTTTTCATTCTCCCCCTTTTTCCAACAAGGCAACACATGTATATATAGGGAACAAATTAGGGTTAACACCAAATTGTCAATAATGTCCCTAAAGCCCATTTTAAAGCCCAAACTAAATAATTAGTTAAGAAAAAATAAAATTTAAATAATTTAAAATAATTAAAATAAACTTAAAATAAAAACTAATAATCCTATTGATTCCTAAAATAAAAAATATTATAAAAAGAACAAAATTTTTTTCAATATTTTTTATTTTATGATTTTTTGGATATTTTTATGAATAATTTAGAAAAAAGTGAAAAAAATAATATTTTAAAAAATGATTTAATTAAAATACGAAAATAATAATTAAATAATAATAAAAAACTATTTTTGTTATTTTTTTAATGAAAGATAGAAAAATTTAGAGTAAAAATAATAAAAAACAAAAAAAATGACAAAGGTGAGATTCGAACTCTCAACCTCTCACACTCATAACTCCTTACACATGTCCTCCTGCCAATTGTGCCATTTTTACTTTTTAGAAAAAAAATGCATGCCATATGATATTTACCTGCAAAAAGTCAAACGACTACACAAATTTGTTAGTAATTGATTAAATGCAATGAAATGCGACGACAAATCTTAGGGCAAAATTTGGGGTATTACAGTTATTATGATAATATTTCTCACCCAACCTCTCTTTGATGTTGGCAAAAAAAATCATGAAGTTTGACTTTGGTTTGACCACAGTTGACCTCAGTTTGACCTTTTAACTGCATTGACTGCTTTTGACTTATCTGATCATCTGACTGAGCAAACTTTTGAGAAAAGTCTTGAAACTTGACATGGGGGTTCTTATACACATATAAGATGTTATGAAGCTCACTTGAAGTCTTGGAAGTCCATTTAGCCTGATTAAAGTCAAAACCCTAGTTTTGGATGCACTGCTTAGGAGGTGCATTGTCTGAGGGAATTGTCAACTCTTCTGACCAATTATGAATTTTGTGAACCTTGTGAACCTTCTTGGAGCACAAAGTCTTGTATTGTGAGGGCAAATTTTGGGGTGCAACAGCTGCCCCTGTTCAATTTTCTGAAACCTGAGGGGTTAGATTGGTATATTTGCCAGTCGTAACCTGGAAGGTTGAAGGGGATTGAACACAAAAGCCCAAAAATTTGCACTCACCAGTGCATGGAGTGATATTGATGGTTGGTTGAACATGATTGAGTGGGCTTAAAGATGCCACTAGGGGAAAGTTCTTCAGTAGTATAATGAGAACTGTCAGGAGTCTGGAGTAATACTGATGTAACAGTATGTCTTCATGAGGATAGAGCAATCAATAATGATAACCCTAAAGCAGTCTTGAAGTGATAAATCTGACCTCAGGAGGATAGAGCAATCAATAGCTCTAAAGCAGTCTTGAAGTAATAATGGCTTCAGGAGGATAGAGCAATCAATAGCTCTAAAGCAGTCTTGAAGTAATAGAATGGCTTCAGTAGGATAGAGCAATCAACAGCTCTAAAGCAGTCTTGAAATAATAATGTGATATGTCTTCAGGAGGATAGAGCAATCAATAGCTCTAAAGCAGTCTTGAAGTAATGATTTCAGGAGGATAGAGCAATGGATAGCTCTAAAGCAGTCTTGAAATAATAATGTAATTTCAGGAGGATAGAGCAATGGAGAACTCTAAAGCAGTCTTGAAATAATTAGATGGCTTCAGGAGGATAGAGCAATGAATAGCTCTAAAGCAGTCTTGAAGTAGTAGGATGATTTCAGGAGGATAGAGCAATCAGTAGCTCTAAAGCAGTCTTGAAGTCATGAGAGGCTATCAGGAGGATAGAGCAATGAATAGCTCTAAAGCAGTCTTGAAGTAGTAATATGACCTCATGAGGATAGAGCAATGAATAGCTCTAAAGCAGTCTTGAAGTAATAGGATGATTTCAGGAGGATAGAGCAATCAGTAGCTCTAAAGCAGTCTTGAAGTCATGAGAGGCTATCAGGAGGATAAAATAACCCTGAGGTTACAATAAAGCAGTCCCAAAGTAATAAGAAGCTCATCAGGAGGATAAAGTAACCCTGAGGTTACAATAAAGCAGTCCCAAAGATCATAAGATTGTTTGTTGGATAATTAACCTGAAAACAAGGTAGCATTCTGTATAACAACATTAGTTTATGCTTTATGTATGCATGTATGACATGATGCACTTAGGTAATGTACTATAGACATACATGTTATGGTATGATGTAAATGATGTATGTATGCTATGACACTGCTGGAAGTGTCTGGATATCCTTGTATAACAACTGCTGGCCAAGAAAAATAAATCCCGATTCGTTGTTGAAGAATATATAACCCTCCGTCTGCTGGGGATAACAAGGTATAGATAACCTCCCGTTGTTGGGGATAACAAGGTATAAATAACCTCCCGTTGTTGGGGATAGTAGGGTATAGATAACCTTCGTTTTCGTTTGATAGTAGGATAAGTATAACATCCCGTCTTCGTTCATCGTGCCCTTATTGGAAAGTAATTTCCCGTATATCCGTATGAGGATAAAAGAGATGGATATAAATTCCAGGGGAGATTAGACTTTGTGAAAATGGATTAGTCCTACTGATGGTTTGTAACTGTCTTGTAAAGATGAACCGGCGAAGTTTCGTTGAAATCCTTCCCTCGTTCGTCCTTAGTAAATACTATTACTGCATTTTCATGCATTTCTGGTAAACATCAATCATATTAAAAGCATACATGCATTTCTGGTAAACATCAATCATATTCAAAGGCATACATACATTCAAACACAACCAATGGACGTTTCGCTTATGTAAATAGGGTAAAAGTAAATCTGGATTCAAAAGATGGAATTTATTTATATCAAAAGTGACCCATGCACGGGTAAGTTTGTACAAGGAGACATAAACCCTAGTAAGAGAATTTTGTCATGAAGTTTTACAAAAAGAATCAGCTATGTGGGAAATAATCCTATTGAGTTTCAATTCTACTATTGCCACTCAAGTATCTCATCTTCTTGCTGTTGAGACGGAAACGATTGGATTGAGCTTTATCTGTTTGAGCTTGAGTAAGTAGTACAACTGGTTGCAGTTTCATGAGTGATCCAACCGAGACATAGTCATACGCTTTAATCCCTAACTTTTGCCTGGATTGCCCTTTCAGGTTTTCAATCCACCGGGATACCCTTTTTTGCCCAAGCCGCCCTTTCAGGTTTTCGACTTGCCGGGTGTACATCTTTTTATATATATATCCCTAATTTTTGCCCAAACCCTTTTGGTTTGCCGGGATGCCCTTATTTTTGCCTAGGCCTGTCAACCTAGCGGGTCTCTTTTTATGCGTAGTATTTTTTAACTATGTCTGCGTTTACAGGTTGTGGGAAGTCTTCACCATCCATTGTAGTCAGTATCATGGCACCTCCTGAGAATACTGTCTTGACTACAAATGGTCCCTCATATGTTGGAGTCCACTTGCCCCTTCAGTGTCAATCTCATTGCAGTATGCAGGCTTCTCAAATCTATCAATGGTAATCTTGGGAGCTTCATCATCCCAGCTGATCTCAAACATAGATGCCATGGTGGCCAATGCGTCTGCCAACTGATTCTCTCTTCGTGGAATATGTCCAAAAGTAATCTCTTTGAAATGTGGGATCAAAGACAACACATGTTCTCTGTAAGGAATGTGATTATCATGCTTTGTATCCCAATCTCCTTTAATCTGACTTACTACCAGAGCTGAATCTCCATACACCTCAAGGAACTGAATCTTCATATCAATAGCAACTTGCATACCCATGATACATGCCTCATACTCAGCCATGTTATTGGTACAATAGAAACAAAGTCTGGCAGTAATCGGGGTATGACAACCTTCAGGGGAGCTAATCACAACACCAACACCATTACCATGTGTATTGGAGGCACCATCAAAAACCATAGTCCATCGGGATCCTTGTTCAGGTCCGTCATATTGTCCAGGTTCTTTGGTAACAGACATAATGTCTTCATCAGGGAACTCAAAATTCATTGACTGGTAATCATCTACTGCTTGATGAGCCAAATGATCAGCAACAACACTCCCCTTAATGGCCTTCTGAGTAGTATACTGTACATCATATTCCGTCAAGATCATTTGCCATCTTGCAATTCTTCCGGAGAGAGCAGGTTTCTCAAATATGTACTTGATTGGATCCATCTTCGAAATCAACAAGGTAGTATGGGTCAACATATACTGTCTTAGTCGGCGAGCAGCCCATGCCAAAGCGCAGCAAGTTTTCTCGAGCAGTGAGTATCTTGTTTCACAGTCGGTAAACTTTTTGCTAAGGTAGTATATTGCCTGCTCTTTTCGACCAGACTCGTCATGTTGCCCCAATACACACCCCATTGAGTTGTCTAATACTATTAAATACATAATCAAGGGTCTTCCATCAACTGGTGGCATTAAAATTGGAGGTTCTAGCAAATATCTCTTGATTTCATCAAAGGCAGTCTGGCACTCATCATTCCATTCCATCACCTGATCTTTCTTCAACAACTTGAAGATTGGCTCACAGATGGTAGTTAATTGGGAAATAAATCTTGCAATGTAGTTCAATCGTCCCAAGAAACCTCTAACCTCCTTCTCAGTACGGGGAGCTGGCATCTCTCGTATAGCTTTCACTTTTGCAGGATCCACTTCAATACCTTTTCCACTGACAATGAAACCCAGGAGCTTTCCAGATCTAACTCCAAAAGTACACTTGTTTGGATTTAATCTCAACCTGTATTTCTTCAACCTCTCAAACAACTTGTGCAGATGATCAAGATGTTGTTCTTCATTCTGAGACCTGGCTATCATATCATCCACATATACCTCTATCTCATGATGAATCATATCATGAAACAAAGCCACCATGGCACGCTGATATGTTGCCCCTGCATTCTTCAGACCAAATGGCATTACCTTATAGCAAAAGGTGCCCCACTGTGTCACAAATGTAGTCTTCTCCATATCTTCAGGTGCCATCTTGATTTGATTGTAACCAGAGAAACCATCCATAAAAGAGAATACCTTATGCTGAGCAGTGTTGTCTACCAGGATATCAATATGAGGAAGTGGAAAGTCATCTTTAGGGCTAGCCTTGTTCAGATCTCTGTAGTCTACACACATACGTACCTTACCATCTTTCTTAGGAACTGGTACCACATTTGCAACCCACTGAGGATAAGAAGTTACGGCCAAGAACCCTGCATTGAACTGTTTCATTACCTCTGCTTTGATCTTTTCTGACATTTCAGGACGCATACGACGAACCTTCTGCTTCTTTGGACGACAATCTTCTTTCACTGGCAAACGGTGAACCACGATGTCTGTATCCAACCCTGGCATATCTTCATAAGACCAAGCAAAGATCTCCACATAGTCACGTAGCATCTGAATCAACCTGCTCTTGACACTGTCCTCTGAATCAGCCCCTATCTCGACCTCTTTTCTGTTTTCTTCAGTTCCCAGATTCACAACTTCGACTGGCTCTTCATGTGGCTGTATAGCTTTCTCTTCTTGTTGTAACAACCTAGCAAGCTCTACAGGTATTTCACAATCGTCCTCGTTTCCGTCTTCAGTTTGATAGATCGGATTCTCGAAATTGTAATTGGCAATAGTAGAACTGTTATCAACTGGATCCAGAGTGGATGAGGATCTGCATTTTAGTGACGTGGGTGTGTGTAAGAACACATAGCTGATAACGCGAAGATAAAAGAAAAAGAAAGACAAGGAACACAATATTTACGAAAACGAAACGTCCACTGATTTTATTGAATGAAGTATGCAAATGAAATGACAACCCGTAACAAGCACACCATTGTGCCCCGGGTAAGGCACATGGCTTGAAAGTACAAATTTAAAAACATAACACAGTAATAGTATTTACTCCCGACTAAAGGAGATAGGGATAACATCTTCAGCTTTCCAATTATTGAGTCCAGCACCCACAGTAGGAAAAATCCATGCCTCCAAGTTGTAGTCTTCATCTTGATCTCCCACAGCATTGATAACCCCTTGATTGGTGATACGAACAGCACGAGCACGACGAACAGCCTTCTGGGACTCTGTAGTGAAACCCAAACCAAACTTGTCAGACTTGTATGGAATATCAGGAAGCTGACCCCAAATAGTACAACCACCTTCTTCCACCACAGCTTTTGCATCATTGAGGGAGGCCATTGCCATTGTTGGAGGGTTTCTGATGACCACAGGAACCTTCTTCACAGCAGGAGGAGTCACACAATCCTTAACAGCCCAGGGAACCACTTCAAATGACTGACATGGAGTTTCAATGTATTCACCTTCTACTTCCAGATACTTGAAAGTGTTTACATGGCTGACAAAGTATTCTTCCTCTCCAAAGACAGTAACAACTTTTCCATTTACCGGATATCTCAACTTTTGATGTAATGTGGAGGTCACAGCACCTGCCCCATGGATCCAGGGACGACCAAGCAGACATGAGTACGAAGGACGAATATCCATCACATAGAATGTAGCAGTAAACACCTGAGAGCCAACCTTGATTGGAAGATCAATTTCCCCATGCACTACTCTTCTAGAACCATCAAAAGCCTTTACCACAATATTACTGGGCTTCAATACCGTATCTTCAGGACTCAGCTTGTTCAGGACTTCCTTAGGCAACACATTCAGAGAGGAACCATTGTCTATCAGCACATGAGACAGGGTAGTGCCCCTGCATTCAATTGAAATATGCAAGGCCTTGTTATGATCCCTCTTGGCAAGGGTCAAGTCAGCATCAGAAAATCCTAACCCGTTGTCATAGGTCAGGTGAGCAACACAATTCTCAAACTGGTCCACAGAAATTGCACTGGGTACATGAGCCATCTTTAGAAACTTGATCAATGACTTGGCATGAGCCTCAGAACATAATAACAGGGAGAGCATAGAAATCTTTGAGGGAGTATGCCCCAGCTGATCAACAATATCATAATCACTCTTGCGAATGATTTTCAATACTTCTTCCATCTGCTTAGAGAGGTCATCAGCAGCTGGCACATCAGTAGATACAGGCTCAATAACAGGACCCTTGCCCCGAGCATCAGTGGTGGAAGTAACAGCAGGAGTAACCGCACTCTTAGAAGCAACTGGAGGAGAGAAGACTCTTCCACTACGAGTGATCTTGCTAGATCCGGCAATATTATCAATGTCAACAGGCATATCAGGTAAAGGCTCCTGTTTGACACCATGGATGTAAACATCAGACCCATAGTGCCAAGGCACAGCTTTGTCAGATGTATAAGGAATAGGACCAGGAGTGGTAATGATCAGAGGAGCTACTCTGGCTTCAGTGACAACTTTCACAGGACCTTCAGCAGTAATCTTGATTGGGCCCTGATGAGTGATTTTAATGGGACCCTTTGAAGTGATTCTTAGTGGTACTTTGTCAACCATATCAACCTCTTCAATCTTCTTACCCTGAGTCAGATGATCTACCATACTTTCTACAGATGCTGGTCTTCTTTCAAACACTATAGTATACTTATCCATGAGACGTTGAATCCCATCTCTCAAAATGAAGCAACTATCCGGCTTATAGGTACAATACAAACAATCTTCACGACAACCTGGAAAGATCCCAGCTTGTACTAACCTCTTTTTGATAACAGACAATGGTGTGCTCAACTCCATAACCGAATAGACATGCAGATCTTCATCAATATCTTCATCAATGGCGTTGACAGTCTTCTCGTGATTTGGCATTGGAGCTGTAATCACATTTGGAGTACCTGGTGGATCAAACTCAATTTCTCCAGCATCAATCATATCTTGAATTTTGTTCTTCAAGACCCAGCAGTTATTAGTATCATGTCCTGGACAGTTTGAATGATATGCACATCGTGCATTGGGATTGTACTTGGGAGAGGTAACATTGGGATTCTGAGGGGCCTCCCTCAGGGTAATAAGTTCAGCTTTCAACAAGTGTTGCAATGCCTGAGCCATTGACATGTTGATCTTCGTGAACTGTCTTCTAGCCCTCTGTTGGTTGCCTTGAGGCTGCTCTGTTGTTGCAGGAGTTGGATTTGAAATATGAACTGCACTAACAGACTGATGCCTTCTGTTACGATCAGGCTGACCATACACAACATTAGATTCTCTCTTCCCAGTGGGAGGCTTCTTTGCAACACCTGATGAAGAAGTGCCCACTTGGATCTTACCACTCTTGATACCATTCTCTACTCGCTCTCCTGTCATGATCAACTCAGTGAAGCCAGATGATGAGCTTCCAATGAGATGACTGTAAAACGGACCATTCAGCGTACACATGAACATATCAACCAACTCCCTATCAGTCAAAGGGGGTTGAACTCTTCCAGCTAAGTCTCTCCACTTCTGAGCATACTCCTTAAAGCTTTCTTTGGCACCCATAGACATGCTCTGAAGCTGCATGCGAGTGGGGGCTAAGTCAGCATTGTATTGATACTGCTTGTAGAAAGCTTCAGCAAGGTCATTCCAATCTCTGATGTTGACACTCTCCAACTGATAATACCACTCTAGCTGAGCTCCAGATAAACTCTCTTGAAAGAAATGGATCCACAACTTTTTATCAGCAGTGTGGGGTTGCATTCTTCTGACATAAGACCTCAGATGCAATTTGGGACAAGAGACCCCATCATAGACAACAAATGTAGGAACTTTGAACCCAATGGGTATGACCACCCCAGATATCAAGCTCAAATCCTCAAAATCCAGCCCAGATGATTTCTGTAATTCCATAGCATCCATTCTATCCACCAGCATCTTGAATTTGTCTTCGTTAGGCTCATGGTAGTAGTTAGCCTCAGAATCAGAGTCCCCCATAGTGTTGTGGAGACTGCCTCTCTCCTGCTCAGATTCTTCAGATTCGTAGTCTTCAACATGTTCCTTGGTCTTGACAGGACCTTTGAACCTTCTTCCCATGTTGAGCAACCCAGCAGACTTTCTAGCCTTCTTAGTCTTCTTGGCCAGCAGTGTCTTCAATTCCTCCTGCCCCTTGGATAGGTTCAGGATCAGCTCTTGGAACTGTGCATTCTGTGCCTGGAGATCCTTAACTGATTGTTCAAGAGCCATTGCTGAAATAAACAGCGAGGAGATGAGAAACCTGTGCACAATTATAAACCTGTGATGCAATGATATGGGAATGCATATGCAATGTTTTCAAGGACCGCAGGATTTAAATTTGCTTAAACAAACAAGAAAGTAACTTTTTATTAGTAATAACTTGTTTTGCCTTTTAGGCTTACAAAAAATGAAAACGAAATAAGTACAAAAGATGGGGTTTTAAGTCTCCCATGGACGTTTCCTCTTGGTGTTGAGGTATGAGTTGAGGTTTCGTTCCTCATGAAGTAGCTTTGTTAGCTCTAGGATCCTTGCTTGGCTTGCTTTGTAATGAGCCTCGAAAGTATCCCTTTGCTCTTTCAGTTGGATCCATGATCTCTGCAAGTCTTCCATATCAGTAGGCATGTCTGGGTGAAGGATGGTATAAGCTGTGTCTCCTTCAGCAACAGGTTCCATGGTAACTGGTAGGATGGCAGGATATGGTATCATGAGTGTCTGAGCACGAAATCGTACCTATCTGAGATAAGCCTCCATAGGAATGGTGTACTTAGGCTCCAGTGTCTTGCTGTCAATCCTGTTTACCTTTCCCCAAGCTTGTATGAATCTCTGACGGTAACCCTGAAGATCGTTGTCGTAGTCAAACACAATGCCCTGAATCAACATGTCATGTGGACCATCGCTCCGGGCGTAACCAAACTGTCGTAAAGCTAGAGATGGGTTGTAGGTGATGCCTCCTCTTATGCCTAGAAGTGGTACATTAGGAAACTCCCCACAACGGTCAATGATGGTGACATTCTCCATAGATCTGGAGTACCAATGGATGTCTGAGTGAGAAAGTGACATGATCCTCTTGGACCATCTGAACCCTTGCTCATTCTTCATTACTGAGCGAGGAAGGTGAGAAATAAACCACCTAGAAAGTAAAGGTATGCAGCACATCAAAGTTCCTCTTGCCCTTGTAGTACGGGTGTGAAGAGAATGTAGGATGTCTCCAAGTAAGGTAGGCACTGGATTGTGACTCAGGAATATGTTGATGGCATGAACGTCTATGAACTGATCAGGATTGGGGAACAACATTAGGCCATAAATCAATAAGGCTAAGATCTCCTCAAAAGCATCGTAGCTCATAGCCTTCAAGAACATTTGAGCTTTATCCACTAATACCTTGGCAAGAATACCTTTAACTCCACTTCTCGTCTCTAGAACAATGTCAGACTTCTTCAGATGTAGAGCTGCAGCAATAACTTCTGGTTTAAGCTCCTTCTCTAAGCCTGTGAATGGCTTCTGATCAAGAACAGGTATGCCCAGAAGTTTAGAGAACTCCTCCATGGTTGGAACCAGCTGATAATCAGGAAATGTAAAGCAATGGTGCTTAGGGTCAAAGAACTGAAACAGCACACTCATCATGTCTTCACTGAACCCTGAAGTAACTAGATCCAATAAGTGACCATGTCTCTTGTTGAACTGGGAATGATCAGGCACTAGGGAAACCAACTCCTTGAGCTTAGCAGGTATCCCTACAAAGTTGATCCTGATGGTGTTTCTACGAGCAGAAGTCATGACCTGCAACAAAGAACAAAGATAAATCCTTTGGTCCTTGAAATGGTTAGGGAAAATGATATGCTTATGATGCATGATGATGTCATGATGTCATGCTCAATCACAAACATGTGGCACACACAAACAAGTCACACCATAGCCCTAGGTTTAAAGGCTTGCATGAGGTTCAAAGGCAAGTACCCTCCCCTGAAGTTAGATGGTTCATCCTGTCCTACAAAAGTAACCAGGTTCTAAGGGATCTCAATATCATTGATCCTTCACAAGGGTGGTTGTTCAGAAGGCAACTTACTTGCCAACCAAAACCCTCCAAGTTTAAGATCTCAATGAGCGTAGTATCGAGTGTCAACCAACTTCAGTCTGCACCAAAGCCGATTACCTCACTACTTTCTAAAGGCCAAGATGAGTTAACTAGGGTTCTAAAAGTCAGTTAGTGCATTGACAACATATGGCAGCCTCAATATTATCCTCAACTTGACTTAAGGAATATAAGCACCAACCAAGAAGTCGCACTAACTATGGCCACCAGATCAACCGTATCGATATACGTCGTACAGTTTCCTTGGTCTATTGCCATTTACCTAAGGTACACTAGATCCGGGTTAGGACCTTTCACACATAAGAGCACCCCAACAATATAATAATAAAGCAAACAAGGCAAACAATTTAAAGTGATCTTAATTCCTAAGGGTACCCCTCTTAAATAGATCCCCAGCAGAGTCGCCAGTTCTGTAACACGGTGGGAGAACTGACTTTAAACAATGTTGCGGATAGCAAGAGTCGCCACCGACTTTTATTTTATCCATAAGGAAAGGTTATAAAAGAACAGGAAAGACCTTAGAGAATATTTTGGGTCCGGGGGGTAGGTTATGAAAAGGGAAGGTGTTAGCACCCTTTTCATCCATGGTTATCCATGGGCTCTTAGGTACTTAAGCTCACTTTTGAATTGTTTTGAAAGTGTAGTGTGTGAATAGAAAATTTTCAGAATAGTTAATAAATAATCCATGTAAGGATGTGTTAAGAACTTGTTTGAAAACTTGTTGAAAATTTGTTTAAGTGTGAAACAGTTTTGAAGTGAGCAAGCACCTAGGAGTAACCTACCCTAATGTTTAAAGGTCTTTCTTATTCTTTATCCTTTCCTTAGTAAGACTATCCCTACTATAATGGAGTAGGTAGTCCTTACTTTGGATGTTAAGGGACATGTAAGGGACAATTGGATTTTTGAAGGCCATTGTGGGGGGTAATAAGCAAACTGGAGGGACTATCATCATTTTTCGAAAGGGACTCGATTCGTAAAGGCAACCATAAGGGACTTTGATGATTTTCTTTTTGAGGGACTTGCTTTATACACCCCACTTAACCAATATTCATAGGCAACTTGAGGGATATCCTTAGGAAGTGAGACGGCGACTAAAATCGACTTACGTGTGTGACGTGTTTATTTTAATTATCTTTATTTAAAAGTGATCTAAATTTATTTTAATATTACATACATGTTGTTACACTCCCTAATTACTAACCATAATAATAATTAAATAATTAAACAACTTTACATCCAAGAAACAATTACAAAATAATAAGCAAAATAATTAAATAAAATATAAATAAGCAATAATAAATAATAAAGGGGGTTAGTTCTAAGTTTACTCGGCAAGACATCGCATCTTGTGCCTACGTATCCTTACGGGAGTGGAATCAGAGTAATCGTAGTTCCCCTCAATAGGGAGGTTAGAAACTTCTTGACTGTGGTCAAGGTCTCAAGGGGAATAAACGCATCTTAAGGACACGCTTACGTGGAGTGTAGAAACTCCAAATCTCTACGTTGGAATGTTAAGTTGTAATTAGGGTTAAATTAGGGATTCCACGGCGGGAAACCCTAAAATGAGCGCGGCGGCTCTTTGACCTAATGCTAAGGGTAAAATTGTAATTTTGCCTGCGGCGAGGCATTTGTGAAAATTAGGGTTTGTAGTTTGTAGTTTTGAGGATTTGAAATTGAATGTGTGAAGTTTTACGGACTATTGGCGCGGCGGCCAAACAGTTAGACCTAACCTTCGGATGTGTGCAATGTGACAGAAATAATAGTAAACGCGTGAGATAATTGAATCATGCAAACAGAGAGATAATGTCATAATTTAAACCATGCAAGCAGAAATTTAAAGGCAGAATTTAAAGAGCGATTGTTAAGTTCGCGAGGTTACATGAGAGGAGCAGATACAATATGATAATGAAATTTGAATTGAACAATAATAAAATAAAATAAATAACGGTTCTAGTTATTATTTTAAAAAAAGATTTTAGTTATTATTTTAAATTTATCTAAAAAAAAGTTTTTCTTAAAAATAATAGGTTTTCATATTAATTTGGAAAAGATGTTAATGTTATTTATTTTAAAAAAACAGATTTTTATATTATAACAAATTTTAATAAATTAATGATAACAATAATAATAATAATGGTAATAATAATGATAATAATGATAATAATAACAAATAATGATAATAATAATAATAATAATAATAATAATAATAATAATAATAATAATAATAATAATAATAATAATAATAATAATAATAAAGCAATAATGAATTTTAAATGTGCCAAATAACCCAACAATGTTGCTAACGCAGAAATGCGCTCATCGCAACCAGATCTAAATCGGACGAAACAAAATTTATCGCAAAGAAAAAGAAATTAAGCAAAAAATAGTATTATTGCTCACACAAAAATGCGATCATCGCAACCAGATCGAACTAACACAAATGTCACGCGTCATGCACACAAATGTGCAAACATCGTATCGACATAATTCGATCAAAAATCTTATATATATAAACTCTAACAATTTAAAAATTATATATATATAAACGTAACAGTAATAGATAAAGAAAAAGAAATAACGGTAATAAATGAAGAAAAAGAAATAACGGTAAAAGATGAAGAAAAAGAAACAACAGTAATAGATGAAGGAAAAGAAATAACGGTAAACGATGAAGAAAAAGAAACAATGATAATGGATGAAGAAGAAAACTAAATAACGGCAAACGGCACTCACTCCTCTTAGGTTTTTTTCATTCTCCCCCTTTTTCCAACAAGGCAACACATGTATATATAGGGAACAAATTAGGGTTAACACCAAATTGTCAATAATGTCCCTAAAGCCCATTTTAAAGCCCAAACTAAATAATTAGTTAAGAAAAAATAAAATTTAAATAATTTAAAATAATTAAAATAAACTTAAAATAAAAACTAATAATCCTATTGATTCCTAAAATAAAAAATATTATAAAAAGAACAAAATTTTTTTCAATATTTTTTATTTTATGATTTTTTGGATATTTTTATGAATAATTTAGAAAAAAGTGAAAAAAATAATATTTTAAAAAATGATTTAATTAAAATACGAAAATAATAATTAAATAATAATAAAAAACTATTTTTGTTATTTTTTTAATGAAAGATAGAAAAATTTAGAGTAAAAATAATAAAAAACAAAAAAAATGACAAAGGTGAGATTCGAACTCTCAACCTCTCACACTCATAACTCCTTACACATGTCCTCCTGCCAATTGTGCCATTTTTACTTTTTAGAAATAAAATGCATGCCATATGATATTTACCTGCAAAAAGTCAAACGACTACACAAATTTGTTAGTAATTGATTAAATGCAATGAAATGCGACGACAAATCTTAGGGCAAAATTTGGGGTATTACAGTTATTATGATAATATTTCTCACCCAACCTCTCTTTGATGTTGGCAAAAAAAATCATGAAGTTTGACTTTGGTTTGACCACAGTTGACCTCAGTTTGACCTTTTAACTGCATTGACTGCTTTTGACTTATCTGATCATCTGACTGAGCAAACTTTTGAGAAAAGTCTTGAAACTTGACATGGGGGTTCTTATACACATATAAGATGTTATGAAGCTCACTTGAAGTCTTGGAAGTCCATTTAGCCTGATTAAAGTCAAAACCCTAGTTTTGGATGCACTGCTTAGGAGGTGCATTGTCTGAGGGAATTGTCAACTCTTCTGACCAATTATGAATTTTGTGAACCTTGTGAACCTTCTTGGAACACAAAGTCTTGTATTGTGAGGGCAAATTTTGGGGTGCAACAGCTGGCACGCTGGTGTGCGTTGGATTGATGGACTAGTAATCAGATCCTAGGGCTCTAACATTTTCCTGGTTTTTTATTTTTGTTAATTCATTTTTCATTTTCTTTAATTGTTTTTATTTTCTTAAATTCATATAAAATTGAATAATGATCAGAAAAATATAAAAAAATATGAGGATGCTCTTGATTTAATTTCTAATTTTTTGATGCCATGGGATTTTATTTTTGTGCAATTTCCAATTTATTTGCTTTTTTTTTCCATTTTTTTGATTTCCTTTAATTTGACATTTTATGCTTGTTATTTGCTGATTTTTGAACTCGTTTTTGGTATAGAATTTGATCTTGATATTTTGCTGGCTGGTTGTAGACTCATTGATGAGATTGTGTGATTTTTATCCTAATTTTTAGATAACTCTAAGTTCTGTTTTGGAGTGGGATTTTAGAGGCTTCCCCTTTTGGCCCTTCATTTGATACCTCTTGGTTTAGAATTTCTTTAGAGACCTTAAGCATTGATTTAGGTTCTGATCCTTTCATCATAGGTTCTTAATACATTTAGGGTCCCTTATAAAAATGCATAGATTTTTATAAGTTGATTTGGTATTTTAATTAGATTTAATACTTAGGTTGTTTTTAGGGTGCTTCTCACATAGTGCTTCCCCTAGTTGAACTTCAAAAGTGGTCATTAGTTCATGATAAGTTTCCAAATCTTTTTTGATGGTTTGGTAGACATGTTTATGCTTCTGTAGACTTAATTGTAAGGCTTAATTTGGTGCATTGGTTCCCTTTTAGAGGTGTGCTTTTAGAGATTGTAGAATTCGGTTTTTTAGAGCCTTTAGAAGTTGATCTTTCCTTTCACAAATGTGGTTTGCTTTGTGTGCATTCCATTCCCATACTATGATGCAAGGTTCCTTTGTGGAAGCCTCATCCCTCCTTTGGAAGGATGTGTGGCATACCACAAAAGCTAAAACCTTTGAGGATACCAATCTTAGATGAGTGGTTGAGTACCATGATGGATTCCCTTGGTTTCCATCATGCTTCCCCTTATCATGCAATGATCTTTGTGTTGATTCTCATCTCTTGATGGAGCAAGTTGAAGCTTGGAGGTGAAGGCCTTATTCCCTTTTCTCTTGAAGGATAAATTGGACATGAAGACAACTACAGACTGTTGGGTTGCTTTACTGCTAGAAGACTGCTTTGCTGTTGAGCTGCTAGTTTGCAGTTTTGTTTGCTGTGCTAGTTGATTGACTGTATTTGTGTGACTGTTTATTTGGCGTGTTGCATTAGAATAGGCTTTCATGTATTTGGTTTTAGGCCTAAATGCATTGAAAGGTTGAGCTGAGCTCCCTTTGCTTGCTTGCATCAGAGGTTGAGTCTGTCTCCCTCTGCTTGTCTGTTACTGTTTGGCTTTGCTTCTTGGCTGAAGGTTGAGTTTGTCTCCCTTGCCTGTGTTTTGTGTTGCTTTTGCTTGTGTGCTATAGAAGTTGAGTTTGTCTCCTTCTTCTTGTATTGCTGCATTGCATACATTTTACTTACAGTTTTATTCTGTCAGATTATTTCTTTTGTTGTTGCTTTCCTTTGTCGTGTTCCCTTAGGGACTCTAACTTCTCTTGTTCAAGAGAAGTTATGACAGACATTAGGGTTCTAACCATATATGATAACATTAGGTAGCTCCCTCCTAACCTCAATCATAGGATCAACTTTGCATGACAACTTTAGGATTGGATCAGTTCCCCTTTAGTGTGTCCTTTCTCTTCTCATCTTCCAACATCTTTAAAACACTTAATAAAGATTAACGCGTGTTGTACGCTACGAGCCTTAAGCACTTGAGAAAGGGTTGTTGGAGAGTTTCTTTTCAACAGCTTGAGTGTTTAGTATGGTCCCTTTGGGTGACATGCGACGCATTCACTCTTAAGTCCAAGTCTTTAGTGCAATATGAGTTACAAATAAAACTCAAAACACTTCTTCTTTAAAAGACTTCAAAAACAAAGATCAAACTCTTTTTGTACTCTTGGACCTTTAATCCTTGGAAACCCTTTTCTTAAGGAGAGTTTTGTTAACTCCCGATTCTACCGCAAACGGTAAATGCCTAAGTCTCCAACGAGCGAGCTGCATACACCAACTGTTGGAACCGTTTGTTAACCCTACTCGGGTAAAACATTTTGAACCAAACCCGTGGTCTTGTTAGCCCGAACTAAGTTTGCTCTGATCTTTCACGCCGTGTGAAAGTACGTAGGCACGAGATGCGATATCTCGGCGAGCAACCTTCCCCACCTTGCAACCGTAGTTAGGCGAACTACGTTGACTCTGATTTCTTGTTCCAGACGGGAATACGTAGGCATAAAACTGCTATGTTCTGCCGAGTCATTTTCTTTTCTTTTCAGACCAGACTTTTAGCGTAGATAGTTAAATCAACCCGTCAGATAAACACACAAGCGTGGATCCCATCTAGTACGATGGACGTGAGGGGTGTTAATACCTTCCCCTTGCGTAACCGACTCCCGAACCCAAACATGGTTGCGATGACCTTGTCTTATACCTTTTCGTCAGGTTTTTCCGATCGTTTCCTTTCCATTTTCGTGGGATAAATAACGAAAGGTGGCGAATCTTCTGTTTTGCCGGCACCTTATTTTCGCGGTAGCGACAGCTGGCGAGTCTGCTGGGGAAACAAGCTACTGGGGAATTTTCCCATCCCCTATGCTGGGACCGTTTCCCGTCCCCTGTGCGAGTCAATCCTAGCGGTTGCGTGTTTATCTGTTGGGTTTGCATCTATTTATCGCATTTTACTTTCCGCATTTTATTTTCAGTATGATATCATTATTGTGTTGTTGTGGGGAGGGGCTCTGATGAGTGATAAGCCAAACCCAGACTTGAGTGTATACTTAGCATTAGTTGTGGAAAGTAGTGGGCGCGTGCATGCTTTGCATGTACTAGTGTCTCACGAAATCCACGCTCAGACGAGATTCTCCCGGTTGACTTCTTTTCTGGCCCTTTGGGCTTGAGGGGTTGTTGATTTGGAGGGTTGTCTACTCTGGGGACCGATCATTTGTGACTCAGCTAAGTGAGGCCGCTTCAAGAGATGATGATGCCACACCTTCCTGGGTATCGTATCATCGTTTCTTGAAAGTCTTTGGCGCTGGGAAACACATAGGATGCCATACCTTGTTTGTGATTAGATCCATACCTATGAGCGGGGTCGAGTTATTGCAGGAAACCTTAACCTTCAGACTACCTGGTTTTCTTGACAGTGAATCAGTATCGTTGGTATCAGAGGGTTCTTATCATCAGAGATGTGTTCGTTCTCGACAGTGCATAATTATTGGTCCTCTTCAGGGTTTTATTATCAGAGCAGTGTTGTGACTATGTTGAGACAGACCCTTGGTCTCCTCAACAGCACAATCTTGATCCCCTGTTGCATGATTGCATCTTGCATTTTTTTGCATAATCATTTGCATATCATTAACGTGTGTCTGTGTTGCAGGTGCATATACTATCCCCCGATTTCGGTAATCTGGCCCTCTATTTTGCTAGCATGGGATCTTTGAAGAAGAATATGGCCTACAAGTTCCCTACCCCAGATGTTACTTTGTTGTCTAGTTTGATTGCCTTGGCAGATGATACAGTGAAAGGGGAATTCAGGAAATCTTATAGGAAGTTGCTCAGTCTGGTTCGTAAACCTCCGGTCTATGAGTTGAACGGGTTATATGCATTGCTACAGTTCTATGATCCTCCGCTGAGGTGCTTCACTTTTTCGGATTTCATTCTTGCACCTACTTTATGTTAGACTATGGCACGGATCTAGAAGGGGGGGTTGAATAGATCCTAATTAAAAAATTGAGTTGGCGCTATCGATTTAAAAATTGGTTTTGAAAATTTGTTTTAAGTGCGGAAGCGGCCGAGGAAAATATAGCCTAAAACAAACGGTTATTGGAAAACCGGATATGCGATAAGCCTTTGGATTAATGACAATATGGAAAGGAGAATCACAACACTAATCACACTTACCAATGATCTAATTCACTTGTTAGGATTCCTAGTTCCAATGATTTAAAGAGCAAACCAAAACTAGATACACAAGTAAGATAATTTTGGTTTAGGCAATTTGTCAAACACTTGGTGTGCAAAGCACTCCAAGTGATATTTATGTTGAGTAAGTGATTCCAACTGGCCTAGTACAATGTCTTATTGTACTTTGGATTCAAAAACAGAGTTTTAACCTCTTACTCAATTGATATCATATTTTGACAATAGTGCTTATACAAAAATCACTTATTTTTAAGCTAAAACGGAAATGCTGAAAAATAGAGAAGACAAGTATTTGGTGAGGCAGTTCCCCCGTCGTCCTTGCTTCGGGGTACGTCTGCCCTCAATTCTAAAACTAGAATTGAGATAGATTTAATAGATATCACATGTTGAATGTAACAGTTTATACAAGGATTGAACAGCAAATATACAACAGAAATCTCAAGACGTTGAATGTTGCTTTCACTCCTTGCCCCTTGATTCAAGATGAATCAAGTCCTCCGATCGTTGTTGATAGACCTCTGATTCCAACCACCTTATTGAATAACCCTTTTTTGTTCAAACCTTCGGCTCCGGTTGATCTCAACTGCAACGAATCGAACCCGAGATCTTCCCCTCAATATCACTGAATCCACTACTAGACTGTTGAAGAACACCTCTTCACAATCACCTTCGCTCAGTTGACCCTTGATGAAGAATCTCGTCCAAAAACCCCCAAAATTCAAACCAATCTTGGAGGATAAAACCCTAACGGTTTTATTCAAGAAAGAACCTGTCACAAGCTTCAACCCGAACTAGATTACCCAATCTAAGCTTCGAACCTTATCACCTTTAATCATTCACAATGCACTTCAAAAATGGTTGTGTGTAATTGATGTGTTGTGAGATGTTGAAGATGAAGATGAAGAATCTTGGACACCTATTTCACTCTTTCTTATTCTTGAACATATGAATCAGTTTTTATCAAATGTTAAAATGACATAAGTGGTTGAACATGTATATATAGTACCAGACCAACCAAAGACATAACAGCTTTTCAAATAGTAGAGGGAATCACTTAAAAACTGTATTTCTGCGCGAACGGTCGACCGCAGCAGGTCTGTGCGTCGACACATAGCTTGCGTATTTTGGAAATCTGCAAAATGTATCAGTATGCGTCGACCATACAGTCGCCGTGCGCTGACCCGTTGAAAAGTATTTCCTTCATGCGCCGACCCTATGGTCGACTCATCCCTTCATGCACTGACTAGTGGAAAAATGTATTGATGCATGCGCCGACCCTATGGTCGACTCATGCCCTGCAAACCTGCAAAAATTGATCTTCTTGTGGTTTTTCATATCTCTTGTCACGACCACATTTTATCTACACATACTATATTTATTATAACAGTTTTTAGACAAATATAAAAGGATATGGTAGGTGATACGTTGCATTTGTTTAGTAGAGTTGGAGTTTATAATGGCCAATTCATCCATGGTTGTAATTCATCATCATCGAAACCTATATCGAGTGATGTCTTGTAGACTCGTGTGATGTGTGGCGATTTGCCTTCACACTTTAGAAGAGTATGATGAGTTGTTGGGTGTACCAGTTAAGAATCAGATGTCGTTTGTTCACATGGATGTTAAGCCTAATCTGGCTAACCTAGTTGTTGCTCTTCACCTGGATGCTTCAGAGTTGCTTCTGACCAGTTGGAATGGGGTTCCTAGATTTTCTCTGCAGTTTCTAGTTGGGAAATCCTAACAGTATGCTAAAGACGGTTGTTGGATCGTATTCAACGCTATTCTCGCCCTCTGCATCTATGGCATCATCTTGTTTCCCAACATGCCGGACTTCATAGATTTGGATGCCTTCCACATCTTCGCATCAGGAAATCCAGTGCCCACCTTGATTGGTGATGTATATCATTATGTCCATTACAAGAACGAAAATAGAAGGGGTAAAAATGTGTCGGGTTGTGCGCCCTTACTCTACAGATGGTTTGATAGCCACATGTTCAAGAAGGGTCTCTTTGCTTCCTCCGTAGCCACAGTTGAGTGGTCTGAGCGCTTGATGGGTTTATCAGCAGAAAGCATTGTTTGGTTTGATCGGGATATGATGGGTACCAAAGTCATATTCAACTGCAGTGGTTTTCCTAATGTGCCATTGATTGGAAGAAAAGGTTGTATTACCTACAATCCCTCTTTACTTGTCAGACAGTTTGCGTACGCTTTGAGAGGTCCGCCAACAGACGAAGAGGTGCAGGAATCTCTGTACCTCATAGGGCTCCTAGAGGGGGATATGTTAGCCAAGCTCCAGCATGCTTGGAATGACATCAGCAGACGAGGGAAAGCATTTTTGGGTAAGAGCAATAGCCAAGCTTATGCTCCTTATGTGACTTGGATTAAGAGCAGGGCGGAAACAGTAGGGATGCCTTTTCCACCTGCTAAGCAGGAGTGCCCTCCAGTGGTTGAAGAACCTACTACTGTGTCCATTCAGAAATACAATCAGGTATTAGCTGAGAAGGAAAAGATGAAAAAAGCCAACGAGGAGTTGGAGAAAGAGCTGGTACAGCTCAGAAGCGAGAGAAATGAAGTCGTCTACTCCTTCAAAAGGCAGACAGAGCTGGTGAACCGGCTAGGCACATAATTGACTAAACAGATGGTTGACCATGAACGTTTAGGTCTGGACTTCAAGGCTGTCAACGATGTGCTTGCCACCAAAAAGCAAGACCTGGATAGTGCTTACCTGAGAATCTCCAAGTTCAACCAGCAGTGGAATGCCACTATAGCCAGCAACAGAGAGCGGGAGGACAAGCTAAAGCAACAGATCTCCAAGTTGAAGGCCCAGTTGAAGGCCAGCGAGAAGAAGTTTGATGATGAAACTGCTTGTAGGTACACTACTGAAGACCTATTGAATAAGGCTATTGCAAACCTGAAGGATCGCAAGCAGATGTTTGAGTCTAAGAAGCAAAGGTTAGAAGACTGTTTTGGCCAAGGAGCGTGAGAAGACTCTGTTGAAGGTTTCCAGTACACCGTTATGTAGAGGGAGTTACTTGTCGAAGGGTTACTCACTCAGCCTGGTCATCCTAAAACGAAGGAGTTTCTCAAAGAGTTTCGCGCCTGTTGTCGCACTTGACTATCTTTGTAATCCGTTGTATTTTTTGATCATTGTTGTATGCTGACCATCACCAGGCTTGTTGGTCGAGGTCATGCTGTTGATTCTCCATGTATTCAGTGATATTGTATGCTGCCTTGTTAGGCTTTATATATATATGAGACGTTATTTCCCTGAATGGATCCGAACTTCTTATTATCAGCACTGGCACTCAGGCACTAGGATCGGGGGAGAAATCTCCCTAAGGCACAGACACACGTTTGCATTTGCATGAATCATTTGCATAACATGTACCTTGGGCTATTTTTCTAACCCTCTGTTGCCGCAGGTTTCAGGATAGCCGACCAGCGAATTCATCGTTACTCTACGAGAAGTAATTGCAAGAAAGCTATGGATCAAATGCAAGCTGAGATGCAGGAGATGCGCGACAGGATGATGCAATTCATGCAAGTCATGGAAACTGTGGCCAAGGGCCAAGAGCAGCTTCAAACTCTGGTGCAGCCTCTGATTGCACGGGTTGACGGTCATGGTGTGCTACATGGTGGTGTTTCTACTAATCCTTCTCAAGTCGGGACTCCCTGAGCAGGTGATGCTGTACCGGTGGTCGTTCTCAATACTGATAAGAACGGTAATGGGGATGGGGTTGAGAATATAACTAGTAATGGTAACGGACATGTGGAAACCAATGGAAATGTTGGAGCTAGAAACACTGGTGTAGGTATTGGAGCTGCCAATGTAGGCTATGGCAATCAGGGTTTTGGCAATCAGGGCTTTGGCAATGCAGGTTTTGGCAACGCAAGCAACAACGGTGTTGGGATGGGTGCCTACAACGCTGGTTTTGGGTCGGGTGCTGCCAATCAGAGCTTTGGTAATATGGGGTATGGTCCCAGGTTTAATCAGACTAGCTTTGGTCCTAATGCCGCTTACGCTGGGTATGATAATGAGGATCCTCATTGGGGCGAGGACCGTCAAGAAGATGATTTCCCTCCGTTGGGCATGGGTCTCGAGATGCCCACAGACAATGACCGAAGGTTCAAGCTGTTGGAGGAACAAGTGAGAGGTCTGGCCAATCAGAATTCTATGGGGTTGGCATGGCTAATATGGGGTTGGTTTCTGGCTTGAGGGTGCCGCTCAAGTTCAAAGTGCCTACTTTCGACAAGTATAAGGGGGATACCAGCCCAAGAGTTCATGTACGGTCTTACTATCGGAGAATGTCTGCTTATTCGAGTGATGAAAAGATGCTGATGCATTTTTTCCAAGATAGCTTGTCTGGACCATCACTTGAATGGTATATGGGGTTAGAGCCCACTCAGATCAGTAGCTGGAAAGAGTTGGCGGAAGCCTTTGTAAAACATTATCAGTATAACAGGGACCTTGCTCCAAACAGGGTCCAACTTCAAAATCTTTCTCAGAAGAATGGCGAGAGTTTTAAAGAGTACGCCCAGAGGTGGCGTGAGCTTGCAGCCACCCATGGTAGAGCGTGAATTGATGGATCTCTTTGTGGGCACTTTCTCTGGTATGTATTATGACAAGCTTCTCGGTTGTACGATGAGTAGTTTTTCTGATATGATACTCTTGGGGGAACGTATAGAGAACGGCGTCAAGATCGGTAAGATTCAAGCAGGAGAATCAACCTCAGCTGGAGGTGGTAAAAAGGTTTTTGGGAATAAAAAGCAGGGAGCCATTAATTCACTATATAGTGCTAGGAGAAGGGATAAAAGTCAGAATTGGCGCAGGCAGCAGATGGCGAGTGTGACAATTCTCGTACCTCAACAGCAACAACAACAGCCGCAGCAGCAATAGGGACAACAGAATTCTGCTCCGCAAAGGTTCCAAGGTCGGGATAGGGCCGTGAAAAGAGTATTTGATGTGCCTCCAATACCGTATGCTCAGCTATTTCAAACTTTATTACAATTACGGCTTTTTGAGAAAAGGACGTTGGCTCCGCCGAAGGGCACGCCTCCTTTTGGTTATGATGCCAATGCACATTGTGACTTCCACTCTGGGGCACCCGGTCACAGCATAGAGAATTGTCATGCATTCAAGTACAAAGTGCGGGATTTGATAGATAGTAAGGCTATAAACTTTGATCAAGGTGCACCCAATATCGAGAAAAATCTGATGCCGCCTCACGGATCTGCAAAGGTGAGTGCTATCTTGGAAGACATCAGTCTGAATTTGGTCATGAATGTAGATGAACTGAAGACGCCTCTGGGTTGTGTAAAGAGCAGGTTGCTGAAAGGGGGAGTTTTCCCTGGTTGTGATACAGATTGTGTTAACTGTTTAACCCGGGCTGAGGGGTGTGATAGTTTAAGAAGAGGTATTCAAGGTCTGATTGATGAAAGAACACTGCAATTTGACCGTACTGCTGAAGAGAAGCCTGTTGAGGCAATAGCTGAAAAGAAGGGCGAAGTTGCAACGGTTACGATCCCATTTAAGACTGTCACGATATCAGCGCCTCCCAAGCGGCTGACCATCACTATAACCAAAGCTGGACCCATTCCATACGAAAGCACTAAAGCCATCCCTTGGAACTATGGGGCGGAAGTTTACTGGAATGGACAAAAGATTAACCTGGAGAGCCCGCCGGTATGGTCAGTTGATAACCTTGTGGGGGCAGGGGGAATAACCCGCAGCGGTAGAATTTTCACGTCACCAGAAGTAGAGGCTGAGAGAATCGCCAAAGGGAAGGGTAAAGTCAACGAAGGAGGATCTTCTCAAGAGAAGGAAAAAGAGGCTTTGACTAAAGATGTGGAAGAATTTATGAGACTAATCCGGAAGAGTGATTATAAAATTGTTGATCATCTGCAGCAGACGCCTTCCAAGATCTTGATTTTGTCATTGTTGCTTTGTTCTGAAGCTCATCGGAACGCTTTGCTGAAAGCTCTTGACACTGCTTATGTACCCCAGGAGATATCCGTCAATTAGCTTGAAGCAGTTATTGCGCACGTGAACACGGGGAATGGCCTTGGATTTACAGATTTTGATTTAACACCTAGGGGCCGCAACCACAACAGTGCGTTGCATATCTTAGTTGAGTGTTGAGGCACCATTATGTCTCATGTCCTTGTTGACACTGGTTCGTCCTTGAATGTTTTGCCCAAGAAGGCGCTTTTGAAGCTGGATACCCGGGGCATAATATGCACGCCAAGTGACTTGGTGGTGAGAGCGTTTGACGGGACTAGAAGGTCCGTGTTTGGGGAATTAACTTTACCAATCCAGGTTGGTCCAGAGGTGTTTGATATTGTGTTTTACATCATGGAAATTCAGCCAGCTTATAGCTATTTGCTTGGACGACCTTGGATACACTCTGCAGGGGCTATAACGTCTACGTTGCACCAAAACCTCAAGTATATGGTCGGTGGTAGCATTGTCACCGTGTGTGGGGAAGAAGATATCTTGGTAAGTCACCTGTCGTCATTCAAATATGTCGAAGTGGATGGTGAGATCCACGAGACATTGTGCCAAGCTTTTGAAGGGGTGCAGATCAAAGACAAATCTCCTGTCTTAAGCCAAGGGCCAGAGGTGGCTATGTCTTCATATAGAGAAGCTCAAGCAGTAGTTCAGGCCGGGGAGACTAAAGGGTGGGGTCAAGTTCTGGAGATTCCTGTTAAGTAGGACAAGTTTGGCTTGGGATATCACTCGTCGTCGTCATCTTCATCACAGAGCACGCCACGGTTCAAGGGGCCGATTGTGTTCACTCTAGGAGGAGTCAATTTTGAAAGAATTAATGTTGTGTCTGACAGTGAAGATGGAGATAGCGACTGTGACATGGATTCGCGGATCAAGCCCAGCGTACCAGGACAAAGCCTATGCAATTGGTCTATTCAGGACTTTATTCAAGTGACGACGAAACAGTAATGCCTTGTTTTTTTCGATTATTGTACAATCCTATGTCCTACCCGGGGCATAGTGATTTTATTTCAGGGCCTACTTGTTTATGTGTATGCTTTGTTTTAATCATCAAATAAAGGCATTTTTCTCATGCAAATTTTGTGATCCCTGTTTTTCTGTTTTTATTTTATCAATAAAATGGCAACATGGTTGTGTGCTTTGTTTGCATATCATTTGAAGCATTTAACCATTTCTCTTGTAGGATCCATATTTCAGATGACACCGATTAAGAACTCCCTATGACTCGCCTCGACTTTGAGCATCCGATACTTCAAGCCGAGGAAGAGATTGTTGAGGATGACGACTTACCAGAAGAGCCGACTCGACTTTTAAGACAAGAAGAGAAGTTTATTCTGCCTCATCAGGAGGAGATTGAGGTCGTCAATTTGGGTTCTGAAGAAGTTGTCAGGAATGTCCAGATAGGGGCTGCGCTGCAAAACGATATCAAGCAAAGACTGATCGAGGTGCTTCGAGAGTATAGTGACGTCTTTGCTTGGTCTTATGAGTATATGCCTGGGTTAGACACTGATATTGTGGTCCACCGCTTGCCATTGCATGAAGAATGTCTGTCGGTCAAGCAGAAGCTCAGAAGAACGAGACCAGATATGGTCGTAAAGATTAAAGAGGAAGTACAAAAACAGTGGGACGTTGGTTTCCTAGCTGTTACAACTTACCCTCCTTGGGTCGCCAATATAGTACCTGTACCGAAGAAAGATGGTAAGGTACGGATGTGCGTTGACTATCGGGATCTGAACAAGGTGAGCCCTAAGGATGACTTTCCACTTCCTCATATTGACGTATTGGTCGATAATACTGCTCAATTCTCTGTGTTTTCCTTCATGGACGACTTTTCGGGCTATAATCAGATTAAGATGGCGCTGGAGGATATGGAGAAAACAACTTTCATTACCCCGTGGGGAACGTTTTGCTACAAAGTGATACCCTTTGGTTTGAAGAACGTTGGGGCAACATATCAGCGTGCTATGATGACGCTCTTTCATGACATGATGCATAAAGAGATTGAGTTCTATGTTGACAATATGATTGCCAAATCCCAGACGGAGGAAGAGCATCTGGTGAATCTTCTGAAATTGTTTGAGAGGCTTAGGAAATTCAGGCTGAGGCTGAATCCTAATAAGTGCACCTTTGGGGTGAGATCTGGAAAGCTATTATGATTTATTATTAGTGAAAAAGGAATTGAGGTTGATCCTGCAAAAATAAAAGTTATACAAGAAATGCCAGCGCCAAAAACAGAGAAAGAGGTTTGTGGCTTTTTGGGGAGGTTGAACTACATTGCTCGGTTCATATCTCATCTCACAACCACGTGTGAACCAATGTTTAAATTGTTGAAAAAAGATCAGGCGATTGTCTGGGATGAAAATTGTCAAAAGGCGTTTGAAAGAATAAAAGAATACTTGCAGGAACCTCCGATATTGATACCCTCAGTAGCCGGAAGACCATTAATCATGTACTTGGAAGTTCTTGAGAACAGCAAGGGTTGTGTTCTCGGTCAACATGACGAGACTGGACGAAAAGAGCATGCGATCTATTATTTGAGTAAAAAGTTCACAGATTGTGAGTCTCGTTACTCAATGCTCGAAAAGACGTGTTGTGCACTTGCTTGGGCCGCCAAACGTCTAAGACAACAAATGCTAAATCATACAACCATGCTGATTTTGAAGATGGATCCGATCAAATATGTCTTTGAAAAGCAGGCGCTTTCAGGACGGATTGCCCGATGGCAGATGGTACTGACAGAGTATGACATTCAGTATGTTTTGCAAAAGGCTATCAAAGGTAGCGTTCTGTCATAGTACCTTGCCGAGCAGCCAATCGATGATTACCAGCCAATGAAGTTTAATTTTCCTGACGAGGATATTATGTACCTAAATATGAAAGACTGCGAGGAGCCATTGCATGGTGAAGGTCTTGAATGGAGTTCCCAATGGCAATTAATATTTGACGGTGTTGTTAATTCATACGGAAGTGGAATTGGGGCAATCATTACTACTCCCCATGGGACTCACATCCCGTTCACTGCCAAATTGACATTTCCAGTTACCAACAATGAGGCTGAATATGAAGCGTGTATCATGGGTCTCGAGGAGGCTATTGATTTGAGGATTAAAAATCTTGATGTGTATGGAGACTCCACGCTAGTCGTGAACCAGATCAAGGGAGAATGGGAGACTAGTCAGCCTAATATGATACCATACATGAATTATGCAAGGAGGTTGTTGCCTTTCTTTGACAAGGTAGAATTTCACCATGTGCCGCGGGTAGAAAATCAGATGGCAGACGCCCTTGAGACATTGTCTTCGACGTACAAAGTTAACTTCTAGAATGAGGCTCCCAGAATAGTTATCTCTCGCCTTGATAGGCCCGCTTTCATATTCGCCATTGAGGAAGCTTCCGATGGCAAGCCGTGGTATTTTGATATCCAGAATTTCCTAAAGAACCAAGAGTATCCGACTGGGGCATCCATCCGCGATAAGAAGACTCTTAGGAGATTGGCTGGAAACTTCTACTTGAATCCAGATGGTGTTCTGTACAGGAGAAACCACGATTTGGTGCTATTACGATGTGTGGATGAGAAAGAAGCTAATTTGCTTATGAAAGAGGTCCACGAGGGCACTTTCAGCACGCATGTCAGCGGACATGCTATGTCTCAAAAGTTATTACGAGCGGGGTATTATTGGCTGACGATGGAAACAGATTGTTTCAGGTTTGCGAAGAAATGCCATAAATGCCAGATTTATGCAGACAAGATTCATGTGCCGCCAAGCCCTTTGAATGTTATGGCGTCCCCGTGGCCTTTCTCCATGTGGGGCATTGATATGATTGGCAAGATTGAGCCCACTGCCTCCAACGGGCATCGGTTTATCTTGGTAGCTATTGATTACTTCACCAAATGGGTCGAAGCAGCGTCATACGCCAATGTTACCAAGCAGGTAGTAGCCCGGTTTATCAAAAAGCACATCATCTGCAGATACAGAATTCCCGAAAGAATCATTACTGACAATGGTTCGAACTTGAATAATAAGATGATGAAGGAATTGTGCCAGGATTTCAAGATTGAGCATCATAACTCATCTCCCTATCGGCCCAAGATGAATGGCGATGTCGAAGCGGCCAACAAGAACATCAAGAAGATAGTTCAGAAGATGGTTGTGACATACAAAGATTGGCACGAGACGTTGCCCTTTGCTTTACACGGTTATCGTAAGACGGTATGCACATCAACCCGGGAAACACCTTTCTCACTAGTATATGGTATGGAAGTTGTCCTACCATTGGAGGTTGAGATTCCTTCTTTGAGAGTTTTGCTTGATGTCAAACTTGATGAGGCAGAGTGGATAAAAAATAGACTAAATCAGCTCAGCTTGATGGATGAGAAGAGACTTGCATCTATCGCATATGGTCGGTTATATCAGAGCCGGATGAAGAAAGCTTTTGACAAGAAGGTGCGCCCTCGAAGCTTTCAGACGGGCGATCTTGTGTTGAAGAAGATTCTCCCACCACAATCAGATCACAAGGGCAAATGGACTCCCAACTATGAAGGTCCGTATGTCGTTCGAAAGGTCTTCTCTTGAGGAGCCTTATTATTATCCACCATGGATGGTGAGGACTTTACATCCCATGTGAACTCGGACACAGTTAAAAAATACTTTGCTTAAAGAGACCCGCTGGACAAAAAAAGAAAGTCTAGGAAAAAATGGGGCATCCCGGCGAACCAAGAAAAAAAAAGAGAAAAAGGTTCGGGCAAAAATTAGGGATAAAAATTGAAAAGATGTACACCCGTGAAGTCGAAAACCTGAAAAGGCGACTTCGGCAAAAAAGGGTATCCCGGTGAATTGAAAACCCGAAAGGGCGATTCAGGCAAAAGTTAGGGATTGAAAAAGCAAATGACTGCGGTCCGAGTTTGATACTACATCGCTCAGTGGTTTGGGAGTACCTGAGGGCCGATTATACAAGTCAATCTCTTCCGAGGACGGAGCATCGGGAAAGCATCGGAGTCAGGCGAGTCATAGGAGGATCAGCTCATGGTGTTTGTCTGCACCACGTTGTCGAAATGTATACAAATTTCTTTGTACCTATGTACATATCTGTATTTGTTTTTGTAACTTCCTCTTTTCAGGAGTTGCATCCACTATAAAAACTTTGCCTATTTACAGGCCCGTTATCAATAAACGCATACTATTCAGTACTTGATGTTTGTTTCTTGTTTTAACTTTTACTGTTTTGTTTGTGGAAAACGCCGATGTTTTGATAAACTTGCACGTGTATAAACTTGCAGGCCTTGGCCAATAATTGTTAAAACTTCGAATTAACTGAACAATTGTCGTGGATAATGACCAAGATAGTTCCTTTTGTGTAGGATGTCTTGTTTTGTTCATATTTTGCAGGGTCGTTACTTCTGAAGCAAACAGCCAAAGGATCGTGTTTCCCCGATTGAAGTCCCTTAACGTAGGAGCAGGCTCTATGTGAAACTTATTCCTCCCAGCATATGAAGTTTGCATTTTATTCCCGGAAGAGTTGGATGCAAGCTAGCAAGCAGTCAGGCAGTTACGTACATTCCTAGCAGTTGGTCGCATACACATTCAATCCCCAGTTGAAGACCTCACAGAGTACAACCAGGTTGTCAGTGGTTTGTAAGGATCATCCCCACGCAGGACCGTCCTTTATGTTCCACAACAGGTTGTCTTTCCTCCAATAGGTTGTTCATCCTCTGCAGAGTTCGTAACTCCGGATTTGTTAAGCTATCCCCCAGCAGGATTGTTTCTTCCCCCAGCGGAAGTTTGGCTTCGTTCCTCCGGCATTTATTTTGCCGGAACACCCTCTTTGCATTTGCATCGTGCATAGCATCTACCCAAACGCGTAGCATTTCCATTCCGTATGGAGCATTATGCCATTTTTCAAACATATGCATTTTGAAACATAAGTCAGGTTGGTTACCTCTTTGTTTTCAGGTGTTATTCCCTGCAGGTGATTGGAATTCTTGTTCAGGATGGTTTTCGAATATTCAAATTCTTGGCATGATATATGTGATGATAACGTTCGTCCTATCATGTGTCCCTCATCAGAGTTGCGTGATTGAGTTTTCTCTTCTTCCCCAGCGAAGTTTTCCTCAGATTGCTGTTACGTCAGCATTAAAAGACTTCATGTTTAGACCTTTGGAGTTGTTGCCCATTTTTGTTCAAGGTGGATGTCTGGCAGTTGACGTCAGAATTTTTCCACAGAGGGGCTTGCTCAAGTCTTCGGATTCCCGTTTCTTCGGAAATGGAAGGTCAATACCCTTATATTGACGGTCCGCGCTTTTAGTTAGTGCATGCCCGTTTCTTCAGAAATGGAAGGCCGATACCCTTATATTGACAGCTCGCACTTTTATTTAGTGTATGCTTGTTTCCTCATAAACGAAAGGTCAAGGATAGTATATTGACAGTTTGCACTTTTCTTTAGTGTATGCTCGTTTTCTCGTAAACGAAAGGTCAAGGATAGTATATTGGCAGTTCGCACTTTTATTTAGTGTATGCTCGTTTTCTCGTAAACGAAAGGTCAAGGATAGTACATTGACAGTTCACACTTTTATTTAGTGTGATGTTTGTTTCCTCGTAAACGAAAGGTCAAGGATAGTACATTGACAGTTCACACTTTTATTTAGTGCGATGCTCGTTTCCTCGTAAACGAAAGGTCAAGGATATTATATTGACGATTCGCACTTTTATTTAGTGCATGCTCGTTTTCTTGTAAACGAAAGATCAAGGATAGTACATTGACAGTTCACACTTTTATTTAGTGCGATGCTCGTTTCCTCGTAAACGAAAGGTCAAGGATAGTATATTGACAGTTCGCACTTTTATTTAGTGTATGCTCGTTTCCTCGTAAACGAAAGGTCAAGGATAGTATATTAACAAGTCGCACTTTTATTTAGTGTATGCTCGTTTCCTCGTAAACGGAAGGTCAAGGATAGTATATTGACAGTTCGCACTTTTATTTAGTGTATGCTCATTTCCTCGTAAACGAAAGGTCAAGGATAGTATATTGATGACGCACTTTACGTAGTGCTTTGCTCATTTTTGCGGAAATGGAAGATCCAGGATAGTACATAGATGACGCACTTTACGTAGTGCTTTGCTCGTTTCTGCGGAAATGGAAGATCTAGGATAGTACATGGATGGCGCGCTTTACGTAGTGCTTTGCTCGTTTCTTCAGAAATGGAAGATCCAGAATAGTACATGGATGACGCGCTTTACGTAGTGTATGCTCGTTTCTTCGGAAATGGAAGGTCAAGGATAGTATTTTGATATGGTCCTATGGCTCGGTGCCCGCTTATTGTAGCGTATATTTGAAGATTGATTGTTGATTCAACGCTAGTGGTGTCACACAGGTGGTTGATGGTGAAATCAGGTGTTCTTTATCAGATGATTGATCAATTTGTTGTCGTGACATCCGGATTCAATTTTTTGTATATTTTCCCCCAAGCAGTATGTGCAGTTTATTTTCTTTGGTTAGCAAATTTCCAGGTTCTTTGGTATTCAACCGTCTTTTACCTTGATTGTCTAAAAGTCGTTCGCTTTTCATCCAGTCAGGTCTAAGTCGCTTGAATAGGGGCAGTTGTTGCACCCCAAAATTTGCCTAACCTTTTTCTTACTTGGCTTTTGTTTCATTGCAGTAGCATATCATTGGTCTAGTATTTGTATAGCATAGCATTATTCATTTAGCAGGGGATCAAGTGTGGTTTATATCAAGAGGAGCCTATCTATAGGTCTTATTCAAGCTTGAGAGGTCACCAAAGTCATCAAAAAGTGGGTTGTGTTCTTGAGAAGTTTGGATGCTGGTATGTGGTTCATCTCCTAACTTGGGGGGCCAATTGAAGATCATCTGAGGAGTATAAACCTGTGGTTAGGGGTAGAGATTGTCATTGAAGCTCATTGGAGGCCTTGAGGGTCATGGTGGAGTTCATTCAAGTGTTTATGCCAACTGTGGAAAGTCACAGTTGAAGGTGTTGCAATTAGGGTTTTCATCTGGTCAACCCTAAGTCAACTATGCAATTGAAGAGTATCAAAGCTCAATTCTAAGTATTTGAAGTCATGGGATGTTTTGTTGATGCATTTGAGATGTCATTCCAAAATCAATTCAAGAAGAATTCAAAGTGTGAGGAGTTGCTAAATTAGGGTTCTTAGGGTAAAATCCCCTATTTAGTGCTTGACTTCAAGACCACTTATATCAAGATACAAGTTTCATCTCAACTTTTGGCTAACATGGAACTTGTAGAGCATGTTCTTAGCTTTAATTTGAGTACTAGAAGTCCTTGATTGGATTTATAGAACTCAAGTTATGATCCAGATAAGTTACAGGTCACCAGATGAATGTGAATTTTATCTATGAAAGTTCACCAACTTCCTAGGCACTTTTGACCTAGAAGGATGTTTCTCCTCAACTTTTGGCCAACACAAAAGTTGTAGGTCTTGGTCTTAGATTTCCAAATTGTACTAGAAGTCTTTCATTTGATTCGTAGAACTCAAGTTATGAGGTTTACAAGTCAGGGGTATTTTGGGAAAGTGAGATTATAGGTCATTTTGGATTATAAGTCATTTTCACTATCTTGCAAACTCCAAATGAAGTTTTGTCCAACATAAAACTTGCTCAAAATGGGATTTTAAGGTCATCCATGTATCCATGAGGCATTGATTTGTCTTAGAACAAGGGTTGGTT
Source organism: Lathyrus sativus (assembly GCA_963859935.3). NCBI lineage: Eukaryota > Viridiplantae > Streptophyta > Magnoliopsida > Fabales > Fabaceae > Lathyrus > Lathyrus sativus. The sequence continues at coordinate 397,430,598 of OZ012736.1, read as the reverse complement.
TGAAGGAATTTGACAAAAGGCATTTTTAAAAGGATTAAAAGGAGAAAATTCAAAATAAATTCACAAGTGTTCAAAACTTCACAAGGTTATGCATTTTCTGATTGGAAATGATATTTTAAAGAGATTGGCAATTTTACATTTTTGATTTGAGTCCTAATTCATGGACATTGGGTGGATTACTTAGAATGGAAGTAACATAATCAATCTTGACCATAAGATCAATTCAAGCACTCAATCATGTCCATTCATACTCAACAAGTCATTTGCAATGCATTTGAAGCTTGTTGAAGCTAGAAACAAAGGAAACTCGTGGCTACCATGTGAGAGTTTAGAAGGGAAAAGTGAATTTTGGATATCTCAATTTGGGCCTCCAATGGGCCTGAGAATTGTCAAAATAGATCATATATAAGTTCCAAATCGTGTTCAGATGATTTTTTGGAGGAAATTGGTGAAGAAATCAGTTACATCAATTGAAGATTGAAGCTCTCAAATCCCAAATCGGTTTTGCACTTCCAGAGAATTCCAAGGCCAATTGTGGATTCAGTTATCTTTAGTGATCATCAGTTAAGAATTCTGCACCTTCTGGAAGCAAGTTTCACGCTGCAACCACTCCAATTTTAAGCTACACTTCAGGTTCTTACTTTTCAAAATTGCTCTTGATTTAGGCTGTTGCAGCATGATTTAGACTGTGGTTAAGGATTAGGGAAGAACGTAGATGGATTTAGGATCCTAATTTTGGAGTTTAGAGACAAATTAGGATGTGATCCAAATTCTGTTGAGCTTCCTAACTACTTGATCTTGAGGTATTAGGATTATTTGAATAGCTTGGGATGATCTCTGAAGAGTGAGGAAGAGATCTTGGCTTTAATTTGAAGTTTGATGATGATTGTGGAAATGGCATACTTTCTGTTTGGCTTGGATTCTCTTTGATCATTGAGAGTTAGAGAAAATGGATTGCATATTTGAAATCCTTGTGAAAAAATGAAGAGATCCATATAAGGTTTGACATGATTTGATGACCTGCAATTCATGCCTTCTCCGGAGAAGACGGTTGCTCAGCCACCGGAACCACCGTGAATCAGTTCCCTCCAAGTTCAGTTTGAAGGGGGGCGATGACCAGGAGCCATTGGATCTGAGTTGAAATGAAGACTTTGTAATCTAATCGTACGCATGTGATTCACCCTCAGATGTTGACCCTTGACCAAGCCAAAATGCAGCGCTTCATTTATGCGCTGGCACGCTGGTGTGCGTTAGATTGATGGACTAGTAATCAGATCCTAGGGCTCTAACATTTTCCTGGTTTTTTATTTTTGTTAATTCATTTTTCATTTTCTTTAATTGTTTTTATTTTCTTAAATTCATATAAAATTGAAAAATGATCAGAAAAATATAAAAAAAAATATGAGGATGCTCCTGATTTAATTTCTGATTTTTTGATGCCATGGGATTTTATTTTTGTGCAATTTCCAGTTTATTTGCTTCTTTTCCATTTTTTTGATTTCCTTTAATTTGGCATTTTATGCTTGTTATTTGCTAATTTTTGTACTCCTTTTTGGTATAGAATTTGATCTTGATATTTTGTTGGCTGGTTGTAGACTCATTTATAAGATTGTGTGATTTTTATCCTAATTTTTAGATTACTCTAAGTTCTGTTTTGGAGTGGGGTTTTAGAGGCTTCCCCTTTTGGACCTTCATTTGATACCTCTTGGTTTAGAATTTCTTTAGAGACCTTAAGCATTGATTTAGGTTCTGATCCTTTCATCATAGGTTCTTAATACATTTAGGGTCCCTTATAAAAATGCATAGACTTTTAGAAGTTGATTTGGTATTTTAATTAGATTTAATACTCAGGTTGTTTTTAGGGTGCTTCTCACATAGTGCTTCCCCTAGTTGAACTTCAAAAGTGGCCATTAGTTCATGATAAGTTTCCAAATATTTTTTGATGGTTTGGTAGACATGTTGATGCTTTTATAGACTTAATTGTAAGGCTTAATTTGGTGCATTGTTTCCCTTTTAGAGGTGTGCTTTTAGAGCTTGTAGAATTAGGTTTTTTAGAGCCTTTAGAAGTTGATCTTTCCTTTCACAAATGTGGTTTTCTTTGTGTACATTTTGTCGCTTCCGCGAAAATAAGGTGCCGGCAAAACAGAAGAGTCGCCACCTTTCGTTATTTATCCCTCGGAACAGGAAAGGAAACGATCGGAAAAACCTAACAAAAAGGTATAAGACAAGGTCATCACAACCATTGTCTGGGTTCGGGAGTCGGTTACGCAAGGGGAAGGTATTAGCACCCCTCACGTCCATCGTACTCGATGGGATCCATGCTTGTTGTGTTTACTTGACGGGTTGGTTTTATCTATCTACCTATCAAGGCTGGTCTCAAAAGAAAAGAAGATGACTCGGCAAAGCGTCGCACTTTATGCCTACGTATTCTCATCAGAGAATGAGAAATCAGAGTCAACGTAGTTCGACTAACTACGGGTTATGGGGAAGGTGGCTCGCCAATACATCAGTATTGTGCCTACGTACTCTCAACAGGCATGAGAGATCAGAGCTTACGTAGTTCGGGATAATACGGATTACGGGGATTCAGATTCATCTGTTTTATCGAGTAGGGTCAAACAGCAGTTCCAGCAGTTAGGGACAAAGCCTGTTTGCGGTGGCGCTGAAGTTTAACGACACTCTTTTCTTCAGAAAAGCTTCCTTTGAATTACGGGCCCACGGGGCAAAAAGGTTTGAAGTTTGTTTTCTGTCTTTTACGAAAGAACTGTTTTTTATGGTCGTTTGCAACCACTGTCGCACTAGAGACTATGACCTGAGAGTGAATGCGTCGCATGTCACCCAAAGGGTGCCATACTAAACATCCAGACTGTTGAAAAGAAACTCTCCAACAATCCTTTCTCAGATAGCTTAAGGCTCGTAACGTACAACATCAGTTAGCCTTTATTACTATATTTTCATTTGTTTTGAGAAGAGAAGAGAAGGGGCTCAACTAAAGGGAGACTATCAAGTCCTACTGTTGTCATGCCAAGGATTCATCCTATAGTTGAAGTTTGAAACAGGGAACTCCTATAAGTTATCATGCATAGGTTTCAACCTAAAGTTCTATCATCATTTCCTTATCAAAGGAAGTGAGATTCCTAGGGGATCATGTCAATGATAAACGGAAACAGATAAAGCACCAGCTTAAACAGTAAACAGATATACAGTAAAATGCATGCAATGCAAGTGAGGGAGGAAATGTGTGTGGGGCATCAGCCTCCACAAGCTCATCTCAACCTCAAGCCAGATATGAATAACTGCAATCATACAACAAGAATAACATAAAGTGCTATCAAGCAAGATAATGAGCAACTGCAATCATACAGGGGAAATGAAATGCTATCAAGCAAACACAAACCACATGGACAAGGGAGCAGGGCTCTACCGAATACCCACAAACAAAGCCATACAGTAAAAATACAAGCAGAGGGAGCAACCCAACCTCTAGTGCAATCATGCCCCTAGATTAAATTAGTGTAGATATGAACTTATTCTAATGCATCAAGCAAGTCAAACAAGGCACATCAGCACAAAAAAGAAAACAGACAAGAAAGAAAGCAGACCAACAACTCCCTCTTACAGCTAAACTAACTTGACAGCAGTCCAGTCATCAATCTTCAGCAGCTCTTCAGGGCTATCATCTTTCATGACAAGTATCAACTTGTTTCTCCAAGGTTTCAACCCATCCAACATAAGTATCCACTTATTCTTTCTTCCTCAAGCCTCAGCTTTACAGTAAATTCCACCTTCAGGCTTCACTCCTACTTACAAGTATCAACTTGATTCCTTCAGGCCCTCAATGTATCAATGTAAGTGTCAACTTATCCTTTATTCCTCAAGCCTCAGCTCTTCACACAATCTCAATTGAATCCTCTTCATAAGTATCAACTTGTTCTTCTTGCTTCAGCTCCCTTTGCTTCACCAGTATCAACTGGGTCCTCTTCATCTACAAGCTTCAGCTTTTCAAGGTAATCTTCAATCACATGGAAGTGTCAACTTCATCCTTCAATCTTCTTCAAGCAAGGAACTCCATCCTCTAATCAAGGGAGAAAGATGCATCTATCAAGGGCAAAGTTTGGATGATTGGTAGCAGAGTGAAGACCAAAGGTCACCACTGAGCATCCTGTCATCAGAGAAAGGGACCCTCAAAGGTTCTACCAATTTGCAAAGAGCCACACATCCTACCAAAGGAGGGATGAGGCCTTTACAAATGGACCTTACATCACAGGGAAGAATGGAATTGATCAACATATTCCATGTTTATGAAGGAAGAGAACTATCTAGAAGCTCTGCCTACAAAACCCTAATCTTAACCTAATCAAAACTACACCACAAGAAGGGAAGATCTTCAAATCCAAGCCTCTTCAAGCAATCCAATGCATCTTCAACTTGTCTTCATCATCATCCAAGAGCAAGAGAAACAAAACCCTAATCTAAGGGAACTAAAGATGTTAATCTAGTTGAGTTAGTGCCTTAGAATCATCTAAAACTAGCACCTAAACTAAAATCAATCAAAAATAGCAAACTATCTTATAAATTTCTACAAAAATTCCTAAGGGATCCTAATTCAATTAAGAATGCCTCATACAAAAACCAGAGACTAAATCATCTATTAAGCCCTAAAATTAAGTCTTAAATCCAAAGGTATCAACCATAAACCCTAAAAATGGAGCTTCTAAAGGTTTCAACCTAAACTACCACCTATGTTCATCACAAAAATGTGAGAAAATTCTATGGGGAGCATGCATATCTATGCTAACAACTCACAAAAAATCATGATCAAAATCATCATCACATGATCACACAAAATTCCACAAAATCAAGTATCAAACATGACTATTTTAATATCAATTAAAATGTAAAAATTCCCATAAAATCATAAAATGCATGAAATAAAAATATTTTTTATCTAAAAAATACTAGATTCAATCATGAATATAATGCAAAAGTAATGGGGTTAATTGGATCATTTTTCAATTTTATATGATTTTATTAAGAACCATGTATAAAATGAAACAAATAAAGAAAATTGAAATAAAATAACCAAGCGTGTGGTGCAGATAGCAATGACAATCAGTTCATTTGGGAGATTGGGCCATGAGGGGGGTGCTGATATCAATCTTTTCATTAAGCCCAAAACCACCTAGTAAGTGAAACACATCGTTTCACTTACTCAGACTCTCTCATGAATTCGAATTAATCCTGGCCGTGGGATACATGGTTTAGTCAAAGTCTTCATGTTGATCCAATGGTGCTAACATCATCACCTTCATTTGAACAATTCTGGAGGGAAGAACCTCCATTGAAACAGAGCTCTCATGCTCATCTTCATCACATTCGCATCTCACGAAATCTCCATCAAAATTCAAGATCTAAAGCACTAAATCACTCTAAATTGAACATTGAATCTAACCCTAGCCTCAGAATTCATTGAATCAGTCTCTAACCGAAAACACGATTAAGAATCAAAATTATGCTCAATCCTCAAGCATCACCATTCTTCAAATTGTTTGGTCTAAAATGTTCGCCATGTTACGCTGATCAGTTCTTGCTATAATACTCATATTATCTCTCAATATCCAACATGTTCTTGATCCAAACAGAAATTGTGTCATCTCATTGATCATCACGAAATCCTCTCTAAGTTTCCAGAAACGATCTCCTAACCACATACTACTAATCTAACCTAACAAATTAACTTAATTCTGCTTAATTTAAGGTGAGGGATGAAAGTTTCAAACCTGTGA